>CM062819.1:1063246809-1064608476 GCA_031772625.1 Pinus tabuliformis | reverse complement strand
GCCTTCGCATAATAAACCATAAATCAACCAAATCGATTTAATGGAAAATTCCAGAGCTCATTTTCACATTTGATCTTGGATCTCTAGAATTCTTGAGGAGATCTACGAACCTTCAGTATAGTTGTCGCAACTTTTTTTGGGTAAGTCTTCCTTTTGTAGTCTTTCACTAATTTTTCTGTCATTTTTGTTTGCTTGTCTTTTAAGAGTGTTGTTTGACCTATTTTATTGAATGAAAAATGGTATTTTGATTTGTTTTAGCTCATAGAAGTGTTGTTTTAATTTGTGTTTTTCGTTTCCCAAGTGTAGCATGCATTACCCAGTTTTTGCACTAATGTTCACTGATGCAACGAGTCTCTCCACATGCTTCATTTTTCTTCAATTTGATTCATTTCTACACTCATTTTGTTTGCATGCATCGTCATTCACTCAGATCTTTACCCACCTTCACTTCCACCTTCATATCTACTAGTTTTCTTGTTGCCATTGGTCATATCTGGGCTTCCTTGGCTTGGATCTTTCTCCCGCCCGAAAAGAATTGTGCATTTCTGGATCTGAAGGCTCTGCCATAGCTTCAGGAATAGCATAGAGTTTTCCAAGGCCTGGCTCCAATTACACAACTCTAGGAGCCAATCTTGAGCCTTGGCCATTGGGATTGTGCAATATGCAGTTCCACTTGGCCTAATCCTGACTAAATTGTACATTGTGCAATTCTAGTCAGCAAGACCTCCCCACTGGCCGTTGGGACTACACAATGCATAGAAATATCTTGCACTCAGTCACCTCTATGAGCTAAGATCGTGCAATTCTTCCCATAAGTTTCCTAGTTTGTTGATTGTTCTATTATTGAAGTCCGTTCTTGAAGTTCTTTTGGTTTCAAGCTAACATTTGCATGCCATGAGTGTCTCCCTGTCTCCAGGTACAACAGTTTTTGAATAACTCTCCAACAGTTACAGGTAACATGGCTTCCAAGAGAACCACATCAAAGGATAATGTAGTGAGTAGCACTAGGGAAGAAGTTGAGAAGGTGTCAGTGAATTTTCTAGTTTACGAAAACACTCATTTTTTCATTGAGAAGGGAATGAAGTTAATATGGTAGGAAAACAAGGATATTTGTGCAAGGGACTGTTGTAACATGATTAGTTTTGATAATTTAAATTTTCTGATATAATAGGTTTTAGTAGTTTGGAAATAATGAATGGGTCTACAAGAGTAAATGCACCCTCAAAATGTAAATTTAAGTTCAATTAGCTGGTTGATTTTATTAATCACGCATTTAAACATGATTAAATGATGTAATAAAGTAAATTAAAACATGGTTTACAAACCAATGAGAATGGATTTTTAGAAAATGAAAGCGGTTTTTGTTTCTAACATCCTTTTGTACAAAAACCTCTCTCAGTTTTCTAACATCTATTATGATTTGGGAGATTCTTATGATTATTTAAAAGCATATTTTCCATAAATTTCTTGTTTGAGTCACCTCTTTGTAGAGAATATTATGGATAATAAGAAATTAATTGTGGTAAAATGGAGGATTTTTTTTGTTCCCCATATTCTAATGTACAAAAACCTTTCCCCAATTTGTAACAGAGGTTACGGTTTGGTATATTCTGATGAATCTTTGGAGGCATGTTTTCCCTAATTTTCCTATTTTTAGTCAGTGTTTTCAAATATGGTTTCTGAGTAGGTGGAAATTAATTTTCAAACTATGAAAGACTGTTTTGTTTCCAACATCATCATTTACAAAAATGTCTCTCAGTTTCCTAACTACTATTATTGTTTTAGATAAACAAAGGTTTTACAAGATCCTATTTTTCAGAATTTCGGGAGGAAAAAACTTAAAGATAGTTAGTGACTTGGAGGCCACCTCATCAAATATGAGTTTCAATCAAATTCAAATTTCTATTATTTTTCAATATAGATCCTCAAGATAGTACCAGAACTCTTCAAATAGTTTTAGTTACCTTTATTTGTGTTCTGTTTTTGTAATACAGTTTTAAGATATTTGTTATTGCTCTTGATATTTTTATCAAGATATTTTGTGAGGAAATTGTATAAATACTTCATCAATTGAAGTAATATGTGTGGTATTTTTATTCCATGTCTCTTCACTTTGTAATATCTTCTATTATAGTATTTCTAATGAAAGCCTTCCGGCTCCAGTTTGACAGAATTTTGTGTTTTCTAGAATGTCTTTCTAGTGTTTCATATCTTATTTCTACACATGTTCAAAGCATTTATATGAAGGTGTGGGTAAGTGTAGATTAAGTCTTAATATCTCTGAAATCCCTTGTAAAATCATAGCCATTAAAATATATTATCTTATTAGACTATTTGTCTGAAATAGATCATCTTAGAATTGGTTTCAGTTTGGCCTTCTTGAATACTCTGAAATGTGTTTTGTTGGGCTATAGAAATATTCTACATGCATATGAATGACCCTCATTGTTAAGAAGTCTATATGACTTCTTAATTATTAAGAATATCCTTACATTCTTCTATCATATCCTTGAAAATATAATTCATTCTGTCAGGCTGGAAGCTAACATGTTCTGAAGGGACCTAGTGAGAGAGGCCTTAAATCATGGATAGGGATTGTCATTGATCACCAACCACCCCCAATTAAAACCATAAATCTATCAATTGTGCTTCAAAGGATGTTATTCAATGACATGTGAATAACTTTAAACAAAGCCTCATAACACCTGAGGGAGCCCCCTCTGGTTCAAGGGTCAGCTTGAACCTAAAGGTTGGTTGAGTTGGTTTCCTGGTGTAGTTTTTGCAACCAAGGAATGCCTGTGGGAAACAAGTACAACATTTGGTGCCATTGCTGGGGAGAAATGTAACAAAGATATCTTTCTCCATGGAATGATAAATATTAGATCTATTCCTTGTTGGTGAACAATGAGTAGACATTTAGTATTGGTTGCATTTCTTTCACCTGGTGACTCCACTTTGTCCTATGGCGGTTCCACTAGGAAACTGATCCCATTGTTTTGAAATTTTAGCTGCCTTTACTGCTATGCAAGGTTCACTGATATTTGAAATCAACAGTATATGTCTCTCTCTCTCAGCCATGCAGAAATCCAAAATTTCTACAAAGGATGTAGCTTTTAAAGTACACATGTAAGTATAAGTTTCCCATGGGATTTCATGTTCATGTTGTATATATTATTCATTTGTTTTGCTGTTGGAAATGTGGTTTGTTAATATATCCACTTCGTACTTGGTTATATTGGAAAGAAAATTACACGTAATTGTGTAAAGTTTTTTAGTTTAGTTAGATAGAGGTGTGGGGATTGAATATATATTCCAAGTTTTGGTATGCAGTAGATCAATGTGTTCATTATTTACGAGTGATGTTATTTGAAGAGTATATGATAGATCAACTTATATTTTCAGCGTCTATAAATTTTCAATTTTCAGATTTTAGTAAGAAATGGTATCTGAATTAGTGCAGGCATATGGTTGCATTTCACAGTTGTAGGTTGCAGTGTGTAGTAGTAGAATATTCAAATGAAAACATTGATCCATGGGGATTGGTTATATTTCTAAATAATATGGAAAATTAATGTTTGATGGTTTTATGGTATGACTCCATGCCCAACACTAAAGGCAACTGGTCTACTAGTTCTCTGTATCCCACAGGGGGAAGTAGTCCCCATTGGAGCCAATGTTGTGACATGATTAGTTTTGATAATTTAAATTTTCTAATATAATAGCTTTTAGTAGTTTAGAAATAGTAAATGGGTCTGCATGAGTAAATGTGCCCTCAAAATGTAAATTTAAGTCACACTAGCTGGTTGATTTAGTTAATCATGCACTTATGTTACATAAAAAAGTGTCTATATAGAACTGCTCTATCCCACTATGGTGTGACAGCTGCCTTAGAAACAAACAGAGAAAAGCTACTTTAGTTTTTCCTTTTATGAATTATAGATAGAGAGGAACAGAAAGACCAACCTCTGTCTTGCGCTAATCTCCTGATTTGATCCCTCTCCTCTTTGATAGTCCTTCAGCTACCTGCTCCCTTGCACGCCCAACTTCACAAAGTACCTGTAAGATCACAGAAGCATAGCACTATACAAAGACATGGATCTATAATCATAAAAAATCTAGGATCAGATGTAAATTGGCCATACAAATGTAACAAGCATCAATGATACAAAAGCATGGAGGAAAACTCAAATAGCTTTTATTGATAAACAAGAAAAGAGACAAGAGGAGTTACAACTAGTTGTTCTGACCCAGCATCAACCTCCCAGCAAAGAAGCCCCTCTTCACCTCAAAAAAATCATAGATCACCCAACAATCTGATGTTTTTCTCAAGAAACCAACAACAATTCCTTACAATATGAAAAATTCCAGCCTCTGGATCTCTGGGATGAGGGATCCATATATAGATATCTGTAAGGGGGATGAGTCAGCTTGTGATTTGATTATTGTCTTCTCTCTGATAGTTCTTGCTTCCACTTGGAGACTGATGGCCTCTTACTCATCCTTGGTCGAATTCAGTGAGGCAAGTGTCACAGGAGAAGATTCTGGAAGCTTCCATTGCCTCTGCACCTCGCGGAATGACACTGACATTTGTCATTTCTCGCCCATCACACCCCACAGAAGGGACTTTTGAAATGAAACGCACCCTCACAGTGTATTTGGGTGACATGCAATGCACCTAGCCAGTGGAGCAGCTGCAATGATCCTGTTTTGACCAATTCTGAGCAGTTTCTCATGGAGAACTTCTGGGAGAAGCTATAATCTGTTGACCTTGTTCCTTTAGGGGTTAGAACAACACTTTTAGGGACTTAGGAGCCCTTGGTTTATGGACATTTTATGCTTGGGGTTGTAGGGCCCAAAAATGTCTATAACAGTTGCCCCCTAAAGCATGAGGCCGTTAATCTTTTGATGTCGAGTGAAATGATTTATTATGAGGATCCGAAGTTCTTTCAATGCTGGGAGGAGACCTGTAATATGATACAATACAATACATTATCTTCATACTATTTTCATGATTTAGCTGAGGCAGGTATTCCCATGCTCAGCTTTATAAATTCATTTTCATGTACATAGGACAGACAATCGTCTAAGTGTAGACTGATAGATTCTGATAGAGCCATCATCCTTTTGAGTGGATGATTATCTGTGTAGCAATGATGTACATTTAATGTATTTATTTCCTTGAATATATATTGCAGCCTGGATGGATGAAACTAGATCCGGGGTCTTCAATCTCGTTCGACCTTCACTCGGAGTACAAGTCGATCCATGTGAGAAATGTTCTGAAGTCGAACATGGAAAGACATCGCTTGATTACCAGTCAATGATGTAAACTGCTAACAAGCACGAGAGGAATCACCGATAATGATAATGACCCTCAAGGTACTGCAGTACAATTCACGTGGTGTGAATAAATGACTTGGCGTCGAACACCACACAAAATCTTTCGGTCGCAAGAAGTGGGAAACTTGCCATTGAGGCATGCAAGCTTCAAAGTACTGAATGGGGTGTTCCCAGATCAACTTCTTGGATAATGAGCTGATGTCGAGAAGAAGTGATCCTTCACAGGAGGGCCTTAATGAATCCTCCATCAATGACACTGTTGGGTCCCTATAATACTAGTGATTACCCCATTAATATTGTAGTTATACCCCTTATTTATATTGTTGTGCCCCTATTACCCCCATAGTGTTATTTCTGTGCCCCATAGAATCCCTCTATTGTTATTTTTGTGGCTTTATATTATTATTGTTAGGTCGGCTAGATTATATTGTGACTCCTTAGACTCCTATATATAGAAAGGAGGTTTTGTCATTTGTATCATCCAAGAATTGTTCATTTATGTAATGTAAAGGAGGTTTCCACCTCGAAGAGGCTGAATTCTAAGGCGTGGATCTCTCTTTTCTCTCTTTTTGTAAGCTGGTTTCATAACATTTGGTATCAGAGCTTTGGATTCTAGGGTTTCGCTGCTCCAAACAGGTCATCGTGGCATTTTCGCTATAACTTTGTTTCTGTGACGTTTCAGAAGTCGCAAATAAAACCCATTTGAGAAGAATTGGCGCTGAACCTTGGGTCCTAATTTCAGATCGTTTCGCGCGATATTTTCGGAGATATGATCTAAGGAAGTTGGCCTTTTTGCAGACTCCTGAATTACATTCAAAACAGGTGACCTGGGGAAAATCGTCATAACTCTCTCTCTGAGGATCGGATTGAAATTTCATAAAAATTTACAGAAATAGGACGGACTTTAGTTTCTTGTGTGTGTGTTTCAGATTCAAAGGTTGAAACAGTGACTCGTGGCACGTCGTACAAGTTCGCTCTACTGAACCAGTCTAAAAGCGAGTCACTGTGGGAGATTTCACATAACTCTTCCTTGGAGAATCCAATTTGTCTTAGACTTGTGGCATTGGAAAGAGGATGCAGAAGGCTACTACAGGTAGCAATTTCAGAACTGGATGATCCGAAATTACAGAGATGTATCAGATTCAATATCAGGCTTCTATAAAGTGAAAAAAGGTGTGTAGTTTTTTTTTTTAATTTTTGTGTAAGCTTGGTTTAACGGAATTCAAAGGGCATTGTAAAGCATTATTATCGGTAACTGATTCCCCAAGGAAAGAAAATGCAAACACCTAGTAAGAAACCTGAAAGCTCTAGCATGACTCATGAAGAAGAAGAAGAAATGCTACATGATATATCAAAATTACAAGAACAAGTGCAACAAATGTCACGCTCACAAAAGCTAACAGAAGCTAAGATAAGTGGCGTGGAATCTAATATAAAGGGCATGGAAGCTAAGATGGATGATTCGAAGACAGATTTGAAGAGAGACATGGCAGATTTGAAGATAGATTTGAAGACAGATATGGAAGAATTAAAGAAGTTGCTACAAGAAAGGGTCACTAATGGTGAAAAGGTAGTAAAGGACACTCATGATGAGAACAAAAGAAATGTTAATCATGATACCATAGATGCTAATGTTGGATCGAAGAATCAACATATTCCAAAAATCGATATGAGGAAGTTTGATGGCAAGGATCCCGCTACATGGATATTACAGATGGAGCAATTCTTCGATCTCAATAATGTGCAAAATGCACAAAAGGTACGTATGGCAACTGTATATTTGGAACCAAATCAGTTTGTATGGTATCAATGGCTTTGCTCTCGTAAACAATTTATCACTTGGGAAATTTTTACGGAAGAATTGATAGCACATTATGAAGATACAAAAAGCAACACTTTTTTTAGCCAATTGATAAGTCTCAAACAAAAGGGTTCAGTAATGGAGCACATTGAGGAGTTCCAAAAATTGAACATAAGGGTAAAAGATATTCGAGAGGAGCATAGGATTGATGTGTTCATAGGGTCTTTAAAGGATAATATCCAACATGATGTTCGCCTTTGGGAACCGGATTCATTAGAGAAGGCATTCAGGTTAGCAAGAAAAATGGAAAGCAAAATTATGGCAACCAGGAAGCATACCACTCACAACTATAAAGACGGAAGTGTTGTTGCCCCTAGTCTTCCACAACCTATAAGGTTGACACCACAACAATTGGAAGAAAAAAGAGCAAAAGGGCTTTGTTACAGTTGTGATAGCAAATACACTAAAGGTCATAAGTGTGCTGAGAAGAAATTATTCTACATAGATTGTGAAGAGGAAGAAGAAAAGGAGCAAGAAAGGTCAAAAGAAGAAGATATACTCTAGGAACAAAGCCTAGATGAAGAACAAATAAATCCGACCATATCTTGTAATGCATTGGCGGGAATTACCACTCCTCAAACCATCAAGATAGAAGGACAAATCAAGAAGAAAAAGGTAATAGTGTTGATTGATTCAGGAAGCACCCACAATTTTATTCATTGTAGGGTAGCAAAAGAATTGAATTGCTTCCTATATCCAGCACGAGAGTGTCAAGTGATGATTGCAAATGGAGGAACAATAAATTGCTCTGGAAAGTGCCATAATATCAAGCTATCCATGGGAGAATATGTATTGACTAGCCCAATGCTTTCCATTCCAATGGGAGGTGCAGATGTTGTACTAGGAGTCCAATGGCTACAATCCTTGGGTACAATAGCTTTTAATTTTCAAGAACTTTTCATAAAATTTTCTTCAGAAGGAAAGGAAGTTGAATTAAGGGGTATTGCAGGGAAACCAGGAAAGATAATCAACTCTCATGGTATGACAAAGCTTCTAAGAAAGGAGCAAAGAGGTGTAATTGCACAATTATGCTCGCTAGATGTTTCCACATTGGAATCATCTATTTCTCCACATCTCCAAAAAGTCTTGGACAATCATTCCAAGGTATTTGAGACTCCCAAGGGTCTCCCACCTATGCGTGATCATGATCATGCTATTCATCTGATTCCAGGAAGTGTTCCTCCAAACATCAGGCCGTACAGATATCCCTATGTCCAAAAAAGTGAAATTGAACGTATGGTTGCAGAAATGCTAGAGGCTGGTATAATTCAACCGAGTCAAAGTTCTTTCTCAGCTCCAGTAGTATTGGTGCACAAGAAGGATGGATCATGGTGCATGTGTCTAGATTATAGGGAGCTCAAAAAGCTCACTATTAAAGATAAGTTCCCCATTCCTGTTATTGATGAATTACTGGATGAATTGCATGTATCAATTTACTTCACCAAGTTGGATCTTCGTTCGGGATATCATCAAATCAGAATGAAGATTGAAGAAATTCCAAAAACGGCATTTAGAACTCATGAGGGTCATTATGAATTTTTGGTCATGCCTTTTGGCCTTACCAATGCACCTTCAACATTTCAAGGTTTGATGAATTCAATTTTCAAACCATTCCTTAGAAAATTTGTGTTAGTATTTTTTGATGATATACTAATCTACAACAAGTCTTGGAAGGATCATGTTGAACATGTTGACAGGGTGCTACAACTATTGGAGGAGAAACAATTATATGCAAAAAGATCCAAATGTTTCTTTGGAGTCCAGGAGGTGGAATATTTGGGTCATATTGTATCTCATGAAGGAGTAAAGGTAGACCCTAGCAAAATTAAAGCCATTAAGGAATGGAAAATCCCCACATCCATAAAGCATCTGTGAGGATTTCTTGGGTTGACAGGGTATTATCGCAAGTTTGTTAAGAATTATGGGAGAATAGCAACACCTCTAACAACATTATTGAAGAAAGATTCATTTTCATGGACTCCGGAAGCAACAAAGGCCTTTGAACATCTTAAAGAGGCAATGTGCCAAGCACCGGTCTTAGCTACACCTATTGTTGGGAAAAGTATCTATTCAGAACGCCCCTATCCCACTCTAAGGTGTGATAGTGCCTTAGCAACAAACAAGGAAAACTACTTGAGTATTCTTCTTTATGAAATGTAAATGAGGAGAAAGGATGCAACTAACCTGTGTCTTTCGTTAGTTTGTTGATCCAATCGCTCCTCTCTTCAATAGCTCCCAGCTCCCTGCTCCCTTACCGTCCCAACTTCACCAAATTCCTGCAAGATCACAAGGGAGAGAAACTACACGAAGATATAGATATACATTCATAAAAAGCTCAGGATCAGATTAAGCTAAACATGCAAATATAACAAAACATCATTGATACACAGCATGTAGGAGAAACTCAAATAATTTTATTGATATGATAAGAAAGTCCAAGAGGAGATACAACCAAGTGAGTCCCGATCTAGCATCTACCTCCCAGCAAAGGAATCCCTTCCTCTCCTCCAACAAAGCATAAATCACCCAATGTACTAATCTCAATATCAAACCAACAACAATTCTCTGCAAAGTACAAAATTCCAGCCTCTGGATCTCTGGGATGAGGGATCCATATATAGATGTAAGCAAAGAGGATGAGTCAGCTTATGTTTTGACTTGTGGCTTCTCTCTGTTAGTTCTTGCTTCCACTTGGAGACTGAGAGCCTCTTACTCATCACTTGGTCGAATTCAGTGAGGCAAGTGTCATTGGAGAAGATTCTGGAAGCTTCCATGGTCTTTCCACCTCGTTGAATGACTCTGCCACTTGTCATTTCCCGCTCAACGCACCTGGGTAGTGCATTCAAGTGCGTTGCAACGCACCTAGCCAGTGTATTTGGGTGCTTTGCAACGCAGGCAGCTAGTGGAGCTTCTGAATTGATCCTGATTTGACTAGTTCTGAGTGGTTTTTGGTGGAGAAATTCTGGGAGAAGCTGTCATTGGTTGACCTTGTTCCTTTAGGAGCTGTAACAACATCTTTAGGGACTTAGGATCCCTTGATTTATGGACATTTCATGCTTATAGCTGTAAGGAACAAAAATGTCTATAACAGTTTCCCCCTAAAGTATGAGGCCGTTTATTGGGTGAAATGCTTTATTAGGAGGATCCGAAGTTCTTTCAATGATGGGAGGAGACCTGTAATAAGATACAATACAATACATTATTTTTCATACTGTTTTCATGATCTAGGTGAGGCGGGCATTCCCATGCTCAGCTTTATAAATTCATTTTTATGTACATAGGACAGACAATCGTCTGATGGTAGACTGATGATTCTAATGAAATCATCATCCTTTTGGTAGGATGATTATCTATTCTGCAGTGTTGTACATGTCAATGTCTTTATTTTTCCTGAATATATATCGCAGCCCGGATGGATAAAACTAGATCCGGGGTCTTCAATCTCATCTGATCTTCACTCTAAGTACAAGTCGATCCATGTGAGAAATGTTTTGAAGTCGAACATGGAAATACATCGCTTGATTACCAGCCAATGATGTAAACTGTTAACAAGCGCGAGAGGAATCACTGATAATGATAATGACCCTCAAGGTACTGCAATATAATTCACATGGTGTGAATAAAGGACTTGGCATCGAACACCACGCAAAATCTTTCGGTCGAAGGTCATTGATGTATACCTGTCGCCGGAAGTGAGAAACTTGCCATTGAGGCATGCAAGCTTCAAAGTACTGAAGGGGGTGTTCCTAGATCAACTTCTTGTATAATGAGCTGATGTTGACAAGAAGCGATCCATCAAAGGAGGGCCTTGATGTATCCCACATCAGTGACACGGAACGGAGCAAATGATTTTGATGGAGGTGAAAACGATCTGATGATATATGGTTCAGGGTGGCGGTCATGAAAGAATGAAGTATAATGTATGGTAGTGGATGGGACACGGTTGACTTCTCTAGATGACTTCTCTTGAACATATCGATGACACTTATGTGATGGATTGGTAGCATTTACCCCAAAGGTAGATGGTATGGCGAGACCATGGTGATGTGACCGGTGAATGAAACAACCCAACCCGACTCAGGCACAGAGTGGAAGTGTCATGTTCAAGAGCGACTTTCTACCAATAAAGTTCTTTGAGTTTCTTCCCAATTTTTTCCCCAGTCATTGCTGACCAGTACCTCTTTATTTTTGTCAAGCTTGAGGAGGATAACATATGCTTGTTCTATAATTTTCCCTTCAGGCAAACCCATCGCTATGTTTTAACGAGCCTAGCGATAGTGAAACTCGTTCTCGTCTAAAGACAAGTTTGTCGCTATTAATATTTTTAACGAGTCTAACGACAAAGATAACTCGGTCCTTTTCATTTTTAGAGAGTCTGAAAAGGTACGTAAAGTTAACTTCAGAAGTCCTTTTTCTTCATCTAATCCCTTAAGTCCGAAAAAGTATAAAACAATACAGAAGGGATGAATTTTTGATAGCTTTTACGAGCCGAACAAAACAAGCGCTCGATCTTTTTGTGCAATAATCCCTCAGGTCCAAAAAGATTAAAATCTAGAGGAGGGATAGCTCTTCCCGTCACTTTAACGAGCTGGAAGGCCAAAACTCAGAAACCTTTTCATATTTTATGAGTCAGATGAAAAGAGCTTAAAGAAGACTCGTCTTTTGAGGAATGAGTGATAAAATGGGTAGCAGTTGATTCCAGGTAAGGGTTGGAATTTTCCAAGCACGACAGTGTCACAAGGATGGCTAGTGAAATCACTCTTCGCAGCTGTTCCTCAAAATGGGTAAACAATCGAATGGAGGTGAATGATCGGCCAATTGAAAAGTGGAGGTGACGGTGCAAACACGACCAAGGCTTTAATGGCTGATAATGCTACATTCACGGTGGTCATTTAGCGGAGGATAGTTCATTTTTTAACGAGCTTAAACGCAGGTTGAAACACTTGCTCGATCTTATGTTTATTTTTTAACGAGCATGAACTATGCGCTAAAACTGCTCGATCTTATGTTTATTTTTTAACGAGCATGAACTATGTGCTAAAACTGCTCGATAAGTTTGCATGCCCCCAACATAATAATGCAAATCGAGGTGCATGCCCCCCAAGCTTCATTGCATTCAACTCAATGGTTGGAATGAAGGTTTACCTTTGAGATTTGGGAAGGGGATTTGTTTCATTTTTTAATGAGGTTGACATAGTAAAAGAACTATCCTCATGACTCCTTGTTTCATTTTTTAACGAGGTCAACACGAGATAAGAACCGTCCTCAGAGCCCACTGTATTTACAGTATTTGATAGAAAATCGAAAACTGAAGGATTAAAGGTCATCTTTAGTATCTTCTCCACAATCCGGGAGAATGGAACGATGGTGGGAATCATTCCATGGCTCCCATAAATTACCATTGATTGAATGATTCCTCCATTTGTAGAATGTACAAGTGATGAAGGATTTGAAGAGGTGCCATTTTCCTTAGACCTATCTATCCAAACACTCGATGAGTGTTGATTTTGGTTTGCCCCCTAGGCCAAGAAAATTGATTGCTACAATATTTCTATTAGGGCTATGATCCATGCTGGCAAAATGTTTAGGAATCTTCCGAATCCATTAGATATAGAAGATTTCATATTGTAGGTTTCCACTGTGGCCACTTTCGCCAGATTATTTGGAGGCGGTAGGGCAAAAGTACCTATTAAGGCAGGGTCTTTTAGGAGGCCTATTCCAATATTTTGAAGCGGATGATTGCTTCCATGGATCATTGGAATGCTTCGCGTAACTTGTGAACTGTTGGGGAGAAATGTTTGTTGGTCGATGATTGTAATTCTTCCTTGAAAGGGAAATGCAATCTTCCTGAAGTAGGTCGACACAACTGCAGCCATGGCATATATCCAGGGCCTTCCCAATAGGATGTTGTAATCGAGGTTTCCGTCGATTACTTCAACATCAACTTCTACTGTTTTGCCCCCTAGTTCAACTTTCAAGTTACTTAAAATCCCGTATGGAGTGTATGATCTTCCATCAAATGCTTTTATCATTGTTGAAGATCGCGACAAGGGTGGTGAGCCTAAATTTTTCCAGCAACTCATCGACATAATACATGTGGATGCCCCCTCATCAATAATTGTTCGATGAATAGTTTTGTTGAGGGCTTTCACTTGAATAAGGAAAGCTAGTTGAGCTGGTAATTGAGGGTCATATCCTTTATGATCAAAGGCCACAAGATTGGAATCCATTGGGCCAATCCCACCTATTGCTGATAATAAAGCTTGCTTTTGGGAGGGGCAATTTTGCGGTACCTCAAGTGTCGACATAGCGGATGGCGATTGGGCCAAGTCCTCTACTATATTATAATTCTGTGCTACTTTTGCACTAGGATTAAATGTCGATTTCTGTACTACTCCCTTTGGCGACTTTATCATTGGTTCAGGAATGATGGGTGGCACAACTTCAGTCAAAGTTGTCGTCGAACTACTAGGTTGTTCATTAGCCTTGTTATTCGATAGTTGTGGATTCCCGTAATCTTTATTCCTTGTCAAAGCATCATTTTGCTGCTTTGAGACAGACAACATAAGCACTTGGGATCGGGAAGTATTTTGATTAGCAACCAGTTTGGTTCCCGGGTTTGGAAACGGATCAGTCAATACTGCTGAGGGTTTTGAACTCTTAAAGAGTTTCTTAACTTCAGCTTTGTGTGGACAATCTCTCGTCTGATGATCCTCATCGCATATATGACACCCCGTAGGGGGTTTCCTTTGCCCAGAAAGGTTTGCAGAAGGTTTTCCAGGAGATGACTCATCCTGCTTCCTTTTTCTCCCTTTCTTTTTCTTCTTGCCCCCTGGTTGCTTCAGCTATTTGCCCTTGTCATTCGACACGACATTTACTTCCAAGGCAAGAAGTTCCTCATTTGCATTTTGACTAGAAATCTTACGGGTCTTTTTTGATGTAGCCTTTGTTGATTTCGTGTCTGTCGTGCCAATCACGCCATCACCGGCGTGAGAGTCATTGTTTGATTTAGGAGGAGGAGGAATTGAGAATTCCGGTCTAGGGGCATCAAGTATTTTGTCGTAGAGCGTGCCAGACTGAGTATAGACCAAGTCCAGATATTGCGCATGAGCGATAACTTGCTCTTCCGTTACGACTCCCCCCTTTGCCACATCTTCCGTGATTGTAGGAAGTAAGGACTTGATAAACCATTCAACCAATAGCTGATCGGGAACGTACGTTTTTACCATCCTACGACGACGTCGCCACTCATGTATATGATCAGATATGTGAGTGGCCGTTGTTTGTTTGAAGTTGGTTAGGAGTTCCGTTCCCATTTCATACCTTATCGGTAATTGAAAATGGGTTAAGAAAGTCGTGGCTAAGGTACTGAAGTTGTCGAACGAAGCTCTAGGCAATTCAATATACCATTTTTCCGCTGGACCCGTTAACGTCCTCTGAAAAAGGTGAAGCCTTATCGAATCATCATCTAGGGTGTTTGATGAACACCATAGATGAAATGTCATCACGTGATTCGATGGATCTTCACCTAGATTTCCATTAAATTTAGGAATATCTGACGGAAGTTTATGCGGAATCGCTGGCCACCAAGGGGCATAAGAAATTGGATCATTCGTCAGCCGGTTTAGATCTGGTAATTCTAGAGTTGCTACAAAGGACAACTGTTGATTCAGGTTAGGCGAAGCATACCCAGGATAAGATGGAATCGCCTGAGAAATGGGTCTTTGCATACCAGCATAATGTATATGATGTTGGCAAATTTGACAAGGTTGATGGGCATAACCACTATAATATGGTTGTTGATAACCGCTTTGGAAATGTGGTTGCCCATTACTTACAAAGACTTGTTTCTTAGGTGCTTGATATGGTTGCTGGAATGGCGGTTGTTGAGATTGAACCAGCCCTGGTTGTTGGACCATTTTCTGTTGTCCAATACTGGATGATTGACCAAGATGAGGAGTCATAGTACTTGTTTGAGCCTGAGTCGCTCCAGATAAGGAGTCACTAACCTGAGGTTGTGATTGAATCGTTGAGACAAGAGGCTGTTGTATTGCAACCTGAGAAACTTGGGGTTGACATACAACAGGTAGCGCTTGTACTTGCGATGCAGTCACCATAGCAGGTATAGTGGGAATATCCGACACAGGGTGGACTCGTTGCATTGAATATACAACCCTTGGTTGTTGAGGCAGTATTGGTACCCAACCACTGGACGTAATTCCAGTTTGACCTGAATTTTGTTGTAAACTCCCACATGGTTGTTCTCCGGGAGGGAACAATGAAAAGGCATACTTCCCTCCATATGGTGGCAATCCAATACTTAAAGGGTAGATTGGCCTTTGAAGACACATTGGATTAATTTGTTGAGTTTCAACATAAGAAATACCAGATGATAATCCGGATGAAGAAATAGGAACTAACCATGTCGTCAAAGCAGTCCTTGATGGGACTCCGGCTTGTTGTTGATAACTTGCCAAGACAGATGGTATACCATTGAACATCGTTGGAGTAGCAGTAGGGGGCTGTGCCACTGCTGTGTCGGATGACATAGTCCTAGATGTTGACGGTTGTTCAGACATATCTAGTCTATCCAAAAGATTTATTTAGTGATTCTACAAGAATTTGTGATGAAGGGAGACTAACTTCGAAGATCAACGAGAGAAAGGTGATGATTATTCCGTTTAAAAATAAATTTTAGACGCTTTGACACAACTTGTTTTTTCAATTTTAAAGAGTCGAGAAAAAACAAAAGATGACTCTAGTCGCCTTCAATTTTTAATGAGCCTGAAGTAACAAGTGCTCAGATGGACCTTTTCCGTTAAGGAGTCTGAAAAGGAACGAAAGGGACTGCTCTGGAGTTCTAGGTAGAGGGTGTGCCAAACCAATCGCAAAACTGCAGAATACTTTTTAGGGTACGGGTGGTCAATCTTCCCGAATGTTGTGTTCAGTGCATTGCGATCAGTAGGGCGGCCGACACGGCTTCCTATTGTTAGAAAATTATATATTACGGAGCAATGGAACACATAAAATATTGCATAAATATAAACACAAAAAATGCACAAAAAAAGAGAGACACAGATATACGTGGTTCACCCAGTTTGGGCTACGTCCACCCCGAACAGCCAGTCCTTCCTTTTTATTATCCAGCAAAATGAAGAGACACAACCTACAGCAAATCCACTGTAATATCCTCTGTTTCCTCTCACAGTCTCACCTCTCTGTTTCTCGCTCACAGAATACACATCTATCTCACAGCCTCAAATACAATACCCTCATACAAAGAGAGGGGTTGCCTTCTAGGGCAAAAAAAACCCTAAACTAAAGATAAGTTCTACTGTCAGATCATCCGCCTAATGAACGGCCCAGATTGACTAGAAATTACTATACTTTTACAAGGCAATTTTACAACTGTTTTTAGCTTCAGGGGCGCTGCCCCCAAAACCCCCTGCCAGGGGGGGGGGGGGGGGGCTCCCAAAGGTCGCAGCCGCACCCCCCTGGACCCCCCCTGCAGCGAATATTTTACGGGCGACGTTGCCGCCCCCATTTCGAAACTGGGGTCCTATGTGGCGATACCTTTGAATATAGAAGATAATCAGGCTCCACAGCCAACACCTATGGATAAAGGTTTTATGCCTATAGGGGTCTCCCAATATATACTCAACGATACGTGGGAGCACAATCCATACTGGCACTTATCGTCTCTCAGGAGGAATCACCCAACCATCAGTGAGACCGACAGTCACGAGGTTTTACGACACCGGAACACGTCTCTAGCCTAGACCTCTATGTTGTGCGTTAAGTTTACAAAGCGTTGTTAAGTTCATTCAATTTATTTTAAGTTGATCTTTCTTAGAAGTTTGCCTTTTTGGATCACCACGAGATGTAGATGCAATTCCTAAATGCAGTCTAAAGATGATAAGCAAGCTTTTATCTCTTTTCAACAATGAAAATCCTAGCTACAAGGGGAAAAGAAAGACACAATATTTTCTCAAAGAGCATAGAGCACACTGTAAATGCACTTTTCCTAAATCAAACCATACAAACTATCAATATGCAAATGCACATGTGCATGTATTTGTTTTCACTTTCTTAATATTGATGCCTAAAAAGAAAGCTGTTGTACAAATTTGAATTCGATTTCAAGTGAAAACACAAACAAGTTTCTTTTTGAAATCAAAAAGATGATTATGACACTTTATGATTTTGAAGTAAACACTTGTTTCGACACTAGAAATTCACAAATTCAAACCAAAAGACAAAAGAAAAAGTGCAATCAACTGTCAACAGCAAACAAATTTACTCCTAAGATCAAAACGACACTTATGACAAGTCTAGATCTAAGAGCGACAGTATGACTAGTTACTTTTGTAATGGGAAGCTGCAAATGATGTAACAAATACACAAAAACAAATACAGTTTCTTTTATACAACTGAGGCGGAATTAAGGTAGAGAAAAAGGGGTTTTCAGATAGGTACACACACTGATAACAGGCTTCAAAAAACAGAGATAAAACTGAACACAGGGATGCAAAGAACCACAGCTGCACAGGGAAAAGGCTGATCAGCGCACCTGTTGCACAGAGAAACTGAATTGCAGCGCAAATAGCCCTCTCGGGACCTGCGTTGAAATGCAGAGTCTCTTCACAGAGCCTGCACTGAAGCAGAAACGAGAATTGTCTCCGGGTTCTGGGTCATAGTTTGCAGTTTGATCTGAGGTTTTTGGCTGGATAAAAGCTATCAATAAGGTACAATTAGAAGGATGATTTAAAGGAGGACTAATAGCTATCACAAAGGGCAGTTAGAGCATTTGTGGATCAACTGTTCAGATCATAAACAGACCCAGTGAATGGACTAGAGTAGCAGCTCTCTACTTTGCATTTGTAAATGGCAAATGCAGTTCGATTCAGCACTCTTAAGTTTATGAGAAAAATAGCAATAGAAACACAAATAAACTAACTAGATACGATCCACAGTGGAGTCACAAATTTGTTGTTGGGAAAAGTATCTATTTAGAATGCCCCTATCCCACTCTAAGGTGTGATAGTGCCTTAGCAACAAACAAGGAAAACTACTTGAGTATTCTTCTTTATGAAATGTAAATGAGGAGAAAGGATGCAACTAACCTGTGTCTTTCGTTAGTTTGTTGATCCAATCGCTCCTCTCTTCAATAGCTCCCAGCTCCCTGCTCCCTTACCGACCCAGCTTCACCGAATTCCTGCAAGATCACAAGAGAGAGAAACTACACGAAGATATAGATATACATTCATAAAAAGCTCAGGATCAAATTAAGCTAAACATGAAAATATAACAAAACATCATTGATACACAGCATGTAGGAGAAACTCAAATAATTTTATTGATATGATAAGAAAGTCCAAGAGGAGATACAACCAAGTGAGTCTCGATCCAGCATCTACCTCCCAGCAAAGGAATCCCTTCCTCTCCTCCAACAAAGCATAAATCACCCAATGTACTAATCTCAATCTCAAACCAACAACAATTCTCTGCAAAGTACAAAATTTCAGCCTCTGGATCTCTGGAATGAGGGATCCATATATAGATGTAAGCAGAGAGGATGAGTCAGCTTATGTTTTGACTTGTGGCTTCTCTCTGTCAGTTCTTGCTTCCACTTGGAGACTGAGAGCCTCTTACTCATCACTTGGTCGAATTCAGTGAGGCAAGTGTCATTGGAGAAGATTCTAGAAGCTTCCATGGTCTTTCCACCTCGTTGAATGACTCTGCCACTTGTCATTTCCCACTCAACACACCTGGGTAGTGCATTCAAGTGCGTTGCAACGTACCTAGCTAGTGTATTTGGGTGCTTTGCAACGCAGGCAGCTAGTGTAGCTTCTGAATTGATCCTGATTTGACTAGTTCTGAGTGGTTTTTGGTGGAGAACTTCTGGGAGAAGTTGTCATTGGTTGACCTTGTTCCTTTAGGAGCTGTAACAACATCTTTAGGGACTTAGGATCCCTTGATTTATGGACATTTCATGCTTATAGCTGTAAGGCACAAAAATTTCTATAACAACACCGGACTTCACAAAAACCTTTATTATGGAATGTGATGCTTCAGGAAATGGAATTGGTGTTGTTCTAATGCAAGATGAAAGACCCATTGCTTTTGAAAGTCGTCCAATCAAGGGAAAGTTTTTAAGCAAAGCTATTTATGAGAAGGAAATGTTGGCAATACTCCATGCACTTAAGAAATGGCGACCCTACCTAATGGGAAGACACTTCAAGGTAAAAAGAGATCATGATAGACTTAAATACTTTTTAGAACAAAGATTATCCTCTGAAGAGCAACAAAACTGGGTCACAAAGATGTTGGGTTATGACTTTGAAATCATATACGAAAAAGGGAAGCAAAATGTGGTGGCAGATGCACTCTCAAGAAAGGATGAGGATGTGGAAGCATTGTTGTCTGCCATTTCTATTATCCAACCAGATTGGATAAACGAAGCAAGGGAGGAATGGAAGAATGACGAAGAAGTGTGGGCACTTATTCAAAAGCTACAACAAGATTCCAGTACTTCTGATACATTTAGCTGGCAAAATGATTCGTTATGGTACAAAGATCACTTATACCTCTGTAAGAATTCCCAGCTAAAACAAAAGATTCTTATGGAATTGCACACTTCTCCCTTAGGAGGGCACTCAGGATTTTTAAAAACTTACCGCAGGGTTAAGAAGGAATTTTTTTGGGATGGCCTTAAATCATATATTCAAAAGTTTGTGGTAGAATGTTTGGTTTGCCAGCAAAATAAAGTTGAAACAATTAAGACAGCGGGTCTATTACAACCTTTATCCATTCCAAGCCAACGTTGGGAGGAGGTTTCAATGGATTTTATCACAGGTTTACCCAACTCTGAGGGAAAGAGTGTCATCATGGTGGTAGTTGACAGACTTACCAAGTATGCACACTTTTGTGCATTATCACATCCATTTAAAGCCAGTACAATTTCTACTGCATTTATGGAAACAATTCAAAAGCTACATGGAAACCCAAAGATTATTGTAAGTGACAGAGATCCCATTTTCACTGGAAAATTTTGGACAAAAATTATTTTCTTGTCTCGGTACTCAGTTAGCTCATAGCTCATCTTATCATCCTCAATCTGATGGGCAAACTGAGATAGTAAACAAATGTTTGGAAGGATATCTTCGTTGCTTTGTATCTGATAAACAGACACAATGGGTCAAATGGTTGCCTCTAGCTGAATGGTGGTATGACACTTCCGTCCATACAGCAACAAAAATGACCCCATTTATGGCACTTTATGGGTATCAACCACCATCCATCACATCATATTTAAGAGAAAATTCTAAGGTTCAGGCAGTGGAACATCACATCGAACATCAACAACAAGTCCTCCAACTCTTAAAGGATAACCTCGTGTTGGCACAAAATAGAATGAAACAACAGGCAGATCAACATCGCAGTGAAAGAAGTTTTGATGTAGGTGATTGGGTATTCCTACGGCTACAACCATATAAGCAAATGTCCCTAAAGCAAGCTAAGAAGGATAATAAATTATCACCAAAGTATTATGGTCCGTACAAGGTGTTGCAAAAGATTGGTACTATGGCATACAAATTGGAGCTTCCTGCAGCTTCTCGATTGCACCCAGTCTTCCATGTTTCATGTTTAAAGAAGGTTATAGGTGACAAGCTCCCAATTCAAACAATATTGCCAGAACTTGATGAGGAAGCAAAAATTATATTGGAACTGGAAGCAGTCACAGAAACAAGAACTCGACAGCTACGAAATCGATCAATTTCAGAGTATCTTATCAAGTGGAAGAACTTATCCGCTGAAGATTCCACATGGGAGGATGAGAATTTTATCCAGAAGTATCCAGAACTACTCAAGCGTTGAGGAAAACACTTTTTTTGAAGGAGAGGGGCATGTTGGGTCCCTATAATACTAGTGATTACCCCATTACTATTGTAGTTATACCCCTTATTTATATTGTTGTGCCCCTATTACCCCCATAGTGTTATTTCTGTGCCCCATAGAATCCCTCTATTGTTATTTTTGTGGCTTTATATTATTATTGTTAGGTCGGCTGGATTATATTGTGACTCCTTAGACTCCTATATATAGAAAGGAGCTTTTGTCATTTGTATCATCCAAGAATTGTTCATTTATGTAATGTAAAGGAGGTTGCCCCCTCGAAGAGGCTGAATTCTAAGGCATGGATCTCTCTTTTCTCTCTTTTTGTGAGCTGGTTTCATAACAGACACGGAACAGAGCAAATGATTTTAATGGAGGTGAAAACAATCTGGTGATATAAGGTTCAGGGTGGCAGTCATGAAAGAATGGAGTATAATGTATGGTAGTGGGTGAGACACAGGTGAATTCTCTGAATGACTTCTCTTGAACATATCGGCAACACTGATGTGATGGATTGGTAGCATTAACCCCAAATGTGGATCGTATGGTGTGACCATGGTGATGTGACCAATGAGTGAAACAACCCAACCCGACTCGGACACAGAGTGGAAGTGTCATGTTCAAGAGCGACTTGCTACCAACAAAGTTTCTTCAAGTTTTCTTCCCAATTTTTCCCCAGTCATTGTTGACCAGTACCTCTTTATTTTTTTCAAGCTTGAGGAGGATAACATATGCTTGTTCTATAATTTTCCCTTCGGGCAAACCCATCGCTATGTTTTAATGAACCTAGCGATAGTGCAACTCGTTCTCGTCTATAGACAAGTTTGTCGCTATTAATCTTTTTAATGAGTTTAATGAAAAAGATAACTCGGTCCTTTTCCATTTTAGAGAGTCTGAAAAGGAACGTAAAGGTAACTCCAAAATTCCTTTTTCGTCATCTAATCCCTTATGTCTGAAAAAGTATAAAACAATACAGAAGGGATGAATTTTCGATACTTTTAACGAGCCGAACAAAACAAGCGCTCGATCTTTTTGTGTAATAATTCCTCAGGTCCAAAAAGATTAAAATCTAGAGGATGGATAGCACTTCCTGTCCCTTTAACGAGCTATAGAGGCCAATGACTTGGCAATCTTTTCATATTTTACGAGTCAGTTGAAAAGAGCTTAAAGGAGACTCGTCTGTTGAGGAACGAGTGATAAAATGGGTAGTAGCTGATTCCAGGTAAGGTTTGGAATTTTCCAATCACGGCAGTGTCACAAGGATGGCTAGTGAAATCACTCTTCGCAGCTGTTCTTCAAAATGGGTAAACAATCAAATGGAGGTGAATGATTGGCCAATGGAAAAGTGGAGGTGACGGTGCAAACACAACCAAGGCTTTAATGGCTGAAGTACTACATTCACGATGGTTATTTACCGGGGAATAGTTCATTTTTAACGAGATTAAATGTGGGAGGAAACATTTGCTCATGGATTATGTTTAATTTTTAATGAGCTTGAACTATGTGCTAAAACTGCTCGATTAATCCAGTCGTGTGATAAGAATGTCTCATATAAAAACGTCAACTTTTAGAGTTTTGTCCCACATCCTTTCTTTATGCAAGTTAGGAAACGACCAATCCTACGAGTTTAAAGGGTTAGAGGTCCTACAAATTTAAAAAAATAAATAGTCGCTCTTCACTTGCACGCCAAAAGGTTTGCATGCCCCCAGGTATAAAACAGAGTTTCAAGGTTACCACTTCTTTAGTCCATTAAAACATTTGTTTTACCGAGAGAGGCCTACCTCTTACAGGTTACCAAAGACTGTTCTATTTACGGCGTAAACAAAACATTTCTTCAGCGATGTCTACCGAGATAAACAAAGGTGAGTGAAGGAGGCTACTCCACTCACATAACTTTGACAAGAGAATCTTCTTCTAGAATAACCCCCTCTTCCAATCACGGACGGGAGTACAGACTAGTCATATTCTCTCGCGGAAACCTACCCTATACCCGAAGTTTTCCTGCCGAGGCAGACCAGGGTGCATGCCCCCTGGGTTTCAATCATATCCCTCCGAATCACTCATGCTCATCGGGAGGACGGACTGGAAATTGAGACATTTCTTGCGTGAAAAGACTATTCAGGGATGGTATATGACTATTTGCTATGCATGATCCGGGAAATGAAAGCTGGTCTACGAGCTTGACCACTCTTCCTTCGTGCGGAAAACACATCACTCTAAAGAGTGATGAGACAATGGCTCTCATGCAATAAATATAGTCTCGTCCAAGGAGTAGATTGTAATCCAGGGGTCCTTGAACTACCATAACTTTCATGTGAATGGTTTTCCCTCTTAATGTTATGGGCACATTGGGAAGGATCCCTAACGGTCGACTGGTTCCTTTATCAAAGCCTGTTAAATTTCTCATTTCAGGCAAAAGCGATGGCGAACCAAGCACTTTCCTAGTAGTTGAGGAAAGGATACTCATAGAAGCCCCCTCATCTATGATGGTACCAGCCATAACCATTCTATATATTTGAACAATGATTCGGAATGGTATACTAGCTGGTAAACGGGGTCTGCCTAGTTGATTCCAGTCGAAGGAGACAACTAGGTTGCTTGGAGGTGGGACCAAATAGACGACCGGGTACGACTCTGATGAACTTCCTTCCTGTGGTAAAGGAACGGGTAAACTGCCCCCATGTTCGTTGGAGTCTGTGCTTATGAAAAGAATTTGGACGGTGTCATCCTTGTTCTCTTCAGTGATTGTATCATCTGAAGATGAAACCTCTGAAGGCAAGACCGGGTCAACTGTCACCTCGACCTTTTGACTTTTGTCTGGTATGGATTTAGATGGTTTATCTT
This sequence comes from Pinus tabuliformis, assembly GCA_031772625.1. Classification (NCBI taxonomy): domain Eukaryota; kingdom Viridiplantae; phylum Streptophyta; class Pinopsida; order Pinales; family Pinaceae; genus Pinus; species Pinus tabuliformis. The sequence goes on along the minus strand of CM062819.1, from coordinate 1,064,584,535 downwards.
CAATGATAGATGCTTCGGCCGACCACCTGAGCGGGCCAGCCGGATTTTCAACTAGTGACGGACTTCGCAAGAGTTTTTTATATCCAGGAGGAAGTCATAACGGTGAAACCGGACGATCGTCCAAAACTCTTTAGCTTCATCTATGAAGGGACAACGGTGGACGGCATGATCGCCTTCACACAGTTTACAAGGAAATCTATATTTTCCTTTTTGTCCTGGGGCTTCACTTTCACTAGTTGACGGTGTGTTTTCAACATGATCATCAGAGGTTGATGACACCGGGTTGTGCAAACGAGGAGACTAGTCCCTTAAGATCCGAGGGATGCAAGGACAATCTCTGTGATAGTGGTCTCCTTTGCAAATGACACATGGCAATTTAGGCCTGGTCGGTGCAGTGTGTGGATTTTCGGTAGACAACACTCGTTCGCCCCCATTCACTTTTGGCTCCTTCTTCTTCTTCTCTTTCTTCTTCTTTTCCTTCTTCTCCTTAGGTACTTGACTTTTGCCTTTACCAGCCCCATCAAGCGAAGAGGAAGGAGGAGAGGAAGAATTAGAGGAAGTAGAAGGTTAGTGGGTAACTCTGGACTCGTCTAGTTGCTGATTCGATTGTTCAGGAATAGTGGTGTTCTGAACGACAGAGGTTGAGAAGAGCCATACAGGCAAACCAATTGTCAGTCCTGGAAGTGACAATGTGGCCATATGGGGTGCACCAACATCTCCCCAAGAGGAGAAAGGACTAGGATTTCCTCCAAGGGGAATTCCTTGGTTGGTGGATTCCATTTTATCAACCCAAGATCAACATAGGAAAAGGGTAATGAATATTCCATTTAAAATAAATTTTAGACGCTTTGACACAACTTTGTTTTTTCAATTTTTAAGAGTCGAGAAAAAACAAAACATGATTCTAGTCTCCTTTGATTTTTAATGAGCCTGAAGTGACAAGTGCTCAGATCGACATTTTCCATTAAGGAGTCTGAAAAGGAATGAAAGGGACTGCTCTGGAAATCTAGGTAGAGGGATTACCAAACCAAGCACAAAACTGCGAAATACTTTTTACAGTACGGCAGTCAATCTTCCCGAATGTTGTGTTCAGTGCATTGTGATCGATAGGGTAGCAGACATGACTTCCTATGGATAAAGGATTAAGCCTATTGGGGTCTCCCAAAATATACTCGACGGTACATGGGAGCACAAGTTTGTATGGCACTTATCATCTCAAAGTGGAGGAATCACCCAACCATCAGTGAGAACAACAGTTACCAGGCTTTATGACGCCAGGATACGTCTCTAGCCTAGACTTCTAAATGTTGTGCGTTAAGTTCCAAAGCATTGTTAGATTCATTGAATTTATTTTAAGTTGATCTTGCTTATGAAGTTTGCCTTTCGAGTTCACCATGAGATGTAGATGTAATTCCTAAAATGCAATCTAAGATGATAAACAAAATTTTTATCTCCTTTACGCAATGAAAATCCTAGCTACTAGGGAAAAGAAAGACATAATCTTTTCACAAAGAGCAAAGAGCATACTCTAAATGCACTTTCCTAAATCAAGCCAATCAGACTGTCTATATGCAAATGCACATGCATGTATTTGTTTTCGACTTTCTTAGTATATGAATGCTAAAAAGAAAGTTGATGTACAAATCTGAATTTCTTTGCAAGCGACAAACATCAACAAGTTTCTTTTCGAAATCAAGAAATGGAGACGATCACAATACTTTACGATTTTGAAATGAATACTTGTTCTTGACACTAGAAAATTACAAATTCAGACCAAAAGCAATAGTAACGAGATAATCGACCATAAACAGCAATCAAGCTCTTTCCTACGATTGAAATTGACACTTGCGACAGATTCAAATCAAAGGACGACAATACGATTACGCTACTTTTGCAAAGGAGAACTGTAAATGACTCAAAAAACACACAAAAAAATCTACAGTTCTTTTGTACAAAGGAGGCGAATAACAGCAAGGAAAAGGGGTTTCAAACAGACATATACTGATCACAGGCAGTAAAATTCAGGAATAGAACTGGGAAGAATGAGCCACAGAAGCCACAACTGCACAGAGCTAGTCTGATCAAGGCACCTGTAACACAAAGAATCTGAAATGCAGCATAGGTTTTCCACTCGGTAAGTGCGCTGAAATTTAGAATCTCTGAACAGTACCTACGCTGGGCCAGAAACGAGACTCTGTTCGGGTTCCGGGTCACAGTTTGCAGTTTAGTTCTTGGGTTTTGGCCGAGCAAAAAGCAATCAGTAATGCAACAATCAGGGGTAGATCTAAGGAGGATCTAAGAGCTATCACAAGGGCAATCAGATAGTTTGTGAATCAGTTGTTTAAATCATAAATAGATCCAGTAGATGGATTGAAGTAGCAGTTATCTACTTTGCATTTGTTATGGAAAATGCAGTTCGAATGCTACTTGTAGGTTTATGAAACAAACAACAAGGAATGATAAACAAACAAACTAATTATCTCCCCAGCGGAGTCACCATTTTGTTACAGGGAAAAGTGTCTATATAGAACTGCTCTATCCCACTAAGGTGTGACAGCTGCCTAAGAAACAAACAGAGAAAAGCTACTTTAGATTTTCCTTTATGAATTATAGATAGAGAGGAACAGAAAGACCAACCTTTGTCTTGCGCTAATCTCCTGATTTGATCCCTCTCCTCTTTGATAGTCCTTCAACTACCTACTTCCTTGCACGCCCAGCTTCACAAAGTACCTGTAAGATCACAGAAGCATATCACTATACAAAGACATGGATCTATAATCATAAACAATCTAGGATAAGATGTAAATTGACCATACAAATGTAACAAGCATCAATGATACAAAAGCATGGAGGAAAACTCAAATAGCTTTTATTGATAAACAAGAAAAGAGCCAAGATGAGTTACAACCAGTTGTTCTAAACCAGCATCAACCTCCCAGCAAAGAAGCCCCTCTTCACCTCAAACAAAGCATAGATCACCCAACAATTTGATGTTTGTCTCAAGAAACCAACAACAATTCCTTACAATATGCAAAATTCCAGCCTCTGGATCTCTGGGATGAGGGATCCATATATATAGATATCTGTAAGGGGGATGAGTCAGCTTGTGATTTTATTAGTGTCTTCTCTTTGATAGTTCTTTCTTCCACTTGGAGACTGATGGCCTCTTACTCATCCTTGGTCGAATTCAGTGAGGAAAGTGTCACAGGAGAAGATTCTGGAAGCTTCCATTGCCTCTCCACCTCGCGGAATAACACTACCATTTGTCATTTCTCGCCCATCGCACCCCACAGAAGGGACTTTTGAAATGCAATGCACCCTCACAGTGTATTTGGGTGAGATGCAACGCACCTAGCCAGTGGAGCAGCTGCAATGATCCTGTTTTGACCAATTCTGAGCAGTTTCTCATGGAGAACTTCTGGGAGAAGCTGTAATCTATTGACCTTGTTCCTTTAGGGGTTAGAAAAACACTTTTAGGGACTTAGGAGCCCTTGGTTTATGGACATTTTATGCTTGGGCTTGTAGGGCCCAAAAATGTGTATAACAATTTAGACATGATTAAATGATGTAATAAAGTAAATTAAAACATGGTTTACAAATGAACGAGAATGGATTTTCAGAAACTGAAAGTGGCTTTTGTTTCTAACCTCCTCTTGTACAAAAACCTCTCTCATTTTTCTAACATCTGTTATGATTTGGGAGATGCTTATGATTATTTAAAGGCATATTTTTTAGAAGTTTCCTATTTCAACCACCTCTTTGAAGAGAATATTGTGGATAATAAGAAATGAATTGTAGTAAAATGGAGGATTTTTTTGTTCCCCATATTCTAATTTACAAAAACCACTCTCCGATTTGTAACAAAGGTTACAGTTTGGCAGATTCAGATGAATCTTTGGAGGCATGTTTTCCCTAATTTTCCTATTTTTAGCCAGTGTTTTCAAATGCAGTTTTCGAGCAGGTGGAAATTAATTTTCAAACTATTAAAGAGGTTTTTGTTGCCAACATCATCATTTACAAAAACATCTCTCAGCTTTCTAACTTCTATTATTCTTTGGGAGAAACAAAGGCTTGACAAGACCCTATTTTTCAAAATTTTGGGAGGAAAAAGCTTAAAGACAGTTAGTGACTTTGATCTGAAAATCACTCGTGAGTGATCTCAAATAAATAATTAAGGAATGAAGGTATTACAGAATCATGTGCTGCTGTGTGTCTATGTTATTTTAGGCAATGGATCGATCAGATTGCAAAATACACAGACACCGGAAAATGGAAAACAGTAAGAGAAACACAGTAAGCAATATAAGAACACAACAATTTAATAAGGAGTTCACCCTATTCTCCAGGGCTACATCTCCGGTCCAGATTTCAGTGGTGGCCTTCTTTTATTGTGTCTTTAAAGCAGAGTTTTTACAGTGAGGAGCTCAATGTGAGTCTCCTGAAATAGATAATGCTTGGTAGGGTGGTTCTTGGATTCCCCAAGCCACTAGAGTGCACAGACTCTTTCCCTTTCCAAGTCTTGACCTCTCTGGTATTTAATGGGAGGAGTCCAATGTGGTACTCAATTTACAATAGATATCCTAACATGGATTTCTTGAACCTCTCAAGCCTTTTGTATGTTCGACACTGCCTTAGGTTAGCTCGGCTCTCTGTTTTCTGCTTCTTGCTTGACTGTCTCTTTCGCCTTTTTCTTTCACTGTTTTTCTTCTCTGGTTCTTCCTTCTTCTTCTCTATTCTGTTTTCTATCTATTCATGGCTTATAGCAAACTTGTCCTTAAATGTTCACTTCCTCTTTCGCCCCTTCAAATCACCTGCTATTATTCGCTTGGAGTTCCCTATCTCTGCATCATCGTCAACGTCTCACAGGGAAGTGGCCACTTGTCCTTTCATGAACTGTTCCAGCTCTTCCTCAATGATTTAGTATTTTGGTTACATTGTGGAATGAATCATTCGCCGAATTAGCGGTCAAATCAGACTTTAGACTTTATATGTCGTGGCTTAATTCCCTCGTCAAATCTGATTTCTCCATGGGGCGCAATCTATGTCGCCAGATCTAGATCCCCCAGATCCTGCGGTGTTCACTCTTTTCACGTGGTTGACTTGCTTAACCGTTAGCACGTGATGAGAGGTGGTTTTCTCTCTCATCCTCTAGACACGTGTCGTGCGATGAATGGAATCACTCGTTCTCTTCCAAATCCACTTACTTCCCAAGGATGTCTTCGATATTCCGCTGGTTTTTGAGTGCAAGACCCACCTTTCACCTTAGCACTTTGCCTGTGGTTTCCTGGCTTCCCATGTGACTGAGCACTCAGGGCTTTTCCTTCTCAAGGGGTTTTTCCCAGCTAAGTGCTAATCGCGCATCAGAAATGGCGTCTGTTTCCTGATCCAGGCTTCCTAACTGCCAATTTTGCCTCCTGCACAGTCTCCATGGGCCTCAGTCAGCGCACTTTGATTGAGGTCCTCATCGTTCCTTACTGGCTGCAAAATTCCACTGTCTATAGGTCTTCCTGACAGCTCTTTGTTCATAAATTCGAAGTCTGTCCTGATTTGATATAGTCATGGCACTTTGATAATTTTCATGGATCCAAATCGGATCAGACTTGGAGGCCACCTCATCAAATATGAGTTTCAATCAAATTCGAATTGTTATTCTTTATCAACATAAATCCTCAAGGATAGTACCAGAATTCTTCAAATAGTTTTAGTTACCTTTATTTGTGTTCTATTTTTGTAATACAGTTTTAAGATATTTGTAATATCTCTTGATATTTTTATCAAGATATTTGTGAGGAAATTGTATAAATACTTCATCAATTGAAGTAATATGTGTGGGATTTTGATGCCAAGGATCTTCACTTTGTAATAGCCTCTATTATAGTATTTCTAATGAAAGCCTTCCGGCTCCAGTTAGACAGAATTTTGTGTTTTATAGTATGTCTTTCTAGTGTTTCATATCTTATTTCTACACATGTTCAAAGCATTTATATGAAGGTCTGGGTAAGTGTAGATTAAGTCTTAATCTCTTTGAAATCCATTGTAAAATCATAACATTAAAATATATTATCTTATTAGACTATCTGTCCGAAATAGATACTCTTAGAATTAGTTTCAGTTTGCCTTCTTGAATACTTTGCAATGTGTTTTGTTGGGATGTAGAAATCTTCTACATGCATCCAAATTTCCCTCGTTGTTAAGAAGTCTATCTGACTACTTAATTATTAGCAATCTCCTTACATTCTTATATCATAATCCTTGAAAAGCTAATTCATTATGTCAGGCTGGAAGTTGACACATTCTGAAGGGACCCTGTGAGAGAGGCCTTAAATCATGGATAGGGATTGTCATTGATCGTCAACCATCCCCAATTAAAACCATTAATCTAGCCATTGTGCTTCAAAGGATGTTGTTTAGTGTCAGGTGAAAATTGTTAAACAAAGCTTCGTAACACCTTAGGGAGCCCTCTTTGGTTCAAGGGTCAATTTGAACCTAAAGGCTGGTTGAGTTGGTTTCCTGGAATAGTTTTTATAGCCAAGGAATGCCTGCAGGAAACAGGTACAACACAGACTTCAAGGAATATTTAGAGAATCACTAGGTGTATTTCAATATCCATTGGTTAGGCTTACATAAGGTTGCATGAAGGTAGCCCACCTTCCCTTGTACAGACATCATCCACTAGATTGTCTCACACACATATCCCAAGACTATGACATTGAGAAGTGCCAGTGGAAAAAAACTTGGTACCTTCAGACAGAGCATTTTCATCAGATGTATCACTTACCTCAGCCTTTGAATGGCATGGATTCACTTTTATATGCCACCGATAGCTTTGTAAACACTAGATATATTATAAAGCACTGGGTGAAAGAGCCATCGAAGTTTAGATCAACACCCAATCATGCTTACAAGATGAAGTCACTCAAAAAGGCCTACCAGTTCTTGATCATCTTTGCAGGCCAATTATAGGGACACGAAAACATGGAGACCTTTCCAGAGAATTGGGTGGTTGTGTTGGACCAGTTGGTGAATGATGGGAGGCCATTCAACTAGTCAGATCTGTTGGCTCATTAGTTCAAAGTCCATGTGACTAACACCTATAATCCGCCCAAGGATAAGTGAACAAGATTCTGATGCAATATGTGCCCGACATCAGTTTCTTGGCATGGGTTGGACATGGACACCACAAGAGAATTTCATCAATATTTATTGTAATTTTCTTTTTGAGTGCAGCTATCAAGGATTTATGGTGAGGCTAGCTGACCATTTCATTATCCTATTGTACAAGTTGATCTTTGAGCAAGATCCACCTTGCATGTCCCAAGAAGTGATGGAGGAAATACTGAACATTGCAGATTGATATGCCTCACCCGATGTCACCTTCATTAGGATGTTCAGTGAAGAGAAGCCTTTGTATGTTCTACCAAGGTATCCCACAAACAAGTTGGTCATGCAAGAGGACACATATCACATCTCCACAGGGTTATCGGTAGGGCTACATAGGAGGAAGAAGGCATCATGCCTTGCTCTTCCTTTATGGATTGGATTTTACAAGATTAACAGCTTGTAATATACAGATTCTGAAGCTAAGGATATGATGAAGTTTGAGTTCAGCACTAGAGATTACAATCTGTAAGATCCCTGCGAGATTTTCAAGAACCACTGTGCAAAGGTGTATTATCTATGGATCCACGGGACATGTCATTAGGTAGAGGAGGACCCTTGGAGATATTTTTATAGCTACTCCAAGCTCAATGAACCTGTCAATATAGCCACAACATGGAAAGTTTCTCCGCATGCAACAACACCATAGGAAGCAACAACAACAACAACAATAACTAGCAAACAGATGCAGGACAAGGGTAAGAGGAATATTATCAAGAACACAAAGGTTGAGCAAAGCTACAAGTTTAAAGAAGATCCTCTCATTGAGAAAACAACTTTGGTAGTAGAGGAAAAGAGGGAGCAATGTATAAAGAGAGAAGAGCAAATGAAGAGAGAAAAGAAAAGGTTAGAAGAAGAAGAAAGGAATTTGTAGGAAACAAAGAAGAAGTTGAAGGAAGAATACGGGCTAAGAAGGAGAGACATATATTTTTGTATGATTAGGTTTGTTGTGCTAACAACAATTATAGAATTCTAAACATATGCTTGCTTATTACTTCTTGTGTTGAGGTTTCATTAATTGTTTATGCATACAATCAGGTAAATTTACTTAAGTTTTAACGTGACCTTCATGAGAAAAATAGATTCAAAAACAAACACTGAACAATAGACATTCAAAGTACAACAAACATCAAAGAGACACTTTAAATGAGTGTTTTGCTGAAGGAGTTCACCCCTCTTGGACTACATCTCCTTGGTCCAGCTTCAATGGCTTGGGCCTCTATATTAGCTCAATGTGGTAAAATGTTGTTTTACAAATATCTATGGCTGTTAATACCTGCACCAATGTGTTAAGAATGTCCAAATTATCCAAGAACACTTCTTTATGAGCTCATTTTGGTCAAAAATTGACTTCTCTATGGCTGAGTCAGTCTTTTCCTAGAAAAGCTCCCCTAAATCTAGAATGACTCTAGTTAGCGTGCTAAATTTGGTGGTGGGACTGAATTTGGTGGCATCGCCAAATCCGCTGCCAGGTTAAAATGAGGGCTAGCTGTTTGTTAACTACGCTTAATTAATATTTTAACCCTAGATTAGTGCATAATCCCGTGATTATCGCTAACCAAAAACTTAACTTCTGGTGATTTTGTTGGCCTAATTACATGCAAAGTTAATGTCACATTAGCCATTGTGGTTATGGTTAGTCGAAAGGCTAACCGTAACACTAACTACAACTGTGTTCACATGCTAATTTTCATTGTAACATTTTGCCAGAGCCATAGGGTTAACGCAAACTGTTACTGTTTGTAACAATGTTCACATGGTAATGCTAACCACAGGAGTTGGTGTGGTTAACTGACCACCGAGGTAGATCCTAACCTTCACTGTGTTGTGTTCACATGGGGGAGGGTTTGCCTATGGGTTGGCCCTCTCCTAACCGCCAACCTCCAAACCACTTGACTTCAAATATAAACCATGAACGCAATGGTTAAGAACCATCCGGTAGAGAAAGCGGTTAAGGTGTAAGATTTGTGTGCAGTAGGTCATGGATTCAATCCCGACCAATATATTTTTCTCCACTGTGTAGACCTCCAACCCAACCTTTGCGAGGTGCCATGTGGTGACCTCCAGGCTTGCCATGTGGCATTATTTCATTGGTCCAAAAATGAACCAATAAGAATGCACTAGCACACCCTTATACAAACCAACCAAAAGATGCCACTTTTCCATCCCTGATTCACCATTGACCAATGTTGACCATGCCTAGTCACCTTCTACATCAGTAATATGGACTGTTGATTGTGCATTGATTGAGCATTTTTTTTGCAAATTTCCCCTATTTTGCAAAGAAATCAGAACACAATAAATTTCTCATACGAACTTGGATTTTTATGAAACGAGTTGTGTTAAGATCATTTACCGCGACAGACATGATCATTCAGGTTTCGAGCCATTCTGAGAAATTTGATTTTTGAACTAAATACTGAGCACCTGATCATTCCTCCCCACTAGAAGCCTTTTGGACCGAAAAATATACTATCAATTTTCCAACAAGTGAGGTTACAACTCCCTCACCTTCTTGGTCTGTAACCATTTGACTTGAGAAGGCTTTTGTCCCTTGAGTCCCACTCTAAGGTATTCGACATCCCCTCTCTTTGAATTCTTGGTTCTTTTTTCAAGTATGAGATCTTGCTGAAGATCATCTAGATATTCTAGTGAGAAATCATCTATTGATGGCAGTTGAACATGCTCTCCTTGATCATAAATCAAAGTAGGCTCAACCAATCTCAAATTCGTAACATTAACAATACAGTATATTTGCATATAAGGAGGCACATCAAGCTTAAATTCATTGTTACCAATCTTTTCTAGAATTTTAAAAGGACCATAATGGATTGGATTAAGCTTTTTATCTTCCCCTTGAAGTCTCTCTTTGCTAATATATAACCAAACTTCATCACCAACTTGAAATATTTGTGATCAAACTGGTGTTTGTCATGCCTTTCCTTGTAGTTGCTTTGACTTTTCTCAAGTTGTTCTTGCACTGTATGATGTATCAACTGAATTTTCTATATGAACTTCCTTGCCTTATTGATGTCATTGTGACCATCGATGGCAACATTTTTCTAAAATATGAAGACTAATGGTGATCTTGGTAAGTACCCATAACATGCCTCAAATGACGACGTGTTTGTGGAAGAATGCTTTGCCCTGTCATATGCATGTTGTATGTAATGCAACTGTTCATCCCACAACTTGGGATGTTTGCTACAATATCCTCTAAGAAGATGAATAACTGTTCTATTGACCACCTCGGTTTGTCCATCTGTTTGTGGATGAAAGGTTGTACTCTTCTTTAACTTTGTGTCCATCATGTCTCACAAATTTGACCAAATATTCCCACCAAATCGAGAATCTCGATCACTTAAAATAGAAGTTGGAAGACCAAAATGAACCCAAATTTTTTGGAAGAAAAGATGAGTTGGTTGTTCAGCTGTAATTTTCTTTTTACATGGTGTTAGTATGCATATCTTGCTAAAACTATCTACAACTACATACAAGTAATCATGATCTTTCCTTGAAAATGGAAGACCTCCTACAAAATCCATTGAGATACTCTCCCATGGACATGAACATATCAGAAGTGGAGCGTATAAACCAAGTTTCCTATTGCTAGGCTTACTTGTAGCACATAAATAACAACCTCTAATGAAACGAGAAACATTATCCAACATGTGTTGCCAATAACAATATCTTTGAAGATTTGCTATTGTCTTGCCTACACCAAAGTGTCCAACAATCAATGAAGTGTGCGCCTCCCTTATGATATTGTTTCTTTCTCCCCGTGGAATACACAACTGCCCAAGTGATACAACAAACTATTATATACATGATAATTGAACTTTTCAATTTGATTTCCTTGACTCAAGCTTGCATATACTTCTTGAAATTCAATATCATTTGCATATTTTTCTATGTAAATTTCATGCAAAATAGAATTATGCTTGAGTATAACAGATGAATTTATAATAGGCCTTGAAAGCATATCAGCTACCTTTCTGTAGATTCCCTTTTTAATAATCAAATGAAATTGTTGTAGAAAACCCATCCATCTGAAATGTCGTGACTACTGCATCTTTGACTGCGACTGTAAGTACTGCAATGGTTGATGGTCGGTATGGATGATGGACTCCTTCCCCATCAAATATGCTTCCATTTCTTAACACTTTGTACCAATGCATAAAGTTCTTTGTCATATGTGGGATAGTTAGTTACAACTCCATTAAATATTTCAGAATGAAATGAAATGGGCTTACCATGCTGCAATAGAACTGCTCCCATGGCATAATCACTTACATCCATTTGAATCTCAAATGGCTGTCTAAGATATGGAAGTGCCAATACTAGTGCTGAACTTATCTTTTGCTTTAAAGCATCAAATTATTTCTGCTATACATCTCCCCACTGGAAAACTTTCTTAACACTTGTCAATGCATGTAATGGAGCTGCAATGGAAGAAAAATTAGCAATAAACTTTCTCCAATATTGTGTTTCCCCTAAAAATCTTATTACCTCTGTAACTATATTGGGCTTGGGCCAATTCAGAATGACCTCAACCTTAGAGGGGTATATCTTCAGCTCACCTCCTCCAACAATGTCTCCCAAATACATTAAACAAGTCTTACCAAATTCACACTTCTACATCTTTAAAAACAACTGTTCTTTTCTCAAGATATCAAATACTTTGTTTACATGCATGACATGTTCATCTCTTGTCTTGCTGAATATGAGGATATCATCTAAGTAGACAATGAAAAAATAATCTAGAAATGGTCTCAACACATCATTCATTACCCTCATGAAAGTAGTTGGAGCATTTGTAAGACCAAAAGGCATAAAAAATCACTCAAACAATCCTTGTTTAGTTTTAGATGAAATTTTCCAAATGTCTTATTCAGCTTTCCTAACTTGATGATAACCATTTCGTAAATATAACTTAGTGAAATAATTTGCATACCTCAACTGATCAAGAACATTATAAATTATTGGGAGTGGATAACGATTCTTTACCGTGATTTTTTTTAGTGCACAGAAATCCACACACATGCGCCAAGTTTCATCCTTATTTGGCACCAAGATAATGGGTGAACCAAATGGTGAAGTAGAAGGGCATATGATACCTTTGCTCGACAATTCTTTAATTTTATTTTTGATTTCCAGGCTCTCCATAATAGACATGCAATACATGCTAATGTTTTGGAGTGGAACATCTTGTTGCAACTGGATCTCATGTTGAATTCCCTCTTGGGAGGTAACCCCTTTGGTTCCTAAAACATCTCGCCATGCTTTCTTACCACATCAAACAAATTAGATTTTTTATCATCACAACCTTCAAAAGATTCATAATCAATATCATTGTTTTTCTTTATCATGAGAAGCATAAAATTTTCACTTGCATTTACTAGTGTCTTCATCTATCGTGCATTAACCAAAGAAATGTTTATCTTTTTACGATGGGCTCTCACTATGTACTCCACCCCATTCTTGAGCAATATGTATTTGTTGTCATGGCGATAAAATATTTCTTTTCTATCATATAAATAAGGACTACCAAAAATGATAGTGGAACTACATCTATCTCAACTTCATCAATGAACGTTTTAGTAATGGTGAACTTGAATAAACACTTCCTTGTAACCTGTAAATTTGCATTGTTAACTATCTAACCCAATGGATATGGCTTATGATGAGGTACAGTTTCAAGGTTTTTTTTTTTTTTAACCAAGTCTTCTGAAATTAAGTTTGATTGTGAGATACTATCAAATAATGCATCAATATTTGTATGATTTGAAATCACTCTTACATGAAACAACTCTATTCTTGACTGTTCATTTGGAGTGTTGTTTTGACTATGTTATGAACTAGAGCTTGCAACATTTTCTTTTCCTTTTGTAACCATGGCTGAAATCTTGGTCTCATCACTAGAACCTGAACCAAGGTCATGTTGTGTGGTAGAAGTCGTCTTTTGTTTTCCATTATTGTTTTGTTTCTTAGGCCTTAATTTGGGATGCAATTTCCAGCAGTGGGCTTCATCATGCCCCTCTTTCAAATAGTTTTTGCATGTGATTTTCTCCCCTTCTTTCTTCACACTTGCATTCTTCTTTCCGTTCCATTTTCCACCCTTTTCTTTCTCCTTACCCTTGAATGGCTTCCTCTTACTACCCTCTTCCTGAATGTTCTTTCCTTTATATTCAAGGTGTGTGGCTTACAAACATACCTCATCTAAGTTATTTGGATTGAACATAAGAATAATATGTTTTAGATAGGAATGTAAACCCCCATATATTTTAGTAGTGTATCTTGGGAATTAAAATTCACTTCTTATAACAATGCCATTTTTCTAAACTCTTGTGTATAATATTGAACTGTTTGGCCTTTAAGCTACCTAAAACTCTACCGACTCATAATGGATTTTTTCATATAGGCTAAAGGATAAAACTATCTTTTAATTGCAGAAACAAATTCAACCCAAGAAATGGATATCTTACCATGGATTTTCATTTTCTCTTGAGTCTTTGCTTCCCACCAAACTAGTGCTGCTCCTTCTAGCCTCAATGAAGCCAACTGGATCTTTATGTCGTCTTCTTGAAGGTTTTAAATTTTGCATTATACCTCCAACTATCGAATTCAATTGTCCAAATTTCCTGCTTTCACCTCTCCATTGTACATGGGAAGTTCAAATATTATGTCCAATTTAAGTAATGGAGTCTTTCCTTTTGGGGTTTTTGAATGAGTATGGGAAATTTCAGTGGTGGTAGTGGAAGATGATGTTGTTTGAGATGATGAAGATGATGAGGATGGTGGAGATGGAGGTTGATTTCCACCATTCCCTTTGGAATCCTTCTTCTCATATTTGTTTTCCTCTGAGATTCCTTCTCCATGTGGAGGTTTAGAACTCTCTCCAACCATTCTATGTTCCTCTCTTCATAGAGGACTTTAACCATTTCAGTTAAAGTGAAGAAATATTTCTTGAATTATTCCTCTTCTAAAGAGGGACCTTTAGTCTCTCTTTCTCCAGACATAATGGCTATGGATTCAGGCTCATAAATTAGTACTGCGTGTACATTTTCAATCTCAATTGGAGGCAAAACTTGAGGAGTTTTAAGTGCAGCTGAAATTGGAATTTTGGGTGGTGGAGATTGTGGCCTTGTGGCTCTCCTTCTTCTACGCATTACCTTAGGAGTTGGAACCAATATCTTCCCTTCTCCTTTTTGGAACTTTAACCTTGTAAGCATCACAATTTTTCAACCATTAAAACCCTAAGTGCACAAAATCAAGAAATCAAGAAATTCAACCTATGCTCTGATACCAACTTGATATGTTTTTGTATGATTAGTTTTGTTGTGCTAATAACAATAACAAAATTCTAAACATATGCTTGCTTATTGCTTCTTGTATCAAGGTTTCATTAACTGTTTGTGCATACAATTAGGTAAATTTCCTTAAGTTTTAGCATGTCATTCATGAGAAAAATAGGTTCAAAAATAAATACAGAACAAAAGACATTCAAAGTACAACAAACCATCAAAGAGACACTTCAACATAGTGTTTTGATGAAGGAGTTCACCCCTCCCGGGCTAGATCTCCTTGGTCCAGCTTCCATGGCTTGCGCCTCTGTACTAGCTCAATGTGGAAAAATGTTATTTTACAAAACTCTATGGATCCTGATACCTACACCAATCATTTTAGAATGTCCAAATTAGCCAAGACCACCTCTTTTTGAGCTCAATTTGGTTGAAAATTGACTTCTCTGTGCCTCAATCAATATTTTCCTACAAAAGCTCGATTAAATCTGGAACTCCTCTAGTTAGCGCACTAAATTTGGTGGTAGGCCCGAATTTCAGGGCACTGCCAAATCTGCCACCAAATTAAACTATGTAATATCTTGTTTCAGAGATATTCCCCAAACCCAGGAAAAACTCCCACCAAATCTGTAAAAATGATATAATAACCGAGAAGTTCAAAATGATAAAGATAACAATGGTGAAACATATAATAATATAAACATGAAATATAAGCAGATACTCAAGAAATGTAGTGAGAAATGCTAAGCCATTTTATTACACTGAGTAATAGAATGAGTACAGGAGGTGATCAGAAAGATGGCACCTCGACTTGCACAAGGCAAGTGAAGAAATACACTAAGAATAGCAAAGGAATGGCCTCTCTCTAAACTGCATCCAAGCTGCTAGAGAACTGTCGTGTTGTTGCTGCTACTGGAAATCAAATGAGGATTTGGGGCTGTTCCCCTCCTTGGAAAAAGCTAAAACTCTGGAATCGAACACTACTCAAGAAACCTAGTAAAACCTAGGAAGCTTTTCTGAAATGGCCAACCCTGGAAAATCACACCCTTGGGGTTCTACATTGTCCCTCAAGGCTTTGTGCTACCACTGAAATAAACCCACCAAAACTCTGCCTGAAACTCAGCCAAAATCCTCCAATATGCAAGGGCTGATCCCTTGCTCAATCTCCTAGCACAAATCCCTCTGTAAAACCTCAATCAAAAAATTTTGCTAGAAAGAACTGCGTCATCCCTCTCAAGACTGCGTAGTCATCCAAGATGCTCAATCCTCCTGCCAAAATGCTGATGAAACTATTGCAAAAATATTGATGGAAATACCTTTCCTGAGCAGGCACTCGAAGTCCCCCGGGGCTAAGGGTGAGATCTCCGAACGAAGACACTCAATGCACTAAACAGTGCTGCAGACTAGCTAAACAACCAGCGTGCTCTAAGTCGAAGTGACTATCTCAAATGCACATAATCGAATGACCAAAATGAGGGGGCTCCTCTCTCCTTTATAGCATTGGCCTCTCCTAATCCCAAGGCTCACCTCCTCCAACGTAATCCCCTCTTGCCACGTGTTCCTTTTCCATCTGCGCAGTCCCTCCAAGTGTCTGCGTGGGCCCCATCTCTGCGTGGTCCTTTGGCCCCCTTGGCTCCCCTTTAAGTCACAACATTGTGCTACTAGGAAGTGACTTTTTATTCTAAAGTGAGTTATGTCCCCTTTTCCTCACCTTTTTATTTGTAAATAACTATAGAAGGCAAAATTGAGAAAAATCAAATATTCCAATTAGCCATGGCTAATTAGGAATATTACAGTCTACCCTGGAAAAATGTTGCTTGTCCTCAAGAAAATGAAGTGATGGATGCTGTAAAATTTTCTCGCTCTCCCAAGTGGAATCCTCATCTGGTAAATTCTTCCACCTCACCAAGAATTCCTGGACTGTCTTGCTCCATAGTTGCCTCTCCCTGGTATCAATAATACCCTCTGGCTGCAACACCAAATTCCCCTCATCATCTATGGGTGGTAGCTCATTTGTCACTATCACATCCTACCCCAGTGCCTTCTTCAGGCATGATACATGAAAAATGTTATGAATCTTGCTACCTTGGGGCAGCTCAAACTCATATGCAACCTGCCCAATCCTGCGTATCACCCTATATGGTCCATAAAAGCGGGGCTTGAGCTTCTCATCCCCCTTCTGCTTCAGTGACAATTTTTGGTATGGTTGTAATCATAGGTAGACCAAGTCCCCTACCTCAAACTATCTCTCCACCCGACCCTTGTCAGCATATAGATTTTACTGGTTTTGCGTTGTAGCCATATTGTCCTTGAGATCTTGGAGAATATCCTGACTCTCTTGGATCCAAATCTTGGCTCTCAGAGCCTTACCATCACCAAAAATCACGTCAGCAAAAGAAAAAGGATGATATCCATATAAAGCATAGAAGGGTGACATACCAATGAACATGTGATGTGTAGTGTTGTAGCAGTACTCCCCCATATGCAACGATCTCAGCCATGCTCGCTGTTGCCCACTGACATAGTTACACAAGTAGCCTTCCAGCCACTTGTTAACAATATTTGTCTGCTGGTCTGTCTATGGGTGATAACTGGTACTCGGTGTTAGCTCCTTCCCCACTAACCGGAAAAGTTCCTACCAAAATCTGCCCATGAAATGGTTGTCCCTGTCACTGACGATGGTCTTAGGAAGACCATGTAGCCTAGAGACCTCTGTGAAGAACAACTCGGCCACCTATGCTGTTGTGTAGTGTGCGGATATGGCAAAGAAATGTGCATACTTTGTCAGTCGATTAACGACGATAAAGATACAATCCTTGCCCTATACCATGGGAAACCCTATGATGAAGTCCATTGGAATACACTCCCATTTCCCCTCCAGAATGGGAAGAGGCTGCAATAAACTTGCGGGATGGCTCATCTCCCCCTTGTTCCTCTGGAAAACATCGCACTCTCGGATATGCTGGAGTACGTCCTCCTTAAGGCCCTTCCATGAGAACCTCTCTCTAATGGCCCTGTAGGTTTTGGTAAACCCCTGATGGCCGGCCAATGGTGAATCATGTGAAGCCTGAAGTATCTTCTTTTTGAGCTGAGATCCCTCAGTCAAGAAGATCATGTCCCTGTAGTAGATGATCTCATCGACCACCTTGTACCTATCATCTAGCACCTGCCCATCTAGAACCCCACATGCAAACCTGTCCTTGGAGTACTCTACTAAAAATCGAGCCCTCCAGTCTATGTCCAAGCTCATAAGAGACAACGTGGCTGGTCTACATGAAAGGGCATCTGCGACCACATTGTTCTTACCCTTGACATACTCAATGTCAAATTCATATACTTGGATCTTACTGATCCACTTCTAATACCTCTCCTGTAGCTGCTTTTGCTCCAAAAAGAACCTGAGGCTGTTGTGATCAGTCCTCACCCTGAACTTGTTACCCACTAAATACTGTTGGAACTTGGCCAATGCATGCATGATGGCCAGCATCTCCTTTTCGTATATAGGATACAACCTCTCATGCGAAAGGAGCTTCCGGCTCTCATAGGCTATAGGGTGACCTCCTTTCACCAATACTGTGCCAATCCCCTCTCCTGATGCATCACACTCCAAAACAAATGGCTATGTGAAATATGGCAATGCAAGCACTAGGGAGCTTCTCATAACCTCCTTGAGCCTATCAAAGGCTCGCTACGCTATATCCGACCAGCTAAATGCCCCTTTCCTCGTCAAATCTATTAGGGGTGTAGCAAGTTGTGAGAAACTCCTAACGAACTTCTGGTAGTAAGTACAAATGCCAATGAATCCCTGAAGTTCTGTCACATTCCTCGGCTCTGGCCATTCCTTGATGCCCCAGATCTTCTCCTCGTGGATTCTCACTCCATCCACCCGTATGATGTGTCCCAAGTACAACATCTCCGTCAACCAAAACTCACACTTGGAGAGCTTGGCATAGAATTTTTGCTCCTGCAAAATATGCAACATTGTCTCAATGTGCTGGAGATGCTCCTCCCAAGTCTTGCTGTAAATGAGGATATCATCAAAGAACACCAACACAAAATTCCTCAAGTGACTGTGAAAGATGTGATTCATTTAGGACTGAAATGTAGCGGGGGCATTGGTTAGCCCAAAAGGAATCACCAAGAACTCAAAGTTCCCATAATGACACCTGAAGGCGGTCTTGGGAATGTCCTACTCCCTCACGTGAATCTAATGGTACCCAGATCTCAATTCAATCTTTGAGAAGAACCGTTCTCCTCTCAACACATCCATCAGCTCATCAATTCTAGGTATGGGGTACCTATTCTTTAGTGTCTTCTTATTCAGGGCCCTGTAGTCAATGCACATCCTCAATGTGTCGTCCTTCTTCTTCACCAACACCACAGAAGAAGCAAAAGGATTCGTGCTTGACCGAATGTGCCCAAGAGCTAGCAACTCCTGAATGGCCCACTCAATCTCATCCCTATAGGCCTTGGGATGCCTATAGGGGGTAGTAATCACTGCCTGTATGCCTTGCTCGAGCTCAATGGTGTGCTCAAACCCCCGGTCCAGTGGTTGTCTTGGTGGAATCTCCCCAAACACTATGGCATACCGGTCAAGGATGGAATGTATCTCTGGATGTACCGTTTGCCCTGTAGTCCCTGCCTTTGATGCACACAGCTCCACTGCTCACTCTACGTCTCCCTTCCAGAAGATTGCCTCCATCTGATGAGTTGAAACAGTCTAAGGCGGATATGTGTGTTGTCCCCATATCTTCTCATGCCTCCCTATCTTCTCATCATCCAATTCCATCTCTTCCAATCTGTCGTGACCTTCCCTAGAGTGATAAGCCACTAAACACCCAATATCATGTTGGTGTCTGGAATATCAACCATGAAAAATTGCTCAGTCAATGTATAGGTGCCCATCGTCACTGATAGCTCTGGAACATAATGAGCACACATCATGGTCTGATCTCCTGGGACCAAAACTGAAAACCCATCGAAGCTCTTAGTCTGTATACCTCTCCGCTCAACCATCTGTGCATCAATGAAGTTGTGGGTTGCCCCACTATCAACCAAAACTGATACTCGCTGGCCTCGTACTGTCCCTCGTACGCGCAACATCAAATACTTCGGAACTCCTCGCAATGCTGCAAGGGCTCCTCTGGTAGGTGCAAAAGCTGCACCACCTGCTGGTGGTGGTGGAGACGGCAAGGGACCCTGCACGACAAGACTATCTCCTACCTCCACATCATCCTCCTCATCCTCTTCCTCATTGCTCTCGGAGAATACCTCAATAAAATGTGCTTTGCCAGTAGCACATCTATGTCCTGGTGCCCACGGCTCCTGACAGGTAAAGCACAACCGCTTCTTCTTCAACTCCCTCCTAGCATCATCGTCAATTTGTGCTCGTCCTGGATTCCCATTTGGAGGCGGAATCCTCACATCCTTCCCCTTAGACTTAAAATTCTGTCTATGGGGGTAAGGTGTCCAGGTCCTGGGTAAGGCATCATGTAAATCTCGGGTCCTACTGATAGCATCCTGGAGTGTGGCTAGTTTAGTGGATCAGACTAAACCCCAAAGTGGCTCCACTAACCCCTCAACGTACATGTAGATCCTTCGTGCCATGGATAGATCTGGCACCATCACTGAAACCCTAAAGAAATCTGCAATGTAGGTCTCTGGGCTCCTGGTTTGTTTGAGCCTCGTCAGCTCAACAAAGTGCTACTTTGGATCCCTCCGGCCGAACCTCTCTATAAATCTCCTGGTGAACTCAGCATATGTCATCATTGTGGAGTGTCTAAGTGTAACCATCCCATGGAACCACCAATCTTGGGCCTCACCATCCAAATGTAATGTCACCACCTTGATGGCCTCTATCTTCGACATCTGGTTAAGATGGAAGTAAATGTCCAGCTTCTCGACCCAAGAATTTTCCGAACTGTTTGATGGACCATCAAACGTAGGCAAGTGGAATCTACAAGCTGCATGGTGGGTGTCACCATCATGAAAATGTCGATATCCTCTGTGATGGTCGTGGGGTCTACTATCCCGCTGGAGCTTAACAAAGTCTCTGAATGAGAGAGCCTCCCTGAACTCCTACCCATAGGCCTGGTACTCTGCAAAATAATTGCCCATATGACCGAGCTCTGCCTCCTGCTGGGCTCCAGCCCCTGTGTCTGCTCCTAAGAAGGTGGGCATGGTAGACCATGTAGGGAATGTGAGGCCACTTGCTGAGTAGTGTCATGCTGCTCTGGAAAATGGTGGGATGCACCCGATCCCTCACCAACCTAGAAAACCCGTGGGCTCTCACGCTGTCTAGCCTCTACTGCTGTGAATCTCTGCCCCATCACATCAATCTGCCTCGACAGATCCTGCACTGATTTGAGGAGAATATCCTCAAATCTCTTCCCGTCCTCATCTACCATCGGATCCTCCTGCTCTGCATCCACCCTAGGCTCCTTCTGTTCTGCGTCCACCCCTGGCTCCTCCTATTCTGCGTCCACCACCGAAACATAGTCTCCCTCTCCATAGGTGTTCTCTAACCTACGCCCAGTGTCTTTGTATGTCCTACCTCTGTAATAGATGTAGGGTTTTTCTCCCGGTGTCATAGATTGCTAGCTCCACAAGTTGAGCCAGATCTATGCTCTGATACAACTGTAATATCCCATTTAGAGATATTCCCCAAACCCCAGAAAAACTCCCACCAAATCTGTACAAATGATATAATAACGATAAGTTCAAAATGATAAAGATAACAGTGGTGCAACATATAATAATATCAACATGAAATATAAGCAGATACTCAAGAAATGCAGCAAGAAATGCTAAGCCACTTTATTATACTGAGTAATAGAATGAGTATAGGAGGTTATCAGAAAGATGTCACCTCGACTTGCACAAGGCAAGTGAAGAAATACACTCAGAATAACAAAGGAATGGCCTCTCTCTAAACTGCGTCCAAGTTGCTAGAGAACAGGGAAAATTTTAAGAACCACCCTAAATTTATATGTATAATAAATGGGCTAATCCCCATGATACATAGGAAAAATGGGAGGCGATTTATCAATAATATAATATGTATATATAATTTTTTTGGTGAATCTATCACCAGATTATATTATCTTGTACAGTGATGGAGAATCTTTCACTGAATTATAAAATCTTGTAACATCTTGGCAAATCTTTTACTGAATAATAAAACATTGTGAAGTCTTGGCGAATGTTTTGTTAAAGTATGAAACCATATACGATAATAAGAAAACATATTCATTAAACTGTAATATACTAACATACATGTTTGGAAAAAAGAAACATAATTTTCTCTTCCTACAAACAATGTTCCAAGTTTCAGTGGTTGTGTTTGTCAAGGTTCTTACAATACACTCTTTCATATCCTTCTATTAGTTTTGATAATATTCCACAACAAAGTTCTTGTAGGTGTTCATATTGACAACAAGTTCTGTCAAGGTAGGAGAGATTAATCTTTTCTCTACAACTTTTGTCAAGCTACCACTTTTTTCAAGTTATCAAATTTCTTTCTTATTCCATAGACTCCAACTGCGAGATAAAAAAAACACATCAAGTTTGTTTGCCCCAACACGCCAACAAGTAGCAAGCCCCAACTATATTATGTAAGAAAGTATTAGGTGTCCCAAAGGCTTGAAGGGGATCTAGTTGAAAGAAGTAACCATTGTGAGAATCCTTCCAATCAATATATGAATATATAAATGTAGATTTATTATTATTTTAATTGGAAATATTCAATTAAATAATAAAATTTAATTATGTCTCTCCCATTCTAAATTTCTTATTAGCATAATTCACTACCCTCAGAGGTCTCACATTTTTTAACAACGTTGTAACATGTAGATTAATTTCCTTTTTGGTGAACAATCTCCACCTTTTAGGAAAATATGGTGAAATGACTCCAAGCCCTATAGATCATTAGGACAAACTAAGAATAGCACAGAAGATGAAAGGTTGTACAAACTAGATTATTTTTCAAGCAACTAATCCAACATCAGTACTAAAATTTTTCATGAAGATATCATATTCAGAATGTTTGAAAAATGGTGAGAAATCTTCTGCGAGGGTGATGCGGAAAGAGTGATAAGGTTTCATTGTTTCAAATTTTTTTGGTTAAATCAAAAAAAGTTAAAAGCCAATATTAATGGAGATATTGGTATTTTTTACTAAATTTTGTGAAGTGACTAAATGTATCTTTAACCATTCACCTTAAGATGTTCTTACAATATAATTTCCTAAGTATATTTAATACCTTCATTATCATAAAAACCAACCTATATCCATCTTAACTCCACATCTACCACTCTTAGGGGGATGAAATCTATTTATCGCTCTAAGCACTTGGTAGACCCAGATGGATCTAAGATGATAGAATTTCACCTTTAAATAGTCTATGCTCGCATGAATACCATGGTATTACCATGGGTCAATACCATGGGTTATCATAAACCTGGAGCTTAAAAATTACTATTAGTAATTTATAAAAATTAATAAAATTAATAAAATTAATAATTGATTTTTATTTTATTTTTTATTTTAACCAAGTTAAAATGTTTAACATACATTAAATTACAACATCCATTTTTACTCTTCATCCACCAAACCTCGAGAGCGATCAAATATTTTTTCACTCTATGCTAGTTTGCATATCACGATATTTGATCCCTCTCGGGGCTTAGATCCAGAGTAAAGATGGATCTATGGTGGTTTAATTTCCCCATTTAAATAGGCTACATTCCACGTGAATACCATGGGTCAATACCATGTGCCATTTTTATTTTTATTAATACTAATATTAGGGTTAATAATGTTTTTTTGCATGGTATTAATAATAATCTATCCCATGATATTTGACCCATAGTATTTTTCCCATAGGTTTCACCTAAATATAATGCATTTTTGGAGTTTTCGTAACTATAAGGCGACTTATGGACTAAATATAAAAAAATGTTTTATTTGTTTACCATACCTCTCGTTTATTTATATTTTTATTAATTTACCATACCTCTTTTACAAATATGGTATTTGGCCCATAGGATTCACTTAAATAAAACCTCTTTTTTGAGCCTTCATAAATAGAAAGAGGGTTATGGACTAAATATAAAAAGAGGTTTTATCTATCTACCATACGTCTAGTTTATTTATATTTTTATTTATTTACCATACCTCCACTTTATTTTTATTTTTATTTGTTTACACCCTTGCATGTATATAAGGTAATTTATGGAGTAAATATAAAAAATGTGTTATTTATTTACCATACCTCTCATTTATTTATATTTTTATTAATTTACCATACCTATTTTATAAATATGGTATTTGGCCCATAGGATTCACTTAAATGAAACCTATTCTTGAAAATTAGGGTGAATGGAAGGTTGTAACTCCTAATTTCAAGGGTTAAATTTACCTTTTTTACCCTCTCCCTTAAAATAAGGTGGCTTATTTGAGGCAATTTGTAAACATGTACTATGATACAAAATATTCGCCCACTAAAAATTTAAAACCCCTTAATTTCGCCAAAGGGCGAACATTCGCCCCTAAAATTTTCCATGCTAGAGAACTCTCGTACTGTTGCTGCTGCTGGAAATCAAATGAGGATTTGGGGATATTCCTCTCCTCATAAAAAGCTGAAACTCTGGAATCAAACTCTACTCAAGAAACCCAGGAATATTTTCTGAAATGGAAAACCCCTGAAAATCACCCCCTTGGGGTTCTACACTGTCCCTCAAGGCTCTGCACTGCCACTGAAATAAACCCACCAAAACTCTGCTTGAAACTCAATCGAAATCTTCCAATATCCAAGGGTTGATCCCCTACTCAATCTCCTAGCACAAATCCCTCTGCAAAACCTCAATCCAGAACTCATGCTAGAAAAAACTGTGTCATCCCTCTCAAGACTGCGTAGTCATCCTAGATGCTCAATCCTCCTGCCAAAACGCTGATGAAACTACTGCAAAAATACTGATGGAAATACCTTTCCCAAGTAGGCATTCAAAGTCCCCCGGGGCTAAGGGTGAGATCTCTGAACGGAGACACTCAATGCACTAAACAGTGCTACAGACTAGCTAAATAGCCAGCGTGCTCTAAGTCGAAGTGACTATCTCAAATGCACATAATCGAATGAACAAAATGAGGGGGCTCCTCTCTCCTTTATAGCATTGGCCTCTCCTAATCCCAAGGCTCACCTCCTCCAATGTAATCCCCTCTTGCCATGTGTTCCTTTTCCATTTGCGCAATCCCTCCAAGTGTCTGCATGGGCCCCATCTCTGCGTGGTCCTTTGGCCCCCTTGGCTCCCCTTTAAGTCACAACGTTGTGCTACTAGGAAGTGACTTTTTATTCTAAAGTGAGTTATGTCCCTTTTCCTCACCTTTTCATTTGTAAATAACTATAGAAGGAAAAATTGAGCAAAATCGAATATTCCAATTAGCCATGGCTAATTAGGAATATTACAAACTGAGGGTTAACTGTTTGTTAATTTCTCTTAATTAATGTTTGAACCCCGCATTAGTGCATAATCCCATGATTATCACAAACTGAAAACTTAACTTCTGACAATTTTGTTGTCCTGGTCACATGCAGAGTTATGTCGCATTAATCGTTGTGGTTATGTTCCATTGAAAGGCTGACCATAACACTAAATGCAACCTTGTTCACATGCTAACTGTCAGGGTAACTTTTTTCTAGAGTCGTCGGGTTAATGAAAACTGTTGCGGTTTGTAACGACGTCGACATGGTAACTCTAACCATTGGAGTTGGTGTGGTTAACTAACCATCGGGGTAGATCCTAACTGTCACCACGGTGTGTTCACATGGGGGAGGGTTGGCCTGTGGGCTGGCCCTCTCCTAACCTTCAACATCCAAACCACTTGACTTCAAATATAAACCATGAACGTAATGGTTAAGAACCCTTGGGTAGAACAAGCGGTTAAGGCATAAGGTTTGCATGTGGTAGGTTGTGGGTTCAACCCCGACTTCCACCAATATATTTTGCTCCACTATGCAAATGATCTTGGTGGATATTGGTGGCCACCCACCTATCCCATTTGGACCACCGTAACTATCTCTTTCAGTTTTTGAGTTTCCTTAATTGTAGCACAATTTACTATTTTTAGAAGTTTTTTGGGTCTTGAACTTTTGGAGTCGTTTTAAGGCCCTAAATGACATTTTTTGGGAAAACTGGGAGCAAAATGGGTCCATGGCCCAATATTACCTATCCCAAAGTTGTAGTCCTCGGATATATCTTTATAACTTGGTATCTTTCACGTTAAAGGGAGATCGTATGCCAAAGTTACGACCACGGAAAGTTGATGTACCAATTTACCCAAAACAGGGCCCATAATTTGGCGATTCATCTCTTAGGATTAGGTTTTTTGATGTTCAGGGTTTTCCATTATTTCTCAACAATAAATTGGCCTTCAAGCCTCATTGTAACATAGTTTAGAGCGTGTAGCCACGACATCTCTTCTTAGAGATAAGCTACCATTGCCTTAGTTGGTTTATTTCCATTTCTGTTTGAAAGCATATTTCAGTATTTTACAGTAATGAAATGAAGTATGATTTCTACTGCATCTCTA
Organism: Pinus tabuliformis; assembly: GCA_031772625.1. NCBI lineage: Eukaryota > Viridiplantae > Streptophyta > Pinopsida > Pinales > Pinaceae > Pinus > Pinus tabuliformis. The sequence goes on along the minus strand of CM062819.1, from coordinate 1,064,558,490 downwards.
TATTTATGGTTATCTCTGTAATTTGTTGCATTCTTGTTTAAATCTAGATCAGTGGTATCAGAGTGGTATGCTCTTTCTCTGGTTTTCTTTGCATGTCCCCAACGAGGTCGAGATATAAGGAGTTAGGGCTTGAACTGGTCGAACCCTTGCAAGACCAACCTCACAAATCCCGATGACCTCCCATGGTAGATGAAAATAAAGACAAGGGGGAAGGAGATCCTATCAAAATATTTCTTGAAGAAGCCCTCGAGCGACAAAGTAACATGATGATGGAAAAATTTTCCCAGATCCTTCAGCGGCTACCTAGGGGCGACGCATCTGCTTCCAGCAGCTACTTTGGAAATGCCACACCCTTTAAGGTACAATTTAACTTTGAAATCCCCATATTCGAGGGTCAGATAGACACAGATGCTGTAGATAAATGGTTATAGATGGTTATTTTCCTGTTCATGATTTTTCCAGTCGGGAAAAGATCACTTTTACACTTCTCAAATAAGCCCCACACGTCAAGGACTGGTGGGAAACCTACTGCGAGCAGAAGGATGAAAGTACGAGCTCACTATTTTCATCCTCACCATCTTGGAATTCATTCTGAGATGCCATCAAGGAGTAGTACTACCCTGTCAAGAGCTATGAGGACAAATACATAAAGTGGACCACGCTGTGGTAGGGAAGGGACCTATATGTGTCAGAGTTCATAGATATCTTTCATACTCTTTGCACAAGTTGGGTATCAAGAATTTTGAGCTGCATTTGGTACTCAAATACCACAACTTTCTATATAGGTACATATTGGATGAGATGGAGTTCCTGAATATATCTTCGCTAGGAATGGCATACCGATACACTGTCAAGATCAAGTAGAAGTTTAAACAAAAAAGCGAGACTTTGGATCTACAAATCTGAAGAACAAAGGACAAAGCCAAGGCAGGGTAACCCAAGACAACCTGTCGAAGCCACAAGAAAGGAACAACACCATTAAGTCGAATAAGGACATAGGAAAGTGGCATGAGTTCCATAAGAGCCCCACTCACAACACAAGTGAATGTCGGACCAAGAAATCGCTGGTGGCCGAGTTGAAGGCTTCAGAATTAGATGCATGTTCTGACCCTGAGTTAGAACTCGAGAAGGGGAATGGAAAAGGGAAGCAGATCATTGACATGGAACCCAGTGCCACTGTTGCCACTACCAAGATCCAGAAGAATGAGCTCGAAGTTCCAGAGGAGGGGTAGCATCTTTTCCACTCACAAATGTGGGTGAAGGATTCGCTGCTGCAATTCATTATCGACAGTGGCAGCCAAAAGAACCTCATTTTAGTAGAGGTCATGAAGCGATTGAGCCTACCAACTACACCAAACCCACAGTTGTACAGTATCAGGTGGCTTCACGAAGGACGAGATCTCCGAGTCCGCCAGCAGTGCTGCCTTCCCTATAGCATCAAGCCTGTTGAGTTACGCAATGGGTATGTATTTACTCTTAATTCCATCACATTTTTCCTCTTTTCTTATCTCTTTCATATCTTGATATGCTAACATATTGATGGATTATGATAATAAATGAATAAACTACTCTCAATTAATATTTAGCCACCATAACTAACTCTTATTCCTTTTTATTCATAGAAACGATGAAAGGGACAATTATTGTTCCCTAGAGACATAACAACATAAACCAACAAATGAAGAATGCGGTGCATCAGTTGCGGTCAGGGCGGAGGTCGAATCAGGAGGATCAACACTAAATATGAAGGGTGTCAAAAGATAACATTCAGTTGTGAATTCTTTTACCTCTTTCTGACTATAAAAGTAAAAATTGTAGGAGGAAAGGGGCTCGATCTCTGTTTATTACAAATTGTAATTTTAATTTATAGACTCATGCTTTTGGAGGAACATGACCGTATTGTAATGAGACTTGAGTTCAATGGTTAATATATAATTTACGTTGTTGTTCATTTGTATTCTCTGAAGTAGCTCAACAGTATTCGCTGGTGGCTAAGGGCCCGACCTCTGGTGGATCAAACTGCTACCCTTTGTGTTATATATTTCTAATTCACTTAAGTTTGATTAGTTTGATATTTTTTCTATTTTCTATGAGTTTATCTTATTTGTTGTTTACAGATTTCCTATATTGAAGTTGGTTCATTTTCTTTACATGCCTTGCAACATTGTCATTTGATTCTATTCATGCTTATTGTAGATTAAATTGATTATCAGTTAAGGCATTGAATCTTGTGGATTACAATAAGAGTGTTGTTATTATAGAATCAACTGAAAGAGATTGGTTAATGCTATCGAACTCTCGGTTGACATCATTTCCATTTGAATTGCCTAATTGAGATTGAGTGTGATTTAGATAGAATCAGCTAGAAGAGGTTGGTTAATGCTACTGTGCTCTCAGTTGATGCTATTGTCAATTGAATTGCTTGTTTGAGATTCTATTACGATTTTAGTTGAGGATTAAATCTTGATGCTTAGATGTAATCTTTCCTTTAACAATTGCAATTTAAGTTTTATAAATGCATCTGTTTACTCTTGTATCAAAGCTTTATATTTCATTTTAAATAAACATTACTCTCTGGATTCATAGCATGCACATATTGTGTACACTCTTGGAATAAAAGGACTTGCCCGGGTTGATGATTAATGTGAGGCAATTAGGAGCTTTAAAAGACACCTTTTAGCACCCAACAAAGCCCTTCACAAATGATGTATTGTGTGATGTTGCACCTCTTGATGTTTGTGATGTATTATTAGGCCAATCATACTTGTGGAGGTGACATGTTGTGTATGATTCAAGGCCTCGCACTGTTATTATTTCTTTGGATAATTCATTATACAATATACCGGAGGTAGCCCCACCTACTGCCACTTCTTTGATCTCTGCTAAGAAAGGTAGTAAGATCATATCCCACACTAGGAAATTTATTTTCTGTTTGGTTCGCTCTCAAAGCAAGGGGAAGATTGTAGACACATCCATGGACCCTAGGAAGGGTTCCTCCACACAATAGAAGCAGGTAGATATGGCCATGAAAGAAGACAAGGACATCTTCTTCTCACCCACAGGGTATTGTTGCACTGTTAGGTCAAGAATTCGTTTGATTTGAGTTCTGGAGAACCTCTACCCAACAGGTCGATCTATCACCACTCCATTCTAGAAAGTGCCAAGTACAAGGAGCAATATTTTCAACATCAGGTACCACACAAGTTTCAAGTGGGTGACAAAGTCTGGTTGCATCTGCAAAAACAACACCTTACAAGAGCCCATCAAAAGCTCAGACCACTTCGATATGGTCCTTACAGCAGTACCAAGGTTGTGGGAAACAATGCTTTGCAGCACAACATTCCCCCATTCCTTCGCTTGCACCAAGTATTCAATGTGGACCACCCTCAACCAAGCTTCCCACCATTACTAGACACATCAGAGCTTGCAGAACAGCTCACTAGGGACCAAGTTCAGCAAAAGTTTCCTCATCCCATTGAGGAACTCCACGCAATGGGGACCATCGCTTCCTAAGGGGGGAGGAATGATCCAAGTGGATGTTAGTGGCCACCCACCTATCCCACTTGGACTACCATAACTATCTCTTTCAATTTTTCAGTTTCGTGAACCGTATCACAATTTACTATTTTTAGTAGTTTTCAGGTCCTGATCTTCTAGAGTCGTTTTGAGGCCCTAAACGACGTTTTTTGGGAAAATCGGTAGCAAAATGGGTCTATGGATTGATGTTTCTCTTCCCAAAGTTGTATTCCTTGGATATATCTTTCTAACTAGGTATTGTGCACATCAAACGAAGATTGTATGCCAAAGTTACGACCCCGAGAAGTTGATGTACCACTTTACCCAAAATGGGGCCCATAGTTTGGCACTTCATCTTCTAGGGTTAGGTTTTTGGATGTTTAGGGTTTTCCATTGTTTCTAAACAATAAATAGCCCTTTGAGCGTCATTATAACACAGTTCAGAGGCATGTAGTCGCGACATCTCTTCTCAGAGATAAGTTACCATTGCACTAGCTAGTTTATTTCCATTTCTGTTTGTAAGCATATTTCAATATTTTACATTAATGAAATGAAGTATTATTTCTACCGAAACTCTATATTTATGGTTATATCTGTAATTTTTTGCATTCCTGTTTAAATCCAGATCAGCAGACCTCCAACCCGACCTTTGGGAGGTGCCACATGGTAGCCTCCAGGTTTGCCATGTGGCATTCTTCCATTGCTCCAGAAATAAACTAATAAGAATGTGCCAACACACCCCTATACAAACCAACCAAATGATGCCACTTTTCCATCCCTAATTTGTCATTGACCAACGTTGACCATGCCTAGCCACCTACCATGTTAGCAATATGGACTACTGACTGCGCAGTAATAGATTTTTTTTTTTGCAAATTTCCCCTATTTAGCAAAGCGATCAGAACACAATAAATTTCTCATACGAACTCAATTTTCAACGAAACGAGTTGCGTAGGATATTTTTTCCAATATAGGCGCGGTCGTTCAGGTTTCGAGCCATTCTAAGAAATTTGTTTTTTAACTTAAATATTGAGCACCTTATCAGAGAGAGAGGGAAGAGAAGCAAAAACAAGAACAAGAAGAAGGGAAAAATGCGATGACAGAGAAAACTATGCCCATACAGGTTGAGGAGTCAGAATAGCCAGCATATGAAGAAGAGGGTGAGAAGATGCAGGATCGGGAGCTTGCTCAGCAGATTGAAAAAATGGTTGAAGAAACAAACATGGAGTTGGGAAAAGAGACACAAGATCAAGATATCGACCTCATCCCGAGAGCATCTTAGGTCACCCCTAAGTCTCCACCACCTCCAGTATCAGAAATAGTCCCGTGCGAGAAAGGAGAGGTTGTTATCCTTGATGATGAACTGGTGATGGATGTGTACAATCTATCATTTAATAAGTTGAAGTAGAAGATTGTATAGGCATGGAGAAATGATTTCCAGGATGATCATGTGTCACCTGCATTTATGAAGGAAAGGGTGATAGTGTCATATGTCAGAAACAATCCATTTGACATGTTCGATGCCACTATGGTTTATGTAGGAGCCCTAAGCTCAAATGTGAAGTTTCTTGTTACCAAAGAATGAACAGATGGCAAAGAACTTCCAAGTGGCTAGGAAGAAGGTAGAAAAATCTGTAGGATTTGTAATGGAATAGATGAGGAAAGCGATACTTGTTGAAGTATCAACTCTTGGGGCCATCATGTAGAAACTCTATGATGGGTTTTTCACCATGCATAAGGCGGTTGTTGATCTATTTGGTTTCTAGCAGCAGACTAATAATATTGCACAAGCTCTCAGGGACATACACACTTCTATCACCCATTTGAAAGAATGGGCAATGAGATACAAGGGATCCCCACTTCACTTTCCCAATATGTTGAAGCCGCAGGCAGAGATAGACAAAGCAAATATCCATATGCATATCCAAAACTATGAGAAACTCGCCTCATTTGTTAGTAGGATACAATCTTCATATGAACGGTTGTATAAGAGTTTGGATGTCATGGTGAGAATGCACATGATCCTGTCAATCGATTCCCTCACCGTAACTAAGGAGAAGAACCAAGTCCGACTAGATATCGATAGGTACATGGAGAAGCTAAGGCGAGTGGCCACCAATGATAACTTGGAGTTGAGCACAAAAAGCATGCGGAAGTACATTGGTGGTCCTGCCATATTCAAGACCATGTTGCACATGCTTCAGGATGAATTAGACAAGGGTTCCAAGAACATATACCTAGAAGCTATGGAGGCAAAATTCTGCATTTAGAAAGACATTATCAAGCAGTATGGGGACACCATAGCATAGTACCAACATTGGTATCAGTATGTCACCGAGATTCATCAAGTGGATGTTACCGAGTTGGTCTTTCCCGAAACTTTTGAGTCATAGTGTGTTGTCTTGTTAGGTTGTCTCTAGCCTATTTTGTCTCACATGGGTATATGTGGAAAATGCATATTATTTGTAAATATGTTGTAAGTGAAATTCTAAGTGTCATAAATGGAATGTGAAAAATAACTATCTAATGTAATGAGTTATTTTCAAAGAAGTTGAAGAGCCATGAGAGTAGTCAAAGAGTCAAAGGCAAATGTCAAGGGTCACCCCACCCTTTGTTATAAATAGAACTGCATAGCTCATAGAAGGGGATTTTGGGAGCCAAGCTTTTGGTTAGTCTTAGGTTTAGAGAAGGCCTGGGAGTATTGTGATGAGCGTTGGCTTCTCTACAATGTAGAGCGAGAATATGGAGACTCACGTTACATGATATGACTAGCTCCCTAGTGAAAGGATGGAGATTGCTCCTGAGCCATTCGCTTCTCCACAATGTAGAGCGAGTATACTTCTTTGGAGGAGTAGGTGTTCTTGAATGAATGTTCCACTATTCGGTCCAGTGCTTGTAATGGTGTATGTATGGATGATACTTTCACTTACAATAATATAATTGAGCCAACATGTTTTCATGCATGTGTTTTTATTTTAGTTGGACTATTCTAGTTTCTTTAGCAATGTATGTTGTTTAACTTACGCATTTGCTTATGAACTACTTTTTATGCAATTGTATGAATATTTTTTAATGCATGATGTTGGATTAACTCGTAACTTTTTTAGGTGGACTATTCCGCATTGTAGCTTGTGATTCCATTCCGCTCGTGTGTTCTTTTCAGGTTGTGTATTATTACAGGATTCTAACAGACACACTTCCTTTTCCCCTCCGTGTGTTAGAAGCCCCATTCATCTCACTTGACTCACTGCAAGGTCATATACTTGCTTCTGACCAAAGTTATCATAGTTATCTCTGTGTGATATTGGTCAAGGCAATACATTACCACCCACTACTCAGACTCCTACTCCAAATGGTCAGAGGTCTAGTTGGGACTTCTTACTAGCGAGATCCCCTTGAAGGTTGGCAGGTCCATCACCATCAACAAAACCATAATGAGGTAAATTGACCTAATCTTAAACTTAAAACAATAAAAAATATGCACAATATAAAAAAACCCTAAAATAGACCCTCCAAACCCTAGGTGTTATCTCTTTATCTATCCCTTGGCAACATTTAAAACTAATTACTACTAGAAGAAGGTCATCCAACCTTATAGGGTTTTAACCAAGACACTACAAGTTTCAACTATTAAAATTCAAAGTTTATTTTTCTTAGTCCATCCCATCGTTCCCAAACATTCCTGGTGTACATTTATTTAAAGCACACAAACCCTGCCTTTTACCCTATGAAATCCATGAAATTTCGAATATTATTGAACAACATAAATATATATGTGAAAAATCAGAAATATTTACTTGTATTAATATTACCTATGAGTAAAAAAATACTTTCCAAGTTGAATCATTCAATTTGGCCTTGAAATGAAGGTTGGGCGTGCATTTTTTTGTCTTGAAAAATGCAACAAGAAAGTTTCAATTTGATTTTTCCTTGGTTAAATTGAGAAAAAAAAAAATGAATTTCCACATCAGTAGATAAATTTTGCGTAGTTAACTTCTATGACATGGATTGTGTCACTTGTTTTACTTAGTAAATTCAAGTTAGAGGAGTTGGAGTTCAGTTAAGCATGTGTGATTACTAATTTGTAGAAATCAAGGTCAATTATTTCAAGCTGTTTTTAGTTAATATAGTTCTAATTGTTGAAGGAACTACTGGAATGTCAGTTATGTGGTGAGACTTCAATATAACTCAGTGATAATCTAGTTAAGTGTTCAATCAACCCAAAATAGCTAGTGCATGCATAGAATTCGAGTTCCCCATTTGTGGTGGAGATTCCAAGGTAGTGTAACATTAGTTGTATACTAGTTTTGAGTGTATAGGTGTTGCATGCAGTCAAATGATCAAACTTGGGAATCACACAATCACTTTTGAGGAAATTCCTAAATAATAGGGGCCTAAATTTCCTTAGGAATTGTGCAAGGAAATAGGGTCTCAAGCAAAGGCAAAAATTGACCAAGTCTGGGTTAGAGCTTCTCAATGAGGAGAGAGATAGGTTATTCATTTGAAAGTTGTACTCAATTGAGCAAAGAAATTTTAATACATCTCTATTCATCATATTAATGCAAGCAGGAAAAGGGTTTTTAGCATATTTCTTTCCCCTGGAAAAATATTGTGTGCATGTGTATTACTTCTCATTGCATGTTTGTGATTGATATTCTAAATTGTGAATTGAATTCTGCGAAGCAATTGAGTAGGTTTGTGTCTTGTGATTTTGATGAAAATTTTCATGAGCACTTGCAAATCTATATTATAATTTCTACATCGTATCCGAGAAATATTCACATTAGAACAAGAATTTTGAAGTTGTTTCTCAAGAGGATCGAATTTGCAATTCAGTGTAGCAGGATCTTTTCAGAGTTGGTAAGATGACCTTCAATGGGCTGAGACTAGAGTATGCATTGAAAGAAAGCTCAAATTTCATTGCATGGAAGGATCACATTGAGGTAGTATTGGATGACAAAGGATTGCTAAAATATTTCAAGAGAGATATTGAAAAGCCACAAGCATATGATGCACCAAACCTAGCCCAATGGAAGAAGTATGTAGACAAGGCGAGGAAAATAATATTGGAGGGAATGCAAGACAAAATTGTCTTAAATATCCATGGGAAAGAAACTCCATTCACATTTTGGAAAGAATTGACATAATTGTTCAAGAATAGTAGAGACCACAGGAAGTTGGTGCTCAAGGATAAACTTCGAAATATCAAGATGCCAAAGAATGACACTATTTTGTAGTATTTGAGTAGGTCAAAAAAGTTGATGATGAACTTGGTGGGGTTGGTGTTAATGTTGCAAAACATGACTTGATAATCCTAGCCCTTCTATACCTTCTTAAGAGCTGGCATAGCTACCAAGATTTGGTGAACGGGAGGGAGAAACTACCGAATTGGGAATGCCTATGGTCTAATTTGGTATAGGAGGAAATAAGGTAGAATACTTGAGATGGGGCTTCATACAAGCATGAGGATGAAAAAAAAAATTGCATTGGTTGGAAAGTGAAAGAAGGGAAAAGGGAAGAAATCTCACACTATTGGGATGGGGTCCCCTGGGTCAGGTTTGGGGTTAAAAACCCAAGATTTGATGTAAATTTTGGTAAAATGATGTAAAGTCTCCAATTTATGGATGCAGAGCATGTATACAGTTAGGAGTCAAAAGGGGTTTTAGCCCTTTGTCTATGGAAAGTTGAGTCGGTTTTGAGATCCACCCATGGTCCGTAGACCATGGGATTGTCTAGAAAAAGATATAAATAAGTGTGTCTTAGAGAGTCTATGAGAGGGGGATGTCTACGTATGAGAGAGGGAAAAAAGGGAAAGTAAGCAGTAGATAGATAGAAGGGAAAAGGCTCCATAGCTGAGTGCACATAGGCCTAGAGTAGAGTCCATAGCTAAGTGCACGGACCCCTGCAACTGAATTCACAGGGCAGTTTTGAGTCTGTAACCTCATATTGAAGATCAATAGAGAAGAATGTTGAAGAAATTCATGTGTTTATCTTTTTACTTCTGTCATTTATGTTTGCACGATATGCTATGATGGAATAATGCCTTTATGAAATATTGATCTATTAATGCATGACTCTAGTAGATAAATCTTATTAACTGTATGCAATGCATGTTAAGTACTTTTGCGAAGATTATAATACATTATGTTATGTTTATTAAGTACTTAAGTAGATATGCATGAACGCAGATCTAGGGCTATTTTATGGTGCATGTAAGTGACTGATTCATCTGTTAAGGGTCCAAAAAGAACTATCGTAGACCTTCACGAAGGTCTAGAGGCCATTTATAGGAAGTTGTAGTACTGAGCCTTAGGGGCTTATAGATCTGCATGAAGGAAGATCTAGGGTAGTAAAAGAAATCACACTGATCTCTGGATGCAGAAACTTGGTACCAACATTCCCCCATATTGCTTGAGGTGAGACTTCAACTTGAGCTATGTGGGTTGATGTTGAAAGGGCCAGTAGTGTAGGGTTTTGTTTGTCACAACTAACTTGGAACCTAGGTCAAGACCTCAGCCTTAGCTACCTAAAAAAAACTTACAAATGATGAGATTTGAGTGCCGCAAGGAAGATCCAAATGTGAATATCATGTTGAGAAGCAGAATAATGATCGGGGATGATAAGGAAAAATAGCCTGAAGAGGATGGATGGGTTTGCAAGGCCCTAGAGAAGGAGGTTGGGTTCGATCTGGAGTGTGCGATGGAAACATTTACAGAAGCCAAGAAAAGCTTCGCTGAGGCATCTACCTCAAGAAGCTAGAGAAAAGCACCAGAAACTAACGCACCTACAGAGTTTGACCCCTCTGTACTTACCACATTCCTGGAAACCTGCATGAAACTTCTGCTTGATAGCAAGGTTGTGAAAGGTATGCAAGAATTGATAAACAAGTGTGCTAGTAAAGAAACACCCCTGATGGAAACCACGTAGTAAGAAACATTGGAAAACATAAGGAAAGAACAAGGAGCAAGATGAGGCTCACCGCGCAGATAGGAGATTATGAGATGGACCAGGTTATTTTGGATCTTGGGTTTGATGCGAACATTTTGCCTAAACAAACATGGGAGAGAATGGGGAGACCTTCACTACAGTGGTCTCCAATCCAGCTTAGAATGGAAAACTAGTTGAAGATCATCCCTATGGGACGGCTACATGGAGTCGCCATAGATATAGAAGGTGTGAGCGCACTGGCTGATTTTGAAGTAATAGATATTTTTGACGACAACAACCCCTACCCAGTGCTCCTTGGAGTTGAATAAGCCATTGATATGAATGGATTCATAAAATTAAAGAAGAGGATGATATTGTTTGAGAGGAAATCGCTTCAGGTTGTAGTACCATTGGACCTTATATAAGGATTACGCTATACTGAATCGGTCCGTGACAATGAAGAGAGTGATGATGACTTGGATTAGATCTACAAAATAACTGTACAAGATCAATACTAGATTAATCCAATATCTGATGGATGGATTGCATGGGACTATGAAAGTTCCTATACCTTGGATTCAAAGGAAGAATTGGAGCATTGGCAGAGTAGGCTGCATCAAATATCTATGTTTCGTTGCAACATGATGACTAAATCGCTTCATTGTGTGTCATCGGAGGTAAGAAATTTACCCTATTATGATGGTTTAACTAACGTAGATAAGCTTTTGGACATGTTTGAATGAGAGGTCCCTAAGGATCACTGCTTCCAAGTGTTAGATTTAGCATTGTGCACTATGTCAACACAATGGTGGGGTACGCACAAAGACAGTTTTAATGTATGGCGAGATTACAGAAGGATGATGAGGTTGTGATTTGGCCATCCTAAAATTCGACTAATTGATAAATACGATGGGAGAAATGATCCGCACAATCATTTAGCATAGTGGACCAAAGTTTATGGAACAGAGCCATAGCCAGAGTGGGTGCACTTATTCTATCATACTTTGGATACAATCCCTATGAATTGGTATCTGGAAATGGAGCTCCACCATGGCACCGTGGAGCAGGATATATTAAAGGAAGGATTCTTAATGACCTTTAGTTTTGAAGATGGCTTCGAATGCATTGATGAAGCTCTGTAGGATATTAAGGTAGCGATCTTTAGAATTTCGTAGGATCCTTTGAAGTTGGTTCAACCAAACTAGAGCACCCAGCTGCACCATGTACTGGAATGCTATAATGTGACCATTGAGGGGGGGATGAAGATCCAAGGAATATAAATATTCTAGAGGCAGAAGGCCATCGTGAGGTAGAAGGTCTGCAAATAAAAATCTCGGACATCACCATGCCATTGAAAACCAAGCAAGTAAACATTATTACTGAAGTAAATCCAAATTTGTAAAGATTGGAGACTACTGGCATGATTCCATAGTGGATAAAGTTGTCGAGTTACTCCGCAAGTACCAGGATCTTTTTCCTACCAAGTTTTCGGACCTGAAGGGCATCATAGGTTACTTGGGTTTGATGAAAATCACTTTGAAACTGGACATGAAGCCTATTAAGCAAAGGTTGTATCACCTTAATCCCAAATACAAGGAAAAGACCTACTTGGAGTTGGATAAGATTCTAGAAGTAGGCATCATCGAACTGGTGGAACAATATTATTGGGTGAACCCGATGGTGGTTCAAGAGAAGAAACAAAAGGTAGAAATACGGATTTTCATATATCTAAGGAAGCTTAATGATGCTTGCATCCATGATCTTTTTCTGAAACTGTTTACTGATGAGGTATTGGACAACATTGGAGGGTAGCAGGCTTATTCATTCACTAATGGATTTTCAGGGTACCATTAGATTAAGATCATGTTAGAGGATAGGAGAAAAACAACCTTTGCGACTAAATGGGATTGTTTTTAGTATACTGTCATGCAATTTGGACTTAAGAATGCGCTTGTAATACTCTCTAGTGTAGTTATAGCAATGTTTAAGGAGTTTATTCATAAGTTCTTAGAGGTGTATTTTGATGACTAGACGATGTTCAATTTAGTAAAGTTCCATGTAGCAAGCCTGCGCTTGATGCTAGATATGTGCTGCAGATACCAGATTGCGTTGAACTTGAAGAAGTGTCTATTTTTTGTTCCCTTTGGGATCTTGCTGGGTCATGTGGTGTGCAAGAAAGTGTTGATGTTGGAGCCTACCAAGATCATGGTGATAGTAAATTTGGAGCCCCTAGAAGTGTCAAACAGTTGCACGCAACACTTGGACATAAAGGATATTACAAAAATTTCATCAAGTCTTATGCTCAGATTACCACACCCATGGGGAAACTACTAAGGAAGGATGCTACATTCTGTTAGGATGCATAATGTCAACACAGTTTGGATGTGTTGAGGGAGAATATGGTCACTGCGTTGATTTTGGTCTTTCTAGATTGGAAAAAGGAATTCCATGTACATGTTGATGCCTCTTGCATTGTGTTGGGAGCAATGCTAACACACGCTGGTGAGGGAGAGATGGACCACCCTATAGCCTTCACGAGTAGGAAATTATCAAAGTCTAAGAATAATTACTCAATGTCAGGGTGCGAAGGATTTTCTATGGTATACACACTTCAAAAGTTCAGGCACTACTTGTTGGGAAAACATTTCAAAATGTATATAGATCATTCTACCTTGAAATACCTTGTCAATAAGCCTGTATTGGGGGGGAAGATTTGATGATTGTTATTTCTATTCCAAGAGTATGACTTTGAGGTGATTGTGAAGCTAGGGAGGTTGAATGCAGGACTTGACCATCTATCGTGGATTGAAATAGGAGATGATCCTACCAATTTGGAGGAAGGGTTGTCGATGCGCAACTCTTCACGGTGCACGTAGCAGATAATCACTTTGCAGATGTTATCCACTTTTTGACTACATGGACGGTGCCGGAAGGATATAACAACCACCAAAAGAAGTAACTAGTAGCATGCACGGTGGATTTCTCACTGATTGTAGGACATTTGTATAATATGGGTGCAGATAAGATATTGTGACGATATGTGCCAAATTTTGAACAGAATATCATCCTCATTGATGTTCATGGAGAGGATGCAGGAGGAAATTATGCAGGAAAGGCGATAATGCAAAAGATTTTGTGCGCAAGCTTATGGTGGCCTACGCTACATAAAGATTTTAAAGCATATTGTAGGGCATTCAATGCATGTCAACGAATGGGTAGACCATCACGGAATGATGAGCTACCATTGAATCCTCAAGTATCATTGCAACCATTTGAAAAATGGGCAATTGATTTCATTGGGCCCATTTAGCCCCTAAGAAAGAAGACAGGTGTGCGCTACATCATCATCCCGACTGAGTATCTAACCAAATGGGTAGAGGCATAGCCAGTGAATTATTGTACAGGGGCTATAGAAATGAAGTTCTTGTTTGAGTATGTGTAAACTAGATTTGGCTGCCCAAAAGTGTTGATGAGTAATCGGGGTATGCACTTCCTAAATGAAATGGTTAGAGCGTTGACTAAAGAGTTACAGGATTATCATTAGAATATCACACCATATCATCCTTAGGTTAATGGAACAATTGAGGCCTTTAATAATATTTTGGAGAAAGCACTGATGAAGATTTGTAATGCAGAGTGGAATGATTGTGTTATAGACATTTTTGTGCCTTACAGCATGAAGCATGAAATGTCAATAATCTGAGGGATCCAAAGTCCCTAAACATGTTGTTCCTACCCCTAGAGGAACAAGGTCAGCAAACCAAAGCACTAAATATCAGTTCTCCACCTGAAAACACTCAAAAACAAGCTAATTCTGGATCATGTCAACTGCTCCACTGAGCATCTGCGCTGAATGTCAACTGCTCCACTCTGTACTTGCGCTGAATGTCAAAAGCAATGAAGGCTACCTGCGCTGGGCGAGATTGGCCAAGTGGCACAGTCATTCCTCAAGGTGTCAAATGCCCAGGAAGCTTCCAAAATGACACTTGGATCAGGGAATTCACCTTGTGATGAGTAAGAGGATCTAGATCTCCAAGTGGAAGCAAGAACCTCCAAGTGGACTCAAGAACTGAAGAATAGCTGAAGTGGGAGAGGACATTAGTCAGCTCCATGCCAAGCTCAAGCTGACTCATCCTTTCTCCAAAACGCTATATATAGATCTCTCTCATGAGGTCTAAGGGGGCTGGAATCTTGTGACTGTAGGGAAGTGTTGTTGGTTTGAGTATAGAACTATTGGGTGATTTGCTTGAAGGAGGTGAAGAGGAGATTTCTTTCTGCTGGGAGGTGTTGCTGGATTGGGCCTCTTATGGTTGTAACACTCTCAGAACTTTACTTCTTCCATTAATAAAGCATTTGAGGTTCTTCTATATGCATGTGTCTCAATGGCGTATTGATACTTGTATATTTGATTTATTCTAATCCTTGAATCGATTATGGATGTATGCTTCTTGTAGTTTCCCTTTCTTGTGCTTTTGCAGGATCTTTGTGTAGCTGGGCCAGTGAAAGAGCAAGGAGCTGGGAGCAAGCAGCAAAGAGGGAAGATTGGATCAATCATTAGCGGAAGATAACTGTTAGTGGATCCCTTTCTCCCCTCTCTTACATCTCATAAAGAAGTAATCTCAAATAGCTTTGCATTCAGTTGTTGCTGAGGTACTATCACCCTTAGAGTGGGATAGGGTCATTCCGTATTGGATACTTTTCCCAACAACAAATTGGCGACTCCACTGGGGATCGTATCTTGTTGGTTGTTTGTGTTTTTGCTATTCATTTCATAAACAAAGGGAGTACTGAATCGAACTGCATTTGGATCTTTCAAATGCAAAGTAGAGGGCAACTACTCTAGCTCAGTTTCTGGGCAAGTTTATGATTTGAAGAGCTGATCCACAAGGACTCTAATAAGCTCTTAGTGATAGCTTTTCATCCTCCTTGTCATCCCTTAGTGTGTACTTGACTGATAGCTTCTGATTTGGCCAAAAACTGTGAATTTTTGAGCAATCTGTGACCCGGAAACCAAGAGAAACGAAAGTTTTGTTCTTCAGTGCAGGCTGTGTGAAGGCTGTCTGCATTTCAGCGCAGTTCCCGAAGGGGCTACCTACACTGAAGGTCAAACTGCCTGTGTACCACCTACGCTGGACCAGTCTTGCCTTGTGCTACTGGGGTTTCCTGCTGTTTCTTGCCCTGTTTTCACTCTTGTTTTTGCTGCCTGTTACCAGTCAATGTACCTATCTGAAACCAACTTTCCTTGCCACTATTCCGCCTCGGTTGTATAAAGAAACTGTATTTGTTCTTTGTGTATTTCTTGTATCATTTACAGTTTCCCATAACGAAAAGTGAACTAGTCTTGCTGTGGCCTCTTAGATCTAGACCTGTGATAAAGTGTCGTTTTGGTCTTAAGAGTTAGTTTGTTTGCTGTTCATAGCTGATTGAGCTTTTGCTTTCGTCATATGGTTTGAATTTATATATTTCTAGTGTCGAAACAAGTAAATCTTAAGGTGTCTTTTGATTTTGGACAAGCTTGTTTGCTTTCACTTGAAATTGAATTCAAAGTTATACAACAGCTTTCTTTTTGTGTCGCACAAACATTAAGAAAGAGAAAAGAAATACTTGCATTGTGCATGTGCATTATGACAGTTTGCATGTTGATTTAGGGAAAAGTGCATTAGTGTGTGCTCTATGATCTGTGTGAAAAGATGTTATCTTTCTTTTCCCTCAGTAGTTAAGATTTTCAAAGTTGAAAGATTGAAAAGCTTGCTTATCATCTTAGACTGCATTTAGGAGTGTTACTATACATCTCGTGGTGATCCATAAAGGCAAACTGCTAAACAAGATCAACCTTAAAATAAATTGAATTTACATAACAACGCATTGAAACATAACGCAAACACATAGAGGTCTAAGCTAGAGACGTGTTCCGGCGTCGTTAAACGTGATATCTTAGCGTTGAGTGGTTGGGTGATTCCTCCACGGTGAAGCGATAAGTATCAATACGGACTTGTGCTCCCACGTACCGTCGCGTATATATTGGGAGACCCCTATAGGAACAAAGCCTTTATCCATAGGAAACCGTGTCGGCTGCCCTACTGATCGCAATGCAGTGAACACATCATTCACGAAGATCGACCACTCGTACCGTAAAACGTATTCTGTGGTTTTGCGAAAAGTTTGGCACACCCTCTGCCTAGAACTCCAGAGCAGTTTCTTTTGGCCTTTTTCAAACTCTATAACTGAAAAAGTCCATCCGAGCATTTGTCACTTCGGGCTCGTTAAAACATCGAAGGAGACTAGAGTCATCTTTAGCTTTTTCTCGACTCTTAAAAAGTGAAAAAGCAAGTTGTGTCTAAAGCGTCGTTATAAAATTTATTTTAAACGGAACATAATCACCTCCTATTCCTGCGTTGATCTTTAGGTTGAGAACATGGAACGCCCCAACCAAGGAATTCCACATGATGGAAATCCTAGTCCTTTCTCCTCTTGGGGAGAAGTTGGTGCACCCCACATGGCCACATTGTCGCTTCCAGGACTGACAATTGGCCTGCCAATTTGGCTATTCTCAACTAATGTAGTTCAGAACACCATGGTTCCTGAACAGTCGAGTCAACAGTTAGATGAGTCTAGAGCTGCCCACCAGCCTTCAACTTCCTATAACTCTTCCTCCAATCCTTCATCTTCACAAGGTAGAGCCGGAAAAAGCCAAGCTCCCATGAAGAAGAAGGAGAAGAAGGAGAGAGAGAAGAAGAAGAAGGAGCCTAAGGCGATTGGGGGCAAGCAAAAGACATCTGACAAAAATCCACACACAGCACAGACCGGGCCTAAATCGCCATGTGTCATATGTAGAGGAGACCACTTCCATAGAGATTGTCCCTGTATTCCCCGGATACTAAGGGACTGGTCCCCTCGGTTGCACAATTCGGGAGCATCAACCTCTGATAGCCATGTTGAATGCTTACCGTCAACCAGCGAAAGTGAAGGTTCAAGACAAAGAGGGGGAATAAGATCCCCCTGCAAACTGTGTAAAGGCGATCACGCCATCCACCGTTGTCCCTTCTTAGATGAAGCGAAGAGAGTTTTGGAAGATCGCCCGGTTTCACCGTTGAGAATTCCTCCTGGATACAAAAAACTCGTGCCAAGTCCTTCGTTGGTTGAAAATACAGCTGGCCCGCTCAAGTGGTCAGCTGAAGCATCAGTCATTGAAAATGAACCTACTGAATCCAGACCAAACGAAAGTCTAAAGGTCGATACGGCAGTTGACCCGGCTCTTCCTTCAGAGGTTTCATCCTCAAATGACACCGTCACTGAAGATTCATCTTCAAATGACACCCTCACTGAAGAGAGTAAGGATGACACCATCCAGATTCTTTTCATCAACACCGACTCTGATGAGCATCAGGGCAATGCGCCCATTCCTTTTTCGCAGGAAGGAACATCGTCAGGGTCATATCTGGCCGTGTATTCGGTCCCACCACCAAGCAACCTGGTTGTGTCCTTTGATTGGAACCAACTAGGCAGACCCCGGTTGCCAGCCAGTATACCATTCAGAATCATAGTCCAAATCTACAGAATGGTAATGGCTGGAACTATCATTGATGAAGGGGCATCTGTGAGTATCCTTTCCTCTATTGCTTGGAAAGCACTGGGTTCCCCGGAGCTTTTGCCTGAGATAAGAAATATCTCGGGTTTTGATAAAGGAACCAGTCGACCATTAGGGATCCTCCCCAATGTACCTGTTACATTGAAAGGGAAGACCGTTCAAATGAACGTGATGGTCGTTCAAGGACCCTTGGATTATAACCTACTCCTTGGACGAGACTATATATATTGCATGGGAGCTATAGTCTCCTCACTCTTTAGAGTAATGTGTTTTCCACACGAAGGAAGAATGGTCAAGCTCGTAGACCAACTTTCATTTCCGGGATCACGCATCGCAAATAGTCAGATACCAACCCTGAATGGTCTATTCACCCAAGAAATGTCTCCACCCCCAGTCCTCCTTCCCGATGAGTGCGAGTGATTCAGAAAGATGGGACTGGAACCCAGGGGGCATGCATCCTGGTCTGCTTCGGGCAGAGGAAACCTTGGGTATAAGGTAGAATTTCCACGAAAGAATATGACTAGTCCGTACCCTGTCCGTGGATGGAAGAGGGGTTGTTCTAGAACAAGATTCTTTTGATAAGGTTACTTGTTTGACAGAGGTCATTCACCATTGTCTACTTCGGTAGACAGTGTCGAGGAAGTGTTTTCGTTTGATGGTGTTAACAAAACAATCTTTGGGTAACCAGAAAAAGGCAAGCCTCCCTCAATAACACCAATGTTTTGTCTTTGAGTAGTGTTCTTCTCTTGTCGCAAGTAGTTGCTCTCTTGTCGCAAGTAGCTGTTCTCTTGCGATCTTGCAAAAGAGCTGTCAAAAGTTGGGCCGACGGGATGACAAGTACCGCGTAAGACCCGTTAAAAATAACGAGAAGACAAGTATCGTTAGCATTAGACTAGCAAGACGACAAGTAGCTGTGAACATCCAAAGAAAAGCAGAAGTGGGGGAGAGGAGGGGCAGCCTTGAAATTGTACTTTATACCTGGGGGCATGTAAACCTTTTGGAGTGCAAGCTAAGAGCGGTTATTTATCTGTTTTTGAGATTAGCCGTTTCCGAACTTGCATAAAGAAAGGATGAGAGGGAGCAAAACTTAGTGAAGATGAAGCTCTATAAAAAATAGAGATCTCACAGGAGACATTCTTATCTTATGACTGGTATTACCAAGCAGTTTTAGCACATAGTTCATGCTCGTTAAAAAATAAACATAAGATCGAGCAGTTTTACCGCGGAATTTATGCTTGTTAAAAAATAGAAAAGCGTGAGCAGTAGTTTCTTCCAGAGTTTAAGCTCATTAAAAAATGAACCTATTCCGGTAAATAACCATTGTGATCGTAAATTTATTAGCCATAAAAGCCTTCGTCGTGTTTGCACCTGCCACCTCCATTCCATTTGGCCGATCGTTCACCCCCATATGATTGTTTACCCATTTTGAGGAACAGCTGCGAAGAGTGATTTCACTTAGCCATCCTTGTGACACTGCCGTGATTGGAAAATTCCAACCTGTACCTGGAATCTGCTGCTATCCCTGTTTATCACTCGTTCCTCAAAAGACGAGTCTTCTTTGAGCTCTTTTCTCCTGACTCGTAAAATATGAAAAGTTTGCCGAGTTTTGGCCTTCCAGCTCGTTAAACTGACCAGAATAGTTATCCCTCCTCTAGATTTTAATCTTTTTGGACCTGAGGGATTATTGCACAAAAAGGTCGAGCGCTTGTTTTATTCCGCTCGTTAAAGTTATTGAAAACTCATCCCTTCTGTATTGTTTTATACTTTTTCAGACTTAAGGGATTAGATGACGAAAAAGGAATTTTGGAGTTAACTTTCTGTACCTTTTCAGACTCTCTAAAAATGAAAAGGACCGAGTTTTCTTTGTCGTTAGAATCGTTAAAATGATTAAATAGAGACAAACTTGTCTTTAGACGAGAGCGAGTTTACCTATCGCTAAGCTCGTTAAAACATAGCGATGGGCTTGCCCGAAGGGCAAGTTATAGAACAAGCATATGTTATCCTCCTCAAGCTTGACAAAAATAAAGAGGTACTGGTCAGAAATGACTGGGGAAAAATTGGGAGAACCTCAAAGCTTTAATGGTAGCAAGTCGCTCTTGAACATGACACTTTGTCCTCCGTATCACATCGGGTTGGGTTGTTTCATTCACCGGTCTCATCACCATGGTCTTCGCCAAACCATCCACATTTGGGGTAATGCTACCGATCCATCACATCAGTGTCGTTATATGTTCAAGAGATGTTGTTCAGAAAGAGTCAACCGTGTCCCATCCACTGCCATACATTATCCTTCATCCACCCATGATCGCCACCCTGAATCATATTTCACAGATTGTTTTCACCTCCACTAAAATCATTAGCTCCGTTCCATGTCACTGATGTGGGATTCATTAAGGCCCTCCTTTGACGGATCGCTTCTTGTCGACTTCAGCTCATTATCCAAGAAGTTGATCTAGGAACACCCCCCCAGTACTTTGAAGCTTGCATGCCTCAATGGCAAGTTTCTCACTTCCGGCGACAGGTATACATCAATGACCTTCGACCAGAAGATTTTGCGTGGTGTTCGACGCCAAGTCCTTTATTCACACCACGTGAATTGTACTGCAGTACCTTGAGGGTCATTATCATTATCGGTGATTCCTCTCGCGCTTGTTAACGGTTTACATTATTGACCGGTAATCAGGCGATGTCTTTCCATGTTCGACTTCAGCGCAATTCTCGCATGGATCGACTTGTACTTAGAGTGAAGATCGAACGAGTTTGAAGACCCCGGATCTAGTTTCATCCATCCGGGCTGCGATATATATTCAGGAAATATAAAGACATTTGATATGTACATTATTACAGCAGATGATCATCCTACTCAAAGGATGATAATTTCAACAGAGAATTATCAGTCTACCATCAGACGATCGTCTGTTATATGTACCAAAATGAATTTATAAAGCTGAGCATGGGAATGCCCGCCTCAGCTAGATCGTGAAAGCAGAATGAAAAATAATGTATTGTATTGTATTTTATTACAGGGCACCTCTCAGCGATTGAATGAACTTCAGATCCTCCTGATAAAGCATTTCACCCGATAAATGACCTCATACTTTAGGGGGCAACTGTTATAGACATTTTTGTGCCTTACAGCATGAAGCATGAAATGTCAATAATCTGAGAGATCCAAAGTCCCTAAACATGTTGTTCCTACCCCTAGAGGAACAAGGTCAGCAAACCACAGCACTAAATATCAGTTCTCCACCTGAAAACACTCAAAAACAAGCTAATTCTGGATCATGTCAACTGCTCCACTGAGCATCTGCGCTGAATGTCAACTGCTCCACTCTGTACCTGCGCTGAATGTCAAAAGCAATGAAGGCTACCTGCGCTGGGCGAGATTGGCCAAGTGGCACAGTCATTCCTCCAGGTGTCAAATGCCCAGGAAGCTTCCAAAATGACACTTGGATCAGGGAATTCGCCTTGTGATGAGTAAGAGGATCTAGATCTCCAAGTGGAAGCAAGAACCTCCAAGTGGACGCAAGAACTGAAGAATAACTGAAGTGGGAGAGGACACTAGTCAGCTCCATGCCAAGCTCAAGCTGACTCATCCTTTCTCCAAAACCCTATATATAGATCTCTCTCATAAGGTCTAAGGGGGCTGGAATCTTGTGACTGTAGGGAAGTGCTGTTGGTTTGAGTATAGAACTATTGGGTGATTTGCTTGAAGGAGGTGAAGAGGAGATTTCTTTCTGCTGGGAGGTGTTGCTGGATTGGGCCTCTTATGGTTGTAACACTCTCAGAACTTTACTTCTTCCATTAATAAAGCATTTGAGGTTCTTCTATATGCATGTGTCTCAATGGCGTATTGATACTTGTATATTTGATTTATTCTAATCCTTGAATCGATTATGGATGTATGCTTCTTGTAGTTTCCCTTTCTTGTGCTTTTTCAGGATCTTTGTGTAGCTGGGCCAGTGAAAGAGCAAGGAGCTGGGAGCAAGCAGCAAAGAGGGAAGATTGGATCAATCATTAGCGGAAGATAACGGTTAGTGGATCCCTTTCTCCCCTCTCTTACATCTCATAAAGAAGTAATCTCGAATAGCTTTGCATTCAGTTGTTGCTGAGGTACTATCACCCTTAGAGTGGGATAGGGTCATTCCGTATTGGATACTTTTCCCAACAACAGATTGGGATGTACACATACCTGTAGTGCTATGGGCATACAGGACTACTTGCAAAAATCTGATGGGAAAGACACATTTTAGATTGGTCTATGGTGCAGAATATGTGATTCTTATGGAATATATTGTGACTAGTCTAGGCATCACAACTTTCACAGGTATGGCAGATCATGAAGCCTTGGAAGAATGGCTCGTGCAGCTGATGGAGCTTGAAGAATATAGATTCTTAGCTAGATTGCATCATCAAGTATAGAAGGAGTGTGGAAAAGCATTGCACGATTGACACAACAAGGTGCACACATTCAATGTAAATGATCCAGTTTTATTATATGATAGCAAGTTCACTAAGTTTCTGGGGAAATTTCAGATGCGCTGGCTTGGACTATATGTTACCAAAAATATTATAGATGGAGGTGCAGTTCAGCTCGTGAAGCTGAATGGAGAACCTTTTCTAGGAAGGGTGAATGGAAGTCGATTGAACCCATATACAGGCGATCCAGATCAATGACTATCTGATGGCAGGATAGTTTTAGTGCTCCAGACAGTTGTAAGGGAGCAAGGGACTATAAATAACACTGCTAGGATTGGAGAACTCCATGGCAGGTGGGCTACATGGAAAATGGTGAAGCTACAGTACAAGAATCTGCGTGAAGGGAGTTGCGCTATGAAGGGAGTGTTGGAGATAATACTGAGAGGGGGGGTGAATAAGTATTATCAAGTCAAATATTTCCTTTTTCAATTCCAGATGATATACGCTACTTCTGTTAATAAAAATTGCGTATATACGCAACTACAGATAAAGAAACCCGCGTATACAAAGTAGACTTATAATTTGATTTATCTTTGAGATGTCAGTTATTAATCTGTGTATCAGAAGCAAATAAACAGTACCAGAAACAGAGTAGAAGACATTCACACACAAGAACACAAGATATAAGGAGGAAACCCAATGTGGGTGAAAACCCCCTGCTGCAATTCGTCTCTATCTTCTTTTTAATTAGAAACTTCTCTTTAAAATGTTTTGTACTGGTGCAGTCTTTACCAGTACGTAGGCTGCAACCTGCAGAGAGCTACAACTCTCTCTCATTCTCCAGCTTTCCTGGAAGGGAGCTCCAACCCCCTAAGTTCTTGTACTAGCTTGAGATACTAGTATGCAGGCTCCTACATGCAGAAGGCTGCAACCTTCTCTTTGCTTTCAGGGACCTCGTTTCATTAATTTTCAGACTGGATCCAAAAGTAACATCAATCAAACATCAGGAATTTTTGCATAACCCAAACTCTCTTTCACCAATCAAAAGCTGAACCAAATAAACACTTCTCTGATCGTTGTACCCAGAACACAGTAACTATAATCAAACACCAATTCTGAACCCAGAACACTGCAGTAATAAAACAGAAGCAGCTAGAACATAAATCAAGATATATACGCTACTTCACTTTTCAGCAACCTACGAGTATACGCCTCAGTACCACAACCAACCTGCGTATACGATTCTTTCACTCACAGAAAAATCGTGTATACGCACCTGCAATTCACTAAACCTGCGTACAGATCTATAAAGGATAATTTATTCTTTTAAGCATTCAGACATTAGTTAACCTAGATTTATAGATCAAGAGTGCGCCACATATAACAGATCAAAATCATACAGAGATACCAATGTTCAAGCCTTGAGATTTTTATCCATCAATAGTCCTTATCCTTCTTGCGCTCAGGTTCCTCCTTCATTCAGATCTAGATCTGCACCGTAACCCAATCACCAGTATTCCAGATCTCATACATTATCAGATATTCAATAATAATTCAGATGATGCCTTGTCACATGATCTCCTTCCTCTTTTATAGTTTTAGGCCTTCCACAATACCACGGTCCAAAACCATAATAAACCAATACCAAGGGCCCAAAACCTGGGGTCAACACTTCTGACAAGATACCATGGTCCAAAACCATAGGTTCAAATTCCAAGGACTAACAACCATGGATCAAAAATAAGTTTCCCACAATGTACGCACTTTTCTGTGCATAAAAGTGTGTGTATATGCATACGCGACTTCTGAACGTATAACCCGTGTGTATACGTGTGTTTGGCAAGGTGAACTTGCGTATACAAGATTTCCTTCATTATGAGCGCCTGAACTAAGATCTGTCACCAAAGAGAGTTGCCATCAAGGACAACACCTGTACCATAGCACCGCTCCTGTGCCAAAACGCCAACAATCTCCCCCTTTGGAATTGATGGCAACCCCAAGATCCTCAAAGTCATTCTCCCCCTTTGTCATCAAGGGAAAAGGGCTGTGCTCCCCCTGAGTACATGTAGATATATCTGCTCTGCTGTGCTAAACATGCTCCCCCTGACTATAGGCAAGATCTGCAAAGGATGTTCTTCAAGAAGAACCAAGACATATACATTATGAAAGACCTTCCTATCACCAAAAGACTCAATACATACATCCATCACCCAACCAAGTGGGGATCATCCACCCAACCAAGTGGGGATACATAAAGAATTTACATATGACAACCAATCACATTGCATCAATCATCCCAGGCATAGTGGGGAAACCAAAATAGGCCGTTACATGACATTGGTAAAAAAATGATATACGTGACATAGAAACGAAATATCAAGACTATGCAAATCACCAATAACTACTATCAGCAACATCTGACAATCACTGTATATATCAGCAACCATGTTGTTCTTCTGTTCTCCTTTCTACAGCTGATCCACCTGAAACAAAAACAGCTTGAGTACTAGAACCAAGAGCTTCTAAGGTAATGCCAACAATGCATTGTTAGAAGATTATCTGCTCCCCCTGAACATGTGCCTGATGGTCTCTGACAGACCCATATCAGTCTCTCTTCAACCAGAGTTTGTTCTTGCTTATTTTCTTCGGAATTCCATATACACGACTGCACCTGCATAAATCTGCGTATGTACGCAGATTCCCCTCATCCAACTCGCGTACACCAACTTTTCTTTGAAACAGACAAGCTTCAACAGCAGGATGAAGCATCAACTACTCCCAGCTTCTGTCTGAGATATTCAAAAGTTTCCCTAGGCAGTGGTTTGGTAAGGATATCATCAATTTGTTCCTTGGAAGGAACATACTCCAACTTGACTTTTTTCTCAAGAACTTGTTCCCGAAGAAAGTGATATTTGATAGGTATGTGCTTGGTCTTTGAATGCATGACAGGATTATTTGAAATGCTTATTGCACTTGTATTATCACATAAGATAGAGACAGGTGGAGTACAAGTGATTTGAAAATCCTGCAAGGTCTGCATCATCCAAAGAAGTTGAGTGCAACAAGATGAAACAGCCACATATTCCGCTTCAGCTGTAGATAAAGCAATCGAACTCTATTTCTTGCTGAACCAAGATACTAATCTGGAACCCATAAAGAATGCACCACCACTTGTGCTCTTCCTGTCATCCACGCTTCCGGCCCAATCTGCATCTGTGTAAGCATGAAGTGTGAGATCTGTATCTCTAGGGTACCATAAGCCATAGTTTTGAGTTCCTTGAAGGTACTTGAAGATTCTCTTGACTGCCTGAAGACGAGTTTCCTTTGGATTTGCCTGAAATCTTCCAACTATTCCCATTGCATGCATGATGTCTGGTTGGGTACCTGTCAAATAAAGTAGACTTCCAATCATGGATCTATAGGTTGGCTGATGCACTGCTGCTGATTCATCATTTGCACTGAGGCTGCATCCTGTAACCATGGAGGTACATACTGGTTTTGAATCTTCCATGCCATACTTCTTCAGAATCTGCTTGAGGTACTTGGTTTGAGACAAGAAGATACCGCCTTCATTTTGTTGGATTTGCAATCCAAGAAAGTATGTCAGTTCTCCGAGCAAAGACATTTCAAATTCTTTCTGCATCACCAAGGCAAAGCTTTGACTCATACCTTCTTTGTTGCTGCCAAAGATAATATCATCTACATACACAACAAGTATTAGCAATTTGTCATTTTCAATTTTTATATAAATATTGCTATCTGTTGATCCTTTTGAAAAACCTTTTTGATGAAGGTATTTGTCCAAGCGGTAGTACCAAGCCCTTGGAGCTTGTTTAAGGCCATAGAGAGCCTTTTTAAGTCTGCATACAAGATTTGGATCATTCCCAAGGATAAAGCCATCTGGTTGCTCTATGTACACTTCTTCTAAGTCTCCATTCACAAAGGTTGATTTTACATCCATTTGAAATACTTTGAACTTCTGGAAGCTAGAGAGAGCAAGGAACATTCTGATGGCCTCAAGTCTAGAAACAGGAGAAAAAGTTTCTTCAAATTCTATTCCTTCCTATTGAGCATACCCTTTACAAACAAGTTTGGCCTTGTTTCTAATCACTTCCCCATTTTCATTCAACTTATTTTTGAAGATCCATTTTGTTCCTATGACATTTTTGTCTTTTGGTCTAGGAACCAACTCCCAAGTGTTATTCTTTTCGATCTGCTCAAGCTCTTCATCCATTGCCTTAACCCAACACTCATCTTTGCATGCTTCTTTTACATTTTGCGGTTTAGTGGAAGAGAGCAATGCCAAATAGCTTGAAGCTTCCACTATTGTTCTTCTTGTTTGTATACCTGCTTCTTTCTGCCCCAAAATTTGAGATTCTGGATGATTCTTCTGAACGTACCTGGATGGAGTCTTCTCTTCTATCCTTATCTGTTCCTCTGGTGCCTCTTGGGGTTCTTCTTCATCATCTATCTGATTTGGAGAGTAGTCTTCATCCTCATTGATATTTTCATGATTCACTTCCCTAGGGATGTATCCTTTTTCATCAATCACTACATCAATGTTGTCAACAATTCTTCCAAGTCTTTTATTGTAACACTTATATGATTTGCTATAGGGAGAATAACCAAGGAGAATGCCTTCATCTACTCTAGGTTCAAGTTTGCCAAGCTGCTCATCAGTATTCTTAATATAGAATTTGCTCCCAAAAATTTTGAAATGCTTTACCGAAGGAGTCTCACCATACCAGAGCTCATAAGGAGTTTCAGTACTATTCACTCGGACATTTGTTTTGTTGAGAATAATAAACGCAGCATATGCAGCTTCACCCCAGAAGGTTGCGGGAGTTCCAGAGTCATCAAGCATAGCACGAGCCATTTGTTGGACTGTTATGTTCATCCTTTCAGCCACTCCATTTCGTTGAGAAGTCCTAGCTGTAGAGAATTTCCTTCTTATTCCATGTTCTTCACAGAAATCAAAAAATTCATTTGAGGTAAATTCCCCACCTCTATCAGACCTAAGGCACTTAATTTTGTAATCTGATTCATTTTCAACCAATGCTTTGAAGGATTTGAATTTTTCGAATGCTTCGTCTTTGTACTTCATAAGTCCTAACCAAACAAACCTGGAGAAGTCGTCAATGAATAATATAAGGTATTCTTCTCCTCGAGGTGACGTTGTCCTAAATGGACCACATACATCTGTATGGACTAGCTCAAGAGGCCTGCTAGCTGATCCTTCCTTCTTAGGAAAGTTAGTTCTGGTTTGCTTACCAAACTGACATGATTTTCATATGGTGTTGTCTGGAATTTTGATATCGGGAAGACCACGAACTGCTTGGTATTTGCATGCTTTCCTTATTTGTGAAAAGCTTAGATGCCCCAACCTCTAGTGCCATAACCAGTGTTCATCATCCTTGCTTAAATAGCATTGTTGTTGTCCTTCTTCAAATATGTATAGATTATTTGGAGTTCTTCTACCTTTGATCATTGTTTCTCCTGTATCAAGATCACGAACACTACATCCATTTGATCGAAATATTACTCCAGTTCCTTGATCACACATCTGATTAACACTCAGTAGATTATGCTTCAAGCCATACACATACAAAACATTTCCAGCTTTGACCTGTTCTTTCAACTGAGCAGTGCCTTTTCCTTTTATGGCTGCAGGGGTATCATTTCCAAAAGACACCTTCTTTCCCTTTTCTAATGCAGTATATGATTCAAGTTTTTCTTTATCCCCTGTCATATGCTTCGAACATCCGTTGTTGATATACCATATATTTTCCTGTCCTTCTGCATAGAAGGCTATCCCACATCTTTCTGGTTGTGGTTCCTTCATTCTCCATGTTCTGACACTTGAGGTATGTTCCTTCTGAGTTGTCTTCCAAAACCTGCTCCTGCATTCAGAATCTTCATGACCAAAGTTATTACAAATAGAACATTCAACTTCATTTTCAAGGGCCGAAAAGTTGTTATAAGTCCTTTTTGTGATTCCAGTCATATTCCTTTGTTTTTGAGCTTCTCTAGTCATGATTGTCTTATAGGCAACACATTGAGCTGCTTTGTGACCAAAATTATGGCAAGAGAAACATTGGCCATTGAAGAAACTCCTGCGATCATCAAATCTATCATCCAACCGATTGTAGTTTCTACTGACATCCATTCTTGAGGCAATTTGGGAAGATTTTACCTGTGGCTGATTGTAGCTTCTGTTTGTCCTTAAGGTAGCTTGTCCCCGATTTTATTTATAGTCTTTATTCATTCTTGAGGTAAATTGTCCCTGATTTACCTGATGATTTCTATTAGGCCTTTGCTCGCTCTTCTTTGCTGCATCAAGATAACTTTTGGAGGTAGAAGCTTGAGATGTTTCTCCATTATATCCCAGACCTGTCTTGATTAGTGGAGAACGCTGCACATTGATAATCTCATCTAGAGTTTCAGATCCTTTAACAAATTTAAGATTAATAGCTTTTGTTTTCTCAATCTCCTTTCTAAGACAAACAATTTCACATTCCAATTTTTCAAGATGTTTTCCCTTTCAGCCAGTTGACATTGTAGAGAATCAATAATTGCACTTTTCTCTTCTAAGCAGATTTTGAGATTAGTCATCTCTTCAAAAAATCCTTCAACATCTATAGCTTCCATGTAGTCATCATCTTCAAAAGCCATTAAAATTTTATACTTATTACCTCATTCATCTTTGTCACTATTTGAAAGTCCATCACTATCTTCATGAGTGTAATGGCTTTTCTTATTTGCATTCTGTTTCTTGTTCCATCTAATAGGTTCCTTCCCTTTGTCAATCTTATCCTTGTGAGGACATTTGGCAGCATAGTGACCGACTCTTCCACAAGCAAATCATTTGAAAGGTAACTTACCTTGGAACCATCCAATACTTCGCTGAAGATTTCTGACAAAATTTGATTCTTCTTCTTCTTCTGACACGTGTCCTGACTCATAGTACTCGCCTTTGCCTGAAGCCTTGAAGGCAGCTTCTCTCCTGTCTGATGGTCCTCCTTTCCTCATTTCATAAGCAGTTAGAATTCCGTGTAGCTGTGACATTTTAAGGCTTTGTAGATTCTCTTTTTCTTCTATTGCAGAAACTTTAGATTCAAACCTAGGGGACAAAGATCTTAGGATTTTTTCAACCACAATAGCCTCTTTTATTTCTTCACCCAAATTTTTCATACAATTAACAATATCATCTACACGAAGAAAATAGTTAGCCACACTTTCATCATTATACATCTTGAGATTTTCATACTGAATCCTGAGGGTTTGAAGTTTTGCTCATTTAGCTTAGGACAATCTTGTCCCATATTTCTTTTGCTGATTTTAACTGCATAACTTTCACGAATTCTGATTGAGATAGACATCCCAATAGAGTATTGACTGCCTTTGCATTTGTTTCATATTTCTTCTTCTCAGCCGGATCTGTAGGAGTTGCTGCTGGAAAAGTATATCCTGTATCTATGATATCCCAGACTTCTGTATCCAAAGATTGAAGATAGGCAATAACTCTTACCTTCCAATATACGAAGTTTGCCCATCAAAAACCGGTGGCCTGATTGATGCTTCCCTCTCGTAGTTGCTCATGATGAAAGATCTTCCTTCAAGCGATCAAGCTTCTTCAGAAGGACCGGCTCTGATACCAATTGTTGGAAATAATACTGAGAGGGGGGGTGAATTAGTATTATCAAGTCAAATATTTCCTTTTTCAATTCCAGATGATATACGCTACTTCTGTTAATAAAAACCGCGTATATACGCAACTACAGATAAAGAAACCCGCGTATACAAAGTAGACTTATAATTTGATTTATCTTTCAGATGTTAGTTATTAATCTGTGTATCAGAAGCAAATAAACAGTACCAGAAATAGAGCAGAAGATAGTCACACACAAGAACACAAGATATAAGGAGGAAACCCAATGTGGGTGAAAAACCCCTGCTGCAATTCGTCTCTATCTTCTTTTTAATTAGAAAATTATCTTTAAAATGTTTTGTACTGGTGCAATCTTTACCAGTACGCAGGCTGCAACCTGTAGAGAGCTACAACTCTCTCTCGTTCTCCATCTTTCCTGGAAGGCAGCTCCAACCCCCTAAGTTCTTGTACTAGCTTGAGATACTAGTATGCAGGCTCCTACCTGCAGAAGGCTGCAACCTTCTCTTTGCTTTCAGGGACCTCGTTTCATTAATTTTCAGACTAGATCCACAAGTAACATCAATCAAACATCAGGAATTTTTGAATAACCCAAACTCCTTTTCACCAATCAAAAGTTGAACCAAATAAACACTTCTCTGATTGTTGTACCCAGAACACAGTAACTGTAATCAAACACCAATTCTGAACCCAGAACACCGCAGTAATAAAACAGAAGCAGCTAGAACATAAATCAAGATATATACGCTACTTCACTGTTCAACAACCTGCGAGTATACGCCTCAGTACCACAACCAACCTGTTTATACGCTTCTTTCACTCACAGAAAAAGCGTGTATATGCACCTGCAATTCATTGAACCTGCATACAGATCTATAAAGGATAATTTATTCTTTTAAGCATTCAGACATTAGTTAACCCAGATTTATAGATCAAGAGTGCGCCATATATAATAGATCAAAATCATACAGAGATACCAATGTTCAAGCCTTGAGATTTTGATCCATCAATAGTCCTTATCCTTCTTGCGCTTAGGTTCATCCTTCATTCAGATCTAGATCTACACCATAACCCAATCACCAGTATTCCAGATCTCATACATTATCAGATATTCAATAATAATTCAGATGATGCCTTGTCGCATGATCTCCTTCCTCTTTTATAGTTTTAGGCCTTCCACAATACCACGGTCCAAAACCATAATAAACCAATACCAAGGGCAAAAAACCTAGGGTCAACACTTATGACGAGATACCATGGTCCGAAACCGTAGGTTCAAATTCCAAGGACTAACAACCATGGACCAAAAATAAGTTTCCCACCATGTACGCTCTTTTCTGTGCATAAAAGTGTGTGTATACCCATACGTGACTTCTGAACGTATAACCCGCGTGTATACATGTGTTTGGCAAGGTGAACCTGCGTATACAAGATTTCCTTCATTCTGAGCACCTAAACTGAGATCTGTCACCAAAGAGAGTTGCCATCAAGGACAACACTTGTACCATAGCACCACTCCTGTGCCAAAATGCCAACAGGGAGGTGTCACGCAGCACAATAGGAAAGTGACCTTTAGAGTCATTTTTCATGATTTGATAGCCAGAAGAGAGTAAAGAGGAGTGGGCTGGCAGCATTTAAGGACAAAATATTTGAAGGTCTACTGCTAAAACAACATTAATGATCGAATTTTGGTAGGAATGGTCAGATTTGAATTCAAAAACCCCTATAAATTGCCAGTCCAACAAAGAACACTTTGCACACGTAGGTATTTTGAGTTGTGTTGCATGTTTCTTATGAACTGCTCGTTCTTTGAGCCCTACATTTGCCAATTTACGAGAGTTGAATTAGAAGTTCATCCTGTTGGAAATAATACTGAGAGGGGGGGTGAATCAGTATTATCAAGTTCTTTTAATAAATCTTCTTTATTTATACTTTGAATTATTTTTGCATGTCAGTACCATAAAATAATGAGCATGAACAAAGAAAACAGATAGTCACACCAAAGAACACCAGATGTGTGGAAACCCAATGTGGGTGAAAACCACCTGCTGCAATATGTCTCTATCTTCTTTCAAATTAGAAACTCCTTTTACAATGGTTTTGTACTGGTGCAGTCCTTTACCAGTATGCAGGCTGTAACCTGTAGAGAGCTACAACTCTCTCTCGTTTTCCAGTCTCTCCTGGAAGGGAGCTACAACCCCCTACTTCTTTTCTTTCAAGGACCACTTTTCATAAATTTTCAAACTGGATCCATAAACATCAAGAGATCAACAAGTACAAGTAAATCACCCAGTCAACTATAGTAACCAGATCCACAATAACAGTAAACTAAACCCAGAACACCTTATCAACAGAAAAATTCAGTCAACAAAATATCTTAAGACAGATATGCAGTTTTTCTTTCTCTGGCCTGCGTGGCTACGCACTTCACATTCTGCTCCCCTGTGTATATCCGCAGAAAGTCTTCTGCTACACCGCGTACCCACACACTGTTTCTTCAATCGCGTTGTGTACTGTTACTGTAGGCACACACCCACAGATACTATCGCGCCGCATACTGCTACTGTAGCCACGCACCCACAGATGTTATCGCGCCGCGTACCTACGCACCTGCGGCTTTTGAAGCGGCGCAGGTACTTTCCCTGTGCCTACGCACCTGAACCTCTGTCGCGCTGCGTACCCACACACTGCGCCTTCTTCTGCTCTACGTAACCACGCACTTATCCTTCTTCTTCTCTGCGTACCCACGCACTTGCACCGTTAATCACCTGTGTACCTCTGATTAGGGCCAAATTGGCAGTCCCCCAGTGTGCCACAGATAGTCAGATGCTTAGATCTGTTCATGCGCTCGAGAGATCACCCTTCACAATTCGCTTTCATCTTCACTTTTATATAGATCAAGATTTTAAAACAATAATCCAATATTTCAGATCTTAAGATATTCAATTTGCAAAAGATGATCTAGCCAAGTGATCTCCTTCCCTATTTATAGTCAAGCCCTTATTCACACCATGGGGCAAAACCATCAATAACCAATACAAGGGATCCAAACTGGGGCTAAAATAGATCCTATACCACGGGCCAAAACCATAGAATCAAGAACGGCAGGCTAAATACCACGGGCCAAACATAGGAAACCCCACGTGAACGCGCTTCTCTACCTTGAAGTAAGTGAACTGGGGGTACGCACCTTCTGAACGGGTGTCCTGCGTGTGTGGCCGCAGTCCCTTCACGGTGTACCTGCGTGTATGCACCTTTTGAACTATTCTCCTGCGTACCTCTTAATTTTCAACATTTTGAGAGCCTGATCAGAGCATTGCCACTTGAGGGTGTTGCCATCAAGTACAACATCTGTAACATAGAGCCATACCAGAATCATAATGCCAACAATCTCCCCCTTTGGACTTGATGGCAACCTAAAAATATTCAACGTCATTCTCCCCCTTTGACATCAAGGGCAAAGGGTTATGCTCCCCCTAAGAACATGCTCCCCCTAAATATGAACCAGATCTGCAAAGAAACACCATAAATTACCATGAAAGAGATAGAGACATATTGCAGCAATATTCAGACCAACATCCATGATCTCCTTCTGTACATCCTCCATAATGCCAACAATGCATTATATGCTCCCCTTGAACCTGTGCCATTCGATCTTCAACCAATCCGCAACCAAGCACATGTACGCATATGCCCCAGATGAGCCTTGTGTACAACCAACCATCAAAAGAGATTCAACAAGATGATGCATCAACAACCCCCAGCTTTTGCCTGAGGTATTCAAAGGTCTCCCTGGGCAATGGTTTGGTGAGTATATCAGCAACTTGTTCCTTAGAAGGAACATACTCCAACTTGACCTTTTGTTCAAGTACTTGTTCCCGGAGAAAATGATACTTGATCGGTATGTGCTTGGTCTTTGAATGCATGACTAGGTTCTTTGAAATGCTGATTGCACTTGTGTTATCACATAAGATGGAGATAGCTGGTGCACAAGTGATTTGAAAGTCCTGCAAGGTTTGCATCATCCAAAGGAGTTGAGTGCAGCAAGATGCAGCAGCAACATATTCTGCTTCAGCTGTAGACAAGGCAATCGAACTCTGTTTCTTGCTGAACCAAGATACTAATCTGGAACCCATAAAAAATGCACCACCACTTGTGCTCTTCCTGTCATGCACGCTTCCTGCCCAATCTGCATCTGTATAAGCATGAAGTGTGAGATCTGTATCTCTAGGATACCATAAGCCATAATTTTGAGTCCCTTGAAGATATTTAAAGATTCTCTTCACTGCCTGAAGATGATTTTCCTTCGGATTTGCATGAAATCTTCCAACTATTCCCACTGCATGCATGATGTCTGGTCGGGTACCTGTCAAATAAAGTAGACTTCCAATCATAGATCTGTAGGTTGGTTGATGCACTGCTGTTGATTCATCATTTGCACTGAGGCTACATCCTGTGACCATGGGTGTACATACTGGTTTTTCATCTTCCATGCCATATTTCTTCAAAATCTACTTGAGATACTTGGTTTGAGACAAAAAGATCCCTCCTTCTTTTTGTTGGATTTGCAAACCAAGAAAATATGGCAGTTCTCCCAGCAAGGACATTTCGAATTCTTTCTGCATCACCAAGGAAAAGCTTTGACTCATAGCTTCTTCATTGCTGCCAAAGATAATGTCATCTACATACACAACAAGTATTAGCAATTTGTCATTTTCAACTTTTATATAAAGATTGTTGTCTGCTGATCCTTTTGAAAAACCTTGTTGATGAAGATATTTGTCCAAATGATAGTACCAAGCCCTTGGAGCTTGTTTGAGACCATAGAGAGCCTTTTTCAATCTGCATACAAGATTTGGATCATTTCCAATAATGAAACCATCTGGCTGCTCAATGTATACTTCTTCTTCCAAGTCTCCATTCAGAAAGGCTGATTTCACATCCATTTGAAATACTTTGAAGTTTTGAAAGCTTGAGAGAGCAAGGAACATTCGGATGGCCTCAAGTCTTGCAACATGAGCAAAGGTTTCTTCAAAATCTATTCCTTCTTGTTGCGCATACCCTTTACAAACAAGTCTGGCCTTGTTTCTAATTACTTCTCCATTTTCATTCAATTTATTTTTGAAGACCCATTTTGTCCCTATAACATTCTTATCCTTTGGTCTAGGAACCAGCTCCCAAGTGTTGTTCTTTTCGATCTGCTCAAGTTCTTCATCCATTGCTTTGACCCAACATTCATATTTGCATGCCTCTTTCACATTTTGTGGTTCACTGGAAGAGAGTAATGCCAAATAGCTTGAAGCTTCTGCAACTGTTCTTCTTGTTTGTACACCTGCTTCTTTCTGCCCCAAAATCTGAGATTCTGGATGATTCTTCTGAACATGTCTGGATGGAGTCTTCTCTTCTATCCTTATCTGCTCCTCTGGTTCTTCTTGAGGTTCTTCTTCTTCATCATTCTGTCTTTGAGGGTAGTCTTCATCTTCTTCGATATATTCATGATTTACTTGCCTAGGAATGTATCCCTTCTCATCAACCACTACATCAATGCTGTCAACAATTCTTCCAAGTCTTTTATTGTAGCACTTGTATGCTTTGCTGTGTGGAGAATAACCAAGAAGAATGCCTTCATCTGCTCTAGGTTCAAGTTTTCCAAGTTGCTCATCAGTATTCTTAATATAGCATTTGCTCCCAAAGATTTTGAAGTGCTTTACCGAAGGAGTCTCACCATACCAGAGCTCATGAGGAGTTTGAGTGCTCTTCACCCGGACATTTGTTTTGTTGAAAATAACAACCGTAGCATATGCAGCTTCACCCCAAAAAGTTGCGGGAGTTCCACACTCATCAAGCATAGCACGAGCCATTTGTTGGACTGTTCTATTCATTCTTTCCACTACTCCATTTTGCTGAGGAGTTCTGGCTGTAGAGAATTCTCTTCTTATCCCATGTTCTTCACAGAAATCGAAAAATTCATTTGAGGTAAACTCCCCACCTCTGTCGGATCTGAGGCACTTAATTTTGTAACCTGATTCATTTTCAACCAAGGCTTTAAAGGATTTGAATTTTTCGAATGCTTCATCTTTGTGCTTCATAAGTCCTAACCAGACAAACCTGGAGAAATCGTCAATGAATAATATCAAGTATTCTTCTCCTCGAGGTGTCCTTTTCCTGAATGGTCCACATACATCTGTATGTACAAGCTCAAGAGGCATGCTAGCTGATCCTTCCTTCTCTAGAAAGTTAGTTCTGGTTTGCTTTCCAAACTGACATGATTTGCATATGGTGTTGTCTGGAATTTTGATATATGGAAGACCGCGAACTGCCTGATATTGCATGCTTTCCTTATTTGTGAAAAGCTTAGATGCCCCAACCTCCGGTGCCATAACCAGTGTTCATCATCCTTGCTTAGATAACATTGTTTTTGTCCTTCTTCAAATATGTACAGATTATTTGGAGTTCTTTTACCTTTGATCACCGTTTTACCTGTATCAAGATCTCGAACATGACATCCATTTGTTCTAAATATCACCTCAGTTCCTTGATCACACATCTGGCTGACACTTAGAAGATTATGTTTCAATCCATCAACATACAAAAAATTTCCAGCTTTAACCTTTTCTTTTAACTGAGTAGTGCATTTTCCTTTTATAGCTACAGGAGTATCATTTCCAAAAGAAACTTTCTTTCCCTTTTCTAGAGCAGAATATGATTCAAGTTTTTCTTTATCACCTGTCATATGCTTCGAACATCCACTGTCAATGTACCATAGATTTTCCTGTCCCTCTGCATAAAATGCTATCCCACATCTTTCTGTTTGTGGTTCCTTTATTCTCCATGTTTTGATACTTGAGGCTTGTTCCTTTGTCTGCTGAAACCTGCTCCTGCATTCAGAATCTTCATGACCAAAATTATTGCAAATAGAACATTCAATTTCATTTTCAAGAACCGAAAAGTTGTTATAGGTCCTTTTTGTAATCCCGGTCATACTTCTTTGTTTTTGAGCTTCTCTAGTCATGATTGTTTTATATGCAACACATTGAGTTGCTTTGTGACCAAAGTTATGGCAAGAGAAGCATTGTCCATTGAAGAAACTTCTACGGTTATCAAATCTTCCAGCCAAACGATTGTAATTTCAATTTTCATTCATTCTTGAAGCAAATTGAGAGGATTTTACCTGTGGCTGGTTGTAGCTTTTGTTCATCCTTAAGACGGATTGCCCCTGGTTTGCCTGATAGTCTTTGTTTGTAATTGGTCCCTGCTTTACCTGGTGATCTCGATTGTGCTTTTGCTCATTCCTTCTTGTTGCATCAAGATAACTCTTTGAGGTGGATGCTTGAGAAGTTTCTCCATTATACCCCAGACCTGTCTTGTTTAGTGGAGAACGCTATACATTGATGATCTCATCCAGAGTTTCAGATCCTTTGACAAACTTAAGATTAATAGCCTTTGTTTTCTCAATCTCTTTTCTAAGACCAACAATTTCACCTTCTAACTTTTCAAGATATTTTTCCTTTTCATCAATCTGAAATTGTAGAGTATCAATGATCATATTCTTTTCTTCTATACATGTCTTGAGTCTAGAAATTTCTTCATGAAAGCTATCCACATCAACAGCATCCATGTAATCATCATCTTCAAATGCCATTAAAAGTTTATAGTCATTACCTCGTTCATCTTCATCACTATTTGATAGACCATCACTATCTTCATGAGTGTAGTAGCTTTTCTTATTTGCATTTTGTTTCTTGCTCCATCTAGCAGGTTCCTTTCCTTTGTCAATCTTATCCTTATGAGGACATTTTGCAGCATAATGACCTACTCTTCCACAAGCAAAACATTTAAAAGGTAACTTACCTCTGAACCTTCCAGTACCCCGTTGAAGATTTCTGACAAAATTTGATTCTTCTTCTTCTTCTGGCACGTGACTTGCTTCATAGTAGTCTCCTGAAGCCTTGAAAGCAGCTTCTCTCCTATCTGATGGACCTCCCTTTCTCATTTCATAAGCAGTTAGAATTCCGTGTAGCTGAGACATAGTAAGAATTCGTAGATTTTCCTTTTCTTCTATTGCAGATACTTTAGATTCAAATTTGGGGGACAATGATCTTAAAACTTTTTCAACCACAATAACCTCCTTTATTTCTTCACCCAAGTTTTTCATGCAATTAACAATCTCGTCTACCCGAAGAAAATAGTTAGCCACACTTTCATAATTATACATTCTAAGATTCTCATACTGAATCCTGAGGGTTTGAAGTTTAGCACGCTTTACCTGTTCATCTCCTTCGTAGCTCAAGACAATCTTGTCCCATATTTCCTTTGCGGATTTATATTTCATAACCTTTACGAATTCTGTTTGAGATAAGCATCCTAGCAGAGTATTGACTGCTTTAGCATTTGTTTCATATTTCTTCTTCTCGGCCGAATCTGTAGGAGTAGCTGAAAGAAAAGTGTAGCCTGTATCTATGATATCCCAAACTTCTGTACCAAGAGATTGAAGATAGGCAGTAACTCTTACCTTCTAATAATTGAAGTTTGTCCCATCAAAGATTGGTGGCCTGATTGATGCTTCCCTCTCGTAGTTGCTCATGGTGAATGATCTTCCTTCAAGCGATCAAGCTTCTCTGAAGGACCTGCTCTGATACCAATTGTTGGAAATAATACTGAGAGGGGGGGTGAATCAGTATTATCAAGTTCTTTTAATAAATCTTCCTTATTTATACTTTGAATTATTTTTGCATGTCAGTACCATAAAATAATGAGCATGAACAAAGAAAACAGATAGTCACACCAAAGAACACCAGATGTAAGGTGGAAACCCAATGTGGGTGAAAACCACATGCTGCAATATGTCTCTATCTTCTTTCAAATTAGAAACTCCTTTTATAATGGTTTTGTACTGGTGCAGTCCTTTACCAGTACGCAGGCTGCAACCTACAGAGAGCTACAACTCTCTCTCGTTTTCCAGTCTCTCCTGGAAGGTAGCTACAGCCCCCTACTTCTTTTCTTTCAAGGACCACTTTTCATAAATTTTCAAACTGGATCCATAAACATCAAGAGATCAACAAGTACAAGTAAATCACCCAGTCAACTCCAGTAACCAGATCCACAATAACAGTAAACTAAACCCAGAACACCTTATCAACAGAAAAATTCAGTCAACAAAAGATCTTAAGACAGATACGCAGTTTTTCTTTCTCTGGCCTGCATGGCTACGCACTTCACCTTCTGCTCCCCTGCGTATATCCGCAGAAAGCCTTCTGCTGCACTGCGTACCCACGCACTGTTTCTTCAATCGCGCTGCATACTGTTACTGTAGGCATGCACCCACAGATACTATCGCGCCACGTACTGCTACTGTAGCCATGCACCCACAGATGCTATCGCGTCGCGTACCTATGCACCTGCGGCTTCTAAAGCGTCGCGTACTTTCCCTATGCCTACGCACCTAAACCTCTGTCGCGCTGCGTACCCACGCACTGCGCCTTCTTCTGCTCTGCGTACCCACGCACTTCTCCTTCTTCTGCTCTGCGTACCCACGCACTTGCACCGTTAATCACCTGCGTACCTCTGATTAGGGCCGAATTGGTAGTCCCCCAGTGTGCCACAGATAGTCAGATGCTTAGATCTGTTCATGCGCTCGAGAGATCACCCTTCACAGAGTCGCTTTCAACTTCACTTTTATATAGATCAAGCTTTTAAAACAATAACCCAATATTTCAGATCTTAAGATATTCAATTTGCAAAAGATGATCTAGCCAAGTGATCTCCTTCCCTATTTATAGTCAAGCCCTTATTCACACCATGGGGCAAAACCATCAATAACCAATACAAGGGATCCAAACCGGGGCTAAAATAGATCCTATACCACGGGCCAAAACCATAGAATCAAGAACGGCAGGCTAAATACCACGGGCCAAACATAGGAAACCCCACGTGAACGCGCTTCTCTGCCTTGAAGTAAGTGAATTGGGGGTACACACCTTCTGAACGGGAGTCCTGCGTGTGTGGCTGCAGTCCCTTCACGGTGTACCTGCGTGTACGCACCTTTTGAACTATTCTCCTGCGTACCTCTTAATTTTCAACATTTTGAGAGCCTGATCAGAGCATTGCCACTTGAGGGTGTTACTATCAAGTACAACATCTGTAACATAGAGCCATACCAGAATCATAATTCCAACACATCCTTGACACCATGTAAGGACCAAGCCTTGATGAGACTGTGGGCGCTGGGGGGGATGTTGCATCTAAAGGAGCTGCTCCAAAGGTGGTGAGTATGGAAGCTCCGGCTCCTGTTCCTACTGTTGTCCTTTGAGATAATCTAAGGTCAATTGACTATGCCAAAGCATCTAAGATATTTTGTTTGATTTTAATGGTTTGATGAATAGTGAACTGCTTTTTAACAGGTTCCTTAAACTTAGAAAGATCTTTAATAAAAAAAAGGTCATTCTTTAAATACATATGGTTATTTTGATTTTAATTGTGATGGATAAGAATATTATAGATAAGTATAAATGATTTAATATTCAGATAGAGTATTTCACCATTTATAAGGAGAAATTAAGAAAATTGTGTTTTCTTAATTAACAAAATATAATCAAGGCATTTCAGAAATTTTGTGCAATTTAAATTGAAAGAGGAATTTACAAGAACAGACAATCTTTTAAATTAATCTCTTAATTAAGCTATAACTTCACAGCAGATTCAAAATGAAACTAAAATTCAATTAAGTTTTCAATCAGATGAATGTAAATGAAATAAATTACATGAGGAATAAATAATTAAAAACATAATAAATAACTCGCTGAGAGACAAGCCATATGAAGTAAATCTAGAATCTTTTATTCAATAAAAAATGCTCCAGCGTAGTACAAATCTATTTGGTAACTAGCTCAAGGGTGCAACCCTGAATACATCAACAGAATGAAGTATTTAAACAAAAATATAAAATATTACAATAAATTCCTGAGTGACAAGGCATGCTATAATTTCTTAAAATTTAACAGAAAGAGAAGCAATTTGGTCCAAAACAATGAATCTGAACATCTGACCTTGTTTTGATGGAAAATTGTTTCTGAGTGGCCACTATTCTAGTGCTACGCTGCCAAGTTGATTTGTCCTCTAATCCTGGTATTCACACAACCTTTCCCACCGTTCTTCATTTCGAATTGATATTTTAGTTACTCTACGGTATTTTAGTTACTCTTGGGAAGAATCTGTTAACTAAAATTTCCAGAGTGTGACACTTCTCAATTAGCTACACTACCAAGTTCTTTTTAGTCAAGACTTTCTTTACCTCCAGAATGGTTTCAGTCCTCTCATCCACTCATAAATCATCCAGTTCATACCTATTCTTAGAATTGACAAACTTTCTTATTTTGTTGGTTGTAGAAGGCATCTCTCCCAGTTGAGCATTTATATTGGCAATTGTCTAGTTTTCCTTTTCCATTAACTCCTTTTTCTAAAAAATGATCTGGATACATGGCTAGAATTTATCAATCTCTTCTATGATGTTGTTTCATATAATTTATTTGACACTACCAAGGGTGTAGCCAATGGAAGGCCCAGTGGCTGACTTCTTACATGCCTCAACATGATACTGAGCTCTTTGAAGCTCTTCTACATGAAAAATATCACACTTCTTTTGATGATCCTCTAGTAGTTTTACTTAATCTTGCAGTTTCTTAATCTCTTTAGTCTGCAGGGACATATTTTGAACTGCATTGGCCAACTGTTCTATAGCCTCTCCTGTACTGGTGGTAGCTGATATGGAAGTCGAAATGACTATGATAGGAAGTGCTCCTAAAGGATCAGTCTGTTTAGCAGCCTTCTCCTTTTCATTGATTAGTTTCTCCATCTTTGTCTCCATCTACTTAAGCTGAGCAATCTTCTCCATGATGAGTTTCATCATGTCCGCCTTTTCAGTCTCTATTTCTACAATATCCTTGGTTAGGGGATCTTTAGTAGCTGGGAGTTTCAACTTTTTCTTTAGTGCTGCTATATCCAAATTCTTCTTTTTTATTAGCTCCTCTGCAACATTTATGTTTGCAGGATCATAACCAACTTTAATTACCAAATCTTCCAAGGTTTTAATCTTGGTATCTTTGGAAAGAGCTGAAATTTTCTCCATATTCAGCTGCGACTGAACATTTTCTAGTGTGACCTGCATCTTGGAGAAAATCATAATTGTGCTAGTTATAATAGAGAAGATCATTTCTCCAGTCTATTTATGCATCTCCATTTGGTCAATGGGATGTGTGTCCTTGACATCAATCTCAAAAGATGTCTTCTTATAATCTGAGGCTCCTTTGGGCTGAGGAACTTGTGCCTGAAGGAATGCCATCTACATTTTCCCCTTCTCTGAGTCAAAAGCTGATAGTAGCCTACTTTGGGCACCAGGGGTTTGTTTCCAAAATTGGTT
This sequence comes from Pinus tabuliformis, assembly GCA_031772625.1. Classification (NCBI taxonomy): domain Eukaryota; kingdom Viridiplantae; phylum Streptophyta; class Pinopsida; order Pinales; family Pinaceae; genus Pinus; species Pinus tabuliformis. Next base: position 1,064,515,959 of record CM062819.1, on the reverse strand, counting down.
TTATGTGTTTATCTTCAAGGCTTAATTTCTAACCTTTATTTCCTTGAAGATATCCATGATGATCTTCTTGGCTCAATTGAAGTAGATGTACCTGTGTGCATAATCTATTGTTGTTCTTGTGAGGTTGTGGAGGTGGTAGGAGATTGTGTAGACTAATCACCCACTAATGAAGAGACAAGAGGCTGCTTAGTGGTGATGAGAGTTTGTTGCTCTGACTCTTTTCTAAGACTTAGTCTGGAGCTAAGCTTAGCCTTCTTTTTGTACACTATTTTAAATCCCTCACTAAAGATATTAGTCCCTAAAGGATAATCTTACTCTCTACTCCTCTTGGCTATATTTTCTTGTATTACAGGAGTCTGCATTGTTTGTTGAGGAGACCTGTTGTTTTTTTGCCTCCTATAATGTGTTCTCAACCCGCTTTTGCTGATTCCTATATTTTTCTACCTTTGGCATAGGTGTGTGAAAATAAGGAGTACACTTGGTTTCTACCCTTAATCTGGAAATTATCCCTAATGGATCATAGGACCAAGTAAAAATATGATTAAACTGCATTTCCCTGAGGAGTTTGTCAGCCTCTTGACCTGCTGCTCCGTTGTTGCAAATGAATGGGCCAACCTGTGTTTTTATCTTAATCTGAGACTTTTTCTTGGCAGCAAGAAAATGGACTTCATCCATGTTGATCATCTTCCTAATGTATTCTAAGGCAAAAATCCTCATTTTTGAGGAATTTTGGCACCTTATATGGTGTCAGCTCACATCAAAAAATCCTTATCTCTGTGTAATTCTCATATAAGTACCAGTCTCCTATTTGTACCTATTCTGATAGCTGCAAGACCTTTTTGATTTCTTCACAAATCCTTAGTTCAGTTATGTTTCTTAGTAGGCTTATGGCTAGATGGACAAACATCTTAGTAAATTGTTAGTAAGTATATTATTTTTTCTCTTTCATAACCATAGTGGTCTAGAAAATGACCGACTTCTCGTTTCCTTTCTCATCCAACTTTTGCAATGACAAGTTCATGTTGTCCCCCTGAAAGTATAGGAACATGTAGATTAAGATAGAGGCATATTTAAATACCTCCTCTGTGGGAAACTTGACCAGCTGCTGATGGATAGACTCTGCAAGAGAATGGTTGAAATTGAACACAATTGAGGGCTTAGCATCATTAGAAAAGATGGATAAAAATCCTATAATGGCTTCATCTACCAATTGGTCAGAGTAGTAGCCAAGGAGGTAGGAAATGATAGTGATTATATGCTTGGCTCTCTCAGGGAATATGGATGAGGGATAAGGAGGATTTCTCTTTGGTAATGCAACATCTTGTGTTAAGAATAATTCAAGAGTTTGAGCTCTCTTAGCTAAGTCTAATTTCTGGTATATTTCAACTAGAGCTTCATACGAAAATGCAGTAGCATTGTTGTTTGTGGGGGCTTGCATCATTTGATCAATAGCCTGAGGGGTTATGGTGAATATAATTTGTCCATTTGGGTTGACTATGGCCCCTTGGTTTGGAAGATATGAGGCATGGCATTTTATAATGAAATCAGGGGTGTTGTGGGTAGGAAGAAATATGTAATGAGATAGGTTTGAATCCCAAAGTTGGATATCATATTATTTATAAATATATTTACCTTTGAGCCAACAATACATCTCGAAGAGGTTGAACTCATAGAGTGTTTTATGGATATTGCAGTCTCTATCAGCCATAGGGATATGATGAAGATCTACAGGAGGATAGACCAGAGGATTAACAATTACCTTTGGTACTTTTGTCGTTGGGAGGCATGATGGCTAAGGCTGATAGTGAAAACTTGATTAGGATAGGAGACAATTTATGGATAGACAGAAAGTTCTAAGGCCAAGAACATAAATAATAATTTGAAAATGATTAGATGGGTAGTGTCACTGGTAGTTGACAGTGTTGGGATCTCGCGAGCAACCTGTAATGAAAGCAATGGCAATGATTAAACAAGAATTATGTAACCTATAAACATACAAGAAGAAGGTTTATATAGGAATTATAGTTTTCCATTGGTGGCGTGGGTACGTTGAGTTAACGACTAAGAAAACTAAATGCTTAAAGGATTGATTATGGAGGGAATGAACATGATTTGATGGGGTTAATGGAAAGATGAGGTGGCAGAAGAGGAATGGCAGATGCACAATGATCAGGTAAGTGGTATCAGGAATAAGGAATTCAACTTTTCCGGGGGGTGAGTAGTTTGTGGTTTTTCTCATGAGGGGTCCGAAATGCTGTGGAGCTATCACGTAGGGGCAGGTGCGGTTTGGTATACTACCCATTTCGGACCCCCGACCCCCCCAACGGTAAAGCTCGAATGGCGGGGGGGGGGAGTGAAATTGCACGTGGGTCGTTAGATGTGAGGAGATAGGTGGGGATGAAGAGTGATATGGTGGAGAGTTAGCGTGATATGACGGGATGGATTGGTGGGGTCAGGAATCGGAATTTAATGTGATTTCAGGAAATATGAAATATAAGGGGGTATGAACTTAGGGAAATGATATGAAGGGAATGGATTGGAGGAGGGGAAATATGGGATTAATACTTAGGATATGGGGTTTTAAAAACTTAGGATAGTGTTAATATCCAAAGTAAGCATGTAAACCTTAAAGTAACCTTCACTCTTCCTTCAATTTCTTTTGTAGATGGAAACATAATGGATGTTTGATTATGAGGCATTTAGATTAGCAGCCTATGCATTTTCAAAAACATAAAATGAAACTTTCCTTTTCTTTTGCTTCCCTAACATTTTATTTTCCTTTTCCATCTTTATTTAGGGAATCTAACTCCTAACATTTTATTGATATGGATACCTATAAAACATCAAAATTTCCTAACATTTTAACTTTTCATTCTTTTTTGTCCATATCCTATCTTAAAATTTTCAAAATTATTTGACTAATATGCTAACTTATCAAAACTAGATAATGTTACAACATTCGCTCCAGCCGGGGACTGCTTCCCCTTGTGGGATGTAGAGAACAAGCAAATCCAAGTGCCTTCTCCTCAGGCTATGGAGTCTTTGCTGAAACAGATACTCACTTGCAATTTTCAAAAATAAGTAAGCACTTTGAATATTTATAGATGATGAATGAATGAAGAATCAATACTAAATGTATTGTTTTGGGTATCTCCCATTGACTGGAAATGAGGAATACTCTCCTTCTAGATTTTGTAGAATAAATGTATTGTTCCCTTTGACTTCTGCAATGCTGAATGGACCAAACCAGAAGTTGTAAAATTTTTCATTCTTTACTTTTTCTTCCCTCCATGTATCCCATCTAAGCACTAGGTCACCTTTTTTTAAATTTCTCTCTCTAGCCTTTATGTCAAACAACTCTTTCATCTTGTTCTGGTATTTCTTTAGCTTGTATTTAATTTCATCCCTACCTTCATTCAACTCAATTATTTGATTAATCCTTCTTGAGAAATCATCTTTTTCTTCATAATATTCTTGGAGGAACCTCATAAAAGGCAAATCTAAATGAGTAGGAAAAACTTCTTCCTTTCCATAAACTAATTGGAAAGGAGACTTGCTTGTTGATATTTTAGGAGAAACTCTATTTTCCCAAATGGCATGAGTAAGATGGTTGTCCCAACTCTTTTTATGGTCTTCAAAAGTCTTCTTAATGACCTTAAATAAGCTCTTGTTGGAAGACTCTGCTAGCCCATTACCCTATGGATAATATGGTGTATAATGATGTAAAAGGATTGAATACTTTTGACAAAATTCAATCATTTTAACACTACTGAAAGCTGCTGCATTATTTGTAACAATTTGTTGAGGACATCTAAATCTTGACAGGATGTTTTCTTCAAGAAATTTAATTACAACAGTATCAATGGAATTCTTCACTGGTATGGCTTCTACCCACTTGGTAAAATAGTTTATGGTAGTTAGAATCCGTCTATGTTGATTGCTTGACTATGGATGAATTTCCCCTATAAATTCTAATCCCCATTGAAGAAAAGGAGCATCAACTGATACTAGAACCAAGCGAAGTGCTAATAGTTTCTATTTTCCTGCAAACAATTGGAATTCTTTGCAACTTCTTACTTTTGGCCCAACTCCTTTGAAAAGTGTCAGCCAATATAAACCTTCTTTTATAATTTTCTAGGTTGTTGCTCTCTCGGCATAGTGTCGACCACAAAACCCTGCATGGAACTGGTCTATAATACCATCTATTTCATTTTCAATTAAGCACAAAAGAAGGCTATTAAAAGGGTATTTCCAGTACATATTAGCATTAATAATGTAGTATTTCACTGCTTTAAGCTTGAGGCCTTTGCACTATTTCAAATTTAGCTCAACTGGACATTGAAAATTTCTAAGAAACTGCAAAATATCAAAATACCAATCAAAAAGTAGATATTTGTGATCTATATGAACAAGAATGGCTTGATCTAAAGAAAGAGGTTATTGTGGATTCTAGCCTTCTCTAAGAGGAGGAGGTCCTTGTGGATTCTCCTCTATTGTTAAGGAAGGTTCTTGTGGATTCTCCCCTGATGATATTGAGGAAGGTTCTTGTGGATTCTCCCCTGATGATGTTGAGGAAGGTTCTTGTGGATTGTCCTGTGATGACATTTCAGAAACCAAATTTATCCCCAATACTTTGTAGTTGTATTCAACTAAAACTTTGGCTAGGCCTTGACCTTTTACTAGCTTTGTGGTTTTTATTTCAAGGTCAAATTCAAGGATTTTAGCAATATATCTCCCTCTTCTCCCATCAGTATTAGGTTGAGTCAATATAGTTTTAACATCATGATTTGGGACATAAGTTATGATGTGTGAATGTAGGACATATGTTCTAAAGACTTTGAGGGCTTGAATTAAGGCGTAAGATTGTTTTTCAATAATATCATACCTGAGTTCAACATCTCTCATTACTTTTGAAAAGAAGGCTATGGGTTGGTCATCACCATTTATATTCTTTTGTAAAAGTACAACAACTAAGGTTATTTCAGATGTAAAAGAAAATATGCCGAAGGGTGAAGAATATTTAAGGATAGCTAATGTAGGGGCCTCGGATATATCCTTTTTGATTTGGACAAAATCATACATAGCAGGGACTATCCATTTCAGTTCGTTATTTTTATTAAGCATATATGTTATATATTTAACTATCTCAGCATAATTGGGGATAAGCCTTCTAAGAAAATTGGTCTTTCCAAGGAAGGTTTGAATCTCTTTCTTATTCCTTGGTAAAGATAGGGTTTGAATCACTGAAACTCTCTTTGGGTCAATTATAACTCCCTCCTTGGAGATACTATGCGCTAGTAATTTCCCTTCCTTCACAGCAAACGAAGATTTCTTCGGATTGATTGATATGCCACATTTCCTACACCTGTCAAAAACCTTGCTCAAGTGTTTTAAATGACTTTCATCAGAATCAGAGAAAAAAATTAAATTGTCTAAACAAATGACAGTAAATTCAGATGTTTTACCTACAAATGCAAGGTCCATGGCTCTCTGGAAAGTGGCTCCAGCATTGGTTAACCCATATAGCATTCTGGAATACATAAATGTACCCCATGGTGTGGTGAATTTTTTTTTTGTCTTGGTCAGTTTCACTTACCATGATTTGATTATAACTAGAAAATATAACTAGCATAGAGATCCTATTGGCACTTGAAACTTTTTGAAGTAGATGGTCCATTTTAGGCAATGGATAGTTATACTTTAAGGATGATTTGTTCAGGTTTCGAAAATATACACATAGCCTAATCTCACCATTCTTCTTCCTAACAAGAACTAGGTTGGCTACCCAATTAAAATACCTTAAAGGCACTACGATATGAGCATCAAGCAACTTTTTAAGTTCCTTTTCAATGGTTGGCAATAGTATGGGATTAATTCTTCTTAACTTTGGCTGAAAGGGTTATGCTTCTGGTTTTAAAGGAATCTTATGCTCAATCAAAGATGTGCCATAAGTTTTCAATTCATAACAAGAACAGAAAAAACATATTTATCGTTCTTAATAATATTCAGGTATTTGACTTTAACATCCAAAGGTAATGTTGAGGACAGTTTAACATTTCTCACATCATCCAAAGTCCCAATATTACATTCTTCGATTTCCTCTTCTAGTGAGTGAAACAAAGGATTTTTAGAAACATCATTATTATCAAATAGTTTTTCCAATGGGACTAACCCTTTAGGAATAAAATCATTAGATAACTATATGATAATTTTAGGACTGAATGATGTTTATGGATTCTGTTAATCTAATTCTTGGATAACTTGTTGATCTTATTCAATTTGCATATTTGAAAATTCATCAATGACTTGAAGAAAATATTTTAATTATTAATCATCTTCAAAAATCTGCCAATGTTTAAGATTATTAGGAATTGATGACTGATACTTGAATTGGATTTGGTATTCTAACAATACTAGCTTAGAGATTTTGAAGGGGCTTGCTGAGACAACTAGTGAATCATCATGCATGTTTTCATCTCTGGGAATAACATTTATGTTAAAACCCTGGAAAGAATTCTCAATTGTGTCCCAAGCTTCATTTCTGTAGGATCTAAGCCTTAGGTGTTTAGTTTGACATAAATTTCTAACATGGTTTACTATAAGCGCAAAGTCAGAAAAGACACTCAAGTTTTGGACCTTCAGACTCCTAGCTAACTCAAGACCAAGAAGAAAAGACTCATACTCAACCACATTATTAGTTACTTCAAATTCAACTTTACGTGACTGAGTTATGTTTTCTTTATTTGGTGATATAATAACAATTCCTTCTCTTGCTCCTTCCTTTGAACAAGAGCCATAAAAATAAGGTTTCCATATATCTGATTCTACAATTTTAGGCTGGGAAACGATATTTTCAATGGAAAGTTGAGTGTTTTATGCATTTTGTGAAGACAAGTGAAAACAACCAAAACCCCGATCTACTGCATAGATAGGGTGGTACTTTTCTTGACCTAAAAAAAATATGAAGGAAACATAATTCCCTATATAACCTTAAGTGCTCACCTCCATAGACTAGGATAGTAGAAAAAGACATGTCCATCTGAGGTGACCCTCCAATTTTAACACAACATGACCTAGATAGAAGCATGCCATACTTGGCAGGAATATCAGTGACAACTATGTCTAGAACTATAATTTTGATAGGTATTTGAGCTAAGGTCACAACTAGGTCTTTGATCAATCCTACACATGGTACTTTCTTTGAGTCATGGGTGTAAAGGTCATGATAATTATGGGTGGCCTATAACTGAAGCTAGTCCATTATTACCTTTGGCATAAGGTTATGAGAGGCTCCAGAAACTAGCATGCAATTATACAAAATAAAATCATGAACTTTTAATGTTACATAAAATGGTGGAACAATTTGTTCAATCATATCAGAAGTAGGGCCAAATACAATCGAGGGATTTTCATCTTGCAGACTAATAACATCTCCCTCAGCATCTACATTAGAATATTTTATCCATTTAGACACTTGATTTTTGTAACCATGATTTTTGGAAAGTTCAGCTAAAGGTACAGGAATCTTGACGCTTTCCAATTCCTTTTCAATATTGAAAGTAATCAAAACGGTCTTATCAAATGAAAGGGTTTCATTGGATGACTCTGTCATCTAAGGGGTTGAAGTTTGCATTTGAATAGTTTTTCACTGTAGGCTTGATTATGGTGGTGGATTTTGGAGGTCTACTAGGACTTGATCTAGGTCTTAGATCATACCACTTATTCAATTCTATAATTAAAAATTCAGAGCATGTTTGGTATCTGGAAATTTGAGGATCTCCTAATTCTAATTTGAAAGACTGAGATGAAGATGAAGGAACCATGGCCATTTGTATTGCTGAAGAATCAATATTATTGATATCTTCATTAATTAAAGTTATCTTGTGATTTTTGATCATCAATAAGCAAGGGTGGTTGAATGTTTTGGTCAGAACCTGGTCTTTGAAGAATTTGCATTTGAGGAGCTCTTCTGAATTGAGTTTGAGCTTGAGGTCTAACAACAGTTTGTTGAGGAGCTTTAGGATGAGTTTCAATTTTTGAAATTCTGTTAGAAAGCTTCCTAAGAAAATATGTAATTTCCTCAATATTTTGATCTTCTAGTTTAGATTTGGAGGATGATGAATCATATATCTTAGCTTTTAGTTTTCTTTATTTTTTTCTGCTTTAGCCTTAAGTTTACTAGAAGCTAAACTATTGGCTTCTACCTCTATAGTGTTTTTCTGCATGTCTTCTAAAGTATTAGAAATGCTTTCTCTTAGCATGACTGCAAATTCATCATCAAATGCTTTAGAGAATCTGACCCTTGCAGATGCTATTGGTGGTTTACAATCAATAGGCATTTTATGATAGAGCTTGTTGAATCTTTTAATGAATTCATCAACTGGTTCTCCTGGGTTTCTCTTTAATTCCTCAAACTCAGTAAGGAAGTAAAGAAGATCTTTCTATAGCCCCCATTGATTTTTGAAGATGGTTATGAGTTCATTCCAAGTTCTGATAGAGTCAAATCTGAGCTGCCTAAACTAGATCCTAATATTTCCTTCTAGGGATTGTACAAATAATCTCATATAAACATTTTCCTCTTCAATGTTCATATTTTCAGCAAAATCTAGGAAGGTGGACAGATTATCTTCTGCTGAGGGTCCTATTTCTCCATTAAATATTAGCAAATTCTTTAGTTATCCATCAGGAAAATTTCCCAAGTTTGCAGGGAGAACTATGGAAGCATACCTAGCTTGAACAATGGGTCGAAAAGCCATGATAGCAGGAGGAGTATGGGGTGTATGAGTGAATGTTGAAGAGGAAGAGGAAGATGATGAATATTAAGGAGATGAGTCAGTAGGTGTATTAATGTGTGGAGGAGAGGGAGGAGACCTCTTTAAGGGTTTGAAAGGGGTTTTAATAAACAATTTCTAAACTCCTGGTGGGAAGTCTTTGTTATTTTCAAATAAAGGATTCGAGTATATAGAAAATGTCTCTTTGAAATTAGTTGAGGATGATGGAATAGAATAAGGAGTTGGAGTAATGAAATTTTGATTTTTGAAATCAGGTAAATGTAAGCCCAATTCTTCCTTAGACGAAGGTGATTTGATAGGAATGGATGGAACTCCATATGTTTCAAGTGACTGTCTCAAAAATGCTGATTAAAGGTCTACTTCTCTGGAAATAAGATCAGAGACCCTAGGAGGTAGTTCCGTCCAATCAGAGTGAGTTGGTATACATGAGAATGGATCTACAGATGGAATGTCTTCAGGGTGTAAACGTGAAGAAGAAGAAGGTGTTCTACATCTTCCCCTTGAAGAGGCTCCCTTAATGAGTCTTTTTGGGTCTGGCAAGGGTTAACAATCTCAGAATTAGAACGTGATCTTGTATGCTTATAGGGAGCTAGCTTGGACTAGTGGAATTCCCAGGTGAAAGATTTTGACCTATGAACTTATCCTTTATTCACCTTAAAGGAAATGGGAAATCGTTGCCCCAAGGAAAATTTAACTTTTAGTACTTTGCTCCTCGATAATGGTGCCAATCTGATGTTGTCCTTTGAGATAACCTAAGGTCAATTGGCTATGCCAAAGCATCTAAAATATTTTGTGTGACTTTAATGGTTGGATGACCAGTGAAATGCTTTTTAACAGGTTCCTTAAACTTAGAAAGATCTTTAATAAAACAAAAGGTTGTTCTTTAAATACATATTGTTATTTTGATTTTAAGTGTGATGGATAAGGAGAATATAGAGAACTATAAATGATTTAATATTCAGATTGAGTATTTCACCATTTGTAAGCAGAAATTAAGAAAACTGTGTTTTCTTAATTAAAAAAATATAATCAAGTCATTTCAGAAATCTTGTGCAATTTAAATTGAAAGAGGAATTTACAAGAACAGACAGTTCTCTAAATTAATCTCCTAATTAAACTACAACTTCACAGCATATTCAAAATGAAATTGAAATTCAATTAAATTTTCAATTAGATGACTGTAAATGAAATAAATTATATGAGGAATACATAATAAAAAACATAAGAAAATAATTCACAGAGAGACAAGCCATATGAAGTAAATCCATAATATTTTATTCAATAAAAAATGCTCCAGCTTAGTACAAATATGTCTGGTAACTAGCTCAAGGGTGCAACCCTGAATACTTCGACAGAATGAAGTATTTAAACAAAAATGAAAAATATTACAATAAATGCCTACGTGACAAGGCAAGCTATTATTTCTTAAAATTTAATATAAAGAGAAGAAATTTGGTCCAAAAGAATGAATCTAAACATCTAGCCCTATTTTGATGGAAAACTATTGCTGAGTGGCCACTATTCTGGAAGTTGATTTGTCCTCTAATCCTGATATTCACACATGTTTTCCCACCATTCTTCATTTGGAATTAATATTTTAGTTACTCTATGGTAGATCTCATCTACCTCAGTATTCTTGGAAAAAGTTGGTTTCACAATAAAAATATGTTTTATCTCATTCTGAATAAAGCATATGTTACTGATGGCCTCAGAGAATGCCATGTCTGTCATGGAACCTTTGACGTTGTAGGACTTGGTTGTGTCCTTCGCAACGTCCTGTAGCTTCTTCAAGTAATCCTCCCTGGTCATTAGCTTATCATTGATGAAAAATAGTGAAGGCATGCCCTTCTTGTTTAAGGCATCAATTCTTGTGAAGAATTTATTAACTGCAATTTTCAGAGTGTGACATTTCTCAGTTAACTGCACTACCAAGTTATTTTAAGTTAGGACTTTTTTTTACCTCCAGAATGGTTGCAGTAGATCATCCAGTTCAAACCTGTTCTTAGAATTGAGAAACATTATTATGATGTTGGTTGTAGAAGGCATCTCTCCTAGTTGAGCATTTATATTGGCAATTGCTTGGTTTTCCTTTACCATTAACTCCTTTTGCTAAAAAATGATCTGGATACATGGCCAAATTTCATCAATCTCCTCTATTATGTTGTTCGAGATCATTTCTTTGACACTACCACGAGTGTAGATAATGGAAGAATCAGTGGATGAATTCTTCCATGCCTCAACTTGATTTTGAGCTCTTTGAAGATTTGTTGCATGAAAAATGTCACACTTCTTTTGATGATCCTCTAGTAGTTTTACTTGATCTTGTCGTTTCTTAATCACTCCAATCTACAGGGACATATTTTGAACTACATTGGCCAACTAGTCTGCAACCTCTTATGTACTGGTGGTAGCTGATATGGCAGTTGGAATGACTGTGATAGGAAGTTATTCTAAAGGAGTATTCTGCTTAGCAGCCTTCTCCTTTTCCTTCATTACTTTCTCCATCTACTTAAGCTAAGCAGTCTGCTCCATTTTGAGTTTCATCATGTCTGCCTTTTTAGTGTTTGTTTCTACAATATTCGTGGCTAGAGGATCTTCAGTAGCTGGGAGTTTCAATTGTTTCCTTAGTGCTTCTATATCCAAATTATTCTTTTTGATTAGCTCCTCTACAACATTGATCTTTGTAAGATCATAACCAAGTTTAATAACCAAATATTCCAAGGTTTTAATCTTGGTATCATTAGCAAGAGCTGAAACTTTATCCATCTTTAGTTGTGACTCAACATTTGCTAGTGTGACCTGCAGCTTGGACAAGGTCATAGTTGTGCTAGTTACAGTAGAGAAGATCTGTTCTCCAGTCTATTTATTCATCTCCATTTGGTCAATGGGATGTATGTCCTTGATATCAAATTCAAAAGATTTCTTCTTATAATCTAAGGCTCCTTTAGGTTGAGGAACTTGTGCCTGAAGGAATGCCATCTGTATTTTCCCCTTATTTGAGTCAAAAGCTGACAGTAACCTGCTTTGGGCACTGGAGGTTTGTTTCTGAAATTGTTTGTATGTGTTTATCTTCAAGGCTACATTTCTAACCTTTATTTCCTTGAAGATATCCATGATGCTCTTCTCTAGCTCGATTTAAGTAGATGTACCTGTTTTCATAATATGTTGCTTCTTTTCTGATATTATGGAGGTGGTAGGAGACTATGTAGACTAATCACCCAGTAATGAAGATACAAGAGGCTCATTAGTGGTGATGATAGTTTGCTACTCTGACTCTTTGGTAAGACTTTGTCTAGAGCTAAGCTTAGCCTTCTTTCTATACATGATTTTAAATCCCTCACTAAAGATATCAGTCCCCAGAGGAGACTCTTTCTCTATAATCACCTTGGATGTCTTTTCTTGCATTATAGGAGTCTGCATTGTTGATGAGGAGACATATTGTTCTTTTGTATCCTGTAATGTTTTCTCAACCCACTTCGGTTGATTCTTATATTCTTCTATCTCTAGCCTAAGTGTGTGAAAATAAGGAGTAGACTTGGTTTCTACCCTTAATATGGAAATTATCCCTAATGGATCATAGGGCCCGGTAAAACTAAGGTTAAACTGCATTTCCCTGAGGAGTTTGTCAACCTCTTGACCTGCTGCTCTGTTGTTGCAAATGAATGGGCCAACTTGTGTTTTTATCTTAAACTAAGACTTTTTCTTGGCAACAAGAAAATGGACTTCATCCATGTTGATCATCTGCCTAATCTATTCTAATAAAAAATTCCTTATCTCTGTTTAATTCTCATATAAGTACCGGTCTCATGTTTGTACCTATTCTAATAGCTACAAGGCATCTTTTATTTCTTCACTAATACTTGGTTCAGTTCTGCTGCTTAGGAGGCTTATGGATGGATGGACAAACAACTCAGTAAACTATTTGTAAGTATATTATTTCTGCTCTTTCATAACCAGAGTGGTCCATAAAATGACTGACTGTTGGTTTCCTTTCTCATCCAACTTTTGCAATGACAAGTTCATGTTGTCCCCCTGAAAGTATAGGAACATGTAGACAAACATAGAGGCATATTTAAATACCTCCTCTGTGGGAAAATTGACCAGCTACTGATGGATATACTCTGCAAGAAAATGGTTGAAATTGAACACAATTGAGGAATTAGCATCATTAGAAAAGATGGATAAAAATCCTATAATGGCCTCATCTACGAATTGGTCAGAGTAGTAGTCAAAGAGGTAGGAAATGACAGTCATTATCTACTTGGCTCTCTCAGGGAATATGGATGAGGGACAAGAAGGATTTTTCTTTGGTAATGTAGCATCTTGTGTTAATAATAATTTGAGAGTTTGATCTCTCTTAGAAAAGTATAATTTCTAGTATATTTCAACTAGATCTTCATAGGAAAATGGGGTAGCATTGTTGACTATGGGGGCTTGCAGCATTTGATCAATAGCATGAGGGGTTATGGTGAATAGAATTTGTCCATTGGGATTGACTATGGCCCTTTTGGCTTGGCAGATATGGGGCATGGCATTTTCTAATGAAATTAGGAGTGTTTTGGGTACGAGGAAAGACGTAATGAAGCAGGTTTAACTCCCACAGTTGGATATTATATGATTTATCAATGTATTTATATTTGAGCCAGCAGTACTTCTCGAAGAGGTCGAGCTCATAGAGTGTTTCATGGATTTTGTAGTCTCTGTCTCTATCAACCATAAGGATATGATGAAGATCTATAGGAGGATAGATCAGAGGATTAACAATTTCCTCTGGTCCAATGTCCTTGGGAGGCATGATGGCTAAGGCTGATAGTGAAAATTTGATTGGGAAAGGAGACAATTTACAAACAAAAGGAAAGTTCTGGAGCCAGGAACAAAAGGAATAATTTGAAAATGATCAGATGGGTAATGTCTCTGGCAGTTGACAGTGCCGGGATTTGGCAAGCAACCTATAATCAAAGCAATGGCAGTTATTAAACAAGAATTTTGTAACTTGTAAATAGACAAGAAGAAGGATTATATAGGAATTCTATTTTTCCTTTGGTGGCATGGGTCCATTGAGTTAATGAATAAGAAAATTAAATTCTTAAAGGATTCATTATGGAGGGAATGAATATGATTTGATGGGGTTAACAAACATATGAGGTGGCAACAGAGGAATGGAGGATGCGCAACAGTCAAGTAAGTGGTAATGGGAATAAGGAATTCAGCTTTTAGGAGGGTGGGGTGAGTGGTTTGTGGTTTTTCTCATGGGGGGTCTGAAACACTGTGGAGCTTCCACATAGGGGCCACTAAGGTTTGGTATACTGCCCATTTCAGACCCCCCTCACAGTAATGCTCGGATGGCGAGGTGGATCTGAAATTGCATGTAGGACATCAGATGTGAGGAGATAGGCAGGGATTAAGAGTGATATGGTGCAGAGTCAATGTGATGTGATGGGATGAATTAGTGGGGTCAGGAATCGACATTTAATGTGATGTCTGGAAATATGAAATATAAGGGGGTATGAACTTAGGGAAAGGATATGAAGGGAATGGATTGGCAGAGGGGCAATATGGGATTAATACTTAAGATATGGGGGTTTTAAAACTTAGGATAGTGTTAATGTCTAAAATAAGCATGTAAACCTTAGCGTAACCTTCACCCTTATTTTAGTTTCTTCTGCACGGGGAAACAAAATGGATGTTTGAATATGGTGCATTTAGATTAGCAGCCTGTGCATTTTCAAAAACATAAAATGAAGCTTTCCTTTTCTTTTGCTTCCCTAACATTTTATTTTCCTTTGCCTTATTTATTTAGGGAAGTTAACTCCTAACATTTTATTGATATGGATGCCTATAAAACATCAAATTTTCCTAACTTTTTAACTTTTCATTCTTTTGCATCCATATCCTATTTTAACATTTTCAAAATTATTTGACTAATATGCTAGCTTATCAAGACTAAATAATGTTACAACATTCGCTTCAGCTGGGGACTGCTTCCCCTTGTGGGATGCAGAGAACAAGCAAATCCAAGTGCCTTCTCCTCAGGCTATGGAGTCTTTGTTGACACATATACTCAATTAAAATTTTCTAAAATAAATAAACTCTCTGAATATTTACAGATGATGAATGAATGAAGAATCAATACTAAATGTAGTGTTTCAGGTATCTCCCATTGACTAGCAATGAGTAATAATCTCCTTCTAGATTCTATAGAATAAATGTATTGTTCCCTTTGACTTCTACAATGTTGAATGGACCAAATGAGAGGTTGTGAAATTTTGCATGCTTGTCTTTGTCCTCTCTCCTTGTGTCCCATCTGAGCACTAGGTCACCTTTCTTGAAATTTCTCTCTCTAGCCTTTCTTTCAAACAACTCTTTCATCTTGTTCTTGTATTTCTTTAGCTTGTACTGAATTTCATCCCTGTCTTCATTCAACTCAATTATTTGATTAATCCTTCTTGAGAAATCATCTTTTACTTCATAAGATTCTTGGAGGAACCTCATAACAGGCAAAACTAAATGAGTAGGAAAAATTTCTTCCTTGCCATAAACTAATTGGAAAGGAGACTTTCTTGTTGATCTTTTAGGAGAAACTTTGTTTGCCCAAATGGCATGAATAAGATGGTTGTACCAACTCTTTTTATGGTCTTCAAGAGTCTTCTTAATGACCTTAACTAAGCTCTTATTGGAAGACTCTACTAGCCCATTACCCTATGGATAGTATTGTGTATAATGATGTAAAAGGATTGAATACTTTTTATAGAATTCAATCATTTTAACACTACTGAAAGTTGTTGTGTTATATGTAACAATCTATTGAGGACATCCAAATCTTGACAAGATCTTTTCTTCAATAAATTTAATTACAACAGTATTAATGGCATTCTTCACCGGTATGGCTTCTACCCACTTCGTAAAATAGTATGTGGCAGTTAGAATCCATCTATGTTGATTGCTTGACTATGGATGAATTTCTGTTAAGTTATGGTATGTTCTATGCTTATAACAGTTTACTTCTTTTTCTTATTACATTCCATAGATTAGCAATCACATGTACATAAAGTAAAGTGAAAATAGAACATTAAACGATCGATAGAAAACAAGCCAAGACAAGAGACACAAGATGTGGTAGCTAGCCAGGGACAAACCCCAGAATGTGTGGGGAAACCCTTTGATCAAATATTCCTTTATCTTCAATAATTCAGCAGAGAGAAATAGTGCAATAAATTTGATCTATATCAGCAGTAGCAAACCCTAGATCAGCAGCATCAACATTAGCAGCTTCATCATCAAACTAGGGCAGATGATATCTCACAAACGACCGTTGGATCAGCTTGATTCCACCACCAAAAGTTGCGGCTTCCAGAGGAGGTTCAGATGAACCTATAGCACAGTTCAGATGAGGAGATCTTCTGTTCCACATAGGTCAAACTTCACTTGTGCAGTTGTAGTTTCAGTTTCAGCAGCTTCCTTCAAACTAGGGCAGTCGATATGTTGCAAACCGTCCGTCAGACTGACTTGATTCCACCACCAAAAGTTGCGGATTTCAGAGGAGGTTCAGACGGAACTAAAGAGTAGTTCAGATGAGGAGATCTTCTAGTCCACGCAGGTCAAAATTCACTTCTATAGTTGCAGCTTCAGTTTCAGTAGCTTCCAGCTTCACATGTGTGAGGGAGACACCCTTTTCTACGCAGTAGAGAAGAGACTCTTTTCTGCAGAGTAGAGAGAGAGAGATGTGATGAGATGAGTGAGTCCAAATGAGGAAAATTCCTCTTGTATTTATACAGAATTGATGATGTTTGAATAGATGTGATTGTTGGGTTTTTGAGATTACATGAGTTGTAGGCCAGCTTGATAATAATTCCATAATCAAAATAAATTCATATCTCCATGAATACTTATCGGAATCAGATGATCTTTATATCAATCCTACACCTCTCGATGAGAGGAATCTAATAAAAATATTATCAGCCATGAACAAGATGACCCACATGAAGTTTGGCCCTAGTTGTCAATTTTAACACTCCCTCTCAACTAGGGAGAACTTCATCTACAATTTGTTTATTGGTTGTTACTATTCATCCATCAAATGCACTGCCTTGTACAGCTTGACCTTTGCCCTGCTCTACTCTATTTTGTTTGTTCTACTTTGTCTTGTTCTGCCTTGTACTGATCTGTATGGCTCTGCTCTGTTATGCTCTGCTCTGCTTTGTTTTGTTCTACTCTACTTTTTTCCAAATTATGAAGAAGAAGAAATGATCGAGGATGTATCATACTGACTCAAAGTCAGTCTCAGAGTATGTACCACTGGTCCCAGACTAGTCTCAACCAACCCGAAGTCAACATCATAGTGAGTACAACTCCTACCATTGGTCCCAGACCAGTAAAATCCTCCACTGACTCAAAGTCAGTCTCACAGTGCGTACCACTGGTCCCAGACCAGTAAAAACTGACCTGAAGTCAATGTCATATAATGTACCACTCCTACCACTGGTCCCTGACCAGTATCATTGATCCCAGATCAATGGAGGTCATCCTAGCATAGAGAGTATGGTAGATACAATGATGTGTCTATCGGTACTACTATGGTCCTTACATTTCCCTGCTCATTGATCAAATGAGAGGTACTTCCCATGAGACTCAGACTACATGGGTAGGATTTCTCGACAGGAGAACTTAATCAATCCCATCCACATAGGAGAAAAAATCAATCTTGCTACAATTTCCATGTAGAACACATCAATCTAGGCTGCCATGGAGAACAAATCAATCCAGGCCTCACAGGATAACACACCAATCCTGCTACAATCACCATGGAGAATACATCAATCCAAGGCTCACAAGAGAATACATCAATCCTACTACAATCACCATGGAGAACACATCAATCCAGGCCTCACAGGAGAACACATCAACCCTGCTACAATCACCATGGAGAACACATCAATCCAGGCCTCACAGGAGAACACATCAATGCTACTACAATCACCATGGAGAACACATCAACCCATGCCTCACAGTAGAACACATCAATCCTGCTACAATCACCATGGAGAACACATCAATCCAGGCCTCACAGGAGAACTAATCATCCTACTAGACAGGAGAGCGAATCATCCTATTCCACAAGAGAGCGAATCATCTTGTCCCACAAGAGAGAAAATCATCTTGTTCTAGTGTGCACCACCAGGGGAGGGTGAGTCACCCTGTGGTCATATGTTGCTCCAGTAAGAACTGCAAGCCCTCAGAGCTTCCAAATCTCAATGTATGCAAAATGCAGGATCCTTGTACAAGGGTTTCTTGACAACTCCAAGTTGTTTTGGAAAATCATAGATTAGATCTTTCCTCGGGGCTTTGACAAGGTGTATCAACTTATACATCATCTTATTGTGATGGAGCCTCCTTGCTCATTGACTTACCATATCCCAGATGATGTCTATCTGCAGGAGCAATCAACGAATATGAGATTCCTCAATAATCGAATCCCACCCCTGGTTGTTACAGAGAATCGCAATGGTATCCAATGTAAATCCAAAGAACTCACTGAAGAGCTTTCGCAACCAGACTGCCTCATAGGAGGCCATGCTAGGAGCAATATATTCTGCTTCAGTGGCGCTCAAATCCACTGACTTCTGCTTCCTACTCATCCAGGATATCGAAGCAGATCCCAAGGCGAAACAACACCCGAAAGTGCTCTTACAGCCCACCACACTGCTTGCCCAATCAACATCAGTATATCCAAGTAGTCTCACATATTCGACAGTGTATCTTAACCCATTTGTAATTGTGCCACAAAGATACCTCAGAAGATTCTTGGCCACAATCCAGTGAGGCTCAACCAAATATGAGCTCACAATGCTAACTGCAAAACATATGTTTGGATGGAGGTTCACCACGAACATCAATGGAAATGCATTTATGAAACTCAGAGGCATTTCCCAAATTTGGTCTAATTTCACTACCATATAACTTCTAAAAGTTAAGATCCTTGAGGTAGTCACAGGCTTGCAGTCCATCATACCGAATCTTTCCAATATCTTTACCACATATTTTCCTTGAGATAGGAAATTTTCCCTTTGCTTCTGCCACACTTCAAGTCCTTTTTTCTTCATTTAAAATTCAAAAGCCAACTCCATCTTACATTTGTGAATGAGAGGGTATGCACCTGTTAGAAAGAGGTCATCCACATACAACACCAGTATGAGAGGCTTGTCATCTTCAACCTTAAAGTAAAGGTTAGTATCAGCTTCACTCCTAGTGAATCCTAGCTTCATCAAGTAGCTATCGATCCTCTCATACCATGCTCAAGGTGCTTGCTTCAGCCCATAGAGAGCCTTCTTCAACTTGCATACATGAGATTTTCAATCATAAATCTCAAATCCTTCGGGTTGCTCCACATAGACTTCTTCTTTTATCGAACCGTGCAAGAACATGATCTTGACATCCATCTGATGTAGGTTCCATCCTTGTGAAGCCGCAAGGGCTATGATCGAGCAGATGGTCATAGATCTGGCAACAGGTGCAAACATCACATCATAGTCAATGCCTTCCTTCTGGGAGAAACCACGAGCAACAAAACGAGCCTTATACTATTCCGTACTTCCATTTGCTGCAAATTTATCTTGTAAATCCATTTTGAAGTAACAATTGTCTTGTCTTTGGATCTCAGAACTACTTCCTAGACATCATTATCCATAATGGTCATAACATCCTTCCGTAATTGATTCTTGACGACATCTGAGAATGATGAAGGCTCATTTTGTATGATCGTGCTCATGATGGTCAGGTATCCCTAATACCTGTTACGTTTCTTACTTTCACGAAAGGTTCCTTGGGGTGTAGCATGTCCTTTAGCATCATCAATTATCCCCCGAAGCCATGAAGGCCTCTTCCTAGAAGAGGAAGGCTCAGGTGGATAAATAGGATCCATGGGTTCCTCCACATCAGGCATTGTTACATCATCCACCCATAGAGATAGCTTTGACAGTCGTATGGTTCTTTATTTCCGCCACACCATTCTGCTTAGGAGTATGTGGTGTAGTAGTCTCCATCTTAATGCCAGGCTCAAATATGCCTGAGTGAACCAACTGTAATATATCGGAGGTCTTGCTTTGGCTTGAGGGGAATGGTCTCCTTTTGAGCTTTCCTTTGACACATCCTAAACATATGCCTTCTTTATCTACTCGGAATTTTGGCATCCCTGTCACCATTTGACTTACACCGAGTAGAGCTTTATAATGAAGGGGGGCAAACCTCCGATGCCAAAGTTCGAACTGAAGAGATGTGTCATAAGACATGACACCTAGTGGACTTCCGTCGACCTAATATAATGAATCAACATGAAACCCAAGAGTAAAGGCATATTTAACATTATTTTTCCATATGCATACCTTGCCATCGTTGAAGGTTACCTTGTAGCCTTTGTCTTCTATTGTCGAGATGGACACCAGGTTCTTTTTGAGGTCAGGTGCTTTTAATACATCCTGGAATTTCTAGCCTTCTTGAATGGTTGTCCTCTTCCTTGATTCCAAACTCTCCTCTTACCCTTTCTATTGAATTTTTCATTCCTTTGATTGCCATCAGAGGGATTTTGATCATCATCCTAGTGTGAGTCCTTTCTATCAGGGCACTCCCTTGCATAGTGACCTGCTTCATTGCAGATGTAACATTGTCCTTTTCTTCCACCCTTAGGTCCAGCCTTTCCTTTTGATTTAGTCCCGAAATTATTTCTTTTCTTAGCATGAGAATAAAAGGCAGTAGGAGGACATTTAAGCATGGGAATTTCTTGCTCTTCTACCCTTGTTTCTTATTGAATGCATCTAGCCATTAATTCCTTGAAGCAAGGAATTACATGATTATTCAGAAGAGTAGTCCTGAACACGTACCATTTAGATGGTAATCCCCCAAGAGTCATGAGTGCCATTTCTCTGTCAGTAATAGTCTCCCCAATAGATAGGAGATAGTTCTTGATCTCGGTGATTCTTAAGAAGTATGGTTGCATACTCCCATCTTTACCCTTCTTTATTTCCCTCAGCTTATTTCTAAGAAACAAAACTTGAATTGCATCATTAACTTTAAATAAACTCACCAGTCTATCGTAGATTTGCTTCAAGGTGTCTAGTTCAGAGATGTAGGCCACCAAGTGGTTGTCGATAGAGTCCCGGATGATCTTCTTTGTTTTGACTTCTCTGTTTTTCCATTTATTCCAAGCAACAGCGAATGCATTTGACGGAGGCTCAACAATATTGCCTCTTACATGGTCCGACGCTCCTTGATATTATAGGGTTAGATCGATAGACATCTTCCATCTGTGATAGTCAGCTTTCTCACAGAGCTTGTCTTCGGTGGGAAAGAGTGTTGAGGACCCCATAGTTATTTTAAGATAGCCTTTCCAATCTTCTCTTTGGTGATTGCTATTGCTCTTGCTTGGGATTTTTCTTCACCTTATCTCTGACACCATGTTAAGTTATGGTATGTTCTATGCTTATAATAGTTTACTTCTTTTTTTATTATATTCCACAGATTAGAAATCACATGTACATAAAGTAAAGTGCAGATAGAACATTAAACGATCGACAGAAAACAAGCCAAGACAAGAGACACAAGATGTGGTGGCTAGCCAGGGAAAAACCCCACAATGTGTGGGGAAACCCTTTGATCAAATATTCTTTTATCTTGAATAATTCAACAGAGAGAAATAGTACAATAAATCTGATTTATATCGGCAGTAGAAAACCCTAGATCAGCAACATCAGCATTAGCGGCTTCATCATCAAACTAGGGCAGACGATATCTCCTAAACCGACCGTCAGATCAGCTTGATTCCACCACCAAAAGTTGTAGCTTCTAGAGGAGGTTCAGATAAAGCTATAGCATAGTTCAAATGAGGAGATCTTCTGGTCCACGCAAGTAAAACTTCACTTTTTTAGTTGCAGCTTTAGTTTCAGCAGCTTCCTTCAAACTAGGGTAGTCGATATCTTGCAAACTGACTGTCGGATTGACTTGATTCCACCACCAAAAGTTGCGGCTTTCAGAGGAGGTTCAGATGGACCTATAGTGCAGTTCAGATGAGGAGATATTCTGGTCCATGCAAGTCAAAATTCACTTCTGCAGTTGCAGCTTCAGTTTCAGTGGCTTTCGGCTTCACATGTGTGAGGGAGAGACCCTTTTCTGCACAGTAGAGAAGAGACTCTTTTCTGCACATTAGAGAGAGAGAGAGGTGATGAGATGAGTGAGTCCCAATGAGGAAAATTCTTGTTGTATTTATACACAATTGATGATGTTTGAATAGATGTGACTGTTGGGATTTTGAGCCTATTTGAGTTGTAGGTCGGCTTGATAATAATTCCATAATAAAAATAAATTCATATCTCCATGAATACTTATCATAATTGAATGATATTTATATCAATCGTACACCTCTCAACGATAGGAATCTATAAAAATATTATCATCCATGAATAAGATTACCCACAAGAAGTTTGGCGCTAGTTTCCAATTTTAACAATTTCCCCTATAAAGTCTAATCCCCATTGAAGAAAAGGAGCATCAACTGATACTGGAACTAAGGGAAGTGCTGAGAGTTTCTGTTTTCTTGCAAACAATTGGAATTATTTGCAACTTCTTACTCTTGCCCAAACTTCTTTGAAAAGTGTGGGCCAATAGAAATCTTCTTTTAGAATTTTGTAGGCTGTTTCTCTCCAGGCATATTGTCCACCACAAAAGCCTGCATGGAACTGCTCTATAATACCTCTTTTTTTTTTTTTTTTTTTTTTTTTTTTTTCAGTTAAGCACAGAGGAAGGACATTAAGAGGGTCTTTTAGTACACATTAGCACTAATAATGCAATATTTCATTTCTTTAATCTTGAGCGCTTTGCACTATTTCAAATTTAGATTAGCTGGACATTTAAAATTTCTAAGAAACTACACAATATCATAATACCAATCATAAAGTAGATATTTGTGATCTATATAAAAAAGAATGGCTTGATATGAAGGAAGAGGTTATTGTGTATTCTCCTCTTCTCTAAGAGGAGGATGTTCTTGTGGATTTTCCTCTATTGTTAAGGAAGTTTCTTGTGGATTCTCCCCTGATGATATTGAGGAAGGTTCTTGTGGATTCTCGCCTGATGACATTTCAAAAACCAGATTTATCCCCAATGCTTTGCAGTTGGATTCAACTAACAATTTGGCTAGGCCTTGGCCTTTTACTAGCTTTTTGGTTTTTAGTTCAAGGTCAAATTCAAGGATTTTAGCAATCCATCTCCCTCTTCTTCCATCAGTATCAGGTTGAGTCAAGACAGTTTTAACAACATGATTAGGGACATAAGTTGTGATGTGTGAATGTAGGACATAGGTTCTAAAGGATTTGAGGGCTTGAATTAAGGCATACACTTGTTTTTCAATAATATCATACCTAATTTCAGCATCTCTCATTACTTTTGAAAAGAAGACTATGGGTTGGTCATCACCATTTATATTCTTCTGTAAAAGTACAACAACTAAGGTTGTTTTAGATGCAAAAGAAAATATGCGAAGGGTGAAGAATAGTCAGGGCTAGCTAATGTAGGGGCCTTAGATATAACCTTTTTGATCTGGTCAAAAGCATACCTAGCAGGGACTGTCCATTTCACTTCGTTATTTTTCTTAAGAATATATGTTATATCTTTAACTATGTCAACATAATTTAGGATAAACCTTTTAAGGAAATTTGTCTTTCCAAGGAAGGTTTGAATCTCTTTCTTATTCCTTGGCAGAGATAGGGTCTGAATAGTTGAAACTCTCTTTCGGCCAATTATAATGCCCTCCTTGGAGATAATATGCCCTAGTAATTTCCCTTCCTCCACAATAAACAAATATTTCTTCGAATTGATTGATATGCCAAATTTGTTGCACCTTAAAAAAACTTTCTCAAGTGTTTTAAATGAATTTCATCAGAATAAGAGAAATCAATTAAATCATCTACTTAAATGACAATAAATTCAATTTTTTTACCTGCAAATGCAAAGTTCATGGCTCTCTAGAAAGTGGCTCCAGCATTGGTTAACCCAAATGACATTCTAGCATACATAAATGTACCCCATGGTGTGGTGAAAGCAGTGATATCTTGGTCATCTTCACTTACCATGATCTAATTATAGCCAGAAAATCCATCTAGGATAGAGATCCTATTGGCACCTGAAACATTTTGAAGTAGATGGTCCATTTTAGGAAATGGATAGTTATCTTTTAAGGATGATTTGTTTAGGTTTCAAAAATATACACATATCCTAATCTCACCATTCTTCTTCCTAATAGGAACTAGGTTGGCTACCCAATTAGAATACCTTAAAGGCACTATGATATGAGCACCAAGCAAATTTTTAAGTTCCTTTTCAATGGTTGGCAATAGTATGGGATTAATTCTTCTTAACTTTTGCTGAAAGGGTTTTGCTTCTAGTTTTAAAGGAATCTTATGCTCAATCAAAGACGTGTCATAAGTTTTCATTTCATTATAAAACCAGGCAAAAAAATCTCTATAGTTCTTAAGAAGATTTAGGTATTTGACTTTAACATCTAAAGGTAAAGTTGAAGACAGTTTAACATTTCTCACATCATCCAAAGTCCCAATATTACATTCTTCGATTTCCTATTCTAGTGAGTGAAACAAAGGATTTTTAAAAACATCATTTTTATCAAATAGTTTTTCCAAGGGGACTAATCCTTTAGGAATAAAATTATTAGATAACTGTATGATATCATGATCAAGAATTTTAGGACTGAATGATGTTTGTGGACTCTATTGATCTAATTCTTGGATAACATTTTGATCTTCTTCAATTTTCATATTTGAAAAGTCATCAATGACTTGAAGAAAAGATTTTAATTGTTAATTATCTTCAAAAATCTTCCAATGTTTAAGATTATCAGGAATTGGCGGCCAATACTTGACTTGGATTTGGTATTCTAATGATACTGGCTCAGGGATTTTGAAGGAGCTTTCTAAGACAACTAGTGAATTAGCATGCATGTTTTCATCTCTGGGAATAGAAGTTATGTTAAAACCCTAGAAGAAATTCTCAATTGTGTCCCAAGCTTCATTTTTGTAGGATCTAAGCCTTGGGTGTTTAGTTTGACATAAATTTCTCACTTGGTTTACCATAAGCTCAAAGTCAGAAAAGACACTCAAGTTTTCGACCTTTAGACTCCTAGCTAACTCAAGACCAAGAAGAAAAGCCTCATACTCAACCACATTATTAGTTACTTAGAATTCAAGTTTACATGACTGAGTTATGTTTTATTTATTTGGTGATATAAGATCAATTCCTGCTCCTGCTCCTTCCTTTGAGTAAGAGCCATAAAAATAAATTTTATAGATATTTGATTCTACAATTTTAGGCTGGGAAACAATATTTTCAATGGCAAGTTGAGTGTTTGATGCATTTTGTGAAGACAAGTAAAAACAACCAAAACCCTGATCTACTGCATAGATAGGGTGGTACTTTTCTTGACCTACAAACAATATGAAGGAAATAGACTTCCCTATATAACCTTAAGTGCTCACCTCCATAGACTGGGATAGTATAAAATTCATGTCCATCTGATGTGACCCTCCAAGTTTAGCACAACATGATCTAGATAGAAGCATGCCAAAATTGGCAAGAATATCAGTGACAACTATGTCTATAACTATACTTTTGACAGGTATTTGAGCTAAGGTCACAATTAGGTCTTTGATCAATCCTAGGCATGGTACTTTCTTTAAGTCAAAGGTGTAAAGGTCATGATAATTACGGGTGACCTGTAACTGAAGCTGGTCCATTATTACCTTTGGCATAAGGTTATGAGAGGCTCTAGAATCCAACATGCAATTATACAAAATAAAATCATGAGATTATAATGTTACATAAAATTGTGGAACAATTTCATCAATCATATCAGAACTAGGGCCAAATACAATTGATGGTCTTTCATCCTACAGATTAATAACATCTCCCTGAGCATCTACACTAGAAGAATGTATCCATTTAGACACTTGATTTTTGTAACCAGGATTTTTGGAAATTTCAGCTAAAGGTATAGGAATCTTGACCGTTTCCAATTCCTTTTCAATATTAAAAGTAGTCAAAACAGTCTTATCAAATGGAAGGGTTTTAATGGATGACATTGTAGTCTAAGGGGTTGAAGTTTGTGTATGAATGGTTTTCACTGTAGGTTCGATTATGGTGGTGGATTTTAGACGTCTACCACGACTTGATCTAGGTCTTATATCATACCTCTTATTCAATTTTGCAACTAAAAATTCATAGAATGCTTGGTATCTAGAAATTTGAGTATCTCCTAATTCTAGTTCGAAAGACTGAGATGAAGATGAAGGAACTATGGCCATTTGTATCGTTGAAGAATCAATATTATTGATATCTTCAGTAATTAAAGGGCCTGTATCTTGTGATTGTTGAGCATCAATAAGAAAGGGTGGCTGAATGTTTTGGTCGGAACCTGGTCTCTGAAGAATTTGCATTTGAGGAGCTCTTCTGAATTGAGTTTGAGCTTGAGGTCTAACAGCAGTTTTTTGAGGAGCTCTGGGATGAGTTTCAGATTTTTAAATCCTATTGGAAAGGTTCCTAAGCAAAGATGTAATTTCATTAATTTTCAAATCTTCTAGTTTAGATTTGGAGGAGGATGAATCATATATCTTAGCTTTCACTTTTCTTTCTTCTTTTTCTACATTAACGTTAAGTTTACTAGAAGCTGACCTATTGGCTTCTACCTCTATAGCATTTGTCTGCATGTCTTCTAAGGTATTAGAAACTCTTTCTCTTAGCATGACTGCAAATTCATCATCAAATGCTTTAGAGAATTTTACCTTTGCAGTTGCTTCTAGTGGTTTACAATCAGTAGGAATTTTATGATAGATCTTGTTGAATCTTTTAATGAATTCAACAACCGGTTCTCTTGGGTATCTCTTTAATTCTTGAAACTCAATAAGGAAGTAAACAATATCTTTCTTTATCCCCCATTGATTTTTGAAGATGTCTATGAGTTCATTCCAAGTTCTGATAGAGTCAGCTTTGAGTTGCCTAAACCAGATCCTAATATTTCCTTCTAGGGATTGTATAAATAATCTCATATAAACATTTTCCTCTTCAATGTTCATATTTTTAGTAAAATCTAGTAAGGCTGACACATGATATTCTGCTAAGGGTCCTATTTCTCCATTAAATCTTGGCAAATTCTTTAAGTATCCATCAGGAAAATTTCCCAAGTTTGCAGGGAGAACTAGGGAAACAACCTAGCTTGAACAATGGGTTGAAAAACCATAGCAATAGGTGGAGTATGGGGTGTATGAGTGGATGTTGATGAGGAAGAGGAAGATGATGAAGATGAAGGAGGTGAAGATGAGTCAGTAGGTGTATTAATGTGTGGAGGAGAGGGAGGAGACCTATTTAAGGGTTTGAAAGGGGTTTTAATATCCAATTTCTAAACTCCTGGTGGGAAGTCTTCCTTATTTTCAAATAAAGGATTTTAGTAGACAAAAGATGTATCTTCAAAATTAGTTAAGGATTATGGAATAGAATAAGGAGTTGGAGTAATGAAACATTGAGGTTTGAATTTAGGTAAATGTAAACCCAATTCTTCCTCAGATGAAGGTGATTTGATAGGAATGAATGGAACTTGATATGTTCCAAGTGACTGTATCAAAAATGATGATGGAAGGTGCTAGCATTATGACACAGATTTGGCACTATGACACAGGTGTTTTCCTTGATGGAAACTCACTTAGATGACAGATCACAGTTCAGACTCATAGAATGAAGAAAGAGAGGTATACGCAGGTTCCTTATTGACCAAGCCATGTGTACACGCAGTTAGAAGAACAAAAGATGCATATAACGTACACACACACATTCACAAAAGGAAAGACACGTACATATTGGAAAACTAAGTTTTGGTCTATGGTATTTGGTCCATGGTATTTTGATCCATGGTATTGGCCAGAGGTATCTGGTCCGAACTGTTGACCCCAGGTATTTGGTCGAAGGTATTGGTCCTAAGTGGTTTTGGTCCATGGTATTGAATAAGGCCTAAGATTATAAAAGGAGGAGAAGATCATTAGGCAAAGGTACTCAAGTGTTGAATATTTGATGAAGTGTAAGATCTAGTATACAGGTTATTGAGTTATGGTGCATAGTTGGATCCGAACCAAGAATGAACCTTACCGCTTGATGAAGGATAAGATCTAGTGATGGGTCAAGATATTAAGCCTTGAAGTGAATTATATTTATGTGGTTTTGATCATTTATCTAAATAACTGGCACATGTTGTAGTCTGTAAATATGATGATCTGGGTATAACTGAAGTCTGGAATTTTTTGTAAATTTTAAGGCATCATTTACATATCTGTACGCAGGTTCACTTTAGAAAAGGTGCATATACACGCTGGTTTTGCATATCAAAATAGCATATACATCTTAAATTTGATTTGCAGATCTATATGCAGGTTCACCTTGAGAAAAGTGTGTGTGCATGCAGGTTCAACACATGGAAGTAGCGTATACCTCATAAAAATGTTTTAGCTGCTTCTGTTTGCTATTGCAGTGTTTTGGGTTCTGCCTTGGGTTCTGGTTACTGCATTTTGAAAATTTATTGATTGATTCAGTTGTGGTTGGTGCAAAGGAGATTGGCTGATGCAGATATATTTGATGTTTGAATGATGTTATTGATGGATCCAGGCTAAAAATTTATTGAGATCCTTGTCTACTAAGTTTGAATCAAAAGTATCTGCCATAGAAGAAAAGCAGGATCTTCAGACTATTACTATGACATAGCTGCACGGAATCTAAACTGCTTTCGAAATGAGAAAAGGAGGTCCATCGGATATGAGAGAAGCCACATTTAAAGCTTCAAGAAGAGAAGAACTCAATGAATCAGGACATATTTCATAAGGAGAGGAAGAAGCAAACTTTGTCAAGAACCTTCAACAGGGTTCTAGAAGATTCAGAGGTAAACTACCTTTCAAATGTTTTTCTTGTGGAAGAGTCAGTCATTATGCTACCAAATGTCCTCATAAAGATAAGCTTGATAAAGGTAAAGAATCATCAAAATGGAATAGAAAAAAAAGTGTAAGTAAGAATAGCTACTATATGCATGAAGATAGCGATGGTTTATTAATTAGTGATGAAGATGAAAATAGTAATGACTATAGACTTTTGATGGCTTTTGAAGATGATGATTTCTTGGTTACTTTATATGAAGATGACCTTTATGATGAAATATCAAAACTCAAAATCTGTTTAGAAGAAAAGAATATGATTATAGATACTCAGACATTCTAGCTTGCAGAAGGAGAAAAACAAAATGAAAAACTAGGATGTGAAATTGTGGGTCTAAGAAAGGATATTGAGAAAAAAAATCTCTCAATCTTATATTTTCTAAAGGATCAAAAAATTTAAATGAAATTATCAAAGTGTAGCGTTCTCCTCTGATAAAGATAGGTCTTGGATATACTGAAGAATCATCTCAAGCACAGAAGTCGTCAACCTCCACTAAAAGCTATCTTGATGCAGCAAAGTGCAGTGAACAGTTTGACAATCATCAGCAAAGGCATAAAGCAGATCACTAGGTAAATCCGTCTCAATTTACTTCAAGAATGAACAAAATCTACAACCAACCTTAGTTAAATCATACTCAATCTATTTCAAGAATGAATATCAAAAGAAACTACAATCACTAGGTCAGTAGATTCGATAATCACAGGAACTTCTTTAATGGCCAATGTTTTTCATTTCATAACTTTGGACACAAAGCTGATTAATGTGTTGCTTACAAGACCATCACGACTAGAGAAGCACAAAATCAAAGGAATGTGATAGGGATCATCAAACAGACCTACAACAACTTTTCTCTTCTTGAAAATGAAATAGAATGCTCTATCTGCAACAACTTTGGTCATGAAGAATCTGAATGCATGAGTAAATTTCAGCAAACATCTCAGAAGGAGAAAACTTCACTAAGTCCCAAAATATGGAGAAAGAAATAACCACAAACAGAAATATGTGGTATAGCCTTGTATGCAAAAGGACAAGAAAATCAGTGGTACATTGACAGTAGATGCTCAAAACACATGATAGGTGACAAAGAAAACTTCGGTCATATAATGCCTTAGAAAAGGAAAAGAAGGTCTCATTTGGAAATGACACTCCTTCTGTCATAAAAGGTAAAGGTTTTGTTCTCTTAAAAGAAAATGTTAAAGCTGGGAATGTTATGTATGTTGATGGTCTAAAGCATAACCTGTTGAGTGTCAGTCAAATGTGTGATCAAGGAAATGAAGTAGTATTTTGATCAAATGGATTTGTTGTTCGTGAGCTTGATATAGGAGAAATCATGATCAAAGTTATAAGAACTCCAAACAACTTATATATACTCAAGGGAGGAGAACAACAGTGCTATCTAAGCAAAAATGATGAACACTGGCTATGGCACAGAAGATTGGGGCATCTAAGCTTCTCTCAAATAAGAAAATCATGTAGATTCCAGGTTGTTCATGATCTTCCTGATATTAGCATCCCATAAAATAAAATGTGCAAATCATGTCAATTTGGTAAGAAAACCAAAGCACACTTCCCTGAAAAGGAAGGATCAACTAATAAGCCTCTTGAACTTGTTCATACTGATTTATGTGGACCATCAAGGAAAAATTCACCTCATGGAGAAGAATACTTTATATTGTTCATTGATGATTTTTCCAAAATGTGTTGGATAGGACTTCTAAAGCATAAATATGAAGCATTTGAAAAATTCAAAGCCTTCAAAGCTTTGGTTGAAAATGAATCAGATCGCAAATAAAATGCCTCAGATCTGATCGAGGAGGGGAATTTACCTCAGATGAATTCTTTGACTTTTGTTAATAACATGGAGTAAAAAGGCAATTCTCCACTGCAAGGACTCCTCAGCAAAATGGAGTGGTAGAAAGGATGAACAGAACTATTCAACAAATGGCTTGTGCTATGCTAGATGAGTCTAGAACTCCTGCAACCTTGTGGGGTGAAGCTACATTCATTGCCATCACTATTCTCAACCAAGCGAATGTTTGGTTAAACAACACTCAAACTCCACCTAAACTTTGGTATGGTAAGAATCCTACTGTAAAATATTTCAAAGTTTTTGGAAGAAAATGTTACATCAAAAGGACTGATGAAAAGCTTGGTAAGTTTGAGCCTAGTGCAGATGAAGGCATTCTCCTTGGTTACTCTTTCCAAAGTAAACGATATAAATGTGATAATAAAAGACTTGGGAAAATTATTGAAAGTATTGATGTTGTGGTTGATGAAGCATGCAAAAATCCAAAGCAAGTAAAAACCGAAGATTGCGAAGAAGATGAGGATTATCCTCCCACATCAAATTAGAATAACTCTAAAGAAGAAACCAATGAAGCACCAAAAGAACATATAACAGTAGAAGAAAAGACTCCATCCAGGTATTGTTGGGTGCAGGAATTACACTTAAGTAAACTCTTCAGTACTTAAATTGTCAACCTGGGGGATTCATAAACTTAGATACGAAGCACACACAATGCCAGAGATGGTATGAATATTTCTAATACCAATTCCTACTTTCTTTAAAGGAAAGATTGCATAATCAAACTATAAAGAGAAAAAGGCAACTTGAACCATCAAAATAATCTGAGACTAGAACAAGGGAAAATGTACTTACAAAAGAGTTTTAGAAATAAAGGGGAAATTACTCTAGCTAACTATTGATTATCTACTGAGTGTGTGTTTTCTTTAGTAGTATTCTACAGATGGGCCCTTCAAACCTGCTTATGTAAAGATTTCCTTCTCGCAAGAATCTATCTTTGTCACACGGAATCTGTCAAGGGTGCGGACACGACTGACCTTCCTAGAAGTCTAAGACATTCTAATGACAAACAAGACAAAATGGAGTGATCTTTCTCTAAATACACCTTTTACAACATGAAAACTACAAGTGTTTAGGCTTACCTTATTCCAAAACGCTGTTGTTGAAGTCCGTTCTTGACGATCCGGATGAGCTCCTCCTTCAAGTCAATTCCTGCAACCACAAACAATCAAACAATTACCAAGCACTTGCATTTCATATAATAAAACATATATTCAACATGCAGACCAAGGAACACATGAAATAACTCATTAACACAAGCTATTGAGAAAAATAAACCAGTTTGTATTAATAACGAAACAAAGAAACTCTTACAACCTGGCCTTGGTGTTGTGCAAGTTCCTCCCAGGGTCCATCAAGGGTTTTCCTCTACTTTGACAAAGCTCACCCTCTCCCAAGTAGAATCAAGTGAAGACAATCTCTCCTCACAAAGGCTCTAATGGAAGACCTAAATCCTGCAGCATTTACCCAAAGAAAATGTATAGCTCCAACCTCCCCTCCTTCTGGCTCAATGCCTTTATTTATAGTGCTGTAAAGAGGTTATTCAGGTCCACTATCAATGGGATCATCCCCCTCTATGGGTGGGATAGCTCCCTTATTGATGGGATAAGTTCCCCCTTAATAGAGATACATGAACCAACTGGAGGCGCATCCATTTCATCAAACCGACCTCTAGAATGTTCTAGAAGTAACCACAAGTAACTTTTTCAAGATAAAACTCGCGCATTTTGCCTTTTACAGAGGGACGCACCTGTCCCTTAACATACAGAGCGTCCATGGACGCAGATTTTGTGAACATGGTCAGCGTCCCCGCAGGTAAGGCTAGAGAGAACCTGCGACCCCAGAGATAAACATAGTTTTTACAAGACTTTCTCTCTTCTTTGAGTTTGAGATGGATAACAGAGGCATGAGACTTGCCTAAGAGGGTAGCATGACTGTTGATTTGAGCCATACTAACTGTAAGTAGTCAAGGTGACATTTTTTAGTGTAACAGATTGCCCCCTAAAGTGCGAAGCCTGGAATAGAATAGGGTTTTGTAATTCTAGGAAGGGTGAAGCGCTTTATCATTTCAAGGATTGCCTTGTGGATGGCCTGGTTGGAACCTGCAATTTTCAACACAAAATACATGGATAAGATTATATCATCACTGAGGTAGGCATTCCCATACTCAGATTCAAAACTTTAACTAATGGACTAACTATTCTGATACAGGAATGATCTTGCAGTACATCATTTTTATAGACTTTTGTAGACACAGTATGGACGCAGCCATCTGTTTATGATTAGTCTACATAGATAATGAATACAAAACTCCTCGCAGCCTGGATGGTAGAAACTAGATCCAGGGTCTTCACTTCTACTTCCCGAATTGGTACGATTCTAGCCATGTGATGAACATGGTAGAAACCACTTGATTACCAGTCAATGATGTAAACTGTTAACAAGCGTGAGAGAAACCACCAGTGATGTCAATGGTTCTCAAAGTACCAAGCACAACCCGTGAAATGTGAATAGATGTTTTGATGTCGAACACTTCACGGAATCCTCTGATCGAAAGTCAATGATGTAAACTGACGTCAAAGGCGAGAAACCTGCCATTGATGCATGCAGACTTCAAGGTACTGTCGATTCCTAAGTCATCTTTCTAGATAATGTGTCGATGTCGATAGAAAGCGACCCGTTGCAGGCAAGCCCGCAACACGAAATCATTGTTCAAGTTGAAGAAATGTTGCTGTAAGGACTGACTCAGGGATGGTCAAATGGATGACAAGTATTTTGCAGATGAAAGTTTTTTCTTGCAGACCTCTTGAACACATAACGACACAACAGATGGCTTGGTGACGTATAACTCAAAGTTAACCCCTGGAACCCGGTTAAAGACTTTCAAAGTGATTTGGTCAACTGTGAGGTAAAAGATTTCCCAACCCAGGTGAATGAAAAGTGTCGTGTTCAAGAGCGGTAATAAAGTTTCTTCTGAGACAAAAGGTGACAAATAGGTTCATTCTTCTCTTTTTTCCCCCACCATTTCTGGCAAGTACCTCTTTATTTTTAACAAGCTTGAGGAGGATAACATATGCTTGATTATAAGCTCATCCTTCGGACGAGTCCAACCTAGTTTAAATTCGAACCCTAGGAAGGAGTGGTTCGTTCCTGTTTGTAATTGAACAGGTCCTCTACTGTAAAAGTTTAACGAGCCCAGTATAGGAGAAACTCGGCGTTTTTCAATTTTAGAGAGTCTGAAAAAACTAAAGGAGACTCCACGTTGAACTTTTTCGTATATTTGTGTCCCTCAAGCCCGAAAAAGTATAAAATAATACCTGGGGGAACCGCTTGATCTTGCGACCAAGGAGTACTTTCATAATAGTGTCGTTAACCTGAAAAGTAAAAAGCGATCAAGGACACGTCGTTTTATTTCCTTATCGAGTTCGAAACGACAAAAACCCGGCAATCTTTTCCTGATTTTGCGGTCAGAAAAGAGCTAAAAGGGGACCGTCTTTTAATTCCGTTTTAACGAGTGAAAAAGAAACACTCGGTGATCTTTTCATGTTTTAGGAGTCAGAAAAGGGCTTAAAAGATGACTCTGAAATTTTGTTTGTGAAAAATTACAATTTCCCTCGAAATCCCTTTGTCCTGCACAAAAGCGACACATTACTCATACCTGTTTAAAATAGGCAAAAATACATTCAAAAACATCTTTTCATGGTAAAAAATGAACTAATTCATCCAAAAAACCTATAAAAAGACCTTTTACCATGTCATTTTTACCGTTTCACTGTTGAGGTTGAAAAAGGAGCTTTTGACAAGAAACTTCCCGTGGTCACTGCGGAAAATCTGACCGTTGGAATCGAACGTCGTCTCATCCAGGTATTTTACACATCCTACTCTGCATTTCTATCCGTTTAGAATCAATTTTTAGGTTTTAGTTTCATTTTTTGGGGGGTTTTGGTTTTGGAATGCGCCTCTCGGCGGACGCAGGTGCCCTTCGGGTGACCTGCGTCCCCCGACTTTTTCTCATACGGGAAAATGGTCGGAAGACGCAGCCCGCCTTCAGGCCAGCTGCGTCCGGGCGCCCTGTGCTACAAAGCCGGGGTGCGTCCTCCGAGAAACGCGCATTTCAAAACCCCAACTCTCTCAAAAAACCACCAAAAATTCCCAAATTAATTTCTAATTGCTATTTTTGATATGCAGGGCATTAATCATGTTAGACTGGAGAGAAAGAGAGCATGTAGAGGAAGATGAAGCTGCGATAAATCATCAACCTTCCCTGGATGCCCTAAGAGCATGCGGATTATACAAATATTGGACCATACCGGGCATGAGGGGCCAGGTAAGATTCTTGGAATGGCTGGTTGAGCGATGGAACGTACAAGAACAATGCTTTTACATAGGAGGGCACCAGCTCGAGATAGAGCCCTCGGATGTATACTTTCTCACTGGCTTGCCAAACAGAGGTGAGCAACTCAGTCTTGCGGGGACTAGGCCGGGTGGCCAATCCCTTGATAGTCTCCGCGAGAATTGGTGCACACCTGGGGCTCACCATTCAAAAGGCATAGAGATAAAACACATCACTCTACCGGAACTCAAAGTCATAGCGTTCACGGTTACCAGAATTTGCGGCGCGGCCGCTTTACACATTGCTTCCGGATCCCAAATGCGGATGGCAATTGACTGTTACCAAGGCACCATTTTCAACTGGTGTGAAGCTGTGTCGGCTCATATGAAGAGCCAACTGACCAAGGCAAAGAACGGACGACTAAAGACTTTTGGATATGGGCCTATAGTCGTGAGCTTTGCCTTGGAGAGAATTCCAATGCTGATCCCTCAGCAACTCACTGTTGATATCTTGGGTCCCCAGCAGCCAAAGCTGATACGATGGGTTGCGGTGATGGCCCGGCATCCTGACGAGGGCGCGACAGTAGTTCGATTCTCAGATAGTTATTTTGACTGGTTAGAGGGCCAGCTTTTTGTGATACAGGACTTTCCGTATGCCGGAATGGATTTCAGAGGTGATCCGGACATGGTTCTTCCACAGGGAGAACAATGGGACGACAGAGGTACTTTTTATTTTCACAAGTTTTCTAGTTATGTATTTTTTGTATTTTTTATATATATCGTCTCAAAACTAATAGTAAATCTTTCAAAATGCAGATGTTGGTCCACAGCGTCCAGCCAACCTCCGGCCTTATGATAGACTACATCCAGCTGCACCGGTACCGGCCCCACAGGATGCGACAGCAGAAGTACTAGCTGAGTTGGAGCATGATCTAGAGCGTCTCACGGCAGATATACCTGAGACTACTATGGACGACATTCCTATCAGGCTTCAGCGCTTCGTAGTCGCGGTCCCTGGACCGTTTAGGAGATTTTTGCGTAAGGTAGCCCGCGCAGTGGTGTCGTACAGAGAGCACCACCAGTGATTGACTAGTCACTTTTGTAGTCACATGTGACATTTTTGACTTTTTGTACTATCATTTTGCCGATCATAAGGTGTTTTAAACCTATGATCGAAGACGATGTATATATTTTTTGACACACTTCTATCTATATATATCACTATTACCGGCTTATCTTGTTTAACATATGTGATGAAATGTTTTTAAATTTACTTGCATGATTATTGTAAATGTCTGTCCAACATTCGAGAAGCAATTGCATCTGCTAATGTATTCAAAGACCTTGGAATATGTTGATATTCAATGTAATCAAATTCACGTTCCAAGAGACGCACTCTCAAAAACAACCTTAATAACACAGGATTTCTAATGGCATAAACTCTATTAAGCTGTAATACAACAAGTTCAGAATCTAACCTCACTATCAAACGTCGAATTCCAAATGAAATAGATTCGGATAATAATTCAACCACTGCACTGTATTCTGCAATGTTATTCGTTGTTTGACCGAGGCTTACCCCATGCATAGAAACTAACTCGTCAGAGGGCGAATAGATAACCCAAGCTGCGGAAGAGATATTCCGTGTATTACGACAAGCACCATCAGCAAATCCAATGTATGTTTGGAGAGGCGTCGACATCTACAATATCAAGAGTAAAACCAAGATAAGCCAGAATAATGACGAAAAACCACACTTGCTAAGCTAAGCACACTGACTAAACTAACACACTTGCTAGCTAGAAAGAAAATCTAACCTATCTAAAAATTTCTCCATACCCATCATTTTAAGCATAATACCTCTTTAGGTAAAGTCCATTTCTGGGTTTACCCAAAGAGTCCCCATCAAAATCAACTAACTCATAAGCCCCTTTTGCTAGCTTTCGCTTTACAATGTAGGGCCCATGCCACATGGGAACGAATTTTCCGGCACCTAGCTTATCGTTAGCTTGATCATATAATAGTACTAGGTCTCCTTCCGAAAAACTTCGAGGGGTTACATTTTTATCGTACTGAGCTTTCATTCGTTTCGCGTGAGTCTCGATAGCTAAAGTAGCGTCACGTCGAGTCTCATCTAATTTAGCCAAGTATAATAACCGTTTCTCCTCTTCGGAAGTAGCTGGAAGTAATTCGACAGCCATTTGAAGTGATGGGATTTCGCATTCAATAGGTAACACAGCTTCTAAGCCATAAACTAGCTGGAAAGGGGTGAAACCTGTTGAATTTTTCACTGAAGTTCGATATGCCCATAGCGCCGAAAATAACATGTTATGCCAATTCGTTCGATGGATACCAATGATCCGTCGAATCATGATGACTAGAACTTTGTTGATTGACTCAACCAAACCGTTGGCTTGCGGATAATAAGGAGTAGAGCTATCGTGGCGCAAACCAAGCTGGCTTGTAAGCTCAGTCATCATGACGTTTCGAAAATGGCTCCCATGGTCAGTAATGATTGCTTGTGGGACACCAAACCTAGTTATGATATGATTGAATACGAAAACTGCAGCTGTCTTGCCGCTTGCGTCGAATGTAGGCATCGCCTCGGCCCATTTTGTAAAATAATCAACCGCGAGGATGATATACGCATGCCCCCCGGCCGAGTGAGGGTTACAAGTAATAAAGTCAATGCCCCATTTGGCGAATGGACCAGCGGCAATTATAGGGTGGAGAGGAGCAGGTGGAGCGCGCATCTTTCGATCAAACACTTGACAGTTGTGGCATGTTCTGACAGCAAGGATACAATCTTTAAACATAGACGGCCAGAAATAGCCAGCGCGCAACACCTTCTGAGCTGTGGCATACCCAGACATATGACCGCCACATGCTCCAGAGTGACAATCATTCAAAACTCTCTCAGCCTCTTCGTGAGTTAAACAACGTCGAAAAACTAAGTCTGCCCCCCGGCGATAAAGTGTATCTCCAATAATTCTGTATTGCTGGGATCGAAACCGAATTTTTCGACGGTCTTCCTTGGAAGCTTCAGGCCGAAAGGTTTGGGTTTGGAGATAGATGATTATATCCCCATACCACGGATCTAAAGTGCTAATAAGAAACAAAGATTCGTCCACAATGGACTCCTCTGCCACAGTCTCTGTGTCAGCACTCGGGAAATCACACATCAATTCCGCAAAAACTAAAGATTTCTTAGACTTGGACTTCTCGAACTCCAAGTCGAACTCTTGCAGGATAACAATCCATTTAGAGTACTTGCCCCCTAGCAGTTGTTTTGTCAAAATATAAATCATAGGGTTGCAATCCGAAATAACTGTAGTCTTGCGGAGAAGAATGTAGTGACGAAAACGCTGGACAGCTTGAACGGCTGCCAGGGCCAATTTCTCCACATGCGAATATTTTAACTCAGTGGGATTTAAGGTTCTACTAAGATAATATATCACATGCTCTGCTTTGAATTCATCTTCTTGAACTAACACCATTCCAATGGTGGAATGCGAAGCTGCGAGGTATAAGAAGTAGTCCTGGTTGTAGTTGGGAGGATGCAATAACGGTGCATGGGTCAACGCGTGTTTTAGTGCATCAAAAGATTGTTGGGCAATCTCGTCCCAAAAGAATTGTGCGTTCTGTTTCAACAACCGTGTAAAACCTTTAGTGACCTCGGCGTAGTTTGGGATGAATCGGCGTAAAAAGTTCGCTTTCCCTTGCAAACTTTGGAGTTGGCGCAAACTCGAAGGAGGAGGCAATTTGATGATAGCCTCGACTTTCGAGGGATCGACGCGAATGCCGGCTTTTGAAACAACAAATCCCAGCAATCGACCTGTTTCTATACAGAAAACACACTTGTGGGGATTCAACCGAATTCGATAATGCCTACACCTCATAAAGATTGCTCGTAGGTGGACAAGGTGATCAGCTCGTTGTAAAGAATGAGCAGGCAAATCATCGAGATAGGGTTGCACAATGTGCTTGATGTCATGAAATGCATAAGACATTGCCCGTTGAAAAGTGGCCCCGGCATTCTTAAGTCCAAAAGGTAATTTGCAATAAGCAAATGTCCCCCATGGACAAATGAATGCCGTTTTTGGTTGATCGGCAGGTAGAATATTGATTTGATTATAGCCTGAGAAACCATCCATGAAGGAAAACATCTCACTTCCGGCACAATCATCAATAATTTGATCGATATAAGGCGTAGGATAGTTGTCTTTTGGACAAGCTCGATTGATATCCCTATAGTCGATACAGATTCTTATTGTTCCTTGTTTTTTATTGACGGGAACAATATTCGATACCCAATCCGTTAACGGGATCGGATAAATGAAACCTGCTTTCAACAGCTTTTCGACTTCTGCTTTAATCGCAGCCGCTTTTCGAGGGTGAATCTGACGCAACCGTTGCCGAATGGGTTTAGCATCCGGGTAGGTTTTGATTTCATGAACAACAATGGCAGGATCAATTCCGGCATTTCCTCGTAAGACCAGGCAAACACGTCGCGGAATTCTTGGAATAGGGCCTTGTAAGTTTGGATTTCTTCTTCAGTACATGCGGCACCTATATGAATGTTCTCCTCGATTCCGGGCTTCACTGAAATATCAATGGGAATAGTACGAGAAATATTCCCTAAATTCAGCTCTGAATCAGAATGTTTCGTTGGATCCTGAGCGTCTTTGACATATTCAGCGGTAAAGATAGATGAAAAATCATTTTCAAATGCATCATCCTTAGGTAAAAACGAAGATCTGTGATGGAGATCTTCCCATGGTAGATCATCTACACTTAGGATTTCGCGAAGTTGTTCGTCAGATGACACTTCTTCGGGAAACGTTATCCGTTCTAAGGGTGAGGTGAAAAGTGACTCTTCACTGACCACATTCATTTGGTCGGTTGAATGAAAGTCGGTAAAAGACATAAGAGCTTCATAAGCAATCTCATACGGACTCAACGGCATAACATCACCGAGTGAGTCTAGCTCAGAGTCAGAGGGAACATACCAAGGATCATCATAAATAATGTTTTCTGACGTGATCATATGAATTGTTGCGAACGAAGGGTCTGCATTGAGTGGAGGGAGAGGAAAAGTTCCCAGTAAACCGGAATCCTTAACTAAACCTACACCAATGTCCCTATAAGGGATTGTCGTTTTACCAACATGCTGGATAGTTTCTGAAGAGGTTGGGTCGGATGAAAAGTATGTCAGCTGATCAATAGTCACGATCTTACCGTTATGTGGAAACTTAATGACTCTGAAGACCGATGAAACGACCGCTGTCATAGCATATGACCAACTTCGACCCAAAAGAAGGTTGTAGTCTAGAGGGGCATCAACCACTTCCACATCCAGACTAACGGTTTTACCTTCGACCCCTATAGGCAATTCTTGTAGAATACCAAACGGACGGAACCCACGGCCATCAAAGGCCTTAAGGATGGTGGGGGATTGGTTCAACGAAGGAGAACCAAGCGATCTCCAACATTGAATCGACATAATACACGTAGAAGCTCCCTCATCAATCACAGTCCGATGAATAGGCCTGTTTTTGACTATCACTGGAATTTGGAAAGCCATTTGATGGGGGAGACGCGGTGTACTACTTTCTAGATCAAAGATCATTAGGTTCGGGTCCTGAACATCGACAGCTCCAATAGCCGACAAAAGCAATTTTCGTTGCGCTGGACATGATTGCAGCACTTCGAGTGCCGACATTGCTGAAGGTGAAACAGCTAAGTCTTCAACAATGTTGTAATTCTGGGCTGCTCTCGCATGTGGATTGAAAGCAGACCTTCGAAGTACACCCTTGGCGGGCGGCTTAATCACTAAGTCTGGGTTAGGTTTTTCGATCTGTAGTGGATCGGAACCAGGAGCTGAGGTTGATGGGTTAGAGTGAGAAGATTCTGCTTCCTTACCATCAACAGGAGCCTTACTACCATAATCTTGCGATCGAGTCGCAATCCTGACATGAGACATCATCAAAATGGGTTCTTCACTGGCATTCGAAGAAGAACCTATCATCTTATTCTCCTGCTCTGGAAATGGATTTTTTAACACAGCAGGAGTGGGAGAACCTTTGACTATTTTCACTACCTCGGCCCGATGAGGGCAGTCTCTCGTAAAATGATCTTCTTCACAAATAAGACAAGGATATCGAGGTTTGCGCTTTTCGTCATTGGTTTCCGACTTTTCCGTTTTCTCCTTTGGAGCCTTGTCTGCTTTAGCCTTCTTCTTTCCTTTCTTCTTTCCACCGTTTTTGGATTTGGCCGTAGATGACTCTACAGCGTGAATGTCGGCGGTAAGTTCAGGAGGAGAAGACTCTCCTGTCGGAGAATCAGGCAAAGTGATAATTGGAGTATTGGAGGCCTTGGAAGACTTCTT
This sequence comes from Pinus tabuliformis, assembly GCA_031772625.1. Lineage (NCBI taxonomy): Eukaryota > Viridiplantae > Streptophyta > Pinopsida > Pinales > Pinaceae > Pinus > Pinus tabuliformis. The sequence goes on along the minus strand of CM062819.1, from coordinate 1,064,474,561 downwards.
CTTACTCTTCGTAGTCACGATACCGATCATACCATCAGCGGCATGAGATCCCGAAGGAGCAGCAGCGATTTGGTTTGACTTTGGAAGATCCGGAATTTTCTCGTGTAACGTACCCGACTGAGTGTAAACTAAGTCAAGGTATTGTGCCTGAGCAATGACTTGCTCCTCAGTAACTACTCCGGCCTTAGCTACATCTTCAGTAATTCTTGGTAATAATGATTTGACAAACCATTCAGCTAAGATTTGGTCCGGGATAAAAACTTTCACTAATCTTCTTCGACGTCTCCACTCATGGATGTGATCAGAAATGTACGTGGATGTCGATTGTTTTAGCGAAGTTAATAATTCTGTACCATTATCGTATCTGACTGGTAACTGAAAATGAGTTAAGAACGAGGTAGCTAACTGGCTAAAGTTGTAAAAAGAGGCCCGTGGTAACTCAATGTACCACTTGGCTGCGAGACCAATGAGTGTACGCTGGAAAAGACGTAAGCGGATGGAATCATCTGAGATGGAATTTGATGCACACCAGAGGTGGTAAGTCATCACGTGATTAGACGGATCCTCTCCAGACTTACCTTCGAACTTGGGTATATCGCTGGGCAACTTATTTGGCATTGGCGGCCAGAACGGAAGATATTGAATTGGATCGTTCGTTAGGCGCGTCAAGTCGGGTAAATCTAAAGTCGCAATAAACGGTAACTGCCGGTTAGGATCTCTAAAACTCTGAGTCACAATACCAGCCCCAGGAGGAGGATATCCAGGATAACTAGGAACAGGAGTCGCATTTGGGATATTATATCCTCCTGGAAAACCAGGATTAACCGGACCGTACTGGGGTTGCTGAGGTGGTTGATAAGTGTACCCAGGATACGGTTGATACTGGTAAACCGGTTGTTGGGCAGCTTGCCCAGGTTGATACTGTCCCTGGTACGGAGGTTGAACAAATTGAGGTTGAGTAGTAACAACCGTACTTGTACCAGGTTGGCCTGCAGGCATCTGGACTGTGGTTTGAACCGTGGGTCCAGACAACGGTACAGATGTCTGAGGAGTGGTTACAGGGACAGTAGAAACCGGAGCTGCCGATACTCCAGAAGTAAGCATGGTAGATGAAGCGGTAGTTGCTGCAGCCGTGTGAGGTGGAGTACCAGGTGCAATTGGCGGCTGAGTAACTACAGAAGTTACAGGGGTCTGAACACTTGACTGGACAGGTTGCGGTTGCTGGGGTGGACCAGGAACTGCAGGTTGTCCTGCTTGAGGTACCGACTGTATACTTGGTTGCGACATCTGTTGACCCTGTGACGGATCCCATGTTAACATTCCAGGGTATTGACTCGTAACAGGTTGAGGATACTGAGATCCATAGCCGTATTGAGGATAGGGTTGATAACTGTAAGGTGCAGTCCCATATGATTGCCCTTGAGGTGGTTGATAACCTTGACCAGGGTATTGACCCGTAGGTTGATAACCTTGAGGTAAATACGAATACTGGGGTTGACCTTGACCTTGAGGTTGGTATCCTTGAGGTTGATACCCTTGGGGTTGATACCCTTGGGGTTGCCATCCTTGAGGTTGCCATCCTTGAGGTTGATACTGATACTGAGGTTGACTTTGGGGTACATATTGAGGCTGGGGTTGATACCCTTGGGGTTGATACCCTTGAGGTTGCCCCCCAGTCACAAATGAAGTACCTTGAGGTTGCCCCCCAGGCATTAACGAAGGTTGCCCCCCAGGCGGTAATTGGCCACCTTGAGGTTGGTTAATGGGAGTTGAACCTGACATCATATAAACTTCACCTATACTCAATGGTACATTACCACTGTTTCCAACTAATAACCCATGATCAATGGGTTGAGGAGATGCTCCCGCAAAGGTACCAGAAAGTGATTGATACCCAGTAGGAACAGAAGGACCGCCATGTAAAAATGATTCAGGACTTTGTGAAAACACAGATGACTGACCAGACATATTTACAGGAGAATGAATTCCTCTAGGTGGAACCGGAGTACGAGGTGTAGAAAAACCTACTGAGTTGTCTAAAAAATTGGTTAATGCAAGGTACCAAGATTCACTTCTAGGAGGACTGTAAAAGATGGATTCACGCTCCCTTAGATCAAGGGTAATTAGATCTTCAGAATCAGAAACGCCTATTTCTTCCTCTGGAACAAGTTCTTCTATAGCAATTAATCCAACAGGAAGATTTTCGGTGATAATTCTTTCTATTCTTGGTGAATCAGGAACACTAGGAGTTGGAGTAACAGGTTCTGAAATTTCAGGTTCTTCGCCTGTTTCACTGGCAGATGAAAAACTACCAGCAAGCTCGGAAACTGTAACAGCTTCGGGATTGTAACCTGTTTCTAAACTTTGGTAATCTGGATGGACTACCAAGGAAAATTCTCCTTCTTCAGGTGATCCTACTCTACTGCCACTAGGAGGAGTTACAAGGACCTTTAACCCTTCTAAATTACCTGGGTCGTCTCGAGGAGGGGATCCCCTAAGTCTACGGGATCTTCTCAACAATTCGGCCACAGAAACAACTTCAGGAGACTGGCCCGCAATTCGACGGGACCTTCTCGGTAATTCCGCCACAATTAAAGATTTTAACTACAACACACGAAAACAAAGTAAAAAATTTCAAATCAAACCACCTAAAGTCTTCTAAAGAACCAATCAAATTTGAAGCACACGCCTAAATAATCTAGAGCGTCAAACCACACACAAACAGTAGTCTTCCGGACCAAAAACGCTAGTTGGTGATTAGGCCCAACCTCGCAGGATTCAGTACAGAAATAGTGGGTGGAACAGTTACCCCGGCAACCTGCTTAATGAATAGACTGGACCAAGTTCCTCCACTTTAACCGTCTCGAAGTGAAGCGAACCCCCCAGAAAATCCAAGTGAGTATAACCGACGTCTGCTCCAGGTACAGTGGGACCTTCCCTCCACCGTCACCTTGGGTAGAATCCTAGATATTATGGCCACTAAGGTTACCAATCACAACAATTACACCTGGGGGAACAGTCTAAACTCCGACAGCACGCAAGGGCAGAGTAGCAAGCTCCAATCCCCTTACCGGCTCCTTGACAACAATCCAAGGTTTACCGATAAGTGACCCCTGGCTCCTCGACAATGGTTAATCCGAGGTTTACCGTTTGTAATACGTACTGCCTGGCGTCGTTCCCAACGAGGGAGGAATGATCCCCTCACTGGTTCGGACACGAGCTCGTGTTTCTCCTTTAAGAGGAGCTTTCCCAGAATGTAACTGAAACAATTGGATTTGTTCTACTCAAGATAGACTATCTGTTTGGTTTTGTAGTCTTGGAGAGTTAAGTACTCACCTACTCCAAGACCCTAGCCTAAGCTATGTTGGTGCTTCAGAGCCCTAGAAAAATAAAGATTACTAGATTGATTTTAATTTAAGCGTTACTTTTAAGGTTGTTTCTTAAGTCAAAAGGTGATGGAAGTGAAACCAGTGGTGTGTTGACTCGACTCGAAACCACTACAAAATGCACCTAGAATGATTTATCCACTACTTTACTTTTTCGATGAATTGCTTAACTAAAAAGTTGAGAGAATGCAATCTTTATAAAAGCAACTTCTTAATTGAAGACAATCAAAGAAACAATTCGTTTTTCTTTTCCAAGCATAAAAACATAACTTCTCTTTACATGCACGAAAAAACTCTTTTCTTCTTTTGAAAACAAAAAGCTACTTGAAACAAGACTTTTTAAGAAGATGTTTTTGTATTTTTCTTTTAATAAAGCAAGTAAATCTAATGTAACCAAAAAATCAATCTTAACAACTCTTAAAATCTATGAAAATGCACTCATAAGCAAACTAAAGGCAAATTTACTCTAAGCAATCTTAACGAGGCCAAAACTAACAATGATTATTTCTAAGGTGTTTTACTTGATCACAATCAAATCAAGGACTAGCTTATTGCAGAATCAAAAACTAGCCAAAACAAAACTCTAATCTTTTTGTTCTTTTTGTAAAATGGAAATCAATACTTTATAAACAAGTAATTCGAAATTTGACCCAAAACAACTCAAATGGCAAGTTGCTCACAAAAGGAGACTTTACGACAGGCCCGACTTCTAAGAAGGTTGACTAACCAGAGAGATCTAAGGCTGGACAACTTTCTACTATCAAAGTCACTACAAAGCCTTTCCAAAAATCAAACCCTAGGTCTAAACTTCGTTGAAAACCACTAAAACACTCAAAGCTCACAAAACAAGTTCAGGTGAAAATTCTTGACAGGGTACTAAAGGATCTGGGCAGAAAACACTAAGGAAAAACAAAATCTAAAAGCAATTTGAAGCAAAAATGGAATTTTCTTAAGTTTTACAGGAAGACGCAGGCAACCCGTTGTCACAGGTGCGGCCCCGCTCTGTGCAGACGGCAACAGCGCGTCCAAAGACGCACTGTGCAGTACTCAGAGACTGCGTCCTTCTGGAAAAATGAAGAAAAACCAATCTAACTAAATCTAAAGCTAAGCCACCCAAATACTAATTCTCACAGTCAAAAACCAGAAAATAAAAATGATTTTCTCAAAGCAAAGTTCATATAAAGGAAAAGACTCTCTCATTAATGGATTCCCCAGCGGAGTCGCCAATTTGTCACACGGAATCTGTCAAGGGTGCGGACACGACTGACCTTCCTAGAAGTCTAAGACATTCTAATGACAAACAAGACAAAATGGAGTGATCTTTCTCTAAATACACCTTTTACAACATGAAAACTACAAGTGTTTAGGCTTACCTTATTCCAAAACGCTGTTGTTGAAGTCCGTTCTTGACGATCCGGATGAGCTCCTCCTTCAAGTCAATTCCTGCAACCACAAACAATCAAACAATTACCAAGCACTTGCATTTCATATAATAAAACATATATTCAACATGCAGACCAAGGAACACATGAAATAACTCATTAACACAAGCTATTGAGAAAAATAAACCAGTTTGTATTAATAACGAAACAAAGAAACTCTTACAACCTGGCCTTGGTGTTGTGCAAGTTCCTCCCAGGGTCCATCAAGGGTTTTCCTCTACTTTGACAAAGCTCACCCTCTCCCAAGTAGAATCAAGTGAAGACAATCTCTCCTCACAAAGGCTCTAATGGAAGACCTAAATCCTGCAGCATTTACCCAAAGAAAATGTATAGCTCCAACCTCCCCTCCTTCTGGCTCAATGCCTTTATTTATAGTGCTGTAAAGAGGTTATTCAGGTCCACTATCAATGGGATCATCCCCCTCTATGGGTGGGATAGCTCCCTTATTGATGGGATAAGTTCCCCCTTAATAGAGATACATGAACCAACTGGAGGCGCATCCATTTCATCAAACCGACCTCTAGAATGTTCTAGAAGTAACCACAAGTAACTTTTTCAAGATAAAACTCGCGCATTTTGCCTTTTACAGAGGGACGCACCTGTCCCTTAACATACAGAGCGTCCATGGACGCAGATTTTGTGAACATGGTCAGCGTCCCCGCAGGTAAGGCTAGAGAGAACCTGCGACCCCAGAGATAAACATAGTTTTTACAAGACTTTCTCTCTTCTTTGAGTTTGAGATGGATAACAGAGGCATGAGACTTGCCTAAGAGGGTAGCATGACTGTTGATTTGAGCCATACTAACTGTAAGTAGTCAAGGTGACATTTTTTAGTGTAACAATCTTGCACTAGTGCAGTCTGCTTGCACTAGTGCAGGAACATCGATTTATGCAGAGGGTGTAAAATGATGCCTATACTAAAAAAAAATTCTTTGTGCAAGGGCTTGAACTCTCTCAAGTCCAGAGCACTTAGATCCCGTACCAAGAAACTAGTTCTTGCACCAGATCAGAGCTTCTTACACTTAGCTTTAATTCTTGAAATCAACGCTTAATTACTACAAGTGTTATGAGACCAAATTGCATACCAAAAAGATGAATGTTTCTATATTTAGCAAAGTGTAGAAATAGAGAAACAATCCTTATAATTTATATTGTTATGAAGTATTAATGAAAGAAAGAAAGTTGTTAGAAGTAAACTGAAAAGGCTTGCTGCATCACACAATCTTTCATTGGTACATGTGTAGTTCTTCTACTTAAACGATACAGGAAACCAAATCAAACAAAGTTGTAGAAAGTGAATAGCACACCAATGTGCACTGGTGCAGGTAATTTCTCCTACTTGGACCAAGTGGGGAAAACCAAACAAAATGTGAAGAAAGTGAATAACACACCAACGTGCACTGGTGCAAGTAACTTCTCCTGCTTAGACCGGGTGGGGAAACCAATCCAAAATCAGATGCAGGGAAAGGAAATTTAACTACTTCACACTGCAGATCTCCTTTCACTCGAACAGGAATTCAAATGATGTAAATTAAATCACACTTGGCAGTATAAAACATAAATTACAAGAACAGAAAATAGGGAGAACGTGTTGGGTTGGTGTTATAGGGAAAAGTGTCTATGCAGAACTAATAATCCCACTAAGGTTGGTAGCTACCTTAGAAACAAAAAAAGTAAAACTACTTTCATTTTCCTTTATGAAAGATAGATGAGAGAAGAATAAAGGAGACCAACCTCTATCTTGTGCTTGGTTCCTTGCTCGATTCCTCTCTCTTCTGATAGTCCTTCGCTACTTGCTTTCTTGTATACCCAGCTTCACAGAGTACCTGTAGAATCAAAGCAGCATAACACTATACGAGAACATGGATCTATTATCATAAACAATCTAGGATCAGATGTAAATTGACCATACAAATGCATAAAACATAAATCACACAATAGTATGGAAGAAAACTTGAAATGCTTTATTGATAATAAAAAAAGATCCAAGAGAGTTACAACCAATCGTTCTGACCCAGCATCATCCTCTCAGCAAGTGAGCCCTTCTTCACCTCTTGAAAAGCTTAGATCACCCATCACTATGACGTTGCCTCAAGAAACCAATAGCAATTCCTTACAAGATGCAAAATTCCAGCCTCTGGATCTCTGGGATGAGGGATCCATATATAGATGCCTGCAGGGGAGGTGAGTCAGCTTTTGAGATTTGATTAGTGTCTTCCCTCTGATAGTTCTTGCTTCCACTTGGATATTGATGATTTCTTACTCATCCCTGGTCGAATTCAGAGAGGCAAGTGTCACAGGAGAAGTTTCTAGAAGATTCCATGCTTCTCCACCTCACGGATTGACAATGCCATTTGTCCCTTCTCGCCCATCGCACCCCATAGAAGGGCTTTTTGAAATGCAATGCACCTACTGCGTGTATTTAGGTGAGATGCAATGCACTTTGCCTATGTAGCAGGTGAAATGGTCCAGCTTTGACGAGTTCTGAGCAGTTTTTCATGGATAACTTCTGGGAGAAGCTGTAATCAGTTGACCTTATTCTTTTAGGGGTTGGAACAACACTTTTAGGGCCTTAGGATCCCTTAGTTTATGCAAATTTATGCTTGGGGTTGCAATGCCCAAAAATGTCTATAACAGTTTCCCCCTAAAGCATGAGGTCGTTAATCTTTTTGATGTCGGGTGAAATGCTTTATCATGAGGATCTGAAGTTCTTTCAAGCTAGAAGGAGACCTGTAATAAGATACAATACAATACATTATCTTCATAATATTTTCATGATCTAGCTAAGCTAGGAATTCCCATGCTCAGCTTTAAAATTCATTTTCATGTACATAGGACAGACAATCGTCTGAGTGTAGACTGATGATTCTGGTAGAGCCATCATCCCTTAGATTGGATGATTATCTGTGCTGCAATGATGTACATTTGATGTCTTTATTTTCCTGAATATATATCGCAGCCTGGATGGATGAAACTAGATCCGGGGTATTCAATCTCATTCGATCTTCACTCAAAGTACAAGTCGATCCATGTGAGAGATGTTCTGGAGTCGAACATGGAAAGACATCGCCTGATTAATAGCCAATGATGTAAGCTGTTAACGGGCGCAAGAGGAATCACCGATAATGATAATGATCCTCAAGGTACTGCAGTACAATTCACGTGGTGTGAATAAGGGACTTGGAGTCGAACACCACGCAAAATCTTTCAGTCGAAGATCATTGATGTAAACCTATCGCCGGAAGTGAGAACCTTTCCAATGAGGAATGCAAGCTTTAAAGCACTGAAAGGGGTGTTCCTAGATCGACTTCTTGGATAATGAGTTGATGTCGACAAGAATTGATCCGTCATAGGAGGGCCTTAATGAATCCCACATCAATGACATGGAATGGAGCAAATGATTTTAATGGAGGTGAAAACGAGCTGGTGATATAAGGTTCAGGGTGGCGGTCATGAAAGAATGGAGCGTAAATGTATTGCAGTGGGTGAGACACAGGTGAATTCTTTGAGTGACTTCTCTTGAACATATCAGTGACACTGACATGATGGATTGGTAGCATTAACCCCAAATTCAGATGGTGTGATGGGACCATGGTGATGTGACCAGTGAATGGAACAACCTAACCCGACTTGGATGCGGAGCGAAAGTGTCATGTTAAAGAGCGACTTGCTACCAACAAAGTTTTTTCAAGTTTTCTTCCCAATTTTTCCCCAGTCATTGTTGACCAGTACCTCTTTATTTTTGTCAAGCTTGAGGAGGATAACGTATGCTTGTTCTATAATTTGTCCTTCGGTCAAACCCATCACTATGTTTTAACGAGCCTAGCGATAGTGAAACTCGTTCTTGTCTGTTATGGACAAGTTTGTCGCTATTAGGTTTTAACGAGTTTAACAACAAAGATAACTCGGTCCTTTTCAATTTTAGAGAGTCTGAAAAGGGATGTAAAGGAAACTCCAAAAAATCCTTTTTCATCATCTAATCCCTTAGGTCTGAAAAAGTATAAAACAATATAGAAGGGATGAATTTTTGGTACTTTTAACGAGCCGAACAAAACAAGCGCTTGATATTTTTGTGTAATAATCCCTCAGGTCCAAAAAGATTAAAATCTAGAGGAGGGATAGCACTTCCGGTCACTTTAACGAGATGGATAGGCCAATGGCTCGGGAAAGTTTTCATATTTTACGAGTCAGTTGAAAAGAGCTTAAAGGAGACTCGTCTTTGAGTAATGAGTGATAAATTCAGGTAGCAGCTGATTCCAGGTAAGGTTTTGGAATTTCCCAATCACGGCAGTGTTACAAGGATGGCTAACAGGATCACTCTTCGTAGCTGTTCCTCAAAAGGGGTAAACAATCAAGTGGAGGTGGTGATGAGAACACGACCAAGGCTTCAAAGGCTGAAGTACTACATTCACGACGGAAATTGGTTCATTTTTTAATGAGCTTAAACACTGGGGGAAACATTTTCTCATTGCTTATGTTTATTTTTTAACGAGCATGAAGTCCGCATTAAAACTGCTCGATGTAACGGTCATTTCTTAACTTTACCATTAATAGCTTTGTTCCTTCAAAGATTGTACTGCATGCTCAATTTTTTAATCAAACTAGTTAGAAATGAGCAATATATGTTTAAAAAATGAGTTAAGACACTAATATTTTACTTGAATTATGAAAAAAAGTAATTTAAAAGTGCTTTTACCTCTCATTTTACCATTTCATTTGAACTTTGACTTGTTGGAGCTTTGGAGGTGCTTTTCCCCCTTGATTTTTCACCAGCTGATTTTGGGAAATTCTGTGGACGATTTTTGGCGCCGTCTAGACCAGGTAGGAGCTAAACTTGAGCTCTTTCATTTCATCTTTTCCATTTTGCATTCTGAGCTTGATTTCTGGTTTTTATGAGCCTCTAGGGTTTGAAAAACTTGCTCTGGCCCCATTGCACCCTTTCTGCATCGAAAGGTGCATTGCATGTTGGCCTACTCACTAGGCAGTTGACATGCAACACACCCAGGACTAAGTTGGAGGTGCGATGGGCGCGAGGGAAATTTGTGCACAGTTTTTAATGGAAATTTTTGCTTGTTTCTCACCAAATCAGGATATAACTCTTCTCTTGTTTGCTTTCAGATATTTATTGGAGTAAGATGACTATTACATGATGAGAACGTGAGCATGAAGAAGAGGACATGCTTGCTTTACATGATTCGATTACAGTAAACGCACTGTGGAACTGTGGCCTGTTGAATTTTTTTCGCATCTCTAGCATGAGACAAAAAATAAAATTGTTGCAGTGTTTGCTCGATGGTTGGGATCCTACCAAGCCAGGTGTTTCAGATTAGGGGCAAATCCATCCCCTTGACTGTAGTGGACATCTATTTTTTGACCGGCTTATCGAGGCAGGGTGCTCCTATCTCTTTATCAGGTTCAACCCATGGAGGTGAATCTGTGAGAGATTATGTTCACAGGTATTGCAGAGAGGGATCTCAGCCAAGTAAATATGGTAAGATCATTATCCGAGATGTCACTGACAGGTCTTTGAGGACCATTCTGTTCACTTTTGGTAGGATGGCTGGTGGTGTAGCTCTCCATGTGGCCAAACGGTCTTATATGCAGTACACCTTGGAATGTCTTGAACCAAAGGTGTTCAACTGGTGTGATGCAGTACTCCTTGTGATGAAAGAACATTTGACCAAGGTGAAAAATTAGAGATTGAAGAAATTTGGGTATGGTTTTATTTTTACCGCCTTCGCCTTGGAAAGGATACCACTGATGCAGCCGTAGTATATTGCACTTGGTTAACCTCCACCGACCGAACCACGGTTGCAGAGATGGGTCGACCACATGTCCAGACATGATGGTCAGTCTCAGATTTCTTTTTCTGATAACTTCTTCGGGTGGTTTGATCGTCAGGAGATGGTTTATTCTGAGTACCCATATGCTGGTATGGACTTCCGGGGTGACCCGGATTTGGTACTGTCGGTTGGCGAGCAGTGGGGTGCCATTGGTAAATTCTTGACCATATTATTGTTTATCGTTTTTCTTTTATAATGTCCTTGTGATTTATTCTGTCAAGACTATTCATAAATCATGTGCTCATGAAGATGTTGGTCTCGTCCGGCGAGTAGTATGCCTGAGAGGGCCAGCCGCCGCTCTAGCAGGAGAGGCTGTGGGAAGGGCTATCCTTCGCGACCTTGATATGGCTGAGACTCTTTCAGCATTACAGGACCAGGTCGAGGGCCTCACTCTCGGTATTCCAGATGTGAGGACTGATGAGCTGCCCCTGAGGTTGCAGCGACATACCATTGGCATGCCAAGTCAATGGACTAGGCTTTTACGCATGATTATACAGGCGGTGACTTGTTATCACCAGCATCATTAAACTAGGGTGCCCCCTAGCGTTTTGAGTTTTGGGTCATTTGACCAATTTTGTCTTAGTTACAGAACATTATGTGTAAACCATAAACAGTTATATATATATATATATATATATATATATATATATATATATATATATATATATATATATATATATATATATATATATATATATATATATATATATATATATATATATATATATATATATATATATATATATATATATATATATATATATATATATATATATATATATACATACATATATATATATATATATATATATATATATATATATATATATATATATATATATATATATATATATTTTCGGAGTTTTATTTTGGTTAAGTTATATGATCCACATGCAAATATTGATGAAACACTTCCTTTTATAAATGTTGCAAATGTCTATCTAACACATAATTTGCCAATGAGTCAGTTAATGTGTTTAAGCTTCTCGAAATATGCTGATATTGAATAAAATCAAATTGCCTTTCAAAAATCTTGACCCTTAGGAACATGCGATAACTAGCTAGATTTCGAACGGAGTAGATACCAGTGAGCTGTAGTATGACGAGCTTTGAGTCTAGCCTGACGACTAGTCGGCATATGCCATGTGTGATGGCATCAGAGAGAAGTTCTATCAACGCGCTATATTCAGCAATGTTATTCATTGATCGACCAATACGTACCCCTCTGAAACTTACTAACTCGCCGCTTGGATCAAAAATGGCCCATGCCGCAGAAGATAGGTTCCGCGAACTATGACTTGCTCCATCGGCATATCCAACAAATGATTCCAACAGGTTCGAAATTTGCGACAAATGTAAAAAGTGGATTTACTTGACCAAAACAAATACTTTAGTGAAAACAAAAATGTAATAAAAGCATATTGGTTACCACACTGAATCATGCGTAGTAACGCTTAAGGTATAACCCGTTACGAGGTTGTGCCAATGGAATCCCATCATAATCAATTAACTCGTAGGCTCCTTCTGCTAACACTCGCTTAACAATATAGGGGCCCATCCATAAAGACTTGAATTTATCTGCTCCCAATTTATCGGATTCGTATTCATAAAGCAAGACCAAGTCACCTTCTGAGAAGACACGAGGTTTGACATTCTTGTTGAACTGCACCTTGACTCGTTTCTTATGGGCTTCGTTAGCGAAAACAGCATCACAACGGGTTTCATCCAATTGGATTAGTTCCAAGAAACGAGCTTCCTCTTCTGAAGTTCCGGGGAGAAGGTCGATTGCGAGTTTGAGGGACGAGATTTCACACTGAACTGGTAAGATTGCTTCTAGGCCATACACGAGTTGGAAAGGTGTAAACCCGGTTGCATTCCTTACTGATGTTCGGTATGCCCACAAGGCTGAGTACAGGATCAGGTGCCAAATCCTTTTGTGGACTCCAATCATCCTTTGCAGCATGCGCTTCAGGACCTTGTTGATTGCTTCAACTTGTCCGCTGGCCTGCGGGTAATATGGAGTAGAGCTGTCGTGAGACAACCCTAATTTGGCAGCTAATTCGACCATCATGTGATTGCGAAAATGCGATCCATGATCTGTGACTATAGCCCGTGGAACGCCAAATCTGGTGACTACTTGATTGAAAAAGAAAAGGGCATCTGTTTCACCAGTGTTATCTAATGTAGGCATCGCCTCGGCCCATTTGGTAAAATAGTCAACTGCGACTATGATATACCCATGCCCCCCGGTCAAGGTGGGTTACATGTCATGAAATCGATGCCCCATTTGGCGAATGGCCCAACAACAACTATTGGTTGTAGAGGTGCAAGTGGTCTTCTGTTTTTTCTAACGAAAATTTGACATGCATGGCAACTTCTGACTGTGGTTATGCAATCTTTGAACATTGTTGGCCCGAAGTATCTTGCTCGTAAAAAATTTTGCACCATAGCGTAACCGGATTGATGCCCCCCACACGCGCTTGAATGGCAAACATTCAAGGCTTTTTCGGCCTCCTCATGGGTGAGACACCTCCTCAGAACTGTATCGACACCACGACGGTAAAGTGTATCACCGATGATCATGTAGTCTTTTGATTGGTATCTAATACGATTTTGTTCGGAGCGGGAGGTATTAGGCTTATACTTTTGGGTTTGGAGATAAATGATTATATCTCCATACCACGGATTGCTTGAAGATATCAAGAACAAAGATTTATCCACGATTGTTTCTTCGGATGTTTCATCGTTGGATGATGATGGGAGATCGCATAATAATTCTGCAAAAACCAGGGCTTTCTTTGACTTGGATTTTACAAATTCCAGATCAAACTCTTGTAGAATTTCTATCCATTTTGAATATTTTCCCCCCAGCAACTTTCGCGACAATATATAAGTCATGGGGTTGCAATATGACAGAATGGTAGTTTTTCGAAAGAGGACATAATGTCGAAATCTCTGTATCACTTGAACAGCTGTGAGCACTAGATTTTCAACATAACAATATTTGATTTCTATATCATTTAAGTTCTTACTCAAATAATATATAGGATGTTCAATTCCATTGTCTTCTTGAACTTAAACCATTGCGATGGTTGTATCCGCTGCAGCCAGACACAGGTTAAAGTCTTTTTTATAATCAGGAGTGTACATTAATGATGCTTTCATTAGATATTCTTTTAAAGCATCAAAGGAAGCTTGCGCAACCTGATCCCAGACGAAGGGCACTTCCTTTTTCAATAGACGTGTATAACCTTTAGCAAGTTCGACGTAATTTGGAATGAACCTCCTCAGAAAGTTTGCTTTCCCTTGGAGTTTCTGAATCTGAAGCAAATTTGAAGGTAGAGGCGAATTTATGATTGCCTGAACCTTACATGGGTCGAGACGAATCCCATCCTTTGAGACTACAAAGCCAAGTAAACGACCAGAATTGACACAGAACACAAATTTGTGTGGATTGAGTCGTATCTTGTAGTGTCAGCAACATAGAAATATCGCTCTTAAATGTTGCGGATGATCAGTCCGCTTTCGCAAATGAGCCAGAAGGTAATCGAGATATGGTTGAATGATGTTTTTGATGTCATGGAAGGCATAATTCATTGCCCTCTGAAATGTTGCCCGTGCGTTCTTTAAACCAAAGGGTAATTTGCGATATGCGAATCTGCCCCACGGAAAAATGAATGCAGTCTTTGACTGGTCCTGTGGGCGGATATTTATTTGATTATACCTAGAGAATCCATCCATAAATGAAAAGATTTCACATCCGGTGCACTCATCAATTATCTAGTCAATGAAGGGTGTAGGGTAGTTGTCTTTTGGACAAGCTTGATTTACATCCCTATAATCGACGCACACTCTAATTGTTCCTTGTTTTTTCATAACAGGAACAATGTTCGATACCAAATCGGTTAGAGGAACCGGGTAAATGAAACCAGCATGGAGAAGTTTTTCAACTTCTGCCTTGATGGCAGCGACTTTCTTGGGGTGTACCTACCGTAGCCGTCATCGTACTGGTTTGACATCTGGATACATCTTAATTTCGTGTTCAACGATACTCGAGTCAATTCCTGGCATTTCATTATATGACCAAGAAAAGACATCTTTGAATTCACGAAAAAGAGCGTTATATATTTCCAGTTCTAAAGGAGAACAACATTTGCCAACATAAATATTCTCGACAACATCTGTTTTGGTCGAGATATTTGTGGTGATAGTCTCTTCAATGTTGGACAAGTTTCGCTCAGAATCCACCGTGTTTACAGTATTTGATAGGAAATCAAAAACTGAAGGATGATGAAGGTCATCAGGAGTATCTTATTCACAATCCGGAAGAAGGGAACGATGGTGGTAATCTTCCCATGGTGCCCCTTCAATTACCATTGATTGAACAATTCCTTCGTCGCTGTAATGCACTCGCGACCAAGGATCTGAAGGGGTGCCATTCCTTAGACCTATCTATCCAAACGCTTGATGAGCATTGATTTGGGTGTGCCTCCCATGCTAGGAACATTTATTGCTACAATATTTCCATTAGGCTTGGAGGCAATACCTGTGTATGATCCATGTTTATATCGTTTTCTGAGATCTTTTCAATCGAAGATATCATATTGCAGGTTCCTATCAATGCTACTTTCGCCAAATTTATTGGAGGCAGAAGGGCAAAAGTTCCCATTAATATAGGGTCTTTTAGTAGGCCTACTCCAATATTTTGAAGCGAATGGGGGCTTCCATGGATCATTGGAATGCTTCTCGTAACTTGAGAACCATTGGGGAGGAAAGTTTGTTGATCGACGATTGTAATCCCTCCTTGAAAGGGAAATGCAATCTTCCTAAAATAGGTCGACACAATAGCGGCCATAGCATATATCCATGGTCTTCCTAGTAGGATGTTGTAATCGAGGTTTCCATCGATTACTTCGACATCTATTTCTACTATTTTCCCCCCTAGTTCAACTTGCAAGTTACTTAGAATACCATACAGGGTATATGTTCGTTCGTCGAATTCTTTTAATGTTGTCGAAGATCATGACAAGGTTGGAGATCCTAAAGTTTTCCAGCAACTCATCGACATAATACATGTAGATGCCCCCTCATCAATAATTGTTCGATGAACAGTTTTGTTGAGGGCTTTCACTTGAATGAGGAAAGCTAGTTGAGCTAGAAACTGACGATCGTATCCTTTATGATTAAAGGACACAAGATTTGAATCCTTTGGGTATATCCCACCGATAGCTGATAATAAAGCCTGCTTTTGGGATGGGAAATTTTGCAGTACCTCAAGTGTTGACATAGCAGATGGCGATTGGGCTAGATCTTCCACTATATTATAACGCTGTGCTGCTCTAGCATGAGGATTAAATGTCGACTTGTGTACTACTCCCTTTGGTGGTTTTATTGTCAGCTCAAGAATGATGGGCGGCGCAACTTCTGTCGAAGTTGTTGTCGAACTACTAGGTTCATCTTTATCCTTGTTGTTCGACAGCTGTGGATTCCCGTAATCTTTGTTCCTTGTCGATATCAAAGCATTATTTTTCTGTTTGGAAACCGAAAACATCAACACTTGAGACGGGGAAGAATTTCCACTGTCAACCAGATTTGTTCCTGGATTCAGAAACGGATCAGTTAATAGTGTCGAGGTTTTTGAATTCTTGAAGAATTTCCGAAGCTCAGCTCTGTGTGGACAATCTGATGTGCAATGATCCTCATCACATATAAAGCATGGATTTTTTGATTTCCTATTTCCAGGAGGGTTTGCAGAAGATTTTTCAGGTGATGATTCCTCCTGTTTCTTCTTCTTCTCTTTGTTTTTCTTCTTGCCTCCTGGTTGATTGGTTTCTTTGCCTTTATCTATTGAGACGACATTTAATTCCGAGGCAAGAAGTTCTTCTTTTTCATTTTGACTGGAAATCTTACGGGCCTTTTTAGATGTAGCCTTTGTCGATTTCGTGTCTGTCGCGCCAATCACGCCATCACCGGCATGAGAGTCATTGTTTGATTTAGGAGGAGGAGGGACCGAGAATCCTGGTTTGGGCGCGTCAGGTATTTTATCGTAGAGCATGCCAGACTGAGTGTAAATCAAGACCAAATATTGTGCACGAGCAATAACTTGCTCTTCGGTGACGACTCCCCCTTTTGCCACATCTTCTATAATGGAAGGTAACAAAGACTTAATAAACCATTCAGCTAAAAGCTGATCAGGAACATACATTTTTACCATTCTACGATGACGTTGCCAATCATGTATATGATCAGATATGTGAGTGGTCGTTGTTTGTTTGAAATTGGTAAGAAGTTTGTTCCCGTTTTGTACCTTATCGGTAACTGAAAATGGGTTAAAAATGTTGTGGCTAGGGTACTGAAGTTGTCAAATGAAGCTTTGGGCAATTCGATATACCATTTTGCTGCCGGACCAGTTAACATCCTCTGAAAAAGGCGAAGCCTAATCGAATCATCATTTAGGGTGTCTGATGAACACCACAGATGAAAGGTCATCACATGATTCGACGGATCTTCACCCGGATTTCCACTAAATTTAGGAATATCTGATGGAAGTTTATGCGAAATCGCTGGCCACCAAGGGGCGTAAGCGATTGGATCGTTTGTTAACTGATTTAGATCCGGTAACTCTAAAGTCGCCACGAAGGGTAACTGTTGATTCAGGTTAGGCAAACCATACCCAGGATAAGATGGAATCACCTGAGAAGTTGGTCTTTGCATACCAGCATAATGCATTTGATGTTGGTAACTTTGGTAAGGTTGGTCGGCATAACCATTGCAGAATGGTTGATTTTGACCATTTTGAATATACGACTACCCACTATTTTCAAAGATTTGTTGCTTAGATCCTTGGTATACTTGTTGGAATTACGATTGTTGGTATTGCACTAGCCAGGGTTGTGAAGCCATGTGCTGTTGCCCAATACTAACTGTTTGACCAAGATGAGGGGTGATTGTACCCGTTTGTGCTTGTGTCATTCCACCAGTCGGCGATTATGATTGAGTAGCAGGGTCAAGAGGCTATTGCATTACAACCTGAGAAACCTAAGGTTGGCATACAACAAGTAGCGCTTGTACTTGTGACACTGTCACAATACCTGGCGTAGTTGGTATATTTGACATAGGTAAACATTGTTGCATTGAATATACAACTCTTGGTTGTTGAGGCAGTATCGGTGCCCAACCACTAGATGTAATTCCAGCATAACCTGAATTTTTTTGTGAACTCTCGTATGGTTGTCCTCCCGGAGGAGACAATGAAAGGGTATACTGCCCCCCATACGGCGGTAATCTGGTACTTAAAGGAATGGTTTGCCCTTGGGGACCGGATTACCCAAATTGACACCCTGAAGGATCAATTTGGTGAGACTCAACATAAGAGTTTCCAGATACTATTCCAGATGAACAAACAGGAACGGATCATACTGTCGAAATAGCCCCTGAGTGAGCCCTTCTAGCGATTGAGAGCTAGTTGGGACAGATGGTATACCGACGAACATTGTTGGAGTGACAGTAGGAATTTCTGCCGTCACTATGTTGGACGACACAGTCCTAGATGTCGATGGTTGTCCAGACATTTCTAGTCTATCCAAAATATTACCTAGCGATTCTACAGGAGCTTCCGATGGCGGTAGACTAATTTCTGATGAAGAAGGATACAGAGTGATCCTGACTCCAAATTACGATGGAGAACTAGATGTAGGATCCTCCACAATCTCTTCTATAGCAATCAGACCATGTGGAAGAGGTAGACCGTCAGGTCTGTAAAATATTTCTGGTGCCGAAGAAGGTATGGAATCTGTAGCGACAGATGTTTGGGCAATAACACTCTCTGAACCGGTTGTAGATGAAACTAGTTCAGTAACACAAGTGTTTACCTTTAAACTAGGATCAGAGCTACTGTCCCTCGGTGGCTGCTGAACTTCTTCTGTAAAGGTAGGGATACCAGAAACGTTTGGAGTAATCAGAGTCTCGATGGTGTTGGAACACTTGTTCTAACTTTACTAGGAGATTTGGAACCGGTTAAACGAGTTCGCTTTGTCCATAATAGTTTTGATTCCGGAGACAAAGATGGTTGACTCGTAAGCCTTCGCAAACGATGGGGTTTCAATTGACTTTCTTCCATGATTGCGGATTACTCAATCAACTAAAAATAAAGGGGAAGTATGTTTCGGAATTAGATGAATTTTAGACGCTTTGACACAACTTGTTTTTTCAAGTTTTAAGAGTCGAGAAAAAAAAAAGATGACTCTAGTCGCCTTCGATTTTTAATAAGCCTGAAGTGACAAGTGCTCAGATGGACCTTTTCGGTTAAGGAGTCTGAAAAGGAACGAAAGGGACTGCTCTAGAAATCTAGACAGAGGGATTACCAAACCAATCGCAAAACTGCAGAATACTTTTTACAGTATGGAAGTCAATCTTCCCCGAATGCTGTGTTCAGTGCATTGTGATCGATAGGGCGGCAGACACGACTTCCTATGGATAAAGGTTTAAGCCTATTGTGGTCTCCCAAAATATACTCAACGGTACGTGGGAGCACAAGTCCGTACTGGCACTTATCATCTCAAAGTGGAGGAATCACCCAACCAACAGTGAAAACAATAGTTACCAGGCTTTACGACACCGAAATACGTCTCTAGCCTAGACTTCTAGATGTTGTGCGTTAGGTTCCAAAGAGTTTTTAGATTCATTAAATTTATTTTATAGTTGATCTTGCTTAAGAAATTTTCCTTTCAGGTTCACCGCATGATGTAGATGTACAATTCCTAAAATGCAATCTAATATGATAAACAGTTGTTTTATCTTCTTTGTGCAATGAAAATCCTAGCTACTAAGGAAAGAAAAATGGCGTTCTTTTAGCAAAGAGCGTAGAGCACACACTATATGCACTGTCCTAAATCCAACCAATCAAACAGTATAAATGCAAATGCACATGCACGTATTTGTTTTCAGCCTTCTTAATATGTGAATGATAAAAAGAAAGCTAATGCGCAAATCTGAATATTACTAACAAGTTTCTTTTCAAAATCAAAATGAAGACAATGACAACACTTTGTGATTTGGAAATGAAAACTTGCTTTTGACACTAGAAAAACTACTAATTCAGATCAAATACAATAGTAACTGGGTAATCGACTATCAAGAACAATCAGATTCTCTTCTATGACTGAAAATGACACTTGAGACACTTTCAAATCAAGAAACGACAGTACAATTATGTTACTTATTTGTAAAGGAGAACTGAAAAATGACTCAAAAAATACATAAAAACATTTACAGTTCTTTACACAATGGAGGCAGAATAACAGCAAGGAAAGGGGTTTCAAACAGAGGTGTACTGACTATAGGCAGCAAAACTCTTGAATAGATCTGAAAAGAGTGAACACAGAAACCAAAATTTAGGAACAATGCCTAGTCTGATCAGCGCACCTGTAACACAGTGAAACTGAAATGCAACGCACCTACTACACTCGGGAAGTGCGCTGAATTTGAGATTCACAGAACAGACAGTGTGCTGGACCAGGGATGAGACTTTAATTGGGTTTTGGGTCACAGTTTGCAGTTCAGTTCAGGGATTTTGGCCGAGAAAGTGGTAATTAGTAAATCAATCACAGGGGTAGATCTAAGGAGGTTACTAGAGCCACCACGAGGGCAATTAGAAAGCTTGTAAATCAACTGTTTAATTCATATAAAAAACCTGGAGATTGACTGAAGCAACGTTGATCTACTTTGCACTTGCATAGAAAATGGAGTTCGAAGGCTAGCTGGCTTGACTTCAGGCTGTGTCTGTAAGTTTATAAAGTAAGAAAATGTAGATAAACAACCAATCTATTCGCTCCCCAGTGGAGTCGCCATTTTGTTACAGGGAAAAGTGTCTATGCAGAACTGCTAATCCCACTAAGGCTGGTAGCTACCTTAGAAACAAACAAAGTAAAACTACTTTCGTTTTCCTTTATGAAAGATAGATGAGAGAAGAATAAAGGAGACCAACCTCTGTCTTGCGCTTGGTTCCTTGCTCGATTCCTCTCTCTTCTGATAGTCCTTTGCTACTTGCTTTCTTGTATACCCAGCTTCACAGAGTACCTATAGAATCAAAGCAGCATAACACTATACGAGAACATGGATCTATTATCATAAAAAATCTAGTATCATATGTAAATTAACCATACAAATGCATAAAACATAAATTACATAAGAGTATGGAAGAAAACTTGAATAGCTTTATTGATAATCAAAAAAGAGCCAAGAGAGTTACAACCAATCGTTCTGACCCAGCATCATCCTCTCAGCAAGTGAGCCCTTCTTCACCTCATGAAAACCTTAGATCACCCAACACTATGATGTTGCCTCAAGAAACCAATAGCAATTCCTTACAAGATGCAAAATTCCGGCCTCTGGATCTCTGGGATGAGGGATCCATATATAGATGTCTGCAAGGGAGGTGAGTCAGCTTTTGAGATTTGATTAGTGTCTTCCCTCTGATAGTTCTTGCTTCCACTTGGAGATTGATGATCTCTTACTCATCCCTGGTCGAATTTAGAGAGGCAACTGTCACAGGAGAAGTTTCTGGAAGATTCCATGCTTCTCCACCTTACGGATTGACACTGCCATTTATCCCTTCTCACCTATCGCACCCCATAGAAAGGATTTTTGAAATGCAACGCACCTACTGTGTGTATTTAGGTGAGATGCAATGCACCTTGCCTATGGAGCAGGTGAAATGGTCCAATTTTGACCAATTCTGAGCAGTTTTTCATGGAGAACTTCTGGGAGAAGCTGTAATCAGTTGACCTTGTTCTTTTAGGGGTTGGAACAACACTTTTAGGGACTTACGAGCCCTTAGTTTATGGACATTTATACCCTGGGTTGCAATGCCCAAAAATGTCTATAACAGTTGGCTGGGCCCCAGCCAACCAACACGTTTCCCTTTTAAATGGAAACGCTACTCAGTACTGTATCAATTCATTAGCTGTTAAAAATAAAAATAAGATTCATGAAACGTAAGGTGGAGCTCCCTTTCTTATTAAATCATAAAGGTAAATACATGTGTGATTACATATCCAACCCAGATTTGGGCGATAACAAAATGCAAGCCTGTTACTACCTTCCTAGTTCTATCTCTGTTATATACAACTCTATCAACCATTCACCATTTCATCCTATTTACATTTCTCATTATATAGATCCTTGGCCAGAGGCCAAAAGGATCGTTTAACTCGTTACATAATTGATTGCAGAATTTATATTGTTCAACTAATTACATGACCGATTGCAGGTCGTTCAACTAATTACATAACCGATTGCAGAATTTAGATTGTTCAACTAATTACATGACCGATTGCAGGTCGTTCAACTACTTACATAACCAATTGAAGAATTAAGCTTTCGACGTTAAAAATTATGGATTTTAACAGAACAGGCCGTAACAATCTCCAGTTGTTAATTTCTCATAAATCCGATCTCAACTACCTCTATATTGCCTTACTATCTTAACTAGAGCTCGTCTTCCTTCAGATCTAACCTACTGTCGTGGCTAAAGAAGCCCAAAACTGGGTGGCGATCAAGGAGATCCAGATCTGCTGCAAGTGTTCACAGTGTTGGCACTGGTGCAAGATCCACTCCTACACTAAGATCAGTGGTCACATAAGCATTTAACTACCAAATAACATTAGAGGTATAGATAAGTTACGAAAGTAATTATAAGCAAAAAATCATGCAATAAATAATTAATAAATGCTTAGTTAAATTAAAATATGTAAAATATGAAGTTAATGTAAAATGTGTCATCGTTCTTGCACTAGTGAAAGATGAGGGTGTGTAAGATGGGTAAAACAGGGGTATTTAGGAAGGGAAAAATGGTCAAAAAGGGGAAATTTAGAGGACTAACATCCTCCCATCCCTAAACTATTGTGTGTCCTCACATAAATTCTTTACCTCTGCAAAAAACTTCAAAATGTTAAGCACTCCAACTCAATCCTTCTCTGGCATGTTGTCCTTAGTCTGCATTGTTTCAACCTTCTTCTTTCTGATGCTCCTTAACTTCTTTGTCACCTTTTTCAATTGCTTGAAACATCATGCAACTCGATATTTCCAAACTCTGACCTCACTTTTATTTTTTTGGAGCTCTGCCTTTAACTCTCCTCTGCTCTATTCTTTCTCCTCCTGCACTTCGGCTACAAGTTGTTCCAAGTTCTGCACTTGAAGCTCCAACTCAGCTACCCGAGCAGTAGGAGTCACCAATTATTTTCCTCCTTCTATTTCAGTAGGGGTTGTAACTTCCTCAGAGACTTTCATATCTACCATGGTCACATCAGGGAACTCTTCTCCCTCTGGTCCCTATTTTTCTGGCTCTTCCTCCTCTGGTTCTTCTTCCTCCGGTTCTTCTTCCTCTGGTTCTTCTTCTTTTGGTTCTTCTTCTTCTGTGGGTTCTGTCTCTTCTTTTTCAGGTTCTTCTGCCTCTTCTTCTTCTGCGGATTCTTCTTCTCCTACGTCTTCTTTTTCTTCAACTCCTTCTTCTATCAATACTGTTGTTGGGCCATGAATACGACCACTTTGTAACACTTATTTCATCCATTTTTACTCTTCTCTATTATATCATCTATTATAATTTATCATTTAAATCCATTTTATAAATGATTTATGCTCTCATGGATGAATGTTATTTATTCTCCTTTATTTCTAATAAATTGATGATTATGCATTATTTTATCAATGATAGTTCTAATAAGTTGGTTATAACATTATTCACCATTTTTAGCCTCCAAAGTAACTTCCAGATTGAAGATTTGATTTTTAAATCTGCCAACTCAGAAATTCGCTGGTTTAAGGAGTGACATTTTTGTGGTTGAGATTCTGAGCAAATGAAGACGAATTTGAGAAATCCGGAACATGGGTTTTGTCCAGAACGGGCCCAATTAACTTTAACAAAGAACGGTTTGCCCAAATTCGGCTTGTACAAGGAGAAACTCAGGGTTCTTTGAGCACGATTTTCTCAGATTTGCAGTTGCGGCTGTCCTCCAAATCTCAGCTGCAAACCCAAATTCGTCTTGCTTTTGTTGAAGAGATGAAGGGAAATATATTTTCTTGTTGATCATCTGGTTATAATCAACCCAAATTTGTAAAAGAAATCATGTTGTAATTATCTATGCTCTGATCCTTCTCTATTTAAATGAAACCAAATATCAGAGGAGGGGACGACTGTCTTCTGTAATTTTACGGTTCCAGAACAAACTTTAATCATTGAGTCTCACTGAGACCTGATTTTGTTATACTTTTGTGGATGCAATTAATATAAAAGACTTGGTGTTCATTCCGTCTCTGCGTCTAGAGTAATCTAAGGCGGTGTACCATCGGCAGCTAAGGGCCCGGCTCCAAAGGACACTTGCCTTTGTATCATTATACGATGATTCGTGTGTGGATTGTCTATCTTTATTACGTAGCAATTTGATACATTCTTTATATGATACGCTATGTTCTGTTATGATCAATGAATGAATGATTTCTCCATGTAAGAACTCTGCACTATATAATTGAATTCACACGGGGTCGAATTGTATCTTTATTCAGCCATTTCTGTAACAGAGTGCTGGTATGAATATTTGTGGGATTTGAGAGTAGCGTCATTCTGTTTAGAAACATAGTTATATCATCCAATATTCTCATATTGCTATATTAGTGTGTTTTGTATATATGATTAACGTTCTTGTTTTATAATGAACTGTTGTTCCATAATTCATTTGTAAATATCTTCTCGTAAAGTAAAGATCATTGGAATTGCTTTTGCCGATTGTTATTTGATTGCGGAATGAGAGTTCAGTTCTAACTCGCGAGATTTAGTTCTTTTAATTGCTATTTCATTTTACTTGCTGCCATTCCATTTCCTTGCATTTACTGCTTTCGTGTGAGAGAAGGTCTAAGGCTGTAGTGAGCCTCAGCAAGTCGTTGCTTAGCTCCCAGACCTATGGTCCATGCTCTAATTTCCTTTCCATCAGTTTCTAGAGGGATGGGTTATCACTTCCGCACCCTTGACTGATAAGCTGTCTTGTGAGATTTTACCCTTTTGAAGTAATTTAGTCATAGTTTAGCACCCGTCTACTCTTGTGTTCTCTGAACGCTTTACTACTAAACATTACTCTTGAGTAAATAGCCGCCTCAGACAGAGTACACTCTTGAAATAAAAAGTCGTCCCTGGGTTGACAATTAATGTGAAGGTAATTAGGAGTTCGAAAGGCACCTTTTTATCGCTCCACATTTTGGCGCCGTTGTCGTTGCAGTATAGTGGTAAGTATTCCCGCCTGTCACGCGGGTGACCCGGGGAGAGTGTAGCCATTTCTAAAGAGTAGTGTGAATCTGATGAGTGCCTGCTAGGGAAGAGTTGGATCTTAAAAACGGAAGGTAAGAACCTGCGTACGGAGCATGTAAAAGCCCTGCTCCCCCGTCCGCTTTCCAGCAGGACTGTTAAAGAACCTAGAGTAGAAATAGATGTTTGAACTTTTGAATGATTAGGAAAAAGATAGAAATTTAAAAAAAAAAAATGAATCACATGATCTCACGCAAGTGGTGATGTAAGCACCACCCATTTCACTAACCGATTGACGAGAACATTTGCAGAAGGAGCCTCGAAGAAAACACATGAAGAACATCTTATATTAAGGTAAGATGGCTCACGTTTCTACTTTTGAATTTCCTATCAAAGATCTAGGAGGAGTGACACAAATGCACATAATTCCCCCATCTTTACCAAATTTTCATGGTTTAGCAAATGAAGATCCAGATACATTCTTATTTGAGTTTGAAATACTTTGTAGAGGATATGATTATTGTACTGACGATCAAAGATTGAAAGTGTTTCCTCTTACTCTAAAAGGAGCAGCTCTCCGATGGTTCATGAGCCTAGGTGGGAATTGCATCCAATCATGGGAGGACATGGAGAACATATTCTTGAAGAAGTACCAAGACTATTGCAAATCCAATGAAGATATTTTCGGTATGATACAAGGGGAAGATGAAAGTTTGGAGGATTATGTAGATCGATTTCAATACAACCTTCAAAAATCAAAATATAAGCATTTGGAGAAAGAGACCTTAAAAACACTCCTTCTTAAAGGGATCAAAGATGAATTTTTAGAACTCTTAAATGTGATAGGGAAAGGTGATGTTTTTCAGTTATCATATGATGATGTTTGTGAGTTGTGCATAAGGTATTCAAGAGGAATCTCCAAGGCTGGTAAGAATTCTAGAGATGTTTGTTCTTTCTTTTCCAAATCTGCTACAAGAATAGGAGACATAAGAGCTGAAATCAATGTGTTATTTGAAAATTTTAAAGTTGATTTTATTAGCTCTCTAAATGAAAAATTGGATGTTTTGCAGGTTCATAAAAATCAAGAATTGGATGAAGTGTTTTACCCTCAAGACCGAAAGGAGCATCTCATAGATACTCACTCTTCCTTATCTAGGATGGAAGTAGCATATCAAAGAGGTAAGGAAGCTGCAACAAGGTCAAAACCACGGAAATCATGCCCTACAGGTATGGTTCAAAACACTTTTTCTCCACTTTCTTACTTGCATAATCCATTATGGAATATTATTGTGTTAGGGCAGCCATGTCAATATCAATATAACCACCTATCATGTTTACAAGTTGGGTATGGTTCATCTTATGATGGCATGACTACTCTCCCTCATCTTATAGCACAAGCACATTCTCCATATTCTCCACCAGCTCTTTCACAACACCTTGCTTGCCCCTCAAAACCATTCACACAACCCAATCAGCCACATCATCAAAATGCTCCATTCCATACACATTTTCCTGCTCAACTAATTCCACACCCTCACCATAATAAACCAGTACAACATGCTTACAATGTTGAGCTGGAAAATTTACCCACCCTTCCCACCCATTCTATCTCACATGTGTTATTAGAGAAAACCTACAATGAGATTCAGAATGTTTCAAATGCAAAAATTGTAGAAGCTATGGAAGAAAATGAGGTTTCTTTTACTATGCATCAACAAGCTATTTTAAAAGCTCAAGAACTTCATGATATGATGGCTATGCGAAATCAAGAAAATAAAGGATACATTGAAGATTGGTTTCATTCCATCATTTGTTTGCAACATCACTCCATGCTTCAACAATTTTTGATACCATTTTTTGAAGGGAAGTTGGCTTCTCATACCCTAATTTTTATCAACATGCATTTTTCGAATTTGGGTATGTGCATACATGAGGCCTTATTTCTAACATGGCTCCACTGGAAATACTCTTATACATAAACATAATCAATTCTCAAAGAAGAGTAGGATGGTGGAGAAAATAAAATAAATAAAGAAATAAAACAAACACATTTTTTTTATTTTTGCAAAACTAGTTGTTTCTTTTGTTGCAACACGCTATCGAAATCAACATCGATGATAAATATTTCAATCTATTTGTGTATGTAGATGAATCATAATAGAAATAATAAGTTCTACAAACACTCATTTTCATTTTTATCACCAATTTGAAAAAATGCTTGAATTTCATTTTTTTTTGGCTTGCGGGCTTGATAAACTTTCTGGAAAAACAGTCGGGACAGTCACGTTTTGAGGGATCAAAAGTGAATATTTTTAAAACTTGTTTCTACCCTAAGTAGCCCTTGATGTCTACTTTCTAACCCAATTTGAATCACTCAATTTGGATTTGAAACGAAAAAGTTAGAGCCAAAACATTGACCGAATGTCTAGCGGGCAGCTCAGGAACAGAGTTGGGACAGTCAGTTTTTGGAGGCCTAAATGAATGAATTTTTAAAACTTGTTTCTATGGTAGATTCCCCTATGAATATAGTTTACAATGCAATTGGAATCACTCATTTTCGATATCGTATGGTGAAGTTATGATCAAAATACTGATTGTCTATCGTAAATCAGCACCCTTAAAACTATGTCTTTCCGGTTGTTCCTTACAATATTTGACCTATCAATTCTTCTTGTCTTCAAAACCTGTTTCTATTGGAGATCAATAAATGAATCTATTTTCATTTCCAATTTGAATCATTCGAATCCGACATCAAACGAACAAGTTATGCTTGAAATATCAACTATTGGTCTAAGCCAGGTAATCGAAAATGACTCTATGATGCAGGTTGTTCTAAACAAATTTGACATATCATATCATTGATTTTTTAAAACCTGTTTCTATTGGAGATACACCTTTGAATTAGCTCTCATTTTGCTTTGGAATCACTCAATTTCGACGAAAAACAAAGAAGTTGTGATTAAAACACTGCAGGTTAGCATGATTCGCCACTGCTCTCCCGCAAGTGACAGATAAATTTTACTTTGTTATTTTCTCAATGGATTTGTTATACAGAGTAACTACTTGTTGTTTTTTGCATAATTCTTGGATTAGGGGAGCCCGATCACCTCTCTTTATCCATGATTTAATGTTTTATTGCAGGTAGATACTCGTTTTTTGCAGGTCCTGGGAAAATAAAGAAGGTCAATTTATGGACGAGTGATTTTTCAAAGAATTTTTTATAAAACAAAGGAATTTTATCCAAATCATTACCCAACGGATTCATAATAGAACAAATGAAGAATTGATTTCAATTTCAAGATTCATGTCTTGTCACTGCTGCCAAAACATTTTTCAAAAAGATCATTTTTTTACATAATATCATAGTTGTTGTAACCTAATGTACATATTGTTTTTATAAATAAAATGTTGTTTCTTTTCTAATTTCTTTTATATTTTGTGTTTCAGGTGTTGCTTCATTCAAAAGCATCAATGCAGTGAACAGCTAATTCATTCTTTGCGTGTTTGCATTTTATGGTTGTGTATTTTGCTGTTCCTTTTATAAAGGAACAGCATTTGTGTGCATTTTTGTCGTTCCTGCTGTTCCTTTTTCAAAGGGACATCATTTTCGTTTTGCTATTTATTTTCTAAAGGAATAGCACTTTTTGGTTCAGCCATTCATTTTGTTGTTCCTTTTTCACAGTTCATTTTGCTGTTCCTTTTCGAAATGGAACAGTTGTTGTTCCTTTTCGAAATGGAACATCACTTTTGCACTTTCACGTTGGGTGTGTTTTTGTTGTTCCTTTTTCAAAAGGAACAACATTTGGTGTGTTTTTGTTGTTCCTTTTTCAAAAGGAACAGTATTTGGTGTGTTTTTGTTGTTCCTTTTTCAAAAGGAACAGCAGTGCGTGTTTTTGCTGTTCCTTTTTCAAAAGGAACAACAGTTTGAGTTTTTGCTGTTCCTTTTTTCAAAAGGAACAACAGTGCGTGTTTTTGCTGTTCCTTTTTCAAAAGGAACAACAGTTTGAGTTTTTGCTGTTCCTTTTTCAAAAGGAACAGCAGAAAAAGGAACAGCAGTTTGAGTTTTTGCTGTTCCTTTTTTTCAAAGGAACAGCAGTGCGTGTTTTTGCTGTTCCTTTTTCAAAAGGAACAGCAGTTCGAGTTTTTGCTGTTCCTTTTTCAAAAGGAACAACAGTTCGTGTTTTTGATGTTCCTTTTTCAAAAGGAACAGCAATTTGAGTTTTTGCTATTCCTTTTTCAAAAGGAACAACAGTTCGTGTTTTTGTTGTTCCTTTTTCAAAAGGAACAGCAGTTTGAGTTTTTGCTGTTCCTTTTTTCAAAAGGAACAGCAGTGCGTGTTTTTGCTGTTCCTTTTTCAAAAGGAACAGCAGTTCGAGTTTTTGCTGTTCCTTTTTCAAAAGGAACAGCAGTTTGAGTTTTTGCTGTTCCTTTTTCAAAAGGAACAGCAGTTTGAGTTTTTGCTGTTCCTTTTTCAAAAGGAACAGCAGTGCGTGTTTTTGCTGTTCCTTTTTCAAAAGGAACAGCAGTTCGAGTTTTTGCTGTTCCTTTTTCAAAAGGAACAGCACTTGGTGTTTTTGTTGTTCCTTTTTCAAAAAGAACAGCAGTTTGGCCATTTTTTTACAAGCACTCATGATCTTAGGAAAACGGCATCCCAACTATTTGCTTGCATGGATTCTTCTCTTTCAAAAGGAACGACATTTGCATTTTCGCGTTTTTGTGTGTATTTTTGCTTTCTTTTTGGTATGCATTTTCTTTGTTGTTCCCTACACAGAACACCACTTTCTTTTTGAGTGTTTTTGCTGTTTCTTCAAAAAAAAGCAACACTTTGAGAGTATTTTTGAGAGCAACCCTTCCTTTCTCTTGTGGGATTATTCATAGTTCATCTCAACCACATTTTCCTGATTCTTTTTCATGGCATGAAGTACACTACTTTTATGAGGACAAGAATTATGGATTCTATTGAAGCAAGTTAATATCATTCACGTTATGATCTTTAACAGGACAACTCCTTGATGATAGATTCTTTTCAGAAGGGACACAATTATTTATATATCACTTTACTGCATTGTTTTCTATTGAACATGATATTGATTGACCATCTTAATACCATGCTGGTTCCATCATCCCTGGTTATAATCTTCTTTGTCTCTAATAAATGAGATTATGGGTATATTTTTTTATTGACATGTTCAACTTCTTCCGCCATCCCTGCTCTTAAGGAGTACTGAGCCTCCCTCTTTTTATCATAAAAATGTGTAATAATAACAAAATTTTGTTCGCAGATCGAGGATAGGGGGTCTCATTACGAGCCAGCCTACCATGTTCATAAGGCTGTAACAAAGTGACATTCCCATTATAGCCACCACACCAGGGTTATGATCCATTGGATAGCCAAATTATCCTTGGAACAGGAGGTCTCATCACGAGCCGGCCTGATCACTCTTGCTACATCCTAGTGAATGGCAGTGTGGTTATTTGGTTACCATGCCAGCACATTGATCTCTTCTGTAGAACAACACTGAAACTCTCTAGTTATAAATTGAGGATTCTGGCTCATATGGGTTAAAAAGCAACCCTGCCGGGGCTATGGACGCCTGTTGGCAGTAGCGGCTCTGCTTATGGTATTGAAGTTATATCTTATCGTCAATTATTATTATAATACCCTTTTCTTATTTTTCTTTTTATCAGAGAAGTTATTTCCTTAACTTTTTCCCTGTTCTGAACCTTTATGCATGAGAAATTGTTTTATGATCAATCACATCATTTTCAGCTAGAATACCGTCAGCAAAGCATTCTTTTAGCATATTGTTGTCCTTTTTCATTTTGTATAAACTATCATCAATCCAAAGCGTCCTATCTCTTATTCATAACTATCTTCACACACTTTGCTCTCAATATAACCATAACTTTCACCGTCCTATCATTCATAAGTGTACTCTGCCTCCCTTACTGATATAGTGTTCATTCCATTTCTTTGCCGTCAGCACCACCCCCTTCATATGCTTTATGGTTATGGAACCTATTTTCCAATTGGAGGGGGGAATGTATGCATTATGGGATTGCATGCGATACGATTACTGCACTTTGCCATACCTTGTTGATTTGACAACATATTAGTATTGCATGTATACATAAGTTTTTCTAATTGCAATTTTGCATGCATCTTATCTGTTGCTATTCAAAGCTAACACTATGGATTCAAGCACATTGTATGCAAAATAGTGCTTTGTTTACAGGAGAACAACAAGTATGGGCAGAATTCTATTCGTCGCATGACCACACTATTGCACTTCACAGTAGAGGCTCGCGAACGTGAACAATTCTTCCAACATGATGTGCTTCCCTGGATTCCACCTTTTGCATCACTTTCAGCACCAACTATGCCTACATCAGCTTCAACAACTACCAGTCCATATATGTCATTCCACATTTTTGGAGGTAAAACTTGAGGTAAAATTGCATAGTTTTCTAATTTATTATAAATTTAGGAGAATCTAATGAAAATCCATTTTGAGCATTATTTGTCATCCTTCATTCCACATCTTTACCACTTCCCCTTTTTCAGCAGCATGTCATTTTCGAGTGTGGGGGAGTGTTCCTTTCCTTCATTTCTTTCTTATGACCATGTCATTCATATTCTTTATTATCCATTGCTATTCTTATTCATTCTCAACACCTCCCTTATTTCATGTTGTTTTACACCAAGCATAGAATTCAACAGCTGGTAGCAACCACCTCTATTTGTTTTCTAGCATCGCATGAGGACATGCTAATTTTTCAGAGAGGGGGAGGAATTGCTACGCATGATGGATGTTTTCTATTTTCTTTCTCATTTAAGGCATACAATTTCAGTGTAGAAATTGATTTCCATAATATTTTTAAAAACTATGAACTCAATTCTTGTGATCTCTAGGAAACACAAACACACTATTAAAATACACATACCTAGATAATTTCAAGATAAATTGGTTCATAAAAATTTTGGAAATCATGCACTCTCACCTACAGCCATTTTGTTTATATCTCATGATCCGTGCATCAAAACAGTCCGATTTTTGGATCATAAAGGCATTTATATATTATAAATTACTTGCCAAATTTCGACAAAAGCTGGTTTGTAGTTTTTGAGAAAATGGTTAATGAAGTTTGCTGTTATCTATGTCATATTTTGCTGCAACTTCATATATACATATAATTGAATGTCAATGTAAAAATTGTTATGCCTTCATCAAGATTACTAAAAGTGAATATTCATTAATTAAGGAAGAATTCATTTGTTCTATCCATTTCATGCGCTGAGATGAACATATTTTTTTATCGCTTGGTTAACACATGGGTTTTTGTCTTTGGGTTGCATGAAGACATGCAATATATTCAGTTTTCGTTGCATGAGGACATGCAACATATTGAGTGTGGGGGTATGTTGGGCCATGAATACGACCACTTTGTAACACTTATTTCATCCATTTTTACTCTTCTCTATTATATCATCTATTATAATTTATCATTTAAATCCATTTTATAAATGATTTATGCTCTCATGGATGAATGTTATTTATTCTCCTTTATTTCTAATAAATTGATGATTATGCATTATTTTATCAATGATAGTTCTAATAAGTTGGTTATAATATTATTCACCATTTTTAGCCTCCAAAGTAACTTCCAGATTGAAGATTTGATTTTTAAATCTGCCAACTCATAAATTCGCTGGTTTAAGGAGTGACAGTTTTGCGGTTGATATTATGAGCAAATGAAGACGAATTTGAAAAATCCGGAACATGGGTTTTGTCCAGAACGGGCCCAATTAACTTTCTTAGAGAATGGTTTGCCCAAATTCGGCTTGTACAGGGAGAAACGTAGGGTTCTTTGAGCACGATTTTCTCAAATTTGCAGTTGCGGCCGTCCTCCAAATCTCAGCTGCAAACCCAAATTCGTCTTGCTTTTGTTGAAGAGATGAAGGGAAATATATTTTCTTGTTGATCATCTGGTTAGAATCAACCCAAATTTGTAAAAGAAATCATGTTGTAATTATCTATGCTCTGATCCTTCTCTATTTAAATGAAACCAAAGATCAGAGGAGGGGACGGCTGTCTTCTGTAATTTTACGGTTCCAGAACAAACTTTAATCATTGAGTCTCACTGAGACCTGATTTTGTTATAATTTTGTGGATGCAATTAATATAAAAGACTTGGTGTTCATTCTGTCTCTGCGTCTGGAGTAATCTAAGGCGGTGTACCATCGGCAGCTAAGGGTCCGGCTCCGAAGGACACTTGCCTTTGTATCATTATACGGTGATTCGTGTGTGGATTGTCTATCTTTATTACGTAGCAATCTGATACATTCTTTATATGATACGCTATGTTCTGTTATGATCAATGAATGAATGATTTCTCCATGTAAGAACTCTGCACTATATAATTGAATTCACACGGGGTCGAATTGTATCTTTATTCAGCCATTTCCGTAACAGAGTGCTGGTATGAATATTTGTGGTATTTGAGAGTAGCGTCATTCTGTTTAGAAACATAGTTATATCATCCAATATTCTCTGATTGCTATATTAGTGTGTTTTGTATATATGATTGACGTTCTTGTTTTATAATGAACTGTTGTTCCATAATTCATTTGTAAATATCTTCTCGTAAAGTAAAGATCATTGGAATTGCTTTTGCCGATTGTTATTTGATTGCGGAATGAGAGTTCAGTTCTAACTCGCGAGATTTAGTTCTTTTAATTGCTATTTCATTTTACTTGCTGCCATTCCATTTCCTTGCATTTACTGCTTTGGTGTGAGAGAAGGTCTAAGGCTGTAGTGAGCCTCAGCAAGTCGCTGCTTAGCTCCCAGACCTATGGTCCATGCTCTAATTTCCTTTCCATCAGTTTCTAGAGGGATGGGTTATCA
Source organism: Pinus tabuliformis (assembly GCA_031772625.1). Lineage (NCBI taxonomy): Eukaryota > Viridiplantae > Streptophyta > Pinopsida > Pinales > Pinaceae > Pinus > Pinus tabuliformis. The sequence goes on along the minus strand of CM062819.1, from coordinate 1,064,440,691 downwards.
CTTCCGCACCCTTGACTGATAAGCTGTCTTGTGGGATTTTACCCTTTTGAAGTAATTTAGTCATAGTTTAGCACCCGTCTACTCTTGTGTTCTCTGAACGCTATACTACTAAACATTACTCTTGAGTAAATAGCCGCCTCAGACAGAGTACACTCTTGAAATAAAAAGTCGTCCCTGGGTTGACAATTAATGTGAAGGTAATTAGGAGTTCGAAAGGCACCTTTTTATCGCTCCACAACTGCCTCTTCTTTTTCGGGTTCTTCTGCCTCTTCTTCTTCTGCAGATTCCTCTTCTTCCAAGGCCTTTTGATAAAATCGGCTAGCAGAGTATTGTCCTCCACCTCTGCAATATTTTCCATGTCTACAAGGACCGACAAGTTGTCATTCTCAGGGGCATGTGCCTGTGGTGATGGCGTAGTAGGGGTTTCTTCAGCGGGTGCACTAGCTGTCTCCTTGGCTAAAGATGAGGCCTTCTCTTCTGTCGATTTTTCCGTTCACTTCCTTTTCACACTAGTGCAAGAAGGACTTCCCTTTTTGCTTTTTCTTCAGCCCTTGCTCTTACTGGCGGGGTCCTTTATCTCTTCTCCAGCGACTGTCCCTTCGTGGAGTTGTTTTAACAACACTTCCCATGTCATTCCTTCCTTCTCCAGCTGCTTTAGGACCACGATTTTGATTAGGTCGTGATGGTATAACCTTGTATTGGTCTGGTCTGCCCTTCCATCTTGTATGCTTTTAGCCATTTTCTCCAGGCTTTTAAGCAGAAAGTAGGGGAAGTTCATCCTCCATCAGACGTGTCAGCCTGCTTCAAAATGTTGGAGCATTCTAAAATGATACACCAAGGTGCGGGTGTATCTTCCCTCGCAGGTCACAAACTTCTGCAAAATAAAGAGGAGGTCCTGCCACTATCCCAGCAGGGCTTTGCGTGGAACTCCTAATTTCCAGTCCACCTCTATATTTTTATCAACGACAAAACACTGCCAGTGTTTAGATTCCATCTTCTGATTTTTGAACCATTTTTCTCCTATGTTGTCCAAGCCCATTGCTGCTGCTATGAATTCCTCTGTAATTTTGAATTTAAGAGGCCCAATTTTCACTCGGTCGTTTTTAAAACTTCTTGCAAACTGTAGGGTGACTTCTTTGTCATACTCATCAAAATTTTGCAAGAACTGTAGAAAACTTGAGTCTCGCAGTAGTGCAAGACTATTGCGATACTCGATAGTTTGCTTAATTTGCTGAGAGACAGGGGTTCATTTCGGACAGACGGCATTGCTGCTAGCGGCTATGAATAGTCGAGCTTTGAGACTTTACATGAAATACCGGAGAAATCGACCTTCATAAATAGAAATCTAACTGTTCATCCATCATTTCCATTATATCACTAGTTCACCTACCATAGACACACAACATCTTAGAGGTCTAGTTGAATTGGTACTCACGGAGGCAGTTTAACAGTTAGTTGAAGTCATAATTACATGTGAATGGAAATTTAGGATTATGGTGGAGTGGGGTAATCATGAGTGAAGGACGTTTAAGATTATGGTGGAGCGGGGTAATTACGTGCAAGCAACGGTTAACACATTTCCGCATTTCTCCATAATTTAAAAAATGAACTTAGAATTCATTAAAGAAATCATGATTCTACTTGGAAAAACATTGTACTTTTAATTAATTTCCTCCTACTTAATATGATAACATAAATACTTCGTTGGTGAAATAAAAATACTTCATATAACTTTCCATAATGACCACTTTCTTATGCCATATGATATAAAAATAACTTGTACTATGCTGCTAACGAGGTGCATGCTCGTACTGATCTTGCACTACTTAAAATCATACTATTCTGCTGGTACTTTTCTGCTTATCTTATCATATAGGACAACATGCTTGCACTAGTGCAAACATAATATCTAAAACAGAGAATTTAAATATAGGCTGGATTTTCACATGGTTTCCTCAACGTTTACTGGAAATTTGCTTCGCCCTTCCTTGATGCTTCAGAGCATATCCTTTTTCTCTTTATGTGCAAGATCCTGCAATAAATTCATGAGGGGATAAAGAAGTGGGAAAGGGGAATTTTTAGAATGAGAAGGAATTTTGTTACAGGGATTCCAGGAAAGTACCAAAAGAGGGAATAAATAGAAGTGCGATAGGGAAAAAAATTTAGGGGTAAATTGGGATTTCTTCGAAGCAGACACGGTAAATTTTAGAAGAATGTGGGAAGCTTAATATTCTGGGATTAAAGAAGAAACCTGAGGGAATATTACAAAAGTGGAGTATGAAGAAAGGCAGAAAATTTTCTAGAAGGTTTGCCTACATTGGTGCAAGAAAAATAACTGCAACGAAAATTAAGCGTTACTTGAATAAAAAATATCCATGATAATTACCCCAACTGTATAAAGGTTGGTTCTGCTGAACCTACTTCTGCTTGGTGGTAGCTAGCATATCTAAAGATCAAGCAACATTTTCTTTTTATTAGAATTTTTTTATCTTCCTATCAGCAAGCTAGTTTTCAAGTCGATCCTTCTGCAATCATGTCAGCAAACTGATTTTCATAATTACAGGAAAATAATTTTTATCTTTACTTTATATATATATATATATATATATATATAGATAGATAGTAAGAAGAAGAATAATTCATGTTTTCAAAAGGTTGGTATTACCATTCTCCACTATTGTCCCAAATTGTTCTTGGACTTGTTGTGTAAAATCTTTCCTGGTAAGGGGCTGAAAGTACTTCTTTAACCTGTGTCCATTTACCAAGAATACTGAATTCTGTCCATCAATAGTTTTAACTTCTACTGCTCCATTTTCAAATACTCGGATCACTTCATAAGGTCCCACCCAACATGTATGGAACTTCCCTTTAAAAATTTTAAATCTAGAATCATAAAGGAGCACCCAATCACCTGGTTGGAATTGCTTTTTCTAAATAAACTTGTCATGCCATTTCTTACGTTGTTGCTAAATTAGTATGTTTTGTTGAACAACATCCCTTCGAAACTCATCTAACTCATTTAATTGGAGAATATGTTGTTGTTGTGCCTCAGAGAGATCTAGTCCTAACTGAACTACAGTCCTGAAAGTTTTGATCTAGAATTCAATTGGTAACAGAACCTATTTGCCATATACTAGCTTATATGGTGTATGTCCTGTGCTATTTCTCCAAATGGTTTTGTGTGCCCACAAAGCTATTGGTAGTCTTTCAGCCCAGTCTTTTCGATGCATATTGACTGTCTTTGTAAGAATGGACTTGATCACTTTGTTTATAGATTCCACTTGGCCGTTTTCTTGCGGGTGATGCGGCGTGGATTTCATGTGCCGGATCTTGTATTGCTCCATCACACCCTATACCAGATTAGAAATAAATTGTGGAACTTTGTCAGAAAAAATTTCCCTAGGCACACCAAATCAAGTGAATATTTTAGTAAAAATAAAATCAACAACAACTTTTTCTGTAGCAAAAGAAACAAATTTAGCCTCTACCCATTTTGTAACAAAATCTGTACAAACCAAAATATGATTTTTACTTAATGATGTTGGATTTATTGGCCCTATAAAATCAATAGCCCATTTTTCAAATGGCTTAACCATAACTTGAGGACATAAAGGCATTTCATTGGTTTGATTAGGCTGGCCCATTGCTGACAGTTATCACAACGCTTAACATATTGTCTGGCATCCTTAAATAAGGAAGGCCAAAAGTAACCAGCATGCAATACTTTATATGCATTTTGCTTATCAGCGAAGTGGCCTCCACAAGATTCATCATGAGCCAATTTCAATATGTCAAACACTTCCTCCTCTCTTACACACCTACGGATAATCAGATCTGGGCCTGTGTAAAAGAGATCTCCTTGAATCCAGGAGTATGCAACACTTTTCCAAATAATATTCCACTTTTCACGAGCGGACAATTGGGGTGGTGTTTTCCCAGTAACCAAATAATTAGTAATGTCAACAAACCACGGAGAATCTGTTGACATAGCAAAAAGATGTTCATCTAGAAAATCATTATTAACAGGAGTTGTTTCACCAGGATTATCTAATCTAGAAAGAAAATCTTCTACAACATTAGATTTTTCTGGTCTATCAACAATAGTAATATTAAATTACTGTAACAATAGTAACCACCTAGTCACTCTACCACTAGTTAATGGTTTGTTCATAAAATATTTAATCGTGGAATGATCAGTATGTACAAATACTTCATATCCTTTAATATGGTGCCTGAACTTATTAATTGCAAAAATTACAGCTAAAAACTCTTTCTCTGTAACTGTATAATTTAATTCAACAGAAGACAAATTCTTACTAATGTAATAAATAGCATAGGATTGTTTATTTTTCTCTTGTCCTAAAGCTGCACCAATAGCCAAATCTGAAGCATCAAAGGAAATATGAAAAGGTAGAGACCAGTTAGGACCTCTCAGAACTGGTGCTTGTACTAACTTTTCCTTCAATGTTTCAAAAGACTACTGGCAAGTTGTAGTCCAAGAAAATTCGCTATCCTTAGCTAGAAGTCAGAAAAGAGGAGTAGCTATCTTAGTTCCAATGAATCTTCTATAGTAACCAACATGTCCTAAAAAACTTCTTACTTACCTTTGAGTTTTGGGTGCAGGAAGATGCAAAATGATTTCAAACTTTGTTGGATCAACCTGGGATACCTTTACTAGAAATCAAATGGCCAAGTACCGCCCCTACTTTGCACATCAATCTACATTTATTTTCACTCAAAGTGAGATGGGATTTTTCACAATGAAGGAGTACTTTTTCCAAGTTTTCAAGAGCTTCCTAAAAAGAATCACCAAACACAGAAAAGTCATCCATATAAATTTCCACAAATTCCAGATCAGCAAAAATAGCCAAGGTTTCCCTTTGAAAGGTAGCTGGGGCATTACATAAGCCAAAGGGAAGCACTCTATAAGAAAATGTACCCCATGGACATGTAAAAGTAGTTTTTTTCATGATCTTTGGGTGCAATCTGTATCTGGTTATAGCTAATGAAGCCATCCAAAAAGGAAAAGTATTCCTTTCTTGCAAGGGTATCAATCACCTAGTTAATGAATGGGAGAGGGAAATAATCTTTGAGAGTGGATTTGTTTAATTCTGGATAGTCAATAAAAATACGCCATCTTCCATATTTCTTAGGTACTAGTACTATTGGAGAGACCCACCGACTGTCAGAAATAGGATAGATAAAACCGGCATCAAAGAGTTTCCATACTTCTTCATTCACAATATCTCTTAGAGCTGGATTCATTCACCTTTGTGGTTTTCAGACAGGTTAGGCTCCTTCCTAAATATAGAAATGATGTGTGCAAGTTTCAGGATGGATACCCTTCATATCTTCATAGCCCCATGCAAAGGCACTAAGATGGTTTCGCAACAAATTCACAAGCTGCTCTCACTGAGATGAGTCCAAATATAAACTAATATACAAGGATTTACTAGGGCTAATCTCAACAAGAGTAGTATCAAGCTCAGGATTACTCAAGGGAGTGGTCAAATGCAGTAATACAGAAGAATGGGAATCATGATTTTCTTGAAAATCTAGGCTAAAAATTTGGCTCAATGGCTCAAAATCAGGCATAGTGTCTAGATTAATCAGGAAATCTTGAATCTCATCTTCTTGTGAAGACCCAATATAATGATGGATAAGGGAGATGGGTTGAGTCTCTTCATCACTACTTTGATCCAACCATAAAGTATCTCGAAGGTCCTAAATGGATCTGGCAGGGGGATATAAGGTAACTTTCTTCCTAGAGTCTCCATGTGAAATATACATATCATTAGAATGACATCCAATATATGCTTCGGTGGTAGCAAGCCATGGTTGACCCAAGATCAATGGATGTCCTCCTACTTGGTTCTTTGGCTGAAGCACAATGAAATCAGCAGGATATTCCCAAGAATCTAATGAGATGATCACATCATCCAATACTCCTTCTGGCTAAATTTTAGATCTATCTATTAATTCAAGCATAGTGGGAGTAGGGCAAAGATGAGATAATCGAAGTTGGGGTTCCAATTTATTCCTCCTAGGTTTCTTGAGACAGTGTTCCTTAATAATCTTGGTACAAATGGGGATCTCTTTGATGGCTTGAAGCAAAGGTATTTTAATGAAAAGATTCTGAAGCTCTAATGCCAAGCTAGTCTCAGAAATAGGCTCACTTCTTTCCATCGCTAGCCTCTTTGGGAAGGGAGGCTGGTTGGAAGAAGGTGGAAAGGATCCAGCGGGTAAGGGCTACTTGGTGACTACTTTCGGAGAAGGGTTAGGAGTTTCCTCTTCTCCTTTCTCTTCAAAAATCACTGTGGGGCGGTTCTGATTTTCTGATGTTACAGTCCTTCCTGATCTTAACTGAATATCATGAACCCCAACTGGAATAGATTTCTACTCATATGGTAAAGGTGGGTCTGTTATATAAATCATTTTCATTGCTTTGTTATTGTTAGGATTGGGCATAGGTTGAGAAGGCAATTGAGGATGTTGAAAGGGTGGAGGTAAAGGCAATGGTGGAGTAGACTGACTCGGAAGCCGAGGCATTGAATTTTGTGTACGAGGATATGCCTACATAGGTGGCCGATAGGAATATGGAGCATGAGTTGGCCCTCTCCATCCTTGTTGCCATGGTTGAGAAGGTTGCCCATGCTGATATTAATTTCCATACTGCCACTGTTGATTATAACCAAAATAGTGTGGAGAAAATTCAAGAGCCATACCTGCACCTACCTGAGGCCAATTTCTTCTTTCTCCCATAGCATTCAAGTATTCAGCTTCAGGCTGTCCCCCTATAAATACAGCTTTAAGTCCTGGTATAGAGGGACATTTTTCTGCGATATGGTCTTCTGCACAAATAGCACACTTATTAGTTTCCTTTAAATTAAGAGGACACTCTTTAGGAGGATACTTGTCTCTACATTTAGGATAGAAAATACATTGTGACTCTTGTTCCTTTATAAGTTTTTGCTGAAATTTTAAAGAGCCCAACTACTTAGAAACAACATTCATTATATCAATTTTCATGTTTTCCATTTTATTTTCTACTCCAATAATCATAGCATCAGTAGATTCAGTTTTTCTATTTCTATTTTGAGTTCCTCTACTAGATCTATACTGATTTCTTGAAAATTCCCTGAATAATTCACAAATTTGATCAAAATTTTGCTGAGAAATATCACCTTGTCCTAACAGATTTAGATTATTTCTAGCATTATCAGTAAGTCCTCTTAAGAACAAGGTTCTAATAGTGCTGGAATCAAGATTAATTTTCAATCTTTGTAAAATATAAAAAAATCTTTTTAAGTAATCTTCAAGAGTTTCATAATCATCTTGTATGATTGTAAAAATTGCATATTGCATGTCCCTAGTTTTGTAATATTCTTGATATTTAGACAGAAACATTTTCTTCATTTGATCCCAAGAGGTTATAGAGTTTCCTCTTAGCCCCATGAACCAGCGTAAAGCTAAGTCCTTGAGAGTAGCAGGAAATAATCTTAACTTCTGTGCATCAGTTGAATAATCATAACTTCTACACAGAATATCAAACTCGAATAGAAAAGAGTTAGGGTCTTCATGAACTTTACCATGGAAATGGGGGAGAGATGATGGTGGAATATTCTTCATTTGCACCACAATATCAGGATCCACAATTGGAAACACAAAAGTGGATTGTTCTCCACTTATTTGGTTTTCACTAGACCCTTCCACATAGTCTTCATGATTTACCATTGTTTCTCTCTTACTCTCAATAGGCTAAACCACACCTGAGTTGTTGTCACCAGAATCCAGGTGGATTGTTCCTGCGTGATGTGTTTGAATTGGATTGGTCTTCCTGCTCATAGAAGGAGACCCAATATGAGAATTTTTTTCAGAATTCTTTTGGCCCTTAGTGGGCTTTGAACCCTTACCTTTCCTAGGCATTCATTTCAGAAAAAGAAAGAAAAACAACAAGTAATTTCTAATAAAAATGCTGTTAGAAATCAATTAACACCAGTAAAATTCCTTCAAAAGAAAAATCTTTTCCAAACAATACTGAAAAAAATAAAGAAAAATTACCTCTATTGTATAATCAGAAAATTCTTACCAAATCAAATTGCCTCCCCGGAAATGGCGCCAAAATGTTGGGTGCAGGAATTACACTTAAGTAAACTCCTCAACACTTAAATTGTCAACCCAGGGGATTCGTAAACTTAGAGGTGAAGCATAGGAAATGATAGAGATGGTATGAATATTTCTAATATCAATTCCTACCTTCTTTAAAGGAAAGATTGTAGAATCAAACTATAAAGAGAAAAAGGCAACTTGAACCATCAAAATAATCTGAGACTGGAACAAGGGAAAATGTACTTGTAAAAGAAATTTAGAAATAAAGGGGCAATTACTCTAGCTAACTATTGATTATCTACTGAGTATGTGTTTTCTTTAGCAAAGACACTTTAGCAGTCTTCTACAGATGGGCCCTTCAAACCTACTTATGTAAAGATTTCCTTTTCTCAAGAATATATCTTGGACTAGTGCAGGAACAACGATTTATGCAGAGGGTGTAAAATGACATTTGTACTAAAAGTGTTTTTCTTCATGCAAATGCTTGAACTCTCTCAAGTCCAGAGAACTTAGATCCTGTACCAAGAAACTAAATCTTGCACCAGTTCAGAGCTTCTTACACTTTTCTTTAATTCTTGAAATCAAAGCCTAATTACTGCAAGTGGTATGAGACCAAATTGCATACCAAAACGATGAATGTTTCTGGATTTAGCAAAGTGTAGAAATAGAGAAACGATCCTTATAATTTATCCTGTTATGAAGTACTAATGAAAGAAAGAAAGCTGTTAGAAGTAAACTAAAAAGGCTTGTTGCATTACACAATCTTGCACTGGTGTAGGTTCAGTTCTTTTGCTTAAAACAAACAGGAAACCAAATCAAACAGACTTGTAGAAAGTGAATAGCACACCAATGTGCAATGGTGCAGGTAATTTCTCCTGCTTGGACCAAGCGAGGAAAATCAAACAAAACGTGTTGAAAGTGAATAACACACCAACGTGCACTGGTGCAGGTAACTTCTCTTGTTTGGACTAAGCAGGGAAAACCAATCCAAAATCAGATGCAAGGAAAGGAAATTTAACTACTTCACACTGCACATCTTCTTTCACTCAAAGAGGAATTCAAATACTATAAATTAAATCACACTTGGCAGTATAAAACATAAATTACAAGAACAGAAAATCGGGAGAACGTGCTGGGTTGGTTGGGCCCTAGCCAACAAGCGTGTTTCCATTTTAAATGGAAATGCTACTCAGTACTATATCAATTCATCAACTATTAAACATAAAAATAAGATTCATCAAATGTAAGGTGTAGATCCCTTTCTTATTAAATGATAAAAGCAAATACATGCGTGATTACATATCTAGCCCAGATTTGGGCGATAACAAAATGCAGGTCTGTTACCGCCTTCCTGGTTCTATCTCTGTTCTATACAACTCTATCAACCATTCACTATTTCATTCTATTTACATTTCTTGTTATATAGATCCTTGGCCGAAGGCCAAAAGGATCATTTAACTCATAACATAACCGATTGCAGAATTTAGATTGTTCAACTAATTACATGACTAATTGTAGGTCATTCAACTAATTACATAACCGATTGCAGAATTTAGATTGTTCAACTAATTACATGAACGATTGCAGGTCATTCAACTAATTACATAACTGATTGAAGAATTATGCTTTCGGCCTTCAAAATTAGGAATTTTAACAGAATAGGCCATAGCAATCTCCATATGTTCATTTCTCATAAATATGATCTCATCTACCTCTATATTGCCTTGCTATCATAACTGGAGCTCGGCTGCTTTCAGATCTAACCTGCTGTCATGGATAAAGTGGCACAAAACTAGGTAGTGATAAAGGAGATTCAGATCTGCTGCAAGGATTCACGGTGCTGGCACTGATGCGAGATCCACTCCTTCACTAAGATCAGCGGTCACGTAAGCATTTAAATACCAAATAGCATTGGAGGTATCGATAAGTTATGAAAGTAATTATAACCAAGAAATCACGTAATAAATAATTAATAAACGCTAAGTTAAACTAAAAAATGTAAAATATGAAGTTAATGCAAAATGTGTCATCGTTCTTGCACTAGTGTAAGATGATGGTGTGTAGGATGGGTAAAACAAGAGTATTTAGGAAGGTAAAAATGGTCAAAAGGGGGAAATTTAGGGGACTAATAGGTATGTTCAGAAAAAACATCCAGAGACTCAAATTTTGGGACAGAAAGAGGCAGGTGTGCAGACAAGAAGAACTATTACAGATGCTTCAAGCTATCTAGCATTGCTTTCCTCCACTGAACCTCAAAATGTAAATGAAGCATGAAAAGATGAAGATTGGGTCAAGGCCATGAATAAAGAACTTGAGAAAATTGAAAAGAATAATACATGGGAATTACTTCCTAGACCTCATGATAAGAATATCATAGGAACCAAATGGATATTCAAAACAAGCTGAATGAGAATGGAGAAGTTATTAGAAAGAAGGCCAGACTTATTTGTGAAGGATATGCTCAACAATAAGGTATAGATTTTGAAGAAATTTTTGCACTTGTTGCTAGACTTGAAGCCATAAGAATGTTCCTTTCTCTTTCTAGTTTTCAGAAATTCAAAGTATACCAAATGGATGTAAAATTTGCCTTTCTTAATGGAAACTTAGAAGAAGAAGTCTATATTGAGCAACCAGATGGATTCATTCTTGGAAATGATGCCAAACTTGTATGAAAACTTAGAAAGGTTCTCTATGTTCTAAAAAAAGATCCAAGGGCCTAGTATTACCATCTTGACAAATATCTCCGTCAACAAGGTTTTTCAAAAGGATCAGCTGATAGCAATTTATATACAAAGATTGACAATAATAATACTTGTTGTGTATGTTGATGATATCATTTTTGGTAGCAATGAAGAAGCCATGAGTCAAAATTTTGCTTCGGTAATGTAGCAAGAATCTGAAATGTCCCTGCTTGGTGAGCTTACATATTTTCTTGGTCTACAAGTTCAACAAAATAAAGATGGTATTTTTTTGTCACAAACCAAATATCTCAAACAGATCTTGAAAAAATATGGCATGGAAGATTCTAAACCAGTATGCACCCTAATGGTAATAGGATGCAGTCTCAGCTCAAATGATGAATCAATAGCAGTACATCAACCAACCTACAAATCCATGATTGATAGCTTGCTTTATCTAACAGGTACCCAACCAGACATCATGGATGCAGTAGGAATAGTTGGAAGATTCCAAGAAAATCCAAAGGAATCACACCTTTAGGCAGTCAAAAGGATTTTCAAATATCTGCAAGGGACAGAGAATTTTTCTTTATGGTATCCTAGAGATACAGATCTTACACTTCATGCATATACAGATACAGATTGGGCAGGAAGCATTGATGATAGAAAAAGCACTAGTGGTGGTGCATTCTATATGGGTTCCAGATTAGTGTCTTGGTTCAGTAAGAAACAAAGTTCAATTGCATTATCTACAACTGAAGCAGAATATGTGGCTGCTACATCTTGTTGCACACAACTCCTTTGGATGATGCAAACATTGCAAGTCATTTATATCACATGTACTCCACCCATCTCCATTCTATGTGATAATACAAGTTCCATCAATATTTCAAAGAATCCAGTCATGCATTCCAAGACCAAGCACATACCCATAAAATATCATTTTCTATGTGAACAAGTGCTTGAAAAAAAGATCAAATTGGAGTATGTTCCCTCCAAAGAACAGGTTGCTGATATATTCACCAAACCACTACCCAGAGAGACATTTGAATATCTCAAAGAGAAGCTGGGAGTAGTTGATGCATCATCCTGCTATTAAAACTTATCTATTTCAGAGAAAGGTGGTTATACGCGAGTTGCATGAAGCGTAGTTGCATACATGCGCCAGTTTCTGTGGACACAGTCGCGTATAAGTTGGTTTGAGGAAAAGTAGTGGGCCAGACTCAGGATGAAAGGAGTCTAATATGGTTAAGTGAATTATCTGCTCTCCTTGATGATGGTTACAATCTGTGGATGACATGTGGAAGTATGTTGGCTCTCATAAGTTGTTGATAACTTGATGTATATATGATTGATGATAACTCTTCTACTATATGAAATGATTAGATTTGACAATGATCATCTGGCATAGGTTTAGGGGGAGAAAATACTTCTAATAATTCATTGTTGGAATTATCTTAGAAGATCTTGGTACAAATTCACATAGTTGTTTTTTATTCATGTGGAATAGGTTCAAGGGGAGATCATGGTTGTTGTTCTGGATGCTGATTGACAGATGCTATTGATGATCTTTGTTGATGACTATCATGGTCTTGTCTCATATATTTGGTCTCTATTATATATGTCATGTATATCTTTTAATGTAAAGGTCATGAAATGACCTATTTTGTTATCCCACTATGCATGGAATTGATGATGTAATGTTCTTATTTTGACATGTATAAACAATTGTTATATCCCCACTTGGTTGGGAGATGGATGTATGTATGAGTCGTTGGTTATAGGAAGGTCCTTTATGATGTATGTATAGAGTCATGTTCTTCTTTTAGAAAATCTTTTTGCAGACCTTGCTTATATTCAGGGGGATCATGGACTCAATCAAGGAGCTCAATCAACACACTTCAGCATATCATAGAATTCAACTTATACTCAGGGGGAGCATAACCCTTTTCCCTTGATGATAAAGGGGGAGAGTGACTAGTGGTTTCCATCAAGTCAAAAGGGGGATATTGTTAGCATTATGACACAGATTTGGCACTATGACACAGGTGTTGCCCTTGATGGAAACTCACTCAGATGACATATCATAGTTCAGAATCATAGAATGAAGAAAGAGAGGTATACGCAGGTTCCGTATTGACCAAACCACTTGTACATGTGGGTTAGAAGAACAAAAGATGCTTATAATGTACACACACACTTTCACAGAAGGAAAGGCACATACATGTTGGAAAACTAAGTTTTGGTCTGTGGTATTTGGTCCATGGTATTTTGATCCATGGTATTGGTCCAAGGTATCTAGTCCGAAGTGTTGACCCCAGGTATTTGGTCCAAGGTATCTGATCTGAAGTGTTGACCCCATGTACTTGGTCCAAGGTATTGGTCCTAAGTGGTTTTGGTCCATGGTATTGAATAAGGCCTAAGACTATAAAAGGAGGAGAAGATCATTAGGCAAAGGTACTAAAGTATTGAATATATGATGAAGTACAAGATCTAGTATACAGGTTATTGGGTTATGGTGCCTAGTTGGATCTGAACCAAGGATGAACCTTAGTGCTTGATGAAGGATAAGATCTAATGATGGGTCAAGATCTTAAGGCTTGAAGTGAAGTATATTTATGTGGTTTTGATCATTTATCTGAATAACTGGCACATGTTGTAGTTTGTAAATATGATGATCTGGGTATAACTGAAGTCTGGAATTATTGTAAAGTTTAAATCATCATTTACAGATCTATACGCAGGTTCACTTTAGAAAAGGTGCGTATACATGCTGGTTCTGCATATCAAAACAACATATACATCTTAAATTTGATTTGTAGATCTATACGCAGGTTCGCCTGGAGAAAAGTGCGTATGCACGCCGGTTCGACACATGGAAGTAGCATATACCTCATAAAAATGTTTTAGCTACTTCTGTTTGTTGTTGCATTGTTCTGGGTTCTAGCTTGGGTTCTAGTTACTATATTCTGGTTACAACATTTTGAAAAGTGATTAATTGATTCAATTGTGGTTGGTGCAAAGGAGATTGGTTGATGCAGATATATTTGATGTTTGAATGATGTTATTGATGGATCTAGTCTGAAAATTTATGAAACGTGGTCCTTGGAAGAAAAGAGAAGGTTGTAGCCATCTGTAGGCCGACACCTATGTAATAGTAAACATATCAGTGAGTACAAGAGCTAGGGGGTTGTAGCTCCCTTCTAGGAGAAGCTGGAGAACGAGACAAGGTTGTAGCCTTCTGCAGGTAGAAGTCTGCGTACTGGTATAAGACTGCACCAGTACAAAAATTGTAAAAATAAGTTTCTAATTGAAAAATAAAGATAAAGATGATTCCAACAGGTGGTTTTCACCCACGTTGGGTTTCCACCTTATATATTGTGTTCATGTGTGTGATTGTCTGTTATGTTTTTACTGCACCTGGTTACTGTTTATATGGTTCTGATGCACTGATTAAAGATCAACATATGATGAATTAATTGAATCATAAGTTTGCAGGATATACGCTAGTTGATTTAAACACAGTTGCATATACACGCGAGTTCCGTTAACAGAAGTAGCGTATATGAATATGATTATGGAAATGAAAAATTGTTGACTTGCTAATATTGATTCACCCCCTGTTGTGGGGAAAAGTATCCGACTCGGAATGACCCTATCCCTACTCTAAGGGTGATAATTCCTTAGCAACAACTGAAAGTAAAGCTTTGATATTTTCCTTTATGAAAGTACAGAGAAGGAAGAAAAGATTGACCAACCGATATCCTTCGCTTTTGTCGATCTTGTCTTCTCTCTTCGTCCCTTGCTTCCAGCTCCTTGTTCTCTTGCTGGCCCAGCTACACAAAGATCCTGCACAAACAAGAGAGGGAAACTACAAGAAACATGTACTCATAACTGATGCATGGATTAGAGTGAATCAGATATACAAGTAAATACAATACATCAATGCAATACAAGTATATAGGAGAACATTCAAAGCTTTATTGATAGAAGTAAAAGGGTTCTGAGAAGGTTACAACCATCAATGGCTCCAATCCAGCAGCACCTCCCCAGCAGCAAGAAATCTCCTCTTCCCCTCTATAAAAGCAATCACCCAATAACTCTAACTGTAAACCAACAGCACTTCCTTGCTTTGCACAAAATTCCAGCCTCCTTAGACCTCATAGAAGAGCTCTATATATAGGATAGAAGAAGAAAGGATGAGTCAGCTTGAGACTGACATAAAGCTGCCTTGTGTCCTTTCCCTCTTCAGTTAATCTTCAGTTCTTAAGTCCACTTGGAGATCCTTGCTTAAACATGGAGATCAAGTACCTCTTACTCATCACAGGGCGAATTCCTTGAACCAAGTGTCAGTTTGGAAGCTTCCTGGGCAGTTGACACCTTGCAGAATGACTGTGCCACTTGGCCAATCTCGCCCAGCGCAGGTAGCCTTCATTGGTTTTGACTTTCAGCGCAGGTACAAGGAGGAGCAGTTGACATTCAGCGCAGATGCTCAGTGGAGCAGCTGACATGATCCAAAAATAGCCTGTTTTTGAGTGTTTTCAGGTGGAGAACTGATAGGAAGTGCTGTGGTTTGCTGACCTTGTTCCTCTAGGGGTAAGAACAACATGTTTAGGGACTTTGGATCCCTGTAATTATCGACATTTCATGCTCCATTCTGCGAGGCACAAAAATGTCTATAACAGTTGCCCCCTAAAGTATGAGGCCGTTTATCGGGTGAAATGCTTTATCCAGAGGGTCCGAAGTTCATTCAAGTGCTGAGAGGTGCCCTGTAATACAATACAATACAATACATTATTTTTCATTCTGTTTTCATGATCTAGCTGAGGCGGGCATTCCCATGCTCAGCTTTATAAATACATTTTGGTACATAGAACAGACGATCGTCTGATGGTAGACTGATAACTCTCTGCTGAAATTATCATCCTTTGAGTAGGATGATCATCTGTTGCAATGATGTACATGACAAATGCTTTTATATTTCCTGAATATGTATCGCAGCCCGGATGGATGAAACTAGATCCGGGGTCTTCGAACTCATTCGATCTTCACTCTAAGTACAAGTCGATCCATGTGAGAATTTCGCTGAAGTCGAACATGGAAAGACATCACTTGATTACCGGTCAATGATGAAAACCGTTAACAAGCGCGAGAGGAATCACCGATAATGATAATGACCCTCAAGGTACTGCAGTACAATTCACGTGGCGTGAATAAAGGACTTGGCGTCGAACGCCACGCAAAATCTTCTGGTCGAAGGTCATTGATGTATACCTGTCGCCGGAAGTGAGAAACTTGCCATTGAGGCATGCAAGCTTCAAAGTACTGATGGGGTTGTTCCTAGATCAACTTCTTGGATAATGAGCTGAAGTCGACAAGAAGCGATCCGTCAAAGGAGGGCCTTAATGAATCCCACATCAATGACACGGAACGGAGCTAATGATTTTCGTGGAGGTGAAAACAAACTGTGACATATGATTCAGGGTGGCGATCATGAATGGATGAAGGATAATGTATGGCAGTGGATGGGACACGGTTGACACTTTCAGAATGACCTCTCTTGAACATATAACGACACTGATGCGATGGATCGGTAGCATTACCCCAAAATGTGGATGGTTTGGCGAAGACCATGGTGATGAGACCGGTGAATGAAACAACCCAACCCGATGTGGTACGGAAGAAAAGTGTCATGTTCAAGAGCGACTTGCTACCATTAAGCTTCGATGTTCTCCCAATTTTTCCCCAGTCATTTCTGACCAGTACCTCTTTATTTTTGTCAAGCTTGAGGAGGATAACATATGCTTGTTCTATAACCTGCCCTTCGGGCAAGCCCATCGCTATGATTTAACGAGCTTAGCGATAGGGAAACTCGTTCTCGTCTAAAGACAAGTTTGTCGCTATTTAATCATTTTAACGAGTCTAACGACAAGGAAAACTCGGTCCTTTTCATTTTTAGAGAGTCTGAAAAGGTACAGAAAGTTAACTCCATAATTCCTTTTTCGTCATCTAATCCCTTAAGTCCGAAAAAGTATAAAACAATACAGAAGGGATGGGTGTTCGGTACTTTTAACGAGCCGAACAAGACAAGCACTCGATCTTTTTGTGTAATAATCCCTCAGGTCCAAAAAGATTAAAGTCTAAATGAGGGATAGCTCTTCCGGTCCTTTTAACGAGCTGGAAGGCCGAAACTCGGCAAACTTTTCATATTTTACGAGTCTGAAAAGAGCTCAAAGAGGACTCGTCTTTTGAGGAACGAGTGATGAACAGGGATAGCAGCAGATTCCAGGTACAGGTTGGAATTCTCCAATCACGGCAGTGTCACAAGGATGGCTAGGTGAAATCACTCTTCGCAGATGTTCCTCAAAATGGGTAAACACACAAATGGAAGTGAATGATCGGCCAAATGACGGTGGAGGTGACGGTGCACAAACACGACCAAGGCTTTTATGGCTGATGAATTTACGATCTCAAAAAGGTATTTACCGGTTCATTTTTTCTGAATGAGCTTGAACTCTAAAGGAAAGCCTGCTCATAAACTTATGTTTATTTTTTAACGAGCATGAACTATGCGCTAAAACTGCTCGGATCTTGCGTTTATTTTTTAACGAGCATGAACTATGTGCTAAAACTGCTCAAAATACCAGTCATAAAATAAGAATGCCTCCTCTAAGGATCCATTTTTTATAGAGCTTGCGCCTTACCACAGCTATGCTCCAACTCATCCTTCCTTTGTGTAAGTTCGGAAAACGGTTAATCTTAAAACCAGATAAATAACCGCCCCTAGCTTGCACTCCAGAAGGTTTGCATGCCCCCAGGTATAGGATAGAATTTCGAGGCTGCCCCTCCTTTCCCCCACCTCTGCTTTTCTTTGGGTGTTCACAGCTACTTGTCATCTTGCCAATCTAATGTTAACGATACTAGTCTTCTCGTTATTTTAAGGGATCTTACGCGGTACTCAGTCTTCCCGTCGGCCCAACTTTTAACGAACAGCTATTTGTGACAAGAGAAGGACACTACTCAAAGACAAAACATTGGTATTATTGAGGGAGGCTTGCCTCTTTCTTATTATCCGAAGAGGGTTCTATTTGCTGCCGCAAATCAATCTCTTTCTTCGGCGATGTCTATCATTGGGTTACTCAAATATGGTTACCCTATATCACGACAATAGAATCTCTTTCTTTGGAGGCTGCCCCTACTTATCCTTCAAAACATTTGTTTTAATGGGTGAGGCTTGCTTTTCCCCAAAGATGGTTACTACTTGTCGCAATAAGGGAATTCCTACTTGGGCAGTGCCCACCTCTTTAGACAAAGGTGAATGACTCTTTTGCCAAACACATAACTTTAACAAAAGAATACTATTCCAGAACAACCCCTCTTCCATCCACGGACGGGGTACGGACTAGTCATATTCTTCTGCAGAAATTCTACCTTATACCCGGGGTTTCTTCTGCCCGAAGCAGACCAGGGTGCATGCCCCCTGGGTTCTAGTCTTTCTTTCCGAATCACTCGCACTCATCGGGAAGGAGGACTGGGGGTGGAGGCGAATCTTGTGTGAACAGACCATTTAGGAATGGTATTTGACTATTTGCGATGCGAGATCCCGGAAATGAAAGTTGGTCTACGAGCTTGACCATCCTTCCTTCGTGTGGAAAACACATTACTCTAAAGAGTGAGGAGACTATCGCTCCCATGCAATAAATATAGTCACGTCCAAGGAGTAGGTTATAATCCAAGGGTCCTTGGACGACCATCACGTTCAAATTGACGGTCTTCCCTTTCAATGTAACAGGCACATTGGGGAGGATTCCTAATGGTCTACTGGTTCCTTTATCAAAACCTGAGAGATTTCTTAACTCAGGTAAAAGCGTCGGGGAACCCAGTGCTTTCCAAGCAACAGAGGAAAGGATACTCACAGACGCCCCTTCATCAATGATAGTACCAGCCATGATCATTCTATAGATCTGGACAATGATTCTGAATGGTACACTGGCTGGTAACCGGGGTCTACCTAGTTGATTCCAATCAAAGGATACAACCAGGTTGCTTGGTGGTGGGACCGAATATACGGCCGGATATGACCCTGATGATGTTCCTTCCTGCGATAAAGGAATGGGCGCATTGCCCTGACGCTCATCAGAGTCGGTGCTGATGAAAAGAACCTGGATGGTGTCATCCTTATTCTCTTTAGTGAGGGTGTCGCATGAAGATGACTTTTCGGCGACGGTGTCATTTGAAGATGAAACTTCTGAAGGTAGAACCGAGTCAACTGCCATATCGACCTTTGGACTTTCGTCCGGTCTGGATTCAGTAGGTTCATTTTCAGTGACTGACGCTTCAGCCGACCACTTGAGCGGGCCAGCTGTATTTTCAATCAACGAAGGACTTGGCACGAGTTTTTTGTATCCAGGAGGAAGTTTTACCGGTGAAACCGGACGATCTTCCAAAACTCTCTTCGCTTCGTCTAAGAAGGGACAACGGTGGATGGCATGACTGCCTTCACACAACTTACAGGGGAATCTTACTCCCCCTTTTTGTCTTGATCCTTCACTTTCGCTGGTTGACGGAAAGCCATCAACCTGATTGTCAGAGGTTGATGCCCCCGAATTGTGCAGACGAGGGGACCAGTCCCTTAGTATCCGGGGAATACAGGGACAATCTCTGTGGAAATGGTCTCCTCTACATATGACACATGGCGATTTAGGCCCGGTCTGTGCAGTGGGTGGGTTTTCGTCAGATGTCTTTTGCTTGCCCCCAGTCGCCTTAGGCTCCTTCTTCTTCTTTTCTTTCTTCTTCCTTTCCTTCTTCTCCTTGGGAGGCTGACTTTTGCCAGCTCTACCTTGCGAAGATGAAGGATCAGAGGAAGTATTGTAAGAAGTGGAAGGCTGGTGGGTAGCTCTAGACTGGCCTGACTGTTGATTCGATTGCTCAGGATTAGTGGCGATCTGGACTACATTAGTTGAAAAGAGCCATACAGGGAGGCCGATTGTCAATCCTGGAAGTGACAATGTTGCCATATGAGGCGCACCAACATCTCCCCAAGAGGAGAAGGGATTTGGACTTCCGCCAAGGTTGCCTCCTTGGTTGGTGGGCTCCATACTTTTCAACTGAAAGATCAACGTGGGAATAACAGGTGATTTTGTTCCGCTTAAAATAAATTTTATTAACGACGCTTTTAGACACAAACTTGCTTTTTCATGTTTTAAGAGTCGAGAAAAAGCTAAAGATGACTCTAGTCGCCTTCGATGTTTTAACGAGCCCGAAGTGACAAATGCTCGGTTGGACTTTTTCAGTTATAGAGTTTGAAAAAGGCCAAAAGAAACTGCTCTGGAGATCTAGGCAGAGGGTGTGCCAAACCTTTCACGAAACCACAGAATACGTTTTACGGTACGGGTGGTCGATCTTCGTGAATGCTGTGTTCACTGCATCGCGATCAGTAGGGCGGTCGACACGGCTTCCTATGGATAAAGGATAATTGCCTATAGGGGTCTCCCAATATATACGCGACGGTACGTGGGAGCACAAGTCCGTATTAGTGCCACCGACTCTCAGGAGGAATCACCCACCTTCGTAGAGATCGACAGTCACTATGTTTAACGAGGCCGGAACACGTCTCTACCTAGACCTCTAGATGTTTGCGTTATGTTACAAAGCGTTGTTATGTAAATTGGATTTATTTTAATGTTGATCTTGCTTAGTAGTTTGCCTTTAAGGATCACCACGAGATGTATATATACAACTTCCTAAATGCAATCTAAGATGAGAAGCAAAACTTTTCAATCTTTCAACTTTGAAAACCTTAATCTACTGAGGGAAAAGAAAGACATCAACTTTTCACACAGATCATAGAACACGCACTAAATGCACTTTTCCCTAAATCAACATGCAAACTGTCAATAATGCACATGCACAATGCAGATATTTCTTTTCTTTATCCTTAATGTTGATGTAAGACAAAAAGGAAACTGTTGTGTAACTTTGAATCTAATTTCAAGCGAAAGTAAACAAGTTTGTCCAAAATCAAAAGACACCTTAAGATTGACTTGTTTAGACACTGGAAATGTATAGGTTCAAACCACAAGATGAAAAACAAACAAACTCAAACAGCCATGAACAGTAATAAAACTAGCTCTTAAGATCACAAAGACACTTTTACAGTTCAGGATCTAAGAGGCCACAGCTATACTGGTTTGCTTTTCACAATGGGAAACTGTAACTGAAACAAGAAATACTGAAAGAACAATCACAGTCTCATCACACAACTGAGGCGGAATAATGTCAAGGAAAGTTGGTTTACAGCAAGTACAAATGACAAGCAATCAACAGCAAAAATAATCAGTGAAAACAGGGCTAAGACTCAGTAGGAAACCTCAGCAAGACATAGCCTAACTGGTTCAGCGCAGGCTCTGGTCTGTCAAACTGACTCTCAGCGCAGTTCCCGAAGGGAGTACCTGCGCTGGAATGCAGACTGCCTTTGGACAGCCTGCACTGAGACACGAGAGTTGCGTTTACAAGGATTTCCGGGTCATAAAAAGCTCAAAAATTCACTGTTTTTGCTGAAATAAAAAGCTATAGGTCAAGTACAAGCTAAGGGATGATCAAGAGGATGAAAAGATATCACAAAGAGCACAAGATTCTTTTGTAGATCAGCTCTTCAAATCATGAATCTGCTCAGAAAATGAGCAAGAGTAGCAGCCCCTCTACTTCGCTTTTGATATAGTCAAAAGCTTTTCGATTTGGTACTCTTTTCTTCAAGAAATGAATAGCAAAGATACTACAAATACAATCAAACGGATACGATCCCCAGCGGAGTCGCCAGTTTGTTGTGGGGAAAAGTATCCGACTCGGAATGACCCTATCCCTACTCTAAGGGTGATAGTTCCTTAGCAACAACTGAAAGTAAAGCTTTGATATTTTCCTTTATGAAAGTACAGAGAAGGAAGAAAAGATTGACCAACCGATATCCTTCGCTTTTGTCGATCTTGTCTTCTCTCTTCGTCCCTTGCTTCCAGCTCCTTGTTCTCTTGCCGGCCCAGCTACACAAAGATCCTGCACAAACAAGAGAGGGAAACTACAAGAAACATGTACTCATAACTGATGCATGGATTAGAGTGAATCAGATATACAAGTAAATACAATACATCAATGCAATACAAGTATATAGGAGAACATTCAAAGCTTTATTGATAGAAGTAAAAGGGTTCTGAGAAGGTTACAACCATCAATGGCTCCAATCCAGCAGCACCTCCCCAGCAGCAAGAAATCTCCTCTTCCCCTCTATAAAAGCAATCACCCAATAACTCTAACTGTAAACCAACAGCACTTCCTTGCTTTGCACAAAATTCCAGCCTCCTTAGACCTCATAGAAGAGCTCTATATATAGGATAGAAGAAGAAAGGATGAGTCAGCTTGAGACTGACATAAAGCTGCCTTGTGTCCTTTCCCTCTTCAGTTAATCTTCAGTTCTTAAGTCCACTTGGAGATCCTTGCTTACACATGGAGATCAAGTACCTCTTACTCATCACAGGGCGAATTCCTTGAACCAAGTGTCAGTTTGGAAGCTTCCTGGGCAGTTGACACCTTGCAGAATGACTGTGCCACTTGGCCAATCTTGCCCAGCGTAGGTAGCCTTCATTGGTTTTGACTTTCAGCGCAGGTACAAGGAGGAGCAGTTGACATTCAGCGCAGATGCTCAGTGGAGCAGCTGACATGATCCAAAAATAGCCTGTTTTTGAGTGTTTTCAGGTGGAGAACTGATAGGAAGTGCTGTGGTTTGCTGACCTTGTTCCTCTAGGGGTAAGAACAACATGTTTAGGGACTTTGGATCCCTGTAATTATCGACATTTCATGCTCCATTCTGTGAGGCACAAAAATGTCTATAACACCCCCCTTCTCAGTATTATTTCCAACAAAAGGTCTACTCCACCGGAAATAATATCAGAGACCCTCTGGAAAATCATTACACCATGGGGGCTAACAATCTCAAAATCAGAATGTGATCTTGTATTCTTGTAGGGAGCCAACTTGGACCAGTGGAATAGCCAAGTGAAGAATTTTGTCCTATGACCTTATCCTTTATTTACCTTAAAGGAAAGGGAAAATCATTACACCATGGAAAATTTAACTTTGAGTACTTCGCTCCTTGGAAACGACGCCAATATGATGTTGTCCTTTGAGATAACCTGAGGTGAATTGGCTATGCCAAAGCATCTAAAATATTTTGTTTGATTTTAATGGTTGGATGACCAGTGAACTACTTTTTGACAGTCTCCTTAAAATTAGAAAGATATTTAATAAAACAAAAGGTTGTTCTTTAAATACATATGGTTATTTTTATTTTAAGTGTGATGGATAAGAAGAATATAGAGAAGTATAAATGATTTAATATTTATATAGAGTATTTCACCATTTATAAGCGGAAATTAAGAAAACTGTGTTTTCTTAATCAACAAAATATAATCAAGTCATTTTAGAAATATTGTGCAATTTAAATTGAAAGAGGAATTTACAAGAACAGAAAGTCCTATAAATTAATCTCTTAATTAAACTACAACTTCACAGCAGATTCAAAATGAAACTGAAATTCAATTAAATTTTCAATTTGATGACTGTAAATGAAATACATTATATGAGGAATACATAATGAAAAACATAAGAAAATAACTCACAGAGAGACAAACCATATGAAGTAAATCCAGAATCTTTTATTCAATAAAAAATGCTCCAGCTTATTACAAATCTGTCTGGTAAGTATCTCAAGGATGCAACCCTAAATAGTTCAACAGTATCAAGTATTTAGAAAAAAATATAAAATATTACAATAAATGCCTGAGTGACAAGGTGTGTTATTATTTCTTAAAATTTAATAGAAAGAGAAGAAATTCAGTCCAAAAGAATGAATCTGGACATCTGGCCCTATTTTGATGGAAAACTGTTGCTGAGTTGCCACTATTCTGGTGTTGTGCTTTCTAGGCTAATCTACCCTCTAATCCTGATATTCGCATAGCTTTTCCCACCATTCTTAATTTGGAATTGATATATTAGTTACTCTACGGTAGATCTCATCTACCTTAGTATATTTGGAAAAAGTTTCTCTTACAATAAAAATATGTTTTATCTCATTATGAATAAAACATATGTTACTGATGGCCTCGTAGAATGCCCTGCCTGTCATGGAATATTTGATGTTGAAGGACTTGGTTGTGTCCTTGGCAATGTCCTGTAGCTTCTTCAAGTAATCCTCCCTAGTCATTAACTTATCATTGATGACAAACAATGAAGGTAGGCCCTTCTTGTTTAAGGCATCAATTCTTGTGAAGAATATGTTAACTTTAATTTCTAGAGTGTGACACTTCTCAGTTAATTGCACTACCAAGTTATTTTTAGTCAGGACTTTCTTTACCTCCAGAATGGTTTCAGTCCTATCATCCACTCCTAGATTATCTAGTTCATATATGTTCTTAGAATTGAGAAACCTTATTATGATGTTGGCTCTAGAAGGCATCCCTCCCAATTGAGCATTTATATTGGTGATTGTCTCATTTGCCTTTTCCATTAACTCCTTTTACTAAAAAATGATCTGGATACACGGCCAGATTTCATCAATCTCCTCTATGATGTTGTTCTAGATAATTTCTTTGACACTACCATGAGTGTAGCCAATGGAAGACTTAGTAGTTGACTTCTTCCGTGCCTCAACTTTATTCTAAGCTCTTTGAAGCTCTACTGCATGAAAAATGACACACTTCTTTTGATGATCCTCTAGTAGTTTTACTTGATCTTGAAGTTTATTAAACTCTTTATTCTATGGGACATATTTTGAACTACATTGGCCAACTAGTTTGCAGCCTCTCTTGTACTGGTGGTAGCTGTTATGGCAGTCGAAATGACTGTGATAGGAACTGCTTCTAAAGGAGTAGTCTATTTAGCAACCTTCTTCTTTTCCTTGATTAGTTTCTCCATCTCTATCTCCATATGGTTAAGCTGAGTAGTTTGCTCCATGATGAGTTTCATCATGTCTGTCTTTTCAGTCTCTGTTTCTACAATATCCTTGGCTAGAGGATCTTCAGTAGCTGGGAGTTTCAATTGTTTCCTTAGTGATGCTATATCCAAATTATTCTTTTGGATCAACTCCTCTGTAGCATTGATGTTTTAAGGATCATAACCAAGTTTAGTTACCAAATCTTCCAAGGTTTTAATCTTGGTATCTTTGGCAAGAGCAAAACATTTCTCCATCTTTAGCTATGACTGAACATTTGTTAGTGTGACCTACAGCTTGGACAAGGTCATAGCTATGCTAGTTACAGCAAAGAAGATCATTTATATAGTTTGTTTATGTATCTCCATTTTTTCAATTGGATGTATGTCTGTGACATCAAACTCAAAAGATGTCTTCTTATAATCTGAGGCTCCTTTGGGCTGAGGAAGTTGTGCCTGAAGGAATGCCATCTATATTTTCCCCTTCTCTAAGTCAAACGCTAACAGTAGCCTTGTTTGGGCACCAGAGGTTTGTTTCCAAAATTGGTTGTATGTGTTTATCTTCAGGGCTTCATTTCTGAACTTTATTTCCTTGAAGATATCCATGACGCTCTTCTCTGGCTTGCTTGAAGTAGATGTACCTGTGTCCATAATATACTACTACTCTTGTGAGGTTGTGGAGGTGGTAGGAGATTGTGTAGATTGATCACCTACTAATGAAGATACAAGAGTCTCATTAGTGGTGATGAGAGTTTGTTGCTCTGACTCTTTGCTAAGACTTAGTCTGGAGCTAAGCTTAGCCTTCTTTCTGTACATGATTTTAAATCCCTCAGTAACGATATCAATCCCTAAAGGGGACTCTTCCTCTATACTCCTCTTGGATGTCTTTTCTTGCATTGTAGGACTCTACACTGTTGATGAGGAGACCTGTTGTTCTTTTGCCTCCTGTAATGTGTTCTCAACCCACTCTGGTTGATTCTTATATTTTTCTATATCTAGCCTAGGTGTGTGAAAATAAGGAGTAGACTTGGTTTCTACCCTTTATCTGGAAATTATCCCTAATGGATCATAGGACTAGGTAAAACTAAGATTAAATTGCATTTCCATGAGGAGTTTTCCAACCTCTTGACTTGCTACTCTGTTGTTGCAAATGAATGGGCCAGCCTATGTTTTTATTTTAAGCTGATAATTTTTCTTGGTAGCAAGAAAATAGACTTCATCCATGTTGATCATCTTCCTGATGTATTCTAAGGAAAAAATCCTCACTGGGAGGAATTTTGGAAGCTTATATGGTGACAGATCACATCCAAAAATCCTTATCTTTGTGTAATTCTCATATAAGTACTAGTCTATTGTTTGTACCTGTTCTGATAGTTGCAAGACCTTATTGATCTCTTCACTAATCCTTGGTTCAGTTCTGCTACTTAGGAGGCTTATGGCTGGATGGACAAACATCTCAGTAAAATATTTGTAAGTATATTTTTTATGCTCTTTCATAACCAGAGTGGTCCAGAAAATGACTGACTGCTGGTTTCCTTTCTCATGCAACTTTTGCAATGACAAGTTCATGTTGTCTCCCTGAAAGTATAGGAACATGTAGATTAAGATAGAGCCATATTTAAATAACTCCTCTATGGTTAACTTGACCAGCTACTGATGGATAGACTCTACAAGAAAATGGTTGAAATTGAACACAATTGAGGGCTTAGCATCATTAGAAAAGATGGATAAAAATCCTATAATGGCCTCATCTACCAATTGGTGAGAGTAGTAGCCAAGGAGTTAGGAAATGATAGTGATTATCTGCTTGGTTTTCTCAGGCAATATGGATGAGGGATAAGGAGGATTTTTCTTTGGTAATGCAACATATTGTGTTAAGAAAAATTTGAGAGTTTGAGCTCTCTTAGAAAATTCTAATTTCTTGAATATTTCAACTAGAGCTTCATAGGAAAATGGGGTAGCATTGTTGACTGTGGGAGTTTACTTCATTTGATAAATAGCCTAAGGGGTTTGTTGAATAGAATTTATCCATTGGGATTGATTATGGTCCTTTGGCTTGGCAGATACGAGGCATGGAAATTTCTAATGAAATCAGGAGTGTCGTGGGTACGAGGAAAGATGTAATGAGGCAGGTTCGAATCCCATAATTAGATATTGTCTAATTTATCAATGTATTTATCTTCAAGCCAATAGTACATCTTGAAGAGATTGAGCTCACAGAGTGTTTCATGGATCTTGTAGTCTCTATCAACCCTAGGGAAATGATGAACATATACATGAGGATAGATCCGAGGATTAACAATTTCCTCTAGTCCTTTGTCCTTAGGAGGCATGATGGTTAAGGCTAATAGTGAAAACTTGAATGGGAAAGGAGACAATTTATGGAGAGATAGAAATTTTTGGGGCTAGGAATGGAAGGAATAATTTGAAAATGATTAGATGGGTAGTGTCGATGGCAGTTGACAGTGTCAGGATTTGGAGAGAAACCTGTAATCAAAGAAATGATAGTGATTAAACAAGAATTTGTAACCTGTAAATATACTAGAAGAAGGTTTATATAGGAATTCTGGTTTTCCGTTGGTGGTGTGGGTTTGTTGAGTTAATGGATAAGAAAATTAAATGCTTAAAGGATTGATTATGGAGGGAATGAATATGATTTGATGGGGTTAACGGATATATGAGGTGGTAGCAGAAGAATGGTGGATGCACAATAGTCAAGTAAGTGGTATAGGGAATAAGGAATTCAGCTTTTCGGAGGGGGGGTGAGCGGTTTGTGGTTTTTCTCATGGGGGATTTGAAACCTTGTGGAGTTGCCACGTAGGGGTGGGTGCGATTTGGGATGCCACCCATTTTGGACCCCCCTCAGGTGGTAAAACTTGGATGGAGAGGGGGGGATAAAATTGCACAAGGGCTGTTAGATGCAAGGAGATAGGCAAGGATGAAGATTGATATGGTGGAGAGTTAACGTGATATGAACGGATGGATTGGTGGGGTCAGGAATTGACATTTAATGTGATGTCAAGAAATATTGAATATAAGGGGGTATGAACTTAGGGAAATGATATGAAGGGAATGGATTGGCGAAGGGGAGATATGGGATTAATACTTAGGATATGGGGTTTTTAAAACATAGGATAGTGCTAATATCCAAAGTAAGCATATAAACCTTAGAGTAACCTTCACTCTTCTTTGAATTTCTTATGCACATGGAAACACAATGGATTTTTGATTACGGCGCATTTAGATTAGCAGCTTGTGCATTTTCAAAAACATAAAATGAAGATTTCCTTTTATTTTTCTTCCCTAATATTTTATTTTCCTTTGCCTTCTTTATTTAGTGCAGCTAACTCCTAACATTTTATTGATATGGATGCCTATCAAACATCAAATTTTCCTAACAATTTAACTTTTCATTCTTTTGCATCCATATCATATCTTAACATTTTGAAAATTATTTTACTAATATGCTAACTTATCAAAAATATATAATGTTACAGCACCTACGACACCAACATTGCCTGGGCTGAATCCTACCCGTGTTAGAGAAACCCAGAAGCTGAAGAAGGATTATAAGAAGAAGTCAGTGCTAGTCTGCAAATCACCCAGGAAACATTCTGCAACTCAAAAGTAGAAGAAAGACAAGCAACCCAAGAGAGTTGTCAATTTGGAAGCCGAGGAAGGACAGGGCACCGAGGATATAGACGCTAAGGGAGTGGAGACCCTTACAAAATTGCCTGACTATATCCCTCTGTGCAAGGGGAAGACGAAGGTCACCAAGGACTCAAACTCCGATAAGTTTGTCATCTCTACGCCCGTGCTGTCAGAGCAAGTCCCCTTTGAAGGTATGTGCCTTGTGCAGATCCCCCTAGTGAAGATGGATGATTGGAACCTTGCAAACCATAAGTGGTTCCCTCACCTCGTGACAGAAAATTATATGAAGCATGTCTATTACCCGAACTCAGATGTCACTAAGTTGGAAATGGTGGAATGGATCCGTGGAGTGGAGAATTCCTGGTTGTTGAACCTGTTATGGGTGCCCCACTATCATCACACCACTATCAACATGAACTGTGTGAGTCAGTTGCTTACCCTAGTCCATGATTGGTGCTTATGGCTTGGTGGGCCTATACCCATCACCAACATGCTCATCCATAGGATCATGCACCTACCACATGAGGGTTTGAATCTAACCAAGGAGTTTGGCAAAAAGGTGGGAGAAAAGGATTTGGCAGACAAGATGAAGAAGGAGTTTGCACTGTGAAAAATTCATGCGGGTATTCAATCACTTCTATCAACAACCCCACAGTGCAGATTGCCACCCAAATCCTGGCAGGAAAGGTAATGAGGAAGTGTCGTGCGGATGAGGTTCCAATGCCCATGGTCTCTTTAGATGCACAATGAGTGAAGGGTGTGCAGTTCAACTGGTAAAGGTATCTATGCAACAAATTCATCACAAATTGACATGAGGTCTAGGATGGGACCAAGCCATTCCACTATGCGTGGTTGCTTCTCTCCATCGTGTTGTTCGCATGGGAGCTGCTAGAGGACAACCAGTTTCCTTTGTTGAAGGAAGGATTGCTGGAGGCCATGTATTTCACCTCCCTAATGGCCATGAAGGATCGAGTGTGGGTCACTAAAAAAAATATATTCTAGGTTTTGATGGAATCAAGCCTCCCCATGGCCATCAACCAGTACCCAAGGTTTTCCCCAACCTTGTATGAGCAGTTATCAACGTATTCAACGTTCAAAGTTGACTTCCACAGTGTCTACATTCAGGCACGAAAGGATCCGTAGTAGAAATGGTACGATTTACCATACTTGGTCATAGATCATGACATACAAGATGTTACAAGTGTTGGCGAGCAAAATGATGCACTCCATCAGATTTGGATGTAGGAACCACTAAGGGCATGGGAGGCTCATTAGAAAAGAAAAGGAAGGATGCAACAAAGTAGGTTGCATAAAACTTGGTCATGCAGCGGAAGAAGGAAGCTACAGAGAAGTCTTGGATGGAGAAGGAGCATGTCGCTAAGGAGCAGGCCGAGCAAGAGCAACACAAATCACAGAGAAGTAGTAAATCCCCTTCACCCATGACAGAGAAGGAAGAAGAGTCTAAACAGGGAGGCAATGGAGATATTGGGAAAAGCACCCCGTTTTGGCTAAGGAAGCACAGACATCAGCAGAGAGAAGGTCCTCACAAGAAGAAAAAGTTGGACAAAACACAGGTTGATCCCATGATATTGACTTAGGGCGATCTTGATGAGATCAGCAATAAAGTATAGGATACTACAACTGTACTGCTGCAACAATTCAAGCAGTAGTATATGCAGATGGGGAGCATCTAAAAATATCTGTGTGAGCTACAGATCCAAACTAGCAGGATACAGGCGGGCTCAGGTCAAGCAAGCATAGCACAAATGAGCCTAGCACTGGGAACAAGTCAGGCTATGAAATTGGTAAGGACCCTAGACCTTTGCATAGTTTATTTACCGGAAGGGTCCCTCCATGAAGATTATGCCAATGATCACATAATATTAAGTACCCTTAAGAACATCGGGATGAACATTGCAGCGTCCCCCAATGAGCTTCTTCATGTGCTACAGGCAGGGGTTATGGAGGAATTAAAATCTCGGGAGTAGCGCGCTCTCAATTTGACAAGTGAATATAGGATGAATAATGAATAGATGTTCACCGAGAAAATGCAGGAGTTAAAGGAAAAAGATACAATGAGTTCTAGGTTGGAGGCCACGGTAGTAGAGGTGTATAGAACAATGTCAGAGTTGCACATCCCAGAGGACGCGCAACCGGAAGCCAAGATTCAGAAATTAGCTGCAAGAGTGCGTGAGGTGAATGCAGAAGTTGGGCGAGTTCAATTTGAAATCAATATGAAGATCATGGAGCTGCAACTCAAATTACAGCCTATGACTCTGCCCGAGGTCAGGGAATAGCGCAGAGACGCCATCAAGGAAGGGATGGCCACTTTGGATGTCGTAGTCACTGACAACATGATCTTGTTTGAACAGGCGATGGAGTTGGTAACGACCCTACAGGAAGATCCAAACCTGCAGATATTGAATGAAGAGATTCGCCTGCTCCAAAAACAGTACGACAAGGTCAGGGTGATAGCGTGCTCAGTTGCTACAGTGCAGTGCCTCACCAAGTTGGAGGAGGGGAAGCAGCTCCTCGCTCAGGTTGAAGCAGCTCAAAAGAAGGAGGTCATGCTTAAGGCCAGGTTGGGACCTTCATTAGAAGAAGGTTACCAAGTATCAACCAAAATTCAGGAGAAGCTGACGAGCTTGCAGCAAACACCGCAAAAGATGAAGCTAGCCAAGGAAGGACAAACTATAAAGCATCTCATAGAAGAGGTCAAGCAAGCAGCCATGCAGAGTATTGTTGAGGTTGCAGTTATGCGAGTAGAGCTGGGGGATCTTCACAGTAAGATTGTTGCTCCAACCGAATGACTCGAAGGTGAGTCACGAACTTTGTGTTGGGGGCCTATTGAGATGGGGTCCCCTGGGTCAGTTTTTGGGTTAAAACCCCAAGTTTTGATGTAAATTTTGGTAAAAAGATGTAAAGTCTCCACAATTTTTGGATGTGGAGCACATAGATAGTTAGGAGTCAAAAGAGGTTTTAGCCCTTTTCCTATGGAAAGTTGAGTTGGTTTTGAGATCCACCCATGGTCCGTGGACCATGGGATTGTATGTGAAAAGATATAAATAGGTGTGTCTTAGAGATTATAGGAGAGGGGGGTGTCTACGTTTGAGAGAGGAAAAAAGGGAAAGTAATTAGCATGTATATTGAAGGGAAAAGGCTTTGCAGCTGAGTGCGTGAAGGCCTAGAGTAAAGTTTGCAGCTGAATGCACAGACCCCTGCAGCTGAGTGCATAAGGAAATTTTGAGTCTGTAACCTCATATTGAAGATTAATAAAGAAGATTGTTAAAGAAATTTTTTATGAAACCAACTCACAAAAATATAGAAAAGATAGATCAACGCCTTAGAAATAAGCCTCTTCGAGATGGAAACCTCCTTTACATTACACAAATGAACAATTCTTAGATGATACAAATGACAAGACCTCCTTTCTATATATAGGAGTCTAAGGGGTCATAATATAATCAGAGTCGACATAACAATAATGATGTAAGGGCACAATAATAACAATAGTGGGCTTCTATGGGGCACAATAATAACAATATGGGGACTACATGGGCACAAAAATATAATAAGGGGGTTGTAATAATAACAATAAGGGGTTACACTAGTAGTATAGGGACCTAACATGCCCCTCTCCTTCAAAAAGTGTTTTCCTCAATGCTTGAGTAGTTCTTGATGCTTCTATATAAATTCTTGTCCTCCCATGTGGAATCTTCAGTGGGTAAGTTCTTCCACTTGATGAGATACTCTGAAATTGATCTATTTCATAGCTTTCAATTTCTTGGTTCTGTGACTGCTTCAGGTTCTAATATCATTTTTCCTTCCTTGTCAAGTTCTCGCAATACTGTTTGAACTGGGATTTTCTACAACTTCTGAATGAGTTCCCACTCCTTTGGGCATATGGATATATGTAAGACTTGATGTTTGGAGGAATGTAAGACTTGATGTTTGGAGGAACACTTCATGGAATCAAATGAATAGCATGATCATGATCACGAATAGGTGGGAGGCCTTTGGGAATCTCAAATACCTTGGAATGATTGTCCAAAACGTTTTGGAGATCTGGAGAAATACATGATTTCATTGTGGGATCCTCTAGTGAACATAATTTGAAATTACACCCCATTGTTATTTATTTAGAAGCTTTATCATGCTGTTAGAGTTGATAATATTTCCAGTTTTTCCTTCGATACCCCTCAATTCAACTTCCTTTCCTTCCCAAAAAAATTTCAAGAAAAGTTCTTGAAAATTAAAAGCTACCGTACCCAAAGATTCTACCCATTGGAATCTTAGTAAACCATCAATGCCACTCATTGGAATGGAAAGAATTGGGCTATTCAATACATATTCTCCCATGGATAGCTTGATATTATGGCACTTTCCAGAGCAATTTATGGTTCCTCCACTTGCAACCATCACTTGACACTCTGGTGCTCGATATAGGAAGCAATTCAATTCCTTGGCTATCTTACAATCAACAAAATTATCGGTACTGCCCGAATCAATCAACACTCTTACCTTTTTCTTCTTGATATGTCCTTCTATCTTGATATTTTGAGGAGTGGTAATTTCTTCCAATGCATTACAAGATATGGTCAGATTTATTTCTTGAGACTCGATGTGACCTTTCAATTCTTGAACATTTTTCTTCTTGATATGTCCTTCTATATTGATAGTTTGAGGAGTGGTAATTTCGTCCAATGCATTACAAGATAATGTCGGATTCATTTCTTCTTTCTCGATGTGAAATTTCACTTCTTGAACCTTTTTCATCTTGACATGTCCTTCTATCTTGAGAGTTTTAGGACTGGTAATTCTTTCCAATGCTTTACAAGATATGGTCAGAATCATTTCTTCTTTCTCTAGGGTTGGTTCCTAGTGTATATACTCTTCTTTTGATGTTTCTTGATCCTTTTCTTCCTCCTCTCCATAATCAATGTAAAATAATTTCTTCTCAACACACTTATGACCTTTAATGTATTTGTTATCACAACTATAACAAAGCCCTTTTTCTCTTTTTTCATCCAATTGTTGTGGTGTAACCCTTGTAGGTTGTGGAAGGCTAGGAGAAACAACACTTCCATATTTATAGTTGTGAGTGGAAGGCTTACTTGTTTCCATAATTTTGCTTTCCACTTTGTAACAAATCCATTTTTCTATTTTTTCTTCCAATTGTTGTGGTGTTGCTCTAAAGAAGGTGTTGCTCTTTGCATCCTCATAATGTGCTATCATTTCCTCCATGAAAATTGACCACGTAACAAATTGTTTACGAGAACAAAGCCCTTTATACCATAAAAAATGATCTGGTTCTAAATATGAAGATGAAATACATACCTTTTGTAATAGTGGTACACCATGTAGATAAAAATATTGCTCCATTTATAGTATCCAATTTACCGGATCCTTTCCATCAAACTTTCTCATATCATCTTTTCTTGATTTCAGGAGCTCGATCTTGAAATGACTATAACTTTATACTTTCAGATCCAAACTTTCTAATATTGTCTTCTGCAGTAGCCCTCTAAGTCCACTTTCTAACCCCACAAGTCTTATCAGAATGTGATTCACCAAGAAAGGGTTATGCCCAATCTCCTAAGATGACCTAATGATATAATGTTTCAGTAGAGTGAACTTGTATGATGTGCCATGTGTTCTTGTTTCAACCTTTGAATCTGAAAACTATGCACAAAAAACTATAGGCCATCCTCTTTCTGTAACTTCTTACGAAATTTCCATTTGTTGCTCAGAGAGAAATTTATCACAATTTTCCCAAGGTCACTTGTTTAGGATGTAATTCGGGAGTTTGCCAAAACCCTAAATTCCTCAAGTCATATATCTAGAAATATAGCGAGACAAGATATGAAATTTGGACCCGAGATTTAGAATTATTTCTTCTCAAATATGTTTTTTCTTTAGCTTCTGAAACATCGCAGAAAAATAGTTATATAGAAAATTCCACAATGACCTGTTTGGAGCAGCGAAACCCTAGAATCCCAAAGCTCTAATACCAAATGTTATGGAACTAGGTCACAAAAAGATAGATAAATGCCTAAATAAGCCTCTTCGAGGGGGAAACCTCCTTTACATTACACAAATGAACAATTCTCAGATGATACAAATGACAAGACCTCCTTTCTATATATAGGAGTCTAAGGGGTCATAATATAATCAGAGTCGACATAACAATAATAATGTGAGGGAACAATAATAACAATAGTGGGCTTCTATGGGGCACCATAATAACAATATGGGGACTACATGAGCACAAGGGGTTGTACTAATAACAATAAGGGGTTACACTAGTAGTATAGGGACCTAACAAAATTCATGTGTTTATTTGTTTACTTCTGTCGTTTATATTTGCATGATATTTTGTGATGGAATAATGCCTTTATGAAATATTGATCTATTAATGTGCCACTCTATTAGATAAATATTTTTAACTGTACACAATGCATGTTAAGTACTTTAGTGAAGATTATAATACATTATGTTATGTTTATTAAGTACTTAATTAGATCTGTGTGAACTCATATCTAGGGCTATTTTATGGTGTGCATAAGATGATTCATCTATTAAGTGTCCGCAAAGACCTATCATAGACCTTTGTGAAGGTCTAAAGGCCGTTTAAAGGAAGTTGCAGTACTGAACCCTAGGGTCTTATAGATCTGCACGAAGGTATATCTAGGGTAGTAAAAGACATCACACTGATCTCTAGATGCAGAAAATTTGTTCCATCATCCCCCCATACTGCTTTGGGTGAGACTTCAGCCTGCGCTATGTGGGTTGATGTCGAAAGGTATAGTAGTGTAGGGTTTTGTTTGGCACAACTAACTCTGAACCTAGGCCAAGACCCACTAAGCCAACACACACCAAACTAGAATCCAGCCAAGGGGTAAGGAAGAAATATTTTTCCAAAAATTAAATGCTTCAATTTTCATGTATTCAGGCATTATGCCATGAAGTGTCCACACAAAAATTCGAGCAAGAACACCTAGAGAAGAGCAGCAGGTGAAGCTTTGGCTTTAAAGTTTGAGCTTGACTTCACCCATATCTCATTCATGGCTAGCATAGTGATGGGGAGCATGTGGTACTTGGACTCAGGTGCATCATTCCACATGACCGGTTGTGGAGATTTTTTTCAGTAACCTGGAGGAGAAAGATCTCCATATGCACATTGAGCTAGGGGGAAATGGAAGGTACAACGTGACTGGGCTTAGTACAGTCACCTTTCAAAGGGAGTCAAGATCCCCTCTCATACTCAAGGATGTCATGTTCATTCCATGCCAAAATAAAAATCTCATCTTTGTTGTAACTTTGGAAGACCGTGGTTATGAATGTGATCTTTAGTAAAGAGAAAGAATTCCTGAGACACATAGCCATGAAATAGGTGAAGCATATTGGGGTTTGTATGAAGAACGTGTATATGTTAGTTGTTGAATAGTGTGTGTCATTAAGTAGTAAGGCAAAGAAATTGTAGAGTCATGATGTCAGTGAACTTTGGCATAGAAGACTTGGCCATTCGCATCATGGTGCCTTGAATATTATGAAACAAATAACCACTAGCATTCCTAAAGGAGCACTTGAGTAGCAGGATGTATGCAAAGGATGTACCTTGGGGAAGTATGCAAATTCACATTCCATGATCGAGAGAACAAAGCCCATGCAGTCTTGCAAAGTATCCAGTTTGATGTTTGTGGGCCTTTCTCGATAGCCTCCACTACCAGACACAAATATTTTGTCATTTTCATTGATGATTTCTCAAGGAAGTGTTGGATCTTCTTTATGCGAAAAAAATATGACACATTCTCCAAGTTTGTTTAATTCAAGGCACTAGTTGAGAAAAAAATAGACAAGAAAGTGAAGGATCTCAGGAGCGATAATGGAGGTGAGTATGTTTCAAATGAATTCAAAAGTTTATGTGAGAAAGAAGACATTCAAAGAGAGCTGACAGAACCCAACAACCCATAGCAGAATGGGGTGGCTGAGAGAAATAATTATATCATTGTGGGAGTTTTGAGAGCTATGTTTCATGACCAAGGCCTACCTCTTCATTTGTAGGTTGAGGAATGCAACACAAAAGTCTATTTGTAGAACTAGGGTCCTCATCAGATTATCAGTATGATTACACCAGAGGAGGCATTCTCAAGGAGAAAGTCAGATGTGTCACACTTCAATATTTTTGGAGCCTCTGTTTACTGACATGTCTCCAAAGAATTAAGGAAGAAGATTGAGCTGACAATAGATTTGGGGGTATTTGTGGGTTACACATAAACTCCTCTCACCTATTGTGTGTACTTACCCTCCCTCAGAATGATAGTTGTGAAAAGGGATGTAAAGTTTGATGAGGAGAAAGTGATGCAGTGCTCTATTGAGAGTGATATTTAGATCCCAAAAAAAGAGGAGATTTTACCTCCAAAGGAGGAGCCTCTGTAAGTTGTGGAGTAGCCACAAGTAGAGGATCAGAGAGTGACACATCAACTCAAGAAGAAACATATAGAGAAGGCAGAAAAGGAACCAAGGAAGCTGATAGAATTGTGCAAGATGCCAGGGAGAATGTAGGAGCTCCTTCAAATTTGCACAGGAAGAGGAGGTCACTTGATCGGTACACTAGCTACATGGCTCTAATGACAGAGATTATAGAGACTGAGCCATCATCTTTCAAGTAGTCAAGAAACCTGTATGGGTTGATGCAATGGTGGAGGAATACAAATCCAATGTAAAGAATAATGTTTGGGAAGTGGTCCCAAGGCTAGAAGATGAATCAATTGTGGGTTCCAAATGGATCTTCAAGGTTAAGCATGCAACAGACGGAAGCATAGAGAAGTATAATGCCAAATTTGTGGCCATGGGTACTCTCAAGT
The DNA here is from genome assembly GCA_031772625.1 of Pinus tabuliformis. NCBI lineage: Eukaryota > Viridiplantae > Streptophyta > Pinopsida > Pinales > Pinaceae > Pinus > Pinus tabuliformis. The sequence goes on along the minus strand of CM062819.1, from coordinate 1,064,403,409 downwards.
TGAGGGAATTGACTTTGATGATACCTTTTCTTATGTATCAAGGTACTCATCAATTAGATCAATTCTTGCACTGGTTGCGTAGATGGGTGGAAGATCCACCATATGGATGTAAAAACAACATTTCTCAATGGGGTTATTGAGGAGGAGGTGTACATTAAGAAACTAGAAGATTTTGAGACATTTGATCAAGAGTATCATATGTGCAGACTCAAGTAAGCATTTTACAGAGTCTCAAACAACCACCCCGTTCTTGGTACACTAGGATCAAAAGTTATCTCACTAGTTTGGGATTCACCAAAACTAAAGCAAATGAAAACCTCTATCACATATTGGTAGAAGGTAAATTACTTATTATTTTATTATATGTTGATGATCTGATTTTAACTTTCGATGAACAATTGATATGATATTGCAAGGTAATTTTAAATGAAGGACATTGGTCCATGCACTACTTCCTTGGGTTGGAAGTATGGCAAGGCGATGGGGAATTGTTTGTGTATCAAGGCATGTATGCAAATGAGATACTACATAGATTCTACATGGAGAGTTGTAAACCCATGGAGACACCTCTAGTGACCAACTGTAGTAAGGATATTGCCACTTTAGGTGAAGAGGTTGATGCAACAATTTATTGGCAAATAGTGGGTTCATTGATGTATCTTGTGAATACACGACCATATATGTGCTATGAAGTCAACTAGCTGAGCGAAGCTATGGTTAGTCCAACCAAATTATTTTGGAAGATGGTTAAGCATGTTTTATAGTACCTCAAAGGGACTACCTCGTTTAGACTATGGTACAAACAGATAGAGGAAGTGAATTTGTGTGGCTTCACAAATGCAAATTAGGCACGAAGTCCATATGAATGAAAGAGTACATCAAGTGGAATTTTTAGTGTTGGGCCCAGAACGGTTTCCTAGTATAGCAAGAAGCAAAAATCTGTGGTGCTCAGCTTGGAGGAGGCAAAAAACATAGATGAAAGTCAAGCAACATGTGAGGCGATCTGGATGAGAAAGATACTTGTGGGACTATTTGGTTAGATGATGGATCCAATTGTGATCTATTGTGACAATCATAATTGCATTAATCTCTTTGAGAATCATGTATTTCATATAGATATTTGGTATCACCATTTACGATATTGTGTGCAAAGGTGGACAATGTTTCTAAAATATATTCCGACAGAGGAACAAGACGATGACATTTTGACAAAGGATTTGTCAAGAGGGAAGTTCGAGTTCCACATGTGAGAGATAGGGGTGGTTGATAATCCCTTTCTTACTGAGAGGGAGTGTTGAAAAATGTAGCAAGAAATTCTCAATTTAATTTTTCCTTGGTCAAATTGAGAAAAAAATGAATTTCTACATCAGCAGACAGCTTGGATACAATTAACTTGTGTGACATAGCTTGTGTCACTCAGTTTACTAAGTAAATTCGAGTTTGATGAGTTGTAGTTCAGTAAAGCATGTGTGATTTCTAATATGTAGCAATCAAGATCAGTTATTTCAAGTATTTTTTAGTTAAACTAGTTCTAATTGTTGGAGGAACTAGTGGAAGGTTAGTTGTGTAGTGAGACTTCAGTCTAACTCAGTGTCATCTAGTTAACTAATCAATCAACACAAAATAACTAGTGCATGCAAAGAAATCAAGTTCCCTAGATGTGGTGGAGATTCCAAGGTAGTGTAACATCAGTTGTAAATTAGTCTTGAGTGTACATGTGTTGCATGCAGTCAGATGATCAACCTTGGGAATTGCACAATCATTTTGGAGGAAATTCTTAAATAATAGGGGTCTAATTTCCTCAAGAATTGTGCAAAGAAATAGGGGCTCAAGCAGAGGCATAAATTGACTTAGTTTGGGTCATAGCTTCTTAGTGAGTAGAGAGATAGGTTATTCATTTGCAGGTTGTGCTCAGTTAAGAAAATAAATTGTAATACATCTCTATTCTTCAAATTAATGCAAGCAAGAAAAGGGGTTTTTACCAGATTACTTTCCCATGGAAAAATATTGTGTACATGTGTGTTATTTCTCATTCCATGTTTGTGATTGATGTTTTAAATTGTAAATTTAATTCCACATAGCAGTAAAGTAGGTTTGTGTCTTGTGATTTTGATTAAACTTTTCATGAGCAGTTGCAAATCTACATCATAATTTCTACATTGTGAAGCAAACTAAATTTTCCTTTCTTCACTAAAATGCACGCCCAAGCTTAATTTCTTGGCCAATTTGATTAACTCAAGTTATATACGATTTAATTACTAATTTTACACATTAATTTTCTTCTAGTAAGTTTCTTTTGTTCACAAATTTTTGACACTTTTGGGGAGACACTGTGAACTACAATTTCTCCAAAACTTTCATTTACATTAACTTCGACTTTTATATGACTAAATGATCAAAAAATGATTTTATTAATACTGCTTATGAGTAAAAAAATACCCTCCAAGATGAATCATTCAATTTGGACTTGAAATTAAGGTTGGGCATGCATTTTTGTGAAGAAGGTTACTTCATTATATATTTACTTTGAGCTTAAATATTTATACTTCATATGTCATACAACATTCTAAGTTTTGCTTCAACTTGCCTTATGTGAAAGTTGTGTATAAGTGCGAAACATATTTATGTAGGATATTTGTTAGACATGATGCAAGTTTATATCATAAGGTTAGGAGTTTTCCAATAATTTCCTATTTTAAATTTTATTACTAAGAGTTTGATTGGTTTGGCCTGGGAGTGCATATTTGTTCTAATTGTGATCATTGGCAAATATGATCATTTGCTATTCTAACAGACTTGGATTTCAATGTATGACATTTCCTTTATGAAAATGACTATGATATGTTGCATAAAATGGTTTTATATTTAGGTTTGAATGATCATTATCGCATAGTCAATTAAGTATAGGTCCTAGTGTGCATTTATTTGAGGCACACAAACCTTGAATCTAACCCTATGAAATTGATCCAATTTGGCATATTCTTGCACAATAGAAATTTATATGTGAAAAATGTAACAACCCTAGTAAAAAATCATGTAAAAAACATATATACGACCAAGGTCATGGGACACGTATTCCAAGTTGAATGTTTGGAAAAACATCCTAGTGGGGTTTCACTTCGATTTATCAATGGCTAAGGAAATTGACATAGGCAAAGAGGCATTTTATTTATGAAAAAATGGAAATTAGGAGAAAAGGAAGGTGAAATGTCACAAGTTGCATGTGTGGAGAAAATTGAAGGAAAATAATGGAAAATGAAGAAAATAGAGGCCTCATTGATAAAAAGGCTTATGAGGATCAGTTCATAGAATTTTGTCAGTTTAGTTTTGGAGCTCTATCTCTATTCTCTCTCTGACACTCTTGGATACTTAGAGTTTTCTTAGAGCACTTCATCATTGGATCAAGAAAAGAGAAGAAGGAAAAGGAAAGCAAGGATCATGTAATGAAGAGTAGGATCAAGCAACTACAGTAGGATTATTTGCAGGTATCGAGTTGCATGTGTGATTTCTTTGCTAGTTTTCGCATGCATGGTTATCCATGTGTGTTATTGGTTCTCTTACTATCATAGGCATGGGTTTTCTAGGTGTGACAGTGTTTTTCAGCCTAAACTTGCCATTTCTGGATAGCCATGGTGTGATGGGTTCTCATGTTTTGGTTGAGATGGATTTCCAAATGGATTCAAAACTGAGTGAGGTGGATCTCTCAAAGAAAGAAAATATGGCTTGGTGATCCCTAAATTAGACTATGGATTGTGATAAATCGTTGCCCTTAGTAACCCCTGAACCGAACTATGGGTTAAGGTAAAACCATATTTTTTTTCTTGCCTTGGTAGGCATACGAATCCTCGACTGGTGAATCGCAAGATATAATGTAAATCCTAGAGGTGGGTGCCCTCAATCAGGCCTAGGAATCATTGGATGGTGAATGGAAAGATATATCGTAAAGCCTGAAGGGTGGAGTCTCAATTATGACCTAGAGTTCCCTGAATTGGACTATGGATTGTGGTAAATCCTAGGGACTAGGAGACAATAAAATTCCTCATTGTGTAGGTGGAGAAATCCAGTGGAATCAATGCTTGTTTAGGTCCTAGTGATCTAGTGAGGATTGTGGTAAATTTTGGTTCTATTGATGAGGGTGAGGTGGTTTAGCCTTGGGAATCCCTGGTTTATTTTTTTGGTTATGAGTCCTACATTCATTCTTGGAATATGGAACGGGGGTGATTAGTTGAAAGAAATATTTGGTTCAGCCACTCTATGGACATGTGATACGTGGAAGTCCCAAAACTATTTTCATTTTGCATATATTAATAAGAGCTTCTTCTCCTTGGTATCTTATGTGTAAATGTATTGGTTCATATGTGGTTTTTATTGTTATTATATCCTTGTTATTTATGTTGGTTATATGATGGTTATGAGCATGTTTTATGATAGTGATGATGTATGGATATCATCATGTTTTGATTTGTAAATGAATGAACAATGAATATATGACCTAATATATAATAATAAAGCTAATGTGATAAGGCATCAATGCTTCTTAGCAATTCTCAGAAAAAATATGAGACCCCAATGCTTTGATATGATGTTATGACCTGTAGATTACATATTTGTGACATGTTTGACCAAATTTATATCATGGTTGGGCTTGGTTAGGCCAATTCCTTGATAAATTTTTTTGTTAAAGGATTTTTCTTGGTGTCATTTATTGCCTTGGAAAGTCTCATCAAGTTTCAAGCAATGGTTTGGAGACTAGCCCTGAAAAAGTGGCTTAAATCACACAGTCTCTGGCATAGAATTGGCTGAAAAACACTATAGTCTCTCCCTTCTAGGCATTGTGGGAGTGACTAAAGGTTCCCAATTGCATGCATGCCCATTTCATGGGAGCGACTGGTGGTTTGGGACTTGGAGTAGTGGATTGGATCCTGGGGGTCTCGTATCACCTAAGGGAGGTCTATAAAGTGTTGGTTCGTCGGTTCCACTTCCTTAACTGCACTTAGGGAGTTGAATAATATCATAATAACTCTATGTCACATGTTTACCTCGGTGGACCGATAAGCTTGGGTAAGTGTGGGAGGAGGGTGTTACAGAGTGTTATTAGAGCATGGTTCAACACTTGGACTGGATGGGCGAAATGTGGATTGTCATGAATGCATGTAGGTTGTAAATGTGCTTGTTATGTATGCATGGTAGTGGTTATTGTTAGAGTTGTGTTGCCATGTAGGAGTTGATGATGTTGTTGGCGGGACTTGTTTTTCATGAATGCATGTTAGTGTCTATATGTGGTTATCCATGCATTGTCATGTTTATAGTTATACATGTATAGTAGGTCAAACATGCATTATGAGGTCATTGTATGTAGTTTGTGTCATCATGATGATGTTGGTTGTTACAATGATAATTTGTTGGGTGAGATAGAGCAAGAGATGAATATCATCAAAGCGAGGTTGCAACACTAGACCTCGGGGATAAGAGCAGATCATCATATAGGTTTGTATATTTGGCATGTAGTATGTGGCTAATGGTTGTTATAAGCATTGGGGTTACTTATATGCTTTTCATTCTATTATTATGGTCACATGTATGATAAATGCTAGTTTATTAGTGTAGTCATATGCACATGTGTCGGATAGTCATGAATGACAGTAACATGTTGTTGCATGCATTTTGGTCATATGCTTGATGATTATGGTCATTTCAACTGAGGTCTTGATGTTATTATGTTTTGTGCTAATTTGGATTGACTTGTGCAAATGACCATGGTTATGACATTCAGGTATGAGTTAATATAATTTTGATATTATGTCGCACTAATTTAGACTGACTTGTGCATATTTGATAGCCTCCCCTTAGATACATTGAGGTATGATTTTGATTATGTTGTCTATTTGGTGTTTGCGTGTTTGATTATGTAGTCTAAATTATTTATCTAGCACGATATGTTTACAATTTGTTTGAATGTTTGATTAATTGCATGAAATTAGTATGTGTTTGTAAGATTGCATGAAGGAATGATTTTGTTTTAGGATGTTTGTACTAACACATTATGTGGTGAGACAACTGATATGCACTTGAGTGCAGAGTAGGTGATAGTTGTAGCATTATTATTAATGATTGAGAGTCGATTATTAATTTTGACATACATGTTATTCTTGGTAAAGGTTGATTTCAAATTAGCATACATGATGTCTTGATCTTTGGAACATGTAATTGACATGTGTGAACAATTGCAAGAAAGCATGCTTGGTAATAGTGTGAAAAGGTAATAGTTGATGAATTTATATAACTAACAGTTGGGTGATGTGATAGTACATGGTAAGACTCGATTGCAACAACGTAAAAAGGAAAAAGAAAGGAAATGGGTAAGAATTCCTTTGGCCATGTTTGGAAACCCTAATTCCAAACAAATGATTTCTTCACATATAGGAAGTTTTCTTAACCTTGATTTCGTCTGACATTATCTAGATATATGCTATATTCAAGAAGACGTATTTGACAGGTATATTAGCTAATTTCTATTTATAGCTAAGTCCATTAAGGGAATTGGAGTCCCTTGAGAGATGGTATGGATGTGTTCAATATAGGTTAGCATGCTTGGCATAACAAGGTAAGGTAATTGATATATTGTTATGTTTATTTATTTACTAACAATTATGTGTTTATGGCAGTACGATGTAGGAGATTGCATGTCAAAAGAGACTGCCATGAAAACTTGAAGAAGGCTCAAGTTGAGCATTCCCTTGGAAGTGTTGGGAACCATGGGGATTGATTCATGATGTTTTTTTTAGTATTTTGCTAAATTTGGTATCTTGTGATTTGTGGCACTTGATTGTGGCTTTGTTTATGTCTAGTGCACGATCATTCCACTTTGTTTGCAGTATCATATTGTTATTGGTTTTTCATGGTTTTCTTCTTGTTTGTTTCTTGTTCTTGCCTTTTATATTTTGAGGGTCCTGGGAATTGGCTGGGAAAGAGGAAAGTTAATGGATTTCAAGAAGAGATGGATGAAACGCAACAGATAATGTAAGACTTAGATGAAGTCCATGCATGAGTAAAGGGTAGTTGAAGGAAATAGTATGACCGTAGGTTGGACTAGTTGGGTCCATTGAGGTAAATGGATGGAAATATGACAATCATGAGAAAGGTAATGGGAAAAGTAAGGTAAATGGATATGAGGCATTGGATGCATTGAATGCATTGGGAAATTTTGTTCTCAATGTTGTGCATGCTATGCATGGATAAAGGAAGTTCTCTTAACCTTGACCTTATGATATTTGGTAATTATATTGTGATCATGATTATGCTAATGTCTATATATGTATATGTGTATGTATGTATGTTTTTTTCCAACAAGGCTATTAGGGATGATGATTTTTTTGTTCTAATTTTTATATCTATGTAGTTATGTATGTATGTCGTTGTCTAACAAGGTTGTCAAGAATCATTCTTGTGGAGGAATGATTACTTATGTAGGTGAATGACATGAAGAGGTTCTTGGTTTGATGAATTGAGTGGGAAGAGTAGCCCTGACAGATCTATGAGTTATGATTTGACATTATGTGCTTGTAATATGCCTATGATTATGTTACAATAGGTAACGTTAAAGGATACATCAGTAGAATGAAAAAAGAGTGATCCATGATAAGCTAGGATAGGCATGAATGGAAGAGAGACACTAGAAGCAAGTTTGCTTGGTAGAGACAGTGTGGTTTTGGATTTGCAGTGCTATTGTTGTGTATATGTTGTGCATATTGTATACTTAGTGATTGAACCTATGGTGTTGTATGCCTTACCTATGGTGGTGATCACAAGCCCAATCATGCAGCTTTGACTTTGGCAGTGGATTATAGACTTCCTGGCAAGGAGGTAAATCCTGGTATTACTTTGAGGGTGGAGGTTTCAGCCTTTGTATTCCATTGTTGAAGATGCAGGAATCGTATCATATTATTTGTTGGTCGAGAAAATTTGCATATGTGTATATTAGTGTAAATATTGTATCGAGATGGATTTATAAAGCTCCATAGACAGTATGATTATTTGATGGTTGAAGAAAATGTACATAACTATATGTGGTTATTGTAAATATTGTAATGAGCTATGTCATAAAGCTCTTGTAAAGGGTGTGTTTGTCATGTTTCAACAATGGTCATTGTAAATACTACAACGAGTTGTGTTATAAAAATCCATAGGTAGTATGTTTTTATTTTCAGTGGTTTTGCTGGTTGTAGGTGTCATTGAACACTGAGGACAGTGTTTGCCCAAGGGGGAGGGTTTTGTAATAGCCCTAGTAAAAATTCATGTAATATATATATATCTATATATATATATATATAGACCAAGGTCATGAGACATGTATTCGGAGTTTAATGTTGGGAAAAACATCCTAGTGGGATGTCGATTCGGTTTATTAATGGCTAACGAAATTGGCAAATTAAATGGCAAAGGAAACAAGACATTTATTGGTATTTTATTTATGAAAAAATGGAAATAAGGAGAAAAGGAAGGTGAAAGGTCACAGGTTGCATGTCAGGAGGAAATTTAAGGAAAATAATAGAAATTGAAGAAAATAGAGGCCTCATTGATAAAAAGGCTTCTGAGGATCAATTTATAGACTTTTGTCAATTCAATTTTGGAGTTCTCTCTCTATTATCTCCCTGACGCACTCTTGGATAATTCAAGTTTTCTTGGAGCACTTCAGCATTGGATCAAGAAAAGAAAAGAATGCAAAGGAAAGAAAGGATCAAGAAAAGAAGAGCAAGATCAAGTAACTACAATGGGATTATTTGTAGGTAGTGATTTCTTGGTTCTCTTATTGTCATGGGCATGGGTTTTTCCAAGTATGACAATATTTTTCAGCCTAGCCTTTCCATTTCTGGATAGCCATGGTATGATTGGGTTCTCATTTTTTTGTTGAGTTGGATTATCGTATGGATTCGAAACTAAGTGAGGTGGATCTCTCCAAGAAAGAACACATGACCTAGTGATCCAGGAATTGGACTATCGATTGCGGAAATCCTTGGACTAGTAACCCTTGAACTAGATTGTGGGTTGCGGTAAATCCAGATTTTCTGTTGCCTTGGTGGACCTACAAATCCCCGACCAGTGAATGGGGGGGATATACAATAAATCCTAGAGGTGGGTGCCCTCAATCGGGCTTATGAATCCTTGGCCAGTGAAGGGGAGGATATATGGTCAAGCCTAAAGGAGTCTCGATTATGGTCTAGTGATCCCTAATCAGATAGTCGATTACTATAAAGCCATGGGACTAGGAGATAGTAAAATTCCTCACAGTGTACGTAGAGAAATCGGTGGTATCCATGCTTGTTTAGGGCCTAGTGATCCAATGAGGATTGTAGTAAACCCTAGTTCTATTAATGAGGATGAGGTGGTTTAGCGTCAGGAATCCCTGGTTTATTTTTTGTTATGAGTCCCACATTCATGCTTGGAATATGGCATGAGGGTGATTGGATGAAATAAATATTTGGTTAAGCCAATATATGGTTAGGTGGTACATTTAAGTCCCAAACCTGGTTTCATTTTTGATATACTAATAAGGGCTCCTTCTCCTTGGTATCTTATGTGTAAATTTATTGGTTCACATGTGGTTTTTATGGTTCTTATATCCTTGTTATTTTTGTTGGTTATATGTTGGTTATGAGCATGTTTTATGATAGTGATGATGTATGGCTATCATCATGTTTTTATTCGTAAATGAATGAATAATGAATATGTGACCTAATAGATGATAATAAATCTAATGTGATAAGGCATCAATTCTTCTTAGCGACTCTCAGATAATTATGATACCCCTATGCTCAGATTGGTTATTATGACCTATAGATTGCATATTTGTGACATGTTTTACAAAATTCCTGTCATGGTTAGGTTTGGTTAGGTCAAGTCTGTGATCAATTTTTGTGTTGGAGGATTTTTCTTGGTGTCACTTATTGCCTTGGAAATTATCATCAAGTTTTGAGTAGTGGATTGGAGACTAGCCCTGGAAAAGTCGCTTAAATATTACAGTGACTGACATAGAACTGGCTAGAAAAGACTATAGTCTCTCCCTTGTAGGAGTCGTGGGAGCGATTAGAGGGTTCCAGTCGTATGCATTTCCATGTCATGGGAGTGACTAGGGGTTTAATCAAATGAAATGTTAGGTTAACTCAGGGGTTGGGCACCTGGAGTGGTGGATTATCTCCAGGGGTCCTGTAACACCTAAGGGAGGTGTGTAAAGTGTTGGTTCGTCAGTTTCACTTCCTTAACTACACTTAGGGAGTTGAATCATATCATAGTAACTCTCTGTCACATATTTACCTCCGTGGACTAGTAATCTTTAAGTGTGGGAGGAGGGTGTTACACAAAATTAATGTTAATTATGAGTAAGAAAGTACTCTCCAATCTAAATCATTCAATTTTGCCTTGTAATGAAGTTTTGGTGTAGATACGGAGTTAAACAGGAATGCAACAAATTACATATATAACCATAAATACAGAGATGCAGCAGAAATATGCCTAGTAACGAAAATGGAAATAAAGTAGCTTGGGCGATGGTAGCATACCCCTGAGAAGATATGTGGCATATACATGCCTCTGGAATGCTTTATAACGAGGCTCAAGGGCCTTTTTATTATTGAACAATAAGAGAAAACCCTAAACAACCAAAACCCTAACCCGAGGAGATGTAACACCAAGAGTTTATGGGCCCCGTTGGGGTTAGTTGGAAAACTAACTTCCCAGGGTCATGACTTGGTCATATTATCTCTGTTTGATACGCATGATACCCTGTTGGAAAGATCTCTCCAAGGGATATGACGAAAAAGGAGATTTTATTAAAAAAATTGCTGGTAGTAGACTGCCAAAAAAACATCGTTTAGGGCCTCAAAACAGTTCCAGAAGTTTAGGACCTGAAAAACTGCTAAAAATAGTAAATTGTGCTACTATTAAGGAAAATGAAGAAATGAAAGAAACAATGGTGGGGGTCCAAGTGGAATTGGTAGGTGACCAAAATTATCCACCTGGATCATTCCTCCCCCCTTAGAAGCAATGGTCCCCATTGCGTTGAGTTCCTCCATGAGATGAGGAAACTTCTATTGAACTTGGTCCTTGGTGAGCCACTTACCTTGGTGAAGGAGTTGGCCTGGTTTGACAACTCGATATAGTTGGATCTTCTACTAGCAAGTGTGTTTGATCTACGTGTCCATGATCTAATTAGTAGCATCTTGTTCAATGCAATATGGATTTAACTCTGTTGGTGCGAGTTGTTCCACAATGTCAGATGCGTCTAGTAATGGTGGAAAGTATGGCTGAAGGCAGTCCACATTGAACACTGGGTGCAATCCAAGGAATGGGGGAATGTCGAGCTCAAATGCATTGTCTCCCACAACCTTGGTAATGGTGTAAGGACCATATCATAGTGGTCTAAGTTTCCGATAGGCTCTGGTAAGGCGTTCCTTTTGCAAATGAAAACAGACTTTGTCCCCCACCTGAAACTTGTCTGGCACCCGATGTTGATCATGTCATTTCTTGTACTTGGCATTTGATTTCTCCAAAATGTCATGGACCTATTGGTGGATATGTTGGATGTTCTCAATGAAGTTGTTTGCCTTATCTATTTTGGACTGGACATGAGTCGAATCTGCCTGAGTAGCTGCAAATGGCATGGCCACATCAATTAGACATAGTGGCTAGAATCCCAAGCCCACCTGAAAAGGGTTATGGCCAGTCGAGTTGTGGAAAGCCCAATTATAGCTGTGCTGAACATAGTGGAGGCTCTCATCCCATGTGCATGGATGGTTTGAGTTTTACATGCATAGAATGTGTAGGATCATCATGTTGACAACCTCTGCCTGGCCATTAATTTGGGGATGGAAGGCTGTGGACTTAGTGAGTTTGGTGTCCAGCATCAACTAGAGACTAGACCAAAATGTACTGAGGAACCTTTTGTCCCGATCTAAGATGATAGACTATGGGATCCCAAAGTTTACCTACACTCGTTCAAAGAAGAGTTTAGCGAAGGATTCTGCTGTGATATTCTTCTTGCAGGCCTCCATAATGGCCATCTTTGAGAACCTGTCGATGACCACAAAAACACAGTCGTTTCCATGCTTAGTAGAAGGAAGGCCCAACATGTAATCCATGGAGATGGATTCCCAAGGTCAACTAGGGGTAGGTAGCAGAGTATAGAGGCCTTGCTTCTTGATGGTCAGTTTGGAAATGGCGCAGGCAATGCAGGATTTGATGTACTTCCAAACATCCTGTCGAAGATTCGATCAATAGAAATACTTCTGCAGTACTGCCACCATTTTCTCAACCCCAAAATGCCCAACAACCTGATTGTAGTGTGCTTTCCAAATCATCTTGGCACCCTCACGTGAAGGAACACAAAGGTGACCTAGGTGGCATAACAGTGCATCTTGGAGGTGAAAATATGGAACATGTTGACCCTCCAAGAGTGTCTTCTATGTGTGGCTAAATTCTAGGTCACTTTTGTAGAGAAGTGGCCAATCAGAAATCTTGTGCCCACAAGAGTTGAGCATGGTGGTTAGCACCATGAGCGATGGTCGACTGAGGCAATCTGTAACATTATTGGCGCTGCCCTTCTTATACTTGATATTCAAGTGGAACTGTTGTAGGTATGTGGACCACTTCTAATGGTGATCATTCAGCAACTTCCCTTGCATCTGTATGAACTACAGGGGCCGGTGGTCTGCGTGGATGACCGTTTCCTTCCCCAAAATGTAATTCTTCCATTGTCGGCAAGCCTGCACAATGGAATACATCTCTGCACAATGGAATACATCTCTTTATCATAAGTGGGATACTTTCGTACTGTGTATGAAAGTGTCTCACTGTGATATGCCACTAGATGCCCTTGTTGAGTAAGGGCTACTCCAATAGCATAGTCAGAGGCATCTGTCTCGATCTCAAATGGTTGTTGAAAGTTTGGTAATGTGAGCATTAGTGCCAAGCAGAGGCAATGTTTCAATTTTGTGAATGCCTTCTATTAAGATTCAGAACAAAAGAATTTTTATTTCACTCCTCCCTTGGTGACTTGACTCAAGGTCCAAGTGGTATTAGAAAATCCCAACACGAACCTGTGGTAGAAATTGGCAAGACCCAGAAAGCTACGAAGCTATATTAGAGTGGTTGGAGATGGCCAATACCGAATGAATTGGATCTTGGTTGGATCCACATGCACCCCCCGTCATCAATAATGTATCCCATATACTAAACTTGGGTCATGCCAAAAGTGCATTTCTCCAAATTGGCACATAGCTTGTGTTGCCATAGTTTTTGGAGAACCTGTCGGATGTGGTGGAGGTTCTCTTCTCAAATTTTGTTGAATATTAGGATGTAATCCAATTATACCACTACAAATGAGCTGGTGAATGGCCACAAGATGTCATCCATAAGCCTCATGAAGGTTGCAGGAGCATTCGTCAACTCGAAAGGCATAACCAACCATTTGAAAAGGATCTCCTTGGCTTTGAAGGTAGTCTTCCACATATCAGAGGGTTCAATTGGTACCTGGTGATATACTGACTTCAAGTTGATCTTGCTGAAATATTTTGCACCCTTCAGCTAGTCCAGAAGGTCATTAATCCATGGGATCAGGTACCTATTCTGGACAGTGATCTTGTTCAGTGCTCGATAGTCAATACAGAGTCTCTGAGTCCCATCCTTCTGTACCTACACGATCAGGCTCCCATAGGGCGATGGACGCAGTCGGATATGACCTTTCTATAGCAGCTCCTGAATATGCCTCTTGATTTCATTGTTCTCCATAATGGAGCACCAATAGATTGATCCATTGGGTCGTGGCACACCTTGGGTCAGATTGATGGTGCGCTTGACCTCGTAGTGCAAAGGAACCCCTACGGGGGAGGTGAAGGTGTCCTCGTACTCCTCCATGACCTTGTCCATATGTAGTTGTCATGCAGAGGGGCCCTGTCTGGAGGTTGTGGCCATCGTCTTCTTCTTTCCCTTAGTGGGTATCCCAAAGAAAACAAATTTCCTGGTTTAGGAAATGTGCTTACTGCATTGTTTTGCAGTAACCAAAGAGATGGCGGTTGGTGGTACTACCTTTGGTATCCTGTACAACTTATTTCACAAAGTAACAATAACATCACGAGGCCTTGATTTATACACAACATGCCACTTCAACAAGTATGGTTGGCCTAATAATACATCACAAATATCAAGGGGAGTAATGTCACATAATACCTCATCCCTGAAGGGCTTGATGTTGTATGGAAGGCGAAACTTCTAGATCATGTGAAAATCCCATCCTTGGTGAAGTCGGCCGATGGTGTATGTTTGGGGATGTGTTGTGGTTGGTAAGCCTAGCCTCTTCATAAACTTTGTCGAAATGAGGTTCTTTTGGCTCTCGCTATCGATAATGAACTGTAGTGGGGAACCCTTTACCCACATCTGGGAGTGGAAGAGGCGCTCCTCCTCCTCTGGATCTTCGGGTTCCTCCTTCTGGATCTTCATGGTGGTAATAGTGGTGTTAGGCTTTGCATCGATAATCTGCTTCCATTTGTCATTCCCATTGTCAGGTTTTGACTTGGAGTCAGAACATGCATCTGATTCTGAAGCCTTTAGCTTGGCCACTAGTGACTGCTTGGCCTGACACTCACTTGTATTGTGAGTGGAGCTCTTATGAAACTCACACCACTTTCCTGTGTCCTTCTTTAGCTTTGCAATGTTGTTCTTTGCTTGCGGCTTTGGCGGGTTGTCCTGGACCACCTCACCTTGGCCTTTTCCTTTTTTCTGTGGTTTGGGAGCACATTTCCCTTGCTTTAGATTTGAAGATCCAAAGTTTGGCTTCCTTTGTTTAAACTTCTTCTCGATCTTGACATCGTATCGATAGGACATGCCAAGTGAGGAGATGTCCCAAAACTCCATCTTATCTTGGATGTACCTGTGTAGGCATCCATGGTATTTGAGTACCAAATGCTGCGCAGTATCCTTGATACCTAACTTTGTGTGAAGGGTATAAAAAATATTGGTAAATTCCAGCACGTCTTGGTCCCTTCCCTGCCACAGCGTCGTACACTTTATGTATTTATCCTCATAGCTTTCGACAGGGTAGTACTGGTCCTTGATGGCATCTCGAAATGAATTCCAAGTGGGTGTGGCTGAAAATAGTGAGGTTGTACCTTCATCCTTCTGCTCGCAATAGGTTTCCCACCAATCCTTGACGTGGGGGAAACTTTGAGAAGAGCGAAAGTAATATTTTCCCTTTCGGAAAAATCATGAGCATAAAATACCCTTCTAGCATATTTAACCATTTATCTACAGTATCTGCATTTATCTGACCCTCAACTATGGGAATTTCAAAGTTAGCTTGTACCTTAAAGTGTGTGACGCTTCCAGAGTAGCTGTTGGAAGTAGAAGTGTTGCCCCTAGGTAGCCGCTAAAGGATCTGTGAAAAGTTGTCCATCATCGCATTTCCTTGTTGCTTAAGGGCCTCTTCGAGCAAGATTTTGATACAATATCATGCCCCCTCGTCTCTCTTTTCATTTGCCATGGAAGGCCTCAGGATTTGCGAGGCTGGTCTTGCAAAGGTTTGACCAATTCAAGCCATAACTCCTTATATCTCGGCCTCGTTGGAGACATGCAAAGAAAAACAAAGAAAGAGAAAACTGATCTGATATCACTGATCCAAATTTAAACATGAATGCAAAAAATTATAGATATAACCATAAATATAGAGATGCAGTAGAAATAATACTTCATTTCATTAATGTAAAATACTGAAATATGCCTAGTAACAGAAATGGAAATAAACTAGCTCGGGCGATGGTAGCTTATCCTTGAGAAGAGATGTGGCAGCTACGTGCCTCTGAACTACTTTAAAATGAGGCTCAAGGGCCTTTTTATTATTGAACAATAAGAGAAAACCATAAACAACCAAAACCCTAACCCGAGGAGATGTAACACCAAGAGTTTATGGGCCCCGTTGGGGTTAGTTGGACAACCAACTTCTGAGGGTCGTGACTTGGTCATATTATCTTCGTTTGAAGTGCATGATACCCCATTGGAAACATATCTCCGAGGACTACGATGGAAAAGATGATTTTATCAAAAAAATCACTAGCAGTGGTTGCCAGAAAAATGGCGTTTAGGGCCTCAAAATGGCTCTGAAAGTTTAGGACCCGAAAAAATGCTAAAAATAGTAAATTGTGCTATAATTAAGGAAACTGAAAAACTAAAAGAAACAATGGTGGGGATCCAAACAGAATTGGCAGGTGGCCACCAATATCCACATGGATCAGGCATGCAATCTTTTGAAGTAGGCCAAAATTTCCTTACTTCACTATATGCATGCTAAGGCTTCATTTATTGTGCAATTTGATTAATTCAATTTATATACTTTTTACTTAATTATTTTACACACTTTTGAATTGTTATATTTTTACTTTGATACTTAAATAATTATTCTTCAAAGTTCATACAACATTCCAAGTTTTTCTTCAACTTACATTATGTGAAATTTGTGTATAGGTTTGTTTCAGCTTGCATTGTTATTTGTCAGACCTGATGGAAGGTTATACTCTAAGGTTAAGTACTGTATAATTATGTAGAATTTATGGATGGTATTTCACTCCTGAAAATCTCAATAAACTCTATGATATCTTAGGCTTTAGCTACGAAAAGGACTGGAATATGTTTCAATACCTTGGTATTCTAATATCTTTGAAAGGGACCACTAATAAAGAATGGCATAACATAGTTTGAAAATTTCAAAAGACAATGGTTTACCAAGGTGCTATTTGGCTAAATTTGTTTGGCAGAGTGGTCTTGATAAAATCCACCATATTTTCATTGTATATATTCCAAGCCTCAATCCTCTTTTCCCCTAAAGGAATCTTGGATAATATTAGTAGGTGTATAAGATATTTTCTATGGAAAGGTGGAAAAAACAATTAAAAAAAATCAACTTAGGTAATTGGAGTGTGGTTAAAAGCTCAAAAGAGGAAGGGAGTATGTGTTTAAAGAACCTTATTTGCATGAAATTAGCTTCAACGGAAAACTAGTTTGGAGAATATTAATAGAACCCTCTAAATGGTGGTCCTAAGTTATATAAAAGAAATATCTCCCTTTCTCTAGAGATATCCTTCAACAGTACATCAATACCAAAAGATGGCTTCCACAATTGCTAAGATCCTCTTCACAAAGTCTTCCAACAAGATCACAAACACAAGGTTGATCCTCTCGCTATACCACAAAATAAATCAGATCGCGAACCAATATATATGCCACAGATCTCAAAAAAATAGATCAAATCTCAAACCAATATATATTCCATACATCTCAGAGAAATAAAACAGATCTTGAACCAATTTATATGCCACAGATCATAGAGAAATAGATCAGATATCAAACCTATGACTTCATATCATAAGTATACAAGCATATCTTTGACCATTAATTTCATATCATAAATGCAATGGGAATATATTACAGATATATGACCACTTCACATAAAATAGCATATAAGTATTGTATGTGAGAAAATTAACCTCCCTATATAGCCATCATGTGATCTGAATGAGAGAGTTTCAAGGAAATATTTTACAAGAAATGAGGAACTAAAATAGGACATTAAACAGGAAGCTAAAATGGAACCTAAAAAGGAAGCTAAAGTGGATGATAAAAACAATTCCATAATGAGGAGCAAGATAGGACGTCAAACAGGGATCTAAAATGGAAGATAAAAAGGAAGACAGAAAGGAATCTAAAGTGGAAGATAAAATAAATTCCATAATGAGAAGCAAAATAGGATGTTACATAGTGAGTTATACATGAAACTCCATCAGAAGCTAAAGAAGAGGTTAAACTAGTTGTTTGTTGTAACAACCTCAGGTTGATTTTCCATGTATATGGAAGTACATTATAAAGGTAAAATATGACCAAGGTCATCAGACACATATTTAAAGTTTAATGGAGGAAAACACATTAAAGTGGGTATCACTCATGGTTAACTAATGGCTATGAAAATTTGTATTTGCATTGGCAAAAGGAAAAGGGAAATAAATGGCAACTAATTTAAGACATAAATGAAAATAGGAGAAAAGGAAGATGACGAGAAAATAATATGCATGCAAGGGAAATTAGAGCGAAAATAAAGGAAAATGAAAGAAAAGTGAAAATGGAAAGGAAGAGACACCAAGCATCAATGATAAAAAGGTATCTGATAAACAATTGACAGTTGATGAGCTTTTGACATCTTTTGGATTAGTTTTAGATTTATTTTTTCTAAGGAATAAATTGAACTCTAAGAGGAGAGAGAGAGAGCACTTGGACACAATCAAAGGAAAGCAAGGGAGTGCAAGGATAATATTGGAATAGTAGCTACAATAGAAATATTTTGCAGGTAAGGGGTTGCATGTGTGATTTCCTTGCCAGGATTTGAATGCATGGTGCATGCATTTGGCTTACATGAATACTTTTTTGTCATTGGAATGAGCTTTAAATGGACTAATAGTTGTTACATCCTTTCCTTTCCTCTTTGTGGATAGCCATGGTGTGACGGGATTAATTCTTGGTTGAGCTTTAGATTGTTGGAAGATTTTGGATCTAGGTGAGGTGGTCTCAGGAAAATCCCAAGGGTTGAAGGTGGAGATGGTTTCTCCAAGAAGCCCTTGAAACTTGGTTGGAGACAGGAAAATTCCTCTGGGCATGTTTAAAATGTTTTGAGGCATCCAATATTGTGTTGGTTTGGTGATTTCTGGACCATCTTAGGTGAAATCACTTTGGTTGATAGTTGAGGTGGTTTAGCCTCTGCAATCCCTGGTTAGTTTTTTTTTGGTTTATCCCATGACATCCCACATTCATGCTTGGAATATGACACAAGGGTGATTAGCTGAAAGAGAAATCTAGTTCATATTATGGTCGGCTGGTACATGGAAGTCTATGACTTGGTTAGCCTATGAATATGTTATTATATGTTATTTCTTACTAAGATCAATGAGCACATGGATTGGTTATTGTGTTGATTTTATGACTATTTTGTCATGGCTTCATTATGGTTAAGTGCTAGTTATAGGCATGGTTAAATGATGTTCTTTTGTTATGGATCTTTTTCATGATTCGATAAGTTATTGTATGGTTATATGAATGTATGAGCTAAAAAGTGTTTGATGTAGCTAGCTTGAGAGAGTAGTGATCCTTCTTGATGATTCTATGGTGAAACTATGAGATAGTGAACATATATGTATTCATTACATGTAGATACTATGTTTACCATATGTTTTTCTAAATTTTTACCATGTTTTTGGCATATTTTGGAAAGATTTGAGCTTGAGTATAGGTTATGCATACTTCAAAATTATCTTATAATTGACTCTAGAATTTTTTTGGGCAATTCTAGGTAGTGGCATGTGGGCTAGCCCTAAAATTCAAGCACTGAATCCATAATCACAGGAAAAGAACTAGGTATTTTCGGTTGTACCTACACGGAGGATAGATTTTGTGCAGTTTCATTGTAAAGCCAGGAAAAAATAAAGTTCTACCTCAGGGAAGCATCACCAATGGTTTTTGTCCAACATCTGGGTGATCAAGTGTCCCTAAGAGGTTGCAGTAACATTTAAAGATAGTAAGACCCACTTCCATAACTAGAATTTGGTTGTTGGATCATACATAGTAATTGTCAGCTCACGTTTACCATAAAGAGCTTGTAAAAGTGTGTAAGCATGTGATGGGGTGTTACAAGGTCAGTATCAAATCAATTCTATTTCCTATAAACCTTTCTCTGGTACCAGTATCACATAGTGGTATCAAAGTGAGGTTTAAAATATTGGACCTTGGGGTAAATTCATATGGTTATGGTTATCATACATTCAGTTATTTTTTCATTTTTATATTGCATCTTGATTCATGCATGATGTTGATATGTTATTGCTACTATTATATATTGTGCTAATTTGGACTGACTTGTGTAGATGTAATAGCCTCCCCTGAGATAGATTGAGGTATGAGTTACGTGGTATATTTGGAGGAAAAAGAAGGCTAAAATATGGAGAGAAGAATGGTGGATTACAATTCACATGACTCTCTATACAAGCCTGAAGTGAAATCAATGGAATGGGAAATGTTAGTTGAGTAGAAAGGAGAGGAATATTCTCCTGATCTAGTAGGATAAATTGAATATGAGGGTAGATATTAGAAGTTGTAAAAAAAATAATAGTAGGATGAGTGAGGCACAAGAAATACTTGAAAAGGCTTAATAAAAGAAAGTTGAAGTCAATGTAGTGATTCTTCAGAACCTTTTAGACTTACAAAAGTAGGGACAACTAGGGATCAGTCATGGAGATAATTAGGAGGAGAAGATTAATGGGGTGGATGGAAACAGGCCTTAGAGAAGGTACATGATGGAAAATTATGATACAGTGAAGAGTGGAAGACTCTTGGATACACTTGAAAAGAGGGGTGGTATGCGTGGATTTTATCCTAGCTTTTATTCCAGGAGATATAATCACCATCACCACTAACATCATAAGAGGAGCAAATATTTTCCGGAGGAATTCAAGAAATGCAAGCCTCCTAATTTTTATGGGTAAATATAGAAATTAGAAGATTCAGAAGCATGGTTGCTTGGTATGAGGAAATTTTTCATATTCTATGATTATTTAGAGAACATGAAGGCTAAGATAGCCACCTTTAGTCTCAAAGGGAAAGAAAATATTTGGTGGGAAGATATTAAGAATATCATATGCATCAAATAAGAGAAGTTGACTTGGGGTGAGTTTGAAATACTCTTCAGGAAGAATCACTTATTTGAGAGGTATTATGATTCAAAGGCCAAGGACTTTTATGAGTTCAGTATGGGTTCCATGACAGATGAAGAGTATACAACCATATTTCTAGAGTTATTGAGGTATGTACCTTATCTCAAGGATGAGAAAAAAAATATCGAAAGGTTCATCAGTGGATTTTCATTGATATTCAAAGACCATATTAAGTTTGATAAGCCTTTATTATTGGAAAAGAGCTATCATAAAGTTAAATCATTACTATGAGAAGTCAAAGTACAAGCCTGAGTTCAAGCATGACTAGAAAGGTAATGAGAATACGAAGGAAAATTGCCCACACAACAAGGAATATCTCAGGATGCAGGTGAGAAGGAAAACACAGTCCCTCATAATAATTTTAATGCAGCTAAGAAAGGACACAGGTTTCAGCCTAGAGAGAAGTAGAATAAAGGCAATGGCAGGGAACCATTGAAGTTTTGGATTTGTGGTAAATACAAAGGATTGTACATCACATGGGGTGGTTGGCCATAGATCTATAGTGCTCAGCAGGGACAAAAAACTGGGGATCTTGGTCAAATCATTCCCTAGATGTATGCAACACTTGATAACATGTAGGCATACCATCAGGCATCTATTATTGAGATGGAAGGTAAGATTCATGATCAAGTTATTTCGATTTTGATTGATATTGGATCTAATTATAGCTATATTAGTACAAACTTGGCAGATCAATGTCATTTGAATAAAGAAGTGCATGCAGAATATTGGTTGGTGTAGTTGGCTGTAGGGACCAAGAGAAGACTTCATCATAGGGTGAGATCATGTGCATTTGAGCTTAATGGCATGCCTATAACAAAACACCTAAATATGCTTCCTTTGGGTGCATATGACATGTATCTGGGCATGGATTGGTTGTTTACTCATAGGACCAAGGTAGATTGTTATGAGAATTCCATTGAGTGCCTGGATGATGAGGGAGAAAAGAGAACTGTGCATGGAAAGAATAAGAGTACATCGGTGAGAATGGTTACAACTATTCAAGCTAAGCACAATTGTAGGAAAGGGTGTGCATTTTTTGTAGTTCATGTTTCTAGTGACAAAGAGAAGGATGTTGAGGATGATGAATTCTTGAGGAAATATCTTTCCTTGTAGCAATTTTAGGATGTGTTTTCTAAAGAGATTCCATAGTTTCCTCCTCATAGAGAGGTGGATTTATCTATTGAGTTGGTACGAAGACTAGCACCAACATCTAAGGGACCATACAGGATGATCATTCTGGAGGTTGTGGAATTGAAGTCACATCTTAAATATATGCTTGATAAAGGATACATAAGGCCAAGTGTGTCACCTTGGGGTGCACTAGAGTTGTTTGTAAAGAAGAAGGATTGTATTCTAAGATTTTTCATTAATTGTAGGTAATTGAACAAGGTCATTATTAAGACATGTACCCGTTGCCTCATATTGATGATTTGTTTGATCAACTAAAGGCAACAACATTATTTCTAAAGATTGATCCTCGATCAGGATATCATTAGGTGTACATCAAAGAAGAATACATATACATGAGTGCACTTCATATAAGGTATGGGCACTATAAGTTCGTGGTGGTTCCTTTTGGTACTACCAATGCTCTAGCCACCTTCATGTGTTTGATGAATAATGTGTTGCACCCTTACCTAGATAATTTTGTGATAATATTTGTTGATGATATATTAGTATATTCAAAGAATGAGGAGTATGTAGAAAACCTAGTAGTGGTATTGAGATTGTTGAGAGAGAGTAAATTGTATGCCAAGATCAACAAGCACAATTTATTTCAGTCTTAGATTCATTACTTGGGACATTTTGTTTCCAAGGAGGTGCTAATAGTGGACCCATAAATAATTAAGGCTATCATGGAATGGTCAGCTACAAGGAATGTGGATGAAGTCAGATCCTGCATGGGAATAGAAGGTTATTACAGGATTTTCATCAAGAACTTCTCCAAGATTGGCTATTCTATCACAACTTTGTAGAGGAAAGAGAAGAAGTTTGAATGGATTGTTGAGTGTGCAACTAACTTTGATCAACTGAAGAATTTTCTTACTAATTCTCTAGTTTTGAAGATTGCATATCCTAATAAGGAGTTTGTGGTTTGTACAAATTCATGTAAGGAAGGGCTTGGTGGAGTCCTGATGTTGGAAGGACAAGTGGTTTTCTATGAATCAAGGAACTTGAATGAACATGAGAATAATTATGTGACTCATTTTCTTGAGTTGACAACTATCATTCATGCATTGAATATGTGGAGACATTATCTCCTTGGCAGGAAATTCATTTTATGATTGATCACAGTGGACTGAGGTATTTGTTTGACCAACCCAATTTGAACACAAGGTAAACTAGATGGTTGTCTACTCTGAGTGAGTTTAATTTTGAGAAGAAAAACATGAAAGAAAAATAGAAAGGGGTTGTAGATGCTCTTAGTGCGAGAGTGCAGGTGAATCATATTTTAGCTTTGAGATCTTATGGGACATATGTACAAAAGAATATCTTATAGGTAGGGTAGCATGATGAGAAGTATTAATAGTTGGAAAAAAAAAGATTATAGCAGCAGGGTGAGGGTGATAAGTATGAGGATTATCACCTCACAACAGATGGATTGGTCAGATTTAGGAATAAGATCTAGGTGCCAGATAACAACGAGTTGAAGAAGATTATTTTGAGAGAGTTTCATGTCAATCCCTATTCAAGCCACCCATGATATCATAAGAATTTGATAACAGTTTCTAAATGCATGGACTATCAACATGTGAAATCTAAGTGCAAGCATCCAACTGGTTTGTTGCAGCCTATTCCAATTCTAGAATGGAAATTGGAGGGCATTTCGAAGGAATTCATTATAGGATTACCTAGGACATCAAAGAAGCATGACTCCATCATGGTTGTGGTTGATAGGTTGAGTAAGGTATCTCACTTCATTACGGTGAAGTATACAAATTCAGCTAGTGAAGTGGCTCAAGGCTTCACGAGGGAGGTAGTGAGGTTGGATAGAGTTCCCAGGAAGATTTTGTCATACATATATGAGAAGTTTAATTCCAAGTTTTGGAAGGATTTTTTCATAGGCTTGGGGACATAGTTAGCCTTCAGTACAATTTATCATTCATATATAGATGGATATATAGAGAGGGTTAACATGATCGTTCAGGATATGTTGAGGATGTATGTCATGCATCAAAAGAGGAAGTGGGAGGAGTATATTCCACTGGTTGAGTTTTCTTATAATAATGGATGTCAGGAATACTTGAAGATGAGTATATTTGCGGCTCTCTATGGGTGGAGTTGTAATACTCCTATCAGCTGGAGGGATCCAGTGAGAAGGGTGTTTGTAACACCCCCTCCCAAGTCTACCCAAAGTGACCATGACAACTAGGGTAAACATGAGACAAGAGGCTACTATGATCAGATTCTACCTCCTATGTGAACATCACACGCAGTGATCCAACATCATCAACAGAACCCTTAAGAGACAAGTCAACCACTCAAACAGCATGTCCCTGGGTCCCACTATTGTTCTGGATCTCTTAGGCCATAGTCACTCTCATTCTATGGGAAAGGGAGTGACTAACAACTTAAATTCGCTCTGACAAGCCTGCTTGCCAGCAACTGTGGACCAAAAGTGGCAGTTTTTTCCAGCGAACTCGAGATTTAAGCCACTTTTCTAGCCAAAAGTATTGGCCTCCACCCAGAACTTCCTGCAACCTTCATAATTCATTAAATACATGACAACAATGTTGATCAATCAAAATCAACCTCAGGACTAGGCATGAGCATCCCAAACTGGTACTGACATTCTATCAAACACTTGGCATCAATGCAACCTACAGTTCTAGGATACAAGTCAGAGCATAAATGACTGAAACAACTTATGGAACATAACCAAAAGGATCATCTCCTTCTCCATTGAACTACTACATCATGAATTATGTCTTGCATCCATCCATTTAATAGTTACAAGTAAATACATGAAATAACCATGACATGAACCAATCATTTAACCATGCTTATAACCATCATAAAACCATGTAAATATTAGAGATAAGAAAATCCTTAAATCCACATATAAATTAGTGCAAAATGAAGAGAAGCTAGCTTTTATTAATCATAGGCAAATCCGACCAGGTTCGGGACTTCCACGTACCACCCAACCATAGACATGGCTGAACCAAATCTCTCTTTTAGCTAGTCATCCTCATGCCATATTGCAAGCATGAATGTGGGATATCATAGAATAAACAATCCAAGAACAAGCAAGGTAATCCAGAGGTTAAACCACCTCCACCCTCATCAAACCGTGATCACACCAAAACTAGTGCTCCGATCACAACCAACAGAACTTGGAATGCCATTCAGAATCCACCATTATCCTTGAGGAAGTTTTTGTCCCCTTGTCTCTCAGGCTTTACCACAATCCTAACCCAGTTGATTAGGCCCTAAACCAAGACATCTACCACAAGCTTTAAGTACCCTGCCAAAACTGGTTAAGGGATTCATAGGCCTTTAGGAATGGAACTTGAGACCACCTCCACCCCAAATTCTAAAATCCACCCGAAAAATGAAAGCTCAAAAACTGAATAAACATCCCAACAACGTGGCATCTAGAAAAATGAAAGGCTAGGCTAAAAACCATTGTTATAACCTGGCAAAACCATGTCACCAAAAACAATAGAACCATACACCAACATGCAAAGCCATGCATGTCCAAACCAGCTAGGAAATCACACATGAAAAAGGTTACCTGCAAGTATTCCTACTAAAAAAACTTGATCCTACTTCCCTTTCCTTGATCCTTGCTTGTCTTCCTTTCACTTCACTTTCTTTTCCTTCCTTGATCCAAAGTTAGAGTGCTCCAAGAAAATTCTAAGTGACCAAGAGAGTGAGAGAGAGAGAGAGAGAGAGAATAATGAGAGAGCTCCAAACTTGAACTTGTAAAAAGTCATGAACGGATCATGAAAAGCCTTTTTGTGCATGAGGTCTCTAATTTCTTCATTTTCCATTATTTTCCTTCAATTTCCTCCTCACATGCAACATGTGACCTTTCACCTTACTTTTCTCCTAATTTCCTTTATTTTCATAAATAAATGTGCAAAAAAATCATTTTTTCTTTTTAATGCCTTTACCTTAGCCTTTGCCAATTTTCCTTAGCCAAAAAACACATCTAGTGATACCCACTAGTATATATTTGCCCAACATTCAGCTTGGAATAAGTGCCCCTTAATTGTGGTCTTATTTGGCCTTTATTAACTTTTATTACATGAAATTTTCACCAGGGTTGTTACAGAACCCTCCCACTTGGGGGAACACCATGCTCAGTGTTAAAACACACCATGACCTTAGTAAAACCGTTGTAAAGCAAACATACTACCTATGGAGCTTTATACTTAGCTCGTTACAGTATTTACAATGAAAGACCTGCTCAAAAGCAAAACATCATGACAACATTACAAGATGACAACCAGAATAATATGATACTCATACCGCATATTGGAGCTTAATAACTTACCTCATGGAAATATTTACATCCATATATATATACATACATATGCCAAACATATACCAATGTCAAACCAAAACTACTTTGTCTCAACCAAAAAAAAATGAAGGATATAGGGCCCGCATCTAATCCGCCATCTCCCATGTAGCTTCTTTACGCCCAAAGTTCTTCCACTACACTTTAACTTACTCTATGGATTTATTCCTAAGCATGAGATTCTTCCATTGCAATATGCACTGAGGATCCGGCTGGAACTCTCCTTCTTGATCCACCTGCAATATAGACCAATAAATAACATGATCAACATCCTTTATATACTTCTTAAGAAATGAAATATGGAAAACATCATGGAATTTCGCTGTTGGAGGCATTGCAAGTCGATATGCCACTGGTCCAATCCTCTCAAGGATCTCAAACATGCCTACAATACCGTGGTGCCAACATGGCACATGAACCAATCCTCAAATATCTTTTCCTGGGATTGATGTGCAAATACACATGCTCCCCAACCTGAAACTCCTTGAATAACATGTTCCTATCTACATAGATCTTCTGCCTATCCTACATTGCCTTTAGATTCCTCTTTATAACCTAAATTTCATGTTCCATGTTTTCCATCATATCTTGTCCAATCAATACCCTATTCACTGGAGCACTCTGACTGATAGGAGTATTACAATGCAACCCATACAATGCCTCGAAAGGACTCATCCTCAATAACTCCTGATAATCATTGTTGTACGCGACCTCAACCAAAGGAAGATACTCCTCCCATTTCCTCTGCTGGTGCATCATGTACATCCTCAACATATCCTCCAAAACCCTGTTGACCCTCTTTGTCTATCCATCTATCTATGGATGATAAGTTGTACTAAAGGCCATATCTATACCCAAGCATGCAAATAGCTCTTTCCAGAACTTGGAAGCGAACTTTGCATCTCTATCTAACATAATCTTCTTCGGAACACCATGTAGTCGTACTATTCCTTTGATGAAAACATGTGCTACCTCACTGGTTGAATATGTAGTCTTTACTGGAATGAAGTGAGCTACCTTGCTCAACCTGTCAATCACGACCATGATAGAAGCACGTTGCCTCACTGTCCTCGGAATTCCTATGATGAAATCCATGGAAATGACCTCCCATTTACATTCTACAATCACAATAGGCTGTAGTAGACCACCTAGATGCTTACATTACACCTTGATCTGCTGATAACCGAAACATATAGTCACTAACTCTGTCACTTCCTTCTTCAAATTCAGCCAATAGTAGAACTTCTTCACTGCCGTCAACGTATTATGATATCATGGATTACCCGAGTATGGCTTGGCGTGAAACTCCCACAAGATAAGCTTCTTGAGCTCACTGCAATTTGGCACATAGATCCTATCCCTGAATCTCACCAAACCATCTATTGTGAGACGATAGTCTACATCTTGATCGCCTATACCTATACTCTATTGTAACCTGTACATGATCTCCGTGTATTTTTCATCTCATTTTCCAGCCTGCAGGATCCTATCCTATAACTCTATCCCATAAGAGCTCATAGTTGTTATATGATTTAACTATACCTTCCTACTAAGAGTGTATAAAAATTGGTTCTCCTTGCCTTTTATATATCTGATATCGAAGTCTACCTCGCTAAGGGTAGCCAACCATCTATCTTTCATGGCATTTAGAATTGGTTGGTTACAATTACCGCAACCCAATTTGATCGCTTATCAGCACAAACCGTCTACCCAAAAGATAGTGTCTCTGCATCTTCAAGTCATGTATGATCACTACCAACTCAAGATCATGTGTTGGGTAGTTTTTCTCATGCTCATTTAGCTTTTGTGACTCAGAGCACACTACCGGTCCTTCTTTCATGGTAACTCCACCAAGTCCTCTTGTGTAAGCATCTGTACACACTACAAACTACTTTTTCAGATCCGCAATGCTCAACATTGGTGCATGTGTCAACAACTACTTAAGTTTCTCAAAACTAGCCTCACATTCCTCTGTCCATTCGAACTTCTAACCTTTCTGCTGCAATGATGTGATAGGATATGCAATGCATGAGAACTTCCTGATAAACTATTGTAGTAACCTACCAGTCTCATAAATGCTCACCTCATCTACATTCTTATGATTTTCACACTCCAAGATGGCCCTTATATTTTCGGGATCCACTACAATGCCTTCCTTGTAGACAACATGTTCCACATCCTCAGCCTGAAAGAATTTACACTTGCTAAGCTTAGCATACAACGGATTCTCTCTTAGAAACCTTAGCACTACTGCTAAATTTTTGGCATGCTCTTCCTCAATTTTAGAATATACCAGTATGTCATCAATGAATATAATAACAAACTTGTACAAATAAGGATGCAACACACTATTCATCAAACACATAAAAGTAGTTGGAGCATTAGCCAAACCGAATGGAACAATAACAAACTCATAATTCCCATACCTAGTCTTGAACGCAGTCTTGAAGATATCCTCTTCCTTGATGCGTACCTAATGGTATCTCGATCTCAAGTCGATCTTAGAGAACAATGATGCTCCCTTCAACTGATAAAACAAATCATCAATCCTTGGTAAAGGGTACCTGTTATTGATTGTTACCTTGTTCATCTACTTGTAATCATACATAATAGGAGAGTACCATCTTTCTTCTTTACGAACAACACTATTGTACCCCAAGAAGATACACTGGGTCTGATGTATTGTTTTTCCAACATCTCCTTTAGCTGCAATTTCAACTCTACCAACTTAGGTGTGCACATCCTATAAGGTTCTTTTGATGTTGGAGCTGTCCCTAGCACTAACTAAATATAAAAGTCTACCTCAATATGAGGTGGAAACTCTGTGATGTCCTCGGGGAATACATCTTGAAACTACTATAAAACTGGGTACCTTCTCAATACATCTGCATCCTCAACCTCATTACCCTTGTCACTAGAAATGTGTACTGCAAACATCACACAACATTTTCTTCAAATATTCTTAGCCTGCATAGCAGTAACTATCCTCACTGATGTAAGCTTCTTCTTTCCCTGCAAAGTCCTCCTTCCCCCACTATCATCCACGCACTGAATAGCCTTGTCGAAGCAATCCACTTTGGTTTTGTGAACGTATAGTCAATCCATACCCAAAATCATGTTATACGATCCCAATGGAAACATGTTCAAGTGTGCTTCTGTAGGCATACCATTTAACTTAAATGAACAAGCTCTTACCCAATGGTGAACTTGCTTCTTTGTACCTGTAGCCAACTGTACCAACCAATATTATGCATGCACTTATTTTATCAAACCACACTTATCAACCAGGACAAGATTAATATAACTATATTTAGATCCAGGATCAATCAAAATAGAAACAAATTGATCATAAAGCTTATCGTCCATCTCAATGATTGGTGCATGCTAATCTTACTTCCTGTTGTCCACAACTGCATATATCCAAGGAATGTTATGACCAACATCACCAGTTGTATGCGCCTCCTAAGCACTTTAGATCTAGTGTCTACCACCACTCTGATATTGTGAACAATCATTCTTACCATGATCCTTACCACATATCCAACACTACAATGGTTCTCTACCACTTCCTCTAGCATGATTCTCTTCATGTCCTTTCTCAGTTGTATTGGATCTCTTATAATAAACTGAATTTTCTTTCTCACCTACATGTTAAGGTCTTCCTCACTTTGGTGGAAATTTTCCTTCAACTTTCTCATTTCCTTTCAAGTGATGCTTCGACTCAACTTTGTGCTTTGACTGCTCATAACAATGCTTCAACTTTCAAATGGCCTCCTCCAATGATCTAGGCTCATCAAACTCAATACAATCTTTATATGTTATTGGTAGTCTATTGATGAATCTTTGAACCTTTTCCTTCTCCTCCTTGAGGTAAGGTACATATCTCAACTCCTAAAATATGATAGTATACTCCTCTTCTGTCTTAGAACCCATCTGCAACTCGTAAAACTCCTTAGCTCTATCATCATAGTACCTCTCAGACAAGTACTTCTTCTTGAAGAGCCTTTAAAATGCATGCCAAGTCAAATCATCTTCATCAATACCTTTAATATCTTCACATCTTAACACGAAATATTTGCTTTACCTTTAAGACTGAAAAGGGCTATCATTTCTTTCATGTTTTATGAATAATCATGCAATTAGAAGAACTTTCTCATACCAAGCAACCATGCCTCTACATCCTTGTTAATGGGAAAAGTGTCTACTCAGAACGCCCCTATCCCACTAAGGTGTGATAGTACCTTAGAAACAAACTGAGAAAACTACTTTCATATTCTTCTTTATGAACAATAAACGAAGAGGCATAGGATGAACCAACCTGTGTCTTGCGCTAGTCCTTTGGTCCAAGCTCTCTCCTCTTTGACAGCTTCCAGCTACCTGCTCCCTTACTTTCCCAGCTTCACCGAGATCTTGCAAGATCACAGAAGAAGAAAACTACACAAAGACATGGATTTATATTCATAAATAGCTTAGGATCAAATTTAAGCTAAACATGCAAATATAACAAAACATCATTGATACACAAGCATGTAGGAGAAACTCAAATAGTTTTATTGATATAACAAGAAGGTCCAGGAGGAGTTACAACCGATGATTCCTGATCCAGCATCAACCCCCCAGCAAAGGAATCCCCTCTTCACCTCCAACAAAGCATAAATCACCCAATACACTGATCTCTATCTCAAAGCCAACAACAATTCTCTGCAATGTACAAAATTCCAGCCTCTGGATCTCTGGGATGAGGGATCCATATATAGATGTATGCAAAGAGGATGAGTCAGCTTATGATTTGACTATTGGCTTCTCTCTGTCAGTTCTTGCTTCCACTTGGAGACTGAGAGCCTCTTACTCATCCTTGGTCGAACTCAGTGAGGCAAGTGTCATTGGGGAAGATTCAGGAAGCTTCCATTGTCTGTACACCTCACGGAATGACACTGCCATTTGTCATTTCCTTCTCAACGCACCCTGGTAGTGCATTTAGGTGCATTGCAACGCACCTAGCTAGTGTACTGGGGTGCTATGCAACGCAGCTAGCTAGTGGAGCAGCTGAAATGATCCTGATTTGACTGATTCTGAGCAGTTTCTGGTGGAGAACTTCTGGGAGAAGCTGTAATTGGTTGACCTTGTTCCTCTAGGGGTAGGAACAACACTTTTAGGGACTTAGGATCCCTTGGATTATGGACATTTCATGCTTAGATCTGTAAGGCACAAAAATGTCTATAACAGTTGCCCCCTAAAGTATGAGGCCGTTTATCGGGTGAAATGCTTTATTAGGAGGATCCGAAGTTCTTTCAATGCTGGGAGGAGACCTGTAATAAGATACAATACAATACATTATCTTCATACTGTTTTCATGATCTAGCTGAGGCGGGCATTCCCATGCTCAGCTTTATAAATTCATTTTTATGTACACAAGACAGACAGTCGTCTGATGGTAGACTGATGATTCTGATGAAGTCATCATCCTTTTGGTAGGATTATTATCTGTGTTGCAATGTTGTACATGTCAATGTTTTTATTTTTCCTGAATATATATCGCATCCCAGATGGATGAAACTAGATCCGGGGTCTTCAATCTCGTCCAATCTTCACTCGAAGTACAAGTCGATCCATGTGAGAAATGTTTTGAAGTCGAACATGGAAAGACATCGCTTGATTACCAGTTGATGATGTAAACTATTAACAAGCGCGAGAGGAATCATCGATAATGATGATGACCCTCAAGGTACTGCAGTACAGTTCATGTGATGTGAATAAAGGACTTTGCGTCGAACACCACGCAAAATCTTTCGGTCGAAGGTCATTGATGTATACCTGTCGCCGGAAGTGAGAAACTTGCCATTGAGGCATGCAAGCTTCAAAGTACTGAATGGGGTGTTCCTAGATCAACTTCTTGGATAATGAGCTGATGTCGACAAGAAGCGATCCGTCAAAGGAGGGCCTTGATGAATCCCACATCAATGACACAGAATGGAGCAAATGATTTTGATGGAGGTGAAAACGATCTGATGACATATGGTTCAGGATGGCGGTCATGAAAGAATGAAGTATAATGTATGGTAGTGGATGGGACACGGATGACTTCTCTTGAACATGTCGGCGAAACTTATGTGATGGATTGGTAGCATTTACCCCAAATGTGGATGGTATGGCGTGACCATGGCGTTGTGACCGGTGAATGAAACAACCCAACCCGACTTAGGCATGGAGTGGAAGTGTCATGTTCAAGAGCGACTTGCTACCAATAAAGATTCTTTGAGTTTCTTCCCAATTTTTCCCTAGTCATTGCTGACCAGTACCTCTTTATTTTTGTCAAGCTTGAGGAGGATAACATATGCTTGTTCTATAATTTTCCCTTTGGGCAAACCCATCGCTATGTTTTAACGAGCCTAGCGATAGTGAAACTCGTTCTCGTCTAAAGACAAGTTTGTCGCTATTAATCTTTTTAACGAGTTTAACGACAAAGATAACTCGGTCCTTTTCATTTTTAGAGAGTCTGAAAAGGTACATAAAGGTAACTCCGAAATTCCTTTTTCGTCATCTAATCCCTTAAGTCCGAAAAAGTATAAAACAATACAGAAGGGATGAATTTTCGATAGTTTTAACGAGCCGAACAAAACAAGCGCTCGATCTTTTTGTGCAATAATCCCTCAGGTCCAAAAAGATTAAAATCTAGAGGAGGAATAGCACTCTCGGTCGCTTTAACAAGTTGGAAGGCCAAAACTCGGCAATCTTTTCATATTTTACGAGTCAGTTGAAAAGAGCTTAAAGAAGACTCGTCTTTTGAGGAACGAGTGATAAAATGGGTAGCAGTTGATTCCAGGTAAGGGTTGGAATTTTCCAATCATGGTAGTGTCACAAGGATGGCTAGTGAAATCACTCTTCGCAGCTGTTCCTCAAAATGGGTAAAAAATCAAATGGAGGTGAATGATCGGCCAATGGAAAAGTGGAGGTGACGGTGCAAACACGACCAAGGCTTTAATGGCTGAAATGCTTCATTCACGGTGGTTATTTATTGGGGAATAGTTCATTTTTTAATGAGATTAAACGCGGGTGGAAACACTTGCTCATGTCTTATGTTTATTTTTTAACGAGCTTGAACTATGCGCTAAAATTGCTCGATTAATCCAGTCATATGATAAGAATGTCTCATATAAAATGACAACTTTTAGATTTTTGCCCCACATCCTTTCTTTATGCAAGTTAGGTGACGACTAATCCTACGAGTTTAAAGGGTTAGAGGTCCTAAAAATTTAAAAAATAAATAGTTGCCCCTCGCTTGCACTCCAAAAGGTTTGCATGCCCCCAGGTATAAAGTATGGTTTCAAGGTTACCCCTTATTTAGTCCAATAAAACATTTGTTTTACCGGGAGAGGCCTACCTCTTACAGGTCACCCAAAGACTGTTCGATTCGCGGTGCAAACAAAACACTTCTTCGGCGATGTCTACCGAGATAAACAAAGGCGAGTGACTCAGTTCTGTCAACTCACATAACTTTGACAAGAGAATCTTATTCTAGAATAACCCCTCTTCCAATCACGGACGGGGTACAGACTAGTCATATTCTCCCGCGGAAACCTACCCTATACCCGAAGTTTTTCCTGCCGAGCAGACCGGGACGCATGCCCCCTGGGTTTCAGTCATATCCCTCCGAATTACTCGTGCTCATCGGGAGGACGGACTGGGGATTGAGACATTTCTTGCGTGAAGAGACCATTTAGGGATGGTATATGACTATTTTCTATGCGTGATCCGGGAAATGAAAGTTGGTCCACGAGCTTGACCACTCTTCCTTCGTGCGGAAAACACATTACTCTAAAGAGTGAGGAGACGATGGATCCCATGCAATAAATATAGCCTCGTCCAAGGAGTAGGTTATAATCCAGGGGTCCTTGAACTACCATTACATTCATTTGAACTGTCTTCCCTCTCAATGTTATGGGCACATTGGGAAGGATCCCTAAAGGTCGACTGTTTCCTTTGTCAAAGCCTGTCAGATTTCTCATCTTAGGCAACAGCTATGGTGAACCAAGCGCTTTCAAAGCAATAGAGGAAAGGATACTCATAGAAGCCCCCTCATCTATGATGGTACCAGCCATGACCATTCTATATATTTGAACGATAATTCGGAATGGTATGCTTGTTGGTAAACGGGGTCTTCCTAGTTGATTCCAGTCGAAGGAGACAACTAGGTTGCTTGGAGGTGGGACCGAGTAGACGGCCAGGTATGGCTCTGACGAACTTCCCTCCTGCGGTAAGGGAATGGGTAGATTGCCCCCATGTTCGTCGGAGTCTGTGTTGATGAAGAGAATTTGGACGGTGTCATCCTTGTTCTCTTCAGTGACTGTATCATCCGAAGATAAAACCTCTGAAGGCAAGACCGGGTCAACTACCGCCTCGACCCTTTGACTTTCATCTGGTATGGATTCAGATGGTTTGTCTTCGATGATAGGCGCTTCAGCCGACCACTTGAGCGGGCCGGCTGGATTCTCAACTAGCGACGGACTCGGCAAGAGTTTTTTATATCCAGGAGGAACTCGTAACGGTGAAACCGGACGATCATCCAAAACTCTTTTCGCTTCGTCTAAGAAGGGACAGCGGTGGACGGCATGATTGCCTTCGCACAGTTTACAGGGAAATCTAGCTTTCCCTTTTTGTCCTGGGGATTCACTCTCGCTAGTTGACGGTGTGCTTTCAACATGATCATCAGAGGTTGATGACACCAGATTGTGCAAACGAGGAGAGTAGTCCCTTAGTATCTGAGGGATGCAAGGACAATCTCTGTGAAAGTGGTCTCCTTTGCAAATGACACATGGCGATTTAGGCCTGGTCGGTGCAGTGTGTGGATTTTCGTTAGACGACACACGTTTTCCCCCATTCGCCTTTGGCTCCTTCTTCTTCTTCTCTTTCTTCTTCTTCTCCTTCTTCTCCATAGGAACTTGGCTTTTGGCTTTTCCAGCCCTATCAAGTGAAGAGGAAGGAGGAGAGGAAGAATTAGAGGAAGTAGATGGTTGGTGGGAAACTCTGGTCTTGTCTAATTGCTTATTCGATTGTTCAGGAATAGTGGTGTTCTTAATGAAATTGGTTGAGAAGAGCCAGACTGGCAAGCCAATTGTCAGTCCTGGAAGCGACAATGTGGCCATATGGGGTGCACCAACATCTCCCCAAGAGGAGAAGAGACTAGGATTTCCACTAAGGGGAATTCCTTGGTTGGTAGACTCCATTTTCTCAACCTAAGATCAACGTAGGAAAAGGGTATGAATATTCCGTTTAAAATAAATTTTAAGACGCTTTGACACAACTTGTTTTTTCAGTTTTAAAGAGTCGAGAAAAAACAAAAGATGACTCTAGTCTCCTTCGATTTTTAATGAGCCTAAAGTGACAAGTGCTCAGATGGACCTTTTCCGTTAAGGAGTCTGAAAAGGAACGAAAGGGACTGCTCTGGAGATCTAGGTAGAGGGAGTACCAAACCAATCGCAAAACTGCAGAATACATTTTACGGTACGGCAGTCAATCTTCCCGAATGCTGTGTTCGGTGCATTGCGATCAGTAGGGCAGTCGACACGGCTTCCTATGGATAAAAGGTTTTAAGCCTATAGGGGTCTCCCAATATATACTCGACGGTACGTGGGAGCACAAGTCCGTACTGGCACTTATCGTCTCAAAGTGGAGGAATCACCCAACCATCAGTGAGGACAACAGTTACCAGGCTTTACGACGCCGGAATATGTCTCTAGCCTAGACCTCTAAATGTTGTGCGTTAAGTTCCAAAGCGTTGTTAGATTCATTCAATTTATTTTAAGTTGATCTTTCTTAGAAGTTTTCCTTTTGGGATCACCACAAGATGTAGATGTAATTCCTAGAATGCAATCTAAAGATGATAAGCAAACTTTTATCTCTTTTCAGCAATGAAAATCCTAGCTACAAGGGGAAAATAAAGACACAATCTTTTCTCAAAGAGCAAAGAGCACACTGTAAATGCACTTTTCCTAAATCGAGCCAAACAGACTATCAATATGCAAATGCACATATGCATGTATTTGTTTTCACTTTCTTAATATTGATGCCTAAAAAGAAAGTTGATGTACAAATCTGAATTTTCTTTCAAGTGAAAAACACAAACAAGCTTCTTTTCGAAATCAAAAGGTAGAGAAGGTTACGACACTTTATGATTTTGAAATAAACACTCATTTCGACACTAGAAAGTGACAAATTCAAACCAAAGGCAAAAGTAAAAGCATAATCGACTGTCAACAACAAATAAACTTTCTCCTAAGATCAAAATTGACACTTACGACAGATCTAAATCCAAGGACGACAGTGCGACTATTATACTTTTTCAATGGAAAACTGTAAATGATGTAACAAACACACAAAGAACATCTACAGTCTTTTTGTACAAAGGAGGCGGAATTAAGGCAAAGAAAAGGGGTTTTTAAACAGACACACACTGATCACAGGCTGCAAAATCAGAGACAAAACTGAAAAAATGAAGCAAAGAACCTCAGCTGCATAGGGCTAGGCTGATCAGCACACCTGTTACACAGAGAAACTGGATTGCAGCGCAGGTAGCCCTCTCGAGAACTGCATTGAAATGCATAATCTCTTCATAGAGCCTACGCTGGGGCAGAAACGAGAATTCTATCCGGGTTCTGGGTCACGGTTTGCAGTTTAATCTATGGATTATGGCCAAGTAAAAACAATCAGTAATGCACAATCAGAGGGTGGATTTAAAGGAGGTCTAAGAGCTATCACAAAGGGTAATCAGATCATTTGTGAATCAGCTATTCAAATCATAAACAAATCCAGTGAATGGATTGAAGTAGCAGGTGTCTACTTTGCATTTGATAATGGCAAATGCAGTTCGATTGCTACTTCTGTGTTTATGAAACAAACAACAAGAGAAACAAAAACAAACTAACTAGACACGTTCCCCAGCGGAGTCGCCATTTTGTTAACGGGAAAAGTGTCTACTCAGAACGCCCCTATCCCACTAAGGTGTGACAGTACCTTAGAAACAAACAGAGAAAACTACTTTCGTATTCTTCTTTATGAACTATAAACGAAGAGGCATAGGATGAACCAACCTGTGTCTTGCGCTAGTCCTTTGATCCAAGCTCTCTCCTCTTTGACAACTTCCAGCTACCTGCTCCCTTACTTGCCCAGCTTCACCAAGATCCTGCAAGATCACAAAAGAAGAAAACTACACAAAGACATGGATTTATATTCATAAATAGCTTAGGATCAGATTTAAGCTAAACATGCAAATATAACAAAACATCATTGATACACAAGCATGTAGGAGAAACTCAAATAGTTTTAATGATATAACAAGAAGGTCCAGGAGGAGTTACAACCAATGATTCCTGATCCAACATCAACCCCCCAGCAAAGGAATCCCCTCTTCACCTCCAACAAAGCATAAATCACCCAATACATTGATCTCTATCTCAAAACCAACAACAATTCTCTGCAATGTACAAAATTCCAGCCTTTCGATCTCTGGGATGAGGGATCCATATATAGATGTATGCAAAGAGGATGAGTCAGCTTATGATTTGACTAGTGGCTTATCTCTGTCAGTTCTTGCTTCCACTTGGAGACTGAGAGCCTCTTACTCATCCTTGGTTGAACTCAGTGAGGCAAGTGTCATTGGGGAAGATTCTGGAAGCTTCCATTGTCTATCCACCTCGCGGAATGACACTGCCATTTGTCATTTCCTACTCAGCGCACCCTGGTAGTGCATTTAGGTGCGTTGCAACGCACCTAGCTAGTGTACTGGGGTGCTATGCAACGCAGCTAGCTAGTGGAGCAGCTGAAATGATCCCGATTTGACTGATTCTGAGCAGTTTCTGGTGGAGAACTTCTGGGAGAAGCTGTAATTGGTTGACCTTGTTCCTCTAGGGGTAGGCACAACACTTTTAGGGACTTAGGATCCCTTGGATTATGGACATTTCATGCTTAGGGCTGTAAGGCACAAAAATGTCTATAACAATCCTGTGATTTCTTCATCTCTCCATCAAAACCTAGGTGGCTTCACCTTCTTGAAGTCATCCAGAAAGTATCCCCTATCACTCCCCCTGTAAGGATGATAGTGATGAATATCATGATGTCTATCAGAACTAGAATTAAAATAGTACTTGTGTCTAGTACCTCTCCTATCTGGAGTGTCCAACAACTTTCCATATCTGATTGTGTTAGATCTATTTGACCTGTGCCCACCATAAGACCTGTGTCTACTAGGATACATACTTCCATATGCACCATTATTCCTTTTCTCTTGCCCATGGTTGATCTAAAGTGGTCTCTATCACTACAAATCTGGAAAAATATGAAGTAGTATCACACTCACCTTTGCTTGTTTCTCTTGTGCCTGCATGATTTTAATGTTGTCCACTTTTCAACTCCTTATTTCTTCCCACAAGCTTCTCAATGTGTCTACTAAATCAGAAGAATGTCCCACACCACGTTTTTTATTTGATGCATAGGCAGATTTTGTGTAGTATACCACCTTGCTAGTCATTGATCTCTTTCCTGCAAGGCACATTATGTCAGCGAAACCAAATCACAATAAACCAATGCACCTTAGCATAATTCAGGGAGTATATCTTTTCTGCAAAATCATCAAATTAGTGTGATACATGTATAACATAATCATAATATCATATAGATATATATCAAATAAGTGAATCCATGCATAAACATCATTCTCATTAGGGTCCAGTCATTAATGCAAGACCATATCAACAATGCATGATATGACCTCATGCATGACAACAACCATTACAACATTTTACACATTTCTCCATGCAACTATCAACATGCATAATCAATGCCTAATCAACTAAATATACGCATAAACACTTGTATTCGAGCATAAGAGATCAATTCTTGTAATCAACCTACAATACTAATACATGTAATCAAATAACCAAGAACGCAATCCACCATACAAGGTTGTAATCAAGCTACATATAAGCATATAACCAGTCATATACTCCTAACGATCCATTCCATTAAATCGACATCAAGTTCCTCATGATAACCTTACTACAGCCATGATCAATATGATGCAATGCAAAAAGAGCATGGAGCACAAGTGTAAGAGACACACATGCCACTAACATGCATGCATAACCAACACACACTACCCATCCAGTTGGAGGGGTGAACCACACTCTGATACCAATCTGTAACACCCCCTCCTAGGTCTACCCAAAGTAACCATGAAAACTAGGGTAAACATGAGATGAGATGCTATTATGATTAGATTTGACATCCTATGTGACCTTAAGGAAGTGGAATCGATGGGGCATCACACATAGTCATCCAACATCATCAACATAACCCTCAGGAGACAAGGAAACCACTTAGACAACCTGTCCCTGGGTTCCACTATTGTCTTGAATCTCTTAGGCCATAGTCTCTCTCATGCTATGGGAAAGGGAGTGACGAACAACCTAAAGTCACTCTCAAAATCCTGCCTTCAAAGGAGTATGGACCAAAAGTGTCTATTTTTTATCAGCGACCCCATATTTAAGCCACTTTTCTAGCCTAGAATCCTGGCCTCTACCCAGAACTTGCTACAACCTTTAGAATTCATTAAAGACACGATAACAATGATGATCAATCAAAATAAACCTTAGGACTAGGCCTGAGCATCCCTAACCGGGACTAACATCATGTGAAACACTTTGAATCAATGCAACCTATAGGTCTAGGATATAAGACAGAGCATAAATGACTGAAACAACTTATGAAGCATAACCAGAAGGATCACCTCCTTCTCCGTTGAACCACTACATCATCAATTAGGTCTTGCATCCATCCATTTAATATTTACAGGTAAATACATGAAACAACCATGATATGAACCATTCATTTAACCATGCTTATAAATAGTATAAAACCATGTAAATATCAAAGATAAGACAACCATTAAATCCACATATAAATTAGTGAAAAAGTAAGATAACTTAGCTTTTATTAATCATAGGAAAATATGACTAGGTTCAGGACTTCCACGTACCACCTGACCATAGAAATAGCTGAACCAAATCTCTCTTTTAGCCAATCACCCCCGTGCCATATTCCAAGCATAAATGTGGGATCTAATAGAACAATCAATCCAAGAAAAACCAAGGGAATCCAAAGGTTAAACCACCTCCACCCTCATCAAACCATGATCACACCAAAATCGGTACTCTGATCACAACCAAATATAACTTGGAATTCCATCTAGAATCAATCACTATCCTTGAGGAGTTTCCATCTCCTTGTTTCTCAGGCTTTACCACAATCCTAATCTAGATCACTAGGCCCTAAACCGAGACATCTCCCTCAAGATTTA
Source organism: Pinus tabuliformis (assembly GCA_031772625.1). NCBI lineage: Eukaryota > Viridiplantae > Streptophyta > Pinopsida > Pinales > Pinaceae > Pinus > Pinus tabuliformis. Next base: position 1,064,362,734 of record CM062819.1, on the reverse strand, counting down.
CCATGTGTCCTGCCAAAACTAGTCAAGGGATTCCTAGGCCTTTGGGAATGGAACTTGAGACCACCTACACCCCAGATTCTGAAATCCATCAGGCAAACCAAAGCTCAAAAACTAAATAAACATCCTAAGACCATGGCATCCATAAAAAGGCAAGTCTAGGCTCAAAAGCCACTGTCATAACCTGGAAAAACCATGTCAGCGACAACAAGAGAAATATACACCAATATGCAAATCCATGCATGTAAAAAACCAGCTAGAAAATCACACATGCAAAAGGTTACTTACAAACATTCTTGCTAAAGTTGCTTGATCCTGCTTTCCTTTCCTTGGTCCATGCTTTCCTTCCTTTCCCTCTCCTTGCTTTTCCTTCCTTGATCCAAATATAGAGTGCTTCAAGAATACTCTAAGTGACCAAGAGAGTGAGAGAGAGAGGGAGAGAATAATGAGAGAGCTCCAAAATTAAACTTGAAAAAAAAATCATGAACTAATTCTCAGAAGCCTTTTTATGCATGAGGCCTCTAATTTCTTCATTTTCCATTATTTTCCTTTAATTTCCTCCTCACATGCAACCTATGACCTTGCACCTTACTTTTCTCCTAATTTCCTTTATTTTCATAAATAAATGTCCCAAAAACTCTTTTTTTCCCTTTAATGCATTTTCCTTAGCCTTTGCTAATTTTCCTTAGCCAAAACACACATCCAGTGACGCCCATTAGTATATCTTTGCCCAACATTCAACTTGAAATACATGTCCCTTAACTATGGTCTTATTTTTCCTTTATTAAATTTTATTACATGAATTTTTCACCAGGGCTGCTACAATGTTGATTGGACCAAATATGTTGGAAGAGATGGAGTAGGAGATGCAAGTTATTAAAAGAAATTTGAAGGAAACACAAGATAGGCATAAGAGTTTTGTGGATCAACATAGGGTGTTCAAGGAGTTTCAAGTTGGGGAGCATGTGTACTTGCGCATCAATACCAAGAGGATCTCCTTGAGGATTGATTCATGTGCCAAGCTAACACCTCAGTATTGTGGGCCTTTTGAGATCCTTGAGAGGATTGGACCAGTGGCCTACAGACTATCTCTGTCACCATCGGTGAAAGTCCATGATGTTTTTCACGTTTCATTACTTAAGAGATATCTACAAGATGTTGATCATGTGATTGATTGGTCTGTATTGTAGGTGGAACCAAAGGGAGATTTCAATCCAAAGCCACAATGCATGTTTCAGAGGAAACAGTTCATGCTCTAGAACTATGCAATAGAGCAAGTTATAGTGTAGTGGAAACATTTTGGACCCAATGAAGCTACATGGGAGATGGTTGATCAGATGCAAGCATTATATCCTTATTTATTTTCATGTTGAAACAAATAAGCTTTTGATGTGTGTGTGTGTGTGTGTTTGTGATTGTAAATACTACAAGTTGTATTATAAAGCTCTAATAAGCAGTATGTTCTGTTTTTAGCAATTTTCTAGTCATAAGTGTCATATAATAATGAGGATAGTGTTCCCTCAAGGGGGAGGGGTTTATAACAACCCGTGGTTGATGTTTCATGTAAATGGAAGGACATTATAAATGAAAAATAAGACCGCGGTCATGGGACATGTATTTCAAGTTGAATGGAGGGGAAAACATTAAAGTGGGTATCATTATGGTTAATTAATGACTATGGGAATTGGCATTAGCAAAATGAAAACATAAATAAAAGGAAATTAATTCAATAAATAAAGGAAAATAGGAGAAAAGAAAGATGAAGAGACAAGAATATGCGTGCAAAGGAAATTAGAGAGAAAATAAAGGAAAAGAGAAAAGGGAAAGGAAGAGAGCCAATCATCAATGATAAAAAGTCATCTGAGAAAAAATTGACAGTTGATGAGATTTTGACAACTTTTGGATCAATTTCAACTTTATTTTTTCTAAGGAAGAAATCAAACTCCAAGAGGAGAGAGAGAGAACGTGTTCATAAGAAAGCAAGCATGTAAAGGACAAGCAAAGTAAAGTAAGGGAGCACAATGAGAAGATTTGAAGATCAAATGTAACAGGTTGCATGTGTGATTTCCTTGTTTGGATTTGAATGCATGGTGCGTGCATTTGGTTTGCATTATTACTTTGTTGTCATCGGCATGGGTTTTTCCTAGATTGATATTGGTTACAACCTTTCCTTTCCATTTCCTAGATATCCATGGTGTGATGGGATTCATTCTTAGTTGACCTTTGGATTTCCAAAACATTTTGGATCTGGGTGACATGGTCTCAGGAAAATCCCGAGGGTTGGGGGTGGATATGGTTTTCTATGGGAAGCCCTTGACAGGTGGGTGGAGATAGGAAAATTCCTTTCAATATGGTGAATAAATTCTGAGGCATCCATGTTTGTGTTGGTTTGTTGATTTCTAAACTGGTTTTTGTGAAATCACTTTGATTTAGGGTTGATGTGGTTTAGCATTTGGATGATCTAGTTGGTTTTTTTTTTCCATTAGATCCCACATTGATGCTTGGAATATGGCATGGGGGTGATTAGCTGAAAAAGTGATTTGGTTAAACCCAATTTATGGTTGGGTGGTACGTGGAAGCCCCTGACTTGGTTAGCCTATGCATATGTTATTATGTGTTATTATTATTGAGATCAATGAGAACATGGATTGGTGATTGTGTTTATTTCATAAATGGTTTTTCATGGCTTCATTTTGGTTAAGTGTTGGTTATAGGCATGGTTAAATGATGTGCTCTTGCTATGGATTGTGTTCATTATTTGATAAGTTAGTGACTGGTTATATGAATGTATGAGCTAGCAAGTGTTTGATGCAGCTCACTTGAGAGGGTAGTGAGTTTTCTTGATGATTCTCTGGTGAAACTATGAGATAGTGAAAATATATGCATTCATGAACTATAGCTACTATGTTTACCATAGGTTTGTTTAAATGTTTATCGTGTGTTTGGCATGCTTAGGAAATATCTTAGCCTAAGTATAGGTTATGCATACTTGTGATTATCTTAGAATTGATTCCGTAAATTTTGGGCAATGGCTTGTGGGCTAGCCCTGAAATTCAGGCATTGAATATGCGATTGCAGGGCCAAAATTGGGTGTTTTCAGCTATATTTGCATGGAGGATGGCTTGTGCATGCAGCTAGAGCCTTCTGGCCACATGGAGGGCTTGACATGTGTGCAGTTGGGATGTATGTCCAGGAAAAAGGAAAGTTCCAACTCGAGGAAGGATCACCAGTGGGCGTTGTCTGACATCTAGGTGATTAGGTGTCCCTAGCAGGTTGCAATAAAGTTTAAAGATAGTAGGCCCTACTTCCATAACTGAAACTTGGTTTTCGGGTCATGCATAGTGACTCTTAGCTCATGTTTACCCTAGAGATCTTGTAAAAGTGGGTAAATGTGGGGTGGGGTGTTACATTTACATCGATGGTAAAGTTGGTGATATTTATCACCGAATGGATGTGATCAGTGAAAAAAGTCTAAAAATAACGCCATCCAGATAAATAGCATCAATGTTTTCATAAATATGGAGAAAAATACACTAAAATAGTTAGTGGAAGTAAAAAAGGGAACTAAATAGGAAGCTAATCACGAAGATTATTGTAGTTATGTTATACACTTGAATGATGTAATCCTTTGATTAATTAAGTTCATTAAGCATGATATAAATCATAGTGTTGATATGATGTATTATATAAAAATTAAAATAGAATAATTTGTAAAAATAGTGATACCTAATTAGGATTCGAACAAACAATTATACAATAAGTGAGTATATATATATATATATATATATATTTGTAAATGCCATTTTAAATATATTATTTTATGATCAACTTCCATGTCAGACCTAAGCTACATACAATGAAAAGGAGTTTCCATAAGTTACCAATTGATATAATAATAAATTTATTAAATATCCATTGCAATAACAAGTAAAGGAGTTAATTCCAAATGAAGATATGAAATTAGTTAATCACTCTAGGTTACTCTCATATATCGATTAAAAATCTTATGAGATATTTATACGATGAGCATATTTGGATAATTGGCACTCTCTACCTAAATTACATTGATAACATTATAAATAAATGAAATGTCACCTTAAGATTTTAAATTTATGATTTTATAAGTGGTTGCTATTTGATATATATATATATATATATATATATAAACTTATCCCTTAACCTCAAGGATTTTGATATTATTTTGGTACTTCCAACCAAGATGATCAAACAACTTTTCTCATCCAAGGATGTAAACCTAAAACTTATGGGTGTATTGTGTTGGAATTTTAGTGTTACAACATGAATAATAATCATAATTATATTTAGGTGTTATGTTGTGGAAGTCGATAATGTTCCTAATACGGAAATTTTAAGTGATATAAAGAATATTGATGAGCTTATGATATATTAATTGAAAGATTTATTTTGATGAATGAAACACAGTATTAAATGGAATTATTGAAGAAGGAAGTTGAACCTAGTAATTTATTAGAGATTAACTTATGTAACATATATATATATATATAAAAGTTCATAAATAAAAAAATAAATAAACAATAGGATATATGTAATAGGATGTTTAAGGTGTGGTGTTACAAAATTTGTATTGGACTTTATAAAGTAAAATACAAACTTGAGTATTACTTTATCAATATAAACTTGAGTAGTATATATTGGGGCATGTTAGAACAAATCTAAGTTATGAGCACTATGGTGAATTGGAAAGCGATGAGAGAAATACTTCTCTCTATGCTCCTATACTATTGGTGATTAGTTAGCGGTTTTTATTAAATAAGAACATAATTTTTTCTAAAAACTACTTAAGGATTTATGATTCTCAAAAAGGTTTATATTAAAACTTTTTTTTGTTAAAAAATGTATTGTTCTTGACTTAATTAAGGAACATAGTTTAATATAAAAAATGTGGTTATCTATAACGAAAATCTAGCATTGATAATAACACATCTATTGGTGCATTGAAGAATAACTATGTAGTGAAAGTTTCATCTCTTTCTATGTTTGATGTAAGTAGATTGTATTTGATTCTATAAGTTGAGTTACATTATTTTTTTATACTCATTTTCTATGTTTTAGGATATTATGTTAATTTCAACTATTTACCACTAGATAGTCAGGCATAGGAATTTAAAATGATGTGAGGGGAAGGAGGATCTAGATGAGTTTCCACCTTCACGTGGTTGACCTTATTTAATAGAGAATAAATTAATCTTGAAATGAAGAGAAGTTTGATCAAGAATCTATTTTGGCATATTATGTTTATAATATTATTGAAAGAATGTTATATATAGTTACATAAGCAATGAATTAGTCGATTCATTATTTTTTTTAACCTTTTGTAGTCATTAAATCAAATATGATGCAAAATAATTGTCCACCTTATGTGGTGTTTCCAATTATGTTGTTGTATTGATGATTTAGGCAGTCCCTTTTACTCTGTTTGCAATCTATTGCATGATTTTGTGCCTTTTTATTTACCTAATCAATTCATCATATAAACTTGTTATTATATCATGAATTCTTGTAGGCCTTGGAAATGGAACGACAACTATTGGGTCAAATTATATCATGATATTTCAAATATCCTTCTAAGATACCATCAAGTACCATATACATCATATTCACAATCATGTTCCCGACCATTAGAGCTCATAATTTGTCCATGTGACTCCAAATATTAGTATTATCTAAGTTTTACCTACCATTTGATGCCTTTCAAATTTTGGCATACCTTGTAGCATGGCATGAGCTTGTGATTTAGTGGAAAAAACCAAGAACCCTTAGCTTTCAATTGTTTTTGATGTTCCTTTTGCATTTCTTAAAGAGTTATTGTTTCCTCCTCTACAAGAAATGATAGAATTTGGTCACTCCAAATAACCATACAATTATGCAAGTACTCTTTAACATGGTCATTTCCTAGCCATTATTTATCACCTGCAAAGTTTGGAATCTTTGAAATTTTCTTTATAACTAATGTAGAAATGTCTTGTATTGGTATATTTGTGTAAGGAACTAATGACCAACATGGTTATAACCAAACCTCTACATTTTAATAGCCTTACTAATGGGATTTCATTTTGGACTCTTTTGTAATATTTTTCAATAATTATCATCCAACTCTTTTCCTTATCTATATTGGCACTATCAATTTTGGTGCTTAGTTTGAACATGAAAGTACATGAGGTATGTTTAACTGCATTTCTAAGTTATTAATAGTTTTTTTTTAATCCTAGCTAAGTGATATATTTTCTAATTTTCTTTGGCATTAACGATGGTTGTGGAAGATATTTTAGAACCATTTCTAGTTACTTCAGAACCTCATAAACTAAATTATAATATTGAATTATTATGGAATATGTTGCAAAGCCAATTGTTCCCAAACCTCATAAAGTTGAATATGAACTTGACTAGGAAACATTTGGGAGATAGTTGCAAAAAATATGAAGGATACAAGTGACATATTTCACTACAAAACCTTGGATTGAATGCATGATTTCACTATGTCCCTACATTGTTACCATACCTATGGTCCTTTTGTAGAATTTGTCTCATTTATATTGTGTTAGCCAAGATTATTTTGGCAAAATATATAAAACATATTGGCTGAAATATCAAGCACCACCAAATTTTATGGCTTCATGAGTGTGCTCTCAACTACTTCAATACTACAATTATAATGATTTTTAACATAAATAAATGTGTATTTTAGGGTGGGATAGTGCACCCACTTTGACATTGCACGTTCATCCACGAATCAACAATGTTCATCAGTGGTACGTCTCTATATCATCAACAATTTGACAATGATATATGACATAAATTAAACAAAAAAAAGAATGTTGATGATCTAAAATGAGGGTTTAACATCTTGTTATACTTACAAGAACCTCCCACTCCAAAGCTTAACAAATATATGAACTAGCTTATGTTGACAATTGCGGAATTAAGTACTTGAAACAGGTGTATGTATTTGTTTGTTTTTAACTATTTTAGTGCTTTAAGTGTTTCTGCTGATATAAAACACATATAACAGTAATATAATGTAGCAAATAAGCAACACACACATAGAAACAAATTTAATCTAGGATTTCACCTTAATATCATGGGCCACGTCTCCTTGAGCTCTTGTCAACTTGACTTGGCTCTTTGGGATTATGGTAAAGCTTCTTTTACAAGTTCAACACTTAACTCCAAAGGTTACTGAACTGAACCAATGGGCTTAGAATACCATCTATATCCCTTGATGTCCTCACTCTATGAAGAGATCTAAGCTTCCTTGGACTTGATTCCTTCAATCAGTGCTTTGAGATCTCTTGAGCTTCTTAATGGCATTAACTCCCTCAGAATTATTCAACTGTCTCTGGAACTTCTTCTTTTATCTCCAACACATATCAGACACCTACAACAGATTGATCATTTGATCATTTGTTGCCTAAAACTTCCCTATAGATTTTTGGCACTTATAAGTCCCCAAATGCTTCTGCAAATCCCTGCAATGGATTTAGAAGGTCCTTTATAGTCATAATTGACTATTGGATCACTGAGAATGAGTATTGGTAGCTCCTACAACTGCCTCCAACCTCTAATGACTTCTGAGCTCGAAATCAATCTTCTTGGATGGAATTCTCCAAGAACATGACTTCTTCAGCTTCTCTGGATTATTCCATTAGCTTCAGAATGCTCTAATTAGCCTAGCGAGCCTCTTGTTCCACTCTCATTGCTTCTTGTCTTCTCTTTTGTTTTCTCTGTTTTACTCTATTTTTATGTGTTTTTTTTCGAAAACTGCTCCTGGAGTGTATTTATACTTTATCCTATAGGGATATTCCACCAATTTTGGTGACTACACTTATCTCCAGCTAAACTTATCATATCTACTAAACTTTAGCCACTCTGTCAGGCTAACTGTTAGAGGTAGCCATTAGCATTATCGTAACTGTTGTGCGCACATATGTGCAGTATAATCCCAACGGTTAGGGATAATCATCCATAGAGCTTGCGATCAGGTTAAATCTCAACCATTGATCTATCCTATCCATCCAACAGTTGTCATGTTGTCCACTGGCCAACTAACCTGGATGATCTCCACCATTGATGTGACCCCACTCGATCCAACGGACATCATGCAATCTTGTGCAAATTTTGCACGACCGATATCAAATCGAGGGTGTGCGAGAAAAGCAGTTTTTCCCTGCTATGTGTCGCCTATTGAGGCTAATCACATGTTTTTGGTATAATACCGCTTCCAGCCTTTCGCCCGCGCAAGAAACCGTTTACCGTCTTTCAAAGACCACCCATGTGCTTAATTCATATTTTAAGAAAAAGGCACTTAATAAAGGTTTTAGCGCTTAAAGCCAATATTAACCTTTTAGCGCTAATTCACGTAGGACTAGCGGTCATGTGAACTGCAACCACATGTATATTGTTTGCAACCTTATTCTTAACTGCGTTATGTTCCTTGATCAATATATGATCACTCCTCCCCATTGAGAATCTTTTGGACCCCAAAATACTGATATACTGATCTGTACAGTAGATGAGAGTACTGGCACCCTCTTCTGTTAGCCTCCATACACTTGCCTTGTGTGGCTAGTGCCTTTGAACCAAAACTCGAAGGTAGTCAACACTTTCATTTTTGAATGCACTTTTCCTCTTGTTAAGAATTGTTTTCCTTCAGAATTTATGATAAGAAGTTTACAGAAGGTAGCTGAACATCGCTTCCTTGGGTGGCTTAAACAAACGTTTTTCTGACATCTTGTCAAAAACAACATAATACAAGAAAACAACTTGATGGAATAAGCTCTTGCTTCATCAAAAGAAACAAATTTCACATCATGTGAATCATCATCATGTCTTTACATCTTGTATACAAATGATTGACTGAATAACAAGCTAACAAAAAACATGCATTTTCAAACAATTGACTCTTCAAGTCAAACATGTACAAAAAGAACTTAATGATTCTTTTTCAAAGTAGAAAGAATTCCACCTCTTGTGAAACACTTCATCATTATCTCCTTTTTCAATCTTGGAGACAAAATCAACCTTTTCCAAGTCAATATGACATTACATGCATGTTTTAAACAAAGCAATCAACCATCAAGTCAATTACACATACATGTTCAAATACAAGGAAATCATCAACATCCCTGTGTTCATACATACTATTCTCATGTATGTATTCCATTCTTCAACTTTCTCTTAAGCACAATAAATAGTACAAGATCCTCAATCATATGTACATGTACTTACAAAGCTGAAATGAATATAATTTTGCTGCAATAAAGCAAGTCTCATACTCAACTTTTTCCATTCACCTTTTTGGTAAAACCTTGCAACTTGCATTCCCTTAGCAAACAAATGCATCGAATCAAAAGACATGCAACCTTAATTGGATAAGAACTCTAACCATTTCTTACCAATCCATATCAAAGGTGCTTCTTTTGTCTACACATTAACATCAACATGTGAATCGTCTTGCAGCACATCAATTATGGAAACTTTCTTTCCATTATTGCCATTATCTCTTTTCACCTTCTTCAAATTTCGTGGAAGCATTGTTGGATTTAGAGTCAAACACTTTGCAACAATATGTCCTTTCTTATGGAAATAAGTGCAACACACGTGCATCTTCTTGACAACATGATTTTCCTTTTCCAATGGAGCTTTGGCTTCTTGCCTCCTTTTCTTCAAAAGTTTCCTGTATGTGGCCATTTTCTTCCAACATCTAGAAACACTATGGTTATCCCAATCACAAAAGGAACATGCAATTTTTTTCCAATGCTTATGTGGAAATTTATCATTATTTACATAATCAAAAGAAATATGATTGAAATCAGATTTGTACGTTTCTCTTTCACCTTTGTTACCTTCATGGGAGGTGAATCGAATGAAGAAGTGGCTCCCTTTGGAACACCATCAATATCTTCAATGGTTTTAGAGATTTCACAACTCTCTTGTTTGATTGCATGCTTATGAACAACTTCTTCTTGCAAAGTATGTTTCAAACTATTGCATTCCCCATGAATACAATCTTTACAAACTTGAGGTAGAGAACCTGAAATGAAACTCCTTCTAGGAACTATTTCACATGCCTTCATGGCCGCTTTGGACTTTCTCCATAAGATTTTCCATAGCCAAGACCCAAATACTTAGGCCTTTCGTCAACCATTATTGGCTCAACAATGCCATGTGCATGTTTTCCCAATCCTTTTCCTTCATAGCCCATTTTCGATATCAACTTAGACCCTATGCCTATTGCATGTTTTTCAAAAGAACCAACATAAACATTCTTCGAGGAAATTGAAGACAAAGTATGATTTTTTACCTCTTCTTCAAGCTGATACTTGACTAAGGCTTCTTTGACAACAAGGAGCTGTGTCTCCATCTCATGCATCCTTTCTAGGTTCATATTTGCAATATGAAGTTGGCTCTCCATTTCTTGCAATTTTTCAAAAAGAAACTGCTTCTCTTCCTTCATGGAATTCAACTGCTCTCGAAGTTTGGTGCTCTTCCTTTCATCCTCATACATTTCTCTCACCATATCCATCATGATGAAAAAGTATTGCTTCATGTCTTCATTGAAGAATCTTGTGAAGGAGGAAGCTTTTAAGAACTCACTTGTAGAAGTTGTCATTATAGAAATGAACAAAAGAACTTCAACAAAATTCACAAAGAGATTATTCAAGCAGTATTTTACAAACACAACTTCTTATGTTTCAAGGATTGCCTTGATGTCCTTGGGGCAAGGAGAATGCCTTTAGCCCTTCTTCCTTCTTGTCCTCTCCTGGACTTAGCTATTTGTAGCTTTCCCTTCACATTTGCAAACTAAAGCAATAGTCAATTTAAAACAATCAAATATTCAAATCCTTTGTACTGTTTAAACACCTATCAATTTAAACAAACAATCCATTGCTCTGTCTGTCAAGCAGTTATGCTCTGTCAATCAAGCATCCTATTGCTCTGTAATTCAAGCAACTATCCTCGGCCAATCAAGCAGCTAGCTCTGATGCCTCCTGATAAGAAATGAGGGTTTAACATCTTGTTATAATTACAAGAACCTCCCACTCCAAAGCTTAACAAATATATGATCTAGCATACGTTGACAATTGCAAAATTAAGTACTTGAAATAGGTGTATGTCTTTGCTTGTTTCTAGCTATTTTAGTGCTTTAAGTGTTTCTACTGATATAAAACACATGTAACAGTAATATAATGCAACAAATAAGAAACACACACATAACAACAAATTTAATCTAGGAGTTCACCATAATATCATGGGCTACGTCGAAGAACAAGGCAAATTGAAGCACAACCAGGATGGAGGGAGCCATGGTGGATACACTGTCTCAATGCAGCACAGGAAAGGGTTTCATTGATAAAGAATCTATCATCACTCTCGCGACTGACCTCCTGGGCACGATATCAGTAACCAGCATGCTCATCCTCCCAAGAGATCCAACCAAGGACCCCAGGAAACAAGAAAACCCTTGCTGCCATCTGACTGGTTGCACACAAATCGCCCAAAGCATGGATCTCTCATCAGACGGCCAATATGCCCGCTTCAACGCTTGGAAAGGTGAGATCCATAATGCTGTCAGCCTCAACAGGGCCTTCAACAATGTTGCGCACCTTACTGATCTCCAAAAAAAAAATTTGGCCTTCTGTGAGTACAACAACAAGCACCAGATGGTAGTGTTTATGGAGCTTGTTGAGGAATACAACCCAGATCCAATTTTTCAGATCTCTGAGGTGGACGGTTGTAGAAGGGACACGTGTGCACTGTTGGGACCAGATCAAGCAGATTTCAAGACATCTTTGTTGCAGTAAGGGTCAGTTTATATTTTACATATCCTCCCTATATACCTGTTCTTGCCCAAGGAATTTTTGCAGGGCCAATCCACCGATCTGGATCGAGCATCCTGACCACGAAAGATAGTCAGCTGCCCAGATCTACTATTGAACCACCAGATCAGGTCCTCAAACGAGTAAGAAGCATGCACAAAATCCAGATCTGGGGGCAAATCAGGATACCCCTACACCCTGACACCCGGGCCAAAAACACAGAGGAATGTCATTTCAATGGCGATGATCTTGGGTTTGGAAAGGAGACGATCCAGGCAATATATTGAGGGCAACCTCAGTTGGGCTTAAACCCCAGAGAGGCGAATCTCGCAGAACTCTTCATAAAAGCACTGGAAGGCAAGATTTGCTGCTTGAGGTTATGGAGGGGTAGCAACATCCAAGAAATATGGAATAAAACATAGAACCTTCTTGGCATACTAGGACAGGGAAAACTCTGATCTACATGGGGCGCATTTTATAGGAAAACTACACCCTTCAGGAATACAACATCACCACAGACTCGACCATCATCATTAACCTATGCCTGCGAGGTGGTTGTTCTGGAACCAACTCAAGGAATACAAGCTCAAAGAACACAGGCTTCTTCAAGGACGCTATGAAGGGTAAAGGGAAAGCTCAAGCCAATCTAGAAACAACCCTTGTTCTTCTCGGGCCCAACATAGTTGAACAAAAAACTGAGAATCCTGTTCTCACCATTGAAATGCCCGAGGTAAATGATTTATACTCAGATCTATTTTCACACTCTGTTATTTGTAGATTCAATGGTTATTGGTCCAAATCAGGTGATCTGCACCACTAGATCCATACCACCTGGACACTAAATTGTGAAATCTACTTATGCTCTAAGGGTTTTTTTATAGTAAGGTTCAACATAGAATAGGAAAAGGAATACATCCTTAATAAGGGGCCATGGTTCTGGGGTAGTGCAGGGCTCTACATCACGCCATGGTTTCCAGATTTTGATGCTAATACAATGATGGTATCAAAGATACCAGTATGGGTTAGGTTGCATAACCTCCCATTACACTTCTGGCATCACAAGGTTTTAATCGCTATAGGGAACACCTTGGGGAAATTTCTAAATATTGATGATGAAAAACTGACAAAGGGAATATTTACCTTCGCCAGAATATGTGTCGAAGTAGATCTCAGCCAGGGACTACTAGAAAGAATAATATTTAATTTTAACAACACTCAGTGGACACAATCCTTGGATTACGAAAACATAGCATTACGATGCCGAGGATGTTTAAAAATAGGCTACCTTCTCAGCGCATGTCCACAAGCAAGAAACAACCTCAACCAGAACAAGAAATAATAGAGGAAGCCTAAATGATGGTAAAACACAGTGCCATTGGATGAAGAAGAAAATGTAGTAGACACTACAGAATTCAAAGCAGAAAAGGAGGAACAAAAAATCTATCCCAACACGCAAAAGTAGGAGGTAGCCCCCAGCAACCCTCTGCAAAAATAAGAGCTCTAGACAACAGGAAAGGAAATATTTGGCAACAAGAGAACTCATGGATCTGAAGGATCTGAGTTGGACAAGGATTCTCCCACAATTATAACAGAAAATCAGCTCTCCAAAGTAACCACTACACCCAACTAGGGGGGATGGCGAAAGGTGGAGAAAAAGAAAAGGAGAAAAGAATAGTTTTCACTTCATTTTTCTTATTTTTTTGGTTTCTGTAAGAACCAGATCAATATCTTTGCATATGCTTTTGCATCTACAAAATGTAATTTTATCTTATGAATAAAATTATGACTTTTTCCACGGGAAAAAAATCATGGGCTACGTCTCCTTCAGCTTTTGTCAACTTGACTGGGCTCTTTGGGGTTATGGTAAATATTCTTTTACAAGTTCCACACTTAACACCAAAGGTTACTGAACTGAACCAATGGGCTTAGAATACCATCTATATCCCTGGCTGTCCTCACTCTGCAAATAGATCTAAGCTTCCTTGGACTTGATTCCTTCAATCAGTGCTCTGACCTATCTTGAGCTTCTTAATGGCACTAACTCCCTCATAATTATTCAACTCTCTCTAGAACTTCTTATTCTATCTCCAGCACATATTAGACACCTACAATAGATTGATCATTTGATCATTTGCTTCCTGAAACTTCCCTATAGCTTCTTAGCCCTTGGAAGTCCCCAAATGCTTCTAAATATCCCTGCAATGGATTCAGAAGGTCCTTTATAGTCAGAATTGACTATTGGATCACTGAGAATGAGTATTGGTGGCTCCTACAACAACCTCTAAACTCTAGTGGCTTCTGAGCTCCAAATCAATATTCTTTGATGAAATTCTCCATGAATATGACTTCTTCAACTTCTCTAGATTACTCCATTAGCTTCAAAAGGCTCTAATTAGCCTAGTGAGCCTCTTGTTCCACTCTCGCTGCTTCTTGGCTTCTCTTCTGTTTTCTCTATTTTACTTTATTTTTCTGTGTTTTTTTTCAAAAACTTCTCCTGGAGTGTATTTATGCTTTATCCTCTAGGGATATTCCACCAATTTTGGTGACTACACTTATCTCCAGCTAAACTTATCATATCCGCTAAACTTTAGCCACTCCGTCAGGCTGACCATTGGAGGTAACCATTAGCAATACCGTAACTATTGGGCACACATATGTGCAGTATAATCTCGACAGTTAGGGATAATCCTCCATAGAGCTTGTGATTGGGTTAACTCTCAACCATCGACCTATCCCGTCCATCCAACGGTTATCACATCATTCGCTGGCCAACTAGCCCAGATGATCTCCACTGTTGATGTGACCCCGCTTGATCCAACGGACATCGCACAATCTCGCGCAGATTTTTGCACGACCAATATCAAATCAAGGGTGCACGAGAAAAGAAGTTTTTCCCTGCTAGGTGTCACATGCTGAGGCTAATCGCGTGCTTTTAGTAGAATACTGCTTCCAGCCTTTCGCCCCTGTGAGAAACCGTTTACCGTCTTTCCAAGACCACCCACGTTCTTAATTCATATTTTAAGACAAAGGCACTTAATAAATTTTTTAGCGCTTAAAGCCAATATTAACCTTTTAACGCTAATTCACATAGGACTGGCGGTCATGTGAATTGCAACCACATGTACATTGTTTGCAACCTTATTCTTAACTACAGTTAAGTTCCTTGATCAATATCTGACCAATTGATATGGCATCATCCTATTGTCAATCCATCATCAATCATTCAAAGTTGGCATAATCTCATAAGGTTAATTTGATGTTTCTATATCATTGTTCTTTTGAACTAGACAAAATGTTGTAATGTTGATAATACATTTCCATACAATCATCCTATCATTGATCATTTGAACTTTGTGAGTTAAAATATTGCTTTTGCATTGTTGTAACATTAACTATTCATCAGTCTATCAATCTTTGTATGAGGTTGTAACATCGTATATACACCTCTGCATCATTTAAAAATTATCAACGTTTTAAACTTGCTGAGAGATTGTAACATTTGTACGTTGTTGCTATAATGTCAATTACATCAATGTTGTGTTGGAGTTTCCATTAAATCCAATGATAATTGAATCTATTTACCTTTCCACATGACACTCTAGTTATGTAAAAAATATTGACAACTAAACAATGCTACTAAATGTACATTGAAATTAGGGAAAAATCATTCAACAATGAAGTTTTATTTCATTTAATATTGTTGCAAAAATTATACTATTGGTAGAATATCACATCTCTCACTGAAATTGACTATTTGTATTTATCCCAAATAAGCCATTTATATTTATGTCATCCAAATTCCTTGCCTCCCCAACCTTGCCCAAGTATATCAAAGGATAACCATGTTTTCCCACCTTCCAATGATAGTTTGAACCCAAATTCCACTCTACAGTTGGAACCCAATTCCATCTTTTTCTTTCACTAATAACATTGGACGGGGAAATAAAACATGGACCTTATTGCTTTGAATGCCTCTAAATTTTCATCCTCTAACTCTAATCTTACTAATTCAATGTCAAAATAGTAAGGATGTAGAATTCCCCACTCTTAAAGCAATTATTGGACACAAAAAAAACAATTGATGGAGACGAAAGTGTCATCTATGCTCTTGAGTGTTCCTCAAATGACCATATTGTATCCCTTTTTATTATGAAATTATTGATATCTCTCCCACTATTGATCACAATGTTATCAAAATTCACCATATTCAAGCCTCCTTCACCACCCCATTGTTCAGACCTAGCTTGAGATAGTGATTTTTTTTAGGATATGCACCCATAAGCATAAACCCCTATGTGGCATGCTATAGGTAACCAACACTCCATCCTTCTCATATCAGTTAGGACCCATTACCCCTTAGTCACAATTATTGTTGTTGAATCTTTATGGTGGACTAATTATGAATATTTTAGACTTTGACATAGCTCACAATTTTATCTATATATTTATATTTATTGTATTCCATGACATGTATGATATTTGATGATGATGTGAGCTCTTAATTATTTTAATATTCTTCACTTGTGCATGTTACATAGTATTTTGTCATATCTCCTGTTCACTTCCTATTCCATATCCTGAAGTGCCAAATCATTGACTACTGTGCAGCATGTCCATCATGATATACAAACCAAAACCTCCCTGAAGAATCAAAGGAAAACTGCCCTGAATCCATTCTGAAGAAGGTTGACTAAAAACCCAAATTTTAGCATCAACGCCTTTTTCTCCACTGCCTGCCCGTGTTGATGGAAGGTTGCATAGTTATACACTAGTGTTTCCAGTGCAATTTTTCATAGGAAACTCACGTTGAACCTATTCTAGAAAGCTTTCCCAAATTGGAGGTGAAGCTTCATTCACTAGAACCTTGGGGAACAATGAGCTGGATATTGGTTTTTGTTGATATGGTTGAGCTCTCTCATTTGGACCTCTTGATATTATCATCAAAGGCTTTCCCCTTGAGATGTTGACCTTTCCCCCTCATTTTTGGATCCCTAACTCCCTTTCCCTTCCTATAAATTCACTCCCTTCCATCCCCAAATGGTTGGTCATTGATTGTTGCATCCCTATGTTGAGATTATGCTTACATGCTAACAATTCTAGCTTGGAGAAGGACTGCTAGAAGATTCTTTGCTTGGACTTGGACATCCACCAAAAGGATGGCTCCAACATCAAGGCATAGGTTGTTTGCTTCCCTTTTTAGTTTCTTAATATATACATTTGATGTCCACTTTCCATAATTGTGTAAATGTTTATGCTATTAGATTAATGTTCCTTGATATGTTAAACAATTTATGTTTGATGTATGTTATACATATTCTCGTATATTTCATAATACTTTGGTCTTCCTTCCAGGCATCCGAAAGTGAAGAACAACTAAGGAGCGAGGCCTGAAGAAAAATATTCAAGTCCATCTCTAAGGATCAAGCTATTAGCATCAGAACGAGGTAGGTTTCTCCTTCTTCCTACATCTGTCAAGCATAAACTAGGAAAGTGTGTATTAGATTGTTTGGTTTGTTGCTAGACCCACTCATTGGGCTAGAGGGATCACCTTTTTCCACAGAGGGGATTTGCCTTCACAACAAAATGGTGACTTCACTAAGGAATTCGAATTGATTCATTATGCTATGGGCATGTTAAATTATCTCAAGCATAGTTTATCATTTTTTTAATCTTGTGTAAAAATGAAACCATTTATGTTTTTACCTCTCCTGATTGCCATTTTATCAACTTGTGTTTGCTAGATGAGCCTTGGTTTTTTCCTTTCCATCATCACCATCTCTTTGGAAAATCATATGCTTTCACTTTTTTGTTTTACCCTTACCTGAGGAACATCTGCAATGAGTGGTCTTATTAGCCAGCCTCTTGACTTTTACATGTTTTGAGCAGTTCCGTCATGACTAGATCCAGTTTCTATACTTTTATACCAATCATTCTCCAGTGGAGTTGCCATTCTGTTGTGAAGGAAAATCCCCTTTGCAAACAGAGGTGGTCCCTCTAGCCCAATTATTGGGTCTAGCAACAAACCAAACAATATAATACACACTTTCCTAGCTTATGCTTGAAAAATTTCGGAAGAAGGAAAATCCTACATTGTTCTAATGCTAATCGCTCGATCCTCAGAGATGGCTTTGAATATTTCTCTCCAGGCCTCACTCCTTAGTTTTTCTTCACGTCCAGATACCTACAAGGAAGATCAAAGTACTATGCAAGATATGAGAGAATATATAACATACATCAAGAATAAACTACTTAACAAATCAAGGAACATTATGCTAATAGTGTAACCATTTACACAATTATGGAAAGTGAAAATCAGATGTATATATTAAGAAACTAAAAAGGGAAGCATATAGCCTATGCCATGATGTTGTTTCCCTCATTTTGGTGGATGTCCAAGTCCAAGCAAAGACTCTTCAAGCACTCCTTCTCCAAGCTAGAATGGGTATCATGTAAGCATAATCACAACACAGGGATGCAACAATCAATGACCAGCACTTTGGGGATGGAAGGGAGAGGGAGTTAGAAATGCATAAATGAGGGAGGAAGGTTCACATATAAAGGGGAAATTCCATGATGATAATATCAAGAGGCCTAAATGAGAGAGCTCGACCATATCAACAAAAACCAATATCGAGCTCATTGTTCCCGAAGGTTCTAGTGAGCGAAGCTTCTCCTCCAGTTTGGGAAATCCTACCAGAAGAGGTTCAACGTGAGTTTTCCTATGAAAAACCATGCTAGCAGTGATAGTGTATAATTTTGAAACCTGCCATTAACGTGGGAAGGCAGTGAAGAAAAATGCACTGATGCTAAAATTTGTGTTTTTAGTAAACCTTCTTCAGAATGGATTCAGGGTAGTTTTCCTTTGGTTCTTTAGAGAGGTTTTGGTTTGTATATCATGATGGATATGTTGCATAGTAGTAAATGAATTGGAACTTAAGGATATGGAACAAGAAGCGAATATGAGACATGACAAAATATTGTGTGACAGATTCCCCCTAAAGCATGAAGGAAGAAAAAGGAGTGATGGTTGAGATGCTTTACATGTCATTGTAAGGATGAGAAAAACATTGTTAGGAGACCTATAAATCAAGCATATACATATACATATTTGACATCTTTGATTATCATGGCTAACAATACATGAATAGACATCTAATAATACATGAATCCGTGGTACAGATGCAACCATCCATATAAAAGGGATCATGTGAAAATATCCTTAGTATGGTCATAGCCATCTGAATAGAAATGATCATGAATATGGAGCCATAGTATGGTTGTAGCCATCCGTTTAGAGAAAAAATGTGTACATTCATTAATGATTCATAAATCCATGCAACCTATATTTTATCAGACAAAATCCAGGGTCTTGCGCTCTGTCTTGACCTGATCAATGTACAACATTTAACATGTGAATATACATGCCAAAGTCAAACATGATAGAAAACCACCTGATTATGGGTCAATGATGTAAACCATTAACATGCATGAGAGAAACCACCAATGATGACAATGGCTCTCAAGGCACAATTGACACAATCCATGACTGTGAATAGTGGAGTTGAAGTAGAACACCTGTGGAATCATCTAATCGAAGGCCAATGATGTAAACTTGTCATCCAATGTGAAGAACTTGCCATTAAGGCATGCAATCTCTAAGGTACTAGAAGGAAGTTTCTAGACCATCTTCCTAGATAATGAGATGCAGTCGACAAGAAGTGATTCATTGAAAGAGGGACATAATTAATCCCACATCATCGACATGAAACCAAAGGATGTAGTAGAGTAAATAAGTGTGATCCAAGACTTCGGCAAAAAGTCAGAAAATCTATAAGTGGTAAAGAACTATATATAGGACTTCTCTTAAACATATCAGTGACACAACTCCATAGTTTGGCATAATTTGACTCGACATAGGATAAGAGATCATGATGAAAAAGTGGTATAATCAATAAGAGGCAAAATGGATTTCCCAAACCCAAGAAGGCAAGTGACCAGGTGAGGATGTCCTAAACTTGACACGAGCAACATATGGGCGTCATTTGGAAGATCGACATACTGCCTTTACAAAATACAAGAGATGATCACTTTAACTTTCCCCCACCATTTCTGGTGAGTACCCGATATATTTTTATCACAATATTGAAGGGGATAACATATTCTTGCCATATAACTTCATCCTTCAGATGAATCCATCCTAGTAATTTTTACGAGCCCTAGGAAGGAGAAACTCGGTCTCGTCATGGTGACAAGTCCTACATCTTTTAAGTTTTACTAGTCTGACGAAGGGGTAACTTGAAATCTTCTTCTTGTTTAGAGAGTTTGAAAAAGAAGAAGAAAAGAAAACTCCAAAGGTCCCTTTTCATAAATCATCTCTTGAACCCGAAAAGCTAGAAAACAATATCCAAGAGAATCTCTTAGTCATTTTGTCTAAGGTATTCCTTTTTCATACAATAGTCTAACTTAGTCTGAAAAGGGTTAAACTTACACTTAGTAGATATCATTTCATTTACTTTAACGGGATCGAAACAACAAGTACTCGACAATGTTTTCATATTTTAGGATTATAAAAAGAGCTAAAATAGGACTTGTTAGCTTTGCTATGCAAATGGATTAAAAATAGATTCAAAAAGCTCTCAAAGGCTGCAAATATGCTTATAGTCATGCCCAAAATCCATGTTTGCTGTTCAAATCATCAAGACATGACAAAAGCTGCCCATTGATCAAAGAGGTTGCAAGAGGGAAGCCCTTTGGAGGGCAGAATTACACTATCGGAAGGTGAAAATACCCAAAAAATCACATAAAAACCAAGATTGCAGGCATATGAATCTGCATCAACCTCAGCCGTCAGATCTGGCCAATCAACGGTCCAGGTCGTGTCGGCATATCGCAAGTCGGAGTAGGCAGAGGCAGCGACATGATACATTACCGATGAGCGATCGGCGATATCACTTCGGCGTATCGCTATCGGTGATAACAAAGGGATGGGCCTTTAACATATATCAGCAATCGCCTATGGGCCGGACCCGACGGCGTTATGAGTTATTTTTGATAACTTATCGGGTCCGCGGTGAATATCGCTATCGGCGTCTTCTGAGGGGCAGGGCCTTTACATATAGCAAGCCTTCGATCCGATGGGATGGACCCGATGACACTATAAAGGATTTTTAATAATATTTCAAGTCCGCGTGGGGGCCATTTTCATTGTATTTTGTGTATTGTCAATGTATAAGGAAATACACAGGAAGCCTTAGTGAATGCCGATAACGTTGCGGGTCCGGGAAGTGAAATACATACATTTTCAGGTCCGTCAAAGTCGATTTCCTCATGTTTTGCAGCATTGTTCATGAATTTCCAAATATAAAGAAAAGCAAGGGATCGACCGGCTGCGATATGCGACTGTGACTCGAAAGGCGGACCCGATAGAAAGTTATGCCATGTTTGAGGATGTTTGAAGTCCAAGTGAAACAGAAATGGGTGGGATTTAGCAGTGTCGCAGCGTTTTCGCTGTTTATGACCCAGACAGACACAATAACAGAAAAGAAACATTCACAGCTATTGCCTGAAAGGGACCGGTGTAGGGATTTCATAAGAACGGCAGCCACTCCATTGCAGGTTCAGGCGGCAAGCCATCCTTGAAGGAACACTACAGTTATGTTATATACCAGAAGAAGGATTCGGTGGAGGGACAGCGGCCGACAAACAGAACCCAGAAAGGGAAGGGGAAGGGCCACTACACGCCTCAACCCAAATCAAATGAAATCATGGAGCATTAACGGCCCTGCCAGTGCAGCAGTCATCCTAATGAACATAATGGGGCATCTTTGGCACGAGGGAGCTCCTATGCATCACAGTAGGCCGCCCAAAATATCTGAGTATGGTTATTTCTCTGTCAGAAGAGGAAAACCACCGAGCTATGCCTACCTATTAAGGGAATCAATCAGTTAAACAAGACAGAAGGATAGATTAAGACACCTGAAGCCTCAAAAGGCTGAGGACCATTGTAAACAATCTATAAATAGCTGAAAACAAGATGTAACAGGGGTTCAACTTTTGGAGATTATTCCTTCCCTGTTTTCTCAAGCTTCTCATCTGTAGTCTTTAGTAACACAAGCTTCTTTTGTTGCTACATGTTTAATGTCCATTTCTCTTCTATTCTATGCTTGCACTTGAATAGTTTGTTCAGGTTTTATGTGTGTTTGAGGCCAGATAACTGTCATCTTATCTCTGCTTTGATATATTAGATTTGCAAGCTTCTTTATTGCCTATGGCTAGCCATTTATATGTGTGATTATATATGCATCTTCCGGTATAGTCAGTAAGTTCATTTGGTGCTTGTAGCTAGCCATTCGTATAGGTCCATGTATGCAACCTGCTGGCATAGTCAGTGTTCTCCATCTATCCATTAAATCTACAAACTATTAAGCATTAGCAGTCTAAAGCCTTGTGTTATTAGGGGTGTTCATGCATGCCTTGAGTGCGAATAGAGCTGAAATGGTTATCTGACTTGATCCACACCATCTTTCATTCCAATATTTTAGAGAACAATATTAAAAATTATATGTTACCAGGCATCTCTGATTTACAACCTCGGAGAGTTTCCTGGAGTGATAACATAATTGGCGCCGTTGCCGAGGAGAAGAGAATCGAAGCTCAACTTCCCTGGGAGACGACACAGCTTCAAGCTTTGATGACAGACAAGGTTTGAACATAGACATTGGTTGTAATCATCTGTCTGGCGACTCCACTGGAGGAAGGCCATCCTTTGGCGACTCCAATTTGAAGTTCTAGCTCAGTTTGTGAGGCATAATAGAAGAAATCCGCAGAAGTCTCCAGCTGTCCCAGTGCCTGACCCTGAGGAGATTGTTAACCCGAAGAAAACATCACAGAAGGGAGCATCAAAATCAGGTAAGCCTCAGAAATCTTATTTGTCTCTGCATGAGAAGTTTTTAGTTGAGGATACGCAGTTTGAAGATTTAAAGCCTAGTATTGCTAATGAAGAAGTACCTGTAGAGATTCATAAAGCTCCTTGTCCATTTAGTTCCCCTTTAAATCTCAGTCCAAAGAAAGTTTCCCATACTGTCCAAAACATCCCAATATCTCTGCCATCCATTACATTATTTCCTACTGCCCCATCTGCTAGTGTCCTTCCACAAATTCCAAACATGGCAAGACCACAAGCACCCATCAAAATGGAAAGAATCATAGCCTCCAGGTATGGACCTTTAATACTGCCCACTCCCTTGAATGCTATGCCCACTGGAGAATATCAGAAGTATATGCCCAAGTTCACTGGGACTGAAGGTGGCATTGCTGAAGAACACCTTGAGTCATTTTATAGCTATGCTGATAATCTGGATATTAGTGAAGATGATGTGTGGATGAGAGTCTTTGTCCAAAGTCTAGATGGGGGGGCTAGGAAATGGTTTAGAGAACAAGCCCCAAGATCTATAGCAGATATCGAAGCTTTAGATGATACGTTCCTAAAACACTGGGGAGATAAAAAGGACTTGCTATACTATCATACGGAGTTTGGAAACCTAAAGAGGGAAAATGGGGAATCCTTGTCTGATTTTAATAAAAGATTCAACCATATGTATAGTAAGATACCAGCTGAGGTAAAGCCTACCCCCACCTCTGCCAAACTTGCCTACACCAGTGCCTTTGACTTTGAGTTCTGTTTGCTGTTGAGAGAAAGAAGATGTGCCACCCTAGCTAAAATGCAGGACGCAACACTAGAAGTCGAATCTAACATTATGGCTGCAGAAAAGCTCAAAATTCATGCTGATAGAAGGAGGCAGAGAGGCGAGGCTTCTTCTGCTTCATCCTCAGATACCAAACTTGATAAAATGACTAGAATGATCGAGTCACTGTCTGCTAAAATTTCTAAGTTGGAGATTGAGCAGAACCCTGGGAAGACAAGGCTCCCAGGCACATTTTCACCAAGAAATCCGAATCCATTTAGAAGAGCCAACGAACAATCACAAATCATTCAGAGGGGTAAAGAAACTAACGAAGATAAAAAAGTTAAGGCTCCTTTCTAGAATGTGGTCATGGAGGAGGAACAGATTGAAGATGAGGATGAAATTCTCTGTATGGAAGATAAAGGCAGTGATGCCTTTTTGACAATGGCTGCATACGAAGAGTCTTTGCTACAGGAGAAAGACAGTCAAAGGTGGGATAGAGAGGTTGTTCTGCAAACTAGGGAGCAGAAAAGATATAATCTAAGGTCAAATGCAAATAATATCAAGGAGAATCCTGCCCGAAAAGCTACTGTCCAAACAGAGACCCAGAATAGCAGACAAAAAAGACCAGCAGCTGATCCAGTCACCCTCAAAGCACCAGTTCAAGAGGTAAAAAGTCCTAACAAGCTACCTCTCTCTTTTAGCTTCGAATCAGAAGTTCAGAAGTTAAAAATAACCGTGCCTCTGATAGAACTGGTGAAGAGTGAGATGTTTAGAAAGCCTATCCTTGAGGCTCTCGAGCTGAAGATCACACGAACCTCCACTGACTCTGTCAATTTGCAAGACGATAGGCCTGCAGTTGTGCTAAGCCCAATGACTGAACCTGCCAAGGATAATTCCCCATCTTTTTATGTCTCCTTGACAATTCATGACAAAATTCTCCACAACTGCCTCCTAGATACAGGTGCCAGTCACAATCTGATGCCTAAAACCGTCATGGAAGAGTTAGGCCTTGACATCACCAGACCATATCATGACCTATTCTCGTTTGATTCAAGGAAGGTGAAATGTCTGGGATTGATTAAAGATTTAGCCATTTCCCTAACCCAGCTGCCCATGAAGAGCATGATAATGGATATTGTGGTGGCAGATGTCCCTCCTAAGTTTGGCATGCTGTTGTCCAGAGGGTGGATTAAGAGACTAGGTGGAACATTGCAGAACGATTTATCTTATGCAACTGTCCCAGTGTTCGGAGGA
Source organism: Pinus tabuliformis (assembly GCA_031772625.1). Classification (NCBI taxonomy): domain Eukaryota; kingdom Viridiplantae; phylum Streptophyta; class Pinopsida; order Pinales; family Pinaceae; genus Pinus; species Pinus tabuliformis. Next base: position 1,064,337,938 of record CM062819.1, on the reverse strand, counting down.
GAGAGCAGGAGGTTATATAGAGAAGAACAGCTGGCATATATCATTAGCGATGAGAAGAATCCTACAAACCATCCCATATATGCAGTGGACACTGATTTTGGAGCTTGCATTCTCCAAATAGAAGAATCTCAGAAGGTTGCATTGCAGATCAGGAAACCAACAGCTCAAGCTGAGCATAATACAGGAGGTTAGATTTGGGAGATGTTCTTTGATGGAGCATGTACCAAGGAGACTGCAGGAGCAGGGGTGGTGCTAGTGTCTCCACAACAAGAAACAGTTCAATTGTCTCTAAAGCTGGTTTTTCAGGTGACAAACAACATAGCAGAATATGAAGCACTGTTGTTGGGCCTTCATGCCGCCAAAGACAGAGGAATAAAGAAGCTGAAGGTATTCAGAGATACTGATCTGATAATTCAGCAAGTGAATGAAACATTCCAAGCAAAACACCCAAGGCTAAAAGCATATAGAGATGAGGTATGGAGAACCAAAGAGTTCTTTGAATTTTTCTGCATTTCATATATTCCTAGAGCCCAAAATCAGCTTGCCGACTCCCTTGCTGTCTCAGCTAGTTTGTTTATACCTCCATCGCCTCCCAAACTAGTTTATGAGGTACAAATGAAGTATAGACCCTTCGTGCTTGATAATGTCCACCATTGGAGGGTTTTTGATGATGATGATGAGCTAAATAGGTTTCTTCAAGTCATTGATGAGTTTTCTGAAATGCAAATTGACCAAAATAATGATGCTTTGTTAGAAGATCCCAAGTCCAAGCTTAGAAATAAGATTGGCAAGAATAACATAGTCCAACTCCCTAGCAACCATATTCCTAAGGGTCTAATTCCTCTTGAGAGATTGTTTGATCAAAATGATGTGCCTTACAAGGCTACCCAAAAAGAAGATCAAATTGTAGTTTTCAAACATGATATAGGAGGTCTAGGTCACCCCAAATTCATAAATCTATCCACCAATCTATTTGCTGACTAGAGTGCTGAATACTGCAAATTAATGAGGCAATTTGCTGATGTGTTCGCTTGGGAGTACAGCGATCTGAAGACATATGACGAAAATATAATTCAGCATAAAATTCCACTTGAGAAAGACACTATTCCTTTCAAACAGAAGCTGAGACCAATGAATCCTATTCTCCTTCCTCTGGTTGAGAAAGAAATTCAAAAGTTGTTGGCTGCTGAGATCATAGTGCCTCTCAGATATTCTAAATGGGTGGCCAATCTAGTTGTTGTGAGGAAGAAGAGTGGAGAAATCTGACTATGTGTTGATTTCAGGAATCTAAATAAATGTTCCAAAAAGGATAATTATCCTCTACCAAAAATGGAGCATTTGTTGCAGCAAGTCTCAGGTGCCAAAGTAATGTCTTTTATAGATGGTTTTTCGGGTTATAATCAGGTCGCTGTGCATCCGGATGATCAGGAGAAGACTGCATTCACCACTCCTTGGGGTACCTTTATGTATTCCAAGATGCCTTTTGGGTTGATGAATGCTGGAGCCACCTTTCAGAGAGCTATGGATATAACATTTGTGGGAGAAAAGGATAAATTTGTCCTTATCTACCTGGATGATATAATAGTATACTCCAATAGCCATCAAGACCATGCACAACATTTGAAGAAAATGTTTTTGAAGTGCAGAAGGTTTGGGATTTCAGTAAATCCCAAGAAGTCACAGTTTGCGTTAGAAGAAGGAAAGTTGTTGGGACATATTGTTTCTTCTGTAGGTGTTCGATTTGACCCAGAAAGAGTAAAAGCAATACAGACCTTGTCTGTCCCGAGATCGAAGAAGGACATCTAGTCTTTTCTAGGAAAGATTAATTTTGTAAGGATATTTATCCCAAATTTTGCGGAACTTGTGAAGCATATTACCTCTATGTTGAAGAAGGGGTCAGAGATCAAGTGGAATGGTGTAGCGAGAAAGTCATTTGAGTCCATTAAAAGGGCAATTATGGAGGCCCCCACTTTAATCAGTCCAGATTATAGCAAGGAGTTCCGCATATTTCCTTTTTCCTCTGACGACACCCTTGCAGTAGTCTTATTGCAGGCAGATGAAGAAGGCTTAGAGCATCCGGTGGCATTTTCAGTAAAACCTTAAGGGATGCTGAGCTGAGGTATGATATTATTGAGAAATAAGCATACGCTCTTATCAAATCTTTGAAAGCTTTCAGAGTATATGTTATGAAACCAGCTCAAGAAAAGATAGAAAAGATAGATCAACGCCTTAGAATTCAGCCTCTTCGAGGGGGCAACCTCCTTTACATTACATAAATGAACAATTCTTGGGTGATACAAATGACAAAACCTCCTTTCTATATATAGGAGTCTAAGGAGTCACAATATAATCCAGCTGACCTAACAATAATAATATAAAGCCACAAAAATAACAATAGAGGGATTCTATGGGGCACAGAAATAACAACATGGGGGTAATAGGGGCACAACAATATAAATAAGGGGTATAACTACAATAGTAATGGGGTTTTCAATAGTATTATAGGGACCCAACATGCCCCTCTCCTTCAAAAAAGTGTTGTCCTCAATTCTTGAGTAGTTCTGGATACTTCTGCATAAAATTCTCATCCTCCCATCTGGAATCTTCAGCGGATAAGTTCTTCCACTTGATAAGATACTTTGAAATTGATCGATTTCGTAGCTGTCGAGTTCTTGTTTCTGTGACTGCTTCCGATTCCAATATAATTTTTCCTTCCTCGTCAAGTTCTGGCAATATTGTTTGAATTGGGAGCTTGTCGCATATAACCTTCTTTAAACATGAAACATGGAAAACTAGGTGCAATCAAGAAGCTGCAGGAAGCTCCAATTTGTATGCCATAGTACCAATCTTTTGCAACACCTTGTACGGACCATAATACTTTGGTGATAATTTATTATCCTTCTTAGCTTGCTTTAGGGACATTTTCTTATATGGTTGTAGCCGTAGGAATACCCAATCACCTACATCAAAACTTCTTTCACTGCGATGTTGATCTGCCTGTTGTTTCATTCTATTTTGTGCCAACACGAGGTTATCCTTTAAGAGTTGGAGGACTTGTTGTTGATGTTCGATGTGATGTTCCACTGCCTGAACCTTAGATTTTTCTCTTAAATATGATGTGATGGATGGTGGTTGATACCCATAAAGTGCCATAAATGGGGTCATTTTTGTTGTTGTATGGAAGGAAGTGTTATACCACCATTCAGCCAGAGGCAACCATTTGACCCATTGTGTCTATTTATCAGATACAAAGCAACGAAGATATCCTTCCAAACATTTGTTTACTATCTCAGTTTGCCCATCAGATTGAGGATGATAAGATGAGTTATGAGCTAACTGAGTACCAAGACAAGAAAATAATTATGTCCAAAAATTTCCGGTGAAAATGGGATCTCTGTCACTTACAATAATCTTTGGGTTTCCATGTAGCTTTTGAATTGTTTCCATAAATGCAGTAGAAACTGTACTGGCTTTAAATGGATGTGATAATGCACAAAAGTGTGCATACTTGGTAAGTCTATCAACTACCACCATGATGACACTCTTTCCCTCAGACTTTGGTAAACCTGTGATAAAATCCATTGAAACCTCCTCCCAACGTTGGCTTGGAATGGATAAAGGTTGTAATAGACCCGGTGTCTTAATTCTTTCAACTTTATTTTATTGGCAAACCAAACATTCCGCCACAAACTTTTGAATATCTAATTTAAGGCCATCCCAAAAAAATTCCTTCTTAACCCTGTGGTAAGTTTTTAAAAACCCTGAGTGCCCTCCTAAGGGAGAAGTGTGCAATTCCATAAGAATCTTTCATTTTAACTGAGAATTCTTACAAAGGTATAAGCGATCTTTGTACCATAATGAATCATTTTTCCAGCTAAATGTATCAGACGTACTGGAATCTTGTTGTAGCTTTCGAATAAATGCCCATACTTCTTCATCATTCTTCCATTCCTCCCTTGCTTCGTTTATCCAATATGGTTGGATAATAGAAATGGCACACAACAATGCTTCCACATCCTCATCCTTTCTTGAGAGTGCATCTGCCACCACATTTTGCTTCCCTTTCTTGTAGATGATTTCAAAGTCATAACCCAACATCTTTGTGACCCACTTTTGTTGCTCATCAGATGATAATCTTTGTTCTAAAAGGTATTTAAGGCTATCACGATCCATTTTTACCTTGAAGTGTCTTCCCATTAGGTAGGGTCGCCATTTTTTAAGTGCATGGAGTATTGCCAACATTTCCTTCTCATAAATAGCTTTGCTTAAAAACTTTCCCTTGATTGGACGACTTTCAAAAGCAATGGGTCTTTCATCTTGCATTAGAACAACACCAATTCCATTTCCTGAAGCATCACATTCCACAATAAAGGTTTTTGTGAAGTCTGGTGTAGCTAAGACCGGTGCTTGGCACATTGCTTCTTTAAGATGTTCAAAGGCCTTTGTTTCTTGCGGATTCCATGAAAATGCATCTTTCTTCAATAATGTTGTTATAGGTGCTGCTATTCTCCCATAATTCTTAACAAACTTGCGATAATACCCTGTCAACCCAAGAAATCCTCGCAGATGCTTTATGCATGTGGGAATTTTCCATTACTTAATGGATTTAATTTTTCTAGGGTCTACCTTAACTCCTTCATGAGAGACAATATGACCCAAATATTCCACCTCCTGGACTCCAAAGAAACATTTGGATCTTTTTGCATATAATTGTTTCTCCTCCAATAGTTGTAGCACCCTGTCAACATGTTCAACATGATCCTTCCAAGACTTGCTGTAGATTAGTATATCATCAAAAAATACTAACACATATTTTCTAAGGAATGGTTTGAAAATTGAATTCATCAAACATTGAAATGTTGAAGGTGCATTAGTAAGGCCAAAAGGCATGACCAAAAATTCATAATGACCCTCATGAGTTCTAAATGTTGTTTTCAGAATGTCTTCAATCTTCATTCTGATTTGATGATATCCCGAACGAAGATCCAACTTGGTGAAGTAAATTGATCCATGCAATTCATCCAGTAATTCATCAATGACAGGAATGGGGAACTTATCTTTAATAGTGAGCTTGTTGAGCTCCCTATAATCTAGACACATGCGCCATGATCCATCCTTCTTGTGCACCAATACTACTGGAGCATAGAAAGAACTTTGACTTGGTTGAATTATACCAGCCTCTAGCATTTCTGTAACCATACGTTCGATTTCACTTTTTTGGACATAGGGATATCTGTACAGCCTGATGTTTGGAGGAACACTTCCTGGAATCAAATGAATAGCATGATCATGATCACGCATAGGTGGGAGACCTTTGGGAGTCTAAAATACCTTGGAATGATTGTCCAGGACTTTTTGGAGATCTGGAGAAATAGATGATTCCAATGTGGAAACATCTAGCGAACATAATTGTGCAATTACACCTCTTTGCTCCTTTTCTAGAAGCTTTGTCATGCCATTAGAGCTGATTATCTTTCCTGGTTTCCCTGCAATACCCCTTAATTCAACTTCCTTTCCTTCCACAGAAAATTTCATGAAAATTTCTTGAAAATTAAAAGCTATTGTACCCAAGGATTGTAGCCATTGGACTCCTAGTACAACATCAGCACCTCCCATTGGAATGGAAAGCATTGGGCTAGTCAATACATATTCTCCCATGGATAGCTTGATATTATGGCACTTTCCAGAACAATTTATTGTTCCTCCATTTGAAATCATCACTTGACACTCTGGTGTTGGATATAGGAAGCAATTCAATTCTTTTGCTACCCTACAATGAATAAAATTGTGGGTGCTTCCTGAATCAATCAACACTATTACCTTTTTCTTCTTGATTTGTCCTTCTATCTTGATGGTTTGAGGAGTGGTAATTCCCGCCAATGCATTACAAGATATGGTCGGATTTATTTGTTCTTCATCTAGGTTTTGTTCCTGGAATATATTCTCTTCTTTTGACCTTTCTTTCTCCTTTTCTTCTTCCTCTTCACAATCTATGTAGAATAATTTCTTCTCAGCACACTTATGACCTTTTGTGTATTTTCTATCACAATTGTAACAAAGCCCTTTTGCTCTTTTTTCTTCCAATTGTTGTGGTGTCAACCTTATAGGTTGTGGAAGACTATGGGCAACAACACTTCCGTCTTTATAGTTGTGAATGGTATGCTTCCTAGTTGCCATAATTTTGCTTTCCATTTTTCTTGCTAACCTGAATGCCTTCTCTAATGAATCAGGTTCCCAAAGGCGCAAATCATGTTGGATATTATCCTTTAAAGACCCTATGAACACATCAATCCTATGCTCCTCTGGAATATCTTTTACCCTTATGTTCAATTTTTGGAACTCCTAAATGTGCTCCATTATTGAATCCTTTTGTTTGAGACTTATCAATTGGCTAAAAAAAGTGTTGCTTTTTGTATCCTCATAATGTGCTATCAATTCTTCCGTAAAAATTGCCCAAGTGATAAATTGTTTACGAGAACAAAGCCATTGATACCATACAAACTGATTTGGTTCCAAATATAAAGTTGCCATACGTACCTTTTGTGTGTTTTGCACATTATTGAGATCGAAGAATTGCTCCATCTGTAATATCCATGTGGCGGGATCCTTGCCATCAAACTTCCTCATATCGATTTTTGGAATGTGGTGATTCTTCGATCCAACATTAGTGTCTATGGAATCATGATTAACATTTCTTTTGTTCTCATCAAGAGTTTCCTTTACTACCTTTTCACCATTAGTAAGTATTTCTTGTAGAAAATTAGTCAAATCAGTCTTCAAATCTGCCATGCCTGTCTTCAAATTTGTGTTCAAATCTATCTTCAAATTGTCCATCTTAGCTTCCATGCCATTCATCTTAGCATCTGTTAACTTTTGTGAGCGTGACATTTGTTGCACTTGTTCTTGTAATTTTGATATATCATGTAGCATTTCTTCCTCTTCTTCATGAGTCATGCTAGAGCTTTCAGGTTCCTTACTAGGTGTTTGCATTTTCTTTCCTCGGGGCATCAATTACCAATAATAATTCTCTACTATGCCCTTTGAATTCCTTCAAAATAAATTTTCAAACCAAGCTTAAGCAAAAATTTAAAAAAATCTACACACCTTTTTCACTTTGTAGGAGCTTGATATTGCCTCTGATGTATCTCTGTACTTTCCAGTCATCTAGTTCTGAACTTGTGACCTGTAGTCGCTCTCTATGTCCTCTTTCCAATGCCACAAGTCTAACCCAAATTGGATTCTCCAAGGAAGAGTTATGCGAAATCTCCCACAGTGACTTGATTATAGACTAGTTCAGTAGAGCTAACTTGTACGACGTGCTGCGAGTCACTGTTTCGACCTTTGGATCTAAAAAACACCCACACGAAACTACAATCCGTCCTCTTTCTGTACCATTTTACAAAATTTCAATCCGATCCTCAGAGAGAAAGTTATGACGCTTTTCCCCAGGTCACCTGTTTTGAATGTAATTCAGGAGTCTGCAAAAAGACCAACTTCCTCAGATCATATCTCCGACAATATTGCGCGCAAAGATCTGAAATTTGGATCCAAGGTTCAACGCCCATTCTTCTCAAATGGGTTTGTTTTGCGACTTCGGAAACATCACAGAAACAAATTTATAGCGAAAATTCCACGATGACCTGTTTGGAGCAGCGAAACCCTAGAATCCAAAGCTTTGATACCAAATGTTATGAAACCAGCTCAAGAAAAGATAGAAAAGATAGATCAACGCCTTAGAATTCAGCCTCTTCGAGGGGGAAACCTCCTTTACATTACATAAATGAACAATTATTGGATGATACAAATGACAAAACCTCCTTTCTATATATAGGAGTCTAAGGAGTCACAATATAATCCAGCCGACCTAACAATAATAATATAAAGCCACAAAAATAACAATAGAGGGATTCTATGGGGCACAGAAATAACAACATGGGGGTAATAGGGGCACAACAATATAAATAAGGGGTATAACTACAATAGTAATGGGGTAATCACTAGTATTATAGGGACCCAACAGTATACATCTTGCATTCCAAAATAGTTACATATGTGCCTTCTGCTGCAATAAAGGATGTCTTAACACAGCCTGATGCTGATGGAAAAATAGCGAAATGGATTGCAAAAATGATAGAATTCAACATAGAGTTGAAGCCTACCAAGCTGGTAAGAGGTCAGGGGCTTGCCAAACTGTTGGCTGAAGAAAATTGCAAATCTTTGGACGTCGATTTCTTGTTCAATGTAGAAGGAAATGGTCTAATGGAAGAGCATTAAACAGCTGAATCGCAGAGAGGACAGTCAGTGGCCAAGAACCTAGCTTCATGTAGTTGGTATGCTGCAATAATTAATTTCCTTTTAAAGCTAGAAGTGCCTTCAGAATTTTCTCAAAGTCAAGCAAGAACATTAAAGCTCAAGGCAATGAAATATTGCATCAATGATAGCTTGCTTTATTGGAAGGATCTATCTGGAGTGATTTTAAGATGTCTGGACAAAGAACAGTCAATAGAAGTTATGTAGCAGTTCCATAACAACATGTGTGGAGGACATCATTATTGGAGAACTACAGCCCAAAAGATTCTCAGAGCTGGGTACTATTGGCCATCTTTATTTTCTGATGCATTTGTTTTGTTAAAACTTGTGACAGGTGCCAGAGATTTGAAGGAAAGCAGCAATTAAAATCCCTACCCCTAAAGCCAATAATTGCAAAAGGACCTTTTCAGCAGTGGGGCTTGGATTTCATTGGTGAAACCAACCGCACTCCAGTGGCCAGCACAGGTGGATATTAGTTGCCACTAATTATTTTACAAAATGGATTGAAGCAATCCCAACAAGGAAGGCTGATCATAATGTGGTAATCAAATTTTTATCAGAAAACATTTTCAACAGATTTGGTTGCCCACATAAGCTTATAACAGATAATGCAGCAGCCTTCAAGGCAAAAGAGTTGGTGGAAATGTGTGATTCAATCAGCATTAAGCTTGTTCATTCCACCTCCTATTACCCCCAAGGGAATGGTCTAGCAGAATCCTCTAACAAAAGTCTGATCAGGATTATTAAGAAGTTGTTAGAAGATAATAAGAAGAATTGGGATGCAAAGCTCAAATATGCACTATGGGCAGACAGAGTGACCATCAAAATATCTACAGGCTGCTCTCCTTTTAAGCTGGTATACAGTACTGATGCTATTTTTCCAATTCATATTACTCTTCCTGTGGAAAAATTTCTCCAAAAAGCACAGAATGAAGAAGATGTTATGGCCAATAGAATCACTGATTTAACAGAATTATATCAGATCAGAGAGCAACTAATTGAAAAAGCTACAACACATCAGCAGAGGATCAAGGAAGTCTTTGACAAGGAAGGCAAAGAAAGACAACTTGCAGGTTGGGGATTTGGTTATGAAATGGGATGCATTTAAAGAAAAGAAAGGCAATCATGGGAAATTTGATGCTCTCTGGACGGGCCCTTTCATCATTTCACAAATTCAAGGGAACAATACCTTCATACTGAAAAGTATGGAGGGAGAACCAGTTTTTGATGGCCCAATAAATGGGCGGTTTTTGAAAATCTATGTGATTTAAGGTCTTTAGGCCTTAAAACTGTAAATATTTTATTTTGTCAGTTTTAGTATAATCAAAGTAGACTCCATGCCCAATGGAACACTAGGAAATTTTGGCTAATTTGTTTTCTACAGGAAAGGCATTGATCTGCAGTTCTTGAAACCTCACAGGGAGGATCTCATCCCCAGAAGGAGCCAGTGTTAGCTTTGCTATGCAAATGGATTAAAAATAGATTCAAAAAGCTCTCAAAGGCTGCAAATATGCTTATAGTCATGCCCAAAATCCATGTTTGCTGTTCAAATCATCAAGACATGACAAAAGCTGCCCACTGATCAAAGAGGTTGCAAGAGGGAAGCCCTTTGGAGGGCAAAATTACACTATCGGAAGGTGAAAATACCCAAAAAATCACATAAAAACCAAGATTGCAGGCATATGAATCCGCATCAACCTCAGCCATCGGATCTGGCCGATCAACGGTCCAGGTCGTGTCGGCATATCGCAATTCGGAGTAGGCAGAGGTGGCGACATGATACAATACCGATGAGTGATTGCCGATATCACTTCGGTGTATCACTATCGGCGATAACAAAGGGATGTGCCTTTAACATATATCAGCAATAGCCTATGGGCCGGACCCGACGGCGTTATGAGTTATTTTTGATAACTTATCGGGTCCGCGGTGAATATCGCTATCGGCGTCTTCTGAGGGGTGGGGCCTTTACATATAGCATGCCTCCGATCCGATGGGACGGACCCGATGACACTATAAAGGATTTTTAATAATATTTCAAGTCCACACGGGGGCCATTTTCATTGTATTTTGTGTATTGTCAATGTATAAGGAAATACACAGGAAGCCTTAGCGAATGCCGATAACGATGAAGCTCGGACCCGAAAGGGTCCGGGAAGTGAAATACATATATTTTCAGGTCCGTCAAAGTCGATTTCCTCATGTTTTGCAGCATTGTTCATGAAGTTCCAAATATAAAGAAAAGCAAGGGATCGACCGGCTGCGATATGCGACTGTGACCCAAAAGGCAGACCCGATAGAAAGTTATGTCATGTTTGAGGATATTTGAAGTCCAAGTGAAACAGAAATGGGCTGGATTTAGCAGTGTCGCAGCGTTTTCGCTGTTTATTACCCAGACAGACAAAATAATAGAAGAGAAACATTCACAGCTATTGCCTGAAAGGGGCCGGTGCAGGGATTTCATAAGAACGGTAGCCACTCCGTTGCAGGTTCAGGCGGCAAGCCATCCTTGAAGGAACCATGCAGTTATGTTATATACCAGAAGAAGGATTCGGCGGAGGGACAACGGCCGGCAAACAGAACCCAGAAAGGGAAGGGGAAGGGCCATTACACACCTCAACCCAAATCAAATGAAATCATGGAGCATTAACGGCCCTGCCAGTGCAGCAGTCATCCTAATGAACATAATGGGGCATCTTTGGCACGAGGGAGCTCCTATGCATCACAGTAGGCCACCCAAAATATCTGAGTATGGTTATTTCTCTGTCAGAAGAGGAAAACCGCCAAGCTATGCCTACCTATTAAGGGAATCAATCAGTTAAACAATACAGAAGGATAGATTAAGATACCTGAAGCCTCAAAAGGCTGAGGACCATTGTAAACAAGCTATAAATAGCTGAAAACAAGATGTAACAGGGGTTCAACTTTTGGAGATTATTGCTTCCCTGTTTTCTCAAGCTTCTCATCTGTAGTCTTTAGTAACACAAGCTTCTTTTGCTGCTACATGTTTAATGTCCATTTCTCTTCTGTTCTATGCTTTCACTTGAATAGTTTGTTCAGGTTTTCTATGTGTTTGAGGCCAGATAACTGTCATCTTATCTCTGCTTTGATATATTAGATTTGCAAGCTTCTTTATTGCCTATGGCTAGCCATTTATATGTGTGATTATATATGCATATGCCAGTATAGTCAGTAAGTTCATTTGCTACCTGTAGCTACCCATTCGTATAGGTCCATGTATGCAACCTACTGGCATAGTCAGTGTTCTCCATCTATCCATTAAATCTACAAACTATTAAGCATTAGCAATATAAAGCCTTGTGTTATTAGGGGTGTTCATGCATGCCTTGAGTGTGAATAGAGCTTAAATGGTTATCCGACTTGATCCACATCATCTTTCATTCCAATATTTCAGAGAACAATATTAAAAATTATATGTTACCAGGCATCTCTGATTTACAACCTCGGAGAATTTCTTGGAGTGATAACAGGACTCCTCTTGGAGGAATGTGTGGTATAAAAGTATATCAATTGTTCTAGTCATGATGAAAGTACTCAAAACATGTAAGGGTTAATAGGTTGGCTAATAATACCACTCTTCATAGATGTTCCTAAGGTAAAAGCGTATGATTGGCCAAATAGATGGTGACGATGGAAAGGAAAAAATCAAGGCTCATCTAGAAAAAATAGGTTGATAAAATGGCAATCACGAGAGGTAAACACAAAATTTGTTACATTTTTACACAATCTTGAAAGAAAGATAAACTATGCTTGAGATAAGTTTGCATTCCCCTAGCACAGTGAATCAATTTGAAGTACATCTTCCTAGGGAACATCTACAGTGAGTGGTATTATTAGCCAACCTCTTGACCTTTACATGTTTTGAGTAGTTCCATCATCACCGGAATCAGTTGCTATCCTTTTATACCACTCATTCCTCCAAAAGGAGTCCTCTTTTAGCTCTTTTGTGACTATCCAAAAGTGAAAATATTGTCGAGTGGTTGTCATTTCAAACTCATTAAAGTAACTGAAATGATGTCTACTCAGTATAAATTTAACCCTTTTTGGACTGAGTTAGACTATTGTACGAAAAAAAAATACCTTAGTCAAACATGGCTAAGAGGTTCTCTTGGATATTGTTTTCTACCTTTTCAGTTTTAAGAGATGATTTACGAAAAGGGGCCTTTGGAGTTTTCATTTCTACTTCTTTTTCAAACTCTCTAAACATGAAAAATATGCCGAGTTACCCCTCCGTCGGACTAGTAAAACTTAAATGATGTGGGACTTGTCACTGTGATGAGACCCAGTTTCTCCTTCCTAGGGCTCATAAAACTTACTAGGATGGATTCATCTAAAGGACAAATTTATATGGAAAACATATGTTATCCCCTTCAAGCTTTCGATAAAAATATATGGGTTACTCGCCATAAATGGTGGGAAAAATATGAAAGCGATCATCTCTTGTATTTTGTAAAGGCAATATGTCGCTCTTGAACATGACACTCATCTGTTTCTCGTGTCGAGTTTGGTACATGCTCACTTGGTCACTTGCCTTCCTGGGTTTGGGAAATCCATTTTGCCTCTCATCTAATTATACCACTTTTTCATCATGACCTCTAATCCTGTGTTGAGTGTAATGTTGCCAAACTCCAGAGTCGTGTTGCCAATACATTCAAGAGAATCCCTATATGTAGTTATTTACTGCTTATACATTGTTTACTTTCTACCACAGTCCTAGATCACACTTATTTACTCTACTACATCCTTTTTTTTCATGTCGATGATGTGGGATTCATTGTGTCCCTCCTTCGATGGATCACTTCCTGTCGACTTTAGCTCATTATCCAAGAAGATGATCTAAAAACTCCCTTCCAGTACCTTAGAGCTTGCATGCCTCAATGGAAATTTCTTTGCATTCGAAAACAAGTTTACATCATTTACCTTCGATCAGATGATTCCACGGGTGTTCGACTTTAGTTCCACTATTCATAGTAATGGATTATTCTGATTGTATCTTGAGATACATTGTCATAATTGGTGGTTTTTGTCACGCATGTTCACGATTTATGTCATTGATAGGTAATTAGGTGGTTTTCTATCATGTTCGACTTCGACACATCTATTCACATGTTAGAATTTATACAGTGATTAGGTCGAGACAAGGTGCAAGACCCTAGATTTTGTCTAATAAAATCCAGTTTGCATGGATTTATGAGTCATTCATGATTGTACACATGTTTCCTCTAAATGGATGGTTGTGACCATACTGTGGGTCCATATTCATGATCCTTTCTATTTGGATGGATGCAACCATACTGAGGATATTTTCATATGATCCCTTTTATACGAATGATTGTGTCCATATTGTGGATTCATGTATTATTAGATGCATGTTCTTGTATTGTTAGGCATGATCATCAGAGGTGTCAGATATGTATATGTATATGCTTAATTTGTAGGTTTCATAATGGTGTTTTTCTCATCCTTTCACTGACTTGTAAAGCATCTTAGCCATCACTCCCTGTTCCGCCTTCATGCTTTAGGGAGCATCTATTTCAGAGTATTTTTTCATATCTCCTATTCACTTCCTGCTCCATATCCTAAAGTGCCAAATCATTGACTACTGTAAAACATATCCATCATGACATAGAGACCAAAATCTCCCTTAAGAATCAAAGGAAACTTTCCCTGAATCCATTCTAAAAAAGGTTTACTAAAAACCCAAATTTTAGCATCAGCGTGTTTTGCTCCACTATCTTCTTGTGCTGATGGCAAGTTGCAAAATTATACACTAGCATTTCCAGCGTGGGTTTTCATAGAAAAACTCGCTCTGAACCTCTTCTAGTAGGATTTTCCAAATTGGAGGAGAAGCTTCATTCATGAGAACCTTCAAGAAAAACAAGCTGGATATTAGTTGTTGTTGATATGGTCGAGCTCTCTCATTTGGGCCTTTGATATTATCATCGTGGGCTTTCACCTGTAGATGTGGAACTTACTCCCTCTTTTTCGATCCCTGACACCCTCTCCCTTCCTATAAATTCACTCCCTTCCATCCCCAAATGGTTGGTCATTGATTGTTGCATCCCTATGATGAGATTATGCTTACATGCTACCTATTCTAGCTTGGAGAAGGAGTGCTTGAAGAGTCTTTTCTTGGACTTGGGCATCCACCAAAATAGGGACTCCAACATCAAGGCATAGGTTGTATTCTTCCATTTTTTAATTCTTAATATATACATCTGATGTTCACTTTCCATAATTGTGTAAATTTTTATGCTATTAGCTTAATGTTCCTTGATCTGTTAAGTAGTTTATGTTTGATGTATGTTATATATGCTCCCGTATCTTGCATAGTACTTTGATCTTCCTTCCAGTCATCCATATGTGAAGAACAACTAAGGAGTGAGTCATGTAGAAAAAGAATCAAATCCATCTGTGAGGATCAAGTGATTAACATCAGAACGAGATAGGTTTCTCCTTCTTCCTACATTTGTCAAGCATAAACTAGGAAAGTGTGTATTATATTGTTTGGTTTTTTGTTAAACCCACTCATTGGGCTAGAGCGATCACCTTGGTGTGTAGAGGGGATTTTCCTTCACAACAGTGGATCCATGCATACATTTAATCTAATCATCTAATGACTATTTGAATGATATAACTTTCAATATATTCTATTGGAGTGGAATGAGTTATATTGGGAATTAAAGAGCTATAAGGTGTTGATTGTTGGGTGTGGAGTTTGATTTTCTTCCTAATTATTAAGATGTTTTTGTTTGAGTTGTGTTGGATCCTTGTTCCTAATGGGGTGGAAACGTCGCCCGTATAATCGTCTTTAAGGGGGTCCAAGGGGGGTGAAAACAATTTTTATGAGACACCCCTAGTAGGGGTTTGAGGGCAGCGCCCCCGAAGCTAAAAATAAATGAAAATTTACCTTGTAAAATATTGTAATTTCATAGTCCATATGGGACTTTCATTAGGCAGCTGATTTGGTGGCAGAAGTTATGCTAATTTAGGGTTTTTTCCCTGGAAGGAAAACCTCGGTTTATATGAGGTAATTGTATGAAGGTTGTATATGATTATTCTGAGTGAGAGAGAGAGAGGAGGATATGTGAGAGCGAAGAGGAAATTAAAGTGGATCTGTTGTAGGTTGTATCTCTTCATTTTGTTAGATAACATAAAAGGAATGATTGGTTGTTTCTCTGTGGATGTAACCCAAATTGGGTAAACCATGTATATTTGTGTCTCTCTTGTTTTATGTGTTTATGTATTTTTGTTTCTGTAATATTTTATGTATTTCATTTCTACATCAATTAATCTTTAACATTGATTTTCTAGATATAAGTCATTATATGAGGCTTAAGAACTCACAACCCATAGATGTCAAAGGTACATTAATACAATTAGGTGACAAGACCCTCCCTTTTGGTTTAACTTGATTGATATTATCTATTGAGACATTCTATTATAAAATATATTTTCATATTTTAATGCTTCTATTGTTGTTTTGGTAACTAGGATGAGCCTTGTTCAGGGATAACCTTAAATTGGATGGAAAAATGGTCTACCCATAGTGGGATGTTATCACTAGCATTTTTTGAAGCTTTGTTGATCTTGGACACCCCTTGGGATAGTTTAATTCCCCCAAAAGTGGTTTCCATCCTCAAACCTTCTCCATGAGGTTTAAACCTAAGACATGGTGGGGAATAAACCCCATTCAAATCAACTAGGCTACACCTCATGGATTTTAATGTTTCCAATGTTACTTTATTCTCTTTATAAATAAACAAAAGTATTTTATATTTTCCAAGGCCACTAATTTATCTTTCCAACCCTGCTTCCATGTATTACCTCTTTACTCTTATATGGTCCCAATAAACATCAAAACAATTTGTGAACAATTTTAGTCTAGTTGTTAGTGCCCCAAATTAACCTTGCCTTGGCTATCATTTGACTTCCTTATACCCTCCATAAACTCCCATTTTTTCCACAATACACCCCTTACTCATTTATACTAAAGGAAATTCACGCAATAAGGATTAAAAGGTAAAAAGGCATTATTAGTCATTTATATTCCATAGTTTGAATGCATTAAAAGGGATTAATTTATATTGTTTCCACCAATGAAGGTTGATGGAGACAGGTCTTATAACTCATTTAATTTATTGCAACTATAATCCTCAATTGACCTAGGTTCATGTTCTCAATATTGGAAATATCACATGTGTTATTTTCATGATATCATTAGGAAGCTCTCCCATCCTTTAGATTGGACTGGTGTTCATTCAAGAGAACACAGGTTGGTAACTAAATCGGTGGTCAACTACTTTTGGTACACAAGGAAAAGAGTAGCTAAATTCACGGGGTTTTGTACCATATCTACTTATTTTGAGTTTGATCACATCATTCCATATCCTCATTGTTACAAATCTATACATGGATTGTTGTGTTACTAGATCATGTCCTAGTTTATCCTCGTAGTGATACATTTTACAAACATCATGATATGCAATGTAATATATAAAAGCAATGCTAGGGACTTCAAACCTGGTTAGGTTTGATCTACGTTTTTATTCTATGTTGTAAAAGGATCACACTAGATCATTGGGGACACTTCTATTCTCATTTGATGTAATGTATTTGTGAACCAAGTAATGGAAATATTGTTGTTGGTGTTATTTCAGATTTTTATGTTCTAATATGATACAATCTAGGATTCCTTTAGGGAAATGTGCATTGGTTAGCCACAAACCCATCAACTCAGCTATGTTTCCAACCTATGTGTTATATATTTTTGATAGGAATCTTGGTTATGCATTGACTTTATATTTATAAACACATTTTAAATGCATATTTGTATGTTTAGTTTTTGTGTATTATGTTTGCATTAATTCATGAATAGGGTTTTATTTGTGAAAGTAGACAACAATAATATGTAATAGATCAAGAATTGAATCATGATCTTAATCATCATAACAAAGATAAAATATTGTGGATTGAACTTTTGATGATAATATTCTTTGTTTGATTCTACCTTTGGTTTCAAATCAAATTGATGATTTGAGAACTAGAAGATTTCACTAAAGGAGTCTTGACACATTGTAATCTTTCAGCCTACAAGAACACATTTGTGTGAAAGACTACAAGAAGTGAATGAAGGATCCATGATGTCAATCCCCCAGTGATCACCCTTGTTAAAACTTCTATCTTTCTTTTTTATCAATAAGGTGTTCATTGTCTGAATATTTTGTTGCTTGATATGATTCATTTGATAAATGAATTAATAAGATACAAAAAAATTTAATGGGTGTTTGTGTTAAGCATAACTCCTGTAGGACTCCTCATTTGTGTGAGGCTTTATTCATTGCCAGATATGAAAGTTGGGCTTTATTCAAGAGTAAAATGCTGAGGATAGTCAATAAGAACTTATAGATCTTGTAGAAGTACCCCTAATTTTTTTATTTAGTAACTAAATGTTTTGTATGTGATAGACAATTTCTTGACTTTGACGTGATATTTCTTATTATAGTAGTAGACTATCATATTCATTGATGTTTGTATCTTCACACATACAATGTAGTGCCTCAAATCTTACACTCCTAGATTGAAAAGTTAAAGTTTGGAATATGATATAAGTAAACTAACCAACATTTTGGTGTTGTTTCCATGGAATTTCTTTAGAGATAATAACATCGACGGTTTGGTTTTACTCATTGATTCCCCATAATTTAAAACTTGTTGGAGTTGGTAGGTAAGATAGGAGGTAAGAACATATAAAACCACTTTGGTGATCCCTACAATTCCTTGTCATGTTGGTAAAAACATGTTTCTTTCTTTTTTTGAATTTGAAAAAAAAAAGAGTTTTTTAGCTAATAGAGTGAAAATATAACTTGTTGATGATAGGATCCCAGTAGCACTAAGAGATCATAAGTGTGGTATGGTTTCTATTTACTTGTTTGAATTTTCTTTTCTTTTTTTCAAGAGTTGCATGAGTAGATGTAGGCATAAATTTAAATGTAGAGGTATGATATATACTTCTAAAACCCCTCCTAACATTAAATCACTAGCAAGTAGATCTTCCAAGAAGGATCAGAAAGATAGATGTTGAAATTGTAACTAGAGTCTGTCTTCATAATATAAAATTATAATTGATGTATTTATTATACTTATTTACATTTTTTTAGAGCATGTTATTCATTATTAGAGTCAAAATAGTACAAAAAAAAAATATTATGAGTCAAAAGAATATTTATTTGATTCATGTTTCATTTGGACATTTGAAAGAAAAAGGAATCAAATTTTATTTTTGAGCCATAATCCCACAAGATGTTCAAGTTGGCCCTCCTTAGAAAATTTGGCCTAATGGCACATATTCGACCATCCTAGACAACTATATATAAAAAACAAGATTGACCTCTTGGAGACACCATTCATCGTCACATCATCTATATATTTTTGCACCTAGATAAGAAGAGGAAAGACCAAAGTCAAAGAAGAGATAAGGAATTAAAAGGAGAAGAAGAAATGAAAATTTCTACCCTACTACAACTCACATGTGTGAGATATTTCTGTGAAAAAGGGATGAATTTATGAGGTGATTGCAAGGTCAAAATTCGGCCTCTAGTTTAGGGCTGAAAATATCTTATTTTGAATAGATTTGGAGAAAATTAACCAGTGTTGACTTTGACTATTGGAGGGGACTTGGAGGAGGGTTTGACTTGGAATATTTGTGGGATACTTGGTCTTGGTCTTGGTATTGGTCTTGTATATCTCATTTTTTATATGATTCTATAAGAGAAGGATTGTTGGGTTTTCCCCTAGTGGGTTTTTCCCTGGATAGTAGCCTAATTTTCATGTCTCTTGTCTCAATGTGATATTTATGTTTTTTATATTTCTATAATTACTTGATGAAGAAGACATAACAAATAATAAGAATATAAGTAACATTTAAAAGTAAGTAATTATAAAGAAGAGGAATCAATCATTAATCTACACTACACTTGGTTTCTCAACATGGTATCAGAGCTAAGGTGAAGGAAGGAAGCTTGAAGATCACATTTTGTTGGCACTCTTGATTGAAGACATCTTTGTAGAAACTATTTCTCTCTCTTTCAATGGCCAAGTACATGAAGGAAGGTCTCAAGGTACTAAGGATTCTCCTTGAATCCATCAAAGGATACATCACCAACTTTGTTTCTAAACTATCTAAGGAAGTCAAGGATGGGAATCTCTACTCTTCTCTTACAGGTTCAATTGAAGATGAAAAAGTACAGGTAATTGATAGTGGAGCTTCAAGGCATATGACAGGCGAACATGGACATCTCAACACTCTATCAAAATGAATCTCTTCTCACAAAATTGAACTTGGAGACAAAAATAGTTATTCGGTCAAAGGCGTTGGATCTACCTCCATAGAGCTATAATCTGGTGGGAACATTCATCTCAACAACATCCTCTATGTTCTAGGTTTGAAAAAGAATTTACTTTCTATTTATTGTTTAAAATATAAAGGAGACATGATATCCTTTGTTGATGGAAAGGTGGTTGTTTTGGATAAGAGATATAGTATAGATAATCCTAGAATTATTGGAATTCATGAGGGGAGATTATATAGACTTCTAACTCCTCCTCCTCGAGATTTAGTACACATTGATATCAATCCATGCAAATTGTGGCATAGAAGATAGTTCCATCTCCATTACAAGATATTTCCATACTTGAGTCAAATGGTTATAGGAATGCCCCAATTTAAAGAATAACATGAAGGAGTATGTAAAGGGTGTGCTCTTGGAAGCAAATGTGAAGAAGCCATTTCCTAGCAGTGAATAAAGATCCAAAGAAATATTGGACCTAATTCAATCTGATATTTGTGGCCCTATGTGTAAAAAATCACTTGTTGGTCATAAATAATACGTAACATTTATTAGTGATTATTTCATAAAGACTTTGATATATTTCTTGAAGTCTAAAGTTGAAGTATTTGATAAATTCTAAGAGTTCAAAGTCAATGATGAGAGTATGATAGAAAGGAAGATCATGACCTTGACATTTGATAATGGAGGAAAATATACATCTAAAGAACTTGTGACTTTTTGCAAAGAAGTTGGGATTAATATGGATCTAATATTTCCCCATAATCCACAACGCAATGGTGTAGCTGAAAGAAAAAATCGATCCATAGAATAATGTGTAAGATCCATGTAACATGATGAATACCTTCTCAAATTATTATGGGGATAATCCTCTATGAACATAGTCTACATTCAAAATAGAATACCGCACATAATTATTTGTTGCATAACTCCAAAAGAAGATTTTACTAAAAAAAATCCTATTATTGATCATCTCATAATTTTATATACATTCATATTCCCAAGGATAAAAGAAAGAAGTTTGATCCTGTAGGTATGAAAGGAATCGTTTTTTGCTACAATAAATCTTCCAAAGCATATATAATTTACATCAAAGAATATCACCACATTGAAGTAAGTAGAGATGTCACATTTGATGAAAGCGTTGCATAAAAAAAGTCCAAATATATACCTATTGACTCTAGCGAAGAAGAAGGACTAGTATTTCCCAATGAAGATATTCCAAGGAAAATCAACTATTTAGAACCTACAATTGATTACCATAGAAGGACCAAGGGAACCTATATAACCTTTCAACACTCCAAAAATCTAAAAGAGACCATCTTGGCTTAGAACAAACTTACAAGAAGTTGATGGAAATGCAGCTCCAAAAGGAACATTTAGAGAAAGTAAAAGACCTAAAAGGTACTCTAGTTATGCAACTTATATAACCAAACTCATTGAATCAAAAACCTCTACTTACAAAAAGGTTTCTAAACAACAAGTATGGAAGAATGAAATGATGGAAGAATATCAATAAAAAATGAAGAATAAAGTTTGGGAAATTGTTCCTAGACCATAGGATAAATTTGTTGTGACCTCCACATGGGTTTACAAAGTTAGGCATGCAGATGATGGAAACATCAAAACATATAAGGCTATATTTGTAGCTAGATGATTCTCTTAACAAGAGGGGATTCATTATGATGAAATTTTTTCTCGTACAACTAGATACACAACTATTAGAACTCTTATATCCATTATAGCTTCTATGGTATGGAATATACACCAGATGGATGTGAAAGGAAACTCATGTTTGCAGAATTAAGAAGGCTCTATATGGCTTAAAACAAGCCCCTAGAGAATGGTATGCCTGTACAAATGCTTATATAATAAGGCTTGGCTTCACTAGAGGTGTGACTGATCCAAATATCTACATCAAATTAGTAAAGAATGAACCAATAATAATTTTTATATATGTGGATGACTTATAAATAGCAGGTGTGGAGCATCTTATTCGTCAATACAAGAAGCATCTAATAGCTGAGTTTGAAATGAAATATATTGGACCAATGCACTATTACTTGGGACTTGGATTTGGAAGAAATTGTTAAATTATAGAAAGAAAAGGCTTCATTTGACTTGTCCCTTAGTCAAATGGAGAAATTTGAATTTCCACATGAGCAGGATGACTTGAGTTGAAGTGAGCAGGAGCAACATGGCAAATTCACTTAGTTAAATCAGTCAATTCAAGTTTGTGGGATAGAAGTAGAGTTGTGCATGAGTTGATTGCTAAGATCTAGAAATCTAGTGGAGTTATAGTTAGGGAAACTCTGTAATCTTAGCTCTAGTCATGAATAGAGTTAGTAAGAGTTCAGTCGAGTATTTGTAACTGTTGTTAACTCATTGATCTCTTAGTTAACTAGTAAATTTACTAAAAAAATCCCTAGCCATGTATGGAATTCAAATTGCCTATTTTTGTGGAGGAAAAAAGACATCAATGTATTTATTATTGTATACTAGAGAGTGTACAAAGATTGCATGTAGGAGGTGAGGCATTCCTCCTAGGAATTGCAAAAGAAAAATAGTAGCTTTCCCTATTATTTAGGAGTTAATTTCCTTAGGAATTGTACATGAAAATAAGACGAGCATGAGGCCTAGATTTGGCTAAGTGTTGGTGAGAGCAGGTAAGAGAGTAGGAGATAAATATTGCAATGTAGGTTGAGCTTCAAGGATTAATTTTTTCATTGTAATAGATCCATATCCTCATCTAATTTAATACAAAACAAAGGAGTGATTTTCCCAAGTGGGTTCCCCGTAAAAATATTGTGTTCATTGTGATTGAATTATTGCATGTGATTGTGTGTGTTTCTATTGGTTGTTTTCTTTTCTGCGGATTGAGTAGAAGAAATTTGTATTTATTTTTTCAGTCTGAATTCATTAGTAGTTGCAAGTTTTGAGTTATTTCTACATGGTATCAAAGCCTTTGAAAATGACATAGTAACCAAATTCCTTATTATCTCTCAAAAAAATTTTGAATAGAAGATTTGTGGTGCATGAATTTTCTTTAGTGCAGGAACAATGTTTTTCTATGGATTGAGGATTACATAAGCATTGGAGGGAAATTCATATTTCATATCTTCGAAATATAGAATGGAATTTGTGATGGATGAAAATGGAGTATTGGAGTACACACAAACTTATATTCCAAAACCAACAACATCAGATGCACGATATCTAGCATAGTGGAAGAAAGATACTGCAAAAGCCTGGAGGATTGTCCTCGAGGGAGTTAGATACCATGTGGTTTCAAGTTTACATGGAAATCAAACTATTGATGAAATGTGTAAAACCCTCATAGAGTTATTTAAAAGTAGCAATTATGCCAGGAAATTGGCATTGAAATATAAGCTCGAGAACATTTGAATGCAGAAAAATGAAGCCATTGTTGAGTACCTATCTGGATTCACTCAAGTTAGAGATGAACCTCGAGAATTAGGAGAGACTTTTCCAATGTATGATCTCGTGAGCTTAGCACTCATTAGTCTTCTGAAGTCTTGGCACAACTATCAAGATTCAGTTACTGGAAGAGATAAGCTTCCAAATTGGGAGAGACTTTTGTATGATTTGGTGTAAGAGGAGATTAGAAGAAACACTAGAGATGGTGTCACATCTAGATATAATGAGGAAGAAGATTATGCTATAGTCATCAAAGGAAATAATTCCAAAGGAAAGAAGGCCCAAGGCATAGTAGAATCTAGCTAGAACCATGGCAAGAAGAAATAACTCCATAAAATTAAATGTTTTCATTGCCATGAGTATGGAAATTATGCAACCAAGTGTCCACATAAGAAATCCAGTAAAGATCCTGCAACAGGATTAGGAGGAGATTCTCTCATATCACAATTCAAGTTAAATTTCACCCTCATTGTTTGCATAGAAAGTATAGTAAGAGGGAGTGAATGGTACATAGGCTATGGTGCTTCATTTCATATGATAGGAAATAAGAATTATTCAACAACCTAGAGGAGAAGGACCTATAATTACACATAGATCTTGGAGATGATGTAAGGTATAATACCAAAGGGATTGGGATTATCACCTTTAATAGGGATTCATACTTCCATCTTCACTTAAAGGATGCAATGTATGTTCCTGGTCAAATGAAAATAAAAAAGTGTAGTTGTACTTAAAGACCATGGATATGATGGGTTGTTTAGTAAGGGGAAATCTTATTTGAAATTTTTTTCTACTGGGCAAGTAAAAAAAATTGGTGTTTGAGTTAAAAATATCTAAAATCTAGAGGTATATTTCACCATGCATGCAGCTATACTTCCAAGAGTGAGGTGGGGTGATGATCCCATAGTATTCAGTAGAAGGATTAATGTTAGTTGATGCATTCAAATCACAAGCAATAGTTTCATGCTAGTAGTAGTCAGAGATATAGGAGACAATTGCAACTCAGAGACATAATTGATTCAGTATTTTGGATGCTTCACAGTTGCAATCATTGTAGTAGAAACAACAACAGTGAGAGGGAATGTTAGTTTTGTTACAGTACATTCCTCAGGAGGAGCAAGATTGGGGTTGTGAATATCTATTTTATTGCTAATGGGGATTGTTAAATTGCAGTTGCCTTAGTCAAATGGAGAAATTTGAATTTCCACATGAGCAGGATGACTTGAGTTGTAGTTATTAGGAGTGACATTGCCAATTCACTTACTTAAATCAATTAGTGTGAGTTTGTGGGATAGAAGTAGAGTTGTGCATGAGTTGATTGCTAAGACCTAGAAATCTAGTGGCATTATAGTTAGTGAAACTCAGATATTTGAGCTCTAGTCATGAATAGAGTCAAAGCAAAATGAAGACGTCTGGATAAACAATGATGTCACCGTACAAGGGATCAAGGGTACTAATCAAGAATAGTGTATCGTCTGGAATGTGGTCCTCTATCCGAGAGCTAGCGGAAGTAGATGGTAAGGAGAAAATCAACTCAACGAAAACTAGTGACTTCTTAGATTTGGTAGTATTGAACTCCAAATCAAACTCCTCGAGGAAAACGATCCACTTGGAGTATTCCCCCCAACAATTGACGTGACAGAATATATGTCATCGGGTTGCAATCAGAAATCATGATCATGGTACACAACAAAATGTAATGACGAAAACTTAAACAGCTTGAACAGCTGCCAAGGCCAACTTCTCGACATAAGCATAGCAAGTCTGGGTGTTAAGAAGGTTACGGCTAAGAGTCCCAGTTGTTCAAGAGAGTCCTTTTTCTATTCTTACAGAGCATGGGGGCAATCATATGATACCCCCACCAAGTAGTTATGTCATTTCTTTCGATTGGGGTCTATTGACTTCTGCCTCCCATCTTATGTGCCTTTCCAGATCATAGTACAAGCCTATAATATGGTAGTACTTGGCATTATATTAGATGAAGGTGTGTCTGTTAGCATCATGTCTTCTACTACTTGGCAAGCTTTGGGCTCCCATAGATTGCGCCTGTCACCCAGAATTTGTTGGCTTTCAATGGAGGAATCAGTCAACCCTTAGGGATCCTTCCGCAGTTCCCTATTACTTTGGGAGGAAATACCTTCTATATAGATGTGATGGTAGTCCAAGGTCCGTTAGATTTAAATCTCCTCCTTTGACGCGACTATGTGTATTTCATGGGAGCTCTTGTTTCTTCACTTTTCGGTGTGGTTTGTTTTCCGCATGAAGGGAAAATTGTGACTATTGATCAACTATTGTTCATTGGTCACTAGGCATCTCCTTTGCAACCATCATCCCCTATCAGCTGTTGTTTGCAAGCAGTGCCTTCCTCGCAATAGGTTAATTATGTGGCTACCCATTCCATCTTCGTATCTGTTGATGATCGTATAGTAAATTATGTACTGGGGGCATTGGAACCCGATTTGTCTTTGGTACCAAATGACATGTATTCCTCCTGGAACATGGTCTTTCCATCTAGTGAAGACCTCTTAAGAGTCATGTTCTCATATGCTCCATGAATAGTTGTATGACGATAGTTCTTGATCTTGTGTCAACCTCATTAAAAAATGAAACAAGAGATGAGGAGAGTTTCTTTTCTTGTGTCAACCTCGTCAAAAATGAAATAGGGAGTGATGAGGAGAGTTTCTTTTCTTGTGTCAACCTCATTAAAAAATGAAACCAAGGATTTTCTGATAGTTCCTGGTTTTGTGTCAACCTCGTTAAAAAATGAAACAAAGGGTGTGAGCACGGTTTTTGTCTTGTGTCAAGCTTGTTTAAAAACGAAACAAGGAGTCATGAGGACAATTCTTTTACCATGTCAACCTCATTAAAAGATTAAGCGACTCCCTTTTCAAGTTGAGTCTTTGATTAATATCTCGTAAAATCCCAGTCGATTCTTTCCAAGATCTCGCAAGTGAACCTTCATTCCATTCACCTAGTTGAATGACATGAAGTTTGGGGGGAATGTACCTCATTTGAGTCATTAAGATGGGGGCATGTGAACTTATAACAAGCATAGTTTTTCATTTCAAGCTTTTGTAAACATGAAACCGAATCCAAGCAGAGTTCTCCATGGTTCAAGCTTATGTAAAAATGAACCCATACCCAATTTTAACCATCATTATTGCCATTTTTATCAGCTAATTTATGCTAGATGAGCCTTGGTCGTTTCATTCCATCGCCACCATATCTTTGGCCGATCATATGCTTTCACTTGGTTTTTTTTCCTTTCCCAAGAGACCGCGACGATGAGTGGTTTTATTAGCCAGCCTCTTGACCATTACAAGTTTTGAGCAGTTCAACCATAGCCAAAACCAGATGCTACCCTTTATACCACTCGTTCCTCCAGGACGAGTCACCTTTAAGCTATTTTTTAACTCGTAAAAGATGAAAATATTACCGAGTATTTTTCCCTTTTTGACTCATTAAAGAGAATAAAAAAGGGGGGTCCGCTTTCAACTCGTTTCCAACCCTTTAAAAATGAAAAGATGGCTGAGCCCTTGTTGTTTTGAACTCGTTAACGGATGTGAAACATCGTGCACCCATTATAAGTTTACCCTTTTTTCAGGCTGGGAGGCACTATTTACGAAAATGTTACTCCTTGGCTGAAATGGTCAATCGGTCCTCTCAAGTATTGTTTTCTACCTTTTCAGGCTCGAGAGACACATACGTATGAAAAAGGACCAAGTGGAGTTTTATTTTACGTGTCTTTTTCAAACTCTCTAAACATGAAAAATATACTGAGTTACACCTTTGTCAGACTCATTAAACTATTAGACGACATCGGATTTGTCACTATGACGAACACGAGTTTCTCCTTCCTAGGGCTCGTTAAACTTACTAGGTTGGATTTGTCCAAAGGATGAACTTACAGTGCAAGCATATGCTATCCCCTTCAAGCTTGCAATAAAAGATAATTGGGGTACTCGCCATAAATGGTGGGGGAAATTTTGGAAGTATTCTGTTGGTTTTATTAATTATTACGACAGCTTATCGCTCTTAAACATTGACACTCTTTCTGCTTCGTGTCAGGTTGGGATATCCACACTTTATCATTAGCCTTCTAGGTTTTGGGTTATCCATTTTGCCTCATTCTATCTAATCCTTGATGCATCATCATGGCCTTTGATCCCTTGGTACAAACATGCTGCCAAACTCCAGAGTCGTGTCACCGATATGTTCAAGAGCTTAATCCTTATGCAATTTGTATCCTTACACACCTTCCTTAGATTCTCTGTCTCATCCACATTCATCTTGTTCCTTTGTCTCACGTCGATGATGTGGGAAACATTATGTCCCTCCTTCTACCGATCGCTTCCTGTTGACTTCGACTCATTATCCACGAAGTTGATCTAGAGACTCCTTTTTGTAGCTTGGAGCTTGCATGCTTTAATGGAAATTTCTTCGCATTCGATGATGGGCTTTCATTATTGGCCTTCGATCAGGTGATTTCATGGGTTTTTGACTTCAAATAATTCTTCACACTATATGGATTGTACTAGCAGTACCTTGAGAACCATTGACATTACTAGTGGTCTCTCTCACGCTTGTTAACGGTTCACATCATTGACCAGTAATCAAGTGATTTTCTAGTATGCTCAACTTCAGCACATCTATTCGCATATTAGAAATTGTACCTTGATCGGGTTTGGATTCAAGACCGTAGGCTCAAATTACACAAGTCCAGGTTGTGCGGATTGGTTCATGATTGTATACATGACTCTTTTGATTGGATGGTTGTGACCATACCTGAGTCTTCTATATGGTCCTTTTGATTGGATGGTTGTGTCCACACCACAAATCATTTATGTTTATCTTCTGGATGGTTGCACCCATGCCTTATGCACATGTATTTCCTTTCATTATGTACTTATATATCAAAGATATCTGTTGTACTTGCATTTGCAGGTTCTCCGCAATGGTGTTTTGTTTCATTTATAGATTCGTAAAGCATTTCACCCCTCCCACTCTCTCAGCCTTCATGCTTTAGGGGGCATCTGTTACACAGTATTTTGTCACCAACCATGCATTCCTTGATCATGAACACTGCCAGTCCATGTTATTGACATCTGCTTTGTGTCATGTTGCAAAATATGTGTCAATGTCTTGTCATATCAGGAAGAATACCTCAATTCATTACGCCTGGATTAGACCCTTTTTAACCTCTGTTTTTGGGTCATTTTGGGTCATCAGTTATTCCACCCACAAAGATGGCCAATATTGAACTAAGCCTAGCGACGTCGTCGCTCTATCCTTGTGTTTCACTCGTGACAAGCTACATTTAGTGAGTTTGTTTTAACAAATTGTCGATGGGTGGTCCTAGGGTTGGTTTTTGGATCAGATGAGCTCGGCTCTCTCCACTGGGATGGTTGTTCCACCCTTTGTGCAACCTCCCAGAGGGATAATCTCTTTCTCCCATCTCTTATGGAGGCTCCTCCTATAAATACTTATTTCACGGCTGAGATCTTCTAGTGGAAGTTAGAGACTAGAGTTTGGAAGTAGCTTCTAATGTAACTTAGCCTGGGATAATTTTGTGTGGACTTGGCTTGATTGTATGAGTGTTCTAGCATCATAATTTTTCCTTTTGGGTAGGAGAGATAATTATTCATCCTCTTGGGAGACAACTCATGAGTGAATGCTTGAGGAGACATGCTGACAGGACCCTTCAAGAAGACCTACAACATCAAGGCATGGTTATAAGTTTTACTTCAGTTCATATTAATACAAATCAATGGTTTATTTCCTATATCTTATATCAAATTGCACATTGATAGCTTGAAGTTACTTGACCCTTTAAGTAGATCATTTTTTTCTTATTCTATTATGTTCGTTGTTGTTTTTTGTATGTTGTTTTAGGTACAAAAGTGATTAGAAGACGAGCTAGAGCAACACAACACGAACTTCATGAAACGAGGATTTGAAGGTAGGCCTTCATGACATTAACTATCTAAGGGAATTTGCTTTGGTATTGTTTTTTCTATGACTAGACCCACTCTAGGGCTAGAGGGGTTGCCTCTGTCCACAAAGGGAACTTACTTGCTTCACAAGGAGGCTTATTCTTTTACTAATGGCTTTTCAGGGTATCATCAAATAAATATCATGCCAGAAGATCAAAGCAAGACAACCTTCACAATGAAATGGGGTTTCTTTCAATATATAGTAATGCCCTTTGGATTGAAGAACGTGCCTACAATTGTTTCCCAAGTAGTAATCATGACATTCAAGGAATTTATTTACAATTTTTTAGAAGTCTATTTTGATGACTGGACTGTGTTCAGGTTGGTGAAGCGCCATGGTTCGAGTCTGTGTCTCATGCTAGATACATGTTGAAGGTATCAGATCGTGTTGAATTTGAAGAAGTGCATATTCTGTGTGCCCTTTGAGATATTGCTAGGCCATTTTGTATGTAAGAAGGGCTTAATGGTAGACCCTGTGAAGATCACTGTGATTATGAATTTGGAAGCTCCTAGGAATGTAAAATAGACATGCGCGACAATGGGGCACACAGGATATTATAGAAAGTTTATCAAGGCATATGCTTCGATAATCGCATCAATGGAAAAATTATTGAAGAAAGATGCGATGTTTTGCTGGGATGAAGACTATCAATGTAGTCTAGATGTCTTGAAGGAAAAGATGGTAATTGTGCCTATTTTGGTGTTTCTAGACTAGAAGAAGGAATTCCATGTCCGTGTGGATGCCTCTTGCATTGCGCTAGGTTCCGTATTAACACAGGTAGGAGAGGTAGAAATTGATCATCCAATAGCCTTCACGAGAAAAAATCTATCCAAGGCTGAGAATAATTATTCCACTACAGAGCACGAAGGGTTGGCGATGGTCTACGCGCTGCAAACGTTTAGGCATTATTTGTTGGGTGGACACTTCAAAATGTATATAGATCACTCCATGATGAAGTACTTGGTCAATAAGCATGTGTTGGAGGGTAAGGTCTACCGATGGTTATTGTTGTTCCAAGAATATGGCTTTGAAGTGATTGTGAAGCCTAGAAGGCTGAATGCAGGACCTTACCATATGTCAAGAATTGAAATGGGTGAAAAACCAAATAGTTTGGAGGAAGGACTGTCGAATGTGCATATTTTCGCAGTGTGCATCATGGATGACAATTTCGAGGATATGATTTAGTTTTTAATGACAAGAATAGCTCAGAAGCTTATTCCACTCAACAGAAGAAGGAGCTAGTAGTTATCTCTACAGATTGTTCAGTGATTGCAGGTAACTTGTATAACATGGGAACATATGAGATAATGCGAAGGTATGTTCCAGAGTTTAAATGCATTAGTATCCTCTTTGAATCACATGGAGGTGACGCAAGGGGACACTATGCAGAAAAAGCGACTGTGCATAAGATTTTGCACACTAGGTTATGGTGGCCGACATTACACAAGGATTCTAAGGCATATTGCAAGGCTTGTTATGCTTTCCAAAGGATGGGGAAGCCTTCTAGGAGAGATGGATTTCCTTTAAATCCCCAAGTTTTGCTGCAGGTACTTGATAAATGGGTTGTTGATTTCATAGGTCCAATACAACCACCAGGTAAGAATATGGACACTGTATATCATTACTGTGGCTGAGTATTTAACTAGATGGGCGGAAGCACAAATAGTGAAGGATTATACAGCTGCCACCATTGTGAATTTTTTGGTTCACTATGTATTAACTTGGTTTGGATGCCTTAACATATCGATGAGTGATAGGGGTACACATTTCTTGAATGAAACAATCAACATGATGCTTGAATAATTCCAAATGTATCATCAAAATAGCACTCCTTATCACCCACAAGCGAATGGAATGGTGGAAACATTTAACAAAATTTTGGAAAATGCGTTGACAAAGGTCTACAATGTGGATAGGAATGACTGGGATATGTGCATCCCAACAGTGTTATTGTCATATAGAATGACTTGCAAGAAGTTGACAGGCCGAAAATCATTTAGGTTTGTTTATGGGATTGAAGCAGTGATGCCTATGGAGTATATTATGCCAAGTTTATGTATTTCATCCCTGACAGAGATGGTGTATCACAAGACCTTGGAGGAATGGCTCATGCAACTGATGGATTTAGAAGAGGACCACTTTCTTACAATATTTCATCAGCAAGTGCAAAAGGAACATGAGAAGGCATGGCACGATAGGCATATTAAGCTACACACTTTTAAGATAGATGATTTGGTGCTACTATATGACAACAAGTTCACAAAATTTCTAGGGAAATTTCAAATGCACTGGTTGGAGCCATATGTTTTTAAGGAGTTCACGCATGGTAGCGCAGCTCATCTTGCGAAGTTGAATGGGGAACCATTCCATGGAAAAGTGAATGGAAGTAGGCTAAAGTTGTATACAAAAAATCATGCCCCTCCGTAATGACTACATGGTAAAATGACGCTCTTAGTAATCCAAACAGCTGTAAGGGATTGTGAGACTATAAACTACCCTGACGAGAAAAAAAACATAGTAGGGAGGCTATGCGACGGAAGAGAGGAGTCCCACAAGTGAAGCTACTCGATGGAGGATGGTATCGCGTAGATGGGTCCAAAAGTAGTCGTTGGAGTCACTATTCATGATTTGATGGTAAAACTTTCATTAAGAGGAGCAAGTAGGCACCATTTATGGAGAATCTATTTGAATTTTTTCTGCCAAAGGAA
Source organism: Pinus tabuliformis (assembly GCA_031772625.1). Taxonomy (NCBI): domain Eukaryota; kingdom Viridiplantae; phylum Streptophyta; class Pinopsida; order Pinales; family Pinaceae; genus Pinus; species Pinus tabuliformis. Next base: position 1,064,306,119 of record CM062819.1, on the reverse strand, counting down.
CATTTATGATCAGAAATTGGAGGGAACGGTCAGATTTGAATCCAAAACCTCCTATAAATTGGCCATGCTAGTCTATTGAAGAACACTTTTCATTTTGAGAACTATGTATGAGCCATATTGTTGTTGATGCATGAATCCTAAGGAGTGGGAGGAATTAATTGCTAGCCTGACATTCACAATGCTTCCTGAAATTAACCAGAGGATTATTCTTGTGCAAATGTCTTCTCCAGTCAATTCTGAGGAAATTATTTCTCAAGCGGAGGGGCCTGAGGTTTTATCTATGGAAGTTGTGCCCATTGTGCCTATGGTGCCGAGGTCGCCTAGGCCGAAGCAATTAGCTACAAAAGAGCAGCAGAAGAAACCTATGCCAGTGAGACATTCATCAAGAAAGAACCTAGAGGTTTGGTAGAAGGAAAAGAAGGATAAGCAGCCAGAGAAAATTGTGGAACTCGAAAAAGAATAATTCCAAGGAGTACAGGAATTGGATGTTGAGGACGGTGAGCCTATCACATGGCACCTGGAGTATATCCCTCCATTGAAAGGAAACATAAAAGTAACCAATGATTATAATTCTGGGAAATTTATGGTCTCAACGCCCCTATTACCAAAACAGGTTGAATTTGAAGGTGCAGTCTTAATATGCATCCCAGTGCTGAAGATGAAAGATTGGGATATCACGGACCATGAGAGATTCCCTAATTTGGCTACCCTGAAATACATGAATAAAATCTATTATGAAGAGACTGGGGTTACTGTTGGTGTCCAGGTATGAACGATTTATTCACCCTATTCTGACATTAATTTATCAATCTGGGTGCGTATCCTTTCAAGGCAACGCACAAGGTATATGCAGGGGCAAAAGCGTTATCCATTCCAACCAAGGGTTCACGATTAAGATTCAAAAAATTGTTATAAGATTAGAAACAATTATAAAAAGTAAAGAACTATAAAAAAAGCATAAAATAATGAATAACACACACACAAAGATGTAGCGCCTGATCAAAAGTGTGGGCCCAGATCTCTGATCAGGGCTGTGTTAGTCACAATGAAGATTAGAACAGAAAAAAAGGTGATAATTTATTAATTTGTAATAGGTGATTACAATATCGATGGGGGAATCCCCATTTAGAGGAACAATCTGTCTTTTATACACAGTGTGGGAGAACAACATGTTTCCCCAAAACATGGTAACCCTATGTTAAAAAATATTCATTAGTTGAAATGGCACCAATGCCAGATAAACAGGATCAGCAAGAGGTCCAAAATGGTTCAAGGATCTATGACTCTAGTTGCGCGACCTCCCTGTGGCTGGTCGTTACCAGATCTGCTGTGAAATACTGAAGCAAGGGTTTCTATTCTCTAGAAGCTGCGGTTAAACATACACTTTAGTGCTGCGAATAGGTAAGACTCCATGAATTTACTTCATTAATAAAATATTCCGATTAGACAAGTCAGGGTTATTTATCTTATAAGTTTAGCATAGCAAACATGGGTAAATAAGCACAAAAAGGTCAAAAAGGATGATGGAAATGCAATTGAAAGATAGCTCGATTTGGTGCCCAACATCTCCCCCCCAACTAGCCTTCCACATGCCCTCATGCAGTTCGCTGCCTCTGCAGGTCTAGATTCTGCAGACTGTAGACTTCATGAAGTTGGGCGAGATCATATTCTGTGTCCATCTCCATTCTTGGAACTCTAAACCATATGAAAGGAGAAATTCCTTCCACCAATATGTCGAAACATTATACACTGGAGTGTAATTTTCTGCACGCAACCAAATAATAGGAAACTGAAACCGGATCCCCATCCATCAGACCCCACATGTTCGAACACATGCCACATATTTGGGCACTCTGGGGAGCACTCATGCAAAATTTGGTGTGACATCACCCACCCTTTCTGACAACAATCAAGGGCCTCATCTTGAAATGTGGTTAATTGCTTGACACAAATATTAAGGCAGCAATTTTGTGTCCTCAGTATCCTGTTTCCATTCCCCTCAATTCCCAAAAATGTGTTGTGTTTAGTGAACATTGTGATTGACCTCTCATGTTCTCCTCTTACTATAAATGGCTTTGTAACCTGATTGGATTCAAAAGTGTTAAAAGCCTTCTGCTAATTGATCTGATTGAAGGTGTAAGAGGTGAGGGCCCTTAAATGAATATCCCCTACATACAGAACCAGTTTGAATTCTTTGTCCAAATGCAGTAAATACCCATGCAAGTAAAATTCACACATCAAATGCTGAATTGGCACGTCATGACTCCTCATTATTTGGAGGAATTGTACACCATCTTTTATTTCATAACTAATCTCGTTTTTTATGATCTCCATGCAGAATAAAAGAAAATGTTCATGCAAGAATAAATAATAACAAGCAGGAGGATGACATGCCATCACCTCTTGCACCAATTTTAACATTTTCTCCTTATCATTTTTTAGTTGTGGCACTTGATTCTCCAGTTGCTCCATCCTGAGTTGCTGCTTTGCATGTCTTAATCTCATGATGTCTATGTGCTCCACATATTCAAAAATGGTTGTGGAGACTCTTTCCTGAGTTCTTCTGACCTCGTTTTTATACTGGGCCACAGTAGATTTCCAAGTCTGCACTTCAGATGTTAAGGCATACTCATGGCCTTCAAACAATCATTCGACCAGGTCTGTTTGAGTGGCAGCAGAGGTTGTGACTATCTGGTCCACTTGAGTCTCTACTTCGATTTGTACGACCTTGGGATTTTTAGCTTGCCACTTGTATTTCTTTATTTTCTTCTGCATTTTGTGCACTTGCTTCTTTAATTTCCTGACCTCCATATTAAGCCACATTGTCTCTTTAAATTGCATATGATATTTTTATTTGACTGGGAGTCTTCATTGTTCACATATCTCTACCCATTCCTGCTTAACCAAAACTTCCTCTGTTTTGGAAGCTGGGGGTAAGTTCCCCACGACAACTTCTGTTGTGCTGACAATTGGGTTTTCCTCCACTGCCCATTCTTCTTTGATCATCTCTTGCTTCATAACCTTTTCGCCTAGCTGTTCAAATTGGCTCATCCAGCGGGACCGCTTCGCTTGGTCCCTCATCTTCACGAACAACTACTTCTTCTTAATGCACGCTCACCGCGACCAGTGATGCCCTTGTGAGATGCTCTCCTGCTAATGGGTCTGTTGGAATCTTTTCTGGTTCCCCAGCCTTTGGGGCCTTTGTCTCTTCTCTCCTTTCAAGCTCCGAAGTGTCTGTCGCCTAAGTATCACCCACCCCACACGATTGTGGCCTCTATGACAAATTCAAGGCTATAGGAATGGCGAGATATTCTTCTTCTTTTCGGTGAGGGGAATGAGTTACCCTTGCTCCTCTTGGAATGGAGGAGAAGAAGGAGAAATGGAACGAGTCCTCAGTGTTTGGTCCAGAAGTCGACACTGGTTCTTGTGGGTCAGTGCTGACCTCACGCCCTAGTTCTCCTAGTGCTTCCTCCATGGGTCCCATGGTTTCCTCAGCTTCGGGTCCTTCTTACCTCTGATCCTCCTCTTCCATGGGTTCTATGGTCGGAGTGGTCATGACCTCTTCTTCAATTGGATTATCCACCTCCATCTCTTCTGGCTCTTCCTGGTCAACATAATCATCATCTTCTGTATCTTCCTCCATAGCTTTAGGTTCCTCTACCCTGGCGGCCACCGTGACTGCTATTTCCTCCTATGTGCAATCCCGAAATAGTTCCCATGGGATCGGGATTTGTCTGATGGCATTCATTACTAACATCTGAACCAACCCATGGTAAGTGATGACTGCCAATACCTGTCGTGACCCCTTAGACGAATGTGCCATTAAGTGAAGGTTTCTCAATAGGAAATAGGGCACATTCATTAAAAAATCTTATGCCTGTGGAAACTGTAGGTGAGCTAGTATGCGAAGGAGGTATTTGAATATGGTGGAGTATCTTCCTTCGCACATCATATATTTTATGATGAACTCTGCTACTCCTCCCCATGGATATGGCAGCGAGTTTTGATCATATCCCTGACTTTTCTACACAATGCCTTCTCCCGCCTGTAAAAAGGCTTCGAGAAACTCTGGAAGAGAAGTCCTCCATGAAAGCCATCATTGCTCGCTTTAAGGGAGCCCACTGACTTCCGCGATGGCTTCCTCTGTCACAGGGATCCCGATTCCGTGGACCCAAGAGCTTCCTTCTCCCTAATTTAGTGAAAATTCCATCGTGATTTCTTCATTCGACCCTCTCAACCTGTCTAAATACACATTCCAGCCTGTGTTCTCAAAAACATGCCACACCTCCTGATTACTGCGAACTCTCGTTGTATCCTCAGGTTCATGTCACACAGATCGACCATCCATTACTGTAGAGGCAGAATCAGCATGAGACTGCATTTGGATGGCAGGGGAGAGTGACAAGGCTCCAAACCATTGGCAATTGAAATAACGTCATGGTCGCTTTTGGGGACAATGGATGAACAATACTGGTACATTTGAAAATGATGAAAAATTATGGTGGTACTGTTAGATATTTCAGAAATTTAATGCAGAGTGTTGGGGAGATGACTGGTTATGACTCTGCGCGTACGAGTACGCATTTCAACACATCAAAGGTATGATTACAGAGTACCGAAATCATATGAGGATCCTGTGTCATGAATGATTTTTTGAGGTACGTCATTGTTTATTATCACGGTTCCCCCCCAAACTTTAATGACGGCCATCCATGGCACGTTTTAATATCATTTTTGGAATATTTAATTAAATCCATAAATTCAACGAGACGTACCTGTGGACCTACCTTATGGTGGAGTAGCAACAAAAATGTCTGACGGAGTAACAACAACAAGGAGTAATAGCACAGGCAGTAAGAACAACAGCGAGTAATAGCAGTTACAGAGTAACGACAGTTATGGAGTAATGACACTAGTAGAGTAATGGCAATGGCGAAGTAACGAAAATGGAGGAGTAATGGCAATGGCGAAGTAATGACAATGTCGGAGTAACAACCATTATGGAGTAACAGCACTAGCGAAGTAATGATAATGTCGGAGTAACGACACTGGCGGAGTAACAATAGTTGTGGAGTAACGGCACTGACGAAGTAACAGAAGTTGCAGAGTAACAGCGTTGGCAGAGTAACAGCAGTTGCGGAGTAACAGCATCGGCGGAGTAACAGCATCGGCGGAGTAACAGCATCGGCGGAGTAACAGCATCGGCGGAGTAACAGCATCGGCGGAGTAACAACACCGGCGGAGTAACAGCATCGGCGGAGTAATAGCAGTTGCAGAGTAACAACACCGGCGAAGTAACAGCAGTTGCGGAGTAAAGTCACCGGCAGAGTAACAACAGTTGCAGAGTAACAACATCGAGTGTTACATTTCTCCTCGACATATTTCTTTGTTATTCCTGCAAAATACAAACAAGTAATAATAGTATTTATTTATTATTATTATTATTATTATCATTATTTAATTAATTAATTTATTTATTTTTTAGAGCAGAGTGAGAGTGTCCTCTTTTCCAATAACCATTAAATCAGATAAATCAGAAAGGTGTTTGACAAAGGCATATTTAGAGGCTTGATGCTGATATAGTTTTAAACGGTGCCCATTCACTAAGAACAAGGTATGATTCTCCTCTATTGTAATCAGTCTAACTGTTCCATTTTCAAACACTGCGTCCACTTGATATGGTCCCATCCAGAGGGTGTAAATCTTGCCTTTGAAATCCTTAAATCAGGAGTCATATAGTAATGCCCAATCCCCCACATGAAACACCTTAGTTTTGATAAATTTATCGTGCCATTTCATTCTCTACTATTGAACAATAGTAGTCTTCTAGACAACTACTGATCAAATCTCATCCAACTCATTCAGCTATTCCAGTCAGTGTTTCTATACTTCTGATAGATCTAGGCCTACTTCCAGAGTTGTTCTGAGTGTACTGATCTCAAATTCCACCTGAAACAAGGGGTATTTTCAATAGAATAATCAAATGGAGAAAACCAGTTGTATTTCACCATGTTGTTTTGTATGCCCATAAAGCTTCTGGAAGTTTCTGTGCTCAGTACCATTGATGGCTTGCTACTGTCTTTGTCAAGATATTTTCCAATACCTTGTTTGTGCTTTCTACTTGTCTGTTCACCTGGGGGTGATAGGGCGTTGTCACTCTATGTTTGACCCCATACTTTTGCATCAACTTTGTTATCATATGAGATGTGAACTGTGATCCTCCATCTGATACAATTTCTCTTGGAGTACCATAGCGGGCAAATATTTCTTCAAAAGAAATGTTGCCACTACTTGCTCTGTTGCTCTCATGACCTCTTTGGCTTCCACCCATTTAGTTACATAATCAGTACAGACCAAGATGTAAGATTTCTAATGAGAAGTTGGATTGAAGGGCCCAACAAAATCAATGGTCCATTTCTCAAATGGTTCAAGGACTATCTGGGGCTGAAGAGGCACTCCATCTGCTTTCCCACGTTCTCCCATCCGTTGACAGCTATCACACCTTCGAAAAAAATCCTGAGCATCACGAAAGATGGAGGGCCAGTAATATCCCATTTGTAGCACCTTGTGACCTGTTATTTTATCTACAAAATCTCCTCCACAGGGTCCATCATGTGCAACCTTTAATATCTCATAAATATCATCTTCTACCACACAACGTCGAATCTATTGATCAACCCCTGCGTGGAAGAGATATCCTGCCATCCATGAATATCGGGTACTCTGGTGAATGATCTTCCTTTGCTCCTTATATGACAGATGACGAGGCACCTGTCCTGTAGCAAGATAATTAGAAATATATACATACCACAGAGTATTAGCTGAAACTACAAAAATATGCTCATCTAGGAAATTATCTTCAATTGCTGTATTCTTACCATCATGTTCTATCCTAGATAAGAAATCTGCAACCACATTGTCCTTCCCTGGTTTATCTACTATATTAATATCAAATTCCTATAGTAGCAACAACCATCTTGTAATGCGACCTGGGGTAACAGGTTTGTTCATTAAATACCTGATGGTTGCATGATCAGTATGCACAAAAGTAGGATACCTAGTAATGTAGTGTCAGACTTTGTTTATGGCGTAAATGATAGCAAGGAACTCTTTCTCAGTCACCATGTATTTTAATTCAGTAGGAGCGAAATTCTTACTAACATAGTAAACTACGTAAGGTACTTTAACCTCTCATTGTCCCAATACTGCACCAATTGTTGTTTGAGAAGCATCTGTATGAATGTGGAAAGGTAATGCCCAGTTTGGTCCTCTAAGGATAAGAGCACTGCAGAACATTTCTTTAATTTTTGTAAAGGCTGCATCACATTCACTTGACCACACAAATTCTGAATCTTTTGTTTGTAATTGAAACAGTGGGTGTGTTACTTTCGCAAAATTTTCTATGAAACACCTATAATAACCAGCACAACCAATGAAATTGCGTACCTGTGTGGGCATTTTGGGTGTTGGGAAGTGCATAATTACCTTTATTTTCGCTAGGTCCATATTGATTCCTTCAATTGAGAGAAAATGTCCCAGAACGATTCCATCCTCCATCTTCATATGGCATTTTACTGTACTCAGAGAGACACACACTTGTATACACCTTTCAAGAACTTTTTCTAAATTTTTTAGCCCTTCTAAAAATGAGTCCCCATATGGAGTAAAGTCATCCATATCAACTTCAACACTTTCATCTACCAAATCAGAGAAGATTCCCAGAATTACCCTTTGGAACATTGCGGGAGCAGTACATAGGCCAAAAGGAAGGACCTGGTATGCGAATATTCCTGAGGGGCATGTGAAAGTGGTCTTGTCCTGATCCTCGGGAGCAACCTAGATCTGGTTATATCCACTAAACCCATCCAGAAAAGAGAAAATATTCTTGCTAGCCAATGTGTCTAAAACTTGATCAATAAATGGCAAAGGAAAATGATCTTTCTGCGTCGCCTTATTTAACTCTCAATAATCTACACAGATCTGCCATTTACCATTCTTCTTGGGGACCATTACGAATGGTGAGAACCATTGGCTATCTGAGATAGGGTAGATAAAACCTACATCCAGTAATTTCTGAAGCTCTTCTTTCACAAAATTTTTCAATTCAAGGTTCATTATTCTCTAAGGGTGTGTTACAGGATGACAATCTTCCTTGATGTATATGTGATGGGTACATGAGTTGGCAGGGATCGCCTTCATATCTGAATAATCCCAAGTGAAGGCTTCTTTATGTTTCCGTAGAACGTCTACAAGTTTCTTCTTCTGGGATTCTGATAGGCTTCGATTAATATTCAGGGTTTTCCCGGGTTCTAATTTCACTTGAACACTTTCATGGGGTGCATCAATAGGTGGCTCCTCTAATCCTTCTGTTGTTTCTATAGTTTCCTGAGTCTGACAGCTTAGGATAGATTCTAGGATTTGTTGGTTTGGCTCTGAAACAGAGAAAGGATCATCCATAAAGGAAGTGATTACATCATATTCTGATTCCATTTTCAACTGAAGAGCCTATCCAATAGTGAGGACTTGTCTCAATTCCTCATTTTCTATTTCGGGCCCTTCCCTAGATAAAATTTTCTTGCCACCTGTTGGTTTTATAGATGGGTTTGGTTCTGTCAGTGGGTACAACACTAAGTTCTTAGTGTTATGCCTGTTTGAAATAAACATGTTCCCTAAACGGCACCCAATGTAAGCATCTGCAGTAGTTAGCCATGGTCTACCCAAAATTAAAGGATGGCCGCCCACTGAAGATTGCGTTTGTAGAACCAGGAAATCTATGGGATAGTGCCATGAATCCATTGAAATTGTTACATCTTCCAACTTCCCTACAGGCTTAACTGTAGATCGGTTTGCCAATTCCAATACTGTAGGTGTTTGTTTCAAATTGCGAAGACCTAATGCATGCATGGTTTCAGTGGTAATGACATTGATGGAACCACCCAGGTCTACCAACACATTTGGAATCTCTACCCCATTAATCTGTACTGTCAAAATTGGGTTCCCTGGATCTCCATATTTTACAGGCATTGATTTTCCCATCATGAAGTCTGATAATTTTCCTATAACATGAATAGTGAGGCGGTCTTTGGATTTCTTTGAAGGTTTCTTTGAACCGTATTCCCTAAGAGTTTTTGCATGTATTGGCACATCCTTCATAGCTTGTAACAAGGGAATTTTAACAAATAAATTTTGCAATTCTCCTAACAAATCAAATTCAGCTTGAGGGCTTCATTTACTCATAATTAGTCTCTTTGGGTAAGGTGGTTCATATTGATGTTGTTTTACCGGAGGTGCCTGGTTTCTATCAATTTGTTTTGGCTCTTTACTAATTGATTCTACCTCCCTACCTTAACTATCAAGTTGTTCAATGATAACTAGAGGAGTTTGGACATTCACTGTCTTCCCTAATCACAGATTCATTTCATACAACTTTGCAGTGGAGATGCTATATGAAGGTAGGTTAAGAACATCAACATGATGAGCTCCCTTATTGTTAGGATTAGGATTAGGTTGTATTGGAAGTTGAGGATGGGTAGGTTGATTACTAGGAGGCACATTATAGGGTAGTTGGAGTTGTTGTTGCGGCATCTGCTGAGGAAACTACCCAGGAGAGGATCCTCACCAAGTTGGAGCCCATGGAGAGATCATACTGGCTTGAGGATTCCACTATTGCCATGGTGGAAACTTGTATTGCGGCCACATCGGGGGATAAGGCATGGTCTGAGGATTCATGTTAAAATTATTGAAATACTGAGATGGATCTGGGTACATACATTGATTTCCTATCGGATGTCGAGGCTGCCATAGCTTCCTAGACCCCATGAGGTACAGTTGCTCTGTGTCTTCCCCCATCCCTTGAAATATTGCTTTCAGGCCTGGTAAGGAGGGGCATGAGCTTGTTGCATGGTTTAGCTCATAGATTTCACATTCCTCTATGGAGTTTAGTGGACATTCCCTTTTCGGGTGCTTCTTTCTACACTTCGGGCAAAATATCGCCATGGTCCTATCTAATTCCAGCTGCTTCTGTTTTACTTGCAGAGTGTCCATCTGTGCCAAAAGAGTGCTAAGGATATTTTTCCTTAAGTTGTCTAGCAGGTTTCTGATTTCTGCTTTTGTAACACCCCTCCAGACCCCTTTGCTGAGTGAATCCCTAGCCTTTCTTGAAAGCCCCCTCAAGCACTGAATAAATAATTCACAAATAGCCTCGAAAGTCTCCTTAGAGATGTCTCCCTTTCCCACAATGTTCAATAGTTCCATTGAGTCCTCTTGAAAAGATCGAAGGAGGATAATCTTTAAAATTTCCTTATCCAGGTTAGAGTGACCTGACCTCTGTAAGGTGTATTTGAACCATTCCACATAATCTTCCAGGCTCTCCTCTTCTTTTTGTCTGAACTTGAAAAGTTCCTCCTTGATGTTCCGGGATTTACAGTAATCCTGGTATTTCTCCAGAAAAGCTGTCGGCATATCATCCCATTTAGAAATAGACTTCCCTTCAAGGCCCATGAACCATCGCAGAGCCATTCATTTTAATGTAGAAGGAAATGTGTCGGGGTCTTTTGAAATAAGCCCATGAAAGTTTGGTAAGGCTGCTAATGGAATGGGCTTTGTAGGTGCACCAGCTCCCAGATCCCTGATCGGAAAATCGATGGTATAGGTTGTGGGAGCCATAAATATCTTCCAATAACCACTGGGAATTTCAACAGACTCTGTGGAATATGGCTCAGGATTCCTTAACACTGAGATTTGAGTCACGTTAGCAACACTTCCCCGGTCCCTTGGTGATGCAAGTGTCCCCTCATCTCCTTCTCCTATGTCCTGATGGCTTGATCCCTCAACTACAACCTCCTTTCCCTTACTGGAGTATTCTAACCCTGTTGATGTTTTTCTTGCGACCTCTTCCTCCGCTATTACCAGCATACGATTCTCCTGGTCAGGTCTGCTACTAGATGTTTCTTCCACTGCTAGAGGGACCTATTGTGGCGAATCACCAAAGAATATTGTAGACAACACTGGTTGATCTACTTATTGTCCCTCGTACTTCACTCTCTGTGCCCCTGGTCTCACAGCTGCACAAGAGGATGCTTTTGATTCAGCCTTTGCTATGATTTACTAGATATAGGTCTTTCTTCCTAGATATAGTCCTCCCCTCCTTGGGGCTCTCCCTCTGCCCCTCTTATTTAGTTATTTTTTCATACAAGAGTTGATATAATGGAAGGTCTTGGTATGAACCTACAATGCTTCAATCTTGAAGTAATGTGTCTGTTAGCTACCTATACCAATAGGTTTCATTTTTCATGATTGGCAAGGGAAGTGCCAATATGATCTACTTTGGTAATGAAAAGATCTCATATTCTTGTGAAAGACACATATCTAAGCTGGGTCATGCCATATTTCGATTGATTGTTGTAGACTAGAGAAAGAAATCTATCCAAACTGTTCAATCTTGGCAGGTAAGTAGCTAGGTAGAGAATGAAGGTTCCCAACTGTTTAATCTGGGGCCTTGGAAGTAATAAGGCTAGCCTTAGATAGAAAATCAAAAGAAAAATCCAAAGGAAAAGAAAAAGGCACATGAGGGTTTGCAAGTCTAAGTGCACCCTCCTTGAAGTAACAAAAAATGCTAGGCAATAGAATCGGTAGGTAGATGGGGTTGCAGAAGCATGATTCATGACATTTCACTGGCCTAAGCAAAGGAAAAACATGGTGCCAGTGCAGATCTTCCTATTCACCAGTGTTGTAGCAGCAAAATGAAGCATGTCTAACTTCCCAATCATCCCCCATCACATTCCTTTCTAACATCCCAATACCACCTTTGTTCATGAGAGAAAACAAGCTCATTGATTGATTCTTGTTGCATGAAAGAGCCACATTTCCTGTGTAAAATTCTTTTCATTTTGATCTACTCTCCTAACTAAGTTTGTTCCCTAACAACTTAGTCTTTGCTTCCTCCTATTCCTATTCCCCTCCAATACTAACTACTAACTCTATCTATGCTTGATTCCCTATGTTCCCCTTTCCCAATTACTATAACACTAAGGTGTATAAAACCCCAAAAAAATATGTATATTCCCTCCCCTTTGGCATTATAGCCCTATGTTCAAAATGTGAATAACCATGCAGAATCTAAGTTTGGTTCAAGATTTGTTGTTTGAAGTCAGGGATTAAACTAACCCCTGGTTGGTTTAATAACCTAAGCCCTACCCTTTTTTCCCTTTAAAACCCACTATGATGTCTAACCCGCGCTATTTGCAAAAAACACCAATAAACCCACTTGTATCCCTTAACCCAAAGTTTTGATTAAAGCGCATTGAAAACAAAAAACATTGAAAAAACCCATATTTTCTTTGATTTCCAAAGGTCCCACCAGGCGCGATTTTCCATAAAAACATTTGTTTATTCCCCGCCCCGCTGCCGTATTGTCCTTTCATTTTTATGACCCGTCGACCGTCGGATCTGGGCTTTCCCATCCAACGGCCCATATCAATATCAGGCGGCCCCCAATGTCCGGACGTTACCTCCCGAAAAGTGTCAGAGGGTGACGTCAGGCCAGTGCCACGCGTCGCTCCCAAATCGTATCGGGAGGCCGCCTCCCAATACCGCCCCCGTACCATAAGTGGTCCGATGGAACCGCTTACCGCCCTCCGTATACCGCCTGCCCACGTCACACCTGCGTCATGCCCACGTCACGCCAAGTCGGCCGGCATCAGTTGTTGTTGGGAAAATTATCTATTCAGAACACCCCTATCCCACTCTAAGGTGTGACAGTGCCTTAGCAACAAACAAGGAAAACTACTTGAGTATTCTTCTTTATGAAATGTAAATGAAGAGGAAGGATGTAACTAACCTGTGTCTTTCGCTAGTTTGTTGATCCAATCGCTCCTCTCTTCAATAGCTCCCAGCTCCCTGATCCCTTACCAGCCCAGCTTCACCGAATTCCTGCAAGATCACAGAAGAGAGAAACTACACGAAGATATAGATTTACATTCATAAAATGCTTAGGATCAGATTAAGCTAAACATGCAAATATAACAAAACATCATTGATACACAACATGTAGGAGAAACTCAAATAATTTTATTGATATGATAAAAAGTCCAAGAGGAGATACAACCAAGTGAGTCTCGATCTAGCATCTACCTCCCAGCAAAGGAATCCCTTCCTCACCTCCAACAAAGCATAAATCACCCAATGTACTAATCTCAATCTCAAACCAACAACAATTCTCTGCAAAGTACAAAATTCCAGCCCCCTGGATCTCTGGGATGAGGGATCCATATATAGATGTAAGCAGAGAGGATGAGTCAGCTTATGTTTTGACTTGTGGCTTCTCTCTGTCAGTTCTTGCTTCCACTTCGAGACTGAGAACCTCTTACTCATCACTGGTCGAATTCAGTGAGGCAAGTGTCATTGGAGAAGATTCTGGAAGCTTCCATTGTCTCTCCACCTCGTTGAATGACTCTGCCACTTTTCATTTCCCGCTCAACGAACCTGGGTAGTGCATTCAAGTGCGTTGCAACTCACCTAGACAATGTACTGGGGTGCTTTGCAACGCAGGTAGCTAGTGGAGCATCTGAATTGATCTTGATTTGACTAGTTCTGAGTGGTTTTTGGTGGAGAACTTCTGGGAGAAGTTGTCATTGGTTGACCTTGTTCCTTTAGGGGCAAGAACAACACTTTTAGGGACTTTGGATCCCTTGGATTATGGACATTCCATGCTTAGAGCTGTAAGGCACAAAAATGTCTATAACAGTTGCCCCCTAAAGTATGAGGCCGTTTATCGGGTGAAATTCTTTATTAGGAGGATATGAAGTTCTTTTAATGCTGGGAGGAGACCTGTAATAAGATACAATACAATACATTATTTTTCATACTGTTTTCATGATCTAGCTGAGGCGGGCATTCCCATGCTCAGCTTTATAAATTCATTTTTATGTACATAGGACAGACAATCGTCTTATGGTAGACTGATGATTCTGATGAAATCATCACCCTTTTGGTAGGATGATTATCTATTCTGCAATGCTGTACATGTCAATGTCTTTATTTTTCCTGAATATATATCGCAGCCCAGATGGATGAAACTAGATCCGGGGTCTTCAATCTCGTCCGATCTTCACTCTAAGTACAAGTCGATCCATGTGAGAAATGTTTTGAAGTCGAACATGGAAAGACAACGCTTGATTACCAGTCAATGATGTAAACTGTTAACAAGTGCGAGAGGAATCACCGATAATGATATTGACCCTCAAGGTACTGCAGTACAATTCACGTGGTGTGAATAAAGAACTTGGCGTCGAACACCACGCAAAATCTTTCGGTCGAAGGTCATTGATGTATACCTGTTGCCGGAAGTGAGAAACTTGCCATTGAGGCATGCAAGCTTCAAAGTACTGAAGGGGGTGTTCCTAGATCAACTTCTTGGATAATGAGCTGATGTTGACAAGAAGCGATCCGTCAAAGGAGGGCCTTGATGAATTCCACATCAATGACATGGAATGGAGCAAATGATTTTGATGGAGGTGAAAACGATCTGATGATATATGGTTCAGGGTGGCTGTCATGAAAGAATGAAGCATAATGTATGGTAGTGGATGGGACACGGTTGACTTCTCTGGATGACTTCTCTTGAACATATCAGCGACACTTATATGATGGATTGGTAGCATTTACCCCAAAGGTGGATGGTATGGCGAGACCATGGTGATGTGACCGGTGAATGAAACAACCCAACCCGACTCAAGCACGGAGTGGAAGTGTCATGTTCAAGAGCGACTTGCTACCAATAAAGGTTCTTTGAGTTTCTTCCCAATTTTTCCCCAGTCATTGCTGACCAGTACCTCTTTATTTTTGTCAAGCTTGAGGAGGATAACATATGCTTGTTCTATAATTTGCCCTTCGGGCAAACCCATCGCTATGTTTTAACGAGCCTAGCGATAGTGAAACTCGTTCTCATCTAAAGACAAGTTTGTCGCTATTAATCTTTTTAACGAGTCTAATGACAAAGATAACTCGGTCCTTTTCATTTTTAGAGAGTCTGAAAAGGTACGTAAAGTTAACTTCGGAATTCCTTTTTCATCATCTAATCCCTTAAGTCCGAAAAAGTATAAAACAATACAGAAGGGATGAATTTTCGATAGTTTTAACGAACCGAACAAAACAAGCGCTCGATCTTTTTGTGCAATAATCCCTCAGGTCCAAAAAGATGAAAATCTAGAGGAGGGATAGAACTTTCGGTCGCTTTAACGAGCTGGAAGGCCAAAACTCGACAATCTTTTCACATTTTACGAGTCAAATGAAAAGATCTTAAAGAAGACTTGTCTTTTGAGGAACGACTGATAAAACGGGTAGCAGCTGATTCTAGGTAAGGGTTGGAATTTTCCAAGCACGGCAGTGTCACAAGGATGGCTAGTGAAATCACTCTTCGCAGCTGTTCCTCAAAATGGGTAAACAATCAAATGGAGGTGAATGATCGGCCAATGGAAAAGTGGAGGTGATGGTGCAAACACGACCAAGGCTTTAATGGCTGATAATGTTACATTCACGGTGGTTATTTACCGGAAGATAGTTCATTTTTTAACGAGCTTAAACGCGGGTTGAAACAGTTGCTCGATCTTATGTTTATTTTTTAACGAGCATGAAATATGTGCTAAAACTACTCGATAAGTTTGCATGCCCCCAGCATAATAACTCAAATCGAGGTGCATGCCCCCTAAGCTTCATTGCATTCAACTCGGTGGTTGGAATGAAGGTTTACCTTTGAGATTTGAAAAGGGGATTTGTTTCATTTTTTAATGAGGTTGACACAGTAAAAGAACTATCCTCATGACTCCTTGTTTCATTTTTAACGAGGTTGACACGAGATAAGAACCATCCTCGGAGTCCAAATCCATTAGATATAGAAGGTTTCATATTCCACTGTGGCCACTTCCGCCAGATTACTCGGAGGCGGTAGGGCAAAAGTACCCATTAAGGCAGGGTCTTTTAGGAGACCTACTCCGATATTTTGGAGCGAATGATTGCTTCCATGGATCATTGGAATGCTTCCCGTAACTTGTGAACTGTTGGGGAGAAATGTTTGTTGGTCGACGATTGTAATTCCTACTTGGAAGGGAAATGCAATCTTCCTGAAGTAAGTCGACAAAACTACGGCCATGGCATATATCCAGGGTCTTCCCAATAGGATGTTGTAATCAAGGTTTCCGTCGATTACTTCAACATCAATTTCTACTATTTTCCCTCCTAGTTCAACTTTCAAGTTACTTAGGATACCATATGGTGGATATGTCCTTCCGTCGAATGCTTTTAATGTCGTCGAAGATCGCGACAAGGTTGGAGATCCTAAAGTTTTCTAGCAACTCATCGACATAATGCATGTAGATGCCCCCTCATCAATAATTGTTTGATGAACAATTTTGTTGAGGGCTTTCACTTGAATAAGGAAAGCTAGTTGAGCTGGTAACGGAGGGTCATATCCTTTATGATCAAAGGCCACAAGATTGGAATCCATTGGGTCAATCCCACCTATTGCTGATAATAAAGCTTGCTCTTGGGAGAGGCAATTTTGCAGTACTTAAAGTGTCAACATAGCGGACGACGATTAGGCCAGGTCCTCTATTATATTATAATTCTGTGCTATTTTTGCACGAGGATTAAATGTTGATTTGTGCACTACTCCCTTTGGTGACTTTATCATTTGTTCAGGAATAATGGGTGGCACAACTTTGGTCAAAGTTGTTGTCGAACTACTAGGTTGTTCATTAGCCTTGTTATTCGACACCTGTGGATTCCCGTAATCTTTATTCCTTTCCAAATCATCATTTTGATGCTTTGAGATAGACAACATAAGCACTTGGGATCAGGAAGCATTTTGATTAGCAACCAGTTTGGTTCCTGGGCTTGGAAACGGATCAGTCAATACTGCTGAGGTTTTTGAACTCTTAAAGAGTTTCTTAACTTCAGCTATATGTGGACAATCTCTCGTCCAATGACCCTCATCGCATATATGACACCCCGTAGGGGGTTTCCTTTTTCTCCCTTTCTTTTTCTTCTTGCCCCCTGGTTGCTTTAGTTGTTTGCCCTTGTCGGTCGACACGGCATTTACTTATGAGGCAAGAAGTTCCTCATTTGAATTTTGACTGGAAATCTTACGAGCCTTTTTAGATGTAGCCTTTGTCGATTTCGTGTCTGTCGCGCCAATCACGCCATCGCCGGCGTGAGAGTCATTGTTTGATTTAGGAGGAGGAGGAATTGAGAATTCCGGTCTAGGGGCGTCAGGTATTTTGTCGTAGAGCGTGCCAGACTGAGTATAGACCAAGTCTAGATATTGCGCACGAGCGATGACTTGCTCCTCCGTTACGACTCCCCCCTTTGCCACATCTTCCGTGATTGTAGGAAGTAAGGACTTGATAAACCATTCAGCTAATAGCTGATCGGGAACATACATTTTTACCATCCTACGACGACGTCGCCACTCATGTATATGATCAGATATGTGAGTGGCCGTTGTCTGTTTGAAGTTGGTAAGAAGTTCGATTCCTGTTTCATACCTTATCGGTAATTGAAAATGGGTTAAGAAAGTCATGGCTAACATACTAAAGTTGTCGAACGAAGCTCTAGGCAATTCAATATACCATTTTGCTGCTGGACCCGTTAACGTCCTCTGAAAAAGGTGAAGCCTTATCGAATCATCATTTAGGGTGTTTGATGAACACCATAGATGAAATGTCATCACGTGATTTGATGGATCTTCACCCGGATTTCCATTAAATTTAGGAATATCTGATGGAAGTTTATGAGGGATCTCTGGCCACCAAGGGGCGTAAGCAATTGGATCGTTTGTTGACCGATGTAAATCAGGTAAGTCTAAAGTTGCCACGAATGGTAACTGTTGATTCAGGTTAGGTGAAGCATACCCAGGATATGATGGAATTGCCTGAGTAGTTGGCCTTTGCATACCAGCATAATGTAGTTGATGCTGGTACGACTAATACGTTTGGTGGACATGACCATTGTAAAGTGGTTGATTTTAACCATTTTGAATGTACGGCTGTCCACTGTTCGCAAAGATCTGCTACTCAGAACCTTGGTACACTTGTTGGAATTGTGGTTGTTGGTATTGCACCAGCCACGGTTGTGAAGCCATGTTCTGTTGCGCTATACTAACCATTGGACCAAGGTGTGGGGTAATTGTACCCGTTTGGACCTGTGTCGCCCCACCAGTCGACGATTGTGGTTGAGCCACAGGGTCAAGGGGCTGTTGCATTACAACCTGAGAAATCTGAGGTTGACATACAACAGGCAGCATTTGAACTTGTGACACTGTCACAATAGCTGGCGTAGTCGGGATGTTCGACATAGGTACACATTGTTGCATAGAATACACAACTCTTGGTTGTTGGGGTAGTATAGGTACCCAACCACTTGATGTAACTCCAATATAACCTGAATATTGTTGTGAACTCCCGTATGGATATCCTCCTGGAGGGGGTAATGAAAGGGCATACTTCCCCCCATACGGTGGTAATCCGGAACTCAAGGGGATTGTCTGCCCTTGGGGACTGGATTGCCCAAATTGACCTCCAAATGGATCAATTTGGCGAGTTTCAACATAAGAGTTGCTGAATATTATTCCAGATGAAAAAACAGGAACGAACCATACTGTCGCAATAGCCCCTGGATGGACTCCTTCTAGCGGTTGTGAGCTAGTCGGGACAGATAGTACGCCGGCAAACATTGTCGGAGTTATGGCAGGGAGTTCTGCTGTCGCTGTGTCAGTTGACACAGTCCTAGATGTTCACGGTTGTTCAGACATTTTGAGTCTATCCAAAAGATTACCTAGCGATTCTATAGGAACTTCCACTGGTGGTAGACTAACTTTTGATGTTGAAGGAAATAGAGTGACCCTGACTCCAAAATGTGTTGGAGTACTTGCTTGCGGATCTTCTACAATTTCCTCTATCGCAATCAAACCACGTGGAAGGGGAAGACCATCAGGTCCGTAAAATATTTCTGGTGCCGAAGAAGGGGTTGAATCGACAGCGACAGATGTTTGAGGAGCAAGACTCTCCGAACCGGTTGCAGATGGAACTGGTTCAGTAACACAAGTGTTTGCTCTCAGACTAGGATCAGTATCACTGTCCCTCTGTGGCTATTGAACTTCTTCTGTAGAGGCATGGTTTCCATAAATGTTTGGAGTAACCGGAATCTCAGATGTTGTTGGAACACTTGTTCTAACTTTAATAGGAGATTTTGAACTGGTTAAACGAGTTCACGTTGCCCGTACTGTTTTCGATTCCGGAGACAAAGACGGTTGACTCACAAGCCTCCGCGAATGACGGGGTTTCAAATGACTTTCTTCCACGATTGCGGATTACTCGATCAACCAAAATACGAAAAAGGGGAAATATGTTTCCGAATTAAATGAATTTTAGACGCTTTTAGACACAACTTGTTTTTTCAGTTTTTAAGAGTCGAGAAAAAACAAAAGATGACTCTAGTCTCCTTCAATTTTTAATGAGCCTGAAGTGACAAGTGCTCAGATGGACCTTTTCCGTTAAGGAGTCTGAAAAGGAACGAAAGGGACTTCTCTGGAGTTCTAGGTAGAGGGTGTGCCAAACCAATCGCAAAACCGCAGAATACTTTTTAGGGTACGGGCGGTCAATCTTCCTGAATGCTGTGTTCAGTGCATTGCGATCACTAGGGCGGCCGACACGGCTTCCTATGGATAAAGGTTTTATGCCTATAGGGGTCTCCCGATATATACTCAACGGTACGTGGGAGCACAATCTGTACTGGCACTTATCGTCTTTCAGGAGGAATCACCCAACCATCAGTGAGGCCGACAGTCACTAGGTTTTACGACGCCGGAACACGTCTCTAGCCTAGACCTCTATGTTGTGTGTTAAGTTACAAATCGTTGTTAAGTTCATTCAATTTATTTTAGGTTGATCTTTCTTAGAAGTTTGCCTTTTTGGATCACCACGAGATGTAGATGAAATTCCTAAATGCAATCTAAAGATGATAAGCAAGCATTTATCTCTTTTCAACAATGAAAATCCTAGCTACAAGGGGAAAAGAAAGACACAATCTTTTCTCAAAGAGCAAAGAGCACACTGTAAATGCACTTTTCCTAAATCAAACCATACAAACTATCAATATGCAAATGCACTAATGCATGTATTTGTTTTCACTTTCTTAATATTGATGCCTAAAAAGAAAGCTGTTGTACGAATTGAATTTGATTTCAAGTGAAAACACAAACAAGTTTCTTTTTGAAATCAAAAAGACGATTACGACACTTTATGATTTTGAAGTAAACACTTGTTTCGACACTAGAAATTCACAAATTCAAACCAAAAGACAAAATTAAAAGCGCAATCAACTGTCAACAGCAAACAAATTTACTCCTAAGATCAAAACGACACTTACGACAGGTCTAGATCTAAGGGCGACAGTATGACTAGTTTACTTTTGTAATGGGAAACTACAAATGATGTAAAAAATACACAAAAACAAATACAGTTTCTTTTATACAACTGAGGCAGAATTAAGGCAAAGAAAAGGGGTTTTCAGATAGGTACACACACTAATAACAGGCTGCAAAATCAGAGATAAAACTGAACAAAATGAAGCAAAGAACCACAGCTGCACAGGGCAAAGGCTTATCAGCGCACCTGTTGCACAGAGAAACTGAATTACAGCACAGGTAGCCCTCTCGGGACCTGCGTTGAAATGCAGAAACTCTTCACAGAGCCTACGTTGAAGCAGAAACGAAAATTTTCTCTGGTTTCTGGGTCACGGTTTGCAGTTTAATCTATGGTTTTTGTCCGGATAAAAGCTATCAGTAAGGTACAATTAGAGGGATGATTTAAAGGAGGACTAAGAGCTATCACAAAGGGCAGTTAGAGCATTTTTGGATCAGCTGTTCAGATCATAAACAGGCCCAGTGAATGGACTAGAGTAGCAGATCTCTACTTTGCATTTGTAAATGGCAAATGCAGTTCGATTCACCACTCCTAAGTTTATGAGAAGAACAACAATAGAAACACAAATAAACTAACTAGATACAATCCCCAGTGGAGTCGCCATTCTGTTGTTGGGAAAAGTATCTATTCAGAATGCCCCTATCCCACTCTAAGGTGTGACAGTGCCTTAGCAACAAACAAGGAAAACTACTTGAGTATTCTTCTTTATGAAATGTAAATGAAGAGGAAGGATGTAACTAACTTGTGTCTTTCGCTAGTTTGTTGATCCAATCGCTCCTCTCTTCAATAGCTCCCAGCTCCCTGCTCCCTTACCAGCCCAGCTTCACCGAATTCCTGCAAGATCACAGAAGAGAGAAACTACACGAAGATATAGATTTACATTCATAAAATGCTTAGGATCAGATTAAGCTAAACATGCAAATATAACAAAACATCATTGATACACAACATGTAGGAGAAACTCAAATAATTTTATTGATATGATAAAAAGTCCAAGAGGAGATACAACCAAGTGAGTCCCGATCCAGCATCTACCTCCCAGCAAAGGAATCCCTTCCTCACATCCAACAAAGCATAAATCACCCAATGTACTAATCTCAATCTCAAACCAACAACAATTCTCTGCAAAGTACAAAATTCCAGCCCCCTGGATCTCTGGGATGAGGGATCCATATATAGATGTAAGCAGAGAGGATGAGTCAGCTTATGTTTTGACTTGTGGCTTCTCTCTGTCAGTTCTTGCTTCCACTTTGAGACTGAGAGCCTCTTACTCATCACTGGTCGAATTCAGTGAGGCAAGTGTCATTGGAGAAGATTCTGGAAGCTTCCATTGTCTCTCCACCTCGTTGAATGACTCTGCCACTTGTCATTTCCCGCTCAACGCACCTGGGTAGTGCATTCAAGTGCGTTGCAACGCACCTAGACAGTGTACTGGGGTGCTTTGCAACACAGGCAGCTAGTGGAGCATCTGAATTGATCTTGATTTGACTAGTTCTGAGTGGTTTTTGGTGGAGAACTTCTGGGAGAAGCTGTCATTGGTTGACCTTGTTCCTTTAGGGGTAGGAACAACACTTTTAGGGACTTTGGATCCCTTGGATTATGGACATTTCATGCTTAGAGCTGTAAGGCACAAAAATGTCTATAACATCAGCGCCCGGCCCGCAATCGCTCCGACCTATCCGCCACCTCACCAGTCCCCGTGGACCAATCACATGCTGCCACGTCACCCTTCCGTACCTAACCCCACTCGATGACGTCATCCAAAAAAAAGCGCCAATAGCCCAAAATGTCCATATTTTCACCAAAATTCGAGTTTTTTATCACTTTTGCCAAAAGAACTATTTCTACTCTCTACATGCAAATTACGACCATTTCGCCGCCAACCTGCAAAAATCGACTTAAAGACCGTGGGCACCCTCAACCTACCTGCACTTACCACCATTGCCAAAGTTCACCAGGTATTTATCCAAGTTTCCCCTCCGCGCCTGGTTTTTTGTATAAATTCACCAAAACAAGTGAGAAAAGAGAGAGAAATCACTGTAATTACCAGCAAATCCCCGGTGACCAGCATTTATCTTCAGTTATAAGGTCGAAATTCACCTACAAAAGTCCACATTGAGCCAAGTTTCCATAAATTTATAGTCAGTTTGCGCATTCGTGAACTTAAAACCTCTGCTGCACTAATTCACCGAGAAAACAGCTTTGTTAGTCCCAGCATTTGCTCATTAGACTTTCTTGGGAGCATTTCAATTGTTCTCACCATAATTCACCCTGCTTCCCCTGCAAATTGCCTTACTTCT
The DNA here is from genome assembly GCA_031772625.1 of Pinus tabuliformis. Taxonomy (NCBI): domain Eukaryota; kingdom Viridiplantae; phylum Streptophyta; class Pinopsida; order Pinales; family Pinaceae; genus Pinus; species Pinus tabuliformis. The sequence goes on along the minus strand of CM062819.1, from coordinate 1,064,283,342 downwards.
GCAAAAAATACTGCTCGGTGTTGCTCTGCCCAGTGAAACAAGTTCTAGTACAATTCAGAGTACTAATTAACCATGGAAACACCTGTAGCACTAAACATTCCACCCTTGAATGCCCCACACAGAGAGTTGGAATGGCAGGCCCTGGGTGATAGAGATTACTAGATGACAGAAACACTCTCAATGCACACTAAATATAATATTCATGTACTCAATGAGCTGAAGGCCCATCACCTCAGTGGAACTGATATTCTAGGGATTTGGGACTCCAATTTGCCCATTTATAACCTCCCTCAATTCAATGTCCTTCCAGATTTAATTCACAGATGTAGTGCCAACTATGACCCATGTCAACGAGCTGTCCTCAATACCTCAGGTTCAGTTTTGTTCCATGTCACCCCTGAGGCTATAAATTAGATGCTAAACTTTCACTCTACAAGGCCATTGACTCCTCTTTCCATGATGGACTTGCTAAAGAAAGGAGGAAAGCTATCTAGTGCCCAAATCATAAAGATTAATCAGCTATTCATTGAATCAGGCTCTCAAACTGTGAGGACCCCTCCTATAGGAAATGTCTATTTTAATGAGTTGGGCAGGTTGCTTGTGGATTTGATCAGTTATGTCCTGGGTTACAGATCAGCTGAGGATGATGATGAAACCATTCTGGCAATGATGTCTATCTTCTCCCCTGGAATGCCTCCTTCTGTGAACTATGATTATGCTGCATACATTGCCAATAAGATTCATGAACAATTGATGAATATAGAAAGAGAAAAGGTGTTTAGATACACTTCATACATCTATCACTTGTTCCTATTTTATCAACCTGATGGCTTCCTTATTCCTCTCAAGAAGTTTGATGCTGAGGGAAACCCAAGGTCTGTGGTATTTTGGACTTCAGTCTTTCACCACACATCTTATTCACCATACAGCTACTGTGAGTTCATAGACCTCTTTATCCATCCAGCTATGTCCTTGCTATTGGGTACCCCTCCTCCAAGATTGACAGATGAGATGCAAAGGATTCTCCAGCTCTCAAAGGCCTATAGCATTGGGGATTGGTACTTTTACCAAAACCATACAGTGATCAGAATATATGGTTGTGAATTGGCCCCATATAGGCTGCAAAGATATGTCCCTATGAGACTCTTTGCCTTAGAATATTTCAGGCAGTTTGGAAATGCAGACATGATCCATTTCCACAGCAAAAACAAGAAGGTACAGCTCAAAATCAAAAACCATCTAGGCCCATTTCTTTATAACAAAAGAGAAGAAGGATGGAAAGAAGAAGATAATATCCTAGAGGGCCTCCGATTGCAAACCAGTTTCCTCTGGTCACCCTATGACCCCAATCATTTCATTAGTCTTAGAAGGGTCAAGTTTAAATTGACTAGCTATGATCATGTCAGGCTGCCCCACATTGAGAAATATGCCAATTCGTTAAGATGGAAAGAGGGCACTTTAGAGGAAGCAAGTCCTAGAGAGGAAATACTATAAAGAGAAGCAAAGAAACTTGAGAAAGAAGCTGACTTGGAAACTTGTGGGCAGGTTTCCTCTTCCTATCAAAGGCAACTTGGAGCAGCTGCTTCATCCTCTACAGCCCACCAGCAAGCAGCTAAAACTACTCCTCAGGCAGCCAGCAAGGGTAAAGAAAAGGAGATGGAGCAAGAACAACCACCCCCTACAACAGAACAACAAAAAGAGAAGCCAAAGCAGCAAGAAGAAATAGCTGAGGCCCCAATATCTACAGAGCAACAGGCTCAAGAGAGTGTGCCTCCTAGGCAAGAAACAGTAGTGGAGGCCTCGGTGCTCCAAACTCCACTGAACGAAGAAAGAACCAGGAAGAGGGATAGAGAGCAGGAAACTCCCCTCACCACATCCACAAATCAAGGGGAGAAAAGGCAGAGATTAAATCCCCTCTCTGAAGAAGAGACGCCTATTGGGCAATCATTGGGTATGGGCCCACCAAGCATGGAGGCATCTGCCAGTTCCTTTCAGCAGGAACAAGAAAGATTAATTGGAGGAGAGGTCAGCTCCTCAAGTCAGCAGAGGAGGGCAGAGTCCAGTATAAAACAGCAGTTCATTGACATCAAAAAGAGAAATGAGCCGGTGAGACTTCAGCTGTACAATCACTTGCTAAAATGGCTCCCACAAACCAACAAAGACTTATGTCAGCATATGACATAACAGAGGGGAAAATGACTATGATTCATTTCATGCCCACTATGTTGCAGCCACAGTCAGTTGCAGATTATATAAGGACCAACCTTGAGGTTCTTGCCAAAGACATCCACCCAATGGACCAGATAGAGCTCCATAAGCAAATGGGTGAGATGGTCTATTCAACGCTTGCAGACAAGACCTTCCTGGCACACAAGTTGCAAAACAGTCTGCATAATACAACTGCTCAACTTGAGTTGGAAAAGGCATCCTCTCAGGCCAAAGACAACAGGATCAGGTCTTTGGAAGACATTATTATAGAGCTTGGGCATGACCCAAAGGATCCCAAAGCTGTACAAGCACTGCTAAAGGAAAGAGATGCAGATATTGCAGCTTTGAGAAAGATGGTGAAGATCCCAGCAACCCTTCACCCTCAAACGGAAGAGGTTGCTCAACAAAGGAAGGACCAGGATGTAGCAGCCATGCTGCTAACACTACATAAGCAACTGGTACAAACAGAAGCGAAGCTGGTAGAGACAGAGGCTACACTACAGGAGGCACTAAAGCAGAAAGAGAGAGGCCAGAACTCTCAACCCCCTCAGCAAGTTATAAATCTTGAGGAGCCCCCTCAAACTATCACTCCTCCCACAGGGCAGACAGCTGAAACAGGCCCATCAACATCAGCACCAGCAACGACATCAGAACAGGCTCAAAGCCTTGATATGCAGAAAATGATGAAGGAAATTCAAGTCCTAGAGGCCCAAATGGCAGAGTTGAATGAATCCAAGGAGAAATTGGCCACACTTAATGAGAAATATGACAAATCAAATCAAACTGTGGCTGAGAAAACCAGGGAAGTAAAAGCTCTTGAGAAGAGGATAAAAGAGCCAGAGAAAGAGCTCTCCCTGGAGAAAGTGGTAGCTGAGATCAAGAAAGTTTTATGGGCCAATATTGGCCAATCAATAACAGATCAATGGCAGTACATTGAAACCATTCATGAGCACATGGAGCTCATAGGCAGGGCACACAAGGAAAGCCAAAGGGCAAGGGCATCTCTAGGCACTATGCTTGAGATAGCTAATAGAATGATCAATGTTCTCAATAACCGCACAGGTCCTCAGCTGGCAACAATAGGAATCACCAATAGAACTGACACCATCCTACTGATAAAGAGGGTCCTCACTTTGAGAAATCTGGTGCAGACATGGGATAGAAGGTGCCAGGAGATGCAAACAGAGGTAAACAAATTCACTGATAAATTCATAGCATTGCACAGCCGAGGCCTTCCCAGCTTATTGAACAGTGCAGGAAGGCTACTATCACATGAGAACTATGCAAAAAGGGTAAATACATTTGCCACCAATCAGATCACTACAGGGTCATGTATCCCAGAGGAAGCAGGGCCTGCATCTAGGGAGAGCCTCTATGAGAAAGTAGAAAATTTGTTTTTTATTATGAATGAAATCAGGCATCTGTTTGAAGTGCCTCCCAATTACTTTAAGTATACTGAAGCAGATGAAACATTAGGCACAATTTTGAGGCATCAGTTGCCTACACAGGAATGGTGGACCAGCATGATACAGTTATTGCTGTGAGCCAACAGGTCTTCATCAAGTTTTTTCATAAAAAATATATAAGTCATCATGTTCAGACAGCTGATACATTCACCATGGCAGTAAAAGAGTGGACTGAGCCAACTCAGCAAACCAATTCGGCCACCAAAGCAACAGTGACAGGTACAGATGACAGGGTCGAGAAAGCTACAGCACGACAGAGCCATAAAGACATATCATTCAGAATTAATGCAGAACGCTCAACCGACTCAGTGGCCTCCAAAAGTCAAAAAGATTTCTGACAGAACTAAAGAGTATTCATTATGTTTTTAGAGCAGCAATAACTTCCTTATCTGCTATTCTGAAAGTTGGTGAACGCATTTATTAATCAAATGACTCGGTGTTCAGATATTTTTTAAAAACTAATTGTATATATGTCCCCTCGCATAAGCTTGCAGGGGTTGTTGATTTTCTCTTCAAAAGAGCCTATGTTGTAAGTTTCAGAGTTTAATACAGGGAGCTAATGGAATTTCCAAGGATCTGTGTTGTTTGATGCGTTGTGGTGTGTTTGCTAACTACTACAGGATTCTTGCATATTTCATGGCACAATAAGTTTCTTTAACCTTCTTGTTATGTATTTCATTCCTTCATAATCCGTTCATGTTCTATGTTTCACAGTTTAATAACACAGAAAAAGAATAGTTTCAGGATTTATTCATTGAATACCCTGAACTCAATCTATGTTGTTATGAATGTTTTCCTCCAGTTATAGTTATGAAACTATAATTCTTAATTGCTGCACCTTTAGACTAAAACTTTCACAGTGACTATTGTTCAGGAATTCAAACCTGCTCTTGGGCGATACATCTCATTCTCACACCACCAGCTTGGTGGAAAACTCTTAATTGCCTTTCACTGGTTAATCATATTTCATAATCACAATTTCACGTTTGTTTCATGATATATCTAAATGGCCCTGCAGTTTAAGCAATCCCACTCAACATTTCAAACAACCTATAACCACAGACTCCATTGCCCAATGGACTGAAACTGTCTGAAGATCTCATCTTAGGTACTGAAAGACATCACTCAACCAAAACTTAAATCAAAACCCATACCTCATAAATAGCCTAAGATCCTCAAGAACAAAGTTAAAAATCAAAGGAGAGAGCCCTCTCCGATTACAGGTTGGCTAGAACTTGTAATCCAAAGCTTGGTTAGTGGTTACCCCGGCCGTATTCCCTCAGGAGTCAAAGGGAACAACCTGGGTGCTAACATAAATGGTGACTCCGTTGGGGACCTGAATGAACTTTATAACCCCCTATCTGATCCTTAATACTCTAGATAAAGCCTGAGTGACAGCCAGACAGCCTTAGAAATTGCCTCTGCTTTGCATTTGCAGGAGTACATAAAAGCTGCCTCAGTCAATCTTTATTCAGTCTTAATTTCCATACAGTTGTGCTATCCCTGATCAGTCCTTGTCAAATATCACTATCCCTTAGAAAATTCTCCTAAAAGGAAACTCACAGAAACTGGCTCCTAAGAAGAAAACCCGTTACACTAGGTCAAACCCAGACCCTGATCCATCACCTGAATTTCAAAATCCAAACTTGATTTCAAGAATCCTCAAGAGACACAAATCAGAAGGGACTCTATCAGATTCAAGTTCTGAAGCAGGTCTTCAAACTAACATTCCAACCCGTGCTAAGGTTTCTCTACCTCCTCATACCACTGTCCCACAACCTCCTAGTTCTTCATCAAGGATAATTTTAGGGGCGAATGTTCGCCCTTTGGCGAAATTAAGGGGTTTTAAATTTTTAGTGGGCGAATATTTTGTATCATAGTACATTTTTACAAATCACCTCAAATAGCCCACCTTATTTTAAGGGAGAGGGTAAAAAAGGTAAATTTAGCCCTTGAAATTAGGACTTACAACCTTCCATTCGCCCATTTTCAAGAATAGGTTTTATTTAAGTGAATCCTATGGGCCAAATACCATATTTATAAAAGAGGTATGGTAAATTAATAAAAATATAAATAAATGAGAGGTATGGTAAATAAATAAAACATTTTTCTATTTACTCCATAAGTCACCTTATATACATGTAAGAGTGTAAACAAATAAAAATATAAGTAAAGTGGAGGTATGGTAAATAAATAAAACGTCTTTTTATACTTACTCAAAAGGTATGGTAAATAAATAAAAATATAAATACTCAAAAGGTATGGTAAATAAATAAAAATATAAATAAACTAGACGTATCGTAAATAAATAAAACCTCTTTTTATATTTAGTCCATAACCCTCGTTCTATTTATGAAGGCTCAAGAAAGAGGTTTTGTTTAAGTGAATCCTATGGGCCAAATACCATATTTGTAAAAGAGGTATGGTAAATTAATAAAAATATAAATAAACGAGAGGTATGGTAAACAAATAAAACTTTTTTTTATATTTACTCCATAAGTCACCTTATATTTACGAACACTCAAAAAATGGGTTATATTTAGGTGAAACTTATGGCCAAAATACTATGGGAAAAATACCATGGACTAGATTGTTATTAATACCATGCAAAAAACCATTATTAACCCTAATATTAGAATTAATAAAAATGAAAATGGCACATGGTATTGACCCATAGTATTCACCAAAATGGCACATGGTATTGACCCATGGTATTCGCCTGGAATGTAGCCTATTTAAATGGGGGAATTAAACCAGCATGTAGCCTATGCTAAGATTCACTAGGACTTTACAAAGTTTTATTATTTAGTGAAAGACTCCCAAGATCTTACAAGATTTTATAATTGAGTAAAATATTCGCCATGCCTGGTGAGAGATTGGCCAAAAAATTATATATACATATTATATTATTGATAAAATCGCCTTCCATTTTTCCTATATACCATGGAGATTCGCCCATTTATTATATTTATAAATTTAGGGGGGGTTCTTAAAATTTTCCCTGTTCTTCATCCACTTCACAAGGTATCCTTTCAGCCACTCCATGAACTACACATACCCCTCTCATCCCCTTTCCTCCACTTGTCCCATTCATTCCTGTTATCCCTATTGTCCCACCAAACATGGCTAATATTTGGGCATCAGATATTACAGAGGATCAATGGTGCAGACGTAAGTGCAACTACCTGCCAATACAGGGCCTATGCCTCAAGATTACCAAAGCAAGATTTCATATTTTGATGGTACTGGCTCTTATCCAGCCCTTCAACATACTAAGAAAATGTAGGACTACTTTGAAAATTATGAGATAGATGATGATGGGGTTAGAATGAAAATCTTTGTGCAAAGCCTAACAGGAGATGTAAGATCATGGTTTAGGGCACTCCCAGCAAACTCCATAGTTGATCCTGAAGCCTTGTATCAAACCTTTATCAACAGATGGGAGAAGAAAAAGGATCCACTTCACATCTTATCTGAATACAATACTATCAAAATAGGTCCCCAAGAAACTGTCTTGGACTATTGTGCCCGATTTAACAATGTCTATAATGCTATTCCCCAAAATCTCAGACCCCCACCTGATCTAGCTCTATACACCTTTCCTAATGGGTTTGATTCAGATATGGCATACCAATTAAGAGAAAGAGCTCCTCGAACTTTAGCTGAAATGCAGGACATAGTAGTGAGTGTAGAAGCCAACCTGATAGCTAGGAGAAATAGGACCAGAACTGAAAGAAAGACTACCTTCAAAGAAGAGCCTTCAGGCTGGGATCAGAAGTTAGATGCAATAATCACTGGTATGCATAGGTTAGGTGATAGAGTAGAATCAGTTGAGAGGAAGTCATCATGGGAAGCACCACAGAATAACCCTATCAGGAATCCAAATTTTAGAAGAAATCAAAATCCCAATGTTGGCAAGGCCAGCCCTGATCCAGAGATAAGGCCTCCGTTCCAAGAAAACTATGCTGAAACATCTACTTCTAGTGAGCAGATAGATGATACCCACATCAATTTGATGGGCCTTAACAATGATCAACAAGTCTTTCTGAGTCGAGAAGATCATGAAGAAGAAGACATAAGCCAGTTCCAAATTAAATCAGGTGAATCATTTGATTTCAAACAAGGCTATGACACAGCTGTGTTTGAAGTTCATAAACAATACAAACTAAGAAGCAGAACGGTAAATGTGCCACAGCCGGAGAAAACAAAGGATAGCCTACAACCTAGGAAAGCTATTGCCACTGAGCCTACTAGCAAAACTGATTCAAATACAAATGAAGTAATTGTTGAAGAGATAACATAACCATTCCCTTCAAATCAAGAACCAAGGGCTACACCTCCTTTACAGTACAATCCAAACAACACTTCCCAAAAAATGAGCAAAAAGGATAAGCCTCAAGATAAAAATGAGAATCAAGAAGAAAACTCTAAGAATTCAATTGAGAAAGAAAGGGTGGTTAACCTGAACACCAAGACCCAATCTGAAAGACCTTTTGACTCAGAAGCTGAAATTGGAAAATTGAAGATAGCCATTCCTCTTTCAGAGCTAGCCAAGCATGACATTTACAAACAACAAATCAAGAAGTCCCTGCAACTGACCCACCACAAAGATGATGTCAATGTGTTGGATGCTACCCCAGAACTACTTTTCGGTCCAGAGGTTGATGGAAAGACAGCAGTTACAGGAATCTTACCTTTTTATGTCAGCTTGCATGTTCATGATAAGATATTACACAATGCAATGTTTGATTCAGGTGCCTCTCATAACCTGATGCCCAAATCAGTCATGGAGAGGTTGAATCTAGATATTACAAGACCATATAAGGACCTATTTTCATTTGACTCCAGCCAAGTTAAGTGTTTAGGCTTGATAAAAGACCTATGTGTGTCCCTAGTCCAGTACCCAAATAAAACAATCTTAATGGATGTGGTAGTTGTTGATATCCCACCCAAATATGGAATGTTGTTATCAAGATCATGGGGGCCTAAAATCCAAGGTTCCCTGCAATTGGATATGTCATATGCCACTATTTCTATTTTTGGGCAGCCAAAGAGGCTATACAGGGAGTCACTCATGAAATACATGGTGAGCAGTGAAGAAAAACCTCAAAATTTCCCTATTTATGCAGTCCATTCAGATATGGATTCCTTTATTCTGTTCAATGATATAAGTCCAATGAGTGACAACAAATCTATCATACTTGAACAAGATCTGCATATAAGTGAGGAATCAAGTTCCCAAGAAATCAAGGTTGTGCAATCAAGTGATGAAACTGTTCCAGAAGGCAAACCAGGTGAAAGGCAAGAACTCCAACTTATAATCCCAAGTCACAGAGAAAATGTTGAAACTCCCCTAAATCAAGAGATCCTATGGTTTCTTGAGTTTGATGGATCAGTCAACAAATTAGGGGCAGGAGCTGGAGTGTGGATTCATAACAAACAAAGCAATCATGCACAAGGTCGAGCCTATAGGCTTAATTTCAGATGTACTAATAATATGGCAGAATATGAGGCTCTTCTGCTAGGCCTCAAACTGGTAAAATCATTTCAGGCCACAAAAGTTTCAATCATGGGAGATTCAGACCTTATTATTCAACAAGTAAAAGGCAACTTTGTCACCAATGACAAAAGACTAAGATCATACAGGTCTGCTACTATTGAAATACTCAAAGCTTTCACTGAATTTCAAATGACCAAAATACCTAGGACTCACAACCTTCATGCACACAGTTTAGCTACATTTGCCAGTACATGCAAATTTCCTTTTGAACCCAATCACTGCTTTACAACTGAGATAAAAAACAGACCTTCTGTCCCTAACAATGTCAAAGATTGGCAAGTGTTTGAGGATGACACACAAATAAACAGTTTCTTAACCTTGCAGCATGAATTTTCAGGCTTAAACATTGATGTTGATACTATGAAAGACACACAGCCATTGAGTGAAAAGGACCAAACATCAATATCACCCAAAACAACAAATCAAATACTTTGTCCAACAAACTTTGACAAGGAGAAACTACAATAACTTGAACAATTGCATTTTGATGAAGTAGCTGGTACAGAGGCTGAAATTATAGAGCTAAAGGATAACTTTCTACCAACAGGCCTAACTCCACTGGAAGACATTTTTGACTCAAATGATGTTCCTAGAAAACCAAAAATGCAACCCCTTAATGCTGCCATTGAAGAATGCAACATTGGAACTAGTGAAAAACCCAAGATAATAAAATTGTCTGCCTCTTTACCTCCTAACCAGAAGCCTAAATACATTGACCTCTTTAAAGAGTTCCAAGATGTGTTTGCATGGAGTTATGAGGATTTGAAATCCTATGACACCTCTGTCATTCAACACACTATCCCTCTCAAGCCCAATCAAAAGCCATTCAAGCAAAAATTGAGAAGAATCAATCCTATGCTTCTCCCTTCAATTGAGAAAGAGGTACAAAAAATGTTTAAAGCTGGTATCATAGCACCAATCAGGTTTTCAGACTGGATTTCAAACTTGGTGCCCACAAGAAAGAAAACTGGGAAGATTAGGCTCTGTGTTGACCTAAGGAATTTCAATCAAGTGTCCCTTAAATACAATTATCCCTTGCCACAAATGGATCACATTCTCCAAAGAGTGGTGGGGGCTTCAAGAATTTCATTACTTGATGGATTTTCAGGTTTTAATCAGATCCTAGTCCACCCTGATGATCAAGATAAAACAGCTTTCACAACCCCATGCGGAACTTTCAAATATGTTAAAATGCCTTTTGGATTGAAAAATGCAGGAGCTACATTTCAGAGAGCAATGGATATTGCTTTTGCTAAAGAGATTCATGAGTTCCTTGTTATTTACTTAGATGGCCTTACACCTTTCTCAAAGTCTGACCAAGAACATTTAAAAAATTTGAGACAAATATTCATAACATGTAGGAAGTATGGAATTTCTTTAAATCCTAAGAAATCTCTATTTGGTTTGGAAGAAGGTAAGCTATTAGGTCATATCATTTCAAAGGATGGCATTAGAATTGACCCAAACAGAATATAGGCCATCTTGCAAATGCCCCATCCAAGAAACATTAAAGAACTACAAGCCTTCTTGGGAAAGATCAACTTTTTAAGGAGATTTATCCCAAACTTAGCAGAATTGATCAGATTACTAAACAACATGCTGAAGAAGGATTCAAAAGTAAAGTGGACAGTAGAAGCAAATCAAGCTTTTGAAGGTATTAAATTGGCCCTTACCCAAACCCCAGTCTTAACAAATCCTCAATTTGACAAATAATTTATCATTTTCTCTTTTGCATCCCAACATACCATTGTTGTTGTCTTATTGTAGAAAGATGATCAAGGGAATGAAAAACCCATTGCTTTCTTTAGTAGAGCCCTTAGAGATGCAGCTCTGAAATATCAGATCATGGAAAAGCAAGCTTATGCTTTGGTCAAAGCCATCAAAGACTTTAGGATCTACATCCTATACTCCCATGTTAATGCTTATGTACCAAATCCCATTGTGAAAGACATACTAACTTAAGAAAACTTAGAGGGCAGAAGAGGAAAATGGATTGCTAGTATATTGGAATTTGACATTGAGATAAGACCTACAAAACTGATAAAAGGGCAAGGTTTGGCTAAATTAATGTCTGAAACAAATTTCCAAGCCTTGGATATTAACCAACTGGAAAATGAATCGGAGCTGGCAACTCCAAAGATCAATGTAGCCTTTGAACAATCCCTGTGGTATTCTGATATCTGTTATATATTGCAAAACCTATGTGCTCCCCCAGGATTGTCCAGAACCAAATCTAGATTTCTAAAAATGAAAGCTTCAAAATTTTGTGTTATAGATGGTAATTTACTATGGAAAAATCATGAAGGTATACTGCTGAACTGTTTGAATATGGATGAGACTAACAATGTTATGAAAGAGTTCCATGCAGGTGATTGTGGTGGGCATTTGTATTGGAAGTCCACTGTGGATAAGATATTGAGGGCAGGTTACTATTGGCCAAATCTGTTCTCTGATGTTAAAAAATTTACCACTTCATGTCACAAGTGTCAGGTGTTTGAGGGAAAAAGAAAGTTACTACCACTTCCCTATTGCAACAGAAAGGCCCTTTCAGCAATGGGGCTTGGACTTCATTGGGGAAATTCATCCTTCATCTTCAGGCCAACATAGATGGATTCTAACAGCCACAAATTACTTTACTAAATGGATTGAGGCTATTCCATCTAGACAAGCAAATGATTCTACTATCATTTAGTTCCTTGAGACTAATATCCTTTCTAGATTTGGTTGTCCTGACAAGATTATAACAGACAATGCTGCTGCTTTTAGATCCAAGAAAATGGTGAACATTTGCCACAAATTCCACATTACTTTGGGCCATTCCACTTCATACTATCCTCAAGGCAATGGGTTAGCTGAATCATCCAACAAAAGTCTTATCAACATTATTAAGAAGGTACTAGAAGAGAATAAGAAAAATTGGCACAAGAAGCTTGTAAATGCCTTATGGGCAGACAAGCTAACAACCAAAAGATCTATAGGGGTCAGCCCATATGAGTTGGTGTATGGAATGGAAGCCAAATTCCCCTCATCATTGGGGGTCCCTGTCATGAAGCTGCTTCAGGAAAGTCAAGCTGAACCAAATGACATGCAAAGAAGAATAAACCAGGTTATATGTTTGCAGCAAACCAGAGATCAAGTGTATAACAGAGTTCAAATCCTACAAGAGAAGCTGAAGAAAGCCTTTGATAGAAGAACCAAAGCTGAATATTTCTTCATTGGGGATAAAGTGCTTAAATGGGATTCAAGAAGAGAAGACAAGGGTAAGCATGGCAAATTTGAATCCCTTTGGAGGGGGCCTTTTGTTATTCAAGCAGTACAAGGAAATAACACTTATTTCTTGGAAAATTTGGATGGCACTGAAGCTGAAGAGGGCCCTGTAAATGGCCGGATGTTAAAGCACTACTTTGATTACTTTCCATGTATATAGCATGGCTCTGCCCTGTACATAATCAGTTGTATATACTATTCTCTTTCAGCCTTTAAATAGTTCAATTCAAGAAGTTTTGTAAATAAGCAGGAAATAGGCTTTTATTTCAGAGGTTCCACAATGGTGGCAGATTCTAGTTTTGAAGTCCAAAGAGGAAGTTTTCAAGTTTTGAGAAGAATTCAAAAGCCAAGGTATTCTGACCTGCTGTTCTTGGTCTTTCAAGTAGAAAAACCATCCCCAAGTGGAGCCACTGTTAGCTACCTATACCAATAGGTTTCATTTTTCATGATTGGCAGGGGAAGTGCCAATATGATCTACTTTGGTAATGCAAAGATCTCATATTCTTGTGAAAGACACATATCTATAGTTGGTTGATGCTGTCCTACTTTTGAATGGGTGATCCAATAGTCTAAGCTGGGTCATGCCATATTTCAATTGATTGTTGTAGACTAGAGAAAGAAATTTGTCCAAACTGTTCAATCTTGGCAGATAAGTAGCTAGGTAGAGAATGAAGGTTCCCAACTGTTTAATCTGGGGCCTTGGAAGTAATAAGGCTAGCCTTAGATAGAAAATCAAAAGAAAAAGCAAAAGGAAAAGCAAAAGGCACATGAGGGTTTGCAAGTCTAAGTGCACCCTCCTTGAAGTAACAAAAAATGCTAGGCAATAGAATGGGTAGGTAGATGGGGTTGCAGAAGCATGATTCATGACATTTCACTGGCCTAAGCAAAGGAAAAACATGGTGCCAGTGCAAATCTTCCTATTCACCAGTGTTGTAGAAGCAAAATGAAGCATGTATAACTTCCCAGTCATCCCCCATCACATTCCTTGCTAACATCCCAATACCACCTTTGTTCATGAGAGAAAACAAGCTCATTGATTGATTCTTGTTGCATGAAAGAGCCACATTTCCTGTGTAAAATTCTTTTCATTTTGATCTACTCTCCTAACTAAGTTTGTTCCATAACAACTTAGTCTTTGTTTCCTCCTATTCCTATTCCCCTCCAATACTAACTACTAACTCTATCTATGCTTAATTCCCTATGTTCCCCTTTCCCTATTACTATAACACTAAGGTGTATAAAACCCCAAAAAAATATGTATATTCCCTCCCCTTTGGCATTATAGCCCTATGTTCAAAATGTGGATAACCATGCAGAATCTAAGTCTGGTTCAGGATTTGTTGTTTGAATTCAAGGATTAAACTAACCCCTGGTTGGTTTAATAACCTAAGCCCTACCCTTTTTTCCCTTTAAAACCCACTATTATGTCTAACCTGCGCTATTTGCAAAAAACACCAATAAACCCACTTTTATCCCTTAACCCAAAGTTTTGATTAAAGCGCATTGAAAACAAAAAGCATTGAAAAAACCCATATTTTCTTTGATTTCCAAAGGTCCCGCCAGGCACGCTTTTCCATAAAAACATTTGTTTATTCCCCACCCTGCTGCCTTATCGTCCTTTCATTTTTATGACCCGTCGACCGTCGGATCTGGGCTTTCCCATCCGACGACCCATATCAATATTGGGCGGCCCCCGATGTCCGGACGTTACCTCCCGAAAAGTGTCAGAGGGTGACGTCAGGCCAGTGCCACGCGTCACTCCCAAATCGTATCGGGAGGCCGCCTACCAATACCGCCCCCGTACCATAAGCGATCTGATGGAACCACTTACCGCCCTCCGTATACTGCCTGCCCATGTCACACCTGCATCACGCCAAGCCGGCCCGCATCAGCACCCGGCCCGCCATCTCTCCGACTTGTCTACCACCTCACCAGTCCCCGTGGACCAATCACATGCCGCCACATCACCCTTCCATACCCGACCCCACCCAATGACGTCATGCTGACGTCATCCAAAAAAAGCGCCAATAGCCCAAAATGTCCATATTTTCACCAAAATTCGAGTTTTTTTATCACTTTTGCCAAAAGAACTATTTCTGCTCTCTGCATGCAAATTACGACCATTTCACCGCCAACCTGCAGAAATCAACTTAAAGACCGTGGGCGCCCTCAATCTTCCTGCACTTACCACCATTGCCAAAGTTCACCAGGTATTTATCCAAGTTTCCCCTCCGCGCCTGGTTTTTTGCATAAATTCACCAAAACAAGTGAGAAGAGAGAGAGAAATCACTGTAATTACCAGCAAATCCCCGGTGACCAGCATTTATCTTCAGTTATAAGGTCGAAATTCACCTACAGAAATCCACATTGAGCCAAGTTTCCATAAATTTACAGTCAGTTTGCGCATTCGTGAACTTAAAACCTCTGCTGCACTAATTCACCGAGAAAACAACTTTGTTAGTCCCAACATTTGCTCATTAGACTTTCTTGGGAGCATTTCACTTGTTCTCACCATAATTAACCCTGCGTCCCCTGCAAATTGCCTTACTTCTGCAAAAAATACTGCTCGGTGTTGCTCTGCCCAGTGAAACAAGTTCTAGTACAATTCAGAGTACTATATAACCATGAAAACACCTGTAGCACTAAACATTCCACCCTTGAATGCCCCACACAGAGAGTTGGAATGGTAGGCCCTGGGTGATAGAGATTACCAGATGACAGAAACACTCTCAATGCACACTAAAAATAATATTCATGTACTCAATGAGCTAAAGGCCCAGCACCTCAGTGGAACTGATATGCTAGGGATTTGGGACTCCAATTTGCCCATTTATAACCTCCCTCAAGTCAATGTCCTTCCAGATTTAATTCACAGATGCAGTGCCAACTATGACCCATGTCAAAGAGCTATCCTCAATACCTCAGGTTTAGTTTTGTTCCATGTCACCCCTGAGGCTATAAATCAGATGCTGAACTTTCACTCTACAAAGCCATTGACTCCTCTTTCCATGATGGACTTGCTAAAGAAAGGAGGCAAGCTATCTAGTGCCCAAATAATAAATATTAATCAGCTATTCATTGAATCAGGCTCTCAAACTGTGAGGACCCCTCCTATAGGAAATGTCTATTTTAATCAGTTGGGCAGGTTGCTTGTGGATTTGATCAGTTATGTCCTGGGTTACAGATCAGCTGAGGATGATGATGAAACCATTCTGGCAATGATGTCTATCTTCTCCCCTGGAATGCCTCCTTCTGTGCACTATGATTATGCTGCATACATTGCCAATAAGATTCATGAACAATTGATGAATCTAGAAAGAGAAAAGGTGTTTAGATACACTTCATACATCTATCACTTGTTCCTATTTTATCAACCTGATGGCTTCCCTATTCCTCTCAACAAGTTTGATGCTCAGGGAAACCCAAGGTCTGTGGTATTTTGGACTTCAGTCTTTCACCACACATATTATTCACCATACATCTAATGTGAGTTCATAGACCTCTTTATCCATCCAGCTATGTCCTTGCTATTGGGTACCCCTCCTCCAAGATTGACAGATGAGATGCAAAGGATTCTCCAGCTCTCAAAGGCCTACAACATTTGGGATTGGTACTTTTACCAAAACCATACAGTCATAAGAATATATGGCTGTGAATTGGCCCCATATAGGCTGCCAAGATATGTCCCTATGAGACTCTTTGCCTTAGAATATTTCAGGCAGTTTGGAAATGCAGACATGATCCATTTCCACAGCAAAAACAAGAAGGTAAAGCTCAAAATCAGAAACCAGCTAGGCCCATTTCTTTATAACAAAAGAGAAGAAGGATGGAAAGAAGCAGATAAGATCCTAGAGGGCCTCCAATTGCAAACCAGTTTCCTCTGGTCACCCTATGACCCCAATCATTTCATTAGTCTTAGAAGGGTCAAGTTTAAATTGGCTAGCTATGATCATGTCAGGCTGCCCCACATTGAGAAATATGCCAATTTGTTAAGATGGAAAGAGGGCACTTTAGAGGAAGCAAGTCCTAGAGAGGAAATACTACAAAGAGAAGCAAAGAAACTTGAGAAAGAAGCTGACTTGGAAACTTGTGGGCAGGTTTCCTCTTCCTATCAAAGGCAACTTGGAGCAGCTACTTCATCCTCTACAGCCCACCAGCAAGTAGCTAAAACTACTCCTCAGGCAGCCAGCAAGGGTAAAGAAAAGGAGATGGAGCAGGAACAGCCACCCCCTACAACAGAACAGCAAAAAGAGCAGCCAAAGTAGCAAGAAGAAACAGCTGAGGCCCCAATATCTACAGAGCAACAGGCTCAGGAGAGTGTGCCTCCTAGGCAAGAAACAATAGTGGAGGCCTCGGTGCTCCAAACTCCACTGAACAAAGAAAGAACCAAGAAGAGGGATAGAGAGCAGGAAACTCCCCTCACCACATCCACAAATAAAGGGGAGAAAAGGCAGAGATTAAATCCCCTCTCTGAAGAAGAGATGCCTATTGGGCAATCATTGGGTATGGTCCCACCAAGCATGGAGGCATCTGCCAGTTCCTTTCAGTAGGAACAAGAAAGAATAATTGGAGGAGAGGTCAGCTCCTCAAGTAAGCAGAGGAGGGCAGAGTCTAGTATAAAACAACAGTTCATTGACATCAAAAAGAGAAATGAGCCGGTGAGACTTCAGTTGTACAATCACTTGCTAAAAATGGCTCCCACAAACCAACAAAGACTTATGTCAGCATACGACATAACAGAGGGGAAAATGACTATGAGTCATTTCATGCCCACTATGTTGCAGCCACAGTCAGCTGCAGATTATATAAGGACCAACCTTGAGGTTCTTGCCAAAGACATCCACCCAATGGACCAGATAGAGCTCCATAAGCAAATGGGTGAGATGGTCTATTCAATGCTTGCAGACAAGACCTTCCTGGCACATAAGTTGCAAAACAGTCTGCATAATACAACTGCTCAACTTGAGTTGGAAAAGGCATCCTCTCAGGCCAAAGACAACAGGATCAGGTCTTTGGAAGACATTATTATAGAGCTTGGGCATGACCCAAAGGATCCCAAAGCTGTACAAGCACTGCTAAAGGAAAGAGATGCAGATATTGCAGCTTTGAGAAAGATGGTGAAGATCCCAGCAACCCTTCACCCTCAAACGGAAGAGGTTGCTCAACAAAGGAAGGACCAGGATGTAGCAGCCATGCTGCTAACACTACATAAGCAACTGGTACAAACAGAAGCGAAGCTGGTAGAGACAGAGGCTACACTACAGGAGGCACTAAAGCAGAAAGAGAGAGGCCAGAACTCTCAACCCCCTCAGCAAGTTATAAATCTTGAGGAGCCCCCTCAAACTATCACTCCTCCCACAGGGCAGACAGCTGAAACAGGCCCATCAACATCAGCACCAGCAACGACATCAGAACAGGCTCAAAGCCTTGATATGCAGAAAATGATGAAGGAAATTCAAGTCCTAGAGGCCCAGATGGCAGAGTTGAATGAATCCAAGGAGAAATTGGCCACACTTAATGAGAAATATGACAAATCAAATCAAACTGTGGCTGAGAAACCCAGGGAAGTAAAAGCTCTTGAGAAGAGGATAAAAGAGCTAGAGAAAGAGCTCTCCCTGGAGAAAGTGGTAGCTGAGATCAAGAAAGTTTTATGGGCCAATATTGGCCAATCAATAACAGATCAATGGAAGTACATTGAAACCATTCATGAGCACATGGAGCTCATAGGCAGGGCACACAAGGAAAGCCAAAGGGCAAGGGCATCTCTAGGCACTATGCCTGAGATAGCTAATAGAATGATCAATGTTCTCAATAACCGAACAGGTCCTCAGCTGGCAGCAATAGGAATCACCAATAGAACTGACACCATCCTGCTGATAAAGAGGGTCCTCACTTTGAGAAATCTGGTGCAGACATTGGATAGAAGTTGCCAGGAGATGCAAACAGAGGTAAAAAAATTCACTGATAAATTCACAGCATTGCACAGCTGAGGCCTTCCCATCTTACTGAATAGCGCAGGAAGGCTACTATCACATGAGAACTATGCAAAAAGGGTAAATACATTTGCCACCAATCAGATCACTGCAGGATCAAGTATCCCAGAGGAAGAAGGGCTTGCATCTGGGTAGAGCCTCTATGAGAAAGTAGAAAATTTGTTTTTTATTATGAATGAAATCAGGCATCTGTTTGAAGTGCCTCCCAATTACTTTAAGTATACTGAAGCAGATGAAACATTAGGCACAATTTTGAGGCATCAGTTGCCTACACAGGAATGGTGGACCAGCATGATACAGTTATTGTTGTGAGCCAACAGGCCTTCATCAAGTTTTTTCATAAAAAATATATAAGTCATCATGTTCAAACAGCTGATACATTCACCATGGCAGTAAAAGAGTGGACTGAGCCAACTCAGCAAACCAATTCGGCCACCAAAGCAACAGTGACAGGTACAGATGATAGGGTTGAGAAAGCTACAGCACGACAGAGCCATAAAGACATATCATTCAGAATTAATGCAAAATGCTCAACCGACTCAGTGGCCTCCAAAAGTCAAAAAGCTTTCAGACAGAACTAAAGAGTATTCATTATGTATTTAGAGCAGCAATAACTTCCTTATCTGCTATTCTGAAAGTTGGTGAACGCATTTATTAATCAAATGACTCGGCGTTCAGATATTTTGTCAAAAAAGATTGTATATATGTCCCCTCGCATAAGCTTGCAGGGGTTGTTGATTTTCTCTTCGAAAGAGCCTATGTTGTAAGTTTCAGAGTTTAATATAGGGAGCTAATGGAATTTCCAAGGTTCTGTGTTGTTTGATGCGTTGTGGTGTGTTTGCTGACTGCTACAGGATTCTTGCATATTTCATGGCACAATAAGTTTCTTTAACCTTCTTGCTATGTATTTCATTCCTTCATAATCCGTTCATGTTCTATGTTTCACAGTTTAATAGCACAGAAAAAGAATAGTTTCAGGATTTATTCATTGAATACCATGAACTCAATCTATGCTGTTATGAATTTTTTCCTCCAGTTATAGTTATGAAACTGTAATTCTTAATTGCTGCACCTTCAGACTAAAACTTTCACAGTGAGTATTGTTCAGGAATTCAAACCTGCTCCTGGACAATACATCTCATTCTCACACCACCAGCTTGGTGGAAAACTCTTAATTTCCTTTCACTGGTTAATCATATTTCATAATCACAATTTCAAGTTTGTTTCATGATATATCTAAATGGCCCTGCAGTTTAAGCAATCCCACTCAACATTTCAAACAACCTATAACCACAGACTCCATTGCCCAATGGACTGAAACTATCTGAAGATCTCATCTTAGGTACTCAAAGACATCACTCAACCAAAACTTAAATCAAAACCCATACCTCATAACTAGCCTAAGATCCTCAAGAACAAAGTTAAAAATCAAAGGAGAGAGCCCTCTCCGATTACAGGTTGGCTAGAACCTGTAATCCAAAGCTTGGTTAGTGGTTACCTCGGCTGTATTCCCTCAGGAGTCAAAGGGAACAACCTGGGTGCTAACAGTGTCAAAGGACCATTCCTTCCCCAAGATGAAAGAATTTACAAAAAGAAAGGCAACAAAAAAAATAAAATCTAGGGTTCCAGACTCGGAGCAGGGCGTCAAAGGACTCCTCCCTGCCCAATACAATAACCAAAAACAAACACAACCCTTAAGAAGACCTAATACTTCTAGATCCAAAGCAGGGCATCAAAAGTCTCCTCCCTCCCTAGGGTAAAATCTAGGGTTTCCCGAAAATCACACTAGGGTTTGAAAGAAATAAATCTAACTCAGGGCCTGGAGCAGGGTGTCAAAGACTCCTCCCTCCCCAGGACAAGAGAGTGGCCCAAAATCAAACAGAAAAGAAAAAATAAACAAGCAAAAGGAACACATATGCTCAAGGCTTGAAGCAGAATGGGAAAACGCATTCTCTCCCCAGGACGAGAGATTGACCCTCTGGTTGGTTCGGATCATTGTCTTGCACCTTGTTAGCCTCCCCAGCAATGACGCCAAAATGTTGGTGTCTAGGTATGAACGATTTGTTCTCCCTATTCCGACATTAATTTATCAATCTGGGTGCATATCCTTTCAAGGCAATGCGTAAGGTATATGCAAGGGCAAAAGCGCAATCCATTCCAACCAAGGGTTCATAGTTAAGATTCAAAACATTGCTATAAGATTAACTTAAATGCAGAACTCTAGAAACAATTATAAAAAGTAAAGAACTTTAACAACAAGCATAAACTAATGAATAACACACACACAAAGATGCAACACCTGATCAGAAGAGCAGGACCAACTCTCTGATCAGGGCTGTGTTAGTCACAACAAAGATTAGAAAAAAAAAAAAGTGATACTTTATTAATTTGTAACAGGTGATTACAATATCGATGGGGGAATACCTATTTATAGGAACAATCTATCTTTTATACACAACGATGGAGAACAACATATTTCCCCAAAACATGGTAATTGTATGTTCAAAAATATACATTAGTTGAAACGACATCAATGCCAAATAAACAGGATCAGCAAGAGGTCCAAAATGGTTCAGGGATCTGTGACTCCAGCTGCACGGCCTCCCTATGGCTGGTCATTACCAGATCTACTGTGAAATGTTGAAGCAAGGGTTCCTGTTCTCCAAAAGTTGCGGTCAAACATACACTTTAGTGTTGCAAATAGGTAAGACTCCATGACTTTACTTCATTAATAAAATATTCCAATAAGACAAGTCAGGGGTATTTACCTTATAAGTTTAACATAGCAAACATGGGTAAATAAGCACAAAAAGGTCAAAAAGGATGACGGAAATGAAACCGAAAAATAGGCCGATTTGGTGCCCAATAGACACTATTGGAACCCATGAAATGGGTCAGAGGTGTTGAGCAGGCTAGGTTGCTGCACATGCTCTTCGGCCCACATTTTTACAGTTAAAATATCAACATTTTGTGTGTGCGCCAGATGCTCACACTGGTGCATGATGAGTGCCTATGGCTTGGTGAACCCATCCTGATCACAGATATGCTCATCCATCGGGTTACAAAGTTTCCCTATAAAGGGGCGGATCTTGCCAAGGAGTTTGGAAGTGGAGAAAAGGAGCTAGATGATAAGATGAAGGCTGAGTTTGGGTTAGCAAAGAAGTCAAGTGAATATTCTATCCGTTCCATTCAGGACGAAGCGGTGCACTTCACCGCCCAAATTCTTGTAGGCAATATTATGAGGAAATGTCGCACGGATGAAGTTCCGACATCTATAGTATCATTGGCTTCCTAGTGCGTGAAGGAAGTATAATATAATTGGGCATAGTATTTGTGCAAGGATATCCTCATGAAATATCGAGAAGCACAAGAAGACAGTAATCCATTTCATTATGCATGGATTTTTTTGCTCATCATATTAGTAGCATGTCGATTGCTAAAGGAGAGTCAATTTCCTCCACAGGCAGATGATTTATCGGAGGCAACAAAGTTCACTTCCCTGTGGTGAACAAAGGATCCGAATAGGATCAAGGAATCAAATATTTTCTATATTTTAATGGAAATGGATCTTCACATGGTAATCTATCAACGAACAAGGTTGTCCCCAACCTTGTTCAAGCATTTGAAGGCCTTCGCAGAGTGCAACGCCGATTTCCACAATGTCTCAATAAAGGTGAGGAAGGACCCTAAGCATATATGGCACAAGCTGCCACACTTAGTCTCAGAAATGGATGTGCAGGAGATTATGGGTATTTGGCCACTAGAGTAGCGCGAACCCACGAACGTTGGTATAGGTACCAGTAAGGGTGTCGAGAGCTCTGTTGCACAAAATCATAAATAAATAGTACAAAAGGTAGCACGAGCTTTGGATGAACAGAAGAAGAAAGAAATTGCTACTAAGATAGCTGCAGAAAAGGAATGCGTTGCGAAAGTGTGTGCTGAGGTTGAACGCACTGGCACAGAGGAAGTCGAAGCATCAGCTTCCTAGCATACCAAAGAGAAGGAACTATCAGGACAGGGCCAAGATGATGGAGAGGAGAAAAGGACTCCCTTCACATTGAGGAAGCGCGATAAGGAGACACTATCAGGCCAAGGAAGAAGCATAAATCTGATAAATAGGTGTGCATTGACCCAATGATCCTCACAGAAGGGGATCTGATGAAATTGGAGACAAGGTAAGAGACACCGCAATAGAGTTGTGGCAGCAGTTTGAACAAAAATACATGCAGACACTAGGGAGTGTCCAGAAGGATTCTCATGAGCTGGAGATCCAAACAAGCCAAATTCAAGTGAGCATTGGGCAAGCAAGCCTGGCATAAGGGAGAGAGAAAGTAGCAGAGTTGGAGAGAACTCTATACCTAGAGTCATTCCCCTACCAAAAGGATTAGTCTGCGTGGAATCCGAGGAATACAGTGTTGTGCTAAGCACATTCAAAGACATTGGGGTGAACTTAGCCGCAATGCCACTTCGGTCCCTCCATGCACTGCATCAGGGGGTTTCGGATGAGCTACGAATCAGAGAGCAGCGTGCGCTTGTAGTGATAAGCGAATTCAAAGTAAAAAATGACTAGATGTTCGCAAAGAAATATTAGGCTCTGAAAGAAAAGGAAGAGCTACAAGCATGAATTCATAACCTTTTGACAACAATCACACAAACATGCCATTCACTTCCAGAGTTAAACATTTCGGAGGATGCCACAGCAATAGAAAAATTAGGAAATTGGTTATTGTAGTCCGCGCGTCAAAGGATGAGATCAGAAAAGTCACGTTCGATTTCAAATGAAGTCACGTTCGATTTTTAGATGAATATCTGAGAGCTACAACTAAAGTTGCAGCCAACCACTCTACTAGAGGTATAGGAGAAATGCAGAGTAGATATCAAGGAAAACATGGGCACATTGGATACAGTAGTCACAGACTGCACAATGATATTTGATCAAGCCATGGAGTTATGGACGAACTTGCAGGAGGACCCAAACTTGCAAAAGCTAAACATAGACATCCAGGAGACACGGTGTAATTTTGATGAAGTCAGAGTGACTGCACGCACTTTGGTGCCAGTCCAATGCCTCGCGCGAATGTAGGAAGTCAAACAACTGCAATCACATATTGAAGAGCTATAGAGGAAATATGCCCTTCTCAAGGCCAGACTACATCCATGGATAAAGGAAACCTTCCAGCTTACTCTATCACTCCAGGAAAAGTTAAAGACACTGCATCAGACACAAAGAATGATGCGCCTAGTAGTAGAAGGCCCGATGACAGAAACATTGGTAGAGGAAGTGCATCAGGCCACAATACAGAGTTCTGCTGATGTAGCATCATTACAAGTCAAGTTAGGTGGCCTCCGCAAAAAGATCTAGGTTCTAGCCGACTAACTCGAGGGTGAGTCACCATATTTGTGTTGGGGGCCTATTGGGATAGGGTCCTAAGGGTTAATTTT
Organism: Pinus tabuliformis; assembly: GCA_031772625.1. Classification (NCBI taxonomy): domain Eukaryota; kingdom Viridiplantae; phylum Streptophyta; class Pinopsida; order Pinales; family Pinaceae; genus Pinus; species Pinus tabuliformis. Next base: position 1,064,259,406 of record CM062819.1, on the reverse strand, counting down.
GGGCTAGTTTAACCAATTTTTGTAAAAGATTTTGTAAAGGATATGTTAGCCTCCTGCTGCAGTAGGTTAATCATCTTTCATGATCGACATTTTTACATGCCAAATATGTTGTACTATGCATGCTACAATGCTCCATATTTGCTACAGATGGCCAAAGAAGTGTCCATGAGAGTGTGCTAGTCTCACTGCCACTGCTGTGTTCCAATTTTGATAAGCAATCCATTTTTTGGTTTGAGGCAGTTTTTTAGTTGGAGGACTTTAAGCGAGGCATGTCTAACTCCTCCCTTCTTCCTTTTTCCCCAAGTCACTCAATAACTTCCCCTAAAGAGGTCAAGATCTGCTTGATACCTCTTAGTTTCATCATTCTCCATATCATTTGCCTTGGTGAAGATCTGCTTCACTCAAGGAATGTACACACTTCTTCTATCAGTCATTTTCCTCCATTGATAGCCTAAGACATCATTCTTAGCGCTTTTTCTCATCAAATTCATATTAACCCCTAATTTGACTATTTAGCTCCCCAATTTTCCCCTTTTCCCTATTATTATACCATTTTTGTGCAAAAATCCCATAAAATTTATACCCTCCCCCCCGTCAGGCAATATAGCCTTAATACTCTAAAAGGTGAAGGCGTGATAAAGTCGGGCGCTAATGCAAATGTGCATGCATAGGTTATTTTGGGGGATTAAATCAACATCTGGTTGATCTAATAGCCCTAGCGCACCTTTCAAACCTATACATAGTTTACCCACTTGTCTCTAAAACCTCATAAAACCCACGAATTCGGTTTATCCAAAGTTATCCCTACGCCATTTTCCACAAATAATCATTGTTTATTAGACGGGCCCCGCCGTATCGCTTTGCCATGTCCGCGTCCCATCATCCGTCGGATTCGGGCTCTCCCATCCGCTGGTCATCGGCGATTTCGTACCACCCCCGATCGTCGTCCTTTAGCACCCGAAAAGTGTCAGAGGATGATGTAGGGCCTGAGGCACGTGTCAATTTCTTGTTGGATCAGGCGGCTTCCGACACAAACCGGGCCCGTACCAAAAGCGGTCCGATAATACCGCTTACCGCCCCCCGGTCCGCCCCGACGCCGATATTGCGATGAGATCTGGGCTGTTGGATCGGCCCACGTTGGATCCAATGGCCAGGAATTAAAGTTGTCCGCAGTGCCCGCCAAAGCCAATTTTTCATTAAAATTTCATGTTTTTGACACATCTTCTGTGTTATTTGGAAATGGGCTATTTTCAAAGGTTTTTGTATGCGGTGACTGTGCCCGCCCAACAAAGAAGAAACAATGGTTTTTGCAGCAATTTTCTAAGTCGCTCTGGCCCAAAAAACACTTCTAAAGTCATGATCCCTCCTCAGATGCCTCCAAAGCGCTGCTCCTCCATCAATTATGGAATTTTATCAGTTTAAAGGCATCATTTTTGATCGGCCAAGCATCGATAGCATCCCAAAGGCCACGGAAGCATTTGCAGCAGTTATTCTTGCATTAAATTGGCAGATAAAGGGGTGATTAGACAGTTAAAGAGTATCAGAGAGAGAAAGTGGCCTGATTCAGTGTCAAAGTGTATCAGAGGAAGCGGCAAACAGTATCAGATCAAAATATCAGCAGCCCGAAGTAGCAGAACATTAAAGAGGTTCCCATCAAAGTCAATAAAGCAGCTCAGAGCCATCAAGGCCCACCAGATCACAGTTATGAGCATTAAAGCCACTTGGTAGTAGCAGAACCACCTAGAGGGGCAATTCAAGTGTTTAAAGCCCAGATTTTGCAGAGACAGTGTACAAAGATGCATATGAGCAGCGCAGCAAGTCCCAAGGCACAGTTATTGCAGAAGTGCCAGCGCATTGCTCAAAAGACCAATAATTTATTCATTCTTATGGCTGCAGCCCCTGCGCAGTTGGTAGATAGGCATTCTTTCATTTATTTGCAATGAATGTTAGGTTAGAAGCATTCATTTCTCCAGATCTGCTATCAGATCTGTTGTTGTAGATATTTCCTCTATTTATACCACCCTCTGGATAGCATAAAGGGTTGGTTGGTTGTATTTCTCATTCCAGACTTGCGCTATAAGCTTAAGAACTTTTGTAATCAAAGATTGCTGGAATATTTGCATCTGAACTGGCTGGTTGTGCTTTCAATGGCTGAAGAGCTTGATATGGAATTCTCGTGCTTGCTCATGGTCCAATAAGTCTTTCCTCCCTCTGTTTATCAGTTTATATGTATCTGTATCATCTGTATACCATAATCTAAGTTGCAGGAAGAAGGAATAGTTCAGAGCTGGCTTTCATGCCCTCTGTGCTCAATTCTTGTAACTTTCTATGTTTTCCTCTGAATTAGTGATAAATATGCATACTTAATTGATCATGTTTAAGTTATTTCTCATTTCCGAATGTTGTTTAGGAATCCTTCAGTGCTCCTATATAGACTTTATCCACTTTCCCTCTTTGGCTGGATGAGGGATCCTTAATTGCCTCTCATCCCCTAACCTCCATTTCATCCTGGTTCCAGCATTTAATCATTGTGCCATGCGTAGCTATCCAGCTCCATATTCCCCTCTTCTTCCAAGGAAAACGCACCCTTCAGTTCACATTCATTGACTCCATGCCCAATGGTTTGAACTTCTTACACTTTGTATGCCAACTCTGCTTGAATAGATCAACCATCCCACCAAACTCAAACAAAACCCATGTGCATCATATCTAGCCTAAAATCATCCCTTAAACAAAGCTAAATCCTAAAGAGAGAGCCCTCTCTGACTGCAGGTAGGCTAGGACCTGTAGTCCAAAGATTGGTTTGTGGTTACCTCGGTCGTATCCCTTTGGGAGTCAAAAGGGACAACCTGAGTGATAACATAATGGCGACTCCACTGGGGAACGAACCCAGAATCTCTGGTTTCGCAGACCAAAATCATTGGTTTATTACTGTAAACCCCCAATTTTGACCAGTTTTCCTTGTTTTCTGGAGAAAGTGTTCCTTTTCTTCAGAGCTTCTCATGTTTAGCTCTGATCTGTGATGTTGGATAGAGATCAGGCACTTCAAGGTTGATTCATCCACCTGGCGACTCCACATCATCCTCATAATAAATACTCCACTGGAAAAATGAACCCAAAAGAGATATATGAGAAGATCAGGCTTTTGACCTGGATTACTATCCAAGAGGTCATGTTTTTTCTCCATAAAGTTTTTCTGTGTATATTGTATTTTAAAGACGATTCTATATCAGATTTTTATGTTTTTCCTTTGGAAAGTCTTGTTGAAAAGCCTCCTTTCACATTAGAGCAGCAGTCTTCAAATGTTGTTGAAGATCATCATACAGCCAAGGAGGAACCAAAAATAGAGCCCAGTCTTACAGTTCCTGTATATACTCCTGTGTCTCGTAAAGTTCCTGATAGATATAAGCCTCTCATTTTGCCTCTTGTGCTGAATCCTTTGCCTGCAAATCATCCTGAGTATCTCCCTAGATTTGATGGAGAGAATGGTATTATTGCCCAGAAACATATCCATGCTTTTGAAGATTATCTTAATATATTTGAAGTGGAAGATGAAGATGTCAGTCTTAGACTATTTGCCCTTTCTTTGCAAAGCGAAGTTACGACTTGGTTTAAAGCATTGCCTGAGGCTAGAATCTCTAGTCTTCAGCACTGTGCCAAGCTTTTCCTTGATAGATGGATGATTAAAATCAATTTCCTCTCACTCATCGAAGAATATAATCAGTTAGAAAGGCGTCCAAATGAATCTGTTCGGCAATTTTCTGATCGATTCAATCAAGTTTATCTTTCTATGCCTTTTAATATAAGACCTCCCCTTGATTTAGCTCTATTGCACTATCCTAGAGCTTTTGACCCAGAGATGGAATTCCGTTTGAGAGAAAGATGCCCGTCCACTTTGAAACAGATGCAGGACATAGCCGTGGACGTGGAGGCAAATCTAAAGAGGAGGGAAGAACAACGCAAGACAGAGCAAGAAGAAAGACTTCATAGCATGTTACAAAAGTCAGAGGAAATGATGCAGTTGATCACAATGAAAGTTGAATGCTTAGAGCACAAGAACACATCTGTTGTGCATGAGGAAAGTAGTGACATTCACGAACAAACCTACCACAAATCAGATGACATATTCATAGAGCCATATGTGAAGGAGCAGTCTCCTGATATACTGTGTGAATATAATAGCTTCTCTTCTTTCAACTGTCTGCCCAAATATGATCTGTATGATGATGATTATGAGCCTAACGACCAAATCAGCTTTGCATAGGAATCAGATCCTATTTTGGCAGGAAACGAATTTCAGGCTCAGCAGCTTGAATGTAATGATCAACTTGCCCAGTTCAGCTATGAAGTAAAGGAGGAAAGCGCAGAAAGTTTTGATTTCAACGAAGGAACTTTAACATTTTGTTTTGAGTCTTTTCAATTTATCAGGGATAATTATCATGCTATGTATGATCAAGTGTCACCTTGTGTTGCTATTGACCACCTGGAGGTTTATCAAAATATTGTTCCAAAGGTATTGCCTCTAGTTTTGCAGCCCCAAAGAGCCATCGAATATCAGATTGAGGAAGACTTAGAAGCAGCAGCATATGATCAAATGATCCAAGTGGATCCCCTGCCTCTTTGTTTTCATCCATCTGAGTTATTCGAAGAAGAAGAAGAGGAGCAGCCTGCGCAGATCAGTCAAGTCCTATTCGAGCGAGATTGTAATAAATTGCAAGCACCTCTGCAAGTTTTGAATGACCTATCTGCTGGCAGGCAGAATGATGAAAGAGATCAGCGCTTTTCTCCATTAGCAGGCTGCAAGGCTCAGTATCGAGTTGTTGATGATCTCCCGACTCCAAGGCATGATAGCTGTCCCAAACTTTTGTACAGTTCTTTATTTCGGCCTAGCAATTGTATATATATGTTGCAGGACAGTTTTGTACAGTGTTTAAACACAACGAAGGAGGTCAGTAGCTTCCTGATCTTCTCAAATATTAACAAAGTCACATCAGATTGCAAGATCTCAGTTTTTCTCATCGGCAAGCACAAGCAGCAAAGCTCACTGATGTTTATTTTTCTTAAATGGTTGCATTGGTTATTTCACTTCACCTAACGGCAAATTAAGTGCTGGTTAGGGTAGGTAGGTAGGTAGGATCAATAAGCTAGCCAAATGGAATTTTGCAGAATACAACAACAGTTGAATACAAGGCAGTCTAACCTGCTGTTCTTGGCTTTTCGTAAGGAAAAGCCATCCCCAAGTGGAGCCATTGTTAGCCTCCTGCTGCAGCAGGTTAATCATCTTTCATGATCGACATTTTTACATGCCAAATATGTCGTACTATGCATGCTGCATTGCTCCATATTTGCTACAGATGGCCAAAGAAGTGTCCATGAGAGTGTGCTAGTCTCACTGCCACCGCTGTGTTCCAATTTTGATAAGCAATCCATTTTTTGGTTTGAGGCAGTTTTTCAGTTGGAGGACTTTAAGCGAGGCATGTCTAACTCCTCCCTTCTTCCTTTTTCCTCAAGTCACTCACTAACTTCCCCTAAAGAGGTCAAGATCTGCTTGATACCTCTTAGTTTCATCATTCTCCATATCATTTGCCTTGGTGAAGATCTACTTCACTCAAGGAATGTACACACTTCTTCTATCAGTCATTTTCCTCCATTGATAGCCTAAGACATCATTCTTAGCACTTTTTCTCATCAAATTCATATTAACCCCTAATTTGACTATTTAGCTCCCCAATTTTCCCCTTTTCCCTATTATTATACCATTTTTGTGCAAAAATCCCATAAAATATATACCGCCCCCCCTTAGGCAATATAGCCTTAATACTCTAAAAGGTGAAGGCGTGATAAAGTCGGGCACTAATGCAAATGTGCATGCATAGGTTATTTTGGGGGATTAAATCAACATCTGGTTGATCTAATAGCCCTAGCACACCTTTCAAACCTGTACATAGTTTACCCATTTCTCTCTAAAACCTCATTAAACCCATGAATTCGGTTTATCCAAAGTTATCCCAGCGCCATTTTCAACAAATAATCATTGTCTTTTAGACGGGCCCCACCGTATCGCTTTCCCATGTCCGCGTCCCGTCATCCGTTAGATCCGGGCTCTCCCATCCAACGGTCATCGACGATTTCGGACTGCCCCCGATCGCCGTCCTTTAGCGCCCGAAAAGTGTCAGAGGATGACGTAGGGCCTGAGGCACGTGTCAATTTCTTGTTGGATCGGGCGGCTTCTGACACAAACTGGGCCCGTACCAAAAGCGGTCCGATAATACCGCTTATCGCCCCCCGGTCCGCCCCGACGCCGATATTGCGATGAGATCTGGGCCATTGGATCGGCCCACGCCAGATCCAACGGCTAGGACTTAAAGTTGTCTGCAGTGCTCGCCAAAGCCAATTTTTCATTAAAATTTCATGTTTTTGCCACATTTTCTGTGTTATTTGGAAATGGGCCGTTTTCAAATATTTTTGTATGCGGTGACTGCGCCTGCCCAGCAAAGAAGAAACAATGGTTTTTGTAGCAATTTTCTAAGTCGCTCTAGCCCAAAAAACACTTCTAAAGGCATGATTCCTCCTCAGATGCCTCCAGAGCACTGCTCCTCCTTCAATTATGGAATTTTATCAGTTTAAAGGCATCATTTTTTATTGGTCAGGCACCGATAACATCCCAAAGGCCACGGAAGCATTTGTAGCAGTTATTCTTGCACTAAATTGGCAGATAAAGGGGCGATTAGATAGTTAAAGAGTATCAGAGAGAGAAAGTGGCATGATTCAGTGTCAAAGTGTATCAGAGGAAGCAACAAACAGTATCAGATCAAAATATCAGCAGCCCTAAGCAGCAAAACATTAAAGAGGCCCGCATCAAAGTCAATAAAGTAGCTCAGAGCAATAAAAGCCCACCAGATCACAGTTATGAGCATTAAAGCCACTTGGTAGCAACAGAACCACCTAGAGGGGCAATTCAAGTGTTTAAAGCCTAGATTTTGCAGAGACAGTGTACAAAGATGCATATGAGCAGCGCAGCAAGTCCTAAGGCACAGTTATTGCAGAAGTGCCAGCGCATTGCTCAAAAGACCAATAATTTATTCATTCTTATGGTTGCAGTCCCTGCGCAGTTGGTAGATAGGCATTATTTCATTTATTTGCAATGAATGTTAGGTTAGAAGCATTCATTTCTCCAGATCTGCTATCAGATCTGCTGTTGTAGATATTTCCTCTATTTATACCACCCTCTGGATAGTGTAAAGGGTTGGTTGGTTGTATTTCTCATTCCATACTTGCGGTATAAGCTTAAGAACTTCTGTAATCAAAGATTGCTGGAATATTTGCATCTGAAGTGGCTGGTTGTGCTTTCAATGGTTGAAGAGCTTGATATGGAATTCTTGTGCTTGCTCATGGTCCAATAAGTCTTTCCTCCCTCTGTTTATCAGTTTATATGTATCTGTATCATCTGTATATCATAATCTAAGTTGCAGGAAGAAGGAATAGTTCAAAGCTGGCTATCATGCCCTATGTGCTCAATTCTTGTAACTTTCTATGTTTTCCTCTGAATTAGTGATAAATATGCATAATTAATTGATCATGTTTAAGCTATTTCTCTTTTCTGAATGCTGTTTAGGAATCCTTTAGTGCTCCTATATAGTCTTCATCCACTTTCCCTCTTTGGCTGGATGAGAGATCCTTAATTGCCTCTCATCCCCTAACCTCCATTTCATCCTTGTTCCAACATTTAATCATTGTGCCATGCGTAGCTATCCTGCTCCATATTCCCCTCTTCTGCCAAGGAAAATGCACCCTTTGGTTCACATTCATTGACTCCATGCCCAATGGTTTGAACTTCATACACTTTGTATGCCAACTCTGCTTGAATAGATCAACCATCCCACCAAACTCAAACAAAACCCATGTGCATCATATCTAGCCTAAAATCATCCCTTAAACAAAGCTAAATCCTAAAGAGAGAGCCCTCTCTGACTGCAGGTAGGCTAGGACATGCAGTCCAAAGATTGGCTTGTGGTTACCTCGGCCGTATCCCTTTGGGAGTCAAAAGGGACAACCTGAGTGATAACAGGATGTAAATTCTCCACAAAATGTAGAAGCGGAGAACACAGCTAAGTAGAAACCAAAGGGGATTTAGCCCCTTGTTTGGGTAAGTTGTAGGTTAGTTTTGAGACTCACCCATAGGTTACAGGCCATGGTATTGTATTGGAAAATCTATATATAGTTGATTCATAGCGAGTCTAAGAGTCAGTAGAATGAATCTAAGATAGAAGATTATTGTTTGAGAAAGTGGTAAGGTAGGAAAGCTCAGTTTCGTATACTAAGGCGAAACGAGAAGGCTCCTGTAGCTAAGTGCACAAAGACCTTGACAAGTTCGTATCTGAGTGGGTGGGCCCCTGTAGCTGAGTGCACAGGGTGGAAGAGTCTGTAAATTGAATGCTGAATCTAATAAAGATTGATTTTGGAACAAATATCTTGCCTTGTGTATTATTATCCTTTCTATTCAAGTTATGCTATATGGTTTAACAATTTGTTTCTGTGAAATGAAGTATGATTGTTGCGCGAACCTCTTGAATCTTTAATATTTATGCATGAACTAAGTAACAACCTATTTTCGTGAAGATAAGGGCTAATTCTATTATGATTTATGTTGACTTGGGTAGCTCTATAAAAAGGCAGATATAGGGTTACTATTTAGTGCAAGAAAGTGGACAATCTGCTTCTTGTAGGTCCATAAAGTCTGATCATAGACCTTCGCAAAGATATAAAAGTCATTTTCTTAGAGTTGAAATAGTGGGCCATAGAAAGACACAGATCTCGGTGAAGTTAGATCTCAGTGATAAGGGCTTAAGATCACTTATCACATGGTCTCTGGATGTAAAAACCTGGTTCTAGCACCCCCCAATATTGATTCGAGTAAGACTACAGCCTATGTTATGCAGGTTGTTGCCGAAAGGGCCAATATTTAGGGTTTGGTTGGTTGGTGCGAACAACTCTAAACCTGGGTCAGGCTCCCTTAAGCCAATAGTAGGGGTAACAATTCCACCTCATTCAGGAGGCAAACTATGAATACGATGTTATCGTCGATGAACAAATTCATCCAAGGTGGTAGCTTATGATTTGAGTACAATTATGTTAGTACAAACACCCTAAGGCCAAAAAAACTAACGCAGACCAAACAGAACACACTAGAAATGTCCTAGAATATAACACACGCAAACCAAAATACAAAGACAATGGTGGTGGAATAATTATACTAGCAACCTTCTTCCCAGCCCTTTTATCTGTGAACTCGGTACAAGTTCCCTTATTAGTCTTGGGGCACCCACTGAAAGGAATGAGAGAGTATCACTAATATTTTTCCAAGGTACAATTAACTCGCACTCCTATCTCGAAGACCCTAGCCTAAGATAGTGTTGGTGTACTACCAACGAAAATAAAAGATGAATCTAGTTAATTTTATTATCGCGTTGATTTTAGTGGTTGTTGTTTACACAAGTGGGATGTGGCATGAAACTGAGATGGTGTGAATGAATCTTATTTAGTCACCCTAATGTAGCTATATGCAATTTACAGTTTTCAATTCAATGAATGCTAACTACAGGAGGGTAAGAGCCTTCTAACACACTAATTCCTATTATGATGCACCTCTAAATCTTCTTGAATGCAAATTATCCCAAATTTATGAATTAATGACCCAAAACAAACTAAGAAGGAAAACCAAAACAATCGGAAAAGAAACCAGAGGAAAATTCTTGCAAGAAAGAATGAAAAGCAGTTCAAAAGCATCACATCTAGGAAAACAAAGCCCAATCAAAGAAACACACTAAAAGTGATCAAATCAAAAGCCAAAATAAAAAGAAGGAAGGCAATATCAACAAGCTAGGGTTGTAGAACAATGGCACAACAAAGGTCAATGTTCTACAAAGGTCAAAACCAGACCCTAGAGGTAGGAAGGCCTAAAAAATATCAAATGAGAGTGATACAAAACAATGAAAACACACTCAAAAGAACTTTCCTAGCTGACAATTTCACAACCATTCACAACACCACCAATTGTGACTAAAACAAATAAGAGAGTGGATAGGTAACTTAAAAACAAGTGACCAAAGCACACAAAGGAAACAAAAAAAACCAAAGTGGGATATCGAAGAGATCTAAGTAGTCACCAAAAGCAGCCAAACATATTTGAAACAAAGATCTAGAGATGAGAACACTAGTCCTCAACTAAAGCACACAAAGAATTCTTCAAGAGAAACCTTGAAGAACACAAGCAATGGATGATCCCAACCAATAAATAAGAAATGACTCAGATCTGATAGAGATTAGTAGCTATTAGCAACAAAAACAAATAGATCCAACAAATAGTAGCAAGTTTTGAAGAAAAACACCTAAAAAATAAAGCAAATAAGCTAAAAGAAAACCCAAAAATTGGGAAAACAGATAGAAAACAGGTTGATTTTTCAATCAGCCATATCTTCCTCATACAGACTCTGTTTCAGTGGTTTTTTTTAGGTAAAAAATCAAGAGGATTATAGATCTATAGTTTTTTTTACTAATTTTTGTATAGAAAATAATAGAACAAACATAAAAAATAGTGGCATGAGAGGGCGAAAGTAACACAAACTGCCTAATTTTCAATTAGCCATAACTTCCTCATACGGAGTCTATTTTCAGCGATTTTTTTTGGGGGGTAGAAATATAAGAAGAATACATATATATGGTGATTTTTACTGAATTTGGTCTAGAAAAGAACATAAATGAAAATAAAAAATAGCCTTGCGTGAGGGAATAAGAAAAACAAATTGCCAAATTTTCAATTGGTCATAACTTCCTCATACAGAGTCCATTCTCAGTAATTGTTTTTTTTTGGGGAGGGGGGGTATAAATCTAAGAGGAGTACAAATATTCAGTTATTTAAATCAAAATTTGTACAGAAAATTCCAAAACGCAATTTTAATTCCCAAATTTGTTCTTATCTCATACAAAAAACAAAAATAAAACTCTAGATCTAAGATCAGGTGAGATTTGAAGCAAGTAAAATCAATGGAGATCAAAATGGATCCAAAAAACTATAGAAAACTCAATGGGAACAAGAGAAAAAAAAAATAGAGAAGAAGAGGAAATCTGAAAAAAAGAGGGAAAAATAAAAATGCTCTCATTGAAAGCACCAATTTTGTTGCATTTAATTATTCAAGGAGTTATTGCTCTGCGATCTCATGCCCAATTGAGATCACTAGATAGAAAAATATAATGGCTAATACAATCTAATAATGACCCCCCAATCCAAACGGTCATGTACATAACAAGCGATCCTCGCATGTCGAGGAAGGGTTTTGAGGTTGATGCATATCTTGCGCTCCACTCAAGCAATCCAACATGTCTACACCAGATCTCTATCCCTGCACAAACACACAACTAAACAAGTACAATGGTTAATCTTCCTCAGAAGATCATCAGATGAAAAGCAATAGATACGATCATACAACATACTGAACACAAATTCAAGGAAGGGAACATAGATTTTTATTAACCATATAAATGAAATTATATTAAATGTATACCTTCAACAAATAAAATCCTCTCCTCCAATTTATAGCATGTTGTCCTCTCCCAAGACAGAAGAGCTCTTGCACTATAGTTTGGATACTCTCCCCCCTTCCCTCTTGGTGAGATTATAAAGTCTCATTCCATCCTCCAAGAGAATGTATCTAGACACCTAGGGGTTTGAGAAGTTAGGAAAATTCTACAATAATGGACCCTCAGCCAACTCATACACAAGTGGGTCAATTTGATCTCATTGGGAATGGAAAAATCTAGAAACCTTTTTCACAATTATGATATTTTTCTCAATTATCTCAATTATGAAATAAATATTATCTCATAATTATAATATGTTGGCAAAATAATTATGAGAAATTGCTCAATTATGTAATTTCACCCTTTTATTATGTGTTAAATCTCACATAAGTAAAAGAAAAGGTTAAAAACAATGAATTTAAGCCAAACAACTTAGGTAAGTTGATATTGGGTTTCTCTCACTATAATGGAGTGGAAAATTGGGTTATAACATATTTGATTAACAAACCCAATGGATCAAGTGGTTACCCCTAGAAAAATGGTCATATAACTCTTACTTCCATACCACAGCAAAAATGACCCCATTTATGGTACTTTATGGATTGTAGGTTTTAACCCCGTACAAAAATTACCTGCATACGAATTCTAAAACACATAAAATAAACAATGCGAGAGCATAACACAAAAAACACATATACACAGATATTTTCCCCTAGATCCCAAAACTGGGACTACCAACTTGATTTTTCATTATGTTCCTTTCAATGTTATAATACATATTTATACATGTTGAAGCATCCAATACCATGGACCGAAAACTATCGCATCCAAAACCATGGACCAAAAACCATCTTGTCCAAAAACATGTGCAAAAATCATGCACAAAACCATAGGTGGGTCCGCCCAACCTAACATTGGTTCCAAAACCAAAATTTTCTAGGACCCCATAGAGTGAGGTTACCTGCACCCCTCAAACCCCTTCTGACCCCCCCACTACACAATTAGCGCAACAAAATGGGGGCTCCACCCCCCCTCTTACCCCCTATTTACCTACGTGGGCTAGTCGTGGAAAGAATATAACACAACCCAACATTCTCCCACTTGTTGTTTTCTTTCCACAAGGGTCCACAAGAGAGCTTAGTCATTTATCCAGCCCTGCAATGCCCATTGTTTCTCTACACCAATAGAACTTCTCAAAGCTCATATATTTTTTCAATGCATCTACAGTATTCTTCAAAGTGTCCACCTTTTGCAACAACACCTTTTTGTCTTCTATCATATCCCTCACAAAGTGATACTAAACATCAATGTGATTTGTATTTGAATGATATATAGGGTTATTTGCCAAGAAAATTGCACTTTGGCTATCACAGTCTATCCTTATAGCTCCTTGTACTAACCCCATACTTGAAAACAATCTCTGCAACCAAACTACTTCCTTGCTTGCATGAGTGGCTTCCATGTATTCTGCCTCTATAGTTGATAGTGCCACTACAGATTGTTTTTTACTCATCCAACTGATTGCACCTCCAAATAGGTTAAACACATACCCACTTGTAGATCTTCTCTAATACCGATCTCAAGCCTAGACTACATCAACAAAGCCACGAATATCCAACACTCTGTCCATTCTTGGTCTTCCTTGGTAGCACAAACCATAATCACTAGTGCCATGTAAATACCTGAAAACTCGCTTCACTGTTGTCCAATGCTCCTTTCCTAGTTTTGACATAAACCTGCTCAATACTCCCATTGCATGTGCAATGTCTGGTCTAGTACAGACCATTGAATACATTAGACTACCGACTACACTTGCATATGGAACACGAGACATGTCCTCTTCCTCTTCTTATGTCTTGGGACACTGTTCAGTAGATAACTTTACACCTACATAATAGGAACCTTCACCGATTTATTATCTTGCATATTAAATCTCTACAATATTCTCTTGACATACTTCCTCTGGTTTAACCAAAGCTTCCTCTTTGCCCGATCTCTTTTAATTTCCATGCCCAAAATATAGTTTGCAGCACCAAGATCTTTCATGTTGAATTTGGAGGACAATTAGGTCTTCAAATCCTGGATAATTTCTTTGTAATTTCCAACCAGCAACATATCATCCACATACAAGACCAAATAAATAACACGGTCACCAATTAATTTAAAATACACACAGTAATCTGCTTTGCTTCTGGTGAAGCCAAGTCCCCGTATAAATGTATCAAATTTCTGATACCACATCCTTGGTGACTGTTTTAACCTATACAGAGACTTCTTTAACTTGCATACCAGTTCTTTCTTACCCTTCACTGCAAATCCTTCAGGTTGCTTCATCTAGATTTCCTCTTCTAGATCCCCCTGAAGAAATGTTGTCTTCACATCCATTTGTTCTACCTCAAAATCAAAAGCAGCAGTAACAGATAAAAGTAATATAATAGAAGTTACCTTCGCAACAGGAGAAAAAATATCACCAAAATTAATTCCTGGCACCTGGGAATAACCTTTTGCTACCAACCGAGCTTTGTATTTCTCCACCTTTCCTTCTACATTTGTCTTCTTCTTGAACACCCATTTGCTGCCAATGGGTTCCTTCCAACTGGCAACTCCACTAGATCCCAAGCCTCATTTTTGTGCAAAGATGCTATTTCATCAACCATGGCCTCTTTCCAAAGTTTTCCATCCTCTGAATCTACTGCTTCCTTCATAGTTCTAGGATCATCATCAGTAATAGATAAAGAAAAAGTTGAACAGAAAGCAGATGGACTATACCATTATGGCTGCCTTCTTTCTCAAACTGATCTTCTCACACCTAGAGTTTGTGGCTCTTCATCTTCTGAATCCTCCTCTATTGTAGAGTCTGATTCTTCCTCCATTAGCTCAAACTCTATCTTCTCAGGTTCCTTGTTACTGGGTTTTAAAGCTTATAACCCTTTAAACCATCCTTATACCCAATAAAGATGCACTTTTAGATTTACTATCCAACTTGGTTTATTTCTCCTTTGGAACATGTACATATGCATCACATCCAAATACCCTCATATGTGAAATAGAGGGTTTCTTACTAGTCCATACCTCTTGTGAAGTTTTATCCTCCAACGTTGATGAAGGTGATCTATTGACTAGGTATCATGCTATCGCCATTGCCTTTGCCCAGAATGCCTGTCCTAACCCGACACCACTGAGCATGCTTTTTGCCCTTTCCATCAATGTCTTGTTCATTCTTTGTGAAACTCCATTTTGTTGAGGTGTATATGGAGTAGTCTTCTGCCGTGCTATAGCACACTTCTTACAGAATTCTTCAAATTCCTTACTGCAAAACTCTCCACCGTTATCTGTCCTCAACACCTTTATCTTCTTCTTTGTCTAGTTTTCCACCATAGCCTTGAATTCTTTAAACCTGTCAAAGAATTCATATTTCTTCTTAAGGATATATATCCATGTATTCCTTGAGAAGTCATCTATAAATAATATATAGCACACAGACTTACCCAGTGATGGAACCTTCACAGGTCTAAACACATCACTATGCACAAGCTCTAATATATGTTTCTCCCTCTTACCACCAGAGGGGAAACTCACCCGATTTTACTTCCCATATACAAAATTTTCACAAAAATCAAAATCCAGAGGGCTAATACTCATACCTTCTACCATACCTTTACCATGAAGTATTCGAAGGCCCTTCTCTCCAATATGTCGAAGCCTTTGATGCCGCAACATGGTCTTCTCTCTAGAGACCACTAGATTTTCTGCTCCACTTTCAGGAACCACAAAACTGTTGCACCCATAAAACAACCATGCTACCTTCCAGCTTGTATATAGTTCCAATCTGAACTCCTCACATTAATACCAGTTATCCCCGAACCATCTTGTAGGTATCCTTCTCAAACATTGTTTTTACACCTGCATCATCCAACTTGCTTACATAAATCAAATTTCTAGCTAATGCAGGAATATGCAGAACACCAGGAAGTGTTTTAACCCTTCCACCTTGCAACTACAACTTTACTTTTCCACGACCAATTATTCTAGCCTTCGTATCATCCCTTAAGAATACATCACCACCATCATATTTCTCATACTTGTAGAACCACTCTGTATGGAGAGTGAAGTGAAAGGATGCACCTGAGTCAATCAACCATGCCTCATGATCTACATGTGTACTTGAATAAGCCAAGTACACATCCCCACCTTCATCTGAGGTGGTTTTCACCTCTAGAGAAGAAGCATCATCAAATCCCTTTCCTTTATTAGGAGCTTTAGATTTATAGTCCCTTTTGTAGTGCCCTTCCTTTCTGCATTTCCAGCACACCACCTTTACAACTTTTCCTAGAGATTTAGATCTCCCTCTAGATTTATATCTCCCACTCGATGACTTATTTTTGTTTATGTTCTAGGACCGTCCTTGTACAGACAAGGCGTCACCATTCTGGCTCTCCATATTTTTCCATCTCATCTCCTCCGTTAGTAAGGATGAGACTATTTCATCAAACTACAAGGTAGTTACATTGCTACCTATTGCAATAACCAAAATATCCCACGAATCTAGTAGAGAACACAACAAATTGATGCACTTATCTTCATCTAACATTTTAATATCAATAGATGCTAACTAACTTACCATAGTATTAAATGCATTCATATGCTCTGTCACCGAGTCTCCATCTTTCATCCTCAGGTTATACAACTTTTTCCGCATGAATAGTTTATTCACCAGAGACTTAGATTGGTATAAAGTCCCTAACTTGTCCAACAAAGCCTTCACTGTAGCTTCTCCTGATACATTCAGCAATACTAAACCTTAGACACATAATCGTGTTGTGCTCTTTGCCTTCTGATCCAACTTCTTCCATTATTCATTGGACACTCCTATTGGTTTAGTACCCGGATCTACCGTGATCCACTTATCTTTATCCACCAATAGATCCTCCATCTTGAGTTTCAACAACTTAAAACTCTGACCATTAAATTTCTCGATCTCTATCTTTCCACTGCTCGCCATATTCTTTCACCACCAAAATCAATCTCACAGATCTCCCACTGAACAGGGTCTACCACAGGCCCGAGTGAAATCCCTCAACAACAAAGGAGTCCCCTTGAAGCCAAAATAGCTCTGATACCGAATGTAGGTTTTAACCCCATACAGAAATTACCCACATATGAATTCTAAATCACATAAAATAAATAATACGAGAGCATAACACATAAAACACATATACACAGAGATTTTCCCCTGGATTCCAAAACCGGGACTACTAGCTTGATTTTTCATTATGTTCCTTTCAATGTTATAATACATATTTATACATGTTGAAGCATCCAATACCATGGACCGAAAACCATCACGTCCAAAAACATGTGCGCAAATCATGCACAAAACCATAGGTGGGTCTGCCCAACCTAAAATAGCTTCCAAAGCCAAAACATTTCGGGGCGCTGCCCTGAACCCCATAGAGTGGGGTTTACCTACACCCCTCAAACCCCATATGACCCCCTCGCTACACAGTCGGCACAATGAAAGTGGGGCTCCACCCCCCATCTAACCCCCCAATTAACTACATGGGCTAGTCATGGAAAGAATATAAAACAACCCAACATAGATATCATCCACCATCCATAACATTGTATTTAAGAGACAATTCTAATGTTCAAGTAGTGGAATATCACGTCGAGCATCAACAACAAGTTCTCCAAATCTTAAAGGATAACCTAACTTTGGCACATAATCAAATGAAACAACAAGAAGATTTTCATCATGGTTAAAGAAATTTTGATGTGGAGGATTGGATATTTTTATGACTACAACCATACAAGCAAATGTCCCTCAAGCAAGCTAAGAAGGATAATAAATTATCACCCAAATACTATGGCCCTTACAAGGTGTTTAAAAATATTGGTATTATGGCATACAAATTGGAGTTTCACGCATCTTCGCGAGTACACATAGTTTTCTATGTTTCATGCTTAAGGAAGGTTCTAGGTGACAAGCTTCCAGTTCAAATTATATTTCTAGAACTTGACGAGGAAGGAAAAATCGTATTGGAGATTGAAGTAATCACAGAAACAAGAATATGACAACTATAGAATATATCAATTTCAGAGTATCTCATTAAGTGGAAGAACTTACCTATTGAATACTCCACATGGGAGGATGAGTATTTTATTTAGAAGCATCCAAAACTACTCATGCATTGAGGAAAACACTTTTTTGAAGGAGAGGGGCATGTTAGGTCCCTATAATGATAGTGTGTCACCCATATTGTTTTTTTATGCCACATAGAAACCCACTATTGTTATTATTGTGACATTACATTATTATTGTTATGTAGGCCCTAATTATATTTTGACCCAAGAGAATCCTATGTATACCAAGGATGATCTTGTCATTTGAATCATCCAATAATTCATTTATGTGATGTAAAAAGAGGTTTACCCCTCAAAAAGGCTTATTTTCAAGTCATTGATCTATCTTTTCCTATGTTTTTGTGAGTTGGTTACATAAAAATTCCAAGGTTATGAAGATGACATATGAATGAAATTTACTTATGGGTTTGATGGTAATGTAGCTCGAATTGGTGATTTGGTAATGGTTGTAATAGAGGACTTAGTGGATCAAGCCACATGGCTCCCCCAATAGGGTGATCACTACTTTAAAAATAATAGGTGGAGAAGTGAGCCTAGAGTTGATTCCTTAATTAATTGGAGCTAGAACCATCCTCTTACATCATGGAAAAATGGTAGGCCATTACCTTCCTTTATCACATATGTTTACTTCTACATTTTGAAGCTAGTGAGTGTATAAATTTCCCCTATTTCAATTAGGGGAATTTTGAGGTAAAATTTTTGATTCAAAACAAAACATATACCAACAAAATTAACTTTAAATTAACCAATAGGATTCAAATATGATGATGTCATCCCCAAAGGAAAATATTTTGTAGGGAAAAGAAGAAAACTACCTTTTTAAAATTGTATCTGTGTATTATCTTCCTATAGGTTTTCTAAAATTCCAATTGTATACACCTGTTAGATGTAGACTCAAATTTCACATCCAACAAGTACCCACTCAACATATTTCTGAGTAGACACACATTGGAAAAAAAAATGAAAACACATGAAAAAAAATGTGTTGAACATGTTTTTTCATTTTTTTTTTATGTGGGTCTACTTAGAAGAATGCATAGTGGGTACTCGTTGGATGTGGAATTCGATTCCCCATCCAAAAGGTGTATGCACTTGGAATTTGTGTAAACCTATACGGAGATAAGCCAAAAAAAACACTAAAAATGTAGTTTCCTTTATTTTTCTTTAAAAAATCATATCTCTTATTTTATTATTTTAACTATTATTTTATTATTTTCCTTAGGAGGCCCATTTTAGACCTCAAAAATTCCTTAATTTCTATATAAGAGATTAGCACACATGGAAAAGGGTGTCCAATAGAACTCTAGGGATGCAAAGGACAACTTGTATCACCACAGCCTCATTAAGATTTTAATTGTGATGAATTAAGAAAAAGAAAGATATATGGGATGCCTTTGTGACCAAAAATTAGTTTGGTAATCACCTTCCATCACCACAGGTGATACCAAAAGGGTTCACTAAAATGGTTTCTGAGGAAAATTTAGAAAAATTCAAAGAGAAGTCTGAGGATGATGACATTGATAATGGTGAGAAGGGAAGTGCTCAAGATAATGAAGATTGTAACCCCTACAAGGAAGACCCCAAGAAGGCTAGAAAAATAAATAAGGAACCCTTTATTGCATCAAGGAGAGTAACTAGAAGCATGGTAAGGAGGAAATTTCGTAAACACGTTATCTCATCTTCTTGTGTACCTTAAATTTCACTCCCTAACTCTCCTAATGAACCAACTCCTCTGCCTTCTAGTAAGCCCTATTTTTCACCTTCTCCTCACTTTTATAACGAGTTGTTAGACTCATGTAAATCCTTCTCTTATGTCCACACAATTACTATGTATATTCATGTTAAATGAAAATGGTTTGTCACCTCTTCACTTAAAGATCCAAGAATGAAGTATGCAATAACATAGGTTCCTAGTTACCATGACTTTGATGGTCCCTTTGCCTAGGATAACTTTGAGCATGTAATTGAATTTTATGATCCTATAAACCCTACCATGTCTTCTACTATATCTTGAATACCTTTGAATCAGGTCTTGAGGAAGAAAATTGAGAAATTTGAAGATTAAAATAGAATAATTTAGATATTCTTGATTGATATGTTAAGAATGAGAATTCCATTTTGAAAATAAACAATGAAAAATTGCATCAGAAAATTGTTAAGATATAAAAAGAAAAGAAGTTACTCAATATGGCTAGAAAATGGTATAGGGAAAGCTTTTACATGGAGATACAGAACAAATATCTGCAAAATAAACTATGAGAAATAAAGAGAAAGGGTGGGCCTACTACGAATATCAATATTGGCAATTAATAAAGCTACAAAATTATCACAATTTTGATTAGTTTTGTTCAAGGAAGTTTCTAGTATTGATTTGGTTATGCTATTATAATTTTGTTATGTGAGGACACACAAAATATCATCCTTGGGGGAGATGGCAGGGACCTAAATTGACATTGTCTCTACAAGAAATTAACTTCCTTATACCCTCCTCCATAAACCCACATTTTTTCCATAATATACCCCTTCCTATCACCTACTAAAGGAAAATCATGTTATACAGATTAAAAGGTAAAAATACATTGTTAATCATTAAAGTCCATATTTCAAATGCATTAAAAGGGATTAATTTATATTTTCACCACTAATGAAGATTAATGGATATAGGTCTTATAACTCATTTAAGTACTTGCAACCATACTCCACAGTTAACCTAGGAACGTATTATCATGATGGAAAATAGCATATGGGTTATTTTCACGATATCCTTAGGAAGGTCCCTCATCCTCCACTTCAATCTGGTAGTATTTCAGGAGAGCAGAGATCAAAACATTTCATATCAGAGCCCTTGATCCTACGGTTTTGTTGCTTCAAATAGGTCCTCGTGGCATTTTTGTTATAAAGATTTTGTAGGAGTTTTTAGATAGTGAAATATGAAGAAGATTGATAAGACATATTGGGAAATATTTGGTTCAATTTTCAAATCTTCGTTTTCTATATTTTTGGAGATATGGTCCAAGGAATTTAAGGTTTTTGAATGCTACTAAATTTTGTCTCAAACAGGTGAGTTCGAACTTTTCACTGTAATTTTTTTCAGTGAGGCTTCAAACCATGAAACTTAGACCACATTAAGGAAAAATTGTGGAAAATATGTATTTCAAGTTACAAATATTGGTTCAATACATTTTTAGAGATGTTCTTAAAGGAAGTTGGGGTTTTTGTATGCTCTAGAAATCAGTTTCAAATAGGTCAATCTAGATTTTTTGTTGTATTTTTTTCTATAAAGTTTCCTAAAGTGAAGCTTGGACCATATTAAGGAGAAATCTCAGGGAATACCTCATTAATTTTCTAGAATTCGGTTCATTATACTTCCATATTTGTACTCTATGGAAGTTAGGCTTTGTGAACAGTCATAAAATAAATTTTAAATAGGTCAGCTTGGTATTTTTGCTATATTTTCATCTTGGGAAGTTTTCATACTGTGAAATCTTCAAGAATTTTAGAAGACATCTAGAAGTACCTCGGGTACAAGTTCAAAAATTATATTTCAAGAATTGGACACATGGCATGCTATACAATTTTGCTCATGGGAAGAGGCCAAAATTCAACAAGTTTTGGGAAATTTACTATAACATTTATTTGGCACATCAGATTTAGTTCAAAACTATGGAGTTTAAAACTACATACCAGAGTATTATAGAAAAAAATTCAGATCTAGAAGGCCTCAAATCTTAGAGATATATCAATAAAAGTTTAGGCAATATGATATTCTCCTAATTAAGTTATGTAACTTACTAGTGACCTAATTGTTGATTAGAAGATCTCTTTTTTTAGTTGTAATAAATAATAGTGTTATTATTATTTTCCAAGATTCCTCCAAACAAATCTACCACACCAATTAAATATATTGAATTCCCATCCTTGAATCCTGAATAAAGTGAAGATTTATAATTTGGGTTATATCAATTACAGAAGAAAGGTAATGAAATGGATGGTACTAATGTTGAAAAAGGTGGATTTCTCAGGTTCTCAAGAAAATATTAAAAGAGAAATGTAAAAGAAGATGAATGAAAATAAAGAAGAAATACAAAAATCCATGATTTCCATACATAATGTTCTCCCAGAGATGCTTCCTAAAAAATATGTTGATATCTAAGGTAATCATGAACATAAGGAGAATAATATTGTTGAGAATCAATCTCATATGGGGAGTATGCTATCAAAATTAGAGAACAAAAATTTTGAATTGTAGAACCATAGTCATGAATTTTCAATCCATGATCCGCGTCATCAGGGATTAAATTTAATACCAAGGAACTACTACATTACAAATATTTATATGAGGAAATATTATGGTAATGATATTATAACATGGATATTTCAGATGGAGCAATACTTTGATCAAGACCATGTGAAATCCTAGGTAAATATTGCATCCATATTTTTATAGCAACACCAACATGTATGGTATCAATGGCTTTGTGACATAAAAAATGATTATGTTATATATTTGTCATTTTTACAAAATAATTAATAGCACATTATGGGGATATTAAGAGAAACACATTCTTTATTCAATTGGTAAATATTTGACAAAAAATTGAGCACATTCAACAATAACAAAACTTGAGTCTCATAGTAAAGAATATTTCAGAGGATAAATTGTTAGACCTATTTATGGGAACTTTAAAGGAAAGCAACCAACATGTGGTGCATCTCTTTGAACCCAAATATCTAGAGCATGCTTTCAATGTAGCAAGGAAAGTTAAAAGAAAAAATATGGCCACTAGAAAATTGGTCACTAATAACTATAGAGAAAATCATGCTCCCTTTCCAAAATTGACAAGGTTGTCTGCTCAAAAATTTGATGAAAGAAGAGAAAAGGGACTATGTTTCAACTATGAAAACAAGTATAGTAAATGGCATAAATGTAGTGAGAAGAAATTATTATACATAGATTGTAAATTGAAGAAGATCAAGAAGTGGAAACTTCACATGATCTAGAACTAGAAGAGACCTCTCCAACAATTTTTATCATGCATTGGCAAACATTAGTACTAGAAAAACCCTCAAGATAGAAGGATATATCAAAAGGAAAAGGGTAATAGTATTGATTGATTTAGGTAGTACTCATAACTTTATCAATTGAAAATTGGAAAAAATCTTAATTGTTGTGTATTCTAGGACCATAATTTCAAGTGATGGTTGTAGATGGAGGTACCTTAAATTGTTTAAGGGAGTGCAATACTATTAAGATAAAATGGGTGAGTGTTTATTTGTTAGTACCATGAGTGTAATCCAAATGGGTGGTGCCGATATTGTACTAGGGGTCCAATGGTTACAATCATTGGGAACAGTGGCCCTTAATTTCCAGAATATTTTCATAATATTTTTCTTAGAAGGAAAGTAAATTGAGCTTAGAGGTATCCAAGGGAAACCTAGTAAAATGATAAGCTCTAAGAGCATGAAAAAAATTCTATAAAAGAGACACCAAGGTGTAGTTTCACAATCGTGTTCATTAAATGTTCAAAAATTTATATCCTCTGCTCTAATGGTTCCTCAAAAATTTATCAACAATCATGATAAGGCATTTGGAGAAATTACTAAGGGTCTTCCACCTATCGGAGATCATGAACATGCTATTCATTTGCAACCTGGAAGAGTACCACCTAACACTAGGCCTTATGGATATCCACATGCGCAGAAAACATGAGATTGAGCATTTGGTTCAATAAATGTTAGAAATGGGCATCATTCAGCCTAGTCAAAGTGTTTTTTATTCACCAGTGGTGATGGATTTCAAAAAGGACGGTTCGTGGCATATGTGTCTAGAATATATATAGCTAAACAAAATGACAATCAAATATAAGTTTCCTATTCTTGTCATTGATGAATTGTTAGACGAATTTTATGGAGTAATGTTATTTACTAATTTGTATCTTTGTTCTAGATATCATCAAATTGGAATAGGGAAAGAAGACATTCCCAAAATATCCTTTAGAACACATGAAGGTAATTATGAGTTTTTGGTTATGCCATTTGTACTTACAAATGCACCTTCAACATTTCAAGGTTTGATGAATTTTATTTTCTAACCTTTCCTTAGTAAATTTGTGCTAGTATATTTTGATGACATACAAATTTTCAGCAACTCTTGTGAAGAGCGTGTACCAATATGTTGAAAGGGCCTTGACACTATTAGAAGAAAATAAAATATATTCAAATCCTTCCAAGTGTTCCTTTGGAGTTCAAGAAGTGGAATATTTGGGAAATATTTTATCACATGATGGTATGAAAGTGGATCCTACCAAAATCAAATCTATTAGGGAATGGTCAATCCTCAATACCTTAATGAAACTCAAAGGATTCTTAGGATTTAAGTGACATTATCGTAATCTTTTCAAGAATTATGGTCAAACAAAAACACCTCTAACAGAATTAATGAAGAAGGAAGAAGTTTTCTTGGACTAAATCATTTGAAGAAATTAAAATGGCTATGTGTACAACTCCCATCTTGGTGGCACCTAACTTCACAAAGATATTCATTGTGGAGTGTGATTCCTCAAGCCATGACATTGTTTTAGTTTTGATGAAAGAAGGAAGTCCCCTTTCCTTTTAAAGTATCAAACTTAATGGAAAGAACTTAGGCATAGACATCTATGAAAATAAATGTTGGCAATACTACATTCAATTAAGAAATGGCATCGATACCTAATAGGAAGACACTTTTAGAGGCTGAAGAAGTACATGACCACATACAACACCAACAAGAGGTTCTAAAACTATTAAAGGATAAGTTATTTATGGCACAAAATAAGATGGAACAACAAATATATCAACATCACAATGGAAGGAATTTTGAAGTGGTGGATTGGGTAGTTGTGAGACTAAACAATATAAACATATATCCCTCAAGCAACGAAATAAGGAAAATAAATTATCTCTGAGGCATTATGGCCCCTAAAAGGTGTTGCAAAGGATTGTAAGTATGGTTTACAAATTAGATGTTTCTCCATCTTCACTGGTACATTTTGTCTTTCATGTTTCTTTCTTAAAGAAGGTAATTAGTGATAATATCCCAGTCCTAACTATTCTAGTAGAGATTAATGAATAAGGGAAAACAATACTAGAACCATACAAAATGAAACAAGGACTAATTAGCTGTGAAATCAAGAAATTACCGAGTACCTCATCAAATAGAAGAACCTACCAGTGGAAGAAGTGGCATGGGTATATGAGTCATTCATGCATAAACATCCACATATAGTCAAATGTTGAGGAAAATGCTTCATTAAATTAGAGGGGCATGTTAATCCCTATATAGGCTCCATGTTAACCCAAAAACCCTTATTAAGCCATACATATTGAGTGACTACATTTCTATTGTTATTTGTTATGTAGACTAGAACCCCTAATGGTCCCATTTTATTATAAGTGTACACTTTGTCTCTTTATATATATATATATATATATATATATATATATATATATATATATATATATATATATATATATATATATATATATATATATATATATATATATATATATATATATATATATATATATGTATGTATGTATGTATGTATGTATGTATGTATGTATGTATGTATATACTAAGGAGACCTAGTCTTAGGATCATAAAATATTGTATTATTCATTGTATTTATTGTAAAAGGAGGTTTTCCCCTCTAAGAGGAATGTATTGGTTTCTTATCATTTTTAAGGTGCAAGGACCATAACAATCTAAGTCTCAGTGACTAGTCAAAATTTTATTTGATATGAATACCTAGGTGATCATTCCCACCTCCCTCAAATCTTCCTAAATAAATAATAAATATGTTTCTTGCATGAGAATCATTTGCACAATCAACAATGGTGATTTTTTATAAATATTTTTATTAAATGATGTGAGGTTTGAACATGTCACCTGATGGGAACTAAACCCCACACAAACCAACTGGTGTACACCTCATGGGTTATTATATAATTATATTATACTATATACAGTTATTAATTTGTATTATTATATAATTATTATATGACATTTAGTTAGTAGTTATAGAATTATAATAGACTTATTAATTTAATATCATATTATATAGTTATTTTATAATATTTTATTTATGATATTAATTATGATAGCACGTCTATTCTGGAATAGGGATTTGGGAATTTTAATTTAATTATCAATAATTATTAGGTGGAGGGTAGGGATTTAACCTCCATGGAGTATCCACATATAATTTTTAGTAGCGGATAGAGGGTTGAGATTTATTTCAAAGGCATCATGCCCTATTCCCTTTTCAACTTAATTTAAAAAAATGTCATGTCCATAGGTGTCATTGAACTCTTATTGCCTATTGTTGCTTTATTATATATTTTTATTACATGCTTTTTTAAATTTATAAATGTTTAACTCATAAGTTAATTCTTTTTATAATTAATAGTAGTAATAATAATAAATTTTAAAAAATCATGTCCAATTATAAGCTTTATTAGGGTTTTGCAAAAATTTCTGAAAAGGAGTGGATGAAACCTAACACAATCCTTTGTATTTTTTATGGAGCTTCCTTTTATCTGATCAATCCTTATTGACCAAATGAGAGGTACCCTATGGAGGGGTGAAACCCCCTCCTACCGTAATATTGATACTAGTACTCATAAGTCTGTGAAAGGAAATATCAAATCTTCTTTAGGAAGTAAATATCAGAAGGAAACCCTAGTAATAGGGCCTTAATGGAAAGCGTGACTAAAAAGGAGATGCCTCCTAAAGGATGCTACAAATATAACATTTGTGATCCCAAATAATGGTTTGGATAAATCAGGAAAATTCATGAAAGGTCATGCATTGATCTGTAAATCTATGGGCATCTAGTCCTGGGAATAAGATATTGTGAAGTGGATTCAGTTAAAGTGGCACCCTAAAGGATCATTGGCTTGGAGACTAAGATCCAAAGTTTTTTTCATGGTTGTATTTTAGATCTTGAATATTAGAAATGGGTTTTTGAAAACGACCCATATTTTATGAATAATGTTGGGCTTTTCATGATATTTTGGGAAGAGTGTTACAACCCAAAAAAAAGCAATTTTTGTTAACCCCGTTATGGGCAAGTCTATTCTCCTCATCAAAGGACTTCTTGGAACCAAATATATTGGGGGTATAATAAATGATATTGACAATTATGTGAATATTTCATAGGTTACTAAAAGGATAAGGTAGCTTTCATGTGGCATAATCTATCTGTACATGAACATCTCAATCTTGAATACCATGATGCAGTTTGGACGCAATCATTGGATTATGAGAATCTGTCATTCAAATGCAGTTGGTACCATGAGTATGGGTATCTAATAATAGATTTTATTTGTACATGAACATCTGAAGCTTGAATACCATGATGAATTTGGACGCAATCACTGGATTATGAGCATGTATCTTTAAAATGTAGGTGGCACTGTGAGTATGGGTGTCTAATAATAGATTTCTCATTAACCATGGTTTAAGCTTAATGGAATAAGAATATTAGAGATGGTGAAAAATTCCAATTAGTAGCATAAAAAAAGGACAAAATATGTCTGTAATATGCTAACACAAGAATCACATGAGAAACTGAAATAAAAAGAATAAACTAAACTTGGGGATAACCAATATGTTGTTCCGGATCAATTGAAAGCCCTAGAAGAGATGGAGGCATTTTTCAAGAATCTAGTTGAATAACTAATGGAGATTGATCCACCTAGAAACAACTCAATGTACAGACCAAACCCTAAGTGAAAAACCTCCGAGGATCCTAAAGCTGATAAAGAACTCAAGGAATTCTTGGTTAGAACTAGCAAGATTCTAGAAGAGAGGGATAGATAGGGAAAGTTGGGTGTTGGGGAAAGGACTATGTTGGAGTCTCTATGCACTAGGGCTAGGGAAGATGCTAATGAGATCCCATTGGAGCAACTTCAACATTTATTTCATCTCTATGGACAATGGAACCAAAATAATGTGATCCAAAAAGGTGATCCGCGACAACTAAACATGGAGAAGGATGAAGCCTCACACTCAAGCCACTCTAACAAACCATCTGTAAATGAGCAGGTAAAAAAGGGAGAAAATCCACCACATAATCGCTCAATGAAACAAATGCGTTTCTGTATAACTCATGGCAGATGAATAGAACAACATAGTATTTCCATCATGTTTCCACTATTCCTCAATGAACTTAGTCTCTTGGAATATTGAAGGGTTAAATAGCGAAGGCAAACAAAGATATTTTAAGTCTAAGATAGAGCAGGAACAACCTGAGATAGCATTATTGCAAGGGACTAAAGTCACTTACAAGAAGCTAGCTAAAAGTTTAGGAATATGTTAGTGTGGTAGTGATATGATGTTCCTAGTTTCGCGAGGCAGACTAGGTGGTCTAACTATAGCTTGAGATCCTATAATGGTCATATTAGATGATTGGGTGGAGAGTCCCAATATCCTATTAGTATGGTTTGATTGCATTGGGTCCAGAGAGACAGTGAGCTTGATTGTGGTATATGGGCCCTCAGTTCCCAGCAAAAAGGAGGGTTTCCTAGATGATCTACCGAAAATCAGATAAATACATCAAAATGAGGGTTGGATATTATGTGGTGAATTCAACTTGATACTAAGCCTGGAAGAAAAAATAGGAGGCATCAAGAGATTGAAGCCGAAGGAAACTCCTTTCGAAGAATTTATACAAGATCTTAAGATTGTTGAAGTCGAGATAACAAATGGTATTCACACTTGGAATATTTGTTAGGGAGGTTGGCACTGAGTGCCTTACTATCTGGATTACTTTTTTCTCTCAAAAGAAACTCTAGTCAGAGACATGGTCATTGAAGTAATGATTCTCCCAACTATGGGTTCAGACCACTAGATAATTCGGCTAGAGATATATTTGAAAATTTCCCCCCATAATAGGCCCTTCCATTTTGAGAGCTTATAGATCCAAGACCATGAATTTATTACCACACTTGAGAAGTGGTTTTAGGAAATTTTGGTGAGTGGCAGAACCTTAATGCAAGTGTTCTAATGGAATCTGAAAGAATTAAAACAAAAAATAAATTCCTAGAATAAGAATGAATTTGGAAACATACATATAGAAAAGAGAAAGTTAGAAACACACATGGAGGAAATTTAGAGAATAATCATTAGTGGAAGGTATATCTTAAATCCTAGTTGAGGAGGAAGGAAGGCTTATCCACGATCTATAAGTGCACCACAAATAAGAAGAACAACTAGAGAATAATAAATCTCATGTCCAATGGCTAAGGGATGGTGATATAAATACAAAGTTCCTTCATAGAACCATAATTAAACACTGACACAATAACCAATTTTTTTCTCTAAACTTAAGGGAAGGCACCCAATTGGTCTAACATCAAGATATAGAGGAAGATCTTGTTTCATCCTATCATGATAAAGTGTTAGGAGGTGAGTAGGACAGGATGGAAGCCATTAACAGGGTTACCATTGAGTTATTTAAGGCATGTTAGCACTTCGTCAGCAATAAAGTTCAATCCCTAGTTGAGAAGTCCAGGCGAACACAATAGGTATGGTCTAGGTTAAATTCTATCTTTCTCACTTTGATTCCTAAGGAAAATAATTCTAGTGATCCTATTTGTTACATACCCATCGCTTTGTCCAATGTGGTGTATAAATTGATCTTGTCAGTCATTGTGAGAATATTGTATAATAATCGCATAGAAAATAAGGATTATAGAGGACATATAGATACTTGATGGAATAATGACTTCCCATGAGGTAATACATACACTAAAATAGAGCATGAAGCCCAGAATGGTGGTGAATATTGACTTATCCAAGGCCTATGACAGGTTGAACTAGAGATACATATTAATAACATTCGAATCTTTTGATTTCTCTATGCCTTGGATAATATGGATAAGATCATTAATTTCCATGATATTTTATATATTTCATTAAATGGCTCTCCTGTGCATACTTTTTGTGCATCTAAAGTTGTAACACATGGACATCCACTTTCTTCCTTTCTCTTATCAATTGGAGTTAAAGGGTTAGGGAGATATATCAAGGAAACTATTAATTTGGGGCATCTAAGTGGAATTTGGCTCTTGAGTCATGATTTACCCATTATGAACCAAGAGTTTGTGGATGACATTATGCTATCCAATGAACCATCTTTGCAAGAGACGAGAGTGTTGGGTACTATTCTTTCAGACTTTCAAGATGCCTCGAGAACACTAATAATTGGAGACAAATCTAGCGTGTATTTCTTTAATACTATTCAGTTGGTTCAAATAAGCTTGGAAAGAACCTTGGGACTCTAGGTAGGATCATTATTGGTTAAGTATTTGGGAGTCCCACTAGCCATGAACTCCATGCAGATGTGTTGTTGGTAAGAGATTATAAATAAATTTTGCAAATGCTTGGAAAGATAGACCATTTTCTCATTGAATATATTTGGATGGGTTACCTAGTTGAAGGTAGTCCTACAATCTATTCTAGTTTATCAATTGTCTATACTTCCAGCTTTAAAATGGGTGTGTAAAGATATTGTTTCAATATTCCACAAATTTCTTTCGCAAGGATCTCATCAAGCGAGAAAATGGGCAATGGTGTCTTGGGAGAAGGTATGCCTTCATAAATGGGGTGGAGGACTAAGCCTAAGGGATAGGAAATAAATTCTAGGTATTTCTCGAGATGATAAATTCAAATCAGTGTCGTAACCCTCATGCTTATCCATTTTGAACTTGGTCAAGGAAAATAAACATGCAATTCAAACTCATATATTTTAGGAGATTAGAAATGGTAAATAACCTAGATGTTTGGATGATTTATGGAAACAAATGCCACAATTGGGATGGGTTGAGGAACTATGGATACTTAAGGAATTTACTATGTCTCAAGGAGATAATATATTTCTTTATTTTTGGAAATATTTGAATTCCCCATCCTATTTGTGGGAGTGGAAATAAGAGGAAAATTGGTCAGAAGGAAGAGTTGTTCAAAATTGGTTAATATTACATCATTCCTTGCAAGAAATATGAATCCAAGTGGTATATGACAATGATAAATTGAGATGGAGGTATAATTCTCTAAGCATGTTCACAATAAAAGATGCATATGGACTAGTTGTAGAACATTCAATGATTCCTCATGAGACATTATGAAGGAATATTTGGATAGCCAAATTGTAGTCGAAGGTTTTCCATTTCCTATGGCTAATTAGTTGCAGGATACTCATAACCTAGGATCACCTCTAGTAGAAGGCCTACATAGGACCATCTCAGTGCCCAGACTATTAGCAACACAAGGATAACATGGAACACCTGCTAAACACTTGTGAAGTGGTGGAGGAGTCATGGAGCAAGGTTAGAAGCACATTTGGTTACCTAGATCGCACACCTAATAGTCTTTAGGAAACCATTAAATCTTGGTAGGTTTCCTTATTTAAAAATATAATGGTTAATTGAGCTTGGATTCTTGTTTTGGGATTACTTCTTTGGAATCTATGGAAGGAATGAAATAGAATCATCTTCAAGGATCTACGAACTCCATTCTAGGCCATATGGAAAACTTCATTACTTAATGTAAGGGAAATACTTCTATCCAAAAAGTTAGATATGGAATAATGGAAATATGAAGTGGAGGAAGCCCCAATATTAGGAAAGCTAAATATTTTGCAAGAAATGATGGGAGCACAAAATATATAGGTGATTAAAGCTTCTCGGTCCTCTCCATCCAGGTTTATCTTTCCCTCTCATGGATTTTTCAAGCTAGACTTTATTGATGCCTCCAAAAGAAATCCAAGCCCGACAAGTTTTGGTGTTATCCTCTCGGATGGCCAGGGAAGCTATTTATACCTCTACATTGGTCATTTTGGGTTATAATGTGAACAAATTCATTGCACTAGATAAAGGGTTGATATTGGCTAAGAGAATGGGTGTTTCCAAAATCTAAATCATAGGAGACTCATAATTGGTGATCAATTTTTCTCAGAAGCTTATTAATGGCTCCCCTATTTCACTTGTGGTCAGAAACTGGCATTGAAAACTTTTTGTATTGCATATTCAAGACCTAATTCTCTCCTTCCCCTATGCAATTACCTTTCACACTCGTAAGAATGGGAAAAAATCGATGGAATAACTAGCTAATTTGGGCAATTGGGAGTCCAATCAGAAGCTAACCTCTTCATGGCCTCCACCTTTGAACCGTAACGACCTTGATCAATTGTCAAGTATTTTGGAAGATTATAAAATTTCCCCAATGGGGGTGACTATAAACAAAATTGAAGGGTTGGAGGAGACACATACAACCTAATCCACATGTCACAAGCTTCAAAAATTTGTGTCAAGCATGTGGTTGGATTCAAGTATGAGGAGATATTTCTAGAGAATGAGAAGGATATATCTGGAAACATCAGTCCCATAGAACAATGTTTGATGAATAAGAGTATGGGAGTTGAAGTGATGAGTAAAGTTTGATTTATGAGCATGTGGGATGTAATTTTGACTATTCCATTCTTTGTTCCTCAAGCCACAACAAATTCAAAAGGGACCAAGGATCGCTTCACTGCATTAGCAAATTCTCTATTGTGGCTTGGAGCTAGTGGATTTGGGACCCGGGCTCAAGGTGCTCCACCCAGGCTATAACTTACGTCCCCGTGGTTTTTTTGCAGTGGTAGAGGTGGGGCTCAAATGTAATGGTGGCATTGCTGGAGAAATTGTTGGGTTTTAATCTCTTAGTAATTTTTCTAGGCCCTACATTAAGGTCGATTTCCATTTTCACCTATTGTTGATTAGCTTGCACTTTTGCTATTTTTGTTATTTTGTTCTTGGATATTTAGTTGGGCTTGGTGTTGGAATCTAGATTTCCATAGTGGCTTGGGAAAAAATACCCCTCTATCCATTGGTGTCCTGGGTTTTGATAATTGCAATAGGACCAGATGGTGGGCCTATTGGGATTAACTTTAAATTTGCAGTTTACGTCTTAGGTAGAAGGATATTTCTTGAAAGTTATAGGCCCTTTCTGAATATTGGTCTACTCTTCCTTTTATCTAGAGATCTAATGATTTTTTTTCTTTGTTGTAGATGTCATTAAGCATGTTTGGGTTTTTACAGGGGCAACATGCAACAATTTCACTGGAATATGGTGTTTGCATTAGGGGTCATAGTTGATTGAGGCCTAGAGCAGGAAAAAGGGGTCATCATCTTGTGGTAATCAAGTCATGCTACCTCAAGGCTAAGTAATTCAAGAGTGGGTGGTGAATTTTCCTCCCCAACGTAATTTTGTAAATTGAGGAATGGATGGAAGAAGAATCTTGATTTGACAACAAAACCACTAACAAATCTAGGATGAAGCTATAGACCCGTCGTGCTCTCAGTATTTACCCTCCGTGGAAATCCTTCCCATGAATAAAGATTGTGGTAATGCAGTTCGACAGTTGAGTGATTTCATGAACTAGTTTAATATGGATCGATAAGATGAGCACATTGACACTCTGAATTGTATGCATCACATACAACACAACCTGGGGAGATACATGATGATTGGTCAGCCTTTGGAGATGGAAGCAGCGCATCTAGGAGTAGCTCGATAATTTGGAAGCCCATTTGGCTCACATGGAGGGGCATGTGAATTTTTTATTCATACTTCTATCACACCCTGGAGTGGGTCCTAATCATCCAATCCTAGTAAATTCTGATGATGAATGATGCTTGTTGGTTGTGTTTGCTTTATGGGTCTTTTGGAACTTTGTTCCTGTCAATGTGTGTAAAGCACTACTATTTTGAAAATTCACTATGTATTTCGGTATGCATTTGCTGGGTAATAAATCTTGTAAGAGTGAGGCCAACAAAATTTCGAGAAGCGCGATATCAATATATAGTATTTTAAATTATTAGAAAAACTTTACTCACAAAAAAAACAATAATAATAACTTAAAATAAAGTTAAAATTTCATAGATTTTTATGATTTTTTTAATATTGGCACTGATATGTACCATGAGATACATATCTTGATGCCTATTTGTTTTTATCAACCATTTAATTTATATGACTTCTTTAGATTGTAGTTTAATTTTTCTCTCATGTAGTTGTCACATTAGAGGTGTGACCTTTTTCCCTTGTATACATTCATAACATTAACTCACATTATAAATATCCTATAATATGTTTGTTATAATCTAATAAGGTGTAATTAGTATTAAATTTGTTCTATTTTGAAATAGTTGTACCATGTTCATTTAGTATAGTTTAAATATTTTACATTTTTTTTTCTTAGTCATATTTTGTAGTTTGACTAAATGATACAAGATTGGCTACGATATGACCAACACTCCCAAATTACTGAATCTTACATGTGCTTCCTTCAACTTCTACCCAAAAAATAAATCCCTTTCTTAATCCTTTAAACCTACCTCTTTAATAACTAAGTGGGAGGAGCCATAAGGGTATATATAATATTTTCGAAACCACTAGATTCAAACCTCATTGTAATAAATAGGCACATAGCCCAAACACAAAAAAAAACCATCATGGCCTTGAATCTTCTATAAAACAAGAATGAAGGAAAGAAATTACAATATAAGCCCTTTTTACTTAACAATATCCATCGCAGCCAAGATTTTTAATAATATAGTGCAAGTATAGGTCCTTCATATGACCTTGCTATACAACCTAGATCTCGACCCTTTTAACATTCATACACAACCTTCATTTGTTAGGACAACTCAACAATAAAATGGCCCCACTTCTATATTTCTTCTTGTCATTTGTTTCCTTGCCTTTCCACGTGAGCCCAGAGCTTTATCACCCAGACCTTTGTCAACTATGCACACTCTTGGTTTCCTAAGGAGGTTTCTTACGGGATGATGCAAATAGGTATGCAACCTTAAATCCACTTGGCTTTCTCTTATATTTGCATTTATGCACTTGACTTGGCTCACATGCTACGTTCGCTCAGTCCTCGTTGGCCTGGTTCTCCCTAAAAGTGAACAAATTTTCCTCTTTCAGGAGATGGATTTCAAGAAACAAAAATATTTCCATTAGATGCTATGTTGGGTTGTGTTATATTATTTCCACAACTAGTCATCCTAGGGGGGTGGTTAGCCCCCCTCTATAGGGTCTGGGGCAGCACCTTAGGGAATTTTTTTTAGACCCTATATTAGGTGGGCGAACCTACCTATGGTTTTGTGCATGGTTTTCGCACATGGTTTTTGGTGCGACGGTTTTCAGTCCATGGTATTCAATGCTTCGGCATGTATATATATATCGTAACATTGAAAGGAACATAATGAAAAATCAAGCTGGTAGTCCCAGTTTTTGGATCCAAGGGAAAATATTTGTGTATATGTGTTTTATGTGTTATGCTCTCGCATTGTTTATTTTACGTGTTTTAGAATTCATATGCAAGTAATTTCTATATGGGGTTAAAACCTACATTTGGTATTAGAGTTTTTTTGGCTTCAAGGTGACACCTTTGTTGCTAAGGGGTTTCGCTCAGGCCTACGGTAGACCCTATTCAGTAGGAGATCTATGGGATCGATTCTGGTGGTGAAAGAAGATGGCGAGCAGTGGAAAGATAGATATCAAGAAATTTAATGGTTAGAGTTTTGAGTTATGGAAACTCAAGATGGAGGATCTGCTGGTAGATAAAGATCAATGGATCATGGTAGATCCAGGTACTAAACCAATGAGAGTGTCTGATGAAGAATGCAAGAAGTTTGATCAAAGGATAAAGAGCTCAATATGATTGTGTGTCTCAGATTCAGTGTTGTTGAATGTATCATGGGAACCTATGGTGAAGGATTTATGGGACAAGTTAGGTACTTTGTACCAATCAAAGTCTCTAGTGAATAAACTATTCCTACAAAAATAGTTGTATAACCTGAGGATGAAAGATGGAACCTCGGTGATAGAGCATACAAATTCATTTAATACTATGGTAATTCAGTTATTATTTGTTGATATTAAAATTTTATATGAAGATAAGTGCATCAGTTTGTTGTGTTCTCTACCAGATTCGTGGGATAGTCTAGTTGTTACAATAGGTAGCAATGCAACTACCTTGCAATTTGATGAAATAGTCTCATCCTTACTAACGGAGGAGATGAGAAGGAAAAATATGGAGAGGCAGAGTGGTGATGCCTTGTATGTACGAGTAAGGTGCCAGAACATAAACAAAAATAAGTCATCAAGTGGGAGATCTAAATCTCCAGGAAAACCTGTAAAGGTGTCTTGGAAATGCGGAAAGGAAGGGCACTACAAAATAGACTATAAATATAAAGCTCCTAACAAAGGAAAGGGATCTGATGATTCTCCTTCTGAAGAGGAAAAAACCACCTCAGATGAAGGTGGGGATGTGTACTTGGCTTCTTCAAGTACACATGTAGATCATGACGCATCGTTGATTGACTCAGGTGCATCCTTTCACTTCACTCCCCATAGGGAGTGGTTCTACGAGTATGAGAAATATGATGGTGGTGACATCTTCTTGGGGGATGACGTGAAGGCTAAAATCATTGGTCACAGAAATGTTAAGTTGAATTTGCAATGTGGAAGGATTAGAACACTTTCATGTGTTCTGCATATTTCTGCATTGGCCAAAAATATAATTTATGTAAGCAAGCTAGATGATGCAGGTGTAAAAACAATGTTCGAGAAGGATACCTGCAAGACGGTTCATGGAGCACTAGTATTGATGTGGGGAGTTCGAATTGGAATCTGTACAAGCTGCAATGTAGCACTGTTGTTGATGGGTGCAACAATTATGTGGTTCTTGAAAGTGAAGTAGAAAATATGGTGGTCTCTGGAGAAAAGACAATGCTATATCTTATTAAAATATTCATAATTTCTCTAATTTTCCTTCAAAATACAAATAAAAAAATAATTACATTCAATTAAGAACCAACTCCCTTGAAGATGAAACACCCCTAATTCTAGTCAAAGTATGTTTTGAATTGGAGGTAAAATACTCATGTATCACAAAAAATAGTTGAAATGGAAAAGTTGAGTTGTTAAATATATATAGACTAAGTGTCTCATGGATTTTTTGTCTCTAAGCTCATGTACAAATTAAAAAATGAATTCAAGTAATGAAAAATAATAATTTCATCAAGAATTATATCTTTATATTCTAGGGAAAAAGGTTGAGAGAAAAAACAATTCAGCTTCATTCCCATTCACTTTTTATTATAATTATAATATAACAAGCATAATTTCATCAATAATTATATCAAATTTTGTATTTTAATTATAATATAACCAAAGTATCTCTTATGGTGGTGGAAAACAATTCATCTCAAGAGGTAGGGAGTAATCCCACCATCCCACCACCTCAGGAATCATTTAAGAGGGGGATGGCATGGCTAGCCCATCACATATAAAAGTGTGTGATGGTAATCACAAAGTTAATAATAGGGAGAGCATACAAGAGGGTTTTGTTCATGCTCAAAGAGAGGTTATATTCCAATGTATATGTTACTTCTGAGGAAATCCCCCATTGCAAGTATGCATTTCCAAACCTTGTGATTAGGGGGGGACTACTTATGAAGATGACCTCTTTTCCTTGGTGATTTTACTACATGTTTGTCCTCGATCTTGGGCCTGAAGAAGATTGGTTTGTCATGGGTGTTTCATTAGTGAATGGTGTGTGGGCACAAGGAAATTTGAGGCAGAATGTATAGCCATTTAAGTGGGCAAGGAATCCTTTCTAATGGTGAAATCCAAGCAAAGCAGCGACACCCTATGGACTTGGCCTTCACAGTACAACTAGTCACTATTATGCCAGCTAGTCATCTACGACTAAGGTGGATGATGACTTGGGATGTGTTCTCAAAGGTAAATGTGCTCATGTTTTCTTGCATTATACCCTTTCTAGAGTTAATTTTATGGTTATCAATGCATGCCCATGGTTATTTCTTTGTTGGTATCCACAAATTCATTTTGTGGAGATAGACTTAGAAATTTTTCTTCCATCTATCTTGTTGGCCCTGTTTTATCTTATGGTACTTTGGTTGTGGTGAGTTATATTAGGTGATCCTATTTGGGGTGCTCTTCTTCTTTTGTTCTAGTTTGTTGGTGTTATATTCTGATATTTCTCTTGGTTACAATCGATGTCTAAAATTTAGCTTTGGTTTCAGCTACTACTCGCCTTAGACATTATGGCATGACTGCACATGTGGAGCCACCAAGGGGGAGGTGGTAAAGGCTCTCAGTTAGAACTCATGTTGAGGTCCAAGTATAGGAGGCATAATTTGGCTACTCCCTTTGAAATTCGATCAAAAATTCACCATCTTGAATGCATGTCTACTATTGATTGACAAGCTTTCTCTGATTCTTGATATCATTGATGAGGTTTCCCGTTGGGTTCTTGAACCTAGTAATATCAAGGGACAACATAAGGAATAACTTTTTTTTGTAATTTTCATTAGCATTTGAAAACCATCCTAGGTCAAGTCTTGAAAGAAAAACAAGAGGAACAATACAACATATTTGTAGCCATGGAAAATATCAAATGTTCTCAACAGTATGAGAGTTTTTACTTAGAGTGAATAGATGCTAGGATAACTCACTTGGAAATCCACCTTTAGTGTGAGGAGAAATATATAACCGCTCTGAGCTCCAATTCTAAAAATCATGCCCCAATGACTTCATCTAAATGATTTTTCTACTTTGTACTCTTGATATAGTTTTCTTAGTAAATATGTTCTAGATGGGATTGCTCTTTTCCAAAAGATGTTATGTTTTTGCTTAGACTTTTATTCCAATAGGTGTTCAATATATCTGGTTTCCTAGGTGGTAGATTGAGATCACCTATGACTGGCATAGTTGGACCATGCTTATTTGTTAGATGTATTAATACTCTGATTTTTCAGTGAAATGCAAAATTAATCCACAAAAAACAAATTATAATATAACCAATATAATTTCATCAAGAATTATACCATTAAATTTCAAAGAAAAAGGGAAAAAATATAAAAATGTTAAGCTTCTCTCCCATTAAGTTTTGTATTAACTAGGAGAGATCCATATTAAACTATGATCAATGAAGCACAAAGAGGGATCAAATCTCTTGAAGTGTAATCCTCTTTTATCTTGCAAAACTTGAAGAAAGGTTTACACCTCAAAGATTTGATGTCTCTTTGTCTTTTGATTGATTGGGAGTGATGATGAATCTATGTTGGTTCTATATATATATATATATATATATATATATATAGCATGTGTCAACTTCATGTTGAGCATAAAATAAATTGCACGTCTCCTTTATTTTGAACAAGGCACCAATAAAATGTTTTGCATTGCAAAAGAAGTTTGCACCTCAAGGTATTTGATCCCTCTAGGTTATTCACACACACACACACCATGTGTAAACAACACACCAATAAAATGTTTTAACCACAAAAAAAAATGCTTTATATATTATACACATGGTTGACTTTGAGATAATTTATTGAATATGGGGCATTGAATTATTTATTTATGGCCACATCCTCCATATTTAAATTTTTTGTATATTAATATATTTTTAATATACTGCAGCCATGATCCGGTTCCTCAACTTGTCATGATGATGAACCACACTTGTTGGTTCGAAATGCGCCGACAAATGAATTATGATGTGATTTTAGCCAAAAAATCTTCTCAATACTTGATATGGATCACATAAGCCTAAATTCAACAATATACATCTCATTCATTTGGAACGACAAATCAATAAATGTTTGACTATAATTTTTATCTATTTTCAATTACTTTATATATTATCTACACAGTTGCTATTAAAATATTTTACTCAACCTATGGCCACATTATTTACATAAAATGTTTTTATGTTATTAATATATTTTTAAATACACGTGTGTCTCAAATGTGTAATTTGTATAATTTCAAAGAGAGAGATATATCTTTTTATATAACTAGTGAAAATGGTTGGTAAACACAACATCAATCCACAATAAACATCAAATCACATAATTTTTTTAAAATTATTATTATTGTTATTATTATTAATAATAATTATAAAATGCACTGATATATAAGTTAAATATATATACATATAAAAAACATGAAACAAGATTTTTAAAAATGGAGTTTGACCCCCACTTTACCATGTGTTATAAAAATTATATATTACAGAGCAATGGAACACATAAAACATATTGCAAAAATATAAACACAAAAAATACATAAAACAAGAGAGACACAAATATACGTGGTTCACCCAATTTGGGGTACATCCACAGAGAAACATCCAGCCCTTCCTTTTATATTATCCAACAAAATTAAGAGATACAATCTTTAGCAGATTCTTTGTAATTCCCTCTTCGCTCTCACACAATATCCTCTCTCTTTCTCACTCAGAATACAGATCTGCATAGAAGCAATACATTTCGCTCATATATAGCCAGGGGTTTCCTTCTAGGAAAAAAAACCTACATTAAACATAACTTCTACCTTCATATCTCCGCCTAATGAACAACCCAGATTGACTACAAAATTACAACATTTTACAAGGCAAATTTACATCTATTTTTAGCTTCAGGGGCGCTGCCCCTGATTCCCCATCGGGGGGACTCCAAATAATCATCGTTGCCCCACCTGGTAGCATACATTTTATGGGCAGCATTTCCACTACATTACGAACTTGGGTCCAATGTGGTGACACCTCTAAATAAAGAAGATAATCAGGCTCCACATCCAACAATCTCCCACTTGGACACTGATTATAGTAACTCCATTTCTACTTCATTTGTTGGACAATGACTCCACTTTGGACCTAGTTGTTTCTCATCTTCTTCATCATAATTGAAGACCAATTGAAACTAGGAAGAATCTTAGATTCTCCCTAGTTACAAATTTTGCTAACATATCTGCAGGATTCTAGTTACTGTGTATCTTTTCCAACTTCAACTATCGTCTTCCAATGCTGACCGTATCAAATGGTACTTGAGCTGTATATGTTTATTCTTGGAATGAAATACAAAGTTCTTTTCAAGATGTATGGCACTTTGGCTATCATTGTATAACCTTCCCAACTCCTGCTTCTTCCCCAATTCATCCAGAAACCTTTGTAACCAAATCATTACTTTACTAGCCTCTGTAGCAGCAACATACT
This sequence comes from Pinus tabuliformis, assembly GCA_031772625.1. Lineage (NCBI taxonomy): Eukaryota > Viridiplantae > Streptophyta > Pinopsida > Pinales > Pinaceae > Pinus > Pinus tabuliformis. The sequence continues at coordinate 1,064,218,565 of CM062819.1, read as the reverse complement.
CTTCTTCCGTTGTTGAGAGTGCAACAACACTTTTCATTTTTGAGACCCAAATGACAGTGGTTCCACACACAGTAAACACATACCCTATGGTGCTCCTCATGTTATCTCTATTACCCACCATATCTGCATCAACATATCTCTGTAGAGAAATGTTTGAACCACCAAAGCATAATGTTTTATTTGTGGTACCTCTCAAATACCTGAGAATCCACTTCACTTCCATCCATTGTTCTTTTCCTAGATTATTCATGTAATTTCTTACAACTCCCAGTGCATGTGCAATATCATGCCTTGTGTAGACTATTGCATACATTAAACTTCCAACTTTTGATGCATATGGAACTTTAGACATATAATCCATTTCTTCCTGAGTCTTGGGACACATTTCCTTACTTAGTTTGAAATGGCTAGCCAAAGGTATATTAACTAGTTTTTCATTCTGCATATTAAACCTTTTCAACACCTTTTGTATGTACTCACTCTGAGACAATGTTAATTTGTGATTCTTCTAGTCTCTAGTTATTCTCATACCAAGGATTCATTTTGCAGCACCCAAATCCTTCATTGCAAATGAGTTTTCCAATTTTCTTTTGAGCAAATTTATTTCCTACATGTTAGAACCTGCAACAAGCATGTCATCTACATACAATAACAATATAATATAGCTTCCATCATTTTTCCTTTTGAGATAAAGACAATCACCAGAGTGACATCTAGTATAACCTTGTTTAGACATAAACCTGTCAAATTTTAGATACCACTACCTTGGAGCCTATTTTAAGCCATACAATCTCTTCTTCAACCTACACACCAATTTATCCTTCCCTTTACCTCCTATCCTTGTGGCTGCTACATATATCTCTCTTCCTTCCATGGGGAAAGGTTGTCTTTACATCTAACTGCTCAAGATGAAAATCTTTAGCTACTACTATACTTAAATAGTTCTGATTGAAGTCATTCTAACAACAAAAGAAAATATATCATCAAATTCTATACCCTTTTTCTATGCAAAACCCTTCACCACAAGTCTATATTTATACCTTTTTCTACCTCCATCTTCTTCCTTCAACACGTAAACCCATTTATTCTGCAATGTTTTTTTCCTACATGCAACCTGACTAAGTCCCAATTCTGGTTATGTGCTAAGGAGTCCATCTCTTCTTTCATGTCTTGCTACCATTTCTTCCTAGTTTCTACCTGCACTTCTTCTTCATAACATTGTGGTTCACCAGAATCAGTCAACAATACAAAATATAATGAAGGAGAGTATCATTCAGGTGGTCTACTTATCCTGGTAGATCTTCTAACACTGCTTTTAAGCATTTGAGGTGCTTGTTGTTGTTGTTGTTGTTATGGCTATTGATCATTATGATTTTCAGGCATTTTCTGTGATCTCATCAAGCATTGTGTATTCTCTGTTTTCCTTTTCCTATTTATTTTCCTGCAACTGATCCTTATACAAAACCATTTCATTGAATATGAAATCTATGATCCTAATGATTTTGTGTTTTTCATAATCATAAAAGTGATAACCAAAATCATTAACACCATATCCAATAAAGGTACATTTCTTTTATTTTTCTTCAATATTTGTTTTGTTTTCTTTGTTAATGTGGACAAAGGCTTCACAACAAAAAGTCTTTAAAAATGAGTAGTTTACCTTTTTACCTGTCCATACCTCCTCTAGAATATCACCATCCAAGGAACTTGAAGGCCCTCTGTTTATTAGGTAAACAACAATATCTATAGCATCTGCCCAAAATTGTAAAGGCAATCCTGCATGCAATCTCATGCACCTTGCACGCTCCATGATTGTCTTGTTCATCCTTTCTAACACACCATTTCCTTTTGGCGTTCTTGGAACTGTATTTTCTCTGGGAGTTCAATTCACTGAACAATACCTATCAAACTCTTTGTTGCAATATTCACCTCCATTGTCTAATCTAAGACACTTCAACCTTTTTCCTGTCTCATTTTCAACCAAATCTTTCCATTTCTTGAAAGTATCAAATACATCAGATTTATTTTGAATACAATAAATCCAGGTTTTTCTGGTTGCATCATCAATGAAAGTAACATAACAACGAGAACCACCGAGAGATGATACCTAAGAAAGTCCCCATACATCTATATGCACAAGCTCTAGTTTTTCACTCTTCTTTTCTTTCGCAACTCTGAGGAATTTGACTCTCTTTTGTTTTCCATAAACACAATTCTCATATAATTTTAAATCAACATGCTTCAAACCTGGCAACAAATTTCTTGAGTGAAGAATATGCATCCCCTTCTCACTCATGTGCCCGATCCTATGGTGCCACAATGTCGTATCTTCCCCTGTAGAGGTTAAAGCATTAGAATAATTAGCAATACCATTGCATAAATACAATGTACCAACCTTTTCTCCTTTTTCTATTACCACGGCTCCTTTAGTGACCTTCCAGGTTTTATCTGTAAAAGTAGTTACACAGCCTTCACCTCCCAATTGCCCTGTGGAAATCAAAGTTTTCTTTAGATCTGGAACATCCTTACCTCTTTCAACAACGATTAATTTCCATTCTACTGTTTTATGAAAACTTTACACATTCCAATGATTTTATGGGGTTTATCATCAGCCAATCGAACCTGTCCAAAATCTACTTGAACATAATCATGAAAATGTTTCCTATCAGGTGTGGCATGGAATGAGACCCCTAAACCTACCACCCAGGCATCAATAATATTTTTTAATGAAATAATCAAAGAATCTTGTAACACATCACTTGTCACATTCACTTCATGATTGTTTTCTTCATGCATGTCTCCTTCTTTTCCCTTTCGAGACTTGCAATCTTTCTTCATGTGTCATTTCTTCCCACATTTCCAGCACTTGTCCCTAATCTAGACTTGGATTTGACTTTCCTTGACTTACTATGACATCTTGGGCTCTTTCCTCTTTCCATTTTTCTTCCCTTAGTCTCTGCAATCAAAGCATTACCTTATGTCTCACCGAAGATTTTCCGTCGTATTTCCTCACTAAGGATTGCACCAAGAACATCATCAAACTTTAAAGTACTAGATCCAAAGGAAAAGTTACTAATGGCCATAACTAAACCATTCCAACTTTTTGGCAATGAGCGCAAAAATAACAGAGCCCTAAATTCATCATCAAAATTTACCCCTCCAGAACGTAATTGATTGGTAACTGTATTAAATTCATTTAAATGATCATCAACAGATCCACCTTCTGACATCATATTAAATAAAAACTTCATACGAAATACCTTATTTGAGGCCGAGGGTTTTTCATATAATTTGGCCAATGTCGACATTAAATCCTCTGTGTCGTTTCCTTTGAAATATTAAGGGCTACCGACGCCGCTAGGCACATCCGTATTGTTCCAAGTTCCTTTCTGTTGAGAATATCCCACTCTATGTCTGTCATACTCATTGGCCTCTTTGTATTTCCACTTAATGGTAGCTATAGATCTTTTTGATACAAATAATCTTCCATTTGCATCTTCCATAGCTGGTAGTTTTGGCTGTTAAATTTTTAGACCCTAAACCTACCATCTTCTGCCATTTCTCCCACTCAAACTAGGAACCCTTCTCTCCTACAAGTTTATTAGCCAAATAGACCTTCAACTTTGATACCAGTTGTTAGAAAAATATATATTATAGAGAAATGGAACACATAAAATATATTGCAGAAATATAAACACAGAAAATGCATAAAATAAGAGAGACATAGATATACATGGTTCACCCAATTTGGGCTACGTCCATGAAGAAACAATGAGTCATGCCTTTTATATTATCCAACAAACTGAAGAGATACAACCTACATCAGATCCATTGTAATTCCCTCTTCGCTTTCACACAATCTCCTCTCTCTTTCTCACTCAGAATACAAATTTGCATAGACACAATACAATTCCCTCATATATAGTGAAGGGTTGCCTTCTAGGGCAAAAAACCCTAAATTAAACATAACTTCTACCGTCAGATCTCCACCTAATGAACGGCCCATATTGACTACCAAATTACAACATTTTACAAGGAAATTTTACATCTATTTTTAGCTTCGGGGGTGTTGCCCCCGATCCCCTGCCAAGGGGGGGCTACAAATAATCATCGTCGCCCCCCCTAGACCCCCTAGTGGCGCACATTTTACGGGCAGCATTTCCACCACACTACTAACTGGGGTCCAATGTGGTGATACCTCTAAATAAAGAAGATAATCAATCTCTACACCCAACACCATGGAGATTGTTATAAACAGGCTTTCTTACAATACCATGGGTCAATACCACATGTTGAAAAAACCATAGCTCACTTCATATATCACTTGTTCATATTATATTTGTTATTAATGAATTAATTTAAATAAAAGGATAAAAATAACATAACTACTTTGAAGATAAATCTCAACCTTTGACTTGTGTATACTACTATGAACATTCCAAAATATTCTATGGAGGTTAAATCCCTACCATCTACCTAATAATTATTGATAATTAAATTAAAATTATGGAAACCCTATTCCAAAATAAACATGCATATTGATCTAATTAACTAAATTATAGCTTATTTAAAATTATTATTGTTAATATTATTCATTACAAAAAGAATTAATATATAAGTTAAACATATATATGCATTAAAACAACTTGTAACAAGATCCTTGACCATGGAGATTTACCTCCACTTTACCATGGAGTTTTTAATTTATAAATAGGATTTGTTACAATATCATATCTTATCAATATCACATGCCTAAAAAAATATCGTATTTCATATTACACTTGGTAATATGACATTTTTTTAATTGGGTAGCAGGAGGGGGGCGGGTACCCTATGGCCCTGAGGAAGTTAAATTTGTAGAGTATTTATGGGGCTTAAGACGCATGAAAAACAATTTAACTGAAGCTTATGCCCTCTTCCATGGGATTCAGTTAGCCAAAGAAAAATAGGTAACTTCCCTCACTTTTTTGGGAGACTCCCTCCTTCTTATTGATCATTTGGTGAAGGGTGGAAAACACATTAGAAATTCTTATCAAAAAAATTAGAAAAGTAGCGGAAGGGTTCTCCTCAGTAGCATGTTTCCATTTTCTCTGTGATCTAAATAAAGATGCAGACTTATGTGCTAATGAAGGGTGTAAATTAAAATTGGGATATTTAAGAACAAATGGCAAAATCAAGCTCTCTCCTTAGAGCTAAATGGATTGGCATTACACAATTATAAAGAATTTCATTATCAATCAGTTATAGAATGACATGTACATTTTATTTTTTGGTGGGTTAGTTTTGTAAGGTATATACCTACAAAACCTTGTTTTTTTTGTCGAGTTTGGAGACCCTCTCAAAAAATGCATAGTTTTGTTGTATAAAGGGGGATTAAGAAATTTTTTTGAAGATATAACTATGTAATACCTGATGGATATGTTCTGATCTAGACGAAAACTTGCCTATAAATAGAAAATTATATTTATCGTTTAAAAAAAATGGAGAAAAAGTGGCATAACTATTTTGGAAACAAATCTCAACTTTTGATTTATTAATACTAAGAATATTCTAGAATATGTTGGCATGTTTATGTTTCCTTTAATGTCACCTATTGAATTCCTGTCCTCTTGAGTCTATATGTCAAGTCGTGAGTACGTTGTATACTTGTTGAAGGTTTTCATGCCTATGTAAATGTTGTCATAAGTCTCATAAGGTTTGTAGGAGATGTTTCATGACGTAACAAGGCCTCATCTAAAGTTGAGCTACATTTGTCCTAGAGGTCTAGATGATGACGTATGTGATGTCTTGCTGAAGCTATGTAGCTAGCTTCTTGATGTCAAGATGAGTTTGGAAGGATGGCTTATAGTTCATTTCACTCCCCTGAAGATCTGTTGCAAGTTTGAGGGCTGGATCTCTTGTTTCAACCTATTCTCTGCCCCATTTGCATGGATGGAGGCTCATTAGAGCAACTAAAATAGTCCAGTTGCTTGGAGGATAAGCCCATGCGAGCGACCAGATCTTCCAGTCGATTTTTTTCAAGGCTTGTGCCTGCAACAAAGAGGATTTATGGGTTTTCTTTGGATTTCTCACACTCCTTTGGAAATAGTTTGCTTTTGGCAGAGCCTATTATCAAAATTTTCTAGAAAAAGGTTGAAGGAAGTCATGGAGTGTCTAGTAAGTGATCAAAGTAGAAATTATCAAAAGGCTAGTGGAATGAGTGGCATGATTTGGTTAGAAATTCCAATGAAATAAAATACGAAGGATGTGAACAAGATTTGGGCAAGATCCATCACTTAAAGAATTAATTGATCTCAGTAATTACAAATATGTGAAGGTGGGAAGTTCATTTGGCTTGTTCTCTAGTAGTGTGACTGAGTGAGTGTGCATGAGTTACTAGTGCATAACCATTGAGTTTTATAGTAAGTTAAAAGTTTCATAATTGCAATGTGCTTCAGAGATTATTCTTCAACAGTGTTTCAGAGTTGTGTGCAAATATTGAAGATCAGTTTGGAGAGTGTGTGTAGAGAGATTTGTTCTCTCATTTGAAGTGTGGATTTGTTTCTAGTCTTGTTTATGTAGCAGTGTTTTTAGTTATAAATTTTATTAGCTTATTGCAAAATTGTTTGTAATTGGAGTGGGGGATTCAAGCTAAGTGCATGTTGATTCTCTATTGTAGGAGTTGGTGCTCCAAGTTGGTTGTAGCCAATATTTCTCATTTCAATTAGTGGGTGGGTGCTCCACTGCTAGTGGTGGCTAGTTGATGTAATGTAAATGAGAAAAGTTTGAAGAAATAGATAATAAGAAAAAGTAGCAAATAGTTCAGTCGTTTTTTTCCCTGGAGGTGGGTTTTTCCACCTAAAATACAAGTGTCTACATGTGATGATTGTTTTTGTTTTCCATGTGCATGATATTGATATATATTTCTAAAGTTAATTTATGAATAAGTTTTATTTGCAGAAGAAGAAAAAATATATATATATATATATATATATATATATATATATATATATATATATATATATATATATATATATATATATATATATATATATGATTCACCCTCCCCCTCTTAGTATTACTTTTGTCCAACAATTGGTATCATATCCATATCCTTTACTGCAACTTGACTGATGAAAGGATAATTAGAGAAGGGACAATGGTTGGACATGATGTAAAAGTTCCAATTTTTTATGGTGAAAACTACAACTGATGGAAGATTACAATGTAGGGGCAGCTTAGGAGTTTAAGTGCTGATGTATTCTCTACCGTGGTGTCTAGATATGTTTTTCCTGATGTTCTTCCTTCCAACCCGTATGAAAAGAAGAGGTATCAGAACAACGCCAAAGCAAGAAATGTCATCATTTCAGTGCTTAGTGAGAATGTATTGATAAAAGTCATGCATTTCAAATTAGATAAAAAAATTTGAGAAAAACTTGAGAATAGCTATGAAGGTGATCAAAAAGTGAAGAAATAAAAGCTCCAAACCTATAGGATGAGGTTTGAGAGCTTGAAAACGAAGGAAGATGAAAATATTGCAAAATATTTTAGAAGATTTGAAACAATGACCAACTTGACCAAGAGCATAGATTTAAAATTTGAATATGAAGTCATTATTCAGAAAATCTTGATGTATTTACCAACAAGATTTAACCCCAAGGTTTTTCATATTGAAGAAATGTATGATTTGAGCACTCTCACTATGGAGACATTTCTTGGAATTCTTAAAACTTATGAGATGTGTATCATTGAAGAGAAATTTGAATCTAGTGAAGTTGCATTCAAGGCCTCCAAGAAGGTCAAGGCTGTTACCAAAAATCTCAAGAAACTTCCAAAGAAAATCAAGGAAGAAGAAGAATACTCTAGTAGTGAATAATGAAGAATTTGCTCAGTTTTCCAATAAATTAAAGAGAGGTACTAGAAAGTATAAAGGCATGCTTCCTTTTCACTGTTTAGAATGTGGAGAAGTTGGACATTTTTGTGCAAAATGTCCACTTAAAATAATTAAAAAGTAGGTAAAGAATAAGGATATGAAGAGCAAGGATAAAACCCACAAATTTCAAAAAGTTAAACTGAAAAAGAGAAGGAGTTACTACTCCAAAGAAGAAAGTGATATTTCAGATGAAAGAAATGAGAAATCTTCATAAGAAGAAGAAGAGCACAATGAATGTGTTCTTATGGCCCTTAAGTCCAAAGATGAATCATATCTAAAGGATGGATAAATTGATTATGGAGTTGAGATCATTATTGCACTTGATGAGCTAAGCAAAGATAGAAATGAAAATAGGTTGTTGAAGGAGAAAATATGCAAACTAAAGGGGATTAAATCATCTTTGGTTGATAATTCTTTCAAGATCCACTTGGATGAGCTTGCGAAATTCAAATAATTTTTTTTGCAACAAATTATGGTTCAACAATATAATCTGGCCGAGTTGGAGAAAGGAAATGAATATTTGAAGCAGAATATTGGAGGAGCTCCCATTGCATGCACTCATGAAGAAGACATCATCTGCTTAAAGAGAAAATTGGAAGAAGAAAAAATGAAGGAGAATGTGCTCACCAATCAGCTAGAAGAAACTAAAGAGAATTGTCACAAACTTGGGGAAGAAATTGTTGCACTAAGGGAAAATTTATCAAAAGCGTAAACTAAAACATGCCTAAATCAGAAATTTTTCAAGGGATCTGAAACCTTGCAAAATATCCTCAACACACAAAGATCATCAGAGGACAAAATTGGCTTGGGTTTTAAGTTTCCTCTACAAAATGTCAAAGATCATCCAAGTACCAGTTATGTAGATGCTTTGAAAGGAAAGGAAAATCAATAAAATTTTGTTGTAACTAGAAAGAGTGAGAAAAACAATGAAGTTGAAATCAAATCAGAAAATCGGCTAGTGAAGCAAGCAAGATCCTTAAATTTCACTCCTCCATCATGGAAAAACCAAAGTCAGGTATCCTACACTATTCTATGGTTATTGCTTTGCATGTATCAATTTTGGACACAAAGCCATAAATTGTAGGTTAAAGATATTTCCAAAAAAAATAATTGACAGATCAATAGTTGCTCAAGGTCCAACTATTTTGCATGCAAATGGAAATAATTCTTTTGCTCCACTAATGAATGAGATCAAGTGTTTCAGATGGAATAACTTTGTTCACAAATCTATTGAGTGCAGCTCTATCCTTCCAAATTCCTTCATGCAGCACACTCAAGAGAAATCTATTCAGCAGAAATTCGAGAAAAGATGAAAGAAAAAGGAAGAAATTTGAGAGATTAATTTGATAGCTAGTGATTAGCATGAGCAATGGTTGATTGATAGTGGGCTCTCCAAGAACATGGCTAGTGCTAAGAGAAAATTTATTCAAATAAAAGAATATGAAAAGGGCAATGTCATTTTTACAAATGATGTAGCAGTCCCCATCATAGGCAAAGAAAAAGTTAGATTGGACAAGGAGACCAAAGCTCAAAATGTACTTTATGTTGATGGTTTGAAGCACAATCTCCTTAGTGTGAGTTAAATGTGTGATAATGGGAATGAGGTTATTTTCATATCTAAAGAGTGTGAGATCATAAATGCTAAATCAGGAAAGATAGTGGAAAAAACGATTAGAAGTGACAGTAACATGTACATTTTTTATGACACTAGATAAAGTTGTTGCATGACCAAAATAGAAGAATATTTCCTATGGCATAGAATATTGGTTCATGTTAATTTTGGTAAATTAGTCAAAATTGGAAAGAATGGAGAAGATAGAGGATTACCAAGGTTGGCTAAACCAGATAACACAACATGCAAGCCATGCCAATTTGGGAAACAAACAAGAGTGCATTTAAAATCCAAGGAGTTCACTACAAGCAAACCATTGGAGCTAGTGCATATAGATGTATGTGGCCCTATGTTATAGAAATTTTTGGGTACTGCAACCCCAAGCATGAAATGTCCATAAAGCAAGGGCTCCTAAGTCCCTAAAAGTGTTGTTCTAACCCCTAAAGGAACAAGGTCAACTGATTACAACTTCTCCCAGAAGTTCTCCATGAAAAAACTGCTCAAAACTGGTCAAAACAGGATCATTTCAGCTGCTCCATAGGCAAAGTGCATTGCATCTCACCTAAGTACACTCTGCGGGTGCATTTCATTTCAAAAATCCCTTCTATGGGGTGCGATGGGCGAGAAGTGACAAATGGCAGTGTCAATCCGCGAGGTGGAGAGGCATGGAATCTTCTAGAAACTTCTCCTGTGACACTTGCCTCTCTAAATTTGACCAAGGATGAGTAAGAGATCATCAATATCCAAGTGGAAGCAAGAACTATCAGAGAGAAGACACTAATCAAATCACAAGCTGACTCATCTCCCTTACAGATATCTATATATGGATCCCTCATCCCAGAGATCCAGAGGCTATAATTTTGCATCTTGTAAGGAATTGTTGTTGGTTTCTTGAGACAACATCATAGTGTTGGGTGATCTAAGCTTTGTATGAGGTGAAGAAGGGATTACTTGCTGAGAGGATGATGCTGGGTTAGAACAACTGGTTGTAACTCCCTTGGCTCTTTCTTGATTATCAATAAAATCTATTCAAGTTTTCCTCCATACTCTTGTGTCATTTATGTTTTATGCATTTGTATGGTCAATTTACATCTGATCCTAGATTGTTTATGATTATAGATCCATGTCCTTGTATAGTGTTATGCTATTGTGATCCTACAGGTACTCTGTGAAGCTGGGCGTACAAGGGAGCAAGTAGCGAAAGACTATCAAGAGAGAGATGAATCGAACTAGGAGATAAGCGCAAGACAGAGGTTGGTCTTCTTTGTTCTTCTCTCATCTATATTTCATAAAGGAAAAACAAAAGTAGCTTTACTTTTTTTGTTTCTAAGGTAGCTACCACACCTTAGTGGGATAAGTAGTTCTGTGTAGAAACTTTTCCTTGTAACACCCTACAAGGAAGAAAAGTCCAAGAGGTGAGAGATATTTTATATTTTTTTTTTATGAATTCACTAGATCCACATGGATTATGCTCATGAAAGAAAACTTGGAAAATTTCAGTGAGTTTTATTATTTTAAGGCACTTGTTGAAAATGAGATTGATTTGAAGATAAAGTGTCTTAGATCTGATAGAGGAGGTGAGTTCATGTCCAAATAATTATATGATTTTTGTGAGGAGCATGGTATCAAGAGGCAATACTCCATAGATAGAACACCACAACAAAATGGTGTAGTGGAGAGGGAAAACAAGTTGGTCCAAGATACGGCACGTGCTATGTTGGATGAAGTTGGTATATCAGATACATTTTGGGGAGAAGTTGCTCAAAAAATAGGATATTTGGTGAAAAGAGTTATTCTTAGGCCTAACAATGACAAAAATCCATATTAGTTGTGAAAAGGAAGACCAACAAAAGTTGACCACTTCAACATATTTGGGAAAAAATGATGCATCAATAGGACATAAGAAAAACTTGGAAATTCCAGACTAAGAGTTGATGAAGGTATATTCCTTGGTTATTCCTTCAAGAGCAAGGGATACAAATGCTATAATAAGAGAACCAATAAGGTAATCAAAGGTATTGATATTATCTTTTACGAAGATTTTACTAAATATAATGATTATAAAGATGTTGAAGTTGATCATGATTTCATAGAATATGAGGACCTAGAAAGTTCTGAAGAATAGGAAGAAGGGAGAAAGGTCTCCACTACAAAGAAGGTTAAACCAAGTTACATCCAAAAGAAGCACCCGGAAAGTCAAATTATTGGAAATAAAGAGCTTGGAGTGCAAACGAGGAAGTTATTGGATAACTTTAATCAAGCACATTTTGCACTTTTGTCTCAAATAGATCCCAAAATTTTCAATGAGGCCAAAGAATATCAACATTGGGTCAAAGCAAATAATGAAGAATTAGATCATATTGAGAAGAACAATACATGGGAGCTTGTGCCAAGGCCAAATGACAAAAACATCAATGGAACCAAATGGGTGTTAAAGAACAAGTTATATGAATTAAAAGTGGTGAGGAATAAAGCAAGACTTGCATGCAAAGGGTATACTTAGGTAGAAGGTATTGCTTTTGATGGAATTTTTTCACATGTAGCTAGATTAGATGTTATAATATTTTTTTTCTCCTTTGAATGCTACAAGAAAATTTACGTTTATCAAATGGATGTAAAATTAGCTTTCTTGAATGGTGATCTAGAGGAGGATGTTTATATAGAAAAGCCTGAAGGTTTCTTATTGGGTGATGATGAGAATATAGTGTGAAAGTTGGAAAAGGATCTTTATGGCTTGAAATAAGTTCTAAGAGCATGGCATGCAAAGCTAGAAAACATCTACAAAATCAAGGCTTAAAAAATAAATCCACAGAAAGCACTTTATATATAAAATTTGAAGATGATCATTTTCTAATAATTGTTGTGTATGTAGATGATATTATTTTTGGGAGCGATTTGGAGAAGATGGGACAAAATTTTGCACAAGAAATGCAAAAACAATTTGAGATGTCAATGTTGAGTGAGCTTACGTTCTTTCTGTTGAATAATCTAAGGTAAGATGACATTAATGATTCTTCTAACTATGATAACTACTTGTGATGTCTTTTTAAGTATTAATATTATCTTATTATTATTATTATTATTATTATTATTATTATTATTATTATTATTATAGTGTGTTCTTCAATCATCAAATAGCTACAAAAACAAGAAGATGAACAAGATATAAGTACACAATATGTAGGCTCCAAGTCAGGGCAAAACCTCTCCTCTTGAGAGGAAAACCCTTCAATCTCTTATTGTATATTCTTTATTGAAGAATACCAAGACCCTTGACCAACACCGAAGCCCTTCCAAGACCAATATTAGCTTCTCAATAATATTCTTGCTTCACTGCTTTCCAAACACAGCAGAATCTCTTCCGGAAACACTACTTTGACCTGAAACGATAGATTTTCGTCCCTAACTACAGATCTCCAACTTTGGCGCCCCCTGGAAGCAATAGCTACTGCGCACATGTGGACCAGAACTTCATCTTCTCTTCCTCTACCTACCTCGCTTGACCTAAATTGTCTTCTGTATATAGAAGGGGACTTTTTTGGCCCTTCCTTAAGCTCTTTTTCACCATATTAAATCTCCACAATGAAACCGTAGCCCAGCAACAGAAACCCTAGTGAAAAGCTAAAAAAATTCAGCCCTCTTCTTTGCACGTGTGGAGAGAAAGAGAGAGAGAGAGAGAGAGGAACCAAAAACACTTCTTCTCCCTATTCCTCCTTCTTCACTTTCCCTTTTCTACTTATTCATTCACTTGAGAAAGAGAGACATGAATGTGTCCAAATGAGGTCAAATTGTCTTCTATATATAGGTCTTCCAAGGGTACAAATTCCAGCTTCTAGGCCGAATTGATAGGTTGGCAGGGCCACTTGGTCTTGGAAGGTTCAGTAAAATACAAAATTAATTATTTTTACCATTTACAAGATGCCTGATGGGGTAGTCATATTATGACAATGTCCCTATTTGACTTTTTGACCTAGGACAATCATAGAAGCACTTTCAATTAGTGCTTGACCTATAAAACAATTTTTTTGGGCAATAAAAACAAGCTCAATAATAATAATAATAATTTTTTTTCTTTTACAAAATACAAGAATCAAAAGTACATTTCATATTTATGAAGAGTGAACCTAGTTACAATTTCTTCAACACTCCCTCTTAACTAGGGAGGTATTCATAAATGGTACATGGTTATTCTCAATACTAAAGAGATCTCATAAGAAGAGTTGGACTAGTAATTCATCTGTATAGCATCATTATAACCAACATTGTCACATATCAAGGCCTTGACTAATAGCTATATCTCTCAAAAAATTAGAGCACAATGTTGGTGAGACCAATGATTATAGACACATCCATCATTGTCTCTCAAGGTGAATACCCACCTAGGCATTCACTGAGTATGACCTTGTAGGACTATTCTTATCTTGGGTCCCTAGCCCTCAAAGAAATTCAGTCCTCTTCCCTACTCTTATCTTGGATGTCCTACCACATCTTCAAAGAGTATTAGATGCCAGATGATTACTCAATCCTCCATTATTTATTCCAAAATGAAGACAAGAATGATGTGTCTATGTCTCGCTCTCAACTAGGGAAGATATGTCAAACAATCCAAGCTTATTTCTAAAATACACAATATTCTTATTGGGAGGAGATTGTGTCAAAGTATCAAGAGTTTTATCATCGGTGGGGATATACTCCAACTATAGTACATCATCTTGTACCAACTTTCAAATGTAGTGGTAGTTGTTGTTTATGTGCTTTATCTTTCCATGAAATATCAGGTCCATAGCCAGTCTTATATAGCTGTTATTATCACAATATATTATGGTAGGATTCAATAGTCCTACAAATAGATCAGATAACATCTTCCTTAACTAGATCGCTTCCCTACTCACTTCACAGGCTGTAATGTACTCAACCTTAGCACTACTCAAAGCCATTGTCTCTTTATTTTTTCTCATCCAAGAGAGCATGGAGGATCCCAAGCTAAAACATCCTCTTGTAGTGTTTCTACCATCCTTCTCGCTACCTCCCAGATCGGAATCGATAAATCCTTCAAGTTGAACATCTTTTCCTTTTTCAAACTTCAAGCAGTAATGGACTGTTCCTTGCAGATATTTCAATATATGCTTGGAAACTGTCCAATGATCATGTCTTGGCACCCTTGGAAATTGGCTGAGAACATTTACTTCAAAACATATGTCTGGACGAGTATTCACCAGATACATCAGGGAGCCAATCAGTTGTCTGTACTTAGTAAAATCTACCGGACTGGATTCAGAGTTCCTTAAAATTTCCAAGTTTTTGATCATCAAAGTTGTCATGGGTTTTCATTCCATCATATAAAATCTTTTCAATATCTCAGTCACATGCTTTCCTTGTCCCAGGAAGATTTCATTTGGTTCCTGCCAGACTTCTATTAATAGTAATGCATAAGTCATAGATCCTTCATATCAAATTTGGCTGCCGACATTTTTTTACAGTCTTGAATTCCTTAATCATTACTAGTTAATTCAAGATCATGTACATATAGAAGAATGATGGCAAGTTCATCATTCTCTACTTTTATGTAGAGATTGGGATTTTTCGTTCTTTTCTTGAAAACTGACCTTTGCAAGTATGTATCCATTCTAGCATAACATGCCCTAGGAGCTTGCTTAAGGCCATATGTGCCTTCTTCAATATGAAAACATGGGTTTCTTTATCCTTTACTTCTAATCCCAATGGTTTCTCTATGTGGACTTCTTCATTTGTGGCACCATTCAAGAATTTTGTTTTGACATCAATTTGATGTACCTTCCATCCCATTGATACTACCAGAGATATCAGAGATCTGATCATGTTTACATTTTGTGGGAGAAAAAGTCTCTTCATATTCAATGCCTTCTTCCTGAGAAAAGCCTCAAGCCACAAATCTAGCCTTGAATTTATCTATGCTTCCATCTACAACACGAATTATCTTATATAGCCACTTAGAGGTTACCACTTATTTGTTTTTAGGTCTTAGCACAATTTCCTAAACTCCATTCTTCATAATGGATTGGTATTCCTCATTCATTGCATTCTTCCATTCTTGGTGTTTGGTTGCTTCTTCAAAATTGGAAGGTTCATCTTCAATGAGATTTGACATGTATGATTCATATCCTAGGTATCTTTCTGGTTTCTTTCTTTCCCTAAATCTTCCTCTTGCGGTGTAAACTTTTGCTTCTTGAAGTGTAGAATTTAACCAGTTAGGCCTCTTTCTTCTTTTAGGGAGAGAGATTGGTTCACTGAGACCTTATTCTTCATGATTAGCGACTTCTTCTTCCTTACTAACTTCTTCCTCAAACATAGAAATATCCACCTCATAAAAATCGTATGGGAGATCTTTGGATTCCTTGGAGGCAATGCTCTCATCAAAAATTACATCTCTACTTACTTCTATTTGATGTCCTTCCTTTATGTAGATCCTATAAGACTTGGAAGAGTTTCTATATCCAAAAAATATTCCTTTCTTTCTTGCAAGATCTAGATTCTTACTTTTGTCCTTGGGAACGTGAATATATACAAGACACCCACATATCCAGAGATGATTGATATTTGGTTTCTTACCAGTGAAGAATTCTTCTAGAGTTATATTGCCAAGTGACCTGTGAGGACTTCTATTTTGAATGGATTGGTATTCCTCATTCATTCCATTCTTCCATTCTTGGTGTTTGGTTGCTTCTTCAAAATTGGAAGGTTCATCTTCAATGAGATTTGACATGTATGATGCATATCCTAAGTATCTTTCTGGTTTCTTTCTTTCCCTGAATCTTCCTCTTGCGGTGTAAACTTTTGCTTCTTGAAGTGTATAATTTAACCAATTATGCCTCTTTCTTCTTTTAGGGAGAGAGATTGGTTCACTGAGACCTTATTCTTCATGATTATAGACTTATTCTTCCTTACTAACTTCTTCCTCAAACATAGAAATATCCACCTCATAAAAAACGTATAGGAGATCTTTGGATTTCTTGGAGGCAATGCTCTCATCAAAAATTACATCTCTACTTACTTCTATTTGATGTACTTCCTTTATGTAGATCCTATAAGCCTTGGAAGAGTTTCTATATCCAAAAAATATTCCTTTCTTGCTTGCAAGATCTAGATTCTTACTTTTGTCCTTGGGAACGTGAATATATACAAGACACCCACATATCCAGAGATGATTGATATTTGGTTTCTTACCAGTGAAGAATTATTCTAGAGTTATATTGCCAAGTGACCTGTGAGGACTTCTATTTTGAATGTATATTGCAGTCTTCGTTGCTTCTCCCCATAGGAATTTTGGTAGATCTTAATCATGGATCATAGCCTTGACACTTTCTTCTATATCTCTATTCTTTCGTTCATCTATTCGATTCTGCTCAGGATTGTATGGAACTATAAGCTTCCTCTTAATCCCAGCCTCCTTACAGAAAGAAATGAGTTCTTTGGAAGCATACTTGCCTCCATTGTCTAACCTTAGAATCTTTATCTTTCTTTCTGTAATATTTTCTACCCCTGCCTTAAATTCTTGAAATTTTATGAATACTTCGTCCTTGGACTTAAGTAAATAAACCCAAGTTTTCCTTGAATGATCATCAATGAAAGTAACGTAATGTAGATGAACTCCAAGTGATTTAGACATGGGACCACATACATCAGAGTGGATGAGATCTAGAATCTCTTGAACTCTAGATGTACTATTTGCAAATGGTTTTTTTCCATTCTTTCCCATAGCACAACCTTTGCAGACTCCTTCATGGTTTTATTTGATATTTGGTATCCCATTTACAATGGAGTTTAGAGTTGGAAAGATCTTGTAATGAAGATGTCCCAATCTTCTATGCCAAAGTTCACATGGACTTATTCAATGTGGATAAGTGCTTGATTTAAAGGAGATGAGAGTCTATAGATTCTTCCTTCTTGAAATCTAATGGTTCTAGATTTTTCAATGCTAGAATATTTAGCACAAACCACTACTTTACCATCTATAAAAACAACTCTATCAAATTTTTCTTCTAATGATGAAACACAAATAGTTTTTTTGCACAAACCTGGAGCATATAGAATGTTATTGAGATGAATGCTACCTCCTCCTTCTAGCTCAATTCATGTAGATCCAATGTCTTTTACTAGATAGATATTATTGTCACTAAGCTCCACAGTGTATGAGGACCTCCCTTTGGATAGGGTTTTGAGTTTCTTGTGATATTCAATCATGTGTCTTGAAGCTCTACTATCTATCACCCATATATTTTCATCTTGAAATGTTCTGATGAGGGCTGAGAACAATCCTTCACTCTTTGAAGATTTGAGATTTTTGGAAGAGAAGAGACTATTCCATACTACCTTAAAACTTTGCTTGATGATACTTTCCATTGATGAACACTTCTTTTCAAGCTTATTCATAATATATTTTACCTTCTTCATGCCTTGTGTGAACCATAGCTCTGATACCATGTTGAAGAATATAAGAAATATGACATTAATGAGTCTTCTAACTATGATAACTGCTTGTGATGTCTTTTTACTTATTAGGATTATATTATTCTTCTTATTATTATAGTGTGTTCTTCAAGCATCAAACAACTACCAAAACAAGAAGATCAATAAGATACAAGTACATAATATGTAGGCTCCAAGCTAGGTAAAAACCTCTCCTCTTGAGAGGAAAACTCTTCAATATCTTTTTATAGATTATTTATTGATGAATACCAAGACCCTTGACCAATACTGAAGCCCTTCCAAGACTAATATCAGCTTCTCATGAATATGCTTGCTTCACTACTTTCCAAACCTAGTAGAATCTCTTTCGGTAACACTCCTTTGACCTCCATCCATAGCTTTTTGTCCCTAACTGCAAATTTGCAACTTTATACCCATGGCAGCAACAACGACTTCACACGTGTGGACTAGAATTGCTTCTTCTTTGCCTCTAGCTACCTCACTTGACCTAATTTGTCTTATGGATCTATAAGGGGACTTTCTTGGCTCTTCCTTCAGCTATTTTTCACCAAATCAAACCTCCAGAATTGAACCCTAGCCTGGCAGTAGAAACCCTAGCGAAAAGCTGCAGAATTTCATCCCTCTTCTTCGCACGTGTGGAGAGAAAGAGAGAGAGAGAGAGAGAAACCCAAAACACTTATTCTCCTTCTTTTGTCTTCTTCATGTGCCCTTTTTTGCTTCTCCCTTCACTTGAGAGATAGAGGAATGAATGTGTCCAAATGAGATTGAATTGTCTTCTATATATAGGTCTTCCAAGGGTAAGAATTCCAACTTCTAGGCCAACTTGATAGGCTGGTTAGCCGACTTGGTCTTGGAAAGCTTAGTAAAATACAAAAATAATTATTTTTACAATTTAGAAGATTCCCGATGGGGTCTTCATATTATGACAATGTCCCTCTTTGACTTCTTTACCTAGGACAATCCTAGAAGCACTTTCAATTAGTGCTTTACCTATAAAACAAATTTCTTGGGCAAGAAACGTAAGCTCAATAATAATATTTCATATTTATGAATGTGAACCTAATTACACTTTCTTCAACACTTCTTTGGTTTGCAAGTTATTCGAGATGAAAAAGACATTTTTTATTTCTCAATCAAAGTATATTACAGAGAAATTAAAACAATTTGGCATGGAAGATTGCAAACCAGTGTGCACTTCTATGGTTACCAGTTGTAAGTTGAGTAAGGATGATGAATCACCAAAAGTACATCAGTCCATGTATCATTCCATGATTGGTAGCTTATTGTATCTAACTACTTCTAGACCTGATATCATGAAAGTTGTTGGATTGGTCTACAGTGTTATCCCCTACAATTTCCCAGGCTGAGGAGGAGATCAGAAGAGGTAACCTCGAACCACTTTCAGTTTAGTAGCTAGCCCTAATGAACTGGAGAGGGATCTCTCTAAGGATTTCCCAATGAATAATTGAAAAGAAATATAGGCTAGATATACAAGTCTTGTTTGAGTATTTGTGAATTTAGGGTTTTTGGTTTTGCTAGACTAGGAATTAGAGTAGGTAATTAGGTCAAGGCTTCAAGTATGTAATGACAAGTATAAAAAGGAGCTAGATATCAGTGTGATATGGTCAACTTAAAGTGTTTTCAATGTAGTATAGGTCTGAGATTTTAAGAAAACATAATGAGCATGTAAAAGCATGAATTCATTAGTTTTAGAAGAAAAGAAACACAAGAATGATTTCCAAATAAATAGAGCTTAGATCTAAGATTTATGCCTATATAACTGTAAGGAAATTCATAGGAAGAATATAAAGCATGAAAAGAGAGATGATTTATCCATTGTTAGAAAATTATATATTACAAAGCAATGGAACACATAAAATATTGCAGAAATATAAACATAGAAAACACATAAAACAAGAGAGACACAGATATACGTGGTTCACCCAGTTGGGGTACATCCACGGAGAAACAACCAATATTTCTTTTATTATATTATCTAGTACAATGAAGAGATACAACCTACAATAGATCTGCTGTAACACCCTCTTCGCTCTCAACCTCCTCTCTCTTCCTCACTTAGAGTACAGATATACATAGACACAATACAATTCCCTCATATATAGTGAAGGGTTGCCCTCTAGGGCAAAAAACACTAAATTAAACATAACTTCTACCGTCAGATCATCCGCCTAATGAATGGCCCAGATTGACCAGAAATTAATAGACTTTTACAAGGCAATTTTACATCTATTTTTAGCTTCGGGGGCACCCCCGTTGGGGGACCGCTGGCCCCCGGACCCCCCAGCCGTGGGGGATTACCCCCCCCCCCCCCCCGCACCACCCCCACGTGGAGGGGTGTATAGTCTTCCTGGGGTATACATTCAGCTAAAACCTTTGAATACAGAAGATAATCAGGCTCCACACCCAACATCCATTAGAAACTGATAGGAAAATAAAACAACACCATATACTCGTTGAACAAGAATTCATAAATATAGCTGCAACTACTCCTGTATTAGCTGTAAAAGAACATAAGGCGCAATCTTCTCCACAAAATTTCAACCCCTCTCTGAATGAGAAATGATACATATAGACTCAATCAAACAACTTCCCCACCTTCAGGAGTTGAATTACTAGGTAATGGAATTGTTTCCAATATTCTCTCAACCAACAGGTAAGAGTGAGAAGGTCAAATACAAACTCTTCTCTTAGACTTATTTTTTATTTTTTTCTTCCTTAATGAGGCCTAATTAACCATAAAAACAACCTATAATGTCTATTTATTCATGATTACATCATATAACCTCGAACTACTTCAGTTACAACATGAGTTTTGACTTTCACCAAGTCAAACTTAAAACTAGGAAATTACACACTAAAATTTAAAATAAAAACTCAAAAATTTGTAGAAGCCCAGTGCCAACTTTGAGCTCACTTTAAGGTGCCTTCCTGAAGTCCAAATTGAGATATGAGAGAATGGTCAACTATCCTTTCCTTTCTAGTTTCCATACCACCTTGAATTTTTTTAAATATCCCATGGAAAGGCCTTCAAAAATGCATTCTCCCAAGATTTCTCCAGAGGCACAACGCCTGTCAAAAAGAGTGGCATAATGATGATTTTCTACCCCTTTTTCTCCTTTTTCTCAAAATTTGAGGCCTAAGGAAAAAGCACAACGCCAAGGTGTTGTGCTTATGTGACTAGCTCATTTTCTGAATTTGGCACCAAAACAGTCAAAAAACCAAAAATGCTAAGAAATCCTTCAAAATTGGTCATGAACTGCAAAATGGGGTATGTAAAGCCCTCATGGATTCTTTAGAAAGCATCTCCAAGTTATCCCTCTCATTTTTTTCCTTTAGGGTTTTCTTTAGCTTATTTTTCAACTACTTGAGCTTGATGTTGCATATCATATTTCTAGTTTGATAATGATGTGCCATGTGCCTTAATAGTTGATTATCTTTGTTGGCTTTGTCAAGAAGCTTTTCTAAGTGGTCATTAACCTTATCTAGCCAATACTCTCTATCCTCATTGATCTCCAAGGAAATTTTGTCCTCCATGCTTAGGTCTTCATCTAGCGCATTGTGTCCTTTTTCCTCCTTCAATGCCTTTTTAAGTCCCTTGGTTCTTGGCCTCTTTTTCCTCACTTGTTTTTTAGTTTCCTCAGGTTCACTAGGATCCAACACTGCTTTGCCTTTGCCTTATTGTTACAACAATTTAGTTTTCTATTTCTCCATGATGAGTTGTCTAGCCTTAAGTTTATTGTTTTCTTGTTCAAGAAAGGAAATAACAAACTTTGCTTTTTCCATATTGTCCATGAGTTCTCTAATCTATGAATCTTTCTCTTTGATAATATGTTGCATGTTTGAAGGTTCATTTGTTTCTTTCAAGTCAACCAATTTAAAATCATGCTCAATTAGGTCTTCATCATGTACATGTGATCCATGTTTTGCTGATGTATAAGGCTTGTCCCTTTTCTCAACCTGAGAAGTAAACACAAGCATTTCTCCTCTTTGATACATTCTAGTCACCTCAAGTCTAGGTGCCTTGGGAACCTTCACTAACTTTCTTGATGATCCTACCTCCACATGTTGTGTTGATATCTTTTGATGATGAACTAAAAAAATAGTTTCATGACATTGCAAATTTGTTTCTATGAATGAATCCCATGTCATGTTCTTCTCTACTAGCTGATGGAGAACTGTAATATTTATCAAGCTATGATGAAAAATACTAAGGTAGCGTTCTTTGTCTTTCACCTGTACCTTCTCAGACATTTTAGCAAGGCTTCTAGATAGATAATCACACATGTTGAGAGGTTTTTGGATTGTAAAGTGCATTAGAAGCTTGATGTGATATGCATACAATCTAGAAACCTTTCCCTCACAAGTGAAAACCTTCATTATAGTCTTCATCAAGGGTGCATACTTCTCCAATAGGTACCTAAATGGGATGATGTTTGTATGGGCCTCTTTTTAGGGTGATTATAAGAAAGCCCTATAATTTTCCATGTCCAAACTCATACCTTTTGTTAGTGTCAGTATTTGCATACTGCCATCTGTGATCAAAACTCCCCTTTTCATATTCATATTAGGGTCTCGCTCAGAAATTTTTGTCACTCCACCTAGGTCCTCATTCAAAAATTTACTCACTAATGGTAACCCTAGTAAAAAACCTCACTCACCTACACTCCATATACCTCCCTTGACCTTTTCTCATGCCCATTCCTCTCATTTCCCTCTCCCGGGGTTTTGAGGATATTTTTCTTGGTTTCATGACCTCCATGGTTAAATCATCAACAACACTTGTATCCTGATGCTCTTATGCCTTCCCCTATTTTTAATATATCTTTTGAAAAACTTCCCATCACTCTTATCCCTCAGAATCATCATTTTTCTACAAACCCTAGCCTATTGCTACGCTTTTGACACTTTTCTAGACTAGGCCAGTGTTTCACCCTTTTGCACCCCTTTCCCTCACTCAATCCTTAAAATTATAGTTTCCCTGAATTTATAACATCCCTCCCTACCTCCCAAAAGTTTCATAATAATTTAGAAGCCCCTATCCCATTTATTTCCCTTCATTCCTATAAATTTCCAAAATCCCTTGTTTTGCCTACACTAAACCCTAATTTCCTCTCCCACTAATCTAGGGTTGGCTATGGAATCAAAGACATATGAGAAGAGGAGGCCTAAGAGAGGTCATTTCAGCAAGTATGAGGCCATTTCAACTCATAAACATCATGTCTTCGTCATTTTTCAAGAAGTCATTCCAAGGGAAAAATCATTTACCACACATAGGACCAGTTTTGCTTCAAAGTATGTTTCCAACTAAACAAAGATAAATTTACAAAATTGAGAGAGGCTTTTGTTAAAAATAGGCCACGGATGGAAAATCCAATTCATTGTTTACACAGGCTTCATGTTTTTGGCGAAATGTCAAAAATACAATTGCTACGAGAGAGTTGTTGAACTTCTGGAGTTGCCTTGGAAAAATCATTTTTTCTCCTAGCTGGAGTCTCCAAATTTCTTTCTTGATGAGTCAAATGATAACTAGACAGCAAGATATTTTCGATGAGATATCATGATCTCAATGTGGAGTTAGTGAAGACCTCCAAACATTTCCTGCAAGAGCACAATTCATTTTTGTACCCTCATTCTACACCTTTTTACCAGTCTTGGGAGAATGAAGTTTTGGAGGGTCAAATCAAGCCCATTTTGAAAAATAAAGGCAGATTTGGATACTAGATATGCTTTTCAATGAGCTATCCTAGGCTCAATTTGGATACCATAAAGGCAGGCAAAAGTGGGTCTAAAGACGGCGCTGCGCATTTGACAGTTGGCCTAATTTTTCACTGTTTTTCTCGAGATTTGATTTTTACCTATGGGAAATCAATATTTTACTAATGTAATTGAGATGATTGATGTAATTATCATGTCTTCTCTATTACCTAGTGTAAGTACATTAGGTAGATAGCCTCCATGAGATGTAATGAATTAGTTCACCTAAGTTAGGGATGAGTCACTTTGACCACCCTACACTCTAGCTATCAGTTCAGCTTTTGTTGTAACTGCTCCTCCTCTCATGGATTCTGTTAGTGTCAGTCTTTCCAGCCTTCCTCCAGTGATCAAATATGCTCTTACAAAGTGCTTCAGAGTGTCAAGGTCAAATTTTGCCATTTCAAAGAGTTTTCAAGCAAAATTTGGTCACTAGGCATTAGGTCTAGGGTTTGTTTTCACTCCTTCTAAAAGTGGTCCAAATGTTGGGCCATGTCACCATTCAGCTGAGTCTATCATCATTCATAGGGTTTTCATTATCATCTCAGTGTCTAATGAGTCATTTTACACCTTGTTCATGCTTCAGTTGCGCCTAGGTAAGGTCATTTCCCTCTCCTAGGGTTTTGAAGGCGATTTCTCGTGGACGGTTAAATCATTAGCAAAACTTGTATCCAGATGTTCATACACCTTCCCCTATCCTTCATGTACCTTATCAAATTCTTCCCATCACTGAGATCCCCCAAATTCCTCATTTTTGCACAAACCCTAGTTTCTAGCTACAACCTGGCAATTTTCTAGGTTTGGCCTGTGATTTTCCCTTTTGGACCCCTTCCCCTCGCTCAATATTTGAGATTCCACTTTCCCCTGCTTCCTAACATCCCTCCCCACTCCCAAAAATTTCCCCAAGAATTTAGAAGCCCCCTATCCCCTTCATTTCGCTTCATTTCGACAAAATTCCTTGTTTCACACATCGGGACAAGTCGCACTCAAATGATGTTCCAGAGCAATAAAAGATGAATTTTGGACAACTGAGAGAGGTTTTTGTCCATAACATGCCAAAGAACAAAAACATCCTTCACTTTTTGCACCAGTGTCATGGTTTTAGAGAAATGTCAAAATTGCAATCGCCAGATCCAAGGAGGTTGGCCAAGGCACTAAAACGACGGAAAAGGCTAGATCCACTCCAAATTTTGGCCAAAGCCTCTTTGACTGAGTATGGTACTTTATTGGGGACTCCCAGCCCAAATTTCAAGAAATTTGGAGTAAATTTTGTCAATTGTGAATTTTTTGTGCCATACACAGGTTTTCTCCACCAATGGGTCGCGCGCCGCACACGACCCTTTCGTTGGGCAACTCCTTTTTGGGAAAACTCAGCATTTTTGGATTTTTCATGCAAAGATACACTTTCTCGGCCATTGCCAAGAAATTTTACCAAGTTTTGGGCCTCCAGAAAGTCAAAAAAAAAAGCAAAAAATGACTTTCTGCCACCTTTTTGACACAGAGGAAGCAGTCTTGGGAGATCGCAATTTTGGAGGGGCAAATGACCACCAAATTCATAAATTCCACTTGGTTTGGAAAGTAGACATCCATACCTTTCCAACAAGCCCACTTTTGCCTCATTTGGACACCTGGAAGTACCACACAATCAGCTCCCAAGTAGTGTGACCCGTTCAGAAGGAGGGCGTGACCTGTTGGGAAAGTTTGCCAATTTTTCATCTACAGCTCAGGAATTTGCCCAGCTTTGACCAGTTTTGACTTGTGATGGGATTTTTCACCCTCTTTGATGTAATTAATGTATTTTCATGTTGAAAGGACACTTATTTACCTATTCTAGAAGATTCATTCATGAAATAGCAAACATTTAATGAATGAATTGCTTTCCTAGCTTATAGAGGCAAGTTGTTTTGACTGCCTAGATTTTAGTGCTCAGTTTAGAATTGGTTGAAACAACTCCTAGAAGGATGAGCTCGACCCCTAGACGCAAGGAAAGATGTTAGCTTTCCTATATTATGTATTTTCTTAGTCATTTTCAGGGGTTGGAGAGTTTGGACTCTTGAGGGAGAAAGCTCTATTGTATTATTCATTGTATCTCTGCAGTTTTGGCAAAGGAAGAAAGACCAGGGTTTTGCAATCCTTTTTGGGATTCTTGTGGTTACATGTATTGATGGTGTGTATCTATTTGTACTTGTAAATTTGTTATGTGATTCATCATCTTACTTTTCCTTCTGCAAATTAGGCGAATGAAGTGTTAAAGTAGAATTCATGATTGTCATGCTCTGCTTTTAAGTTTGCTTAATATTTATGTTATCATCTGTCTAAAGAGAACTCTTGAAGGTTTCTTGCTCTCTTTAGCTTCTCACTGGTCATTTCTCTCCATTCACTTAATTTAAAGGCATCAGTACAGTCCCCTACCTTGCCCCAAAGAACCCCCTGCAAAAACTGTGTCCAATCCCCGCACCCAGAATTGCCTTTCCCCAACTTTCCACCAAAATCCTAAAAATCCCAAATCAAACCTTTTTATCAGTTTACTAGCCTAAAATTAGTGTTTCCTCATTGGTTATCTCGCCCGTTTAAGATCTTTGCCGAGATAGACCAGAGAGAGCCCTCTCCTGCCCTGTAGGGCTAGCTACGAGGCTAAGTGGTTTGATGTTGCCTTGAAATTTATCTTTCTCAGCCTGAGGTGAAATTTCAAGCGCTAACATATTGGCGACCATACTGGGGAGAAAAAATTGTTTGTTGATTGATGTGTTGGTTTCATAAGTCTTAGACGGAGCCTGAAGTTATGCCCGGTAGCCTTCGAAACGCTTTTGCTTTGCATAAGCGGAAGTAGATAAACGCTACTTCAGTCCATCTCCGTGAGCTTGTGAATACAACACTTCATTTGCATTTTACCCCAGTACATGTATCAAGTTCAAATCTAATTGTTGATAGTGGACAACGATCAGACACTTGAAAGGCTGAAATCATTCACTTGGCGACTCTAAATCATTTTCGAGATCAGATCCAAAGACTCCACTGGAGGATGATCCCGACCAGAAAAAACATGAAAGGACAACATGGACAGATCAGGTATTCAAGTTGGAATTTCATCCAAGACATTTTGTTCTTTGTCATAAATTATTTCTTCTCTTTTCCCAAGAATGTCAAGAAGGCTTTGCAACGTATATTGTATTTGAGAAGAGATCCTCAGCCTGCAGTTGATTCTTTCCCTTTGAAAAGAGTGAAAACCAAAGATTTGCATGCCTTTGAGCTTGATCAAGACCTTTCTTCTAAATTTTGTGATGACCATCTTCAGTTTGATGAGCCTCAAGAGACCAAGACCGATTATATACCTACTGTACATACCCATACACCTTGTAAAATTCCAGATCGGTATAAACCTCTTGTTTTACCTTCTGTTCTCCATGCTTTCCCCAAAAACTATGATCTATACTTGCCGAGGTTTGATGTGCAGAATGTTGAGAATTTTCTAGATCTTTTTGAAGTTGATGAAGAAGATGTTAGTATTAGGCTTTTTTCTCTTTCTTTGCAAGCTAAAGTGAAGAGTTGGTTCAAAGCCATGCCTAATGCGAGCATATCAGATTTCCAGCAGTTTGTCAAAGTTTTTCTTGATAGGTGGATGATCGTGCAGAAACTTTTCTTGATTGTAGAAGAGTATAACCAGCTGAAAAGATTACCAGGGGAGACAGTACAACAGTTTTCGGCCAGATTTAATCAAGTTTATTATTCAATGCCAGTTGATATAAGGCCTCCTCCTAGATCTGCTCTCTTGCACTATCCGGGTGCCTTTGATCCGGAGATGGAGTTTCAGCTGAGAGAAAGGGATATTGCAACACTTCATGAGATGCAAAACCGTGCAGTAAATGTAGAGGCGCATCTGCTGATCCGAAGGGCAAGGTTGAAAGAAGAAGAGATGAAAAACATAGATCCGGCCGAATCGACATCTCTAGAGGTGAAACTTGACATTTTGGTAAGTACAGTGGAAAAGATGATGGACAAGATCAACGCAAGGAATGATTATGATGTTCAATCCCATGGCTTGTCGAATGAAGAAGAACGACTGGCTGATCCAAAACATTTTGTTTCTTATTCTAGTTGTCATAGATCTGATAATGATTGTTTTGTAGGTCACCTTGACGAAGAAAGAACTATTGATATGACCTGCATGCTTGATGATATGTTTTATACCGATGATTTGCCTCAGTATGATCAGTATGATGATGATTATGTTCTCCAAACAAAAGCTAATCTTGCAGACAAATCAACAACTAGTTTGTGGGAGGAGGAAGTTCATTTTCAGCAGTTTGAAAACAATGTTCAGCCATCACATATCAGTTATGACAGTGATGAGGAAAGTGCAGCAAAGTTTGAAGTAAGTGAAGGATCTTTACCTTTTTGTTTTGATTCATGTCAATTCATTAGAGACAACTTCCATGAACTTAGAAATCAGCTGTCAACAAGTCTTGATCTAGACCATCTTGAAGGCAATAAAAACCTTGTTCCAGACTTCTCATATTCAGATTTGCAGCCCCCAAATGCCATTGGTTGTCAAGTTGCAGATGAAGGCATGGAAGCTGACATATTTGATCAAATGATACAAGAAGGTTCCCTACCATTCTGTTTTGAATCATTTCAGTATTTGAAGGGAAATTTGCATAGTCCATCTTCAGTGAAGAATGAGCAGCATGTAGGCAATCATGTAATCACAATGGAACCAATAGAAATGGGATTGCAACAGTCTTTTCAAGTTTTTCATGATCCAATAGCTGATGTTTTGGATGAGGTTTGCAGTCAAAGTCTTTCTCCATTGACTAGATGTGAGCTTGAAACATGTGCTGATATGAATTTGAATCGGCAACTGGTTTCTTTGTCATTTTCAGCAAAGGTCTCGTCACAAGGCTCAGATCAAAGTTTGCATTCATGGTATGAGGAAAATAGAAGTAATCCATTAGATGAGCTAAGTTCCAGTGTGCTTGAATTTCAAGATCCTTATGCAGTGTTTTTGGAGGCGGATAGAGAATTCATATCATCCAACGGATCTGTTTCTAAGTTATCATGGGAGTTGCCGTTCAGTAGTTCTCTCTTGTTGTTCATAAGTGAGCACTTGCGGAGACTTTGAACAGCAAACGGGATACTTACTTGGTTGCATTGGTTGTTTCATTTCACTTGATCAGGTGATGAATGAAACTGTTAGAGTAGGTTTTGATGAATAAGCTCCACTTTGAGCATCATTTCCAGTTTGTCGGTTGTGTTTAAGTATTGAGTCAGTTTTTAGTTGAGTGAGATTTAATTTGTGTTGTCAAGTCATCAGTTTTTAGTCATGCATTTCAGCTTGAGTTTTTGACTCCATTGCCCACTGGATGAAGGCACTGTCTAGCTCTTCCAGAGATCTGTCGTTCTTGGCACCTCCAAGGAGCTACCATCCCCATTGGAGCCAATGTTAGTGTCAGTCTTTCCAGCCTTCCTCCAGTGATCAAATATGCTCTTACAAAGTGGTCTCAGAGTGTCAAGGTCAAATTTTGTCATTTCAAAGAGATTTCAAGCAAAATTTGGTCACTAGGCATTAGGTCTAGGGTTTGTTTTCACTCCTTCTAAAAGTGGTCCAAAAGTTGGTCCATGTCACCATTCAGCTGAGTCTATCATCATTCATAGGGTTTTCATTATCATCTCAGTGTCTAATGAGTCATTTTACACCTTGTTCATGCTTCAGTTGCGCCTAGGTAAGGTCATTTCCCTCTCCTAGGGTTTTGAAGGCGATTTCTCGTGGACGGTTAAATCATTAGCAAAACTTGTATCCAGATGTTCATACACCTTCCCCTATCCTTTATGTACCTTATCAAATGCTTCCCATCACTGAGATCCCCCAAATTCCTCATTTTTGCACAAACCCTAGTTTCTAGCTACAACCTGGCAATTTTCTAGGTTTGGCTTGTGTTTTGCCATTTTGCACCCCTTCCCCTCGCTCAATCTCTGAGATTCCACTTTCCCCTGCTTCCTAACATCCCTCCCCACTCGTAAAAATTTCCCCAAGAATTTAGAAGCCCCCTATCCCCTTCATTTCGCTTCATTTCGACAAAATTCCTTGTTTCACACATTGGGACAAGTCGCACTCAAATGATGTTCCAGAGCAATAAAAGATGAATTTTGGAAAAATGAGAGAGGTTTTTGTCCATAACATGCCAAAGAAGAAAAACCTCCTTCACTTTTTGCACAGGTGTCATGGTTTTAGAGAAATGTCAAAATTTCAATCGCTAGATCCAAGGAGGTTGGCCAAGGCACTAAAACGACGGAAAAGGCCCGATCCACTCCAAATTTTGGCCAAAGCCTCTTTGACTGAGCATGGTACTTTATTGGGGACTCCCAGCCCAAATTTCAAGAAATTTGGAGCAAATTTTGTCAATTGTGAATTTTTTGTGCCATACACAGGTTTTCTCCACCAATGGGTCGTGCGCCGCACACGACCCTTTCGTTGGGCAACTCCTTTTTGGGAAAACTAAGAATTTTTGGATTTTTCATGCAAAGATACACTTTCTCAGCCATTGCCAAGAAATTTCACCAAGTTTTGGGCCTCCAGAAAGTCAAAAAACAAGCAAAAAATGACTTTCTGCCACCTTTTTGACACACAGGAAGTAGTCTTGGGAGATCGCAATTTTGGAGGGGCAAATGACCACCAAATTCAGAAATTCCACTTGGTTTGGAAAGTAGACATCCAGAACTTTCCAAAAATCCCACTTTTGCCTCATTTTGACACCTGTAAGTACCTCAAAATCAGCTCCAAACTAGTGTGACCCGTTCAGAAGGAGGGCGCGACCCGTTGGGAAAGTTTGCCAATTTTTCATCTACAGCTCAGGAATTCGCCCAGCTTTGACAAGTTTTGACTTGTGATGGGATTTTTCACCCTCTTTGATGTAATTAATGTATTTTCATGTTGACATGACACTTATTTACCTATTGTAGAAGATTCATTCATGAAATAGCAAACATTTAATGAATGAATTGGTTTCCTAGCTTATAGAGGCAAGTTGTTTTGACTGCCTAGATTTTAGTGCTCAGTTTAGAATTAGTTGAAACAGCTCCTAGAAGGATGAGCTCGACCCCTAGACGCAAGGAAAGATGTTAGCTTGCCTATATTATGTATTTTCTTAGTCATTTGGGTTGGAGAGTTTGGACTCTTGAGGGAGAAAGCTCTATTGTATTATTCATTGTATCTCTGCAGTTTTGGCAAAGGAAGAAAGACCAGGGTTTTGCAGTCCTTTTTGGGATTCTTGTGGTTACATGTATTGATGGTGTGTATCTCTTTGTACTTGTAAATTTTTTATGTGATTCATCATCTTACTTTTCCTTCTGCAAATTAGGCGAATGAAGTGTTAAAGTAGAATTCATGATTGTCATGCTCTGCTTTTAAGTTTGGTTAATATTTATGTTATCATCTGTCTAAAGAGAACTCTTGAAGGTTTCTTGTTCTCTTTAGCTTCTCACCGGTCATTTCTCTCCATTCACTTAATTTAAAGGCATCAGTACAGTCTCCTACCTTGCCCCAAAGAACCCCCTGCAAAAACTGTGTCCAATCCCCGCACCCAGAATTGCCTTTCCCCAACTTTCCACCAAAATCCTAAAAATCCCAAATCAAACCTTTTTATCAGTTTACTAGCCTAACATTAGTGTTTCCTCATTGGTTATCTCACCCGTTGAAGATCTTTGCCGAGATAGACCGGAGAGAGCCCTCTCCTGCCCCGTAGGGCTAGCTACGAGGCTAAGTGGTTTGATGTTGCCTTGAAGTTTACCTTTCTAAGCCTGAGGTGAAATTTCAAGCGCTAACAAATTCAACCTATCAAGCTAGGATGAGTTGGTTTGAGGCCTATATCATGTAATTTTTCATTCATTCTATAGGTAGGACTCCACTGGATGTTGTACTAGTGTTTCTGACTTTGGCATGGAATATATTGGATGAGTTGCAGCTATTCTGGTGGGATTCCTATGGCATGGTATTTTGATATTGTTTCTTCTTTAGTTACATGTGTGTGAATGTTTTGTACCTTTCATGATCCATTTCAATTCTAAATATGTTTTATTTCCAAGGTGTGATAAGCATAATACATCTTCTATGCTCTGTTTCTGGAAAATCATCATAAATTGTTTCATTTCTTTAGTTTAAAAAGAATTCATGGTTTTCATGCACTTTTTAGCACCTCACTAGTCTAAACCATTTCATCAATATACTACAAAGTGTTAAAGTAACTTTCCTACCTTGCCGCATCAAATGTCTTCAATTCTGATTCTCTTTTCCCTGACCTAGTTCACTCTCTGACCTAATTCACTCATCTAGTGACTACCCCAATCAAATCGAATCAAACAAACCCTGAGCTACTATACCTAGCTTAAAACCCTAATATATCCAACCCTCTTTGCTGTGATTCTTTGGAGAGAGCCCTCTCCAGCTTGGTAGGGCTAGCTACCAAGTCAAAAGGTTGGTCTGTGGTTACCTCAACTAGACTCTTCCCCAGCCTTGGAGATCCAGAGGAGTGATAACACATTGGCGCCGTTGTCGGGGGTTGAAATCTGTATCTTCCCCGGGAAAGAATGATAATGAATTAGATCCAGTTGTTGATGATGGAAAACCGTCAGACACAATAAGATTGAATCATCCAGCTGGCGACTCCATTGTTCAAGATCCCAAGCTTCAAAGTTTAGAGCGACTTCACTACCAAAGAATCCAAATTTCAGAGCATTTATGGTAATCAACGATGACTGGATATGTGGAAAATCCTTTATCTAGTGAAATATTACTAACTTTAAGGAATGAGTTAGTAGAATTTCAAACTGATCATAATTTCTCAAAATCAGTATTTCATCATTTGAAATCCATCCGGCTCACACCTGAAAGTAACAATTGTTTTCTTGGTTTAGTTGCTAAAATATTAGAAAATGAAATTGAACTATTGGATGTTCAAATTGAATCATATGATCTCCAAGATCCTAAACAGTTCTTGGAAACTCTCCCTCATCCCAAAGAAGAAAAGGTAAGGCTGCCCTTGGATGGTTGGATTGACGGATGTTTTGATTTACAGTAGGGTTGTGACAATCTCCAGCCGAGAGCATATGTTAATGAGTTGGGGCAACAAATAGAATCTGGTTTTTACGATCCTATAGAACATGTATGGAATATTTTCTTAGTTTGAATGACAAACCATATTTCCTTTTACAGAGCTAGAGGTATTATGTGTATATATTACTAGTAGAATTTCCAATTATGTTCTGGTTCAAGCACCGTCAAACAGCCTCATCATTACAAAAACTACTTGATTGGTTGATTTGGCACTTTATTATGACTTGATTCAGTGATTTTGTAGTAGATTAGTGTAGGATAAGTGTGCAATAATCTTGTTGGACAAGCATCCTTCAGTATCTAATTTACAGTTTGCATTGTGTGTGTTCTCAATGTTCAGTTTGGTTGTAACTTTTTGACCATATTGGCCCAAATGGTTAGGCACTTGGTCTACGTTGTTCTTGACACCTTTAAGGAGCTTCCATCCGCAATAAGTCCGATGTTAGTGTTAGTATTTTCATACTACCATCAGCGATCAAAACTCCTCTTTTCATATCCATATTAGGGTCTAATTCAGAAATTTTTGTCATTCCACCTAGGTTCTCATTCAAAAACTTACTCACTGATGGTAGCCCTAGTCAAAAAACATCACTCACCTACACTCCATCTACCTCCCTTGACCTTTTCCCATTCCCATTCCCCTCATTGCCCTCTCCCAAGGTTTTGAGGACATTTTTCTTGGTTTCATGAACTCCATGGTTAAATCATCAACAAAACTTGTATCTTGATGCTCTCACACCTTCCCCTATCCTTAATATACCTACCTAAACACCTCCCATCACTCCTACCCCTTAAAATCATCACTTTTCTATAAACCCTATCTTATTGCTACGCTTTTGACACTTTTCTAGCCTAGGCATGTGTTTCGCCCTTTTGGACCCCTTCCCGTCACTCAATCCTTAAAGTTCCAATTTCCTTGAATTCCTAACATCCCTCCCTACCTCCCAAAATTTTCCTAAGAATTTATAAGCCCCCTATCCCCTTTATTTCCCTTCATTCCTATAAATTCCCCAAATCACCTGTTTTTCCTACACTAAGCCCTAATTTCCTCTCCCACTTAGCTAGGGTTGGCTATGAGATAAAAGAAATATGAGTAGAGGAGGCCTAAGGGAGGTAATTTTAGCAAGTACGAGGCCATTCCAACTCATAAACATCATGTCTCCATCACTTTTCATGAATTCATTCCAAGGGACAAATCATTTGCTACACATAGGGAAGATTTTGCTTCAAAGTATGTTTCCAACTAAACAGAGATGAATTTTACAAAAGTGAGAGAGGTTTTTGTCCATAATATGCCAAGGATGGAAAAAACCCTTCATTTTTTACATAGGTGTCATGGTTTTGGAGAAATATCAAAAATACGGTTGCTACAAGAGAGTTGCTGCACTTCTGGAGTCCCCTTGGGAAAATCAATTTTTCACCTAGCTAGATTCTCCAAATGGATTTCTTGATGAGTCAAATGATAAATATACAACAAGAGATTTTTTATGAGCTATCATGATCTCAATTTAGAGTTAGGGAAGACCTCCAAAAGTTTCTTGCAAGATCACAATTCATTTTTTCACCCTCATTTTGCACTTTTTGACCAGCCTTGGGAGAATGAAGTTTTGGAGGGTCAAATCAAGCCCATTTTGAAAAATAAAGGAAGATTTGGATACTCGATACTCTTTCCAATGAACTATCCTCGGCTCAATTTTGACACCAAGAAGGCATGCAAAAGTGGTTTTGAAGATGGTGACTCATGTTTGATAGTTGGCCTATTTTTTCATTGTTCTTCTCCAGATTTGATTTTTAACAATGGGAAATCAATATTTTACTGATGTAATTGATATGATTGATGTAATTATAATTTTCTTACTATTACCTAGGGTAATTACATTAGGTAAATGGACTCCATGAGATGTAATGAATAAGTTCAATTAAGTTAGGGATGAGTCATTTTGACCACCCTACACTCTAGCTATCAGTTCAACTTTTGTTGTAATTGCTCCTCCTCTCATGGATTTTGTTATCACTCAGGTTGTCCTTAAAGCTACTTAAAGGATACGGCCGAGGTAACCACAAACCAATCTTTGGACTGCAGGTCCTAACCTACCTGCAATCAGAGAGGGCTCTCTCTTTATGATTTAGCTTTGTTTTGGGTTGATTTTAGGCTAGTTATGATTTTCTTGGGTTTTGTTTTGATTTTGGTGGGATGGAGGATTCTTTCAAATAGAGTTGGGATGCATAGTGTGAGAAGTTCAAACCATTGGGCATGGAGTCGTGGATTAGGCTTGCTGTTGTGTTTTCTTGGTCACAAGAGGAATACAGAGCTAGATAACTACACATAAAACAATATCGAGCTGGAATAAAGATGGAACGAGGGTCAGTGAATGAAAGGCAACTAAGTAGCTCTCATTATGCTAACAGAGAGAAGGTGAATGAACATTTATATAGGAGCAATCAAGGATTCCTAAACAACATTCATATATGAAGGAACTAGTGTAAATATGAGCAAATCAGTATTCATATTCAGGACTAATTCAGAGGAAAACATAGATAAATCACAGAAATAGAGAACAGAATACAACTAAGTGAGCTCTGAACTATTTTTTCTTTCTGCTATTTAGATAGTGAAACCATGATGGCATAAAACATATAAACTGTAAACATGTTATCACTCAGGTTGTCCCTTTTGACTCCTAAAGGGATACGGCCGAGGTAACCACAAGCCAACTTTGGACTGCAGGCCCTAGCCTGCCTACAGTCAGAGAGGGCTCTCTCTTTATGATTTAGCTTTGTTGAAGGGGGTGATTTTAGGCTAGTTATGATGCACAAGGGTTTTGATTGAGTTTTGGTGGGAAAACTGACACTTTCAGGTAGAGAGGCTGAGTACAGTCTGAATGTTTCAAACCATTGGGCGTGGAGTCGAGGAGGGGGAACTGCTGCTATCTTTCCTTAATAACAGTGAGGGGAAAATGGAGCAAGATAACTGAAGCAGAAGCAACTTTCAGGTTTCAAGGGATGGCAAGAATGCTAAAGAAAGAGAGGCAGTTAAGAATCTCTCCAACAGATTAGCAGAGGAAAAAACAAGGCGCTACCTAGGAGCAGTTAAGAATCCCTAGATAATTGGTCAGCACAGGTGAACTGGGGTAAACATGAGCCAGAAGGAATTCAATGTTCATAACCAATTCATTTAGAAGAAAACATCAAGAAACAACAGGAATTGAGCATAGAGAGTATTTAAACTAATTCTAGGCTATTCTTTTTTCCTGCTATTTAGATAATGGCAAACACATAGACAAAGATAAGAGGCACTTATTGCTTCAGGCCGCAGCGCAGGAATTCCATCTTCAACTCTTCAACACATTCATCAACAACAGACAATTCGCTCTCCAAGCTTTAAGCAATCTTTGATTACAGAAAAATTCAGGTATACACAGCGAGTCTCTAGCGAAAATTATCAATTGACCAACCCTTAAAACTATATAGAGGGTGGTATATATAGGGAAAAACTCTCTGCAGAGTTCCTTTATTACATCTTGACCTAATTAGGTCATAAAAATGAATACTTGACCTAATCCTATCTACAAATAAATGCAAAGAATGTCTCGGGCCGTGCTCAGGGCCGATGTGTCAAAACTGAATGAATGATGCTGTCCTCGGTGGCTTGCTACAGTGCTTTCTGCAATAAATGGGTATGGGTCTATGCTTTCTTGCTGTCCTGGTGCCTTAAATTTCTTGACGGTGATTTGAAAGCAAGGATGGGCTGATGCTTATCGATTTGATTTTCTGGGGGCTTCATCAATTTTCAGGTGCCTCGAGCCCCTAAAAAATCATGACTGATTCTTTCTGGCGTCCTTTCTTCCACTGATACTCTCTGACAAAATCTGGGCTGCTGATTTGCTGTGTTGCGTGTCTAATCACCAGTAAATGGCCGTTGTTCGGCCTCTGTATCATCTGGAATTGTCTTCTGATCATTTTGGTATGCTCTGTGAAGAAAACTGATCATTTCTGCGCCTTTTCGGGCTTCCTAGGGCTGCATGGAGCGAAGCTTCCTTAAAGATTCCCTGAAGATTCTCCATTTTGGCCCAAAAAATCCTGCAATGAGCGATTTGCGCAAATCGCTCATCAAAAACTACCTCAGAATTCGATTCCGGGGCTCCGAAGTGCGACTTTCGCGCCTCTGCGTCAAAAAAAGGGTTGATGACGTCAGCATTGTACGACGGGTGACGTTAGCATGACGTCAGCATGGCGACGTGGCGGGATGACGTCAGCATGATGTCATCTCGTACGGACGACGACGTGGTAGGTACGGTGGCGAGACACATGGCAGTGACGTGGCACGAGGCCACGCAGGCGGGTGACTCATCGGGTGACTGTACAAGGGAGGTGACGTGGGCTGTTGACTGTGCAGGGGTAACGTGGGCTGGTGACGTCACCGGGCGGTAAGCGGTATGTGGCGCACCTCTTATGGGGGATGGCGGTTTCGGAGGGAGGGGCTCTGCCACAACCTGGCACCTGACGCGTGGCGGGAGTACGGCAGCAAAATCGCCGAACTCCCGGACATTAAAGGCTGGGCGCGTCGGGGATAAGGATGCCCGCTAGCCGTAGATCTGCGGGGTTGTGGATCGGACGGCTGGTGGTGGACGCGACGGGATATGGGGTTAACGGGTGGGAATATTCACAGGAATATTCTGAATTTAATATGCACGGCGGGTTATAGACTTAGGAAAACGGGTTTGCGGGGTTAAATAAAGGCGCGGGTTAATGTTTATGCGCAGGAACTTTGGGTTAGGGGCGGAATGTGGGTTTTTTGGGGGTTTTTAGGGTTAAGGGAGAGGTTGCTAGCTGACCAGATGTCAAACTAGTTCCTCAATGACTCGGATGGGCTAAAAACAGTCCCAGATGGACTGAGATTTCCCGGACTTAGTAGAAAGTATGGCTATAATGCCAGGGAGGGGTATTTACATAGGGGGAATTATATACATGATTTTAATAGGGGGAGGGAAAAACTAATAGGGAGTTACATAATAAGGGTGATGAGAAAAAAAAATGTTAGTGAACTCCAGCCTGAGTACCTTCAACTGAAAAAACTGCCTCAACCCAAAAATGGATTGCTTTATCAAAATTGCAACACAGCAGTGGCCCTTAGACCAGCCTACTCTTGTGGATACTTTTTGGCCATCTGTAGCAAATATGGAGCATTGCAGCATGCATAGCACGACATATTTGGCATGTAAAACTGTCGATCATGAAAGATGATTAACCTGTTGCAGCAGGAGGCTAACAGTGGCTCCACTTGGGGATGGCTTTTCCTTGTGAAAAGTCAAGAAGAGCAGGTAAGATTGCCTTGTATTCAACTGTTACTGTGTTCTGCAAATTTCTCTTGGTTGGCTGCCTTATTGATCCTACCTACCTACCTACCCTAACCAGCACTTACTTTGCTGTTAGGTGAAGTGAAATAACCAATGCAGCCACTTAAGTAATAATAACATGAGTGGGCTTTGCTGCTTATGCTTGCTAGTGACATCAACTGAGATTTTGCAATTTGTTATGGCTTTGTCAATCTTTGAGAAGATCAGGAAGCTACTGACCTCCTTTGCGGCGTTTAAATACTGTACAAAGCTGTCCTGCAACATATATATACAATTTTTTGGCCGAATTAAAGAACTGTACAAAGGTTCAGGATCACTACCATGCCTTGGAGTCGGGAGATCATTGACAACTCGATACTGAGCCTCGCAGCCTGTTGATGGCGACGTGCACTGATCTCTTTCATTATTCTGCCTGCCAGCAGATAGGTCATTCGGAAATTGCAGAGGTGTTTGCAATTTATTACAATCTGGCTCGGATAGGGCCTGACTGATCTGTGCGGGCTGCTGGTCTTCTTCTTCTTTGAATAATTCAGATGGCTGAGAACAAAGAGGCAGGGGATCCACTTGGATCATCTGGTCGTATGCTTCTACTTCTGGGTCCTCCTCAATCTGATATTCAATGGCTCTTTGGGGCTGCAGAACTAGAGGCGATACCTTTGGAACAGTATCTTGATTAATATCCAGACGGTCAATAGAAACAGGTGGTGACGCTTGATCATATATAGCATGATAGTTATCCTTGATAAATTGGAAAGATTCAAAGCAAAAGGGTAAATTTCCTTCACTGAAATCGGCACACTCTGCGTTTTCCTCCTTTTCTTCGTAGCTAAGATGGGCACGCTGATCATTAGGTTCAGGTTGCTGAACCTGAACACTGCTTCCTACCAAAATAGGATCTGATTTCTCTGCAAGGTTGATTTGGTCATTAGGCTCATAATCCTCATCATACAGATCATCCTTGGGCAGACAGTTGAAAGAAGAGGAGTGGTGGGCTCCAGTATTGTAGCAATAATGCTACAACTCCTGGAGCTTCCTATCTCTAATTTTATCAACCTGGTAGTTCATACAAACTTGGAAGCGACGGTGCTGTATGCACAAGTACTAGCTCTTGTCACAGCTGTCACTTGGTCAGCTGGCACAAGTCCGCTAGGGCTCAAGCCAACTTCTATAGGCTCACAGAAGAAGCTTTATGAATGATGGACGAAAGCTAACTCAAAGGAGACTAGTCTAATCTGCAGAAAGAAACTGAAAGCCAATAAAGCATGAAAACCCTAGCAAACCCTAATTTGACTAGCTAGACCCTTACAATGCAAAACTGTGAATGAAACTACTACCACTAATGCCATTACTTGCAGTGAACTGAAATACATGCATCTAAGCTACTTGCATCTGAAAAGTCATGTTTTTGTACTTTTTCATTAAGTGGTTGGATTTATTGTGATGATGCTTTTGATTAGGGTTTGGTTGTGCAGGAGCGGTTGGAATGGAAGGAAAGCATGGGCAAGGTCAGGATGGCTAAGGGAGGTCCCAGAGGGTCTCCATCATCAGTCCACAGAAGCCTACCACGTTCGGATGCTCAGCAACCGAGTTTGCAGGTTTCTACAGGAAGTCTGCAGGGGATCCTACATGAAGCTCAGGGGTTTCTACAGGAAGTCTATGCAATTCTACAGGATGTTTGGCCGTGGAAGTTTTGGGAGATGGTGAAGTGTTGGAGTGGTGTGGAGGATAGGTGAGATGGAGATGGAGTTGGTGATGGCTCAGGAGCAGAGAAATCAGATGGAAGGATGAGTGCATGGAGTGGTTTGATGGTTGGAAGGATGGGATCAACGAAAGTTGAAGTAAATGGAGCTAAGTGAATAATGGATGAGCTGGAGGGTAAATGAGTTGGACAGAGGCTGAGTAGGTGGATTGAGGAGAGATCAAGAAGAAGAAGAAGAAGAAGGTGGAATGATAAGGAGCAGCGTAAATGAAACAAATGACTTATGCACCAAAACGAGAAATTCATTAACCTATGATAACTGTGCCATGAAACCTATGAACAGCAATGGAAAACCAAGAAATGAAACTCGTGCAGGGAAGTGAAATGTAGAAGTATGGTTCAATGTCAACAGTGCATGGATGGATCTTCAACGAGAATGTCTATGTTGCAGCTTGCATGGAAATGAGAAGAACTGCGTTTCTTTTTGGTGGTTGGTTATGGACTGCACCCCAATCCCTAACAGAGATGGCAGTGAGCCTTAACAACCTTTTGCTGGAGCTCCAATAATTTATAACTATCCTCCTATCGAATCTAAGTAACTGAAACAAATTCACCATAAACTAATCCTATCTAAGCTCATGAAAAAGACTAAATTAACAAACTGTAAATTCGAATTGCATGTGAAAGTAAAAACTCAAAGTGCTGGAACGAAATGCAAACACATTACAACACCGAGGAGATCTATTGCTCTCAGGTTGGGCCCTAACCTGAGAGCTATAGCTCCCTTAGAAACTCAGAATGAGATCAAAATCTGCCTGCCTTTATTCATAAACGAAAGTCTGATGACATGCCAAAATTGGCTTACAAAAGGAACAAAAACCGAGTTGTAGCTCGTACTTCCCAATTACAAGAGTAATACAAAAGTTCAAAAAGCTTCTATCCAAGGCTACGGCCTCAGTATTTATGCCAAATGATCATCCAACAAGTGTCCTTGATTTTAGGAGCTCGGCTGTCCAACTAAAGTTTAAACTGCTGATCCTGTAGGACAGTCATAACTGTTGTTCCTGTAGAACAGTTATAACTGCTGTTCCTGTAGAACAGTTGGCTGCTTCTAAGCTCGGTGGGGAGATGGATTGGAGCTCGGAGCTATGGTGGGAATCACGAGGAAGGTCCCCAAGACCGTGGACATCCTCTCCTAAAAACCAGCAGTGCCACCTCATTGTCTCCTTGTCCCCTTTCTCGTGGTCTTTTCTCCCTTTTAATGCCAAAAACCTGAAAGCATCATGCATTAGTCACGTTGATCGAATGCCTACCCTTCTTCCTACAAACAACACGAATAAACCAAGAAATGAATGCATAAGCAATAAAAAATGAATGGTTTGAGCAGAGCAAGTAGGCCAAATGAGCCCAAATTGTACCAAAAATTGGGGCTCATCATCACCCCCCAGCTAAACTATTTGCTCATCCTTGAGCAACTTAGTCCAAATCTTCATCCTTCATTGCTTTCACTGCTTCCCTTGTATCCCAAGGCTTTGTGGTGGTGTCTTCTCTTTGGATATGAAACCCTGCTTTCCTGTTCACCTCTTCCCATTGTTGACTGTCATCTTCCTCTGTATTGCCTTCAGTCAGTCCTAGCAGTAGTGGTGGGCTGAGTTTAAGGCCAATCCAGCTGGCCTGGAGGCTTTGCATGGATTTCTTGTAAAGTTCAACCCTTGCCAAAGCTTCCCTCATCCGAATGGGGGTGTGGTACTCTCTGATTTTCAAGCTATGTGCCAGGGTATTCCATCTGCGTGCACATGCTTGGGCAGCACTTTCTCCCAACAACCTTTCCATGTCTTCAAAGTGGGCTATGGCTTGGGCCTGTTGGTCCATAAATCTCAAGGAAGCTGTGGGATCTGTAGCCAACTGTTGGTGGGCTGAGATGAGTGCCACCGGATCCTCTACTTCTGGTCGAATGAACAGTGGTTCACTTACTTCTCGGTTCATGACCGATTTTGCTTCAGCTGCTCTCTGATCCTCATGGTTTAACCATGAGGCGAACGCCATCAATTGCATATCACCCAAGGCAACATTGGGATCCCAGGAGACTTCATTAGGCAAAGCCAAATTGTGGAGGTAAAACTCTGCTAATTTGGCTTTGTCCTCAGATGAACTAGTACTGCACAATTCAGAAAATTGTTGTGGGTTTTGGATATGTGAAATACCTCTTTGTGCCAAGGTGTTTATTTGGAACTGCAGCCATTGATCTTTTAAGAACAATCCATAGGATTTTGCAGGTGTTCTGCACTGAATTGCCTCCATGGCCCAACTGGCCATGCAGGCCAATTGTGCTTCCTTTTGTTGCAGCTGTTCTCTTAGGGCTTGCACTTTGATTTTTGTTTGCTGTCCTGTTTCCTGTAGAAGTGTCATTGGCCCTTCAAGGCTGGTGGTCAGCTCCTTTTTGCCTTCTTGTTCATTTGTGATGTCCTTGGAGAATGTTCCTACCCCTGCCTTTAGTTCCTGTAGCTGCAATCTCAGTTTCTGATTTTCTTCCTGTAGAAGCACACGTTGGCAATTAGCCACATGTTTAGCCATGGTGAATTCACTCCTGACCTACCTGAGTTGCTTCTTCTTTCTCTAGTTCAAAAAATAGAGGTACAGTAAATTTCTGCGGTAT
Source organism: Pinus tabuliformis (assembly GCA_031772625.1). Taxonomy (NCBI): domain Eukaryota; kingdom Viridiplantae; phylum Streptophyta; class Pinopsida; order Pinales; family Pinaceae; genus Pinus; species Pinus tabuliformis. The sequence continues at coordinate 1,064,175,985 of CM062819.1, read as the reverse complement.
GATTTTGCCCGCCTCTAAAAAGGTGTAGTATGAATTCAGATTAGGTGAAGGGCTAGGTTCTGGTATATGTTCTATTTCTATCTCTTCAGGTGGTTCTACCTCACCCTCCCTTGGTGGTGATGAGAGTCCTTCTCCTTCCTTCTTTTCCGTTTCCTATAGCCGGGCCAGAGTATCCTGTAGAACATTTTCAGCTTCCTGTAGCCGCGTTTGTTCAGTCAACAAGTCTAACCTTTCTTGCCACGTATTTTTCTTTGGACTCCCCATCTCGTAGGTGACTGTGATCCTGGAGGGTGACTTTTCTTTGGGAGAAGCAGGTGTATCTTCGATGATAATCGGGCTGCTGGATTGGGCCTCTGGCTTGCCCGTCTTTATCCTAACACTTCTTCGAGCCTTAAAGTATAGAGGGGTCTCCCTCTTCCTCTTTCCTTTTGGCTTAGGTGGCGTGTTGAGGCCAGCTAATACAGCTGCTGCCTCCCGTGCCAGAATATCCACCTTTCTCTCCTTGGGTTTCACCTTTTCGGGGCTTCCTGTAGAAGCATGTGTCTGCAATTTCGGGCTTCCTGTAGAAGCCTTTGTCTCTGTTTTCGGGCTTCCTGTAGAAGCCTGTTTCTCAATGATTTTTGGGCTTCCTGTAGAAGCCTTTGTCTTTGCTTTTGGGCTTCCTGTAGAAGCCTGCTTCTCAATGATCTTCGGGCTTCCTGTAGAAGCCTTTGTTTTTGTTTTTGGGCTTCCTGTAGAAGCCTTTTTCTCAATGGTTTTCGGGCTTCCTGTAGAAGCCTTTGTTTGTGTTTTCGGGCTTCCTGTAGAAGCTTGTTTTTGCTTTCCTATAGACACAGGTGTCTCCACCTCTGCTTGCTTGCCTGCTTGAGTTTTACTTTTTACTTTGGTTGCAGGTGCTGTTGAGGTACTTGGGCTGACGTGGACCACCTCAGCTTTGTCCATTCTGCTCTTCATCCTCTTTTCCCTTGCTGACAGGATAGGTGTGCCACCTTTTTCTTTGTCCTCCTTTCCCTCATGCTTCTTCCTTTGTTCTCTCTTCTGTATTGTTTTCGGGGTCTCTTGGCCTTCTTCTCTCTGTTCCTCGGCCACTGCTTCGTGTTTCTCACTGCTGGAGGAACCTGTTTCTTCGATCAACATTTTAATGTCCCCATCTTTTGTCAAATTCCGGAAGGATTCCCATGAGAGGGGAACCTTATATGAATGCAATGCATCCTCCACAAGAAGCTTGATCAACCCATGGTGGGCTATCTGATCTGGTATTCCCTCTTTCAGCTTTGTAGCACACTCCATTAGAGACTGCAGGAGGTAATAAGGGATGCTCAGTTTTTGTTCTACAGGAAGGTCAATTCGGTGCCTCAATTCAGTGAGCAGCCGAAAGTGATATGCATACACGATGTTGAAACGGCCTTCACAAGTGATATATTTCATGATTTGCAAACTGACTTCATTCCATGGTGGCAACAGGCTCGTTCTTCGCACCCCATTTTTGTGCTCCGAGAATTCTTCCTCAGGTGGAAAGAATTCTTTCTTTGCCTGCTGACTCAGCTTTCGTTCTTCCTTATCCCATGGCAAACCCATAGGAAGTTTTGTGATCCGACTGATATGTTCTGGGGTGAGCTTGAGGCTTAGACCTCTGAAGTTTACTGTGGCCAGTGTTTGGGATTTAGGCTTCAGAGCCTGCAAGAATTTTTCGGCCACTTCATCATCGTAACCCTGCAGCTTATCACAAAAAGGCATCCATTGTGCTATGGTGAAGAGCTCTACCACTGCCGGGTTTCTCCTTAGTTTAGTTGAATCAGTGGATTCCCGTCTTATAAACCCACCCGGCATGATGAACACGGTCGTTTTAATTAAAGGTGGCAAATGCAAAAGAGATTTGGTCTATTAAGACAGAGCATGCACATAATCCACAAAATTCAACACAGTCTACTTATTAAGGAATTTAGACTTCTGTGATCCATAACATTGTTTAGATAATCTTCGGCAAAATCACATAATCAATCTTTTGTCGACGCGTTTCGAACCAACCAGTGTGGTTCATCGTCAGGACAAGTTGAAGAACCAATCCGGCTAAGCTGAATAAATAGAGAGTGCAGAGACTCCAACGGCTATATTGCCAACTGCTAAATTTGACCTAAGGATCCTAATCAAACCCCTAACAATACTATAAATAGCTACAACAGGTAAACTTGTTAATTTATATCTAAAATTAGAATCGATTTGATATTTTTAGTATATAATATAATATCATATTAACTATAATGGTCATATGTCTATAATTATTATTATTTAAATATTATGTCATTCTTAAATTTAGTTATATTAGGTAATTTATTCTTTAAGATATACTATTCTACATTATATAATGGTCCAATCTAATAAAATAAGTTTATTAATAAATCTATATTTACTAAAATTCTTAATTCAATATTAAAAAACAAACAAATAAAATCCCTATTACCATTCTTAGACTAATATATATGAACATTATTAATTATAAAAATTAGTTATATATTTCAATTTAACACATATTAAATAATATACACAAAAACTATATTGAATTTATATTATATAAAACAAATAAATAAATTAATTTTATATAAATTAATTATATTATTATAATATAACAAATATATTAAATCTGCCATATATTTATATTTAATATATTAAATTAATATACAAATAAATTAATATTGAATTTATATTCTATGTAACAAAGATATATTAAATTAATATAAAATAAATTTATATTATTATAATTTAACAAATATATTAACTTTATATAAAATATATTAAACTTATATTATATATAACAAATAAATTTTAATCTATATTAAATAGATTAATATACAAATAAATTTATATTATATATACCAAATAAATTAATATTGAATTTATATTCTATATAACAAAATTATATTAAATTAATATAAAATAAATTTATATTATTATAATTTAACAATATATTAACTTTATATAAAATATAATAAACTTATATATAACAAATAAATTTAAATTCAACTTAATGATTTATATTCACTCTACATTCAAAGGACAAACCTGCCAAAAGAGAAATTAAAGGAGGAGGAAGACAGAAACCCTAAGACCTAACCCAAAGAGGAATGAGGAGGCTAGGAAGACAGGGCTGGGACCCAGCAACGGCTAATCTTCCAACCATCATCCCTATTAAGATTGTTCGGCCTTTTCTCAATCTCCAGGGCCTCTCTAAATTTGCGATGGTGAAACTGCGGAATTTTGGCAATGACTTGAGCATCCTCTATGCATATATGATGCATAGTCTTCCCCGCATGCTCAGCCAGGGCCGAGGACTTGGTCCTACCATGTCTTAAGTCAGCCGAATGCTCGCTGATCCGCTGATTGATAGACCGACCAGTTTCACCAATATAAGGGGTCCCACAGGAACAGGGAATGACATAGACACCCTTCATGCTCTTAGGGTCAACCGGGTCTTTTACAGACCTGAGGGAGCCACGGATAGTATTGAGAGGTCTAAAAGTTGCGGATACATCATACTTCCTTAGAATCCTCGCAATCCTGTCCGTGGTCCCTTGGATGTAAGGAAGGTTCACACCCAGGACATGATCTTTAGGAACCCTTCGGGTTGAAGGCTCCTTCTTGGCCTTGAGGAAGGCTTTTTGACCGAGGTGTCTATTGTAACCATTCTTCTCAAAAACTTCTAGGAGGTGAGCCTTCTCCGTTTCCAGGCTCTCCTTATCCGAAATTCTCACAGCACGGGTGGCAAGAGTGCTCAGAACCCCTAACTTCTGAGCGGGGAAATGATGCGACGAAGCATGCAAGTATTGCTCAGTATGCGTCTTCTTTCTAAACACCTGATGAGAAAAGGAACCATCCACCTTCTTCGAGCGGTGGATGGGCAACGACATGGTAGCGGTTTCTAGTGATCGCTCTCTGGTCGTTTCACAGCAGTTATTGGCCTGTCCTTCGACTGACTCGTCAAGGATAAAAGAACCGCGTTGCTTTACTGTTGTTAGATCAGCGGATCCGGATTTGCGCGCAGGCTCTGATGGATGCTGCTCAGACGGGTTTGGGCCAGATTCGAGGTCTAATGATAGGGGTTTTCGGATTAACGGTTCGATGAATTTTGAGACCGATGACTGCCAGGTAAGTATTGGAGAACCCCAGCCGGTTAGCGTTTATTTGGATATCGTTAATAAACAGTGCGGTGGTAATAACGGTGGAAATTACGATAATAAAGCTGCGTTGTATGATTGCATTAATACAAATATGAACCTGTTAAGTAACGAAAACCCCGATCTGTTCAGTGATTTAGGTGTTAGAGGTAATCTGGATATCGTCAATAATCAGTGCGGTAATAATAACGGTGAATATTACGATAATAAAGCCGCATTATATGATTGCAATAATATAAATAAGAACCTGTCAAGTAACGAAAACCCCAACCGGATTAGTGATTTAGGTGTTAGCGCTAATTTGAATACCAAAAATGAACATTTTGATACGATTAACGATGGGGGTTACGATGATAAAACTGCAAAGTTTAAATATAATAAAGTCGATTGTGATAAAGCTTATAATATTAATAGTGGTAATTTTAATAATAATAATAAAGCATATAATAATAAATCATATAATAATATTAATAAAGCATATAATAATAATAGTGGTCAAATTAAAAAAGTGTTAGATAGGAGTGATAGCTTTAATAGTAAAGGTGATATTAAAGGTATGTCGGTGGGTAGTTCGAGCTCGTTCCCTCAGGACAATAAGGTGGTGAATCTGTCGAGTTTTTCTTTTCCGCCCGCGGTTTTTAGTCTCTTAAGGAAGGGTCTTAATTTTGCCTTAGCTCCGAGAAAAATCCCGATTGAAGACATCATTTGTGATGTAGAATATGGCATTAAGAACCTTCCTGACAAGATTAAAGACACAATTAGGCAGGATTGTGCCGTTGCCCTGAGGAGAGCTAAGCCTCCCCGTAGTAATATTAGCAAGGCTGAGTTTGAGGCTCTGAAGAGCTTGAACGATAATCGTGACGTTGTGGTCTTAAAAGCTGATAAAGGTGGGGCTGCCGTTATCCTGGATAGAAAGGATTACAGAAATAAGATGCTTGACCATCTCTGTAATAGTGGGAGTTATAAGAAGCTTTCGAAAAATCCCCTCAAAAAGGTTTCCAGAGCGGTCGCTCTTGCGATCAAGTCGTGCAATTCCACGATTCCTCTAGCCCAGAAACTTATTGAGGGTAACCCCATCACTCCTAGGATTTATGGTCTTCCTAAAATCCATAAGGATGGGGTCCCCCTGAGACCCATTGTCAATACCATTGGTGGTCCGACTTACCTCCTGGCCAAGTTCCTCGCTGCTAAGTTGAGACCCTTGGTTGGGCAGACTGAGTCCTTTGTCAAAGACTCAGCTTCTTTTATTGAGGATCTTAAGAGGATTAAACTTGAGCCCGAGGACATTCTGGTAAGTTTCGACGTAGTCTCTCTTTATACTTGTATTCCTATCAATGAGGCTATGGTGGTAATTAATAAGCTGACCGACCCTGATACGGCTAAGTTGGTTGAGCTTTGCCTTACCTCTACCTTTTTCAGCTTCGAAGGAGAATTCTATGAGCAGACTTGTGGAGTTGCCATGGGCTCCCCCTTGTCCCCGGTGGTCGCTAATCTCTTCATGGAGGATTTTGAGTCTAAGGCTTTGGCCTCCTCTCGTCTCTTACCAAAGCTGTGGAAAAGATTTGTCGATGATACTGGTGTTGTCTGGTCTCATGGTCTGGACGAGCTGGATCGTTTCTTTTGTCACCTCAATAACCAATCCGCCGCCATTAAATTCACGATGGAAAAAGAAGAGAATGGTTGTCTTCCGTTCTTGGATGTTCTCATCTCGAAGAAGGTGGATGGTTCCTTTTCTCATCAGGTGTTTAGAAAGAAGACGCATACTGAGCAATACTTGCATGCTTCGTCGCATCATTTCCCCGCTCAGAAGTTAGGGGTTCTGAGCACTCTTGCCACCCGTGCTGTGAGAATTTCGGATAAGGAGAGCCTGGAAACGGAGAAGGCTCACCTCCTAGAAGTTTTTGAGAAGAATGGTTACAATAGACACCTCGGTCAAAAAGCCTTCCTCAAGGCCAAGAAGGAGCCTTCAACCCGAAGGGTTCCTAAAGATCATGTCCTGGGTGTGAACCTTCCTTACATCCAAGGGACCACGGACATGATTGCGAGGATTCTAAGGAAGTATGATGTATCCGCAACTTTTAGACCTCTCAATACTATTCGTGGCTCCCTCAGGTCTGTAAAAGACCCGGTTGACCCTAAGAGCATGAAGGGTGTCTATGTCATTCCCTGTTCCTGTGGGACCCCTTATATTGGTGAAACTGGTCAGTCTATCAATCAGCGGATCAGCGAGCATTCAGCTGACTTAAGACATGGTAGGACCAAGTCCTCGGCCCTGGCTGAGCATGCGGGGAAGACTATGCATCATATATGCATAGAGGATGCTCAAGTCATTGCCAAAATTCCGCAGTTTCACCATTGCAAATTTAGAGAGGCCCTGGAGATTGAGAAAAGGCCGAACAATCTTAATAGGGATGAGGGTTGGAAGATTAGCCATTGCTGGGTCCCAGCCCTGTCTTCCTAGCCTCCTCATTCCTCTTTGGGTTAGGTCTTAGGGTTTCTGTCTTCCTCCTCCTTTAATTTCTCTTTTGGCAGGTTTGTCCTTTGAATGTAGAGTGAATATAAATCATTAAGTTGAATTTAAATTTATTTGTTATATATAAGTTTATTATATTTTATATACAGTTAATATATTGTTAAATTATAATAATATAAATTTATTTTATATTAATTTAATATAATTTTGTTATATAAAATATAAATTCAATATTAATTTATTTGGTATATATAATATAAATTTATTTGTATATTAATCTATTTAATATAGATTAAAATTTATTTGTTATATATAATATAAGTTTAATATATTTTATATAAAGTTAATATATTTGTTAAATTATAATAATATAAATTTATTTTATATTAATTTAATATATTTTTGTTACATAGAATATAAATTCAATATTAATTTATTTGTATATTAATCTGTTTAATATATATTAAATATAAATATATGGCAGATTTAATATATTTGTTATATTATAATAATTACGCCGTAAGGCGTTCCCTCTGAAATCAACTATCCTAAATGCCTCCGTGTCATAACCTGTACCCTCAGATAACGATTGAGTTAATATGATCCATCGATTTGAATAGCATGACGGCTGCTGGCTTTCCCAACTGTACAAACTACTATCGCCGAATCCAACCATCACGGGTAGCTGTAGCGGCAACCGAATCCCAAGCGGCGATCCTTACTTCCATACTCTCGTAAACATGTGCAATCAACTGGTACTACAGACGGGCTCGTACAGTTACCACTACGACTACAAGACGTCGAGTGTAGGCATTGGGGGCTCACCCACTGCCTACGGCCAGGCAATCTGCAATCGGATTCTCCCTAGGCAGAATTGCACCCTCTGCATTATTAGCATCTGGAACGCCAGCTATGGCATTTGCAGTACCTTCGGTGCTCAGCTTCAATCCGCTACAGCACATATTAAATACTGTTTCGTCAAGTATGAGGATTACCCATTTAGTATCAACTACTCTGCAACACGGGGCGATACCTAACGCAGCTAATATTTCTCTTTAAATAAAACCCTAATCAATCTCTCATATCCCTAGCGATATAATTGCTTACTTGTTTGATGATGTGGTGGTATCTTACATCTTTTTCATGAATATTCTAAATTGTTAAAGTTTCTTAGTCATTTTCCAGAACGTGTGTTGAGTGGAGTTTTCCAATGTAAGATTGAACTATGGCTGCCTTGAAGCCATTATCTGCAACAAAATATTCAAAATTGTTAAAGTTTCTTAGTCATTTTCCAGAATGTGTGTGTAGTTTTCCAATGTAAGATTGAACTATGGCTTGCCTGGAAGTCATTAATTGTTTCAGTTATCTTTTATAGAAATTTGTATTAGATTTGACTTTTTAAAATATTCTTCAAATTCTTGTAGTTCTATTTTATAGAAATTTGTGTTTGATTTGATTTTAAAAAATATTATTTAAATCAAATAAGATTATGAAGATAGGACCAAATGTATGTTACAAGTTAAACTATATAGATCTTTTTGGTTTTTTTTTATGGTGACCCAGCCTATGTTATCATTTCATAAAAAGCCTTTGTTTAATGTTATCATTTCACCAAAGTTTTTGATCCTGCTGTTATTTCATCAAAGTCTTTGTTCGATCAAGTTTAAGGAAATGTTTTGTACTTTTGAATTTTAATTAAATTATTATGTTTACAATATAATTTTTATGTCGTAAAGCATTCCCTCTGAAATCAACTATCCTAAATGCCTCCGTGTCATAACCTGTACCTTTAGATATTTTGTTAGACGATTGAGTTAATATGATCTATCGATTTGAATTGCATGACGGTTGTTGGCTTTCCCAACTGTACAATCGCAGGTGAGTCAAACGTGTTTAGTTGCCCGTGCGTTTCGCTTTGGATAGCTAATCGGTTGCAACTGCTCAAGGGTGTCGGTTCAAGCTCAAGCCGACCATTATGAAACAATGAAAACCACCTGCAAGAGCAAGAGCAAGAGCGGTGTCTTCAACGGGAGCTTTTGACATTGGAAGTTTTATTCCTTATTTGGACTGGACTGGCTTGATTTGCAAGGTATCCTTGGACGGATGAAGGAGGCCAACAAAATATTCGGTTCACTCGCTAAGAAATTCATACATAACCATATGGAGCATCGCAAGGACTCATCCTCGGATAGCTAGCCAGGGGTTGAAGCAGAACATTGTAAAAGCTTCGTTGATGTGCTGCTTCAGATCTAGAATGAGCAACAGGACGCCCACATCATGCGAGAAACCATCAAGGCAGTTATGTTTGTAAGCCTCTCGACCACCATTCCCTCTTTCAGTTTTCTAATTCATAATACTCAGTCACTCCACGCCTTCTACTAACATGAGAAATGAATTGAATTTGTCAGGACATGTTCGCCGTCGGAATGGAGACGACGGCCATTACCATAGAATGGGTTGAGTGAGCTGCTCAGAAATCCCCATGCAATGAAGAGATTACAGTAAGAAATTGAATGTAAAGTTGGCAGCCATGGCAAAGTTAACCAGTCAGATGTGGCAAGCATGAAATACCTCCCCAATGTGGTGAAAGAGACTCTGCGATTACCTCCCCAATGTGGTGAAAGAGACTCTGCGATTATACCCGGGAGCGCCGCTATCGGCTCTTCACGAATCTATACAAATTATAAACTTAATTTCTACTCCCTATACATTTCACTTTCCGTTTGAAAATTATATTTAAATTATACATGGTTAAATAATTCTTATAATAAATAAATTAGAATTATAAACTTACAATAAAATAATCTATATACCTTAACATGCCAGAATTCTCCCTCTTAATTCCAGATAGGTCAAAATCCATTAATTTTTTTTTTTTAATTACTTTCAAATGAAAGGTAATCACGCCTTCTACTATTAAAAGAGTTTTAATATGCAATGTCAACTTAATGCTAAATAATTTTCTAACGAACAAAATTGAAATGTCAACTTAATGCTAAATAATTTTCTAACGAACAAAATTGAAATATTGATACCAAGATCGAATACCCAAACTACTCCGGTTGCTAGGACTCTAAATCAATGGGAATTTTATTTTGTTTTATAAATAAATCAATCTTCGAAAGTATGATTTTTGTTTCAAAAGTATGTTTTCTATTTAATTTTAATTCAATTTATAATATAAAACATTTGTTGTCATAGATTATAAAACTACTCTGAAAATAATCATAGGTAGTCATATCACCATTGAATATTGTATAGGGTACATGTGTATGACAAAATTAACATTTTATAATTCAATATCATAATTTTTTTGTTTCAATTTATGTGATAAATGACATATCTTGTGTTTTTTTTTCAATTTATTAGATAAATGATATATGTTGTGTTGCCATTATCGCAAACCAAACCAAATAGAAAAATATAATTTGAAGTTAAGATGGAAGTAATTAAATATAATTTGAGGTTAGGATGGAAGTATTTACTAATTGATTTGATGCAAGTACTAATTGTCACAAATGGTTGCTGTCAATATCAATTAATTGTGTAGACACGAGCTGATATTGTAGTTTTTTTTTTTTTTTTTTTTTTTATAAATATTTTTTATTATTAATTATTATAATTAAAATTTTATAAAATTAGTTAGAATAATAAAAAAATAAATTTTAATTTTAAAAATTTAATAAATATTTTTTAATTTTCAAAATATTTGATTTAACATAATAATTTCTAAAAAAATTAACAAATTTTATAGATTATTGAAAAATTTGAGAGACCATTTTTTTTTTACCATATACTGATTACAATATAATATGATTACAATATAATATGTTGGCAGGTATAATAAATAGTGTAAACCATTTTAAGATAATATATTTTCAAATACACATTAATATATCTTGTGTTTTTCTTTCAATTTATGAGATAAATGATATATGTTGTGTTGCCATTACTGCTAACCAAACCAAATAGAAAAATATGTAATTTGAGGTTACGATGGAAGTACTTAAATGTAATTTGAGGTTGGGATGGAAGTACTCACTGATTGATTTGATGCAAGTATTAATTTTCAGAAATTAATCTGGTTGCTATCAATGTCAATTAATTGTGTAGACACCAGCGGATATTGTAGTTTTTTATTTTTTATAAATATTTTTTGATTGATCATTATAATTAAAATTTTACAAAATTAGTTAGAATAATAAAAAAATAAATTTTAGTTTTCAAAATATTTGATTTAATATAATAATTTCTAAAAAATTTAACAAATTTTATAGATTATTGAAAAATTTGAAAGACCAATTCTTTTTTACCATATACTCATTACAATATAATAGGTTGGCAGGTATAATAAATAGTGTAAACCATTTTATGATAAATATATTTTCAAATACACATTAATATTACTCAAGATATTACTTAAGATTTTATAATGGGATATTTTACTTCGTCAAAATTGAATATTTTTGTGAGATTAATATAAATGTTTAAAACTATTTTAATGATAAAAAATTCATTTTTTAAGAGATTTATATAATATATACATATATGTATAGTTGACATTAAAATATTTTATTTAATATGGGAATTAAAACATTTCACTTATAGACTATTTTTCTTATATTAAAATTTTATATTTTATTTAAGTTGTTAATATATTTTCAAATACATATTAATATTACCTAGGATTTTATAGGGAGATATTTTACTTTGATGAAAATTTAATATTTTTGTTATCAATAATATGTTTTAAATGTTGCATTCATTTCAAATATATATATATATATATATATATATATATATATATATATATCTTTTTAAAGTTGATATAAATTATGTTACTTAAGGTAGACACCAAAATATCAAAATATTTTATTTATGGCAATGAGAGTGAATACTTTGCACTTTTAACCATTATTCGAGCTGGAGTGTAACCAAATGTGTATATTCATTTAACCAAATATGTTTATCCATTTCTATTGGATTTTAACAAAAACAAATCAAGTATGTATACTCTAGTCAACATTGTTTTTTATTTACAGTCATTTTATTTTAATTTTAAAATAAACATGTGCCAGTTTCACATTAGCATGGATGAAATGACACATTGCTCTCACACTAGGTATTACAAAGCCTTTCCTTATTGTAACTTTCTTAACATTATCAAATAACCCTATCTATAAGAGTACAAGTCTTGCACACCTATTTTTTCAAAATTTATAATGTTTAATCTTTAAAAATGAATTTCATTTATCTTTTTATTTAATATGGATACTAATTTTTTTTACTTAATATGGGCATTAAAACATTTCACTTATAGGCTATATGGCTTATATTAAAATTTTATATTTTATTTAAGTGATTAATATATTTTCACATAAATATTAATATTACTTTAACCATTATTGGAGCTGGAGTGTAACCAAATGTGTATATTCATTTAACCAAATATGTTTATCCGTTTCTATTGGATTTTAACTAAAACTAATTAAGTATATATACTTTAGCCAACATTATTTTTTATTTATAGTAAATTATCTTTATTTTAAAATGAACATGTGTCAATTTCACATTGAGCATGGATGAAATGACACATTGCTCTCATACTAGGTATTACAAAGCCTTCTCTTATTGTAACTTTCTTAACATTATCAAATAACCCTATCTGTAAGAGTACATGTCTTGCACACATTTTTTTCAAAACTTATAATGCTTAATCTTTAAAAATGAATCTCATTTATCTTTTTATTTAATATGGATATTAATTTTTTTATTTAATATGGGCATGCAAAATAGACCAAATCCATTATATGAAGATCATCAAGTCCATTTGGGATCTAAAGCCATTATGTAATCTTTGAGGCTTTTCTTTGTTGCTTTTTTATATGACCACCATAGGCATAATCATAGACAATGCATTTGATTTTGAAGTAGAATTTTTTCAACGATATGAGGTTTTTTAACTCCTAAATTTGGGTGCAATAAGTGCTACGACATATAAAAAATGTGATTTCTCTTCTTATTCTCAATCCTCTTATAAAAAATTTGATCCCTCGTCATCCTATGACCCCCAGAATCTATGGGCAATCAATGATTCATAAAAAAGATATCCCATTAAAACCCATATTTATGCCTTAAGACCCATAGTTATGTCTTACGGCGTTTCCTTTGCAACATCTGATGCAAATGCTAGTTTATTTGTTTTATATAATATAAATTCAATATAGTTTTTGTGTATATTATTTAATATGTATTAAATTGAAATATATAACTAATTTTTATAATTAATAATGTTCATATATATTAGTCTAAGAATGGTAATAGGGATTTTATTTGTTTGTTTTTTAATATTGAATTAAGAATTTTAGTAAATATAGATTTATTAATAAACTTATTTTATTAGATTGGACCATTATATAATGTAGAATAAATTACCTAATATAACTAAATTTAAGAATGACATAATATTTAAATAATAATAATTATAGACATATGACCATTATAGTTAATATGATATTATATTATATACTAAAAATATCAAATCGATTCTAATTTTAGATATAAATTAACAAGTTTACCTGTTGTAGCTATTTATAGTATTGTTAGGGGTTTGACTAGGATCCTTAGGTCAAATTTAGCAGTTGGCAATATAGCCGTTGGAGTCTCTGCACTCTCTATTTATTCAGCTTAGCCGGATTGGTTCTTCAACTTGTCCTGACGATGAACCACACTGGTTGGTTCGAAACGCGTCGACAAAAGATTGATTATGTGATTTTGCCGAAGATTATCTAAACAGTCTACTTATACCGACATCCTGTAGAACGACAGCATAGGCACAACAAACAACAATTCCACCAATATCTTTATGACCCGACTGTAGACGATTGTCTTGCCACTTCTACTAACCAGTTGCATGAAGAGTTCAGGGTTACCTCTTTAATTGGACACCTTTTTCGTGAGGCACCCGCTTTCCTGTAGATGACTGTGTTCCTGTAGACTGCGTTCCTGTAGACTGCGTTCCTGTAGAACTGCGTTCCTGTAGAAGCAGTGCGCAATTCTCGGGGAGGACTGTAGTTGGCCCGCGCTCGAAGTGTGCTTTACCGGCGTTCTGGTAGCCAACAGCTCGGCGTATCAAAGTGCAGAGGAGATCAGAATAGCCACCCGAGTTTGAAGTGTTGGATGATAAATGCATGCGCATGATCTAGCCGATTAGATTTTGAATCGGCGCAATCCGTGGTGCGGGGGATGAGCTGTCCCCGCCGGACCGTTGGGCGACGTCATCCATCATCCGCCTGTGTATTCACTTGCTGCCGCATCCATTCCCACAGATTTGCCGCCGCCTTTTCCTGTTAAACTCATGCTCTGACGAGAGTGTTCTCACGTGCATGCCGTTCATTCTCCTTGTCGTGGCCGCCACCCAAACATCCAATTACACTTTAACTAGCCGACGTGGCCAGTCGACTGGCCATACGGCCGCTCAACCATTCAATTTTACCCTTTGCAAACAATTTCAAGGTAAGATTCATGCGATTTGATGGAAGGAAGGGTTGAGACACTTACCTGCGTGGCTGCACACGATTTTTCCAGTTCTTGGACGATGGTGAGTGGATCTACCTACTGCATGCGACTTACACAGACCCGGAGGCTCGTGGTTACAGGCTGCCAACGATGGAGTGGATGTTTTGTTTGCATGCGCCCGCGTTTCATTTCAGATGGCGGTGTTGTGAATGGTATCCACTCGAGCAGGTTGAACTGTTACAGGATTCCCGCGAGGTGTCTCGTAACAGTCCTTTCTCCTTGGGTGCATGCTGCACGACGGAGGTTCTGGCCTTTCAATCGCGTTCCCGGAGCTTTTGATGCCTGCGGTATGAGATCCCAACATTTGTTTAACTTTGAAAATGGCTTTTCCCGCGAGAACTCATCGATCTTCTTTGTTGGTGCAGGGAACTTGGTCGCATGACGACAAGGATGGTGGAGCAAGGTGACAGCAATGTGCAAGGATGCCAACAGAGGCTTGCATGCATCCCAACCAATCCATAGTCGCTAAATCTCCTTTTAAGATGAATTCTGGCTGTCCAAAACTCCTACAGGAAGTTTCCTGTAGAACACAGAGCTTCCTGTAGAAAGTTCGGCCTTCCTGTAGAAAGTCTGCACTTTCCTGTAGAAAATCCGCGCCTTCCTGTAGAAAGACTGCACCTTCCTGTAGAAAGACAGCATCTTCCTGTAGAAGATTCAACCCATGATAAAATTGAACATACCTTGAAAAAAACATGGGTACTCTTGGAGGAGGTGCTGGTGAGGTTCCTTGACAGCATGATAAGGACCCTTGGCTTTGAGTTGAAGGGCTTCCTCTTCTCCATAGAGCATCTGCAACCTGCATGCAATTTTACCATATTTTGCTTATTGTGTTTTTTTTTTTTTTGAAAGATAACAGGGGCGCCTCAAAGAGGTTTTCACCCGTGCCATCTGCCCTGAGCGCCTCAGAGAGGTTTTCACTCAAGGATCTTTTTCAACCTTTTCTCCTTTTTTTTTTTTTTTTTTGAAAGACAATAGGGGCGCCTCAATGAGGTTTTCACCCCTACTACCTGCCTTGGGCGCCTCAGAGAGGTTTTCACCCAAGGATCTTTATTTATTTTTTCTTTATTTTTTCTTTTTTTCTTTTTTCTTTTTTTTCTTCAGGGTATGCTAAAAGTAGAGGCAGAACCCTTCTCTATGACCAATACAGATTTCTCCATAGTTTTGATGAACTCTTGTCTTGAGAGAGGTCTCCTGTAGATCTTCAAATGATGCCCATTGACAAGCATGGGAATGGCTTCCTCATCAATGGTTCGAATGAGGACAAATCCATTGTCATGGCATTTCTCCACTGCATATGGTCCTAGCCATCTGGTTCTCAACTTCCCCTTGAAATCTTTGTATCTGGAGTCATACAACAAAGCCCAATCTCCCGGCTGAAATTGCTTGTCATGGAGATGTTGGTCATGCCACACCTTTCTCTGAAGTTGAACCGCCTCTGAGTGAAGGAGGGCCTGCATTCTGTGCTCATCCAGGCCATTCAGCTGCAGTAGCCTTTCTTGTTGTGCATGGCTGAGATCTAGATCCAGCTGAGCTGCCATCCTCAATGTGTTGTACTCAAACTCAATGGACAGCAAAGATTTCTTCCCATAGACCAGCTCATACGGTGTGAAGCCGGTGGTGGTCTTCCAAGTGGTGTTGTAAGCCCATGTGGCTTCAACCAGGCGATCTGCCCAGTCCTTTCTGCTGCTGCTCACCACCTTAGTCAAGATCCCTTCTAATGCTCTATTGGTGACTTCCACCTGCCCATTTGCTTGAGGGTGATAAGGGGTGGAAGTCCTATGCTTGATCTTGTGATGAGCTAGGATATCTTCAACCAGGTTGGAGGTGAACTGGCTCCCTTGATCGGTGACCAGCTCTCTTGGATAGCCAAACTTATAGAAGATGTTCTCCCTTAGGAACTCGGCCACCTTTTCTTCTGTTGCTGCTTTGATTACTTTGGTCTCTGCCCACTTTGTCAAATAGTCAGTACACACAATAATGTAAGTCCTTTGCCTCGAAGAGGGGTTGATTTGGCCCACAAAGTCCATGCCCCACTTCTCAAATGGCTCAAGAGTCACTTGAGGTTGGAGAGGCATCTCATCCCTTTGGGTCGGTTTCCCCATTCTTTGGCATTGGTCACACTGACTGACATATCTTCTGACATCTTGATGAAGTGTGGGCCAATAGTAGCCCGCCTGCAGGATCTTGAAGGCAGTTCTCTTTGCTGCAAAATGTCCTCCACAAGGCCCATCATGACAAGTGAGGAGGATATCAAAGACTTCCTCCTCCCTTACACAACGCCTTAAGATCTGATCGGGGCCAAGCTTGAACAGAGATTGCCCCCGATCCAAGTGAATGAGGCACTTTTTCTGATGATTCTGCTCTTCTCTCTGGAAGATAGGTGTGGAGGGAACTGTGCTGAAACAAGATAGTTTGCTATATCAGCAAACCATGGAGAGAGTACTGAAATAGCAAACAGATGTTCATCAGGCATCTGGTCTTCCACTGTTCCATCCTCATCTGCAGACAAATCCAATCTAGATAAAAAGTCAGCAACAACATTT
The DNA here is from genome assembly GCA_031772625.1 of Pinus tabuliformis. Taxonomy (NCBI): domain Eukaryota; kingdom Viridiplantae; phylum Streptophyta; class Pinopsida; order Pinales; family Pinaceae; genus Pinus; species Pinus tabuliformis. The sequence continues at coordinate 1,064,159,219 of CM062819.1, read as the reverse complement.
TCTCTACCTGGTTTGTCAACAATGGTCAAATCAAACTGCTGCAATAAAAGTAACCATCTAATAATACGAGCATTCACATCTGGTTTATTAATTAAATATCTAATAGCAGCATGGTCAGTATGTACAAAGGTCTGGTAACCAGTAATATAATGTCGGAACTTGTTCAATGCATGGACCACAGCCAAGAATTCTTTCTCGGTTACAGTGTAATTCAGCTCAGCTTTGGACAAGTTTTTGCTAACAAAGTAAATGGCATATGGAAGTTTTTGCTCAACTTGTCCTAAAGCTGCACCTATGGCTTTGTTCGAGGCATCAGTTTGGATGTGGAAAGGTAAGGCCCAGTTTGGACCTCTCAAGATTGGGGCTGACACCAGCTTGTCCTTTAATTCATTTAAAGCCCTCTGACAATCGTCAGTCCAATTAAACTCCACATCTTTTGCCAACAGGCCAAACAATGGCGAGGCTAGCTTGCTGAAATCTTTAATGAATCTCCGGTAGTATCCTGCTAATCCCAAGAAACTCCGGACATCCCTGACCTTTTGAGGGGGTGGAACCCTCTTGATGAGAGAAATTTTGTTAGGATCCACCTGCAATCCTTGGCAAGAAATGGTATGGCCTAGCACGGTCCCTTCAGTCATTAGGAATTCACATTTTTCAGGACTAAGGGACAAGTTCATCTCGGTGCATTTGGTTAGGACTTTTCCCAGGTTGGACAATGCTTCCTGGAAGTTGGCCCCATAATGAGTAAAGTCATCCATATAGATTTCTACTGCATCATGGACCAGCTCCGAGAAGATGCTCAAGACAGCTCACTGAAAGGTAGCAGGAGCATTGCATAGCCCAAAGGGAAGGACTCGATAGGCAAAGGTACCCCAAGGAAAAGTGAAGGTGGTCTTATCTTGGTCTTCCGGGCTGATTTGGATTTGGTTGTACCCGCTAAACCCATCCAGGAAAGAGAAGAACTTCTTTCCTGCCAGTCCATCCAACACTTGATCTATGAAAGGTAGAGGGAAATGGTCCTTCTTGGTAGCTTTGTTCAGTTCTCGGTAGTCCACACAGATTCTCCATTTCCCATTTTTCTTGGGAACCAACACTAGAGGGGACACCCATTCACTATCTGAGATGGGGTAAATGAATCCGGCATCCAACAGTTTTTGCAATTCTTCCTTGACAATGTCCTTAAGGGCTGGATTCATTCTCCTCTGAGGTTGCCTAACCAGTTTACAATCCTCTTTGATGTATATATGATGGGTACAGACCGAAGGATGGACTCCTTTCATTTCCTTATAGCTCCAAGCGAAAGCATCAAGGTGGTTGGCCAACAGACTACACAGCTCCTTTTCCTGGGAAGGAGATAGGGAGGAGCTGATCTTCAATGCTTTCTCAGGGCCGAACTCCACATTCTTGACTCTGGGAGTAACAGGGTTGGTTGTACAAAGATCCACTAAGGTGCTGGCTTGGGCATCCTCCACCAATTTCTCTAAGGGTAGTGCACTGGAAGGTGGATTCTGGATCAAGGTCTCGATCAAGTCATCCTCAGTTGGGGGGTCTCTTCTAGTGGTATCTAAGGTGCACAGAGGTGCTGAGTACACCTCATCTTCCTCTCCTTCTTCTAACCAGAGTGGTAAGTCATGCTCTAAGGAGGGTTGGGCAGGAGGGTATAGGACTAGCTGCTTGGACATGGGACCATTTTTGATGGTCATGTTTCCTGCACAACAACTTATGTAAGCATCTGCAGTAGCTAACCAAGGCCTTCCTAAAATGAGAGGATATCCAGTAAGCTTGGCCTTTGGTTGTAGAACCAGGAAGTCTGCAAGGTATTCCCAAGAGTCAATAGAGACCAAGACATCCTCCACAATCCCTTCGGGAGTCACGATGGAGCGATCTGCTAATTGCAGTACTGTCGAGGTCTTCCTCAAGGAACCCTGAAGATTAAGCTTAAGCATGGTATCCCTAGTCATCACATTAATGGCAGCCCCCAGATCAATCAAGGTGTGAGGTATAATGGTGCCATTGATGTGAACATCTACTACAGGACTTCCAGGATCTAAGTACTTTGGGCAGATGACTTGTCCTAACATAAGGTCAGACAGTTGTCCTATGACATTGATAGTTGAGGCATCTTTCTTCCGTCTGCCTGGGTGTTTGAAACACTTCTCCTTAACCAGTTTGTTGTATATTGGCACATCCTTGATGGCTTGGAGAAGTGGTATTTTTACACACAACTGCTTGAGCTCACCCAGAAGCTCTTCCTCCTCTGGGTTGGGTTGTGTGGTGACTGTTAGTCTCTCAGGAAAGGGTGGAATAGCCTTTGGTTCAATTTCCTGTTTATCTTCCTCATCCTCTGGGGGAGGAGGTTGGCGATCTGGTAGAGTCTTTCCAGATCGAAGATTGATCTCCTGGATCTCCACAGCATAGGTAGGGCATGAGGTTTCCCCAATGTATACCTGCTGGGCCTGTCTATTGTTGGGGTTCGGGTTCGGTTGAGCAGGCATTTGAGGTTGCCTTGGAGGAGCAGGAGGTAATGGCTGAGGTTGAACTGGTGGTGGAGGCAAGATGGCAGGAGGAGTGTTGTATTGGGGCCTCCACCCCAACTGAGGTGCATTCCATTGAGGTTGTGGCTGGGTATGTGAGTGATATGAATGAGAAGTAGGTTGAGTGGGGTACTGAGGTGGATAAGACCATGGAGGAGGCATGGACCATGAAGGATGAGCAGGGGGACCCCAGGAAGGCATAGGAGTCGATTGATAAGGTCTAGATCCTTGTGGCCTCCTTTGGTTGAGGTAATAGAGAGGCTCTGTGGGAGCTTCTGTCCCTTGGTACATGGCTTTAAACCCAGGTAAGGTTGGACACTGATTTGTGGGATGGTCCTCCTCACAAACGAAACACACTTCAACCGAATGCAATGGACATTCGTTCTTAGGGTGCCTCCTTGTGCACCTAGGGTAGAAGAGAGCCAAGGCTCTCTCAGCCTCTTCTTTCTTTTGCTGAATCCTGAATGTGTCAAGCTGCATGGCAATGGTTTGTCTCACCTCACTCTTAAGATCTTCTAATTGATTTGCAAGCTCATGTTTAGAGAAAGGGACACTAGTTGAGAGATGGTTTCCTCTACCTCGTTTCCGAGCTGCCCTGGAGTGGTTTCTAAACACAGTCTTGATGTCCTCATAAGGCAGTTGGTAAATGTCCCCCCCAGCTAACATGTGAAGGGTATCTAAGAGGTCTTCAGGGACTCCTCGGAGCAGGACCAACTTGAGGGATTCAGGGTCAAGTGTGCACCTGGCCCACTTATAGCTTAGTTGGAACCTCTCCTCATAATCCTCTAAGGACTCATCATTTCCCATGGACATCTGAAAGATTTCCCCCTTTGTTTCCTTGGACCTACAGTAATCCCGGTACTTGGTGTTGAAAGCTTGCTGCATCTGAGCCCAAGTGGTGATACTATTCCCAGGTAAGCCCATGAACCAGCGTAGTGCTGCATCCTTAAGAGTGGAAGGGAAAAGTTTCAACTTTTGCTCATCTTCATTATAGTCATAGGTTCTACAAAGGACAGAAAACTCAAACAGGAAGGTATCTGGATCTTCAGTGGTCAGCCCATGGAAGTGAGGTAAGGCGGAAGGGCTAATGTTTTTCATTTTCATCTCTCCATTGGTCTCTCGAATGGGGAAGGAACCTTCTATTCCCTCATCTTCTCTTCTATTGTCAGCCATAGCTTCAGATGGAGTGGTCTCTAACTCTTCTTTTACTATAGGGTCTTTGGATATCTCAGGATGTTCACCTATAGGTTCTTCTGGGTCACTGTCACCAAAGAAGAGAGAAGGGTGACTTAGTGATGTGGTGGGGGTGTTTGGTAGGAATTTGCCTGATCTATCTCGGTTCCTACGAGGCATGAAATGGAAAAGACTTTCTTTTTCTTTTGATTGCTTTTGCTTTGCTTTTCTTTTGGTACCTGCAAAACTAAGACAGATTGATCTACAACTAACTATGAAAGATGCGAAATTAAACTGAAAGCAGGGAAGAACTAATCTACGTTGCTCAAAGGAAATTGCAAGAATGGAAATGCTAGTATACGCTTGCAGAAAGGAAATGTTAATCTATGAAAGCAAGAAATACTAATCTATGAAAGCAGGAAATGCTAATCTATGAAAGCAGGAAATGCTAATCTATGAAAGCAGGAAATGTCTATGCTACTTTTGCAGAATGGAAATGAAATAAACTACTGAGCAGAAGGTTGTAGTAGAAAATAGAAGAATAGAAACAATCACCAATACTCTGCCGCTTCCCCGGCAACGGCGCCAAAAAGATGGTGGGCTCCAGTATTGTAGCAATAATGTTACAACTCCTGGAGCTTCCTATCTCTAATTTTATCAACCCGGTAGTTCGTACAAACTTGGAAGCGACGGTGTTGTATGCACAAGTACTATCTCTTGTCGCAGCTGTCACTTGGTAAGCTGGCACAAGTCCGCTAGGGCTCAAGCCAACTTCTATAGGCTCACAGAAGAAGCTTTATGAATGATGGACGAAAGCTAACTCAAAGGAGACTAGTCTAATCTGCAGAAAGAAACTGAAAGCCAATAAAGCATGAAAACCCTAGTAAACCCTGATTTGACTAGCTAGACCCTTACAATGCAAAACTGTGAATGAAACTACTACCACTAATGCCATTACTTGCAGTGAACTGAAATACATGCATCTAAGCTACTTGCATCTGAAAATTCATGTTTTTGTACTTTTTCATTAAGTGGTTGGATTTATTGTGATGATGCTTTTGATTAGGGTTTGGTTGTGCAGGAGCGGTTGGAATGGAAGGAAAGCATGGGCAAGGTCAGGATGGCTAAGGGAGGTCCCAGAGGGTCTCCAGCATCAGTCCACAGAAGCCTACCACGTTCAGATGCTCAGCAACCGAGTTTGCAGGTTTCTACAGGAAGTCTGCAGGGGATCCTACAGGAAGCTCAGGGGTTTCTACAGGAAGTCTATGCAATTCTATAGGATGTTTGGCCGTGGAAGTTTTGGGAGATGGTGAAGTGTTGGAGTGGTGTGGAAGGATAGGTGAGATGGAGATGGAGCTGGTGATGGCTCAGGAGCAGAGAAATCAGATGGAAGGACGAGTGCATGCAGTGGTTTGATGGTTGGAAGGATGGGATCAACGAAAGTTGAAGTAAATGGAGCTAAGTGAATAATGGATGAGTTGGAGGGTAAATGAGTTGGACAGAGGCTGAGTAGGTGGATTGAGGAGAGATCAAGAAGAAGAAGAAGAAGGTGGAATGATAAGGAGCAACGTAAATGAAACAAATGACTTATGCACCAAAACGAGAAATTCATTAACCTATGATAACTGTGCCATGAAACCTATGAACAGCAATGGAAAACCAAGAAATGAAACTCGTGCATGGAAGTGAAATGTAGAAGTATGGTTCAATGTCAACAGTGCATGGATGGATCTTCAACGAGAATGTCTATGTTGCAGCTTGCATGGAAATGAGAAGAACTGCGTTTCTTTTTGGTGGTTGGTTATGGACTGCACCCCAATCCCTAACAGAGATGGCAGTGAGCCTTAACAACCTTTTGCTGGAGCTCCAATAATTTATAACTATCCTCCTATCGAATCTAAGCAACTGAAACAAATTCACCATAAACTAATCCTATCTAAGCTCATGAAAAAGACTAAATTAACAAACTGTAAATTCGAATTGCATGTGAAAGTAAAAACTCAAAGTGCTGGAACGAAATGCAAACACATTACAACACCGAGGAGATCCATTGCTCTCAGGTTGGGCCCTAACCTGAGAGCTATAGCTCCCTTAGAAACTCAGAATGAGATCAAAATCTGCCTACCTTTATTCATAAACGAAAGTCTGATGACATGCCAAAATTGGCTTACAAAAGGAACAAAAACCGAGCTGTAGCTCGTACTTCCCAATTACAAGAGTAATACAAAAGTTCAAAAAGATTCTATCTAAGGCTACGGCCTCAGTATTTATGCCAAATGATCATCCAACAGGTGTCCTTGATTTTAGGAGCTCGGCTGTCCAACTGAAGTTTAAACTGCTGATCCTGTAGGACAGTCATAACTGTTGTTCCTGTAGAACAGTTATAACTGTTGTTCCTGTAGAACAGTTGGCTGCTTCTAAGCTCGGTGGGGAGATGGATTGGAGCTCGGAGCTATGGTGGGAATCACGAGGAAGGTCCCCAAGACCGTGGACATCCTCTCCTAAAAACCAGCAGTGCCACCTCATTGTCTCCTTGTCCCCTTTCTCGTGGTCTTTTCTCCCTTTTAATGCCAAAAACCTGAAAGCATCATGCATTAGTCACGTAGATAGAATGCCTACCCTTCTTCCTACAAACAACACGAATAAACCAAGAAATGAATGCATAAGCAATAAAAAATGAATGGTTTGAGCAGAGCAAGTAGGCCAAATGAGCCCAAATTGTACCAAAAATTGGGGCTCATCAAGGAGCTATTATATTCACATAGTATATCAGGAGACTACTCCATCATGTATGGCTGGATGAATATGTCATCTGTTTTGTGGCAGGTTTCTTCGTGAATGTCACTACTTTCCTGTTGTGAAATAGATCTGTTCTGGTGCTCTGAACTTTCTACTTTCATTGTGATCAGCTGCATCATTTCCTCTGTCTTTTGTAGCACACTATGAAATCTTTCTTCTTGCTCTGCTTTGCGCTATTCCTCGCTTCTTCTTAGATTTGCTTCCACGTCCACAGCTATGTCCTGCATCTGTTTCAAGGTGGACGGGCATCTTTCTCTCAGACAGAATTCCATTTCTGTGTCAAATGATCTAGGATATTGCAATAGAGCTAGATCAAGGGGAGGTCTTATATTTAGAGGCATGGCTTGATAAAATTGATTGAATCTGTCTGAAAAATGCTGAACAGATTCATCCAGATGCCTTTCTAAATTATTATATTCTTCGATCAGCAAGAAGAGATTACCTCTAATCATCCATCTATCAAGGAAAAGCTTGGCACACTGCTGAAACTTAGAGATGCTCGCCTCAGGAAACGCTTTAAACCAAGTCCTAGCTTCGCTTTGCAAAGAAAGGGCAAATAGTATAAGATTGACATCTTCATCTTCCACTTCAAATGTATTAAGATAGTCTTCAAAAGCCTAGATATGTTTCTGGGAAGTAGTGCCATTCTCTCCATCAAATCTAGGGAGATATTCAGGATGATTTGCCGGCAAGGGACCAAGCACAGGAGGCAAAATGAGCGGCTTATATCTTTCAGGAACTTTACGCGGCATGGGAGTATGTACAGGAACTAGAAGACTGGACTCTATTTTTGGTTCCTCCTTGACTATATGATGATCTTCAACGACATTTGAAAGCTGTTGCTCTTTTGCGCAAGGAGGCTTTGCAACAATCTTTTCCAAAGGAAAAACATAAAACTCTGACATAAAATCTCTTTTAAAGTACAATATGCACAGTAAAATTTGGTGCAAGAGAAAGAACATGGTCTCTTGGATGATCATCCAAATCAAGAACCTGATCTTCTTATATAATTCCTTCGGGTTCATTTCTCCAGCGGAGTCTTTATTATGAGGATGATGTGGAGTCGCCAGGTGGATGATGTAACCTTAAAGTGCCTGATCTCTGTCCACCGTCACAGATCAGAGCTGAACATGAAAAACCCTGAAGAAAAGGAAGACTTTCTCCAGAAAACGAGGTGAACTGGTCAAAATTGAGGATTCACACTGATAGACACATGATTCATGTCCCCAGCGGAGTCACCATTATGTTATCACTCAGGTTGTCCCTTTTGACTCCTAAAGGGATACGGCCGAGGTAACCACAAACCAACTTTGGACTGCAGGCCCTAGCCTGCCTACAGTCAGAGAGGGCTCTCTCTTTATGATTTAGCTTTGTTGAAGGGGGTGATTTTAGGTTAGTTATGATGCACAAGGGTTTTGATTGAGTTTTGGTGGGAAAACTGACACTTTCAGGTAGAGAGGTTGAGTATAGTCTGAATGTTTCAAACCATTGGGCGTGGAGTCGAGGAGGGGGAACTACTGCTGTCTTTCCTTAATAACAGTGAGGGGAAAATGGAGCAAGATAACTGAAGCAGAAGCAACTTTTAGGTTTCAAGGGATGGCAAGAATGCTAAAGAAAGAGAGGCAGTTAAGAATCTCTCCAACAGATTAGCAGAGGAAACAACAAGGCGCTACCTAGGAGCAGTTAAGAATCCCTAGATAATTGGCCAACACAAGTGAACTAGGGTAAACATGAGCCAGAAGGAATTCAATGTTCATAACCAATTCATTCAGAAGAAAACATCAAGAAACAGCAGGAATTGAGCATAGAGAGTATTTAAACTAATTCTAGGCTATTCTTTTTTCCTGCTATTTAGATAATGGCAAACACATAGACAAAGATAAGAGGCACTTATTGCTTCAGGCCGCAGCGCAGGAATTCCATCTTCAACTCTTCAACACATTCATCAACAACAGACAGTTCGCTCTCCAAGCTTTAAGCAATCTTTGATTACAGAAAAATTCAGGTATACACAGCGAGTCTCTAGCGAAAATTATCAATTGACCAACCCTTAAAACTATATAGAGGGTGGTATATATAGGGAAAAACTCTCTGCAGAGTTCCTTTATTATATCTTGACCTAATTAAGTCATAAAAATGAATACTTGAGCTAATCCTATCTAGAAATAAATGCAAAGAATGTCTCGGGTCGTGCTCAGGGCCGATGTGTCAAAATTGAATGAATGATGTTGTCCTCGGTGGCTTGCTGCAGTGCTTTCTGCAATAAATGAGTATGGGTTTATGCTTTCTTGTTGTCCTGGTGCCTTAAATTTCTTGATGGTGATTTGAAAGCAAGGATGGGCTGATGCTTATCGATTTGATTTTTTTGGGGCTTCGTCAATGTTCAGGTGCCTCGAACCCCTAAAAAATCATGACTGATTCTTTCTGGTGTCCTTTCTTCCATTGATACTCTCTGATAAAATCTGGGTTGTTGATCTGTTGTGCTGCGTGTCTAATCACCAGTAAATGGCCGTTGTTCGGCCTCTGTATCATCTGGAATTGTCCTCTGATCATTTTGGTATGCTCTGTGAAGAAAACTGATCATTTCTACGCCTTTTCGGGTTTCCTGGGGCTGCATGGACCGAAGATTCCTTAAATATTCCCTGAAGATTCTCCATTTTGGCCCAAAAAATCCTGCGATGAGCGATAGGTGCAAAGCGCTCATCAAAAACTGCCTCAGAATTCGATTCTGGGGCTCCGAAGTGCGACTTTCGCGCCTCTGTGTCAAAAAAAGGGGTGATGACGTCAGCATTGTACGGCAGGTGACGTCAGCATGGCGACGTGGCGGGATGACGTCAGCATGACGTCATCTCGTACGGACGATGACGTGGTAGGTACGGTGGCGGGACATGTGGTAGTGACATGGAAGGAGGCCACGCAGGCGGGTGACTCATCGGGTGACTGTACAAGGGGGGTGACGTGGGCTGTTGACTGTGCAGGGGTGACGTGGGCTGGTGACGTCACCGGGTGGTAAGTGGTATGTGGCGCACCGCTTATGGGGGATGGCGGTTTCGGAGGGAGGGGCTCCGCCACAACCCGGCGCCTGACGCGTGGCGGGAGTACAATGGCAAAACCGCCGAACTCCCGGACGTTAAAGGCCGGGCGCGTCGGGGATAAGGATGCCCGCCAGCCGTAGATCTGCGGGGCTGTGGATCGAATGGCTGGCGGCGGACGCGACGGGATATGGGGTTAACTAGTGGGAATATTCATAGGAATATTCCAAATTTAATATGTGCGGCGGGTTATAGACTTAGGAAAACGGGTTTGCGGGGTTAAATAAAGGCGCGGGTTAATGTTTATGCGCAAAAACTTTGGGTTAGGGGCGGAATGTGGGTTTTTTGGGGGTTTTTAGGGTTAAGGGAGAGGTTGCTAGCTGACCAGATATCAAACTAGTTCCTCAATGACTCAGATGGGCTAAAAACAGTCCCAGATGGACTGAGATTTCCCGGACTTAATAGAAAGTATGGCTATAATGCCAGGGAGGGGTATGTACATAGGGGGAATTATATACATGATTTTAATAGGGGGAGGGAAAAACTAATAGGGAGTTACATAATAAGGGTGATGAGAAAAAAAAATGTTAGTGAACTCCAGCCTGAGTACCTTCAACTGAAAAAACTGCCTCAACCGAAAAATGGATTGCTTTATCAAAATTGGAACACAGCAGTGGCCCTTAGACCAGCCTACTCTTGTGGATACTTTTTGGCCATCTGTAGCAAATATGGAGCATTGCAGTATGCATAACACGACATATTTGGCATGTAAAACTGTCGATCATGAAAGATGATTAACCTCCTGCAGCAGGAGGCTAACAAAACAGAGATAAGAAACACTTATTGGGCTATGTAGAAGCGTTAGGATTCCATAGTCACTCTTCAGACATTAAAACACAACAGTCAGTTCATCTCCCAAACATTCCAGCGATCTTTGATTATAGAGACTCTCAGAAAATACAATGCAAGTCTAGAGGAAGTTATCGACCAACCAACCCTTTTTTCATAACAGAGGGTGGTTTAAATAGAAAAAATATCTACGAACAACAGATCTGAGACATATTTCATCAAATAAATTCCTTTAACCTAATTTGTACAGAAGTAAATGGCAGAAATATCTATCTAACAGCTGCGCTAGGGCAACTGGCATCTCAAAATATCTATTTACAGCATATCTTAGGCAAATCTGAGGAAAATGAGTGCCTTAATCTATTTTATCTTGAAGTAAATGCTTTAAACATTTATCTAAATGTTGCGCTGGGGCAACTGCCTCAAAAATGGATCAAAATCTGTCCTTATGGCTCTGTGCTGGCTCTTTTAGCCATAAGTGTGATTTAAATTCATTCATCTGTGCCTGCAACTGGTTGTGCTGCCTTAAGTGGCCAAAACTGTGAGTTGGTGAGCCTTTATGGCTCAGAGCTGCTTTATTGACTTTGTTGGGAGGCTCTTTAATGATTTCCTGTTTTCGGTTCAAAGTTTCCATTGAACACCTTCACTGATACACTTTGCCGCATCCCGATACACTTTGGCACTAAATCTGGGCCTTTTCTCACCGTTGATACTCTTTAAACTGTCCCATCGCCCCCTTCTGCCTTTTAATGCACAATAACTGCTGCAAATGCTTCCGTGGCCATTGGAATGCTATCGGCGCTAGCCAATCAAAAATGGTACTAAAAATGATGAACAACTGCTAACTGGCGGAAGACTGGATGCTAGAGGCACACTGAGGCCAAAATCCTGCAATTTGGAGCTATTTCGGGCCTGGAGCGATCAAATATGGACTAAAGAATGCCATGTTCCTTTTGGAGGCGAGGTGGGCACGGGCGCCGAACTGTTTAAAAGAAAATGGCCCTTTTCCCTTCTATAAGGCAAAAAAGCTTTAAACGTGAAAATCCTTCAAAATTAGGGCGGGAGCGATTATTGTTCATAAGATTGAATGCTGGCCGTTAGATCCAGCGTGGGCCGATCCAACGGCTGGCGCTAAATTGCATCAGGGTGGACCATTGGTCCCAACACATAAAACCTCCGAAAAGCGATGAACCTGGCGGAAAGGGACTGGCTGTAAGCGGTTTTATCGGACCGCTTTTGGTACAGGCCCGGTTTGTGTCGGAAGCCGCCCGATACAACGAGAAATTGACACACGCCACAGCCCCTACGTCACCCTCTAAAACTTTTCGGGCGCTAAAGGACGGTGATCGGGGGTGGCCCGAAATCGCCGAGGACTGTCGGATGGGAGGACCTAGATCCGACGGATGATGGGATGCGGAGATGGAAGAGCGATACGGCGGGGCCCGTCTAATAAACAATTGTTATTTCTGGAAAATTGTGCCGGGACAAAACTTTGGATAAACGAAATTGTGGGTTTTCTGAGGTTTTCGGGGATAAATGGTAAACAATATATCCATTTATAAGGTGCGCTTAGGGTTATTAAATCAACCGGGTGTTGATTCAATTCCTAAAAATAAAGTATGAACAAATATTCCATGGGACTCTGACTTTATCACACTTCCAAACTTTTGGATATATGGCTAGATTGCCCAAGGGGAAAATATATATATTTCTGGGATTTTTTGCACAATAATGTTATAATAATAGGGAATGGGAGAACTTAGGGAGCTATATAGTAATTTTAGAAGTTAATATGAATTTTTGAGATATGGGAGAGAAACAGAGAGATAAGTTTTAAGGAGTAAACTTAGATTTAGAAGCAGATGAGGGTGAGGAATGATTTTACACAAGAAATTTGGCTTCTTTTCAGAGAAGAAGGTCACAATTTGTCATGAATTTTTCAAAGGAGAAATGTAAGGAGGACTATTTAGAGAGATCCTAAAGTCCTCAAGGGGATGTTAGAAAGAGAATCTATGGGGAAAACAGGGGAAGTTAGACATGCTTTCATATTTTATCATCAAACTGCTGCATGGATACCTTTGCTAGTGCTAATATGTGCCTTCTTGATCAAGGCCAAAACTGAATAGAATCAGGCTTCTGCAACTTCTGGCTACATACCCAGCTTAGTACCTAGCATTTTTTGTTACTTCAGGGAGGGTGCACTTAGACTTGCAAACCCTCAATTGCTCTTTTTCTTTTTCTTTTCTTTTCCTTTTGAGTTTCTATCTACAACTACCCTTATCACTTCCAAGGCCCCAGATTAAGAAGTTGGGAACCTTTATTCTCTACCTAATCTACTAATCTGCCAAGATTAGACAGTTTGGACAGATGTTTATTCTCTATATTCTATAACAGGAAATTAAAATCTAGGGAGACCAAGATTAATTTGTTTGGACCTCCCTTAGCTGAAAACTCATCAAAAATGGAACACAGCAGTGGCATTTAGACTAGCACACTCTCATAGATACTTCTCTGTCCATCTGTAGCAAATATGGAGCATTGCAGCAAGCAAAGTATGACATATTTGGCATGTAAAAATGTCGATCATGAAAGATGATTAACCTACTGTAGCAGGAGGCTAACAGTGGCTCCACTTGGGGATGGCTTTTCCTTGTGACAAGCCAAGAACAGCAGGTCAGAATGCCTTGATCCTCTGTAGTTGTTGTTATTTGAAAGTTTCTTCTGTGCTAACTGCTGAATGACTAGAACTTTAACTTCTGAATGCAGCACTCCTTCTTAACTGAAACACTGTGAAAAATAAAGCATCGCCTGCTTTCTTCTGCGTGCTTGATATTGCATACACTTTTGCTTGAGAACTACCTTGTGAAATAAACACAAAAAGGGAATAAAACTGGAGCTCTTCTTTTCTTGTCTTTGAAAGGGTGCTGAAGTAAACTGAAAATCCTCCTTTATTTTTGATACTGTTGACTTGAAGACTACAAGCTGCAAACAACTTCTATTTAACATAAATCACTGTGATATGACAACACCGCTCTTGTTGTTTTGGTGAGATTACTGCAGAGACAAAGATTAAAAATAGAGGACTTGCATTGGCTGTGTCTTCACAAACTTTGTTGCTGCTCCTCTAATAATCGGACAGTTTATACAAAATAAAAACAAAAGTTCTGATATATACAAATATCAATGTAAAAAAAGATATTTAAAGCTGCATTATGTTCAACAAAAGGGATCATGATAATGCTTCAGCATACGGCCATTTACAGGGCCTTCTTCAGCAGTGCTGCCCTCTACAGATTTGAGGAAATATGTGTTATTTCCCTGAACAACAGAAATAACAAATGGCCCTCTCCAAAGGAAATCGAATTTTGCATGTTTTCCCTTGTCTTCTCTTCGTGAGTCCCACCTTAGAACTTTGTTCCCAACACAGAAATTATCAGCCTTAGTCCTCTTATCAAACATCCTTTTGAGCTTTTCTTGTAACATTTGAGCTCTGTCATACACCTGTTCTCTGGTTTGCTGAAGGTGAATGGTCTGATTGATCCCACGTTGAATATCATTTGGTTCAGCTTGAACCTCCTGCAACAACCTCATAATGGAAATGCCCAAAGAAGATGGGAATCTGGCTTTGATACCGTAAACAAGCTCGTAAGGGCTCATTCCAATGGATCTCTTTGTTGAAAGTCTGTCTGCCCATAGGGCATTGGTGAGATTTTTATGCCAGTTCTTCTTGTTTTCTTCTAAGGTCTTCTTGATAATATTGATCAGGCTTTTGTTGGATGACTCGGCTAAGCCATTACCTTGAGGGTAATAGGTTGTGGAATGGCCTAAAGTGATATGGAATTTATGGCAAAAATTGGTCATCTTTTTGGATTTGAAAGCAGCGGCATTGTCAGTGATGATCTTCTCAGGGCAGCCAAATCTAGAAAGGATATTGCACTCAAGGAATTGGATAATGGTGGTGTCATTGGCTTGCCTACATGGGATGGCTTCAATCCACTTGGTGAAATAGTCGGTGGCAGTTAGAATCCACTTATGTTGGCCTAAGGAAGAGGGATGGATTTCTCCAATGAAGTCAAGACCCCATTATTGAAAAGGCTTCTCGGTTGAGATGGGTTTCAAAGGCAAGGGGAGCAGCTTTCTTTTGCCCTCAAAGATTTGGCATTTGTGACATGAGATAGAAAACTTCTTTACATCTGCAAACAAAGAGGGCCAATAGAAACCGGCCCTTAAAATTTTATCAGCAGTGGACTTCCAATAGATGTCCTCCACAGTCCCCTGCATGGAATTCTTTCATGACATTATTAGTTTCATTCATGGTCAAATAATTAAGCAATATGCCTTCATGATTCTTCCAAAATAAAGCACCATCTAAGACACAAAAATTCAAAGCCTTCATTCTTAAAAATCTCTTCTTGGTCCTGGACAATCCTGGGGGAGCACACAGGTTTAACAATACAAAGCAAATATCAACATACCATGGGGATTGCAAAAAGGTGTCACTGATCTGCGGAGTCGCTAGCTCCTATTCATTGTCCAGTTGGTTGATGTCTAAGGCTTGAAAGTTTGTTTTGGACATCAGTTTGGCTAAGCCTTGCCCCTTTATTAGCTTGGTTAGTTTTATTTCTATGTCATACTCAAGAATGTTAGCAATCCACTTGCCTCTTTTGCCTTCTAATCCTTCTTGGATTAATATGTCTTTTACAACAACATTTGGGACATAGGCAATCACGTGTGAATATAAAATGTAAATTCTGAAGTCTTTGATTGCTTTAACAAGGGCATAGGCCTGCTTCTCCATGATTTGTTACTTTAGGGGTGCATCTCTTAAGGCTCGGCTGAAAAAAGAAATTGGCTTTTCATTTCCTTGGTCATCCTTTTGCAATAGGACAACAACTATGGTATTATCATATGCAAATGAAAATATGATAAAGTCCCTATCAAATTGAGGACTTGTGAGGACTAGGGCTTGAGTTAAGGCAACATTGATACTCTCAAATGCTTGCTTGGTTTCAAGAGACCATTTTACCTTGGCATCCTTCTTTAACATGTTGCTCTACAGTCTTATCAGCTCGACTAGATTTGGGATAAATCTCCTTAGGAAATTGATCTTTCCTAGGAATGCTTGCAACTCTTTTATGTTTCTAGGATATGGGATTTGCAATATGGCTTGGATCCTTTCCGGATCAATTCTAATCCCGTCTTTTGAAATGATATGTCCAAGTAATTTGCCTTCTTCAAGGCCAAATAAAGACTTCTTGGGGTTCAAGGAAATGCCATATTTCCTACATGTTAGGAACACTTGTCTCAAATGTCTTAGGTGCTCTTGATCAGATTTGGAGAAAGGGGTAAGATATCAAGGTAGACAACTAGGAAATCATGGATTTCTTTGGCGAATGCAATGTCCATGGCCCTTTGAAAGGTGGCACCTGCGTTCTTTAGGCCGAAAGGCATTTTCACATATTTAAATGTTCCCCATGGTGTTGTAAAGGTTGTCTTGTCTTGATCATCTGGGTGAACCAGTATTTGATTAAAACCTGAAAAGCCATCTAGCAAAGAGATTCTAGATGACCTCACTACTCTTTGTAGGATGTGGTCCATTTTGGGCAATGGGTAGTGGTATTTAAGGGAGACTTGGTTTAAGTTTCTCAAATCTACACAAAGCCTAGTCTCACCTGTTTTCTTTCTTGTGGGAACAAGATTGGATACCCATTCAGAAAATCTAATGGGTGCTATGATACCTGCTTCAAACATTCTTTGCACTTCTGTCTCAATCAAAGGGAGAAGCACATGATTGATTCTCCTCAGTTTCTGTTTGACAGGATTTTGATTTGGCTTTAAGGGAATGGTATGTTGAATAATTGAGGTGTCATAGGACTTCAAGTCCTCATAGCTCCAAGCAAATACATCTTGGAATTCTTTGAAAAAATCCACGTACTTGGGCTTTTGATCAGCTGGTAAATTTTTGGACAGTTTGATCATTTTCGGGTTCTCTGCTGTCCCAATGTTATGTTCTTCTATCTCAATGTTTATGGGTTGCAATTTTGGTTTTCTGGGGACATCATTTGCATCAAACATGTCTTCTAGTGGAGTGAGGCCAACCGGGAGAAAATTGTCCTTTAGATCAATGATTTCGACCACTGTTTTGGCTATTTCCTCTAAATGCATCTGTTTCAGCTCTTCTATGTTTTCTCCATCAAAGATGGTTCGCTGTAGCAATTTTCTAGCTGTTTGAGCTGTTACAGTTTGCTGGATTTGGTTTATTGCTTGTAGTGGATCATCCATGGCATCCATATCAATGTTTAGGCCTGAAAACTCATGTTGTAAGGTAAGAAAATTGTTGATTTGAGCATCATCCTCAAACATTTGCCAATCCTTAACATTGTTAGGGACAATAGGCCTGTGCTTTATCTCAGCAGTAAAGTGGTGATTGGACTCAAAAGGAAGCTTGCAAGTGCTAGCAAAAGTAGCTAGGCTATGAGCATGCATGTTATTGTTTCTAGAAATCTTAGCAAGTTTGGATTCAATGAAGGTATCAAGTATTGTAGTGGCAGCAGTCCTATAAGCTCTTAGCCTTCTATCATTGGTAACGAAGTTTCCCTTCATTTGTTGTATGATTAAATTGGAGTCACCTAGAATGGACACCTTTGCAGCTCCTAGAGCTTTGAGCAGTTTAAGGCCTAAAAGGAGAGCTTCATACTCTGCCATGTTGTTGGTACATCTGAAGTTAAGTCTGTAAGCATGACCCTCTGCATGGCTATTATGTGTATTGTGAATCCATATTCCTGCCCCTGCTCCTAGATTATTAACAGAACCATCAAACTCTAAATACCATGTGATTTCTTGCTTGTGGTTAACATTAAGAGTTTCAGTCATTTTAGGATTGGGCAGACCTAGGTTTTGTGCTTCATGTGATTCTTCTTGTATGCTGGTTGCGTTGATTGTTTTGACAGTTTCCTGGGTATGAGCAACCGATTGTTGATTGATGCATGTTTCTTGTTCTAAAGGCAAAGGCCTCTGATTAGTTGGAGGACTTGTTTCATCATTAAACAAAATAAAAGAATCCATATCAGAATGGATTGAATAGATAGGGAAATTCTGGGGCTTTTCCTCACTACTTACCACATACTTCATCAGTGTTTCTCTATACAGTCTCTTTGGTTGCCCAAAGACTGAAATAGTGGCATAGGAGAGGTCTAATTGGAGAGATCCTTGGAGTTTTGCCCCCAAGATCTTGAAAACAGCATGCCATACTTTGGTGGAATGTCAGCAACCACCACATCCATGAGGATTGTCTTGTTTGGGTATTGGACTAAGGAGACACACAAGTCTTTGATGATGCCTAAAAATTTGACCTGACTTGAGTCAAAGGAGAATAGATCTTTGTAGGGTCTTGTTACATCAAGGTTTAGCTTCTCCATTACAGCTTTGGGCATAAGGTTGTGTGAGGCACCTGAGTCAAACATTGCATTATGTAAAACTTTATCATGTATGTGCAGACTGACATAAAAGGGTAGAACAGCTCCATGTGCTGATTTGCCATCAACTTCTGGACCAAAAAGAAACTCAGGTGTATCATCTAAAACATTCACATCATCCCTTTTCTCTGGCATTTGCAGTGATCTTTGGATTTGTTGCCTATACACATCATGCTTTGCAAGTTCAGACAAGGGGATGGAAATCTTAAGTTTGCTTATTTCTGCTTCTAAGTTGAATGGTTTCTCCAATGGAGTCTTTGTGTTGGCAATAGCAGATTTCCCCTTTTCAAGTGTATTTTCTGCATTTTCCTCTTGATTATCAGTGTTATGGTGAGTGATACCTTGCGGTATTTCTATTTTGGAAAGGCTTTTAGGAGTGCTATTTACATTTTCCTTTTAGGACGAAGTTAGCAGACGCTGATCATTAGAGGGTTGCATGTCTGGTGTGTCTGTTATATCCTCTATTGTGACTTCTTTCGAATCTGGGATTGTTTGTTTGGTCGGTTCTGTGGAAGAAGCTCTGTCCTTAATCTTCTTGGGCTGCTTTGATTCCTTCTGTTTGATGGGCTCGGTTACATCAATTGTTCTAGTTCTTAGTTTATATTGTTTGTGCACTTCATAAATAGCTGAATCATAACCTTGTTTGAAGTCAAAAGACTCACCTGACTGGGTCTGAAATTGATTAAAGTCATGCTCATCTTGGTCTTGTTGAGTTAGGAAAATTTTTGCTCACCCTTCAAATCCACCAAGTTCATGTGAGTGTCCTCTATGGCATCACTAGATGTGGATGCTTCTGTATAATTTTCTTCGAAAGGAGGCCTTATATCACGGTCTGGGCTAGATCTACCAGCGTTTGAGTTCTGAGTTTTCCTGAAATTTGGGTTCCTTATGGTATTGGGTTGTTGCCCTTCCCATGATGATTTCCTCTCAACACTCTCTACTCTGTCTCCCAGCCTATGCATGCCATTGATAATAGCATCGAGCTTTTGATCTAAGGCTGAGGGTTCTTCTTTGAAGGTGGTTCTTCTCTCAGTTCTAGCTCTGTTTCTTTTGGCAATTAAATTTGCCTCCACAGTGACAGCCACATTTTGCATGTCTGCAAGGCTGTTACGGGCTCTTTCTTTTAATTGGTAGGCCATATCTGGGTCAAATCCATCGGGGAATTTATATAAGGCAAGGTCAGGTGGGGGCCTTAAGTTTTGTGGGATAGCATTATAAACGCTATTGAACCATGCACAATAGTCCAAGACTGTTTCTTGTGGACCTCTTTTGATTGTATCGTATTCAGCTAGTATGTGCAAGGGATCTTTCTTTTTCTCCCATTTGTTGATAAATGACTGGTATAAGGCTTCTGGGTCTGCTATGGAATTGGCTGGGAGTGCTCTAAACCAAGTCTTGACATCGCCTGTCAAAATTTGGACAAAAATCTTCATTCTCACACCATCATCGTCAATCTCATAGATTTCAAAGTAATCCTGCTTTTCTTTGTATGCTGAAGGGCTGTGTAGGCACTTGTGCCATCAAAATATGTGATTTTAGTTTGGTAATCCTGAGGCATAGCCCCGGGATTTGCAGGCAGCTGTAAAGGTGCATATCTATTCGCCATGTTGGCAGGGATAAATGGAACAACAGGGATAAATAGAACAGCTAGAACAACTGGGATAATAGGAGTAGTAGTGGTAGTATGTGTAGTGGGTGGAGGTGTGGAAGGAGTGCTTTGAGAGGTGGATGAAGAACAAGGGGAACTAGGGGTTGAACGAAATAAAACTTTGATAGGGTTTGGGCCACAGCGTGGGTGAACTGCTTCATGACTATTATCAGCAAAATCCGCTCTTCGCTCTAGCTTCCTAAGGTTCCTTGGGATTATATTGGGATTTTCAAAAGCTGTTGGGGGATTTGGGTTGGATTTGACCTTGTATAACGTGAATTCTTTTTGGGAGCCAGCTTCTAGCTTGTTTTTTTTTTTTTTTTTTTTGGGGATTTTTCTAAGAATATAAGGGTTAGAAAGAAACTTTTGAAGGTCTAGTTCCTTCCCAGTGGAGCTTTCCAACTTGATTTGTGAAATTAACGGAGGATTCTCCCCAGTGGAGTCGCCATTATGTTATCACTCAGGTTGTCCTTAAAGCTCCTTAAAGGATATGGCCGAGGTAACCACAAACCAATCTTTGGACTGCAGGTCCTAACCTACCTGCAATCAGAGAGGGCTCTCTCTTTATGATTTAGCTTTTTTTTGGGTTGGTTTTAGGCTAGTTATGATTTTCTTGGATTTTTTTTTGATTTTGGTGGGATGGAGAATTCTTTCAAACAGAGTTGGGATGCATAGTGTGAGAAGTTCAAACCATTGGGCATGGAGTCGTGGATTAGGCTTGCTGTTGCGTTTTCTTGGTCACAAGAGGAATACAGAGCAAGATAGCTACACATAAAACAATATCGGGCTGGAATAAAGATGGAGCGAAGGTCAGTGAATGAAAGGCAACTAAGTAGCTCTCATTATGCTAACAGAGGGAAGGTGAACGAACATTTATATAGGAGCAATCAAGGATTCCTAAACAACATTCATATATGAAGGAACTAGTGTAAATATGAGCAAATCAGTATTCATATTCAGGACTAATTCAGAGGAAAACATAGATAAATCACAGAAATTGAGAACATAATACAACTAAGTGAGCTCTGAACTATTCTTTCTTTCTGCTATTTAGATAGTGAAACCATGATGGCATAAAACATATAAACTGTAAACAGAGATAAGAAACACTTATTGGGCTATGTAGAAGCGTTAGGATTCCATAGTCACTCTTCAGACATTAAAACACAACAGTCAGTTCATCTCCCAAACCTTCCAGCGATCTTTGATTATAGAGACTCTCAGAAAATACAATGCAAGTCTAGAGGAAGTTATCGACCGACCAACTCTTTTTTCATAACAGAGGGTGGTTTAAATAGAAAAAATATCTACGAACAACAGATCTGACACAGATCTCATCAAATAAATGCCTTTAACCTAATTTGTACAGAAGTAAATAGCAGAAATATCTATCTAACAGCTGCGCTAGGGCAACTGGCATCTCAAAATATCTATTTACAACAGATCTTAGGCAAATCTAAGGAAAATGAGTGCCTTAATCTATTTTATCTTGAAGTAAATGCTTAAAACATTTATCTAATTGCTGCGCTGGGGCAGCTGCCTCAAAAATGGATCAAAATCTGTCCTTATGGCTTTGTGCTGGCTCTTTTAGCCATAAGTGTGCTTTAAATTCATTCATCTGTGCCTGCAAGTGGTTGTGCTGCCTTAAGTGGCCAAAACTGTGAGTTGGTGAGCCTTTATGGCTAAGAGCTGCTTTATTGACTTTGGTGGGAGGCTCTTTAATGATTTCCTGTTTCAGGTTCAAAGTTTCCATTGAACACCTTCACTGATACACTTTGCCACATCTCGATACACTTTGGCACTAAATTTGGGCCTTTTCTCACTGCTGATACTCTTTAAACTGTCCCATCGCCCCCTTCTGCCTTTTAATGCACAATAACTACTGCAAATTATTTTGTGGCCATTGGAATGCTATCGGCGCCGGCCGATCAAAAATGGTACTAAAAATGATGAACAACTGCTAACTGGCAGAAGACTGGATGCTGGAGGCACGCCGAGGCCAAAATCCTGCAATTTGGAGCTATTTCGGGCCTGGAGCAATCAAATATGGACTAAAGAATGCCATGTTCCTTTTGGAGGCAGGGTGGGCACGGGCGCCGAATTGTTTAAAAGAAAATGGCCCTTTTCCCTTTTATAAGGCAAAAAATCTTTAAACGTGAAAATCCTTCAAAATTGGGGCGGGAGTGATTACTGTTCATAAGATTGAATGCTGGCCATTGGATCCGGTGTGGGCCGATCCAACGGCTGGCGCTAAATCGCATCGGGGTGGACCATTGGTCCCAACACATAAAACCTCCAAAAAGCGATGAACTTGGTGGAAAGGGACTGGCTGTAAGCGGTTTTATCGGACCGCTTTTGGTACGGGCCCGGTTTGTGTCGGAAGCCGCCCGATACAACGAGAAATTGACACGCGCCACAGGACCTACGTCACCCTTTGACACTTTTCGGGCACTAAAGGATGGTGATCGGGGGCGGCCCGAAATCGCCGAGGATCGTCGGATGGGAGGGCCCAGATCCGACGGATGATGGGATGCGGAGATGGCAGAGAGATACGACGGGGCCCGTCTAATAAACAATTGTTATTTCTGGAAAATTGCGCCGGGACAAAACTTTGGATAAACGAAATTGTGGGTTTTCTGAGGTTTTCGGGGATAAATGGTAAACGATATATCCATTTATAAGGTGCGCTTAGGGTTATTAAATCAACCGGGTGTTGATTAAATTCCCAAAAATAAAGTATGAACAGATATTCCATGGGACATCGACTTTCTCACACTTCCAAACTTTGGGATATATGGCTAGATTTCCCAAGGGGGAAAATATATATATTTCTGGGATTTTTTGCACAATAATGCTATAATAATAGGGAATGGGAGAACTTAGGGAGCTATATAGTAAGTTTAGAAGTTAATATGAATTTTTGAGATGTGGGAGAGAAACAGAGAGCTAAGTTCATAAGGAGTAAACTTAGATTTAGAAGCAGATGAGGGTGAGGAATGATTTTACACAAGAAATGTGGCTTCTTTTCAGAGAAGAAGGTCACAATTTGTCATGAATTTTTCAAAGGAGAAATGCAAGCAGGACTATTTAGGGAGATCCTAAAGTCCTCAAGGGGATGTTAGAAAGAGAATCTCTGGGGAAAACAGGGGAAGTTAGACATGCTTTCATATTTTATCATCAAACTGCTGCATGGATACCTCTACCAGTGCTAATATGTGCCTTCTTGATCAAGGCCAAAACTGAATAGAATCAGGCTTCTGCAACTTCTGGCTACCTATCCAGCTTAGTACCTAGCATGTTTTGTTACTTCAGGGAGGGTGCACTTAGACTTGCAAACTCTCAATTGCTCTTTTTCTTTTTCTTTTATTTTCCTTTTGAGTTTTTATCTACAACTACCCTTATCACGTCCAAGGCCCCAGATTAAGCAGTTGGGAACCTTTATTCTCTACCTAATCTACTAATCTGCCAAGATTAGACAGTTTGGACAGATGTTTATTCTCTATATTCTAAAACAGGAAATTGAAATCTAGGGAGGCCAAGATTAAGCTGTTTGGACCTCCCTTAGCTGAAAACTCATCAAAAATGGAACACAGCAGTGGCATTTAGACTAGCACACTCTCATAGATACTTCTTTGTCCATCTGTAGAAATATGGAGCATTGCAGCAAGCAAAGTATGAAATATTTGGCATGTAAAAATGTCGATCATGAAAGATGATTAACCTGCTGTAGTAGGAGGCTAACAGTGGCTCCACTTGGGGATGGCTTTTCCTTGCGACAAGCCAAGAAAAACAGGTCAAAATGCCTTGATCCTCTATAGTTGCTGTTATTTGAAATTTTCTTCTGTGCTAACTGCTGAATGACTAGAACTTTAACTTCTGAATGCAGCACTCCTTCTTAACTGAAACACTGTGAAAAATAAAGCATCGCCTGCTTTCTTCTGCGTGCTTGATATTGCATACACTTTTGCTTGAGAACTGCCTTGTGAAATAAACACAAAAAGGGAATAAAACTGGAGCTCTTCTTTTCTTGTCTTTGAAAAGGTGCTGAAGTAAACTGAAAATCCTCCTTTCTTTTTGATACCGTTGACTTGAACACTACAAGCTGCAAACAACTTCTCTTTAACATAAATCACTGTGATATGACAACATTGCTCTTGTTGTTTTTCTGAGATTACTGCAGAGAAAGAGATTAAAAATAGAGGACTTTCATTGGCTGTGTCTTCACAAGCTTTGTTGCTGCTCCTCTAATAACCAGACTGTTTATACAAAATAAAAACGAAAGTGCTGATATATACAAATATCAATGTACAAAGAGATATTTACAAAGCTGCGTTATGTTCAACAAAAGGGATCATGATAATGCTTAAGCATACGACCATTTATAGGGCCTTCTTTAGCAGTGCTGCCCTCTACAGATTTGAGGAAATATGTGTTATTTCCCTGAACAACAGAAATAACAAATGGCCCTCTCCAAAGGAAATCGAATTTTGCATGTTTTCCCTTGTCTTCTCTTCATGAGTCCCACCTTAGAACTTTTTCTCCAACACAGAAATTATCAGCCTTAGTCCTCTTATCAAACATCCTTTTGAGCCTTTCTTGTAACATTTGAGCTCTGTCATACACCTGTTCTATGGTTTGCTGAAGGTGAATGGTCTGATTGATCCAGCGTTGAATATCATTTGGTTCAGCTTGAACCTCCTGCAACAGCCTCATAATGGAAATGCCCAAAGAAGATGGGAATCTGGCTTTCATACCGTAAACAAGCTCATAAGGGCTCATTCCAATGGATCTCTTTGTTGAAATTCTGTCTGCCCATAGGGCATTGGTGAGCTTTTTATGCCAGTTCTTCTTGTTTTCTTCTAAGGTCTTCTTGATAATACTGATCAGGATTTTGTTGGATGAATCGGCTAAGCCATTACCTTGAGGGTAATAGGCTGTGGAATGGCCTAAAGCGATATGGAATTTATGGCAAAAAATGATCATCTTTTTGGATTTGAAAGCAGCGGCATTTTCAGTGATGATCTTCTCAGGGCAGCCAAATCTAGAAAGGATATTGCACTCAAGGAATTGGATAATGGTGGTGTCATTGGCTTGCCTACATGGGATGGCTTCAATCCACTTGGTGAAATAGTCGGTGGCAGTTAGAATCCACTTATGCTGGCCTAAGGAAGAGGGATGGATTTCTCCAATGAAGTCAAGACCCCATTGTTGAAAATGCTTCTCGGTTGAGATGGGTTTCAGAGGCAAGGGGATCAGCTTTCTTTTGCCCTCAAAGATTTGGCATTTGTGACATGAGATAGCAAACTTCTTTACATCTACAAACAAAGAGGGCCAATAGAAACCAGCCCTTAAAATTTTATCAGCAGTGGACTTCCAATATAGATGTCCTCCACAGTCCCCTGCATGGAATTCTTTCATGACATTATTAGTTTCATTCATGGTCAAACAATTAAGCAATATGCCTTCATGATTCTTCCAAAATAAAGCACCATCTAAGACACAAAATTTCGAAGCCTTCATTCTTAAAAATATCTTCTTGGTCCTGGACAATCCTGGGGGAGCACACAGGTTTAAAAATACAAAGCAAATATTAGCATACCATGGGGATTGCAAAATGGTGTCACTGATATGTGGAGTCGCCAGCTCCTGTTCATTGTCCAGTTGGTTGATGTCTAAGGCTTGAAAGTTTGTTTCGGACATCAGTTTGGCTAAACCTTTCCCCTTTATTAGCTTGGTTGGTTTTATTTCTATGTCATACTCAAGAATGTTAGAAATCCACTTGCCTCTTTTGCCTTCTAATCCTTCTTGGGTTAATATGTCTTTTACAACAGCATTTGGGACATAGGCAAGCACGTGTGAATATAAAATGTAAATTCTGAAGTCTTTAATTGCTTTAACAAGGGCATAGGCCTACTTCTCCATGATTTGGTACTTCAGGGGTGCATCTCTTAAGGCTCGGCTGAAAAAAGAAATTGGCTTTTCATTTCCTTTGTCATC
This sequence comes from Pinus tabuliformis, assembly GCA_031772625.1. Classification (NCBI taxonomy): domain Eukaryota; kingdom Viridiplantae; phylum Streptophyta; class Pinopsida; order Pinales; family Pinaceae; genus Pinus; species Pinus tabuliformis. Next base: position 1,064,133,712 of record CM062819.1, on the reverse strand, counting down.
CTTTTGCAATAGGACAGCATCTATGGTATTATCAGATGCAAATGAAAATATGATAAAGTCCCTATCAAATTGAGGACTTGTGAGGAATGGGGCTTGAGTTAAGGCAACTTTGATACTCTCAAATGCTTGCTTGGTTTCAAGAGACCATTTTACCTTGGCATCCTTCTTTAACATGTTTCTCAACAGTCTTATCAGCTCGGTTAGATTTGGGATAAATCTCCTTAGGAAATTGATCTTTCCTAGGAATGCTTGCAGTTCTTTTATGTTTCTAGGATATGGGATTTGCAATATGGCTTGGATCTTTTCCGGATCAATTCTAATCCCATCTTTTGAAATGATATGTCCAAGTAATTTGCCTTCTTCAAGGCCAAATAAAGACTTCTTGGGGTTCAAGGAAATGCCATATTTCCTACATGTTAGGAACACTTGTCTCAAATGTCTTAGGTGCTCTTGATCAGATTTGGAGAAAGGGGTAAGATCATAAAGGTAGACAACTAGGAAATCATGGATTTCTTTGGCAAATGCGATGTCCATGGCCATTTGAAAGGTGGCACCTGCGTTCTTTAGACCGAAAGGCATTTTCACATATTTAAATGTTCCCCACGGTTTTGTAAAGGTTGTCTTGTCTTGATCATCTGGGTGAACCAGTATTTGATTAAAACCTGAAAAGCCATCTAACAAAGAGATCATAGATGACCCCACTACTCTTTGTAGGATGTGGTCCATTTTGGGCAATGGGTAGTGGTCTTTAAGGGAGACTTGGTTTAAGTTTCTCAAATCTACATAAAGCCTAATCTCACCTGTTTTCTTTCTTGTGGGAACAAGATTGGATACCCATTCAGAAAATCTAATGGGTGCTATGATACCTACTTCAAACATTCTTTGCACTTCTGTCTCAATCAAAGGGAGAAGCACATGATTGATTCTCCTCAGTTTCTGTTTGAATGGCTTTTGATTTGGCTTTAAGGGAATGGTATGTTGAATAATTGAGGTGTCATAAGACTTCAAGTCCTCATAACTCCAAGCAAATACATCTTGGAATTCTTTGAACAAATCCACGTACTTGGGCTTTTGATCAGATGGTAAATTTTTGGACAGTTTGATCATTTTCGGGTTCTCTTCTGTGCCAATGTTATGTTCTTCTATCTCAGTGTTTATGGGTTGCAATTTTGGTTTTCTGGGGACATCATTTGCATCAAACATGTCTTCTAGTGGAGTGAGGCCAACCGGGCGAAAATTGTCCTTTAGATCAATGATTTCGAGCTCTATTTTTGCTATTTCCTCTAAATGCATCTGTTTTAGCTCTTCTATGTTTTCTCCATCAAAGATGGTTGGCTGTAGCAATTTTATAGCTGTTTGAGTTGTTACAGTTTGCTGGATTTGGTTTATTGCTTGCAGTGGATCATCCATGGCATCCATATCAATGTTTAGGCCTGAAAACTCATGCTGTAAGGTAAGAAAATTATTGATTTGAGCATCATCCTCAAACACTTGCCAATCCTTAACATTGTTAGGGACAGAAGGCCTGTGCTTTATCTCAGTAGTAAAGTGGTGATTGGACTCAAAAGGAAGCTTGCAAGTGCTAGCAAAAGTAGCTAGGCTGTGAGCATGCATGTTATTGTTTCTAGAAATCTTAGCAAGTTTGGACTCAGTGAAGGTATCAAGTATTGCAGTGGCAGCAGTCCTATAAGCTCTTAGCCTTCTATCATTGGTAATGAAGTTTCCCTTCATTTGTTGTATGATTAAATCGGAGTCACCTAGAATGGACACCTTTGCAACTCCTAGAGCTTTGAGCAGTTTAAGGCCTAAAAGGAGAGCTTCATACTCTGCCATGTTGTTGGTACATCTGAGGTTAATTCTGTAAGCATGACCCTCTGCATGGCTATTATGTGTATTGTGAATCCATATTCCTGCCCCTGCTCCTAGCTTATTAACAGAACCATCAAACTCTAAATACCATGTGATTTCTTGCTTGTGGTTGACATTAATAGTTTTAGTCATTTTAGGATTGGGCAGACCTAGGTTTTTTTCATCATGTGGTTCTTCTTGTATGCTGGTTGCGCTGACTGTTTTGACAGTTTCCTGGGTATGAGCAACCGATTGTTGATTGATGCATGTTTCTAGTTCTAAAGGCAAAGGCCTCTGATTAGTTGGAGGACTTGTTTCATCATTAAACAAAATAAAAGAATCCATATCAGAATGGATTGAATAGATAGGGAAATTCTGGGGCTTTTCCTCACTACTTTCCACATACTTCATCAGTGTTTCTCTATACAATCTCTTTGGTTGCCCAAAGACTGAAATAGTGGCATAGGAGAGGTCTAATTGGAGAGATCCTTGGATTTTTTCCCCCAAGATCTTGACAACAACATGCCATACTTTGGTGGAATGTCAGCAACCACCACATCCATGAGGATTGTCTTGTTTGGGTATTGGACTAAGGAGACACACAAGTCTTTGATGAGGCCTAAACATTTCACCTGACTTGAGTCAAAGGAGAATAGATATTTGTAGGGTCTTGTTACATCAAGTTTTAGCTTCTCCATTACAGATTTGGGCATTAGGTTGTGTGAGGCACCTGAGTCAAACATTGCATTATGTAAAACTTTATCATGTATGTGCAGACTGACATAAAAGGGTAGAACAGCTCCATGTGCTGATTTGCCATCAACTTCTGGACCAAAAAGCAACTCAAGTGTATCATCTAAAACATTCACATCATCCCTTTTCTCTGGCATTTGCAGTGATCTTTGGATTTGTTGCCTATACACATCATGCTTTGCAAGTTCAGACAAGGGGATGGAAATCTTAAGTTTGCTTATTTCTGCTTCTAAGTTGAATGGTTTCTCCAATGGAGTCTTTGTGTTGGAAATAGCAGATTTCCCCTTTTCAAGTGTATTTTCTGCGTTTTCCTCTTGATTATCAGTGTTATGGTGAGTGATACCTTGCGGTATTTCTATTTTGGAAAGGATTTTAGGAGTGCTATTTACATTTTCCTTTGAGGACGAAGGTAGCAGAGGCTGATCATTAGAGGGTTGCATGTCTGGTGTGCCTGTTATATCCTTTATGGTGCCATTGTTGGGGATAGAAATATATCTTCCCTGAGAAAGAACGACAATGACTTAGATCTAGTTGTTGATGATGGATAGCAGTCAGACACATGAATGTTGAATCATCCATCTAGTGACTCCATTGATCAAGATCCCAAGCTTCAAAGTTTAGAGTGATTTCACTGCAAAAAAATCCATATTTTAGAGCATTGATGGTAATCACCGATGAGGGGGTATGTGGAAGATACTTTATCTAGTGAAATATTACTAACTTTAAGGAATGAGTTAGAAAAATTTCAGATTGATCAAAATTTCTCAACCTCAATATTTCGTTGTTTGAAATCCATCCGACTCACACCTGAAAGTAAAAATTGTTTTCTTGGTTTAGTTGTTGAAAGACTAGAAAATGAAATTTAACTATTGGATGTTCAAATTGACTCATATTATTTCCAAGATACTAAACAGTTCTTGGAAACTCTCCCTCCCCCCAAAGAAGAAAAGGTAAGGGTACCCTTGGATGGTTGGATTGACCAATGTTTTGATTTACAACATGGTTCTAACAATCTCCAGCTGAGAGCAGATGTGAATGAGTTGGGGCAGCAGATAGAATCTAGTTTTTATGATCCTATAGCAGCATATATGGAATATTTTCTTAGTTTGAATGATAAACCAGATTTTCTTTTATGGAGCCAGAGGTATTATGTGTATATTTTGCTGGTAGAATTTCCAATTATGTTTTGGTTCAAGCACCATAAAACAGCCTCATCATTACAACAACTGCTTGATTGGTTGATTTGGCACTCTAGTATCACTTGATTCAGTGATTTTTTAGTAGATTAGTGTAGGATAAGTGTGAAATAAGCTTGCTGGACAAGCATCCTTCAACATCTAGTTTACAGTTTGCATTGTGTGTTTTCAATGTTCAGTTTGGTTGTAATTTTTTGACCATATTGGCCCACATGGTTAGGCACTTGGTCTACAGTGTTCTAGACACCTCCACAGAGTTGCCATCCCCAATAAGGCCGATGTCAATGTCAGTATTTGCATACTGCCATTAGTGATAAAAACTACTCTTTTCATATTCATACTAGGTTCTCGCTCATAAATTTTTGTCATTCCACCTAGGTCCTCATTCAAAAATGTACTCACTGACGATAGCCCTAGTAAAAAAACCTCACTCACCTACACTCCATCTACCTCACTTGACGTTTTCCCATGCCCATTCCTCTCATTTCCCTCTCCCAGGGTTTTGAGGACATTTTTCTTGGTTTCATGACCTCCATGGTTAAATCATCAACAAAACTTGTATCCTGATGCTCTTAGACCTTCCCATATCCTTGATATACCTACCTAAACACTTCCCATCAATCATATCCCTCAAAATCATCATTTTTCTACAAACCCTATCTTCTTGCCACACTTTTGACACTTTTCTAGAATAGGCATGTGTTTCGCCCTTTTGGCTCCCTTCCCCTCACTCAATCCTTAAAATTTTAGTTTCCTTGAATTCCTAACAACCCTTCCTACCTCCCAAAATTTTCCTAAGAATTTATAAGCCCCGTATCCCCTTTACTTCCCTTCTTTCCTATAAATTTCCCAAATCCCTTGTTTTGCCTACACTAAACCGTAATTTCCTCTCCCACTGAGCTAGGGTTGGCTACAGAATCAGAGACATCTAAGAAGAGGAGGCCTAAGGAAGGTCATTTCAGCATGTATTAGATCATTCCAACTCATAAACATCATGTCTCCATAATTTTTCAAGAAGTCATTCCAAGGGACAAATGATTTGCCACACACAAGGCCAATTTTGCTTCAAAGTATGTTTCCAACCAAACAGAGATGAATTTTACAAAAGTGAGAGAGTTTTTTGTCCATAATAGGCATGTGGTGAAGTAAAATTATAACTGTGGACGTTAAAAAATTCCTCTAGCTCGATAATGGGTCTAGCCACAATAGTTACATTCTATGGAAGATTTCCTCAGGTTATGATCAATCAAGAGGGCCTATCTCTTGGTCGCTTATCCTACTTGATGATGTCCTTGCTTGCTCGCTCCAACAATCTCTCGCTTCCTTCTTCAAGTTCCTAAAACAAGTAAACAACAACAACACACAAACATAATAATAGACACATTGCAATCCAACCTATTTAATGAGTCAAGAAGCATCAATACATGAATACGTAATATTACAAAACATATAGGAAATCAATTTATAGTTGCATATATTAATATCAAAGAGAAATTACAACCATTCGACTTGATGTCGCAGTATTCCTCTGACAAGACCAGGTTCCCACACACTTATGCTAGCACTTCATGATGTCTTCAAACAACAATAGTTTAAAGACTATTCCCTTTGGGCTTCACTCCAAACCTAACACACTTCTCCCTCACACAACTAGATGGCTACAACTAGTAATAGCTTTCCTGTCAAACCAAAATAATATACTCATACTCAGCCAACACTCTAACTATGTCACTGCAACTAGTTTGTGCTTGGCAAGAAGGGAGGTTTATATAGAAAACATGGATGGAAGATGGGTCCTCTTCTCATGGGAGAAGGACTTATCTATTGAGTTAGTTCCATCATTATAGGCGAAAGGAGCCCAAACTGTCATCCTCAACCCCATCTGGCCAAACCGTTTACCAGACTTCAGTTATAAAGCATCTAGAAATGGAAGCTTCAGCTCTAATTTAAAAAACTTTCCATAATAGTCCCAACGCAACTAGGACATAGCTCAGTCACATCAATCGGCGCGGGGAATAGTGCTAATATTTGCACATCAGCTTGGGGGAGACAAAGGCCATTAGCTCTAGTCTTGTAAATTGGGCAAAACAAAAGTTTCAGGGGAAATGGTGCAAAAGGGAAATGATTTGCTCATGAAGAGGGATATAATGGGAGTTTCTCCATGAAGACAAAGCATGTGGGGTTCACTGTAGAGGTCCTCCAGAATCAAGGAATGGGGAGTACAGGGATAGTGTCAAAATGTTGTGTAATAGATGCTCCCTAAAATGTGAAGGCCGAACCAGACTGAGGGATGAAATGCTTTATAAATCAATGTGGGGAATGAGTCTGCTGTCGGAAAACATGCAGGCAAGTAGAGATACATATACATAGACTGATATCTTTGTCAAATGATACATGAATTGTGGCATGGACACAACCATCCAGAGAATGATCATGTAAATGGATCCAGGTATGGATGCAAGCATCTGTCAAAGAGGGTCATAACGAAACCAAGGTATGGTCGTAGCCATCCAATAATGAGAAGGATCACATATGATAACTCATGGTCTGGTCACAGCCAGCCATATGAAAGAGACATGCATATCATCATACACCATGTCACACCACTTCACAACCTGGACTTTTGTCATTTGAGTCCATGGTCTTGCGCTCCAACACGACCCAATCAAACTACAAATTCTAACATGTGAACAAATGTGTTCACGTCGAACATGCTAGAAATTCGCCTGATTACCAATCAATGATGTAAAATGTTAACAAGCATGAGAGAAACCACCAATAATGACAATGGCCCTCAAAGTACCACTAGCATAATTCACGGAATGTGAATACAGGAACTGAAGTTGAAAATCCATGAAATCACTTGATCAAAAGCCAATGATGTGAGCTTGTCATCGAATGCGAAGAACTTGCCATTGAGGCATGCAATCTCTAAGGTACTTGAAGGGAGTCTCTCGATCAAATTTCAGGATAATGAGTTGATGTCGACAGAAAGTGACCATGTCGAAGGAGGGCCATAATGAATCCCACAAAATCAATGCAAGACGAGAGGATGCAAAATGATTTTGGACGATATAGAGAAACAAAGGTAAGTCTAACTACAAAAGGACAACTCTTGAACATATCAGTGACACAACTGGAAGTTTGGCAGCTTTTGGATCCATAGGATCAGTGGTCATGGTGACATAGCAGAGATCAGATGGAAGGAAAAAATGAATGGCACAAACCCAGGAAGGTCAACGATGTAAAGGAGGATGTCCCAACCAAGCACGAAGCAAAGAGTGTCATGTTCAAGAGTAAGCTGTCGACACGACTTGATATATTTCCAAATTTTCCCCCCACCATTTCTGGTGAGTACCCCGATTATTTTTTATCAGAAGCTTGAAGGGGATAACATGTGCTTGCACTTTAAGTTCATCCTTCGGACAAATACGACCTAGTGAGTTTAACAAGCCCTGGGAAGGAGAAGCTTGTGTTCGTCATGGTGACGAATCCAATGTCATTTAATAGTTTAACGAGTCTGACAAAGGTGTAACTTGGTACCTTTTCCATGTTTAGAGAGTTTGAAAAAGACACGTAAAAGAAAAATCCACATGGTCCCTTTTCGTACATTTCTGTCTCTCAAGCCCGAAAAGGTAGAAAACAATACTTTAGAGAACCACTTGACCATTTCAGTCAAGGAGTACCTTTTTCATAAATAGTGCCTCCCAGCCTGAAAAGGGGTAAAATTATACTGGCTGCACAACGTTTCGCATCCGTTAACGAGTTCAAAACGATAAGGGCTCGGCCATATTTTTGTTTTTAAAGGGTCGGAAAAGAGTTGAAAGAGGACCCCCCATTTTTATTCTCTTTAATGAGTCAAAAAGGCAAAAATACTCAGTGATCTTTTCATATGATTTTAATGAGTCGAAAAAAGAGCTAAAACATGACTCATCGCCATCGTCGAACGTCCATCACCTATTGTTGCATAAGCAAGGTAAAGTGTATTATTGAGTCCTTGAGCAAGATAGGTGAAAAATATTTATAAGACCTGATATTTTCATGAAAAAATGTATAAACAGGGGAAAAGTAAATATAATTTTACCATTTACCTTTTTACCTTTCCAATGAATAATTTTACCCTCTTTTTCCCTAGTTTTTTTGGAGCAAATTGCGAGAGATTTGGGAGGCCAATCGATGAGTCGTCAGTTCTAGGTAACAACCGAAGCCCTAAGATCCATTTTTATGCTATTCATTTATGCTTTTAACCATTTTTTTGGATTTTTAGGGAGGTTTTTGAGAAATGTTTTCGCCCTCGGTCGGCGTGATTCTTGGGCATGGGATCCCGCCGACCGAGGGTTATTTTCACGACCATCCACACTGACCGGTGCAACTGTTTCTAAAACAAGCGTGTCGGCATCGTGGATAGGGAAAAAGAAAAATTTCTCAATAACGGATCGTTAAAATTTGACTTTTATGTACCAAAATTGATGATTGATTCAAATAAATGTCTTTTGCAGGAGAGAAATCACAAAAAATGGTGGATTGGAAGGAGAGAGAACATGAAGATGTGGACACCCAAGCAATGAATGATCCAAATTTCCTAGAGGCTTTGAGGGCTTGCAGGCTCCTCAATTTTTTCCTTACACTAGGTTTTGGGCATGGAATCCCTCCACAACATGTTTTGGGGCTCAAAGCCCAAGTTTTGGTCAAAGGTTTTGTAAGACTCTACGAATTGCAGGCTCGAAGCACGAAGTATAAGTTAAGTCATAGGCTTTCCACTCTAAAGTATTGTAATGTAATGTAAAGTCATGTTGGCCTACCCATGGTCCGCGAACCATGGGATTGTATAAATAGAGCGAGGCTCTAAATTGTAAAGGGAGTAGAGCAAGGAAGAGAGAAGAATATGAATGGTTCGAGTATAGAGTAAGAGTCTAAGTGTATTGTGTCATAGTAGTAGGAAGAGGCTTTGCAGCTGAGTGCACAAAGGCCTAGTAGAGTCCGCAGCTGAGAACATGGACCCCTGCAGCTGAGTGTGCAGGGTAGTGTCGAGTCAGTAATCTTGATCGAAGAATAATAAAGTGAAGTTGATTCCTATTTCTATGTATCTACTTGTGCATTTCCTTCTTTACACTTACATTGTTTTATTTATCGCATGCACTGATATGATTGCTGAATATGCTGTAATAATCATTAGTATTACACAAATAAGTTAAGTAATTGGGTAATAACAGATTGAATAGTAAGGAACTTGCGTATTATATGGGTTGCGCCCCGAGTAGGGCTACGTAGATGCAGTATCACAGGTTGTGAAGGAGTAGCAAGTGCGCGTAGCGACGTGCGCGCAGGGTCAAACCACGGACCCCCAGAAGCTCATCATACATCCCCAAGGTGTAGAAACATGGTTCTATCACCCTCCCATACTACTTCGAGTGAGACCTCAGTCCGCGCTCCGTGGACTATTGCCAAAAGGGTACCGATATTTGCTTGGCCAAATCACCTCTGAACCTGGGTCAGGCCCATACAAGACAACAAGTGGTTCCATTGCCAAGACTGGGATCTGCATAAGGGATGTTCGATGTCGTGCCACTGGAATCCAACAAAGAAATTAATTGAAGAGTGGTTGGACAAGACGATTCACGAGTTCGTGATGCAGGAAAACAGAAATCCACAAGTATCCAAGGAACAATGGTTGGAGCACTACTTGTATACTGAAATCCATGAATTTTTCTTTGCATCCTTTCCTGATGAGCTATATGAGTGGATCGTAAAGTTAGCAGATATCCAGGGAAGGTGTAGGCTTGACAAACCAATAGTGTCAACTTCGGAATTAGTGTGCAAAATAGAAGCGTCAGGAGATAAGATTGTGTGAGTTGTTGACCATTTGCTTGACCGAATAATAGGAGGATTTATCACTGAGTTGGCGGTAGACATGACCATTAGCTACAGTGAGGCGGGGTGACATTTCCTCAAGGGACCACGAGGTAAGTATATTAAATCTTTGAACACTTGGATTAAGATGCTATTATGTGAAAAGCGAAGTGGGCAGATCTACACAAGCGGAACTAGTGAAGAGTTAGAAACCAGTCCCTTAATTTTAGCCTCGCTAGAAAGCGAGGAAGAGCTCACGAAAGTTTCTCCAAGAAGTGCGGTCAATTTGATAAGGAAATGTATTCTGTGTTTACCACCTCCACCCACACTACCACCCATCTCACCCTTCTCACCTCCACCACCACCCACCCCATTGCCGTCACCACCACAATTTAGTATGGTGAGTGCGATCAAACTATCGGTATTCAGAGGAGTGGGGAATGAAGATCTGGACCAATTCTGGTTCATGGTAAGAGTAGTATGGGAAGCACGGGGCATCATGGATGACAATATTAAGAAGGCTACGCTGGTGAGCGCGCTCCAGGATCGCGCATTAACATGGTATATCAAGTATTCTAATGACCATCCAAATGCAGGAATCATAGAGATCCAGGCTGAATTTAGCAGGCCAAAATCATAAACACAATCAATCATCGGGTTTAAGGAGATCATAATGCTCCTAGGCGAGACCCCTTGGGATCTGGATCAAAAGATAAAGAGTAAGATTCGGGAAGCCAATATGACGTTGACAGATGGACAACATCACGCATGGTTTGTAGCATCTCAGACACCACACTTAAGGAGGGCATTGTCACAACAAAAACTTTCCACCCAGGGTGAAGCTTTAGAAATGGCAATGAGATTGCATGAGACCCCTATACAAGACCCTGGTTTTGGAGTCCAACAAATCCACGTGAAATTGCAGAATCTATGTCTAGAAATGCAAAGTTTGAAATAGGATAGGGAACCTCGCCCAGAGATGTGCGAGGAGGTATGGTGCATAAAATGCAAAGGCCAAGGGAACGACAAGGACCATTGTCCAGTGTTCGTGAACTACTTGGCAAGGGGGGTCGATGCCATTAAGTCCGGAGGGACAGACAGGGCTAAGCAGGGTGTCTTCATTATTGTACACAATCTATCAGATAGGAGGAAAACACAATATGAATAATTATCATCTGTTGCAGAAGTATACGCAGATGATCCATCAATTGTTTTGTAATTTCTGCAGGTCGGTAGGTCATGATGAACTCACTTGCCGAAGCTACAAACTAATGATGGATCAGACTCCTTCCTACAGGGTGAAAACTGAAACACGAGCCCTCGACCCAAATGTAGGGATCAGGTGCACTGGATTTCAGGGGCGTGGTCGAGGTCAAGGCAGAATCGAACCCGGAAGGGGTTGCAGACAACTAATTTATTACAATTGTGGAGGGCTAGGGCACTATGCCCGCGATTACACAAACCCGACAAGAACAACATGTTGGTACTATACTCAATTTGATCATGAGGCATAAAACTACCCTTTGCTAATAGTGAGGATGTGAAAAAAGGGGGTACTCCAACCCCCTTTGACTCAGAATTTGCAGATGATGAGGTTTGAGCCGTGCGAAGAAGACTCGAATAAAAACATGATGCTCAAGAGCGATATGATCATGGGAGATGATAAAGGAAATCAGTCAAAATAAAGTGCATGGGTTTGCAAGACTCCTACAAAGGAACGTGAATTTTATTTAGAAAACACGAAGGAGACATTCATGGAAGCTAAGAAGAGCTTCATGGAGGCCTCCACTTTAGGTAGCAAGGATCAACTAGAACTAGGGATGGATCCTTCAATGCTCACTACCTTTCTGGAGACATGCATGAAAATGTTGTGTGACAACAAGGCATTCAAAGGACTACAGGAACTTATCACTAGGTGCATGAGGTCAGGAGAACCACGCGTGGTCCAGAAACTTGGAAAGCATGCATTATACAAAGGAACAGAAATGAGGTTCACTGCGCAAATCAGCGAGTATGAAATGGATTAGGTAATCCTAGATTTTGGTTCGGACGTGAGTGTATTACCAAAGAAAACATGGGAACGCATGGGCAGACCCATGTTACAATGGTCTCCTATTTAGTTATGAATGGAAAACCAACAAAATATTTTTCCCATGGGAAGATTGCAAGGGTAACAGTAGACATTGAAGGTGCGAGAGTGCAGGTGGATTTTGAAGTGATAGAGATTATCGGTGATAGTAATCCCTATCCCACACTACTACGAATAGACTGGGCCAGCGATATGAATGGATTCATAAATATGAAGAAGCACAAAATGATCTTTGAGAAACAGTCACTACGCGTAGTAGTACCACTAGACCTAGCCAAAGGAGCACGATACACTGAATTGGTGCGCAATGATGATAGTGATGACGATCTCGATTGTATTTACAGGATAACTACATGAGAACAGGATTGGGTGAATCTGACTGTAGATGGAAGAATTTCATCGGAGCACAAAAGCTCCTACACTTTGGATTCAGATGAAGAAGTAGAACGATGGTAGAATCAACTGCATGAAGTAACAATGCTGAATTACAACATGATGATTATATCATTATGTTGCGTGACAATAGAGGCAAGGGAGCTATTGACATATTATGGATTGTTAGCAGTGGATGAATTCCTGAGAAAATTTGAAAGTGAAGTACTAGAATAGTAGTGGTTTGATGCGCTGAAGTGGGAACTGTGTGCAACACCCGCATGATGGTGGGGTAGGCATCAAGGAAATTTTGAGGATTGGCATGGCTATAGAAGAATGATGCGCATATGATTTGGGAAACCACAAATACAACTAGTAGAAAAATATGATGGACGAGATGATCCATGCATGCACCTCACGAAATGGACCAAGGTCTACGGGGAAGAGCCACAGCCTGAATGGGTACATTTATTCTACCATACTGTGGATGTCATACCCATGAATTCGTATATGGGGATGCAGCTCCACCATGGTACGGGTGAATGGGATGTCTTGCGCGAGGGATTTTTGTTAATGTTGACATTGAAGATCATTGGTAAGATATTGTTGATGATGTGCTACAAGTAGTAAAAGCCACTATCTTCAAAATAACACAGGTGCCAACGGGAGTACTTCAGCCAGAATGGGCGACACAGTTAAGAATCGCACTAGAGTGTTATAACGTAAATTCCGAGGAGGATGATGAGGACCCACGAAACATTAACATTTCAAAAATGGAAGGCTATCATGAGATTTTCAAACCATCACTTGAAGTCCCTGACATCACCACGCCACTAAAGACGAAGCACGTCAACATTGGAATGGAGGCAGAGCCAAAGTACGCAACGCTTGGGGACTATTGGGATGATGCCATGGTTGATAAGGTCACTGAGTTACTCCACGAATATCAAGACTTGTTCCCGACCAAAATTACAGACTTAAAAGGGATTGTTGGCGATTTAGGGATGATGAAGATCACCCTGAAACCCGACTCGAAGCCAGTTAAGAAGCGACCTTACTGCTTGAATCCAAAGTATAAAGAAAAGGTTTGCGAAGAATTAGAAAAAATGTTCATAGCTGGAATTATTAAACTAGTGGAAGAATCTGATTGGGTGAATCCTATGGTAGTACAGGAGAAAAAACATAAGGGTGAAATAAGAATATGCGTAGACCTCAAGAAGCTGAATGACGCCTGTGTACACGATCCATTCCCGACACCATTCACAGATGAAGTACTGGAGAATTTTGGTGGTCAGGAAGCATACTCGTTCATAGATGGGTTCTTAGGGTACCATTAGATCAAGATCATGCCGGAAGATAGGAGAAAAATGACCTTCACAATAGAATGGGGCTACTTTCAATACACCGTTATGCCATTTGGACTAAAGAACACGCTAGCTATATTTTCGTGCATTGTGGTAGCCACGTTCAAAGAATACATCCACACATTTTTGGAGGTCTATCTGGATGATTGGATTGTCTTTGGGTTAGTTAAGCATCATGTAGCGAGCTTACGCTTGATGCTGGATACTTGCTATCAACACCAGATTGCACTGAACCTTAAGAAGAGCACATTTCTTGTTCCCTTTGGAAACCTGCTGGGACATGTGGTCTGCAAACAAGGACTGATGGTGGACCCTACAAATATTATCGTTATCCTAAATTTAGAAGCACCGTGAAGTGTTAAACAACTGCACGCTACCTTGGGACACACTGGATACTATAGGAAGTTCATCAAAAGTTATGCCCAAATAACCACATCGATGGAAAAGCTATGGAAAAAAGATGTTACATATTACTAGAATGATGATTGCATGAAGAGTTTGGATGTCCTGAAGGGGAAACTGTCCTCTGCTATCTTGTATCGCATTGGGAGCTGTACATGTTGATGCATCTTGTATCGCATTGGGAGCTGTACTCACACAGGAGGGCACAGAGGGTGTGGATCACCCGATCATGTTTTTGAGTTGAAGATTGTCTAAAGTAGAAAAGAACTACTCCACCACTAAGTGCGAGGGGTTGGCAATGATGTATGTGCTCCAAAAGTACCGACACTATTTACTTGGAGGACATTTCAAGATGTATACCAACCATTCCACGTTGAAATGCCTAGTGAAAAAGCCCGTGTTGGGGGGGGGAATATGAAGATGACTTTTACTGTTTCAAGAATATGATTTTGAGGTCATAGTCAAATCGGGATGCTTAAACGCAGGACCATACCACTTGTCATGAATTGAGATGGGCGATGAACCAACAAATTTGGAGGAGGAACTACCTGATGCACAACTCTTTGTAGTGAGTGTCACGGAAGGACACTTCAAAGATATAATCCATTTTCTAACAACTGGGACTATGCCAAAGGAATACTCAATCCAACAGAAGAAGGAATTGGTGGTGCGCATGGCGGAATTTTCCGTCATCGCGGGGAACCTCTATAAGATGGGCAACGATGAGATATTGCGAAGATATGTACCTGAATTTGAAAGAGTTTAGATCCTCACGGAAGAACATGGGGGCGCTGTAGGAGGGCACTATGCAGGATGTGTGACCATGTAGAAGATTCTTCACGCAACGTTATGGTGGCTGACCATGCATCAGGATTCAAAGGCGCACTGTAAGGCCTGTGATATACGTCAAAGGACTTGAAAACCATCACGAAGGGACGAGATGCCACTAAATCCCCAAATGACACTGTGGTTGTTTGAAAAATGGGCAATAGACTTTATGGGCTCGATCAAATCTCAGGGAAATACGGGTGCACGCTACATCATCACCATTACAGAGTACCTGACACGATGGGTGGAAGCGTAGCTAGTCAAGGACTGTACGACCGCTACAGCTACGAAGTTTCTGTTCAAAAACATGTTGACATGATTTGGCTGTCCAAAAATCTTAATGAGCGATCGCGGAACACATTTCCTGAATGAAACCATTAGTGCACTCATAGAAGAGTTCCAGGTGTATCATCATAAAAGTACATTGTACCACCCATAGGCCAATGGGACAATAGAGGTATTCAACAAAATACTGGAGACTGCGCTGACTAAAGTATGTAACATACAATGAAATGATTGGGACTTGCGCGCACCTACCGTCTTATGGGCATATAGGAAAACGTGCAAGAAATTGATGGGACAGACACCTTTCCGGTTAGTCTATGGCATGGAAGCTATCATGTCGATAGAATACATCGTACCTATTCTGTGAATAGCAGTGCTAACATAAATGATGGACCACGAAGCTCTAGAAGAAAGGCTCACACAAATAGAATAACTTGAGGGAGAACGGTTTCTAGCTGGATTTCATCATCAGGTACAAAAGCAACGTGAAAAGTCCTGGCACGACTTAGTACTATTGTATGACAGTAAGTTTGAAAAATTTCTGGGAAAATTCAGAATGCACTGGCTGGGACCATATGTGGTAAAGGAGGTCTTAGATGGAGGTGTGGTCCAACTCGTAAAACTAAATGGAGAACCCTTCCTAGGAAAAGTAAACAATAGTAGCTTGAAACCCTACACGAGTGGGCCGACTCTTTGACTAACCGACCGAAGCACAGTCTTTGTAACCTGAGAAGTCGGACAAGGGCGCGAGACTATAAAAACATACAACAGATGTTGATACCAAGGTAAGGACATGATTCAGATGAAAATGATTCAGAAGCAAGAATGTAGTAGGTACAACAGGCAGCAGCTTAGTGCGTTGCTGACATTGAGGCCATCGGGACTAGATTCGATGGACTCTGCTCCAAGATCGCCACACCAACAGAGTGACTCGAGACGAATCACGATGATTGTGTTGGGGGCCTGTTGGGCATGGAATCTCCCCCCAACATGTTTTGGGGATCAAGGCCCAAGTTTTAGTCAAAGTTTTTGTAAGACTCTGCGAATTGCGGGCACGAAGCGCAAAGTATAGGTTAAGTCATATGGTATTTGCCCTAAAGTATTGTAATGTAATGTAAAGTCATATCAGCCTACCCATGGTCCGCGGACCATGGGATTGTATAAATAGAGTGAGGCTCTAAGTTGTAAAGGGAGCAGAGCAAGGAAGAGAGAAGAATACAAATAGTTCGAGTATAGAGTAAGAGTCTAAGTGTATTGGATCGTAGTAGGAAAATGCTCTACAACTGAGTGCGTAGAGGCCTAATAGAGTCCGTAGCTTAGTGTGCGGACCCCTACAGCTGAGTGCGTAGCACAGTGTCGATTTTGTAATCTTGATCAAAGAATACTAAAGTGAAGTTGATTCCTATTTCCGTGTATCTGCTTGTGCATTAACCTCTTTACACTTACACAGTTTTATTTATCGTGCGCATTGATATGATTGTTGAATATGCTGTAATAATCATTAGTATTACATAAATAAGTTAAGTAATTGGGTAATAACAGATTAAATAGTAAGGAACTTGGGT
Organism: Pinus tabuliformis; assembly: GCA_031772625.1. NCBI lineage: Eukaryota > Viridiplantae > Streptophyta > Pinopsida > Pinales > Pinaceae > Pinus > Pinus tabuliformis. The sequence goes on along the minus strand of CM062819.1, from coordinate 1,064,117,160 downwards.
ATTATATGGGTTGAGGCCTGAGTAGGGCTGCGCAGAAGCAGTATCGCAAGTTGCGAAGGAATAGCAAGTGCGCGTAGCGACTTGCATGCAGGGTCAAATTGTAGACCCCTAGAAGCTCATCAAACGTCCCCAGGGTGCAGAAACCTGTTTCTAGCACCCTCCCATACTACTTTGGGTGAGACCTCAGTCTGTGCTCTGTAGGTTGTTGCTAAAACGACCAGTAGTACTAGAATTTTCTTGGCTAAATCACCTCTGACCTAGGATCAATCCCATACAAGCCAACACTAGGGATGCGGGCCCAGCCTGAATTGCTTCAATATTTGATAAGCCTTTGGGACATTAATCATGAGATTTTTTTCATTGGGGACTAGTAGTTGTAGCTGAAAAATTTAGAAATTTACTTCATCACTGGGCTATCTCGCAGAGGTGAGCCAGTTAATTTTTATGGATCACGTCCGTTCGAGGCAAGCATATCTTCCCTACTTTCCACGCATTATCCTGAGGCCTTGAAATCCAAAAGTGGGAAGATTGATATTTCTAGTGTATGGGATTTGACACTGAGGGTGCCTCTGTTGACCATTAATAGAGTGGTGGGGTCCCAGGCGAAACATGAGACTAATAAGTCAAAGTTACTTTATGCTATATATTGCATAGCTCCCACGATCTTCAACTGGGCAGACGCCATGAAGATGAATATCAAGCGCCATTTGTCCAAGGAAAAGGCGAAAAATTTGAAGCAATTTGGCTTCGGATTAGTACTTGTGACCTTTTTCTTGGAACAAGTGCCATTGTTCCAGTATCAGTTGACTGAGGTTGATCCTCCTGCGCCACGTGATCCGCAGATGGCCTGCTGGAGTCATTTGATGCCTAGGATCACTAGGGGTCAGCAAATGTCCTACCGACCAACATTATTTTCGTGGTTACGACAACAGAAAATTATCGTGTAGGACTAGCCATACAGTGGCACTAATTCCATGGAGACCTGGATATGCCCTCGCCAAATGGGGAGGACTTTGATGACGAAGGTAAAAAACCAAACCAAATTTTGATTTTGATGTTTTTTAATTGTTTTTAGTATATGCATGCTTATAACATTTCTCTTGTGTATGTAGATGTTGGACCAGAGCAGCTAGCCTAGATGTCCCCGATAGTCAGGTTATCCTCGTCCTATTGACATTGTCACCCCTTATCAGGAAGGGAGTGATAACGAGGAAGAGATTGTGAGGAACCTCGAGGGGTTGACTCATAGTATCCATGATTATGCTCGGATAGGAGACATGCCTAGGTGGTAAAAGAGGCACACAGTGGGAGTCTCAGATCAGATCCACCGATTACTGAGTTTCATAGTGCGAGTTGTTTCTTGCTATCATGACCACCATGCTGAGTAGTTCCTAGGTCTAGTACTTACATGTTTTTGAGTCCTGTGTGCCATGGATGTACAAGGCCTGCATGCCATGGATATAGGAGGCCTGCGAGCCCCCAATGTTATTGGAGACATACATATTATTTTTGGGGTTTTGATGTATCAAACATTCTCACATATGTATATATGTTATATTTTCCTATCTATTATGGTACAAGTGGTTTTTCTTATCTTTTACATGTTTCGTAAATTTCTATCTAACACATAATTAGCTAATGAATTTGTTAATGTATTCATGCGTCTAGGAATATGATGATATGTGATATAATCAAAATATATTTCCAACAGACGAATACCGATATACATTCGTAATATTTGAGGGTTCCTGATGGAATATTTCTCATTGAGTTGAAGGACGACAAGTTGTGAATCTAGGTTGATAACCAATTCTATGATGACCAGAGTGATGTCTTTCGATAACAGTTCGATGATCACACTGTATTCAGCAATGTTGTTGGTTGTATGACCTAGGCAGATACCTTGAAGATCAATCAACTCATCATTAGGGTTGTAGATAGCCCATGCTGCATATGATAGTTTTTGGGTACTTTGGCAAGCACCATTGGCGAAACCGATGTGAGGAGCTGCAGACATCTACAAAGCATGAAAAGTATAGTAAATAGGAAAGTTGTTTGAAAACTTCCACACAAAACCACACTGTACAGAAATGAATCACACACTAATGTACATCAGTAACCATGCAATATGACCTAAGCATAGTACCTTTTGAGATTAATCTTGTTTTAGGGCTTATCAAGAGGATTTCCTTCATAATCAATAAGTTCTTAGGCTCCTTCTACAAAACACGTTTTACAATATAGGGCGCGTGCCACATAGGTTCGAACTTGCCTGCCCCTAGCTTATCATTAGCTTGGTAGTATAGCAAGACCAAATCAACCTCAGAGAAAGCGCAAGGGGAGACCGACAGGTCAAAATGGGATTTAACCCATTTCTTTTGTGCTTCGATGACCAAGGCAGGGAGACATCGAGTCTCATCCAGTCATTCCAAACACAAGAGGTGTTCCTCTTGAGGTGATGTTTCAGGGAGGTGTTCAATAGCTAAATTAAGTGAAGGAATCTCACATTCAATTGGAAATGTTGCTTCCAGACCATATACCAACTGTAATGGTGTGAAACTAGTGACATCTTTGGTTGAAGTTCAGTAGGCCCATAGAGCTAAAAAAAGCATGAGATATAAATTTGACTTGTGCATCCCAATAGTACACTAAAGTATGGTGACCAAAACTTTTTTCACGGCTTCAACTTGGCGGTTGGCCTGAGGGTAATATGGGGTCAAGCCATTGTGGTGCAAGCCGAATGCAGATGTCATTTCTACCATCTTGTAATCTCTGAAGTCGGAGCCATGATTTGTGACAATGGCTTGGGGTACGCTGAACCTGGAAATAACATGGTTAAAAAGGAATTGAGCTGTCATCTTACCATCTGTCGAATATGTAGGCATCGCTTCAACCCATTTAGTGAAATAATCCACAACAGTGATAATGTAACCATGCCTCCTAACCGAACGAAGGTTACATGTCATATAATCGATGCCCCATTTGGCAAAGGGACCAACGGTAATGATGGGGTGTAGGTGAGCGAGTGGGATGCACATCTTGCGTTGGTAAATTTGGCATTCATGACACTTGCAGATAGCAAGAATGTAGTCTTTGAAGATGGAAAGCCAAAAATAACCAACGCGAAGAATTTTCTGAGTTGTAGCATAACTAGACATATGACCACCACATGCCCCAAAGTGGCAATCATTGAGAACTCTTTTAGATTCCTCAATCGTGAGGCATCAGCAAAGAACAAAATCAACACCGACATGGTATAAAGTATCACCAATAATATGGTAGCGTTGGGAATGATGCTGAATCCTTCAACGATCATCCTTAGTCAGCGTGGACTGAAAATTGATCAAGGGTGCTAATCAGGAAAAGGTTCTCGTCTAGGAGTTATTCATCTGCTCCAATAGGGAGAGATTTGGAGGGAAGGGAATAGATCAATTCTGCGAAAACAAGTGACTTCTTATATTTTGCCATAGTGAAGACCAAATCAAATTCTTGTAGGATAATGATCCATTTAGAATACTTGCCCCCCAGCAATTGACGAGTCAGGATGTAGGTCATAGGGTTACATTTAGAAATCACTGTAGTCGTTTGTAAGAGAATATAATGCCGAAAATGTTGAACATCCTAAACGGAAACTAAAGCCAACCTCTCGACATGTGCATAATGTGTTACAGTGTTGAGGAGATTCCGACTCAAGTAGTAGATTACGTGTTCAGTGCCTTCGTCATCGTCTTGAACCAACACCATAGCTATGGTGCTAGGGGTTGTGGCTAGGTAATGGAAGTAATCTTGATAATAATCCGGTGGATGCAACAGAGGAGCATTTTTTACGACAACCTTAAGATCATCAAAAGATTTGTGGGATATCTCGTCCCATGCAAAGGGTGTTCCTTGTTTGAGCAACCAGGTAAATCCCATAACTAGCCTTACGTAGTTGGGTATAAAATGATGAAGAAATTTTGCCTTTCCCTAAAGGCTTTGGAGTTGGTGCAGTGAATATGGAGGGGATAAGTTTACAATGGCCTCAACTTTTAGCAGATCCAGGTGAATCCTATCCTTGGAAATGATGAAGTCAAGGAGTCGTCCTGATCTTATGCAGAAAACACATTTGTGTGGATTTAACCAGATGTAGTAGTGCCTGCAATGTAGACAAATCTGCCAAAGGTGGTTTGGGAGATCTTGACTCTTACGAGAATGGGCAGGGAGGTCATCCAAGTAAGGTTGGATAATGTTGCAAATATCATGAAACGCATAAGGCATTGCTCATTGAAATGTGGCGCCATCATTTTTTAGGCTAAAAGGGAGATTCTTGTATGTGAACATACCCCATGGGTAGATAAAGGTTGTCTTCTATTGATCATTCAGTGCGATATTGATCTGGTTATAACCAGAAAAACCATCCATAAAATAAAAAATGTCGCTCCCGACACATTCATCAATGATTTTATCAATGAAGGGAGTAGGATAGTTGTCTTTAGGAAATGCACAATTAAGATCTCGATAACCCACACAAACGCGAATAGTGCCTTATTTTTTATTCCCCAGGAAAATATTGGACACCCAGTCTGTAACGGGATTGGGATAAATGAATCCAACTTTTAGAAGCCTTTCGACTTCGCCCTTAATAGTAGCGGCCTTTCTACGGTGCACCAGACAAAGCCGTTGGCGAACAGGCTTCACATCCAGATACGTTGGTATTTCATACACCATGATGTTGGGATCAATGCCAGACATTTCTTCATACGACCATGCAAACACAACACAAAATTATTGAAAAGGATGAGTATATGTCTTGATCTCATCTGGAGAACAAGATACCCCGATATGAACATGTTCAATGATACTAGGTTTGATAGAAATTTCAATTGGCATCGTTTAGGTAATATTACTAAGATTTAATTCTGATCATACTTCATGAGTAATAGTCGGTGGTGGAAATGGAGAAGAGGACTCTCCAAAAGAGGTATACATGACCACTGGGTGTGGTAGGAATGAGGAGCGATGATGGGTATCGATCCATGGAGGTTCCTCAAGAGATATGATTTCCATGATACCTTCATCAGCGAGGAAGGTATTGGCTAGGGATTGGATGATTCCAAAGTGGAAATATAGGGGGATTCAAAATACATATCAAGAGAGGTCTTCAAGATATGAGAATCAAAGGATGCAGAGTTTGTAGCCGAAACAATTTCCACATAATTGACTTCGGTGAGACTAAGCAGCATGACATCACCCCAAGCATCAACTAGATCTAGCACAGGTGTGAGCCAAGGATCAAATTTGACCGAGATCATGTTGACAGAGGCAACATGAGGAGGTGGGAGTGGAAAAATCCCCATTAAGGAAAAATATTTGAAGAGACTTGCCCCCACACTCTCAAATGGAAAACTAGAGTGCTTGACATACAAAACGTTGCCATCAGATGAAGAAGAGGCAAAGAAAGATAGTTGATAAATGGTGACAATCCTCCCTTGATGGGGAAAAAGGATCACACAAAACAAAGAGGAGGCCACGGCATGCATGGCATGAGTCCAACTTCAGCCGAGTAGAAGATTATAATTGAGATTGGCGTCAACAATCTCTACTTCGACTTGCACTGTCTTGCCTTCCAGGGTGATGGCAAGGTTGGGTAAAACACAAAAGGGTCGTGAATCATGCCCATCGAAATCTTCCAATGTGTCAGTGTAGGGTAACCAATAGCCTTCCAGCACGTAGTTGACATGATGCAGGTAGAAGCACCTTCATCTATGACAGTGTGGTGGATGGTCTTTTCATTAATTATTACCTGAATAAGAAAGGCAATTTGATGAGGGAGTATCGAACATGGTTCTCTAGATTGAAATAGATCAAATTATAATTGGTGGGATCGATGCCCCTAATAGCTGACAGCAAAGATTTCCACTATGATGGGTAGCTTTGGAGTACCTCGAGAGTCGACATAGCTGATGGAACCTGAGCCAAATCTTCAATAATATTGTAATGCTGAGAAACTTGGGTGTTGGGATTGTATGAGGATTTCCTTAGAACACCTTGAGAGGGTGGTCGTGGAGTGAAATTAGGGTTAGGGTGCTTGATTTGCAGAGGGCCAGAACTTGGGGTAGAAGAAGAATATGGAACTTATTTTTCTTTCCCTGTTGTTGGAGCTGGAGTTTGATAATACTTTGATCGGGTAGCCACATTAATGGGCATGTTCATCATGAACATTTGAGATCCAGAGGAAGCAGATCATGGTTGGTCTACGATTTGAGTCTGCTGAGACAAAAAGGGCTCTTTGAGGATAGAAGGGGTCCCCTAGAGAAATCAACTAACTTCGGATCGTTGTGGACAATCCTTAGTAGAATGATCCTCCTCTCAAATGAGGCAAGGATACTTAGGTTTCCATTGTGATGATTTGTCGGCAGAAAATTTGTGAGGGCTTTGATTGGGGGTATCAGCTTTAGCCTTGCCTTTGCCTTTCTTTTTTCTTTTCAAGGATTTGTACGCTACAATAGACTAGATAGCGTGGACCTCTGAGGTTTTACCAAGGCCTATAGGGTCCTGAGATGAACTATTGGGAGCAGTATTCGGGACTGACTTCTATTTGGAAGAAGTTTTGGTAGAGGCCTGCGATATTGAACCAATAACTCCATCAATGGGAGGGACAATGGGTGACTTTGATTTCATGGGATTGAATGATGGCTGTGGAGCATTAGGTAATAATTCGTATAAAGTGCCAGACTGAGAGTAGACTAGGTCCAAGTACTGGGCACGAGTGATGGCTTGCTCTTCAGTGGCACATCCACCCATGGCTATATCGCAAGAAATTGGGGCTACGAATGCTTTGGTAAACCATTCGGTGAGAAAATGATTGGCTATTTCGAACTTGATCGGTCGGCATCTATGTCTCCATCGTGGATATGATCAAAGATGTGTGTCGCAATGCCTTGCTTAAGTGATGTAAGCAGATAGGTGTCTATTTCATAACGAACCAGCAGTTGAAAATGCATAAGGAAGGCCATGGCTAACGAATTAAAGTCATGAAAAGTACTTCAAGGTAGCTCGATGTACCATTTTGCTGCGACACCCATAAGGGTTCGTTGGAAAAGATGAAGATGAAAGGAACCATCCACGTATGAGTTCAATGAGCACTAGAGGTGATATGTCATCAAATGGGCTTAAGGATCTTCCTTAGCTTTCCCATTGAACTTGGGGTAATCACTTGGTATCTTGGACGGCACCCGAGGCTAGTACGATGAATGAAGGATCATATCATTTGTGAGACGCGATGCATCTGGTAACTCAAGTGTAGCCAAGATAGGTAATTGAGTGTTAAAATGCATGGGAGGTCAATAAGGGGGCCCATAAGGAGGATTACATTCCTACTAGTAAGGATTTTTACCCTGCATTGGGGGATTTTGGCCATATGGCATCTGAGGTTGCCCCCATTGTAGGTTACCTTGACCAAAGGGAGGATTTGAACTAGGAATACCTTAAAACTATCCATGCATAGGTTGTTGATAGGCAATGTATGGGTTAAAAGGCTACTGAGCCTGTTGACCTTGGACATGTGGGTATGGGACCTGTTGTCCTAGAACATAGGGTTGTTGGGCATCTTGTCCTTGAACAAGAGGGTTTTGGACCTATAGTCCTTGGGCATAAGGTTGATATGCTTGTTGCCCTTGGATGTAGGGGTTCTGCACCTGGTGCCCTTGGACAATAGGATTCTGAACCTGTAGGCCTTGGACAAAGAGGATTTTGCACCTGTTGCTGCAAGACTTGACCTTGAACATGTCCCTGCAAGGGTTGCCCTTGTTGATAGGTATGGAAGGGTTGCTCCTGCCTATGTTGGTTTTTCTGGCCTTGCAGCTGCAAAATTTTTCCATGGGTTTACAGAGATTGGCCCTGTGAGGGTATGGGTTAAGAGGTATGAAGAGCATATTACATCTACTACTGCACAATTTACTGCAACTATTGGAAGGACTACCCTTGCGGTTGTTGTAGGTGACCTTGCTGTAGGATAATCTTCCCTTTTTGTTGCACGAAAAGCCCTTGTTGCAACAAAGGTCTCCCTACTTGTTGCAAAAGTTGTCCTTGCTATTTTAAGGGTACTTGAACAGTGCCTGGAAAATTACCAAACTGAATCTGGTTGTAGCCAAGCTAGATGTACTACCCAGACGGGATGGTGTAAGGTTGATTAACCAATCCTTGACAATCGTATGGAATGTAAGAATTTTGGTATTGGACCTAAGCCCCATAAGGCTGTTGATACTGAACATTTTTCGATCCAGATGGATCACCAGGATTCTGAACCTGATGGTACTAGGCATTGCTTGATCCAGTAGGATAAGAATGGTTGTAAATAATACTAGAAGAGGGCTAGTTTATACCAAGCATGTGAGCTTATGAGCTACTCACATTAGTGGGAATGACACCATAGATACATTCAAATTATTCCTCCCAGGCAATGACACAATTTTGCCATTGACTAATGGGACAAAGGAACTGGTAGAGACAATCTTTGAAACCACCGGTTGCGACTGACACATAACTCGGATTGATGGTACAAGAGTGTTTGGGACAGTGGATTGCACTAAAACTAAAGTAACAACTGGTTGGGAGGTCGTGTTCATGATGAACAGACCTGATGTAGGTTTGACACCTGATTCCAAAATAGAGTTATGGTAGAGTGATGGGGCACTTGGCATGCCCGAAACTAACTGCCTTAAAGACACATAGCCAGGTGGCAAGCTAGTGGGAATACCTTATGAATAATGGAAACCCTCAGGAGGGAACTACAGCGACAATTGTTCTCCCTCAACAGTGTATGGATTTGAGACTTCAGACTCATCCGGAGAGGTGACTAGAGCATCACCCTCAGGTTCCATGTCAGGAAACAAATGGCGGCAGGCAGCGGAACATGTACTAAGGGATAGTTCCAAAGGAACACCCGGTTGATCGTACAGACTATAAGCACATTGTGGTGATATCTCAATAGCATCAAAAAGAGGGTTTGGAGGATAGATAACCAGTCCAAGCTGACCATCAGTGGTCAAAGAGTTCTCTGGAGTTCGAATGAGATTATCTGGAGACTCTGGGTCAAGACTAGCAGATGACCCTAAATCGAAAGTAGGTGGAGGATGAGATGAAAATGGTTGAACACTAAAGACAACTGTGAGTTCAACATTATGGTCCTCAAATGGCTTTGATAATTTAGGAGTGGCTCCTCAAACAATCTTTCAGATGAAGAAGAGGAAGAGGAAATGGGTAAACCAAATGGTTCAGCCACGATGACCTTGTCTTAACTGATAGAACAAATAAGTTCAAGACTTTAGAATATCATTTTAAGGGAACTCATGATTTGGTCAAAAAAAATAACAAGATGTTTTGGATCGTGGGAAATCAATTATTTAAGACGCATAAAAGACTGTTGTTCTTTTATTTTTAAAGAGCCGAGAAAGAAACAAACATGACTTTATCACTTTTGATTGGAAATGAGCTCAAAAGGACAAGTGCTCGGATGATATTTTAAGTTTAATGAGTCAAAAATATCAAATGACTACTCTGGATGATCTAGGTAAATAGGATTACCAAGAAACCATGAACTGTAGAATACCTCCTGGCGAACCAAGAAGTACGAGCAGACAATCTCTCTGAATGTTGTGTTTGGTGTATCACGTTCACAAGGCGGCCGAATCAGTTTCATAAGGATAAAAGGGTTGCAGCCTAGTGGGGTCTCCCATTATATACGTGATGGTACGGGGAGCACAAATCTGTGCTAGCGTTGTATAATGTCGAATCTAACGACAACTGCTAGGTTTACAGATGCTAGAACACATCTCTAGCCTAGACCTTCTAGATGTGATCGTTAATGTCAAATGTGCCTTAGGTAAATTCAATTCATTTTAGAGTTGATCTTGACTTAAGTTTTAATTTTCAGGTCTTAGTGATTCTAATCGAAAAACCTAAAATGAAACTAAATGGGACAAGACACTTTAAATTCGATGAAATACCTACACTAGAGAGGGTAGAAACTACTCAATCAAATGTAGACAATCAAGCAACTAAAAATGAAATGATTTTCCACTACTTCACTTTATGAAAAAAATAAACTAATGAAAAATGCATTCCAATTCCTAATTCTTGACAAGCACTTGTCTATTAGTCCTTTCAAAACGAAAAACTTTCTCTTCTTTTTCAAATGCTGATGCAATTCTAGTTTCTAAGAGATGTGAATCATAATGAAGCAACATGCTAGAATTTCATATTTTCTCATAAAACAACGAAACAAACTTTCGCATTCAATCTTTCAATGAGAAAATTTTCGAGACTATGAGCTCTTCAAGTATATGAAAACATGAAAAGAGAAGTTCATTCAGATCGAATAAGCACCGACTTTGCCAAACACAATACTGACAATGTAATCTATGAAGAAAAAGACGTTCAAACTAGTAAACAAAACTTTTTCAAACTTGTGCAAAAAGAGGTTAAATTCGTACAAGGGACCAAGAACAAATGCAAAGAGCAAACGCACCCATAACTAGACTCGATGAGTCCACAAGCTACTGAATGGATGACTAGCTAGATGTCCTAGTGTTGCTAACCACTCAATGACTTGATCAATCAAATAGCAAGATGACAAGCCTACAAGCAAGAAAAACCAAATGAAAAGTAGCTTTCTAATTAGGGAGAAAAATAGTCAAAAGGCTCACAGGGTCAAAAACACAAGAGTAGAACACACTGGCCAAGATTGGGGTCTAGCTCTAATCTTCACTTACAGTAATCGGTGCGACTACCTAACTGACAACAAGCACCACAAGCAGGTCAACGCGACTATTCCTCTGCAATTCACGCTGATCAGCATGACTATCAACCAATTAAATGCATTGTCTAAGGAAACTTAGAAAAAATAAAAATAAAAAAAATTCAAAACAGGGACCAGATCTGCTACTATGATTTTTAGACTTAAGCCAATAAGCAGGAGAAAATCAATAGAGAAAAGGGGAAAACATGAAACTAACAAAGTTCTCATGAAATCATGAAATCCAACACAAACAAAAATATGGGATCTCCCCAGCGGGGTTGCCAATTTGTGGTGAAGTAAAATTATAAGTGCAGACACAAATGAATTCCTCTAGCTCGATAATGGGTCTAGCCATGACAGCTACATTCTATGGAAGATTTCCTTAGGTTAGGATCAATCAAGAGGGCCTACCTCTTGGTCACTTATCCATCTTGATGATGTCCTCGCTTGTTTGCTCCAACAATCTCTCGCTTCCTTCTTCAAGTTCCTGAAACAAGTAAACAACAACAACACACAAACATAATAATAGACAAATTTTAGTCCAACCTACTTAATGAGTCAAGAAGCATCAAGACATGAATACGTAATATTACAAAAAATGTAGGAAATCAATCGATAGTTGCATATATTAATATAAAAGAGAGATTATAACCATTCGTCTTTACATCGTAGTCTTCCTCTGACAAGACCAGGTTCCCACACACTTCTGCTAGCACTTCATGATGGCTTCAAACAACAATAGTTTAAAGACTCTTCCCTCTAGACTTCTCTCCAAACCAAACACACTTCTCCCTCACACAACTAGATGGCTACAACTAGTAATAGCTTTCTTGTCAAACCAAAATAATATACTCACACTCAGCCAACACTCTAACTATGTCACTGCAACTAGTTTGTGCTTGGGAAGAAGGGAGGTTTATATAGGAAATATGGATGGGAGGTGGATCCTCTTCTCATGGGAGAAGGACTTATCTCTTGAGGTAGTTCCATCATTATATGGGAAGGAGCCCAAACTATCATCCTTTACCCCGTCTGTCCAAACCATTTTCCAAACTTCCATTACAGAGCTTCTAGAGATGGAAGCTTGAGCTCTAATTTAAAAAACTTTCCATAACAGGATCGACACAACTAGGACACAGCTCAGTTGCATTGATCGACACGAGGAATAGTGCTAATCTCTACACACCGGTGTGGGGGAGACAAAGGAAATTAGCGCTAGCCTTTTAAATTGGGTAAAACAGAAGCTTCAGGGGAAATGGTGCAAAAGGTAAATGATTTTCTCATGAAGAGGGATATAATGGGATTTTCTCCATGAAGACAAAGCATGTGGGGTTCACTGTAGAGGTCCTCTAGGATCAAGGAATGGGGAGAACAGGGGCAATGAGAAAATTTTGTATAACAAGGCCAAGGATGGAAAACCCCCTTCAGTGTTTACACAGGTGTCATGGTTTTGGAGAAATGTCAAAAATATAGTTGCTACAAGAGTGTTTCTTCACTTTTGGATTTCCCTTGAGAAACTCAATTTTTATCCTATCTAGATCCTTTAAATGAGTTTCTTGATGTTTCAAATGATAACTATATAGCAAGCGATTTCCAATGAGATATTCTGAGTTCAATTTGGAGTTGGGGAACACCTCCATTCCACACCTTTTAACCAGTCTTGCGAGAATGATATTTTGGAGGGTCAAATCAAGCCCATTTTGAAACCTAAATGCACATGTGGAAACTATACTAGATATTATTTCCAATGACCTATCCTGGGTTCAATTTCAACATCAGGAAGGTAGGAAAAGTGGGTCTGAAGATGGCATTGCGCGTTTGACAGTTGGCCTAATTTTTCATTGTTCTTCTCCAGATTTGATTTTTACCTATGGGAAATCAATATTTTACTGATGTAATTGATACGAATGATGTAATTATCATGTTTTTACTATTACCTAGGGTAATTACATTAGGTAAATGGTCTCCATGAGATGTAGTGAATCAATTCACTTAAGTTAAGGATGAGTCACTTTGACCACCCTACACTCTAGCTATCAGTTCAGTTTTTGTTTTAACAGCTCCTCCTCTCATGGATTCGACCCCTAAGGTTAGTATGAGTTGGTTTGAAGCCTATATAATGTAATTTTTCATTCATTCTATAGGTTGGACTCCATTGGATGTTTTAATAGTGTTTCAGACTTTGGCATGGAATATATCGGATGAGTTGTAGCTATTTTGGTTGGATTCCTATGGCATGGTATTTTGATATCGTTTCTTCTTTAATTACATGTGTGTGAATGTTTTTGACCTTTCATGATGCATTTCACTTTTAAATATGTTTGATTTCCAAGGTGTGATAAGCAGAATACATCTTCTATGCTCTGTTTTGGGAAAATCATCATAAATTGTTTCATTTCTTCAGTTTAAAAAGAATTCACGGTTTTCATGCTCTTTTTAGCACCTCACCAGTCTAAACCATTTCATCACTATACTACAAAGTGTTAAAGTAACTTGCCTACCTTGCCCATCAGATGTCTGCAATTCTGATTCTCTTTTCCCCTGACCTAGTTCATTTTTTGACCTAATTCACTCATCCAGTGACTACCCCAATCAAATCGAATCAAACAAACCCTGAACTACTATATATAGCCTAAAAGCCTAATATATCCAGCCCTCTTGGTTGTGATTCTTTGGAGAGAGCCCTCTCTGGCTTGGTAGGGCTAGCTACGAAGTAAAAAGGTTGTTCTATGGTTACCTCAATTGCACTTTTCCACAGCCTTGGAGATCTGGAGGAATGATAACACATTTGAACCAATATTCTCCATGATCAGGTATCCCTGTAGCAAGTGAACTGGTAGCCACTGAAAATGTAAACTCGAACCCTACTATGATGGCCCTTTTCCCTTCATATGGGTGGCTATCTAATTAGTTAGTTGTTTATGGTAACCTACTTCACATACCTATTATAAACATATTTGGGCACATCAACCCAAAACTTATATTTCGATGTATTAGGGTTCATCAACCCCTAAAAGATTTGTTTCATACCCTAAAGAAACATAGTCATTTGAGTACATCATTCCCCAAAAGTTCCATCTGAGAAACCATCCAGAAATAACCTAAATTGAACCATATTGACTGCTCCACTGGCAAAGTGCAATGCATACTGAGTGGCACACTACTAGGGTGTGATGAATACTATTTAGGCCTTCTATAGGGGTGATGGGAAAGGATGGACAAATTTTCAAGGCAGTTTTCTAGGTGGTTGCTCATGGAATCTTCTAGAAACTTCTCTTGTGCCGCTTGCCTCTCTGAATTCGCCCAAGGATGAATAAGGGATCTAAGAAATCTCCAATCCCTTCTCTTGAGGAAACAATTGTAACAAGTGGAATGACACTAATCAAACCCCATGGATGACTCACACCCTTGCAAACATCTATAAATGGATCCCTCATCCTAGAGATCTAGAGGCGGGAATATTGTGAATTGCAAGGAAGTGTTGATAGTTTGTAATTGAGGAAAGAGAATTGTATTGTTGGAGTGATCTTGTTATTTCATGAAGTGAAAAAGGATTGAAGATGGGAGGATGATGCTAGATCAGACAACTGGGTTGTAATTCTCATTTCTATTAATAAATCTCTTCAAGTTTTCTTCCATATGATTATGCAATTGTGAATGTTATCATTTGTGAATGCTATCATTTTTTCATTATATATATGATCATGTAATGTTTATGTTGTAATAGATCACGATGCTTTGACAGTTTTTTGTTGTTGTACTTGTGTAAGTACTCTCCAAGCGTGTTATGTATGGGGAGTAGTTGTAGGATCTATCAAAGGGGAGAGAGATCAAGCAATGTATTAAGCAGAAGTTCCAGGTTGGTTCCATTATCTTTCGCCTATCTGTTACACATAGAATAAATCATTGAATTGCTTTAAACTATTGTTTCCAGGGCATACTGCATGTAAGATCTGTTCGCTAAATGTAAGGTCACACTGCCAGCCAATCTAGCAAAGGTAAATAAAATGGTCCTCAAAGGTCAATCAGTAACATCCCAGATATTAATCTTACCATTTGTATTGGGCTAAGATCCATCCCTGCAGAACTAACGAATGTAATATTTCACATAATCGCCCCCACGAGAAAATCCTGATAGTGAAAGAGGGGCACCACGCCTCAACAATCCGGTCAAAAAATAAATATCCTCAACCATGAAAGGAATAGATTTACCTCTGATGTAGAATACCTGGTCAATATGATCCCAAGCATTGAGAAAATACTGCAACAAACTGATCTGTTGTCTCATGCTGGATATGCGGACGAACTTCAGTAAACCACATTTTCTTAATGCATCCACTGTGCCCTGGTCATGAAATGAAATCATATCCTCCTCTTCATGTTCTCGTTCATGCCATGTGACAACCATCTTGATCCAACAAACATTTGAAATGCAGACAAAATATGAGTTAGGATCCAAATTTGAGCAAAAACAGGTAAACATTTGATGAAAAAACACTATATAAAGATACCTTTCTTCGCCCATCGCACCTTGCCTTTGAGTAAGGTGAGATGCATACTGACTGGCCTGTTGGTAGCTCATTATGCATCGAACCTTTCGATACTAGGTAGGTGCAATGATTGAGGAATGAAATCTTTAAATCCCATGGGCCTAGAAAAGTGAAAAAACTTGCTTAGAATTAAGAAACTATGGAATGAAAATGAAGAGCTTAAGGATAGCTCCTACTTGGTCTTGATGGTGTGAAAAATGGTCCACATGATCTCCTGAAATCGACTGGTGAAATTTGAGGGGGAAAACCGCTCCAGAGCTCCAAAATCCCAAATTTGAAATGAAATGATGAATGTGAAGGGTTAAAACTACTTTTTATGTTAACTATTCATGTACTACAAAATGAAATGTTAGTTTTAGTTCATTTTTCATCCATATATCACTACAACAAAATAGGCAATTTATGCCAAATTTAGCACCAGATTTTAGTGTATTTTTCTGTCATGAAACCATCTGAAGAAAAGATAGATCAACGCCTTAGAATTTAGCCTCTTTGAGGGGGCAACCTCCTTTACATTACATAAATGAACAATTCTTGGATGATTCAAATGACAAAACCTCCTTTCTATATATAGGAGTCTAAGGAGTCACAATATAATCCAGCCGACCTGACCATAATAATATAAAGCCACAAAAATAACAATAGAGGGATTCTATGGGCACATTAATAACAATATGGGGGCAATGAGGGCACAACAATATAAATAAGGGGTATAACTACAATAGTAATCGGGTAATCACTAGTATTATAGGGACCCAACATGCCCCTCTCCTTCAAAAAAGTATTGTCTTCAACGCTTGAGTAGTTTTGGATATTTCTACATAAAATTCTCATCCTCCCATGTGGAATCTTCAACGGATAAGTTCTTCCACTTGATAAGGTACTCTGAAATTGATCGATTTCGTAGCTGTCGAGTTCTTGTTTCTATAACTGCTTCTGGTTCCAATATAATTTTCTCTTCCTCGTCAAGTTTTGGCAATATTGTTTGAACTGGGAGCTTGTCACCTATAACCTTCTTTAAGCATGAAACATGGAAAACTGGGTGCAATCGAGAAGCTGCAGGAAGCTCCAATTTGTATGCCATAGTACCAATCTTTTGCAACACCTTGTACAGACCATAATACTTTGGTGATAATTTATTATCCTTCTTAGCTTGCTTGAGGGACATTTGCTTATATGGTTGTAGCCGTAGGAATACCCAATCACCTACATCAAAATTTCTTTCACTGCGATGCTGATTTGCCTGTTGTTTCATTCTATTCTGTGCCAACACGAGGTTATCCTTTAAGAGTTGGAGGACTTGTTGTTGATGTTCGATGTGATGTTCCACTGCCTGAACCTTAGAATTTTCTCTTAAATATGATGTGATGGATGGTGGTTAATACCCATAAAATGCCATAAATGGGGTCATTTTTGTTGCTGTATGAAAGGAAGTGTTATACCACCATTCAGCCAGAGGCAACCATTTGACACATTGTGTCTATTTATCATATACAAAGCAACGAAGATATCCTTCCAAACATTTGTTTACTATCTCAGTTTTCCCATCAGATTGAGGATGATAAGATGAGCTATGAGCTAACTGAGTACCAAGACGAGAAAATAATTCTGTCCAAAAATTTCCAGTGAAAATGGGATCTCTGTCACTTACAATAATCTTTGGGTTTCTATGTAGCTTTTGAATTGTTTCCATAAATGCAGTAGAAACTGTACTGGCTCTAAATGGATGTGATAATGCACAAAAGTGTGCATACTTGGTAAGTCTGTCAACTACCACCATGATGACACTCTTTCCCTCAGACTTGGGTAAACCTGTGATAAAATCCATTGATAACTCCTCCTAACGTTGGCTTGGAATGGATAAAGTTTGTAGTAGACCCGGTGTCTTAATTGTTTCAACTTTATTTTGTTGGCAAACCAAACATTCTGCCACAAACTTTTGAATATCTGATTTAAGACCATCCCAAAAAAATTCCTTCTTAACCCTGTGGTAAGTTTTTAAAAATCCTGAGTGCCCTCCTAAGGGAGAAGTGTGCAATTCCATAAGAATCTTTTGTTTTAGCTGGGAATTCTTACAGAGGTATAAGCGATCTTTTTACCATAACGAATCATTTTTCTAGCTAAATGTATCAGACGTACTGGAATCTTGTTGTAGCTTTCGAATAAGTGCCCACACTTCTTCGTCATTCTTCCATTCCTCTCTTGCTTCATTTATCCAATCTGGTTGGATGATAGAAATAGCGCACAACAATGCTTCCACATCCTCATCCTTTCTTGAGAGTGCATCTGCCACCACATTTTTCTTCCCTTTTTTGTAGATGATTTCAAAGTCATAACCCAACATCTTTGTGACCCAATTTTGTTGCTCTTCAGAGGATAATCTTTGTTCTAAAAAGTATTTAAGGCTATCATGATCCGTTTTTACCTTGAAGTGTCTTCCCATTAGGTAGGGTCGCCATTTCTTAAGTGCATGGAGTATTGCCAACATTTCCTTCTCATAAATAGCTTTTCTTAGAAACTTTCCCTTGATTGGACGACTTTAAAAAGCAATGGGTATTTCATCTTGCATTAGAACATCACCAATTCCATTTCCTGAAGCATCACATTCCACAATAAAGGTTTTTGTGAAGTCCGGTGTAGCTAAGACCGGTGCTTGGTACATTGCCTCTTTAAGATGTTCAAAGGCCTTTGTTTCTTCCAGAGTCCATGAAAATGCATCTTTCTTCAATAATGTCTTTAGAGGTGCTGCTATTCTCCCATAATTCTTAACAAACTTGCGATAATACCCTGTCAACCCAAGAAATCCGTGCAAATGCTTTATGGATGTGGGGATTTTCCATTCCTTAATGGCTTTAATTTTGCTAGGGTCTACCTTAACTCCTTCATGAGATACAATATGACCCAAATATTCAACCTCCTGGACTCCAAAAAAACAATTGGATCTTTTGGCATATAATTGTTTCTCCTCCAATAGTTGTAGCACCCTATCAACATGTTCAACATGATCCTTCCAGGACTTGCTGTAGATAAGTATATCATCAAAAAATACTAACACAAATTTTCTAAGGAATGGTTTGAAAATTGAATTCATCAAAACTTGAAATGTTGAAGGTGCATTGGTAAGGCCAAAAGGCATGACCAAAAATTCATAATGACCCTCATGAGTTCTAAATGCCGTTTTCAGAATGTCTTCAATCTTCATTCTGATTTGATGATATCCTGAACGAAGATCCAACTTGGTGAAGTAAACTGATCCATGCAATTCATCCAGTAATTCATCAATGACAGGAATGGGGAACTTATCTTTAATAGTGAGCTTGTTGAGCTCCCTATAATCCGGACACATGCACCATGATCCATCCTTCTTGTGCACCAATACTACTGGAGCAGAGAAAGAACTTTGACTCGGTTGAATTATACCAGCCTCTAGCATTTCTGCAACCATACGTTCAATTTCACTTTGTTGGACATAGGGATATCTGTACGGCCTGATGTTTAGAGGAACACTTCCTGGAATCAGATGAATAACATGATCATGATCACGCATAGGTGGGAGACCTTTGGGAGTCTCAAATACCTTGGAATGATTGTCTAGGACTTTTTGGAGATCTGGAGAAATAGATGATTCTAATGTGGAAACATCTAGCGAACATAATTGTGCAATTACACCCCTTTACTCCTTTTTTAGAAGCTTTGTCATACCATTAGAGCTGATTATCTTTCTTAGTTTCCATACAATACCCCTTAATTCAACTTCCTTTCCTTCTGTAGAAAATTTGATGAAAAGTTCTTGAAAATTAAAAGCTATTGTACCTAAGGATTGTAGCCATTGGACTCCTAGTACAACATCAACACCTCCCATTGGCATGGAAAGCATTAGGCTAGTCAATACATATTCTCCCATGGATAGCTTGATATTATGGCACTTTCCAGAGCAATTTATTGTTCCTCCATTTGCAATCATCACTTGACACTCTGGTGCTGGATATTTGTTGTTGGGAAAAATGCCTATGCAGGACGATCCTATCCACCTAAGGTGTGACAGTGCCTTAGCAACAAACAGACACAGCTATTCTAGTATTCTTCCTTTATGAATTAAGAATGAAGAGAGATGGATGGACTAACCGGTGTCTTCCGTTTGTCCCTCGATCCGGTTTCTCTTCTCTTTGAGAGTTCTCAGCCACTTGCCTTCTCGCTCGCCCAGCTTCAATAGGTTCTTGCAAGATCACAAGAAAGGAACACTACACAAAGACATAGATTCATATTCATAACTAGTTCAGGATTAGAAATAAACAAAATACACTAATGCAATCATACATCAAAGACACATCAACATATAGGAGAAACCAAGATAGCTTTATTGATGAATAACAAGGTTCAGGAGGAGATACAACCAAAAGAGTTCCAATCCAGCATCTCCTTCCCAGCAAATGAAATTCCTATCTTCACCTCCCTTCAAAGCATTAAGCACCCAATGATTCCAATCTCAAACCAACATCAATTCTTTGCAATAACAAAATTCCAGCCTCTAGATCTCATGGAGAAGAGATCCATATATAGATGTTTGGAGTGAGGATGAGTCAGCTTGTGATCTGACTAGTGTCCTCTCTCTCTGTCAGTTCTTACTTCCACTTGGAGACTAAGAGCCTCTTACTCATCACTTAGTCGAACTCAGCAAGGCAAGTGTCACGGAGGAAGATTCTGGAAGCTTCCACAGTCTTGACACCTCTCACAAGAGACCCTGACATTTGTCATTTCCCGCTCAGCGCACCCTGGTAGTGCTTCCACCTGCGTTGCAATGCAACTAGCCAGTGTATCCTCTGCATTTCAATGCAGGCAGCTAGTGGAGCTTCTGAATTGATCCTGAATTGACTTGTTTTTGAGCAGTTTCTGGTGGAGAACTTCTATGAATTGTTGTGGTTTGTTAGCCTTGTTCCTCTAGGGGTAGGAACAACATGTTTAGGGACTTTGGATCCCTTGGATTATGGACATTTCATGCTTATAGCTGTAAGGCACAAAAATGTCTATAACAGTTGCCCCCTAAAGTATGAGGTCGTTTATCGGGTGAAATGATTTATTAGGAGGATCCGGAGTTCTTTCATTGCTGGGAGGAGACCTGTAATACAATACAATACAATACATTATTTTCATACTTTTTTCATGATCTAGCCGAGGCGAGCATTCCCATGCTCAGCTTTATAAATTCATTTTCATGTACATATAACAGACAATCGTCTGATGATAGACTGATGATTCTGAAAGAGCCATCATCCTTTTGGTAGGATGATTATCTGTGATGCAAAGCTGTACATTTCCATGTCTTTATTTCTGAATATATATCGCAGCCCGGATGGATGAAACTAGATCCGGGGTCTTCAATATCGTCCGATCTTCACCCTAAGTACAAGTCGATCCATGTGAGAATTGCTCTGAAGTCAAACATGGAAAGACATCGCTTGATTACCAGTCAATGATGTAAACTGTTAACAAGCGCGAGAGGAGTCATTGATAATGAAGATGACCCTCAAGGTACTGCAGTACAATTCACGTGGTGTGAATAGAGGATTTGGCGTCGAACACCACGCAAAATCTTTCGGTCGAAGGTCATTGATGTATACCTGTCGCCGGAAGTGAGAAACTTGCCATTGAGGCATGCAAGCTTCAAAGTGCTGAAGGGGGTGTTCCTAGATCAACTTCTTGGATAATGAGCTGATGTCGACAAGAAGTGATCCGTCAAAGGAGGGCCTTAATGAATCCCACATCGATGACACGGAACGGAGCTAATGATTTTGATGGAGGTGAAAACGATCTGATGACATATGATTCAGGGTGGCGGTCATGAAAGAGTATAATGTATGGTAGTGGATGGGACACAGGTGACTTCTCTGAACGACTTCTCTCGAAAATATGGCGACACTTATGCGATGGATCGATAGAATTACCCCAAATATGGATGGTATGGCGAGACCATGGCGACGTGACCGGTGAATGAAACAACCCAACCCGATTGTGGTACGGAGGAAAAGTGTCATGTTCAAGAGCGAATTGCTACCATCAAAGTTTTCTTGAGTTTCTCCCAATTTTTCCCCAGTCATTGCTGACCAATACCTCTTTATTTTTGTCAAGCATGAGGAGGATAACATATGCTTGTTCTATAACTTGCCCTTCGGGCAAGCCCATCGCTATGTTTTAACGAGCCTAGCGATAGTGAAACTCGTTCTCGTCTAAAGACAAGTTTGTCACTATTTCATGCATTTAACGAGTCTAACGACAAGGATAACTCGGTCCTTTTCATTTTTAGAGAGTCTGAAAAGGTACATAAAGTTAACTCCAAAATTCCTTTTTCGTCATCTAATCCCTTAAGCCCGAAAAAGTATAAAACAATACAGAAGGGATGGATTTTCGATATCTTTAACGAGCCGAACAAAACAAGCGCTCGATCTTTTTGTGCAATAATCCCTCAGGTCCAAAAAGATTAAAATCTAGAGGAGGGATAGCTCTTCCGGTCACTTTATCGAGCTAGAAGGCCAAAACTCGGCAATCTTTTCATATTTTACGAGTCAGATGAAAAGAGCTTAAAGAAGGCTCGTCTTTTGAGGAACGAGTGATAAAAAGGGTAGCAGCTGATTCCAGGGAAGGATTGGAATTTCTAAATCACGGCAGTGTCACAAGGATGGCTAATAAAATCACTCTTCGTAGCTGTTCCTCAAAATGGGTAAACAATCATACGGAGGTGAATGATCGGCCAGTGGAAAAGTGGAGGTGATGGGAAAACACGACCAAGGCTTTAAATGGCTGATGATATTACATTCACGGTGGTTATTTAATGGAATAGTTCATTTTTTAATGAGCTTAAATGCGGGTGGAAACATTTTCTCGGTCTTATGTTTATTTTTTAACGAGCATGAACTATGCGCTAAAACTGCTCGGATCTTGCGTTTATTTTTTAACGAGCATGAACTGTATGCTAAAACTGCTCGATAATCCAGTCATATGATAAGAAAGTCTCATTAAAGATACTATTTTTTATGGAGCTTCATCTTACAAAGCTTTGCCCCAGATCCTTTCTTTATGCAAGTTTGGAAACGACTAATCCTACGAGTTTAAAGGGTTAGACCTACAAGTTTAAAGGGAGGACCTAAAAATTTAAAAAATAAATAGCCGCCCCTTGCTTGCACTCTAAAAGGTTTGCATGCCCCCAGGTATAAAATAGAGTTTCAAGGTTACCTCTACTTCATCTTCCACCAAAACATTTGTTTTACCGAGAGAGGCCTACCTCTTTCAGGCTACCCAAATATTGTTCTGTTATTCTTTCAACAAAACACTTCTTCGGCGGTGTCTACCGAGATAGACAAAGGTGAGGTGCCAAACATGTAGCTTTGACAAGAGAATCATATTCTAGAATAAGCCCTCTTCCAACCACGGATGGGGTACAGACTACTCATATTCTCCCGCGGAAACCTACCCTATACCCAAAGTTTTCCTGCCGAACCAGACCAGGATGCATCCCCCCTGGGTTCCAGTCATATCCTTCTGAATCACTCGCACTCATTGGGAGGACGGACCGTGGCTTGAGACATTTCTTGCGTGAAGAGACCATTTAGGGATGGTATATGACTATTTGCGATGCGTGATCCGGGAAATGAAAGTTGGTCCACGAGCTTGACCACTCTTCCTTCATGCGGAAAACACATTACTCTAAAGAGTGAGGAGACGATGGCTCCCATGCAATAAATATAGTCTCGTCCAAGGAGTAGGTTATAATCCAAGGGTCCTTGAACGACCATCACGTTCATTTGAACGGTCTTCCCTTTCAATGCTATTGGCACATTGGGAAGAATCCCTAAAGGTCGATTGGTTCCTTTATCAAAGCCTGTCAGATTTCTCATTTCAGGCAAAAGCACTGGCGAACCAAGCGCTTTCCAAGCAATAGAGGAAAGGATACTCATAGATGCCCCCTCATTAATTATGGTGCCAGCCATTACCATTCTATATATTTGAACGATAATTCTGAATGGTATGCTTGCTGGCAACTGGGGTCTGCCTAGTTGTTGTGGGGAAAAATGCCTATGCAGGACGATCCTATCCACCTAAGGTGTGACAGTGCCTTAGCAACAAATAGAAACAACTACTCTAATATTCTTCCTTTATGAATTAAGAATGAAGAGAGATGGATGGACTAACTGGTGTCTTCTATTTGTCCCTCGATCCGGTTTCTTTTCTCTTTGGGAGTTCCCAGCTACTTGCCTTCTCGCTCGCCCAGCTTCAAGAGGTTTCTGCAAGATCACAAGAAGAGAACACTACACAAAGACATAGATTCATATTCATAACTAGTTCAGGATTAGAAATAAACTAAACATACTAATGCAATCATACATCAAAGATACATCAGTATATAGGAGAAACCAAGATAGCTTTATTGATGAATAACAAGGTTCAGGAAGAGATACAACCCAGAGGGCTCCAATCCAGCATCTCCTTCCCAGCAAATGAAATTCCTATCTTCACCTTCCCTCAAAGAATTAAGCACCCAATGATTCCAACCTCAAACCAACAACAATTCTTTGAAATAACAAAATTCCAGCCTCTAGATCTCATGGAGGAGAGATCCATATATAGATGTTTGGAGAGAGGATGAGTCAGCTTGAGATCTGACTAGTGTCCTCTCCCTCTGTCGGTTCTTGATTCCACTTGGAGGTTCTTGCTTCAACTTGGAGATTGGGAACCTCTTACTTATCACTAGTCGAATTCACTGAGGCAAGTGTCATTGAGGAAGATTCTGGAAGCTTCCTGGGTCTTGACACCTCTTGGAATGAACTTTCCATTTGTCAACTCTCGCTCAGCGCACCCTGTTAGTGCTTCTACCTGCGTTGCAGTGTAGGTAGCCAGTGTTGACTTTGCATTTCAGCGCAGACAGCTAGTGGAGCCACTGAATTGATCCTGAATTGACTTGTTTTTGAGCAGTTTCTGGTGGAGAACTTCTGTGAATTGCTGTGGTTTGTTAGCCTTATTACTCTAGGGGTAGGAACAACATGTTTAGGGACTTTGGATCCCTTAGATTATGGACATTTCATGCTTATAGCTGTAAGGCACAAAAATGTCTATAACAGTTGCCCCCTAAAGTATGAGGCCGTTTATCGGGTGAAATGCTTTATCAGGAGGATCCGAAGTTCATCCAATGCTGGGAGGAGACCTATAATAAGATACAATACAATACATTATTTTTCATACTGCTTTCATGATCTAGCTGAGGCGGGCATTCCCATGCTCAGCTTTATAAATTCATTTTTCTGTACATAGAACAGACAATCGTCTGATGGTAGATTGATAATTTTTATGAAATTATCATCCTTTGGGTAGGATGATTATCTGCTGCAATGATGTACATGTCAATGTCTTTATCTTTTCTGAATATATATCGCAGCCCGGATGGATGAAATTAGATCCAGGGTCTTCAAACTCGTTCGATCTTCACTCTAAGTACAAGTCGATCCATGTGAGAAATGTTCTGAAGTCGAACATGGAAAGAAATCGCTTGATTACCGGTCAATGAGGTAAACCATTAACAAGCGCGAGAGGAATCACTGATAATGATAATGACCCTCAAGGTACTGCAGTACAATTCACGTGGTGTGAATAAAGGACTTGGCATCGAACACCACGCAAAATATTTCGGTCGAAGGTCATTGATGTATACCTGTCGCCGGAAGTGAGAAACTTGCCATTGAGGCATGCAAGCTTCAAAGTACTGAAGGGTTTGTTCCTAGATCAACTTCTTGGATAATGAGCTGATGTCGATAAGAAGCGATCCGTCAAAGGAGGGCCTTAATGAATCCCACATCAATGACACGGAATGGAGCTAATGATTCTGATGGAGGTGAAAATGATCTATGACATATGATTCAGGGTGGCGGTCATGAAAGGATGAAGGATAATGTACGGCAGTGGATGGGACACGGTTGACTTTTCTGAACGACTTCTCTTGAACATATGGCGACACTGATGCGATGGATCAGTAGCATTACCCCAAATATGGATGGTATGGCGAGACCATGGTGATGTGACCGGCGAATGAAACAACTCAACTCGATTGTGGTACGGAGGAAAAGTGTCATGTTCAAGAGTGACTTGCTACCTGTTAACACCCAGGTTGTTCCCTATGACTCCCAAGGGAATACGGCCGGGGTAACCACTAACCAATCTTTGGATCACTGTCTCTAGCCAAACTGTGATCAGAGAGGGCTCTCTCTTTATGATTTGTAACTGTTTATGATAGGGTTTTAGGCTAGCTATTATGCACAGGTTTTGTTTATGTTTTGGTTGAAGAGTTTCTTTTAGGTCTTATGATGTAGTATTCAAAGAGTCAAATATCATTGGGCAATGGAGTCTATGGCTGTATAGGTATCTAGAAACCTTGAGGTGAACTGGTGAAACTTACAGGGCCATTTGGATACTTCATACAACAAAATTTTTGTTTTATAACACGAACAGGTGAAAAAACCAGTGAAAGCAATTAAGAATTTTCACTAAAGTATTCGAGTATTTCCACCAAACTAGGTATGAGAAACAGATAGATGCCTCAGGAGCAAAACTGGAATCCCTGGGGATGTCTATCACTGTAAAAGATATAGTTTTAAAGTGCAGCAATTAAGAATTACACTTCATTCACTGTATCTGAAGAAAACATGGATAATAGCTCAGATTGAGTTCAGGGTAATCAGTGATTAAATCCTGGAACTATTCTTCTACTTTGCTATTAAGTGTAAAACATTTAGACAATAAAAGAGAACAAAAGACTCGAAAACATGTAACACAGAGATTTAAGAAAGACTTATTGTTTTATGAAACACTCTGGAATCCTGCAACATCCACCATTCATCACAATGCAACAAGGTACACCAAGCTTCGGAAATTCCATTCACCCTTTGTATTATTTCTCTAAGAGTTTTACAGCAAATGAGATGCCCAAAATGAAAATAACAACAACCCCTTCAGCTTCTGCGAGGGGTGAATATATACTTGCGATTCTTTACAAAATATCTGAGTTCTAAGTTATCTCAGACTTAATATTCTCACCAACTTTTGAGATATTATTATCAGAAATTTATTACAGCATTGAATACAAAATAAAGGCATCTTAATGTTCTGTCAGAAGATATTTTGGCCTTTGGGATCTGCTGAGTCGGTTGAGATACTTTGATTAAATGCTGGAGAACCCGACTTTATGGCTTGTACGCTGTATTATGGGTTTGTCACCTGTGATTGTGACTGCTGCTGTGGTGAGTAAATAGCTCTGCTGAATTGGCTCAGCATCTGTCTCTTCCTTGTAGATTTTATCTATCAAAGTTCAGCCTGTGCATGACTGCCCATAAACTGGAGAAAAAACCAACCCTACAGGTTCGGGCCTGATAAGATTACCTGTGTCAAATTCTTCCACTCTTCCTGTGTGGGCAATTGGTGTCTTACGATTGCCCCCAAAGTTTCATCTGCCTCTGTATACTTAAAGAAATTTGGTGGGGTATCAAACAGGTGATCAATTTCATTCATAATAAAGAACAGGTTATCCACCCTATCATACAAATTCTGCCCTGTTGCCGGCCCTGTTTCAGCTGAGGTACTGGGTTGTTTTGCTATTTGTGCTGCAGCATGCGCATCAACCCTTTTGATGTAATTTTCCAGGGTAAGCAGCCTTCCTACACTGCTTAATATGCTGGGGAGGCCTCTGTTTTGTAATGCCACAAATCTGTCCAGGAACTTGTTGATCTCGGTCTGCATATCCTGTGTTCTCCTCTCCAGCGTTCCAATTAGGCTTCTTAGTGTCAAGACTCTTTTAACTACTGAGATTGTTTCAGTCCTGTTGGTAATTCCTATTGTGGCCAGCTGAGAGCTTGTCTTGTTATTTAAAATATTGATCATTCTGCTGGCAGCATCTGGCATGTGGCCAAGGCTTGCTCTTGCTCTCTGTACCTCCCTCTTTGCCTTCGTGATGAGTGCTATTTGCTCATCCATAGTCTCAATATACTGCCACTGATTGGTGATGGATCGACCAATGTTGCCCCAGAGGACTGCTTTCAATTCTGCTGTTACTTTTTCTAGTGCAAGCTCTTTTTCTAGTTCAGCTATTCTCTTTTTTAGAGCTTTTACCTCTCTTTCCTTTGCTGCCTCATTCTGCTTGCTTTTGTCAAATTTTTCATTCACCTTGGCCAAAGATTTTTTGACTTCATCAAGCTCTTTCATTTGGGATTCAAGGACTTGGATTTCAGCCTGCAGCTTCTGCATATCCAGAGTAGGAGTCTGCTCTGTTGTTGGTGTAGTTGTTGCTGTAGATGGTGCTGTAGGCCCTGTCTGTTGAGGAGGAGGAGTAGTTGTTGGCTGGACTTCCTCAAGGTTGATTATCACCGGAGGAGGCTGGGAGGGTTGGCCCTCTTCTTTTTGTTTCAAAGCTGTCTGTAATGCTGCCTTTGCAGCTTCTGATTGTCCTAGCTGGTCTTGAGTCCGAACCAGCTCCTTGTACAGGGATATCAGTAGGTCTGTAGCATCCTTTTCCTGCCTTTGCTGGGCAACTTCATCTGTTTGAGGATGGATGGTAGCTGGGAGCTTGATTTTCTTTCTTAAGGCCGCCATGTCTGCATCCCTTAGCTTCAAGAGTTCTTGGATGCCTTTAACATCTTTAGGATCATGTCCTATTTCTATAATTACCTCTTCCAAGGACTTGATCCTGTTGTCCTTGGCTTGTGATGATGCTCTCTCCAATTCTAGCTGAGAGGCTGTATTATCCAGGCTGCTCTTCAATTTATAATTTTCCAATGCTTCATCTGCCAAGGAGGCATACACCATTTCACCAGTTTGTTTATGCAGTTCGATCTTATCCATAGGGTGTATGTCTTTAGCCATAACCTCCATGTTGGTTCTTAGATAATCCGAGGTAGATTGAGGATGCAGTGTTGTGGGCATGAAGTGACTCATGATCATCTTGCCTTCACTTACATCAAAGGCAGACATGAGTCTTTGCTGATTGGTAGGAGCCAGGTTCAGCAAATGATTGTACAGCTGTACTTTAATAGGATCACTTCTCCTCTTAATGTCAATAAATTGTTGTTTGATGCTTGACTGTCCTTCTCTGTGCTGGCTGGAGGAGCTGACCTCTCCTCCCATAGCTCTATCATGTTCATGCTGGAATGAACTGGCTGACACTTCTCGGCTGGGTGGGCCCATGCCCATTGCTTGCCTCACTGCTATGTCATCCTCCGGAAAGTCATTTAGTCTTTGTCTTTTCTCTCCCCGATTGATGGATGAAGTCAGGGGAGTCTCTCTATCTCTTTTCCTGGTTAAGTCCTCCTTTTGTGGGGTTTGGAGGACCGAGGTATCAACAGTAGTCTCTGCCCTAGGAGGCACTATTGTCTGAGCCTGTTGCTCAGTGGAGCTTGGAGCCTCAATCACTTTTTCTTGTTGCAAGGGCTGCTGTTCACTATATTGTACCTCTTCTTGTTGCTGCCCTTGTTCCTGCTGCTCCATCTCTTCTAGCTGCTGTAGCAATGTATCCACTTGTTCTTCTGTCAATGGGGGTGGCTGCTCCACCTGCTTCCCTTTATCTTGACTGGCTGTTTGTGGTGTTTTCCCGGCAGCTTGCTGCTGTGTTGTTGATGATGTAGTAGCTGCTCCAAGCTGCTTTTTGTATGAGAGGGGAACCTGTCCACAAGTTTCTAAGTCAGCTTCCTTTTGAATGTTTCTAGCCTCTCTTTCTAGTAGCTCTTCATTAGTAATTTCCTCCTCTAGGGTACCCTCTTCCCAACTTGATGCATTGGCATACTGTTCAATCTCAGGTTGTCTCTTGTGTGCATAGCTACCCAATTTATATTTTATCCTCCTGAGGGAGACAAAATGATTGGGGTCATAGGGTATCCATTCAAAGCTGGTTTGCAGTTTGAGGCCCTCCAGGATACTGTCTGCCTCTTTCCACCCCTCCTCTTTTCTGTTATATAGGAAAGGACCCAGCTGGCTCCTTACCTTTAACTGTGACTTCTTGTTCTTGCTCTGAAAATGGAGGTAGTCTGAGTTCCCAAACTGTCTGAAATATTCCAAGGCAAAAAGCCTCATGGGGACATACCTTGGCAACCTAAAAGGGGTCAACTCACAGCCATATATTCTGATGACTGTGTGGTTCTGGTAGAGGTACCAGTTACCAATGCTGTAGGATTTATTCAAATGGAGAATTCTTCTCATGTCATCAGTTAGTCTAGGAGGAGGAGTACCATGCAATACTGTCATGACTGGATAAATGAATAAGTCAATAAACTCAGTGTATGTGTAAGGTGATACAGAGGTATGATGAAAAACAGAAGTCCAGAACACAACTGACCTTGGACTTCCCTGGGCATTGAGTTGCTTCAAAGGAAAAGAGAAGGTGGCTGGGAGATAGAACAAGAATAGATGGTATATATATGAAGTATACCTGAATAGTCTTTCCCTCTTCAAGTTCATAAACTGCTCATGGATTTTATCTGCAATGTAGGTTGCATAGTCATAATGTACAGCTGGGGGTTTACCAGGAGAGAATATAGACAGCATTGCCATTAGGCTATCATCCACATCCTCCATCCCCCTGAATCCTAGGACATAACTGATTAAATCCACTAACATCCTGCCCAAATCATTCAAGTAGTGATACCCAATAGGAGGAGTTCTGATGGTGTCAGAGCCTGGCCTTACAAACAGCTGATTAATCTTAATGATTTGGTCACCTGACAGCTTGCTCCCTTTGTTTATCAAATCCTGCATATGGAGGGGGGTCAATTGCTTGGCAGTATGGAAGTGCAATATCTCATTAATACTCTCTGAGGTGATGTGGAACAAGACTGAGCCTGTGGGGCTGATGACAGCTCTTTGGTTTGGGTCATAGCATTCCTGGCAGCTGTAGATCAACTCTGGCATAGGATTTACTTGGGGGAGGTTGTAGATGGGCAAGTTTGAGTCCCAAATTCCCAGGATGTCTGCCCCACTCATGTGCTGGGCTTTCAACTCGTTCATCATCTGGATATTGTATTTGGATCCCATAAGGAACCAGTCCAGCATTTGATAGTCCATGTCTCCCAGGGCTTTCCATGCTAATTCCTGGTGAGGAGCATTGAGGGGCTTGATATTTAGAGCAATAGGAGTCTCCATGGCCTTCTTCAAAGTTCAACAATTGTAGGTAGATAGTTAAATGGAAGCAACACAGAATAGAAGTGTTTTTCTGTAAAAACAGTTTGTTTCTCAGAGACCAGAGGAGGAAATTACACAACAGCAGTTGAAATACTGTTTGTTTCAGGAGCAGGGCTTCTCTATGGTCTCACTATGTCCTCTTTCAGCGGATGAATTGAGCTTAACAAGAAATTAGCCGGGAATACGCAGTGAATGTTGTTTTTGAGCGAAATTACAGCTTATTAAGGCTCGGCTGGTGTCTTTGGGCTTCACAATTGCGAATGTGGACGTGCAGAGGGAAATGGCCGGTGAAAATATAATCTTTAAGGTCTCCTTAGCCTTCTGAGTAACTTCAATTTCAATAACAGGCGTATGGAGGGCAGAAAACGATAAATACCTGTTAATTGACGAACAGAGGTCGCATAGGCATGCACGGTTGGAGCTCTGGAGGTCGCCTTGGTCAATTGAGCAGGTTGGCAGAGTTTTAGGACGTAAACGCTCATGCAGAGAAAACAGTGGAGAAATGCGCAAACAATGGAAAAATAGACGTTTTTTGGCTTAATATGGGCTTTTTTTATGATTTTGGCGCTTTTTAGTGATGACGTCAGCATGACGTCATTGGTGGGTCAAGGTGAGGTGACGTCAGCTGACGTCATCGGGTGACGTGTCAATACACTGTTGGTCCATGGGGGCGATGAGGTGGCAGCCATGTCAGCGGCCAGGTGGACGAATAACAGGGGCGAGGACAAGCGGACATGACGTGGCGATGCATTGATGGGAAACAGGTGGCGGTTAGGACCGTAGCGGTTACGGTTAGGGCTGGCCGCTACGGTCTCTCGGGGCGGTTTAGGTACGGTCTCAGAACTGTCAGACCCGGCTCCGAGAGTCCTTAACGTTTGACGCGTGGCCTGCCCGTGACGTGACGCAACGTCACTTTCTCGGGCGGTAAAAGACCAGCATGGGAGCCCCTCCGATGTCATCGTGGATCGTCGGATCATTGGGACTTGATCCGACGGTGGGCGGAGCAACAACATGCTCGGGTTATATGCGCTGGCAAAACTTTGGGTTGTGGGTTTTTTAAATGGTTTTTCAATGTTTTTCATAAAATCAAACTACGCGCTAACCCTTTGGAAATGCGCCAGAGGCGGGTTTTTGACTTTGGGTAATTTTTGCAAAGGTTTTTTAGGGGTAAAAGAGGGTTTACAAGGGTTTTTCAATGCAAATGGTGGTTTGAAGAGCAAGTTGGTTTGTAGCAAGGGGGAGTGGGGTGGGACAGGTTTACCAAAGTGACCAGAGGTCATTTTGGTCCCTTTTGAAGAACATATGGCTATAATGCCAAAGGAAGGGGTATTTATAAGATTTTGGGGCTTTATACACCATAGTGTTAGTATTATTAGGGGAAGGGTAAGATAAGGGAGCTATATAGTAGAATTAGAGGTTAATATGAATGAGGGGAGCAAATGAAGGGGATTTTACTGAGTTTATGTAAAGTTGATTTAGTTTTGAAAGTAGATCAAAATGAAAAGATCTTAGACAAGAAATGTGGCTTCTGAAAGAACAAGAATCATCATAAAACCATGATCTCTCTTCATAAATCTCAGCTAAAGAAAGGGAATGTTAGTAATGGAATGAAGGGGGAGAGGGAGGTTAGTCATGCTCCTTGCTGTAATTTGATGGAATTCACCACTTTGTACATTGATAGATTTTTGCCTTGGCAAAACACCTCTTGACATGTGTGAAATGGTGAAAATACCTTTTCTGCAACCACAAGTGCTTACCCAGCTACTTTCCTAACATTTTTTGTTTCTCCTTGGAGGGTGCATTTAGGCTTGCAAACCCTTACTTGCCTTTTCTTTTCTTTGGCTTTTTCTTTATTCTTTTCTATCTACTTCTACCCTTATCTCTTCCAAGGTCCCAGATTAAGCTGTTGGGAACCTTTACTTCTCTACCTAAACTACTTGTCTGCCAAGATTAAACAGTTTGGACAGACTTCTTTCTCTATTCTATAACTCAAAATTGAAACATGGCATGATCCAGTTTAAACTGTTGAATCATCCACAAAATTGAAATAAGGTCCTCAATATTTGAAACAGATTACACACCTCTTGTTCTCTGGGAAATATGGGATCTTTGTTATACCAAAGCAGAGCATATTTGGACTTTCCTTAGCCAATCATGAAATATGAAACCTATTAGTATAGGTATCCAACAGTGGCTCCACATGGGGATGGTTTTTCTTTTGAAAGACCAAGAACAGCAGGTCAGATCGCCTTGTTCCTTAGCTGCCCATCCCAGTCTTTGAAATTTGCTGCAAAAATGTGTCAAAATTGTGTGCTTTTTTCTTGGAAGACCTCTGATTCTACTTGCCTCTAGCTGGTTGGTGAATCACTTGGAAAACTGTATTTTACAATCTAAAACAGAAAATAATATGTACATCTGCATATATACAATGAATCCTTAGTTTCCATTCATGGGGAATAGTCAAAGTAGTGCTTCAGCATCCTGCCATTGACAGGACCTTCATCCAAGTCAGTTTCAGTCAGACTTTTAAGGAAGTAAGTGTTGTTACCTTGTACGGCTTGGATAGCAAATGGTCCTCTCCATAAAGAGTCAAACTTTCCATGTTTTCCTTTCTCTTCTCTTCTTGCATCCCACTTTAAGACTTTGTCCCCCACATTGAAATCTTCTGCTTTGGTTCTCCTGTCAAAGGCCTTTTTCAGTTTCTCTTGTAATATCTGCACTCTGCTGAAAACTTGTTCTCTAGTTTGCTGTAAACAGATTATCTGATTGATCCTCCTTTGCATATCATTTGGCTCTGCTTGGCTCTCTTGCAGAAGTTTCATAACCGGCACTCCTAGTGATGAAGGAAATTTGGCTTCTAATCCATAGACTAACTCATATGGGCTGGTCCCAATAGATCTTTTTGTTGTTAGTCTATCTGCCCATAAAGCATTTACTAGTTTCTTATGCCAGTTCTTTTTGTTCTCTTCCAGCACTTTCTTTATGATGTTTATTAAACTTTTGTTTGATGATTCAGCCAGGCCATTTCCTTGAGGATAGTAAGCTGTAGAATGGCCCAAAGTAATGTGAAATTTATGGCAGAAGTTCACCATTTTCTTGGATCGGAAAGCAGCAGCATTGTCTGTTATTATCTTGTCTGGACAGCCAAATCTAGCCAGTATATTGTTTTCCAAAAACTGAATAATTACTGAATCATTTGCTTGTCTGCATGGGGCAGCTTCAATCCACTTGGTGAAGTAGTCTGTTGCTGTTAAAATCCATCTGTGTTGCCCTGAAGATGAGGGATGAATTTCCCCAATGAAATCCAAGCCCCATTGTTGAAAAGGTCTCTCCGTTGCAATGGGCTTCAAAGGAAGTGGCAGCAACTGTCTTTTGCCTTCAAATAGTTGGCATTTGTGGCATGAGGCTGTAAATTTCTTAACATCAGAGAACATAACGGGCCAGTAGTAACCCGCCCTCAATATCTTGTCCACGGTGGACTTCCAGTACAAATGTCCACCACAGTTTCCAGCATGGAAATCTTGCATGATATTGTTAGTTTCATTCTCTATTAGGCAGTGCAGCAAAATGCCTTCATGGTTTTTCCAAAGTAAATTTCCATCCATCACACAAAATCTAGATGTTTTCATTTTCAGGAACCTACACTTAGTTCTGGACAGTCCTGGGGGAGCACACAGGTTTTGTAACACATAACAGATGTCAGAGTACCAAGGAGATTGTTCAAAGGCTACATTGATCTTTGGAGTCGCCAGCTCTGTTTCACTGTCCAGTTGGTTGACATCTAAGGCTTGGAAATTTGCTTCTGTCATTAATTTGGCCAAACCTTGCCCTTTTATCAGCTTTGTGGGTTTTATTTCAATGTCAAATTCTAGTATGTTGGCAATCCATTTTCCTCTCCTACCCTCTAAGTTTTCTTGTGTGAGAATGTCCTTGACAATAGGACTTGGTACATAAGCCACAACATGAGAGTAGAGGATGTAAATCCTAAAGTCTTTAATAGCTTTGATCAAAGCATAGGCTTGTTTTTCCATAATTTGATACTTTAGGGGGGCATCTCTAAGAGCTCTGCTGAAAAAAGCAATAGGTTTCTCATTCCCGTGGTCATCTTTCTGTAATAAAACAGCAGCAATAGTATGTTGGGAGGCAAAGGAGAAAATGATAAAGTCTCTGTCAAACTGTGGATTGGTTAACACTGGGGTTTGAGTCAAGGCCAATTTTATACTTTCAAAGGCTTGTTTTGCTTCAACAGTCCATTTGACCTTTGAATCTTTCTTTAGCATATTGTTTGGTAATCTGATTAATTCTGCTAAATTCGGGATAAACCTTCTTAAAAAGTTGATTTTCCCTAAGAATCCTTGCAATTCCTTGACATTCCTTGGATGAGGCATTTGTAGGATAGCTTGTATCCTATCTGGATCAATTCTTATGCCATCTTTTGAAATAATGTGTCCTAAAAGTTTCCCTTCTTCCAAGCCAAATAATGACTTCTTGGGGTTTAAGGAAATGCCATATTTCCTGCATGTTATGAAAATTTGTCTCAAATGTTTCAAGTGTTCTTGATCTGATTTTGAAAAGGGTGTGAGATCATCTAGGTAAATGACCAAGAAGTCATGAATCTCTTTTGCAAAAGCAATGTCCATTGCTCTTTGAAATGTTGCCCCTGCATTTTTCAATCCAAATGGCATTTTCACATACTTGAAAGTTCCCCATGGGGTAGTAAATGCAGTTTTGTCTTGATCATCAGGGTGTACTAGGATTTGATTGAAACCTGAGAATCCATCAAGCAATGATATCCTTGAAGCCCCTACTACTCTTTGAAGAATATGATCCATTTTGGGTAAAGGGTAGTTATCTTTGAGTGATACTTGATTCAAATTCCTTAAGTCTACACAAAGTCTAATCTCACCAGTTTTCTTTCTTGTAGGGACCAAATTTGAAATCCACTCAGAGAACCTGATTGGTGCTATGATACCAGCTTTGAACATTTTATGTAATTCTTTTTCAATGGAAGGAAGGAGCATAGGATTGATCCTTCTCAATTTCTGTTTGAATGGTTTTTGATTAGGCTTGAGGGGAATGGTATGCTGGATAACAGAGGTATCATAGGACTTTAGATCCTCATAACCCCAAGCAAAAACATCCTGAAACTCTTTAAAGAGGTCAATATATTTGGGTTTTTGATCAGGGGGCAAAGCGGCAGATAGTTTTATTATTTTAGGCTTGTCAGTAGTACCAATGTTGCATTCTTCAATTGCTGCATCTAATGGCTGCATTTTTGGTTTCCTGGGGACATCATTTGAATCAAAAATGTCTTCTAATGGGGTAAGGCCTACTGGAAGGAAATTGTCCTTAAGTTGTATGATTTCAGCTTCAGCGCTGCTCATCTCTTCACAGTCAATTTGGTGAATTTGCTGAATGTTTTCATTGTTGAAAATAGTTGGACTCAGTAATTGTTTTGCTGTTCTAGGTGACATTGGGTGAGCAGACTGTTGAAACGGTATTTGTGATTGACTTGCTGACTCAAGTATTTGTGATTGACTTGCTCCATCAATATCAATATTTAATCCCATGAACTCTTGTTGCAAAGTCAAGAAATTGTTTATTTGCATGTCATCCTCAAATACTTGCCATTCTTTGACATTGTTTGGAATAGAGGGTCTGTATTTGACCTCGGCTGTGAAACAATTATTGGGTTCTAATGGGAATTTGAAGGTGCTGGCAAACGTTGCCAAGCTGTGTGCATGGAGATTGTGGCCTCTTGAAATTTTTGTGATAACACACTCAGAGAAGGTCTCTAATATTTCAATTACAGCAGATCTGTAGGACCTCAATCTTTTGTCATTGGTGACAAAGTTTCCTTTTACTTGTTGAATTACTAGATCAGAGTCTCCCATGATGGAGAGTTTAGGAGCTTGTAGTGATTTTGCTAGCTTTAGGCCCAGCAAGAGAGCTTCATATTCTGCCATGTTATTAGTGCATCTAAAATTTAACCTATAAGCCCTGCCTTCTGCATAGCCTTTCTCTTTGTTATATATCCACACTCCAGCTCCTGCCCCTAACTTGTTGACTGACCCATCAAATTCTAGGACCCACAGGATATCTTGCTGAACAGAAGATTTAAAATTCTGTTCATGGGATGGCAATGTGAGCATGAGTTGGGGTTTCTTTTCCCATTTGTTTTCTAGGACAATTTCATCACTTTTTTGACAATCTTTGACAACTAGAGAAGGGTTAATGTGTATTGTTGGGCTGATTGATGTTTGGCAGGTGCTACTTGTCTGATCAATGTTTTGTTCTTGTGTGAGTGTTTCGGTCCTAATGTCATTGTTTGAGAGGTCTGCGCTGTCATTGAAGAGGATGAAGGAGTCTATGTCCGAATGAACAGCGTATATTGGAAAATTTT
Source organism: Pinus tabuliformis (assembly GCA_031772625.1). NCBI lineage: Eukaryota > Viridiplantae > Streptophyta > Pinopsida > Pinales > Pinaceae > Pinus > Pinus tabuliformis. Next base: position 1,064,080,229 of record CM062819.1, on the reverse strand, counting down.
GAGGCTTCTCTTCACTGCTGACCATATACTTCATGAGTGTTTCCCTGTAAAGTCTTTTTGGTTGCCCAAAGACAGAAATAGTTGCATATGACATGTCTAATTGCAGGGAGCCCTGGAGCTTGGCTCCCCATGATCTTGATAACAGCATCCCATATTTGGGTGGGATATCAGCGACCACAACATCCATTAGAATGGTCTTGTTGGGATATTGAACCAGGGACACACATAAATCTTTTATTAGGCCCAAACATTTGACTTGGCTAGAATCAAAGGAAAACAGGTCTTTGTATGGTCTTGTTATATCCAAATTCAATCTTTCCATGACTGCTTTTGGCATAAGGTTGTGAGAGGCGCCTGAATCGAACATTGCATTATGCAGTATTTTATCATGAACATGCAGGCTGACATAAAAAGGTAAAACCCCTGTGACTATTGTTTTTCCATCTACCTCTGGGCCAAACAGTAATTCTGGAGTGTCATCTAGCACATTTACATCATCTTTGCTATTGGTGAGTTGAAGGGAGTTCTTGATCTGCTGTTTATAGATATCATGCTTGGCTAGCTCTGAGAGTGGAATTGCTATTTTTAGCTTGCCAATCTCTGTGCCTAGGTCAAAAGGTTTGTCAACTTGGATTTTAGAGTCACGGATAGCAGTCTTTTCTTTGTTCACTAAATCTTCTTGTTGGATTTCATCTTGACTTTGAAACCTGCCCCTTATACTCATGTCTTGAGGGGTAATGTTTGGGTTAGGGTGAGAGGACGAGGTTGCCATGGGCTGTTGTAGTGGGGACAGTAGTTCAGTAACCTCCTCAACCACTACTTCTTTTGTAGGCAAGTTTGTTTTGTCATTAGGTTCTGTGACTGAGATTTCTTTAAACTGCTGTTTCTCCTTTATCTTTTCAGGCTGATTTACATTTACAGTCCTACTCCTTAGTTTGTATTGTTTATGGACTTCATAGACAGCAGTATCATATCCTTGTTTAAAGTCAAAGGATTCTCCTGTTTTAGTTTGGAATGTTTTGCTTTCATCCTCCTCGTGGTCTTCTTGTGTTAAGAAAACATGGCTTTTACCATCCAAACCCATTAAGTTAATTTCAGGATCTTCATTGAGCTGATTGTCTGTGGAAGTTTCTGCATAGTTTTCTTGAAAAGGGGGTCTAATATCCTGGTCAGCACTTGTTTTTCCTATGTTTGGGTTCTGATTTCTCCTAAAATTTGGGTTTCTAGGAGGGTTGCTTTGTGATGCCTCCCATGATGATTTTCTTTCAACTGATTCCACTCTTTCACCCAATCTCTTCATGCTGTTTAGTATTGCATCCAGCTTTTGATCAAAACCCGAGGGCTCTTCTCTGAAGCCAGTCTTCTTTTCCAACTTTGCCCTGTTTCTTTTAGCAATTAGGTTAGCCTCTACAGTGACTGCAACCCTTTGAGCTTCTGCAAGGGTTGGAGGATCTCTTTCTTTCAACTGATAGGCCATATCAGAATCAAAACCGTCAGGGAAGTTATACAGGGCCAAATCAGGAGGGGGCCTTAAGTTCTGGGGGATAGCATTATATACATTGTTAAACCTAGCACAATATTCCAAAACTGTTTCTTGGGGACCTCTTTTAATAGTGTTATATTCACCAAGTATGTGTAGAGGATCTTTCTTCTTCTCCCATCTCTCAGCAAAAACTTCGTAAAGCTGATCAGGTGTTGCAATGGAGTTTGCATTGAGGGATCTGAACCAAGTTCTAACATCCCCAGTTAAGCTTTGAACAAAAATTCTCATCCTGACGCTGTTATCATCTATTTCATAGGTCTCAAAGTGGTCTTGCATCTTCTTAGCATGCTGGACAGCTGTCAAAGGGCCATGGGAGTCAAAAAATGAGATTTTGGTTTGGTAATCTTGGGGTAGAGCTGGAGCATTAGCTGGTATCTGCAGAGGTGCATACCTGTTAGCCATGTTTATGGGATTTACAGGGTTGACAGGAATAAATGGGACAACAGGGATTACAGGTGTGACAGGGTTAATGGTATGAGTAACAAGCGGGGAACTGGTTGAAAGAGTATGTGCAGATGGTGAAGATGGGAGAGGAGGGCTTTGCGGTGTTGATGATGAACTAGGGGAACTAGGGGTGGACCGGAAAAGAACTTTGCAAGGAGTAGGAATAAGGATAGGTCGATCTGAACTTATATCTGAATCAGCAGGCTTCTCCTGCTTTTGCTGTCTCCTTATTTTCTTTGGAATGATATTTGGATTATCAACAATGATAGGTTGATTAGGGTCAGGGTTTGCCCTAGTGTGCCTTGGGTTTCTTTTGGGAGCCAGCTTCTAATTTCTTTTGAATTTGTACAAGAAGTTTATATAAATGCAAGGACTGGATGAAAATTTTGGAATGGCTATATATGTTTCAAAGCTAGGATGAAGATTCCCTAATCAGCTCTTCCCTAAAGCTGTTCCTGCGGCACAGAAACAGTCCTAAGGCCTCTTGGCTAGTTTCGGGCTTGATGGTAGCTTCGGAAGATAGATAGTAATTGAAAAATCTTTATGAAGTCCCCAGTGGAGTCGCCAATTATGTTAACACCCAGGTTGTTCCCTATGACTCCCAAGGGAATACGGCCGGGGTAACCACTAACCAATCTTTGGATCACTGTCTCTAGCCAAACTGTGATCAGAGAGGGCTCTCTCTTTATGATTTGTAACTGTTTATGATAGGGTTTTAGGCTAGCTATTATGCACAGGTTTTGTTTATGTTTTGGTTGAAGAGTTTCTTTTAGGTCTTATGATGTAGTATTCAAAGAGTCAAATATCATTGGGCAATGGAGTCTATGGCTGTATAGGTATCTAGAAACCTTGAGGTGAACTGGTGAAACTTACAGGGCCATTTGGATACTTCATACAACAAAATTTTTGTTTTATAACACGAACAGGTGAAAAAACCAGTGAAAGCAATTAAGAATTTTCACTAAAGTATTCGAGTATTTCCACCAAACTAGGTATGAGAAACAGATAGATGCCTCAGGAGCAAAACTGGAATCCCTGGGGATGTCTATCACTGTAAAAGATATAGTTTTAAAGTGCAGCAATTAAGAATTACACTTCATTCACTGTATCTGAAGAAAACATGGATAATAGCTCAGATTGAGTTCAGGGTAATCAGTGATTAAATCCTGGAACTATTCTTCTACTTTGCTATTAAGTGTAAAACATTTAGACAATAAAAGAGAACAAAAGACTCGAAAACATGTAACACAGAGATTTAAGAAAGACTTATTGTTTTATGAAACACTCTGGAATCCTGCAACATCCACCATTCATCACAATGCAACAAGGTACACCAAGCTTCGGAAATTCCATTCACCCTTTGTATTATTTCTCTGAGAGTTTTACAGCAAATGAGATGCCCAAAATGAAAATAACAACAACCCCTTCAGCTTCTGCGAGGGGTGAATATATACTTGCGATTCTTTACAAAATATCTGAGTTCTAAGTTATCTCAGACTTAATATTCTCACCAACTTTTGAGATATTATTATCAGAAATTTATTACAGCATTGAATACAAAATAAAGGCATCTTAATGTTCTGTCAGAAGATATTTTGGCCTTTGGGATCTGCTGAGTCGGTTGAGATACTTTGATTAAATGCTGGAGAACCCGACTTTATGGCTTGTACGCTGTATTCTGGGTTTGTCACCTGTGATTGTGACTGCTGCTGTGGTGAGTAAATAGCTCTGCTGAATTGGCTCAGCATCTGTCTCTTCCTTGTAGATTTTATCTATCAAAGTTCAGCCTGTGCATGACTGCCCATAAACTGGAGAAAAAACCAACCCTACAGGTTCGGGCCTGATAAGATTACCTGTGTCAAATTCTTCCACTCTTCCTGTGTGGGCAATTGGTGTCTTACGATTGCCCCCAAAGTTTCATCTGCCTCTGTATACTTAAAGAAATTTGGTGGGGTATCAAACAGGTGATCAATTTCATTCATAATAAAGAACAGGTTATCCACCCTATCATACAAATTCTGCCCTGTTGCCGGCCCTGTTTCAGCTGAGGTACTGGGTTGTTTTGCTATTTGTGCTGCAGCATGCGCATCAACCCTTTTGATGTAATTTTCCAGGGTAAGCAGCCTTCCTACACTGCTTAATATGCTGGGGAGGCCTCTGTTTTGTAATGCCACAAATCTGTCCAGGAACTTGTTGATCTCGGTCTGCATATCCTGTGTTCTCCTCTCCAGCGTTCCAATTAGGCTTCTTAGTGTCAAGACTCTTTTAACTACTGAGATTGTTTCAGTCCTGTTGGTAATTCCTATTGTGGCCAGCTGAGAGCTTGTCTTGTTATTTAAAATATTGATCATTCTGCTGGCAGCATCTGGCATGTGGCCAAGGCTTGCTCTTGCTCTCTGTACCTCCCTCTTTGCCTTCGTGATGAGTGCTATTTGCTCATCCATAGTCTCAATATACTGCCACTGATTGGTGATGGATCGACCAATGTTGCCCCAGAGGACTGCTTTCAATTCTGCTGTTACTTTTTCTAGTGCAAGCTCTTTTTCTAGTTCAGCTATTCTCTTTTTTAGAGCTTTTACCTCTCTTTCCTTTGCTGCCTCATTCTGCTTGCTTTTGTCAAATTTTTCATTCACCTTGGCCAAAGATTTTTTGACTTCATCAAGCTCTTTCATTTGGGATTCAAGGACTTGGATTTCAGCCTGCAGCTTCTGCATATCCAGAGTAGGAGTCTGCTCTGTTGTTGGTGTAGTTGTTGCTGTAGATGGTGCTGTAGGCCCTGTCTGTTGAGGAGGAGGAGTAGTTGTTGGCTGGACTTCCTCAAGGTTGATTATCACCGGAGGAGGCTGGGAGGGTTGGCCCTCTTCTTTTTGTTTCAAAGCTGTCTGTAATGCTGCCTTTGCAGCTTCTGATTGTCCTAGCTGGTCTTGAGTCCGAACCAGCTCCTTGTACAGGGATATCAGTAGGTCTGTAGCATCCTTTTCCTGCCTTTGCTGGGCAACTTCATCTGTTTGAGGATGGATGGTAGCTGGGAGCTTGATTTTCTTTCTTAAGGCCGCCATGTCTGCATCCCTTAGCTTCAAGAGTTCTTGGATGCCTTTAACATCTTTAGGATCATGTCCTATTTCTATAATTACCTCTTCCAAGGACTTGATCCTGTTGTCCTTGGCTTGTGATGATGCTCTCTCCAATTCTAGCTGAGAGGCTGTATTATCCAGGCTGCTCTTCAATTTATAATTTTCCAATGTTTCATCTGCCAAGGAGGCATACACCATTTCACCAGTTTGTTTATGCAGTTCGATCTTATCCATAGGGTGTATGTCTTTAGCCATAACCTCCATGTTGGTTCTTAGATAATCCGAGGTAGATTGAGGATGCAGTGTTGTGGGCATGAAGTGACTCATGATCATCTTGCCTTCACTTACATCAAAGGCAGACATGAGTCTTTGCTGATTGGTAGGAGCCAGGTTCAGCAAATGATTGTACAGCTGTACTTTAATAGGATCACTTCTCCTCTTAATGTCAATAAATTGTTGTTTGATGCTTGACTGTCCTTCTCTGTGCTGGCTGGAGGAGCTGACCTCTCCTCCCATAGCTCTATCATGTTCATGCTGGAATGAACTGGCTGACACTTCTCGGCTGGGTGGGCCCATGCCCATTGCTTGCCTCACTGCTATGTCATCCTCCGGAAAGTCATTTAGTCTTTGTCTTTTCTCTCCCCGATTGATGGATGAAGTCAGGGGAGTCTCTCTATCTCTTTTCCTGGTTAAGTCCTCCTTTTGTGGGGTTTGGAGGACCGAGGTATCAACAGTAGTCTCTGCCCTAGGAGGCACTATTGTCTGAGCCTGTTGCTCAGTGGAGCTTGGAGCCTCAATCACTTTTTCTTGCTGCAAGGGCTGCTGTTCACTATATTGTACCTCTTCTTGTTGCTGCCCTTGTTCCTGCTGCTCCATCTCTTCTAGCTGCTGTAGCAATGTATCCACTTGTTCTTCTGTCAATGGGGGTGGCTGCTCCACCTGCTTCCCTTTATCTTGACTGGCTGTTTGTGGTGTTTTCCCGGCAGCTTGCTGCTGTGTTGTTGATGATGTAGTAGCTGCTCCAAGCTGCTTTTTGTATGAGAGGGGAACCTGTCCACAAGTTTCTAAGTCAGCTTCCTTTTGAATGTTTCTAGCCTCTCTTTCTAGTAGCTCTTCATTAGTAACTTCCTCCTCTAGGGTACCCTCTTCCCAACTTGATGCATTGGCATACTGTTCAATCTCAGGTTGTCTCTTGTGTGCATAGCTACCCAATTTAAATTTTATCCTCCTGAGGGAGACAGAATGATTGGGGTCATAGGGTATCCATTCAAAGCTGGTTTGCAGTTTGAGGCCCTCCAGGATACTGTCTGCCTCTTTCCACCCCTCCTCTTTTCTATTATATAGGAAAGGACCCAGCTGGCTCCTCACCTTTAGCTGTGACTTCTTGTTCTTGCTCTGAAAATGGAGGTAGTCTGAGTTCCCAAACTGTCTGAAATATTCCAAGGCAAAAAGCCTCATGGGGACATACCTTGGCAACCTAAAAGGGGTCAACTCACAGCCATATATTCTGATGACTGTGTGGTTCTGGTAGAGGTACCAGTTACCAATGCTGTAGGATTTATTCAAATGGAGAATTCTTCTCATGTCATCAGTTAGTCTAGGAGGAGGAGTACCATGCAATACTGTCATGACTGGATAAATGAATAAGTCAATAAACTCAGTGTATGTGTAAGGTGATACAGAGGTATGATGAAAAACAGAAGTCCAGAACACAACTGACCTTGGACTTCCCTGGGCATTGAGTTGCTTCAAAGGAAAAGAGAAGGTGGCTGGGAGATAGAACAAGAATAGATGGTATATATATGAAGTATACCTGAATAGTCTTTCCCTCTTCAAGTTCATAAACTGCTCATGGATTTTATCTGCAATGTAGGTTGCATAGTCATAATGTACAGCTGGGGGTTTACCAGGAGAGAATATAGACAGCATTGCCATTAGGCTATCATCCACATCCTCCATCCCCCTGAATCCTAGGACATAACTGATTAAATCCACTAACATCCTGCCCAAATCATTCAAGTAGTGATACCCAATAGGAGGAGTTCTGATGGTGTCAGAGCCTGGCCTTACAAACAGCTGATTAATCTTAATGATTTGGTCACCTGACAGCTTGCTCCCTTTGTTTATCAAATCCTGCATATGGAGGGGGGTCAATTGCTTGGCAGTATGGAAGTGCAACATCTCATTAATACTCTCTGAGGTGATGTGGAACAAGACTGAGCCTGTGGGGCTGATGACAGCTCTTTGGTTTGGGTCATAGCATTCCTGGCAGCTGTAGATCAACTCTGGCATAGGATTTACTTGGGGGAGGTTGTAGATGGGCAAGTTTGAGTCCCAAATTCCCAGGATGTCTGCCCCACTCATGTGCTGGGCTTTCAACTCGTTCATCATCTGGATATTGTATTTGGATCCCATAAGGAACCAGTCCAGCATTTGATAGTCCATGTCTCCCAGGGCTTTCCATGCTAATTCCTGGTGAGGAGCATTGAGGGGCTTGATATTTAGAGCAATAGGAGTCTCCATGGCCTTCTTCAAAGTTCAACAATTGTAGGTAGATAGTTAAATGGAAGCAACACAGAATAGAAGTGTTTTTCTGTAAAAACAGTTTGTTTCTCAGAGACCAGAGGAGGAAATTACACAACAGCAGTTGAAATACTGTTTGTTTCAGGAGCAGGGCTTCTCTATGGTCTCACTATGTCCTCTTTCAGCGGGTGAATTGAGCTTAACAAGAAATTAGCCGGGAATACGCAGTGAATGTTGTTTTTGAGCGAAATTACAGCTTATTAAGGCTCGGCTGGTGTCTTTGGGCTTCACAATTGCGAATGTGGACGTGCAGAGGGAAATGGCCGGTGAAAATATAATCTTTAAGGTCTCCTTAGCCTTCTGAGTAACTTCAATTTCAATAACAGGCGTATGGAGGGCAGAAAACGATAAATACCTGTTAATTGACGAACAGAGGTCGCATAGGCATGCACGGTTGGAGCTCTGGAGGTCGCCTTGGTCAATTGAGCAGGTTGGCAGAGTTTTAGGACGTAAACGCTCATGCAGAGAAAACAGTGGAGAAATGCGCAAACAATGGAAAAATAGACGTTTTTTGGCTTAATATGGGTTTTTTTTATGATTTTGGCGCTTTTTAGTGATGACGTCAGCATGACGTCATTGGTGGGTCAAGGTGAGGTGACGTCAGCTGACGTCATCGGGTGACGTGTCAATACACTGTTGGTCCATGGGGGCGATGAGGTGGCAGCCATGTCAGCGGCCAGGTGGACGAATAACAGGGGCGAGGACAAGCGGACATGACGTGGCGATGCATTGATGGGAAACAGGTGGCGGTTAGGACCGTAGCGGTTACGGTTAGGGCTGGCCGCTACGGTCTCTCGGGGCGGTTTAGGTACGGTCTCAGAACTGTCAGACCCGGCTCCGAGAGTCCTTAACGTTTGACGCGTGGCCTGCCCGTGACGTGACGCAACGTCACTTTCTCGGGCGGTAAAAGACCAGCATGGGAGCCCCTCCGATGTCATCGTGGATCGTCGGATCATTGGGACTTGATCCGACGGTGGGCGGAGCAACAACATGCTCGGGTTATATGCGCTGGTAAAACTTTGGGTTGTGGGTTTTTTAAATGGTTTTTCAATGTTTTTCATAAAATCAAACTACGCGCTAACCCTTTGGAAATGCGCCAGAGGCGGGTTTTTGACTTTGGGTAATTTTTGCAAAGGTTTTTTAGGGGTAAAAGAGGGTTTACAAGGGTTTTTCAATGCAAATGGTGGTTTGAAGAGCAAGTTGGTTTGTAGCAAGGGGGAGTGGGGTGGGACAGGTTCACCAAAGTGACCAGAGGTCATTTTGGTCCCTTTTGAAGAACATATGGCTATAATGCCAAAGGAAGGGGTATTTATAAGATTTTGGGGCTTTATACACCATAGTGTTAGTATTATTAGGGGAAGGGTAAGATAAGGGAGCTATATAGTAGAATTAGAGGTTAATATGAATGAGGGGAGCAAATGAAGGGGATTTTACTGAGTTTATGTAAAGTTGATTTAGTTTTGAAAGTAGATCAAAATGAAAAGATCTTAGACAAGAAATGTGGCTTCTGAAAGAACAAGAATCATCATAAAACCATGATCTCTCTTCATAAATCTCAGCTAAAGAAAGGGAATGTTAGTAATGGAATGAAGGGGGAGAGGGAGGTTAGTCATGCTCCTTGCTGTAATTTGATGGAATTCACCACTTTGTACATTGATAGATTTTTGCCTTGGCAAAACACCTCTTGACATGTGTGAAATGGTGAAAATACCTTTTCTGCAACCACAAGTGCTTACCCAGCTACTTTCCTAACATTTTTTGTTTCTCCTTGGAGGGTGCATTTAGGCTTGCAAACCCTTACTTGCCTTTTCTTTTCTTTGGCTTTTTCTTTATTCTTTTCTATCTACTTCTACCCTTATCTCTTCCAAGGTCCCAGATTAAGCTGTTGGGAACCTTTACTTCTCTACCTAAACTACTTGTCTGCCAAGATTAAACAGTTTGGACAGACTTCTTTCTCTATTCTATAACTCAAAATTGAAACATGGCATGATCCAGTTTAAACTGTTGAATCATCCACAAAATTGAAATAAGGTCCTCAATATTTGAAACAGATTACACACCTCTTGTTCTCTGGGAAATATGGGATCTTTGTTATACCAAAGCAGAGCATATTTGGACTTTCCTTGGCCAATCATGAAATATGAAACCTATTAGTATAGGTATCCAACACTACCATCAAAGTTTTCTTGAGTTTCTCCCAATTTTTCCCCAGTCATTGCTGACCAGTACCTCTTTATTTTTGTCAAGCTTGAGGAGGATAACATATGCTTGTTCTATAACTTGCCCTTCGGGCAAGCCCATCGCTATGTTTTAACGAGCCTAGCGATAGTGAAACTCGTTCTCGTCTAAAGACAAGTTTGTCGCTATTTAATGATTTTAACAAGTCTAACGACAAAGATAACTTGGTCCTTTTCATTTTTAGAGAGTCTGAAAAGGTACATAAAGTTAACTCCAAAAGTCCTTTTTCGTCATCTAATCCCTTAGGTCCGAAAAAGTATAAAACAATAGAGAAGGGATGAGTTTTCGATAGTTTTAACGAGCCGAATAAAACAAGCGCTTGATCTTTTTGTGCAATAATCCCTCAGGTCCAAAAAGATTAAAATCTAGAGGAGGGATAGCACTTCCTGTCCCTTTAACGAGTTGGAAGGCCAAGGACTCGACAATCTTTTCATATTTTACGAGTCAGATGAAAAGAGCTTAAAGAAGACTCGTCTTTTGAGGAACGAGTGATAAAACGGGTTAGCAGTTGATTCCATGTACAGGTTGGAATTTTCCAATCACGGCAGTGTCACAAGGATGGCTAGTGAAATCACTCTTCGCAGCTGTTCCTCAAAATGGGTAAACAAAAATATGGAGGTGAACGATCGGCCAATGGAAAAGTGGAGGTGATGGTGCAAACACGACCAAGGCTTTAATGGCTGATGATATTACATTCATTGCGGTTATTTACTGGGTAGTTCATTTTTTAACGAGCTTAAACGCGGGTGGAAACATTTGCTCGATCTTATGTTTATTTTTTAACGAGCATGAACTATGTGCTAAAACTGCTCGGATCTTGCGTTTATTTTTTAACGAGCATGAACTGTGTGCTAAAACTTCTCGATTAATCCAGTCATATGATAAGAATGTCTCATGGAAGATGCTATTTTTTATGGAGCTTAGATCTTACAAAGCTTTGCTCCGGATCCTTTCGCTATGCAAATTTGGAAACGACTAATCCTACGAGTTTAAAGGGTTAGACCTATAGGTTTAAAGGGAGGACCTAAAAATTTAAAAAATAAATAGCCGCCCCTTGCTTGCACTCCAAAAGGTTTGCATGCCCCCAGGCATAAAATACGATTTCAAGGTTACCCCTTCTTTAGTCCAATAAAACATTTGTTTTACCGGCAGAGGCCTACCTCTTTCAGGTTACCCAAAGATTGCTCCATTCGCGGCCACGAGTAAAACACTTCCTCGGCGATGTCTATCGAAATAGACAAAGGTGAGCGACGATGCCCGCCAACTCACATAACTTTGACAAAAGAATCTTATTCTAGAACAACCCCTCTTCCACTCACGGACGGGGTACGGACTAGTCATATTCTCCCGCGGAAACCTATCCTATACCCAAAGTTTTCCTGCCGAAGCAGACCAGGACACATGCCCCCTGGGTTCCAGTCATATCCTCCCGGATTACTCGCGCTCATCAGGAGGATGGACCGTGGGTTGAGACATTTCTTGCGTGAAGAGACCATTTAGGGATGGTATATGACTATTTGCAATGCGTGATCCAGGAAATGAAAGCTGGTCCACGAGCTTGACCACTCTTCCTTCGTGCAGAAAACACATTACTCTAAAGAGTGAGGAGACGATGGCTCCCAGGCAATATATATAGTCTCATCCAAGGAGTAAGTTATAATCCAAGGGTCCTTGAATGACCATCACGTTCATTTGAACGGTCTTCCCTTTCAATGTTATGGGCACATTGGGGAGGATCCCTAAAGGTCAACTGGTTCCTTTATCAAAGCCTGTCAGATTTCTCATTTCAGGCAAAAGCGCTGGCGAACCAAGCGCTTTCCAAGCAATAGAGGAAAGGATACTCACAGATGCCCCCTCATCAATAATGGTGCCAGCCATTACCATTCTGTATATTTGAACGATAATCCTGAATGGTATGGTTGCTGGCAAATGGGGTCTGCCTAGTTGGTTCCAGTCGAATGAGACAACTAGGTTGCTTGGTGGTGGGACCGAATAGATGGCCAGGTATGACTCTGACGAAGTTCCTTCCTGCGATAAAGGAATGGGAAAATTACCCCCTTTTTTGTCGGAGTCTGTGTTGATGAAGAGAATTTGGACGGTGTCATCTTTATTCTCCTCTGTGATGGTATCATTCGAAGATAGAGCCTCTGAAGGCAAAACCGAGTCAACTACCACCTCAACCTTTTGACTTTCGTCATGTATGGATCCAGACGGTTCATCTTCAATGATAGGTGCTTCGGCCGACCACCTGAGCGGGCCAGCCGGGTTCTCAACTGGTGAAGGACTTGGCAGGAGTTTTTGATATCCAAGAGGAAGTTGCGCTCGTAAAATTGGGCGATCTTCCAAAACTCTTTTAGCCTCGTCTAAGAAGGGACAACGGTGGATGGCATGGTCGCCTTCACACAGTTTGCAGGGAAATCTAGCTTTCCCTCTTTGTCCTGTGACTTCACTTTCACTAGTTGACGGTGAGCTGTCAACATGGCTATCAGAGGTTGACGCCACCGAATTGTGCAAACGGGGAGACCAGTCCCTTAGTATCCCAGGGATGCAGGGACAATCTCTGTGGAAGTGGTCTCCCTTGCATATGACACATGGCGATTTAGGCCTAGTCAGTGCTGTGTGTGGATTTTTTTCAGACGACACTTGTTTGCCCCCAATCGCTTTTGGCTCTTTTTTCTTCTTCTCTTTCTTCTTATTTTCCTTCTTCTCCTTAGGAACTTGGTTTTTTGTTTTACCAGTTCCGTCAAGTGAAGAGGAAGGAGGAGAGGAAGAATTAGATGAAGTAGAAGGCTGGTGAGCAATTCTGGTCTGGTCTAATTGTTGACTCGACTGTTCAGGAATAATGGTGTTCTGAACGACATTGGTTGAGAAGATCCAGACCGGCAAGCCAATTTTCAGTCCTAGAAGCGACAATGTGGCCATGTGGGGCGCACCAACATCTCCCCAAGAGGAGAAGGGACTAGGATTTCCACCAAGGGGAATTCCTTGGTTGGTGTGCTCCATTTTCTCAACCTAAAGATCAACGCAGGAAGAAGGGGTGATTGTTCCGTTTAAAATAAATTTTAACGACGCTTTAGAAACAACTTGCTTTTTCATTTTTAAAGAGTCGAGAAAAAGCTAAAGATGACTCTAGTCTCCTTCGATGTTTTAACGAGCCCGAAGTGACAAATGCTCGGATGGACTTTTTCCGTTATAGAGTCTGAAAAATGCCAAAAGGAACTGCTCTGGAGTTCTAGGTAGAGGGTGTGCCAAACTTTTCGCAAAACCGCAGAATACTTTTTAAGGTACGAGCGGTCGATCTTCCTGAATGCTGTGTTCAGTGCATTGCGATCAGTAGGGCGGCCGACACGGCTTCCTAAGGATAAAGGTTTTATGCCTATAGGGGTCTCCCAATATATACGCGACGGTACGTGGGAGCACAATCCGTACTGGCGCTATCGTCCCTCAAGAGGAATCACCCACCATCAACGAGATCGACAGTCACCAGGCTTTACGACGCCAGAACACGTCTCTAGCCTAGACCTCTATGTTGTGCGTTATGTTGCAAAGCTTTGTTAAGTTCATTCAATTTATTTTAGGTTGATCTTTTTAGAAGTTTGCCTTTTGAGGTTCACCACGAGATGTATGATACAATTCCTAAATGCAGTCTAAAGAGGATAAGCAAGCTTTATATCTTTTCAACTTATGAAAATCCTAGCTACTAAGGGAAAAGAAAGACACCATCTTTTCTCAAAGAGCAATCAGCAAACTCTAATGCACTTTTCCTAAATCAAACATGCAAACTATCAAGATGCAAATGCACAATGCAGGTGTTTGTTTTCCGCTTTCTTAGTATTGATGCCTACAAAGAAAGCTTTTTGTACAACTTTGAATTTGCTTTTAAATGACAGATACAAACAAGTTTACTTTTTCGAAATCAGAGAGGGTAGAAGAGATTACAACACTTAACGATTTTCGAAATGAATACTTGTTTCGACACTTAAAAGAGACAAACTCAAACCAAAAGCAAAAGTAAATGTATAATCAACTGTAAACAGCCAATGAACTCTCTCCTAAGATCACAATCAGCAGATCTGAATCAAGGGCTACAGGATGATTATTTCACTCATGCAAAGGAAAACTGTAAATGACGCCACAAACACATAAAAACACTCACAGACTTTTTGTACAAAAGGAGGTGGAATTTAAGCAGAGAAAAGGAGTTATCAGACTGGTACCTATGCTGGTTACAGGCTGCAAAAATCAGAGATCAAAACAAGGAAAAACAGAGCAGAGAACCCCAGCTGCACAAGGCCTAACTGGATCAGCGCAACCTCAACACAGGGGTTTTGACATTCAGTGTAGGTAACCTTCACGGGACCTGTGTTGAAATGCAGAACCTCCTCACAGGGTCTGTGCTGAAGGAGAAACGAGAGTTTCTCACTGGGTTATGGGTCACAGTTTGCTGATTAATCTACGGTTTCAGGCCAAATCAAAGCAACAAGAAAGGTACAATCAAAGGGATGCTTTGAGGGAGGGCTAAGATCTATCACAAAGGATCATCAAACCATTTTTGAGTCCATTGTTCAGATCATAGATAAATCCAGTGATTGGGTCAAAGCAGCAGTTGTCTACTTTGCATCTGAGAATAGCAGATGCAGTTCGATTGCTGCTCTTGAATCTATGAAACAAACAATGATAGAGACACAAATAAAATGACTAAACAGATCTCCCCAGCGAAGTCGCCAATTTGTTGTGGGGAAAAATTCCTATGCAGGACGATCCTATCCACCTAAGGTGTGACAGTGCCTTAGCAACAAACAGAAACAGCTACTCTAATATTCTTCCTTTATGAATTAAGAATGAAGAGAGATGGATGGACTAACCGGTGTCTTCCGTTTGTCCCTCGATCCGGTTTCTCTTCTCTTTGGGAGTTCCCAACTACTTGCCTTCTCGCTCGCCCAGCTTCAAGAGGTTTCTGCAAGATCACAAGAAGAGAACACTACACAAAGGCATAGATTCATATTCATAACTAGTTCAGGATTAGAAATAAACTAAACATACTAATGCAATCATACATCAAAGATACATCAGTATATAGGAGAAACCAAGATAGCTTTATTGATGAATAACAAGGTTCAGGAAGAGATACAATGCATAGGGCTCCAATCCAGCATCTCCTTCCCAGCAAATGAAATTCCTATCTTCACCTTCCCTCAAAGCATTAAGCACCCAATGATTCCAACCTCAAACCAACAGCAATTCTTTGCAATAACAAAATTCCAACCTCTAGATCTCATGGAGAAGAGATCCATATATAAATGTTTGGAGAGAGGATGAGTCAGCTTGAGATCTGACTAGTGTCCTCTCCCTCTGTCAGTTCTTGATTCCACTTGGAGGTTCTTGCTTCCACTTGGAGATTGGGAACCTCTTACTCATCACTAGTCGAATTCACTGAGGCAAGTGTCATTGAGGAAGATTCTGGAAGCTTCCTGGGTCTTGACACCTCTTGGAATGAACTTTCCATTTGTCAACTCTCGCTCAGCGCACCCTGTTAGTGCTTCTACCTGCGTTGCAGTGCAGGTAGCCAGTGTTGACTTTGCATTTCAGCGCAGACAGCTAGTGGAGCCACTGAATTGATCCTAAATTGACTTTTTTTTGAGCAGTTTCTGGTGGAGAACTTCTGTGAATTGCTGTGGTTTGTTAGCCTTGTTCCTCTAGGGGTAGGAACAACATGTTTAGGGACTTTGGATCCCTTCGATTATGGACATTTCATGCTTATAGCTGTAAGGCACAAAAATGTCTATAACACTAGTTGGTTCCAATCGAAGGATACAACTAGGTTGCTTGGTGGTGGGACCGAATAGACGGCCGGGTATGACTCTGACGAAGTTCCTTCCTGCGATAAAGGAATAGGAAAATTTCCCCCTTGTTCGTCGGAGTCTGTGTTGATGAAGAGAATTTGGACGGTGTCGTCTTTATTCTCCTCTGTGATGGCATCATTCGAAGATAGAGCCTCTTAAGGCAAAACCGGGTCAACTGCCGCCTCAACCTTTTGACTTTCGTCAGGTATGGATTCAGACGGTTCATCCTCAATGATAGGTGCTTCGGCTGACCACCTGAGCGGGTCATCCGGGTTCTCAACTGGTGAAGGACTTGGCAAGAGTTTTTGATATCCAGGAGGAAGTTGCACTGGTAAAACCGGGCGATCTTCCAAAACTCTTTTAGCCTCGTCTAAGAAGGGACAACGGTGGACGGCATGGTCGCCTTCACACAGTTTGCAGGGAAATATAGCTCTCCCTCTCTGTCCTGTGACTTCACTTTCACTAGTTGACGGTGTGCTGTCAACATGGCTATCAGAGGTTGACGCTACCGAATTGTGCAATCGGGGAGACCATTCCCTTAGTATCTGAGGGATGCAAGGACAATCTCTGTGAAAGTGGTCTCCCTTGCATATGACACATGGCGATTTAGGCCTGGTCAGTGCAGTGTGTGGATTTTCATTAGACGCCATTCGCTTGCCCCCAGTCGCTTTTGGCTCCTTCTTCTTCTTCTCTCTCTTCTTCTTTTCCTTCTTCTCCTTAGGAACTTGGCTTTTGGCTTTGCCAGCTCCATCAAGCGAAGAGGAAGGAGGAGAGGAAGAGTTGGAGGAAGTGGAAGGCTGGTGGGCAGCTTTGGACTGGTCTAACTGCTGATTCGATTGTTCAGGAATAGTGGTGTTTTGAACAACATTAGTTGAGAAGAGCCAGACAGGCAAGCCGATTGTCAGTATCGGAAGCGACAATGTGGCCATATGGGGCGCTCCAACATCTCCCCAAGAGGAGAAGGGACTAGGACTCCCACGAAGGGGAATTCCTTGGTTGGAGGGCTCCATTTTCTCAACTGAAAGATCAACGCGGGAATAAGGGTTATTTATTATTCCGTTAAAATAAATTTTAATGACGCTTTAGACACAACTTGCTTTTTCAATTTTAAAGAGTCGAGAAAAAGCTAAAGATGACTCTAGTCTCCTTCGATGTTTTAACGAGCCCGAAGTGACAAATGCTCGGATGGACTTTTTCCATTATAGAGTCTGAAAAAGGCCAAAAGGAACTGCTCTGGAGTTCTAGGTAGAGGGTGTGCCAAACTTTTCGCAAAACCGTAGAATACTTTTTAAGGTACGGGCGGTCAATCTTCGTGAATGCTGTGTTCAGTGCATTGCGATCAGTAGGGCGGCCGACACGGCTTCCTAAGGATAAAGGTTTTATGCCTATAGGGGTCTCCCATTATATACTCGACGGTACGTGGGAGCACAATCTGTACTGGCGCTATCGTCCCTCAGGAGGAATCACCCACCATCAGCGAGATCGACAGTCACCAGGCTTTACGACGCCGGAACACGTCTCTAGCCTAGACCTCTATGTTGTGCGTTATGTTACAAAGCGTTATTAAGTTCATTCAGTTTATTTTATGTTGATCTTTCTTAGAAGTTTGCCTGTTGAGGTTCACCATGAGATGTATAGACAACTTCCTAAATGCAATCTAAAAGATGATAAGCAAATTTTATCTCTTTTTTAACAATGAAAATCCTAGCTACAAAGGGAAAAGAAAGACACCATCTTTTCTCAGAGAGCAATCAACACACTCTAAATGCACTTTCCCTAAATCAATCATGCAAACTATCAAGATGCAAATGCATAATGCAAGTGTTTGTTTTCTGCTTTCTTAATATTGATGCCTAAAAAGAAAGCTTTTTGCACAACTTTGAATTTTCTTTTAAATGACAAATACAAACAAGTTTACTTTTTCGAAATCAGAAAGGGTAGAAGAGATTACAACACTTTACGATTTTCGAAATGAACACTTGTTCGACACTTAAAAGAGACAAACTCAAACCAAAAGAAAAAGTGAATGTATAACCAACTGTAAACAGCCAATGAACTCTCTCCTAAGACCACAATCAACAGATCTGAATCAAGGGCTAAAGGATGACTATTTCACTCTTGCAATGGAAAACTGTAAATGATGCCACAAACACATAAAAACACTCACAGTCTTTTTGTACAAAAGGAGGCAGAATTTAAGCAGAGAAAAGGAGTTATCAAACAGGTACATATGTTGGCTACAGGCTGTAGAAATCAGAGATCAAAACAAGGCAAAACAGAGCAGAGAACCCTAGCTGCACAAGGCTTAAGCTGGATCAGCGCACCTGTATAACAGGGAAATTGAATTTCAACGCAGGTAGCCGTCACGGGAACTGCGTTGAAATGCAGAGTCTCTTCACAGAGCCTGCGCTGAAGGAGAAACGAGAGTTCCTCACTGGGTTCTGGGTCACGGTTTGCTATTTAATCTACAGTTTCAGGCCAAATCAAAGCAACAAGCAAGGTACAATCAAAGGGATGCTTTGAAGGAGGACTAAGATCTATCACAAAGGATCATCAAATCATTTGTGAGTCCATTGTTCAGATCATAGACAAATCCAGTGATTGGATCAAAGCAGCAGCTGTCTACTTTGCATCTGAGAATAGCAGATGCAGTTCGATTGTTGCTGTTGAGTCTATGAAACAAACAATGATAGAAACACAAATAAAATGACTAAACAGATCTCCCCAGCGGAGTCGCCAATTTGTTGTGGGGAAAAATGCCTATGCAGGACGATCCTATCCACCTAAGGTGTGACAGTGCCTTAGCAACAAACAGACACAGCTATTCTAGTATTCTTCCTTTATGAATTAAGAATGAAGAGAGATGGATGGACTAACCGGTGTCTTCCATTTGTCCCTCGATCCGGTTTCTCTTCTCTTTGGGAGTTCTCAGCCACTTGCCTTCTCGCTCGCCCAGCTTCAACAGGTTCCTACAAGATCACAAGAAGGGAACACTACACAAAGACATAGATTCATATTCATAACTAGTTCAGGATTAGAAATAAACCAAATACACTAATGCAATCATACATCAAAGACACATCAGCATATAGGAGAAACCAAGATAGCTTTATTGATGAATAACAAGGTTCAGGAGGAGATACAACCAAAAGAGTTCCAATCCAACATCTCCTTCCCAGCAAATGAAATTCCTATCTTCACCTCCCTTCAAAGCATTAAGCACCCAATGATTCCAATCTCAAACCAATAGCAATTCTTTACAATAACAAAATTCCAGCCTCTAGATCTCATGGAGAAGAGATCCATATATAGATGTTTGGAGTGAGGATGAGTCAGCTTGTGATCTGACTAGTGCCCTCTCTCTCTGTCAGTTCTTACTTCCACTTGGAGACTAAGAGCCTCTTACTCATCACTTAGTCGAACTCAGCAAGGCAAGTGTCATGGAGGAAGATTCTGGAAGCTTCCACAGTCTTGACACCTCTCACAAGAGACCCTGACATTTGTCATTTCCCGCTCAACGCACCCTGGTAGTGCTTCCACCTGCGTTGCAATGCAACTAGCCAGTGTAGCCTCTGCATTTCAACACAGGTAGCTAGTGGAGCTTCTGAATTGATCCTGAATTGACTTGTTTTTGAGCAGTTTCTGGTGGAGAACTTCTGTGAATTGTTGTGGTTTGTTAGCCTTGTTCCTCTAGGGGTAGGAACAACATGTTTAGGGACTTTGGATCCCTTGGATTATGGACATTTCATGCTTATAGCTGTAAGGCACAAAAATGTCTATAACAATATAGGAAGCAATTCAATTCTTTTGCTACCCTACAATGAATAAAATTATGGGTGCTTCCTGAATCAATCAACACTCTTACCTTTTTCTTCTTGATTTTTCCTTCTACCTTGATGGTTTGAGGAGTGGTAATTCCCGCTAATGAATTACAAGATATGGTCGGATTTATTTGTTCTTCATCTAGGCTTTGTTCCTGGAGCATATCCTGTTCTTTTGACCTTTCTTGCTCCTTTTCTTCTTCCTCTTCACAATCTATGTAGAATAATTTCTTCTCAGCACACTTATGACCTTTAGTGTATTTGCTATCACAACTATAACAAAGCCCTTTTGCTCTTTTTTCTTCCAATTGTTGTGGTGTCAACCTTATAGGTTGTGGAAGACTAGGGGCAACTGCACTTCCGTCTTTATAGTTGTGAGTGGTATGCTTCCTCATTGCCATAATTTTGCTTTCCATTTTTCTTGCTAACCTGAATGCCTTCTCTAATGAATCAGGTTCCCAAAGTCGAACATCATGTTGGATATTATCCTTTAAAGACCCTATGAACACATCAATCCTATGCTCCTCTGGAATATCTTTTACCCTTATGTTCAATTTTTGGAACTCCTCAATGTGCTCCATTATTGAACCCTTTTGTTTGAGACTTATCAATTGGCTAAAAAAAGTGTTGCTTTTTGTATCCTCATAATGTGCTATCAATTCTTCCGTAAAAATTGCCCAAGTGATAAATTTTTTACGAGAGAAAAGCCATTGATACCATACAAACTGATTTGGTTCCAAATATAAAGTTGCCATACGTACCTTTTGTGTGTTTTGCACATTATTGAGATCGAAGAACTGCTCCATTTGTAATATCCATGTGGCGGGATCCTTGCCATCAAACTTCCTCATATCGATTTTTGGAATATGGTGGGTCTTCGATCCAACATTAGAGTCTATGGAATCATGATTAACATTTCTTTTGTTCACATCATGAGTTTCCTTTACAACCTTTTCACCATTAGTAAGTATTTCTTGTAGAAAATTTGTCAAACCTGTCTTCAAATCTGCCATGTTTGTCTTCAAATCTGTCCTCAAATCTGCCTTCAGATCATCCATCTTAGCTTCCATGCCCTTTATCTTAGATTCCACGCCATTTATCTTAGCATCTGTTAGCTTTTGTGAGCGTGACATTTGTTGCACTTGTTCTTGTAATTTTGATATATCATGTAGCATTTCTTCCTCTTCTTCATGAGTCATGCTAGAGCTTTCAGGTTCCTTACTAGGTGTTTGCATTCTCTTTCCTCGGGGCATCAGTTACCGATAATAATGCTTTACTATGCCCTTTGAATTCCTTCAAACCAAGCTTATGCAAAAATTTAAAAAAAACTACACACATTTTTTTTACTTTGTAGAAGCCTGATATTGAATCTGATGTATCTCTGTAATTGCGAATCATCCAGTTCTGAAATTGTGACCTGTAGTAGCCTTCCATGTCCTATTTCCAATGCCACTAGTCTGATCCAAATTGGATTCTCCAAGAAAGAGTTATGCACAATCTCTCGCAGTGACCTAATTATAGACTAGTTCAGTAGAGCGAACTTGTATGAAGTGCCATGTGTCACTGTTTCAACCTTTGACTCTAAAAAATATATAAAAGCAAACTATAGTCCGTCCTCTTTCTGTACTTTCTTACTAAATTTCAATCCGAATCTCAGAAAGAAATTTATGATGATTTTCCCCAGGTCACCTGTTTTGAGTGTAATTCAGGAGTCTGCAAAAAGACCAACTTCCTCAGATCATATCTCCGAAAATTTCACACAAAAAGCTCTGAAATTCGGACCCAAGGTTCAACGCGATTTCTTCTCAAATCTGTTTTTTTTTGCAACTTCTGAAACGTCACAGAAAAAAAGTTATAGCAAAAATTCCACGATGACCTGTTTGGAGCAGCGAAACCCTAGAATCCAAAGCTCTGATACCAAATGTTATGAAACCAGCTCAAGAAAAGATAGAAAAGATAGATCAACGCCTTAGAATTTAGCCTCTTCGAGAGGGAAACCTCCTTTACATTACATAAATGAACAATTCTTGGATGATTCAAATGACAAAACCTCCTTTCTATATATAGGAGTCTAAGGAGTCACAATATAATCCAGCCGACCTAACCATAATAATATAAAGCCACAAAAATAACAATAGAGGGATTCTATGGGCACATTAATAACAATATGGGGGCAATGAGGGCACAACAATATAAATAAGGGGTATAACTACAATAGTAATGGGGTAATCACTAGTATTATAGGGACCCAAAATTTTCTCTCCATTTGGATGAGCGGCCTGCCGCTAAAAATGGCTCTATTGTACAATTTTTAAAGCGTCCTTTTTTGCACCAAATTTTGCATCTTTTTTTATGCCAAATTCTGCATCATTTTTTGCATCATAGTTTTCACTAAGATTTGCATTTGGTTTTACAACAGGTTTTGCTTCTAGTTTTGTGCCATTTTTTGCATCATTTTTTGCTTCATGTTTTGTGCCATTCTTTTCTTCTATTTTTGTGTCATAATTTGCATCGAGTTTTGCACAATCTTTTCCATCTAATTTAGTGCCTTTTTTTTGAATCCATTTTGTGCTAGCTTTTGCATCTAGTCTTATGCCATTTTTTGCTTCTAATTTTGTACTTATTTTTACATCTATTTTTGCGCCATTTTTTCTACCTTTTTTCACACCATTTTTTGCATCTAATTTTTCACTGTATGTTGAATCTGATTTATTGCCAAAATTTTCATCCATTTTTGCACCATTTTTTTCATCCAATTTTTTGTTTCATTTGTCTCCCTTTTCTGCATCTTATTTTGCACCTAATTTTGAATCATTTGTTGCATCCAATTTAGCATCATTTTTAACAACATTTCTTGCATCCAATTTTGCATCCTTTTGAGCATCTAAATTTTCACCCTATGCTAAACCATATCTTGCGTCCACCTTTAAATCTCATTTTGTGTCTAATGTTACGTTCAATTTTGAGCCATTTTTTTGGTCTACATTTGCATTTGTTTTTGCACCAAGTTTTGAATCATTTGTTGCACCTCATTTTGCATCCAATGTTGCATCTAAATTTGAGCCATTTTTATGCCCATTTTCACACCATTTTTTCTACTTTTGTGTCCAAATTTTCACCATTTTTTATGTCCAATTTTGCATCCTTTTTGGTGTCTAATTTTGCATCCAACTTTTCATCATTTTTTATGCCACATTTTGTGTCTACACTTGCATCTCATTTTGCACCTAGATTTTAGTTTGAATTTTCATCTAGTTATGCATCATTTTTGGCATCCTTAGTTTCACCCTTTTTTGTCCCATTTTCATCTTGTTTTGTGTATTTTCTTACATCCTTTTTGCACCCAATTTTGCGTCTTAATTTTACACCATTCTTTGCATCCTCATTTTGGTTTCCATTTTTGCATCCTTGTTTACGCCAAATTTGGTATCTTTTTGTATGCCATATTTTGTTCCCTTCTTTTGTCTAGTTTTGCACCATTTCTTAATTCTACTTTAAAACCCTTTTGTGTCATTTTTGCATCTTGTTTTGATGACTAGTTTAACATCCAATTCTACTCCCAATTTTGCATCGATGGTTACATCCACTTTTGGCTTCCTATTTAGAGTTTTACTTTTATTTCCATTTTACTAATTTTATTACATATTGAAATATATTATAGTTTCTAAATATCATTTTGTTGTAGGATTTAATGCACAGTTAGATGAATATAAAACCCTCTCAGTTTATCCTAGAAACCTAGGATAGACTGATTAAGAGAAAGGTTGTTCTAAGGCTCAGGATCCTTAGTAGATCAAGGTGTAGAGTATAGATTACGAAAAGGAGAATGAATTCATGTGAGTCCTCGCATGTGTTGGAGTTTTTAGTGTAGCTGGGAAGTCCTCCTATCTAGCTCCAAATCTTGGTCCTACACACAAGAAAAAGAACAAAGAAAACTTCAGAACATAATATCTTGATAATTGAAACTATCATAAACATATAAATATTATGGAATAAATAAATATAAACCAAAATCCCATATATTTATTAGTTAAATAGGATAAGTAAAGAATTAATAGTAGCATATGGAAGGAAGAAACACTCATCTATATTAATAAAGGAGTTGGAGGAAAGTTACAACCATCGGGCAAAAACACCTCCCCCAACTCCTTGCTCCAAAACACTCCCTCTCAAGGTAGATCTCAACAACGTGACAATACATGAATTCCCATCCTTTCCCCAAGCTTCCAATATATAGGAAAGTGAAGGCTATGAAGATTTCTCAAATTCGTCATTAGTTCAATTTTGGCAAACTCTTTTGGGTGAATAATGTTTCCTCATATAAAAATGGCATTTTCCACTTTTTAGATGCTTTTGTGCTTAGGAAAAATCTTCTCCATGCTTTATGGCTCTTTCCCACTATTTTATGCTTTTATTTTTTAGGAAAAATCTAAAGATGAGGATAAGGAGATCACATTCTGCCATTTGAGTTTCTGAAAGCGAACAAGAGTGTCAAATTCTAGTTAGCTTGAGATTTTTTCCTTGTGACTTAGCATTAGCAGAATTTTCATTTTAAAATGTTAACATTGAATTTCCATGTCATAATGTGTAAGCCAACCAAAATCCTTTAAAATTTAAAAGACATACAGGTGTGACTAGGCATTGGATTTTTTTTAGTAATATAACTTACCTAATTTAATTGTGAATGGTGACCAAGTGACCCAAAACTATATTAAATATTAAAAATAAAATTGATATCTTAATCTATAAAAGTTAGAATATAGAGAATATTTTCAATGAAGGGTAAATCATGGTGTGCTAAGTAAATAAATTTAAATGTAAAATCCTAAATTCTAAATTTAATTTAAATTATATTAAATCTTGTATTAATAAATTAATTTAAATATAAAATATAAATATATGGTTATTTTGATAAAAGTGCATTTATTTGAGTAACCTAAATTTAACTTTAATTTATATTTTAAATTTTCCTTTTAAATTTAAATTTTCTTAAATCTTGTGTTAATAAATTAATTTCAATATAAAATACATGTAGATAGTTATTTTTAATAAAAGTGAGGTTTATTTGGATAATTTAAATTTAAATTTCCTTTAAATTTTGAATTTGCTTTTTTAATTTAAATCTTATTAAATCGTGTGCTAATATATTAATTTAAATATGAAATACATATACAATTATTTTGATAAATGTGACATTTCTTTGAGTAATTTTGGTAAAAGAATAATAAAAATGATATATTAAAAATTTGTCTACATGACATTATATTATTAGTTTCTTAATTTTTTCTTAGGTGGTGATTTTTGAGTTGAAAATTTCTCTATGTGATAATTTTGGTAAAAAAAGTTAGATGAAGGGGACAACTTGTTATAGACTAGGATAACGTGGTCCTCATGGTACATAACTTGTATTATAGTCTTATATAGTTTAGGAGAAAGGGGTATTTCAACCAACAACATAGTATTCTCCTCCAAGATGATGAGGAGGTATTTTCATGTATAACACATTTAATAAGATATCACAGTTCAAATTGATAACTTAGTATTTGTAAAGAAATTTAAGGTTAATTGACAACATTCATAAAAAATATAGCAGTATCATCATATATAACAATTCTCCATCAAAAAATCATTGACAATTTTCAATATACATATATCACTACTAAATCAACACTTATCGCAGATATCATTATTCCAAGGTAAATTCACAACATTACATCCAAAAATAGTAATATCATCATACATAATCATTCCCCATCAAAAAACATTGACATGTTTCAACACATATATAAAGTAACAAGATAATAATAATAATATCCTCATCATCTTTAATCAAATCAAGTAAAATTCAAATGTGTAATTATCATATCAAAATATTTCATGAACACCATTATTCTAAGGAAAATTCACAACATCCATCAAATGATAGTAATATCATCATACATAATAATTCTCCATCAAAATAATGTTGATAATTTTCAATATATACATAAAATAACAAGATAAAAATGATAATAACATCATCATATTTTATCAAATCAACTAAAAGTTAATGTATGATTAACAAATAAAAATGTCTCATAGATATCATTATGCTAAGGTAAATTCACAACATCCATAAAAAATAGGAATCTCATCATACACAATAATTCTTCATAAAAAAACTGTTAACATTTTTCAACATATTCATAAGGTAACAAGATAGTACAGATAGTATCATCATCATTATTCAAATCAAGTAAAATTGAAATGTATGATTACCATATTAAGACATCCAACTAAATATAAAAAATAACACATGGCTAGCTAGCACCACTAAAATCATATTCAAGCTCATCCTCATGATCATTTCCATGATCATCATCCTAACCATCATGATAATATCATCCATGTAATCATCACCACTGCCATCACCATCCTCATCATCATCATCTCAGGTATAAGATGTAATCTAAACATAGTCTATATCATCATCTTCGTGGTCATTACCTGTATCATTCTGGGAAAAAATCAATATTACATGTTAGTACTAAGTCTATAGAAAAATGCATATTTTTATTACATTGCTAACAATAACATGAGGTGGGAGATAATAACATTTAATAGTACTAAAAATAAAATGAAAATATGGGTTAAGATATATTGGAGATCCAACTAATATTACACTTGTAATTCACATTAAGTAGTAGAAGCATTTTTTAATTCATATGAAGTAGGTACCCATTTGTTCTTCATATTACACTATGAATGTTTCTTATGATTTCCATGCACAATTGGTAAATTAATATTTACTGGAAGCCTTATTTCAAATTACAATTGTAATCTAGATTAGAAATAGAAGAAATTTTAACAAACAAAAAAATGTCACATGAAAAAAGTAAATTATTTTTAATGAAAAATAAGTCGCATATAGTATGAATGTCACATGAAATATTGAGTTGTTTTTAATGCATGTAATTTTCTATGTAATAAAATGGATCAAAATGTTCATTCAAGAACAAATGTTCACAAATAATTACTTCATTTTATCCATTATCACACTTAATCCATTATACCTAATAACAACAATGATTCCATTCAAATTGCTCTGAACTTCCTAAATATAATGTAAAAGAAAAAACTCCACAACCACGACCATAACCACAACCCCCTCCCTTGCCTCGTCCACCATCAGATACAGTGAACTTGGAGCTATGACCATGACAGAAACCCCTCCCTTGCCTCGTGTCCACCATTAGAGGCATTGAACTTGGAATTAAGAGTACCCATGTTTTCTTTGCTCTAATTAATCTCCAAGGAATCAAAAGTTGATCAATATATCAAGGACTCCATCAAGGAATAGATATATCATAAGAGAAGCTCAATAGGATTTTCTAAAAGAGTGTGAAATAATACTTATCTCTGTTTTATGAAATAACTCGAGTGAGTGGAATGAATGGTGGGAAACACTTACCAAGGAAAGGAATATTTTTGGTACGTCCTTATTTCTATTATTATTTTTGCTTCTTAAAATGGAAGGGAGTGTTTAAAAAAATTATAAAAAAGATTTTAAATTAAAAAAATAAATAAATTATTTGCTTAAGTTTGGTTTTCTTTTTTAATATATATTCAGTTTATTATTTTTTATTTTCTAAAAAATATATTTAGTTTTTGGTTTTTTTTTTATAACAAAAATTATATTTTTTTTTTTATAAAAATGAATTTTAAACATCCATTCATGCTAAATTTGTGATTTTATGATATAAGTTTAAATTATATATAAAAAAAGTAACTTAATGCCATGCGTTGCGTTGGTGAGATGGGTATTATACATCTCTTCCCTGCTAAGTTATAGAATGTGCTTGGGTTTTCTTAATGCAATAAAATTAATTCCGCTCTCCATTATATCTTGAGATGTTCAACTTGCACCTAATAAAAAAATAAAGTTAAAATAGGTTTTCCTCTGCCCTTTGTAGATTTTTTCCCCATTAATCCTTTTCTTAATAGATTAATTGTCTTATGGTGGTCTTGAGTGGTCACTCCCATTAGTTGCATGCTTTTTAGTTTTATGTTAGTGACATTTCTTAGGATTGGTAACATGTTATTTAATTTATGAAAATGTGTTATTGTCCATATTATTGTTAAATATTCATATTAAATATGTTAGTTTTGAACATGGCTTAGCAAAAATTTCCCAAAAAGTTTATAGATTGTAATTTATAATGTAATGATTCATTTCTTGATGAAATTGTTTTGGATATTTTTTTTTAAGATTCACTGATTGATGAAATTTTTATGGATATTTTTTAGTATATTAACTGGTATGTGATAAATTCAAAAGTCACCTCTTTTTGAGATTTTCATTGGTTAATTTCCCTTAAGGCTATCAAGTTCACCATTTAGTCCCAGGTTAAGGAAATATAGGAGTCATGAAGTGGAAAGAAGTTAAATCTTGGAACATGTTTTTTTTAATCACATTATACTTCCTTTCTTTGTAAATTCTCCATGAAAATAGTCTCATAGAACATGAGGGGACTCAATAGTAAAGGAAAACAAATACTCCTAAAAGAAAAAAGGTACACAAAGCGCCCATCAATAATGTTGATATAAGAAATAAAAATATTAAGTGAGGTTCTACCTCATATAATTAGCAAATGGGGGAGGAATTTCCAAGTAGTAGTGATTGATGACTAGATATACTCGGGTGGAATGACTATTATTTGGAATGATTAGGACATCAAGGTTACCAATATGTTTACCTCTTTTCACATTATGACAGTATACTTTTAGTTAATTGACATCGAGGACTACTACCATGTATCCAATGTCTATGAATCCAATATCTATGAATCCAATATCGCAAATGAAAAACCTCTATTTCTCAATTCCATTTCTAGCACAAGTAATTTATACTCCCCATCTCCATGGATTATTGGGAGTGACTTCAATATTTTCAAGTTTCTCGAGGAAAATAAATGATGAATCACAATATTTACCAAGAGATTATGTAATATATACCATTAAAGCCCTAAAGTATTATCCATTAAAGTTCTCAATCAATGAGTCTCCAACCCACACATGTGGATCAATGAGATGTAATACATGTGTGTGTGATGACTAACTTAACACACTATTCTAATAACTCCATAAACTTAAGTATTTCACTTCGTCACATAATTGACTGTAGTGTGACATAAGTAAACCAAGAGTACACATGAAACCCTTAGGCAAGAAAAATTCCCTAGATCCTCAATTGGGTGCTTAAATGATGAAGTGAAAATGAAATGGTAAAAGAGGACTTCATGATTTAACCATCACAAACATGTGATCAAGTGTGACTAGGAGTGTATATATTCATATGTTTTCCAAAGAGGATGTGAATACATAAGTTACCATTCATTAGGCCTTATTTTTATTTCTATTGATTTTTCTTATATATAGGACTCAGGGAATAAGGTTTTCATAAGTTTTGAACAACTCATAGATATAAAATTTACATAAATTTTCACTTCAACCTTTGAGTTTAGACTTTGATAAATCATTATAGTGTATCTTTAATGATTTTGGCTTTCACTTTTTTATTTTATTTCATCACAAATGACAAAAGGGGGAATATTTTGCCACAAATCTATGAATGCTTAATCATAAAGGCGTCATGCAATGAAAACACATTAATGATGTTATTCTCTATGAAAATGATGGCTACTCTTGAGAAACACTTATGCTTGTGGATGTCTCCTCCCTAGTTGAGAGGGAGTGAGCGTCGACACCATATTATCCATTTGACATGTACTATGGCCGAGACTAACATTCATAAGCCTACTAAAGACACCAGTAGGGAGAATGGTGGATTAGATAAACATCTGGGACCAATATTCTTTGAGAATCTGTGCTTTGACTAGGACTAACCGCCACAAGCCAAGTACATTAATCAAAGATAAGAATAGTCATGAGGATTGACATTTCCTGGTGTCAAATATTATGAAAGTGGATTAGGAAATGATCATGTGAGGAAATGTTTGATGAACATCCTAGTGGGGTAAGTGCCTAAAGAGGCAGTGGTGTCCAAATTTATGCCTCCCAACATTGTGCTATGATCTAATGGAGGGATAGAACTTGTTAGTCCAAGCCTTCTATTTTGACAATGTTGATTATGATGATGTAAATCATCATTGATGCTTATCAATCTAGATCCCTTCTTATATGAATATTTCAACTTGAGAGTACTTTTTTGTTTCATTATGAGTACCTCCCTAGTTTAGAGGGAGTGTCATCATCTTCATTATCATCATCATCACCACCATCAATCTCGTCATTGCATTATCGTCATAATCACCATTCATGTCATCATCATCATCATTATGGACATTCTCTTCAATTATTCATAATTATAGGTGTTTTAAGAAATATCATCAACCAAAAAATATTATAAGTGCTCAAAAAGGGTTGTTAGGACAAATGATATATGAAAGAGAAATGACAACTTTATTTTTTAGAGATGATCGATGATCATCATCATCACTACCATTATCATTGTCATTATAATTTTCATCATCCCCGTCATCATAAATAATGTAATTTCCATCATCATTGTTGTCAACTTCGTCATGAACATCATAATCATCATTCATGCCACTATTTTTATTGATGATTACCAAGATGAAAATAATTATAATGATGATCAAATGATGATGACTTGGAAGATGAATCCAAATATAATGATTATGATTATGACCATGACAACATTTAAAATTTTTTTGGGTTGTAGGCTTTGTGGGACAAGTTAGGGACTTTGTACCAATCTAAATCTCTGGTGAATAAATTGTTCCTGCGGAAAAAGCTGTATAACCAGAGGATGAAAGACGGAGACTCGGTGACAGAGCATCTGAACGCATTTAATACTATGGTAAGTTAGTTAGAATCTGTCGATATTAAAATTTTATATGAAGATAAGTGCATCAGTTTGCTGTGTTCACTACCAGATTCATGGGATAGTCTATTATTGCAATAGGTAGCAATGCAACTACCTTGCAGTTTGATGGAATAGTCTCATCCTTGCTGACGGAGGAGATGAGACAAAAAAATATGGAGAGCCAGAATGGTGATGCCTTGTTTGTACGAGGACAGTCCCAGAACAGAAACAAAAATAAGTCATCGAGTGGGAGATCTAAATCTAGAGGGAGATCTAAATCCCTAGGAAAACCTGTAAAGGTGGTGTGATGGAAATGCAGAAAGGAAGGGCATTACAAAAGAGACAGTAAATCTAAAGCTCCTGATAAAGGAAAGGGATCTGATGATGCTCCTTCTGTAGAGGCAAAAACCACCTCAGATGAAGGTGGGGATGTGTACTTGGCTTCTTAAAGTACATATGTAGATCATGAGGTATGGTTGATTGAATCTGGTGCATCCTTTCACTTCACTCCCCATAGAGAGTGGTTCTACGAGTATGAGAAATACGATGGTGGTGATGTCTTATTAGGGGATGATAGGAAGGCTAGAATCATTGGTCGTGGAAAAGTAAAGTTGAAGTTGCAAGGTGGAAGGGTTAGAACACTTCCAGGTGTTCTGCATATTCCTGCATTGGCCAGAAATCTGATTTCTGTAAGCAAGCTAGATGATGCATGTGTAAAAACCGTTTTCGAGAAGGATACCTGCAAAATGGTTCGGGGAGAACTAGTATTGATGCGGGGAGTTTGAATTGGAACTCTGTACAAGCTGCAAGGTAGCACCGTTATTGATGGGTGCAATAGTTTCGTGGTTCCTAAAAGTGGAGCAAAAAATCTAGTGGCCTCTGGAGAGAAGACCATGTTGTGGCACCAAAGGCTTGGACATATTGGAGAGAAGGGCCTTCGAATACTTCATGGTAAAGGTATGTTAGAAGGTATGAGTAATAGCTCTCTAGATTTTGATTTCTGTGAAAATTGTGTATAAGGGAAGCAGAATCGGGTGAGTTTCCCATCTAGTAGTAAGAGGGCGAAACGTATATTAGAACTTGTGCATAGTGATTAGGAGCTCGAGGTTGTCTGGCAGTTAGCTAGTTTTATCTAGATTTTTTCTAGGGCAAACTGGAGAAACTTTAATGAGCCATAAATTTGGCTAGGAAAGTCCTTTTTGGACGATTTTTCTTTTTTATTTTGGGTCTCTTTGACCTTTTGAAGCCATTGGCATAGGTTTCACAGCCATATGAGGTCATTTTAAGGTGTTTTTGCTTCGTGGAAGTTGCAGGAGCCACGAGGGCCATATCAGTTTGGGAGCTGCATTGGGATGTGTGCAGCCATTGAATGTGGAGCGAAGGTCATTCCTAAAGGATTTCAGTGCTCTGAATCCATTTATACAACTCGTTTTTCTTGTTGAGGCATTATTCTCACTTTTTAGCTTCAGGGAAGCTTTCAGGGCCACTAGGGCCATTTCAGTGAATGAGTTGTGCCGAGCTAGGTTCATCTGTTTGAGGTGAAACAAAAGCCTATTTCTACTATAAGGAACCTTATGAATACAATGAAGGTAGTTTCAGAATCATTTTGAGACTTCTAAAGGCCGAGATTCTGAAGAGAAGTTTCAGACAGCCCAGAGCCATCCATGGGAGAAGGCCTAGATTAGGGATGCAGTGCTCATTTTGAGCAAATGAACAGTCATTTGTTTATGTCAGATATGTGATGGAGACTGTAGCAGAGGTTTTAGAGACATTTGAAGTATTCTAAAGGAGTTTGTGCCATTAAGAAGCTCAGGGAAGCTTAGTGCACCTACTGAAGGAATCAAGTCCAAGGGAGCCTAGATCTGCCTGCACAAAGTGGACAGCCATGACAAGGATGTATATGGTTTTTCTAAACCCATAGCTTCAGTCAGTAACCTTTTGGAGTTGAGTGTGGAACTTGTAAAAGAATTCAAGCCATAATCCCAAAGAGCCAAATCTAGTTGACTAGAGCTCACAGGAGACGTAGCCCACGAGATTGGGGTCAACTCCTTATTAAATTTGTTGTTATGTGTGATTTTTATTTGCTGCATTATATGTCTAATATATATGTTTAATATCAGCTGAACAAATCAAGTTAAAACACATAAATAGAAGAAAAGACATACACCTCTTTCAAGCTAAGATTCTGCATAATGTTAAGTTCAAGCAAGGTCTTGTTTTTAATTGAATCTGAGTGTTTACTTTTTATTTCTTTAGGCAGAGTCTGTAGAGGGCCAAGTAGCTTCTGGATCTCATCCTCTCTTTAGAGGTGACATATCTGGTAAATGACCCTACAGTCAATCTCTGTATTAGAAATAAGAAGTGCACATATTTTCATATTTAAACTTGGAGTATTTGTGCACTCATTTACATAAATGGAAATGGATACCTTGCACCCTTAAACAAGTACATTCCATTTTCAGATCACATAGTGATGTGGTTGGACCTATGAAGGTTACATCACTGGGTAATTCTATGTACTATGTATCATTTATAGATGACTTCTCAAGGAATACATGGATATATTTCCTTAATAAGAAATCTAAAGCCTTTGACAGGTTTAAAGAATCTAAGGCTTTCGTGGAAAATCAGGCAGAGAAGAAGATAAAGGTGCTAAGAACGGATAATGGTGGAGAGTTTTGCAGCAAGGAATTTGAAGAATTCTGTAAGAAGTGTGGTATAGCACAATAGAAGACTACTCCATATACACCTCAACAAAATGGAGTTGCAGAAAGAATGAATAAGAAATTGATGGAAAGGGCAGAAGCATGCTCAGTGGTGTCGGGTTAGGATAGGAATTTTGGGCAGAGGCAGTGGATACTGCATGTTACTTGGTCAATAGGTCACCTTCATCAGCGTTGGAGGATAAGACTCCATAAGAGGTATGGACTAGTAAGAAACCCTCTCTTTCACATTTAATGGTATTTGGATGTGATGCATATGTACATGTTCAAAAGGAGAAACGAACCAAGTTGGATAGTAAATCTAAAAAGTGCATCTTTATTGGGTATAAGGATGGTTTAAAGGGTTATAAGCTTTGGAACCCAGTCACACGGAAGGTTGTGTACAACCGAGATGTGGTGTTCAGAGAGGTAAAAGATGTTATTAAACATAAAGTCCAACCAAAGGAACCTGAGAAGATAGAGTTTGAGGTTAAGGAGGAAGAATCAGACTCTACAACAGAGGAGGAATCAGAAGATGAAGAGCCACAAACTTCGGGTGTGAGAAGATCAGTTTGAGAAAGAAGGCAACCAGAAAGGTATAGTCCATCTGCTTTCTATTCAAATTTTGCTTTATCTATTACTGACGATGATCCTAGAACTGTGAAGGAAGTAGTAGATTCAGATGATGGCAAACTCTGGAAAGAGGCCATGGTTGATGAAATGGCATCTTTGCACAAAAATGAGGCTTGGGATCTGGTGGAGTTTCCGGCTGGAAGGAAACCCATTGGTAGTAAATGGGTGTTCAAGAAGAAGACAAATGCAGAAGGAAACATGGAGAAATACAAAGCTCAGTTGGTAGAAAAAGGTTATTCCCAGGTGCCAGGAATTGATTTTGGTGATATTTTTTCTCCTGTTGCCAAGGTAACTTCTATTATATTACTTTTATATGTTGTTGTTGCTTTTGATTTTGAGGTAGAACAGATGGATGTGAAGACAACATTTCTTCACGGGGATATGGAAGAGGAAATATACATGAAGCAACTTGAAGGCTTTGCAGTGAAGGGCAAGAAAGAACTGTATGCAGGTTAAAGAAGTCTCTGTATGGGTTAAAACAGTCACCAAGGATGTGGTATCAGAAATTTGATACATTTATATGGGGAATTGGCTTCACCAAAAGCAAAGCAGATCACTGTGTGTATTTTAAATTAATTGGTGACCATGTTATTTATCTGGTCTTGTATGTGGATGATATGTTGCTGGTTGGAAATGACAAAGAAATTATCCAGGATTTGAAGACCCAATTGTCCTCCAAATTTGACATGAAAGAACCTGGTGCTGCAAACTATATTTTTGGAATGGAAATTAAAAGAGATTGGGCAAAGAGGAAGCTCTGGTTAAACCAGAGGAAGTATGTCGAGACAATACTGCAGAGGTTTAATATGCAGGATAGTAAACCGATGAAGGTTCCAATTCCTGTAGGTGTGAGGTTATCTGCTGAACAGTGTCCCAAGACACAAGAAGAGTAAGAGGACATGTCTTGTGTTCCCTATGAAAGTGCAGTCGGTAGCCTGATGTATGCAATGGTCTGTACTAGAGCAGACATTGCACATGCAGTGGGAGTATTGAGCAGGTTTATGTCAAAACCAGGGAAGGAGCACTGGACAACAGTGAAGTAGGTTTTCAAGTATTTGCGTGGCACTAGTGATTATGGTTTGTGCTACCAAGGAAGATCAGGATTGGACAGAATGTTGGATATTTGTGGCTTTGTTGATGCAGACTGGGCTAGAGATCTAGATCAGAGAAGATCTACAAGTGGGTATGTGTTTAACCTATTTGGAGGTGCAGTGAGTTGGATGAGTAAGAAACAATCTGTAGTGGCACTATCAACTACAGAGGCGGAATACATGGCAGCCACTCATGCAAGCAAGGAAGCAGTTTGGTTGCAGAGATTGTATTCAAGTATGGGGTTAGTACAGGGAGCTATAAGGACAGACTGTGACAGCCAAAGTGCAATTTTCTTGGCAAAGAACCCTATATATCATTCAAAGACAAATCACATTGATGTTCAGTATCACTTTGTGAGGGATATGATAGAAGACAAAAAGGTGTTGCCGATAAAGGTGGACACTTTGAAGAATACTGCAGATGCATTAACAAAATCTGTGAGCTCTAAGAAGTTCTCTTGGTGTAGAGAGACAATGGGAATTTCAGGGTTAGAAAAATGACTAAGCTCTCTTGTGGCACCCTGTGGAAAGAAAAAAACAAGTGGGAGAATGTTGGGTTGTGTTATATTCCTTCCGCGACTAGCCCACATAGTTAATCGGGGGATTAGAGTGGGGGCGGAGCCCCCCTTCATTGCACCGATTGTGTATCAGGGGGGTGGGGTCACAAGGGTTTGAGGCGTACTCATAACCCCACTTTATGGGGTCTGAGGCAGCGCTTGAGAAAATTTTGGTTTTGGACCCTATGTTAGGATGGGAGGACCCGCCTATGGTTTTGTGCATGATTTTTGCACATGTTTTTGGACGTGATGGTTTTTGGTCCATGGCATTGGACACGATGGTTTTCGATCCATGGTATTCGGAGAATGTTGGGTTGTGTTATATTCTTTCCATGACTAGCCCACGTAGTTAACTAGGGGGTTCGAGTGGGGGTGGGGCCCCCCTTCCTTGCGCCGATTGTGTAGCGGGGGGGTCACAGGGGGTTTGAGGCATACTTGTAACCCCACTTTATGGGGTCAGGGGCAATGCCCCAGAAAATTTTGGTTTTGGACCCTAGGTCAGGATGGGTGGACCCACCTATGGTTTTGTGCATGATTTTTGCACATGTTTTTGGACACGATGGTTTTCGGTCCATGGTATTGGACGCGATGATTTTCGATCCATGGTATTGGATGCTTCGCATGTATAAATATGTATTATAACATTGAAAGGAATATAATGACAAATCAAGCTGGTAGTCCTGGTTTTGGGATCCAGGGGAAAATCTCTGTGTATATGTGTTTTATGTGTTATGCTCTCGCATTTTTTATTTTCTGTGTTTTAGAATTCGTATGCAGGTAATTTATGTATGGGGTTAAAACCTACAAAATTGGGAAGATTGTCCAAGGTCAATAGCATCGTCATCATCATTGTCATTATAACCCCCATCATCTTTATCATCATTTTGATTATCATAATAATCACAATTCATGTCATTGTCATTAGCTTCATTATCATCATCATCATAATTATTGACATTGTCATCGGTTGTTTATAATTGTTAATGTCATAAGAGATATCATCAATGCAAAAATTATATGAGTGTTGGAAAATGGATTAAAATGTCAAAAAAATTGGGGACAAAAATAGACGTAAAATTAGATGAAGGGTGGACACAACATAAGTAGATGAAAAACAAGACAAAAAAATTGACACAAAAGTTGATGAAAAAGTAGATGCAATAGTTGATGCAAACTTGGACACATAATATGATTCAAACATGGACGAAAAAGTGGAAGAAAACATGGGTGTAATAGTAGGCATAAAAATTAGCATGAATTGTTGTCAAATAAATGTGGATACACCAATGAACAGAAAAAAACCACAAACTTGGATGTAAAAAGGAGGAAAACTTGGATTCAAAAATGAATGTAAACATGGACCAAACATGGGTGAAATAGTGGACACAAAATTAGATGCAAAATTGGACGCATCAGAAGTGGATGTAAACGTAGATGCAAATGGGATGCAAAAAACATAAAAAAATATTTGATGCAAACTTGGACACAAAAGAGGATGAAAATGTGGATGCAAAATTGGAAGAAAATGTGGGTTTCAACGATAGGCACAAGATATGGTACAAATTGTGGCACAAAAAAAGTGGATGAGAAAATGGATGTAATAAAAAATACAAAAAAAGATGCAAACTTGGATGCAAGACAAGATGCAATAAGGGATGCAAATGTGGATGCAAACATGGGTGCAACAAAAGAAACAAAACTGGATAAAAAATATGGATGCAATGGAAGTATATGCAAAAGAAGATACAAAATGAGATGCAAAATCCAACACAATAGTGGATGCAAAAATAGATGCAATATTGTGATGCAAAAGTGGATGTGAAGATGGATGAAAAATTGGAAGCAAACGTGGGTACAACAATAAGTAAAAAACATGGCACAAATAGTGTTACAACAAAAGCAGATGTAATGATAGATACAAAAAAGGAAGGAAATGAAGATGAAAAATAAGATGCAAAAAGGGATGCAAAAGTGAACATAAACATGGGTGCAACAATGGATGAAAAATAGGATGCAAAAGTTGATGCAACAAAATTTGATGCAAAAGTAGATGCAATATGAGACACAAAACTTGATGCAAATCTTGACGCAAAGGCGATGCAAAAAATGATGTAAAAATGGATACAAAAAATGATTTAAAAAATGATGCAAAAGAGGAAGCAAGAGATGATGCAAAAGTTGATGCAAGTGTGGGCGCAAAAAGTGGATGAAATAAAGGATACAAAATTTGGTGACACAAAATTAGGTGCCAAACATGATGCAAAACATGGTGCAAAGGATGGCACAAAACTTGGCATAAAAACTGGCGTAAAACTTGGTGTAAAACCTAGTGCAAAGCCTATTACAATACCTGGTGCTAAACTTGGTGTAAGACTTGGTGAAAAAATTGGTGCAAACATTGCATCAATTTTTGCACCATATTTGTTAAATGGACACAAATAACACCAAAAATGGGCTCTAGACGCAAAAAAGGAAGAAAAAACGGATGCTAATCACAAGGTTTTGTTGTAGTGTATATGTATTTCTAATCAATTTGATGGAGTTTTGAGCAGGTTGAATGACTAATGAAAGAATCTGATGTGCTAAACAGTGAATTGAACATCTTTGACCACCAAGCAACTTTTTGTCTCCTTTTCGAGCTTTGATTCAAAAATGAAAATAAAACTATAGAGTCCTCTTTAAAATCTTTTCAAACTCGTTAAACATGAAAAGATCACTGAGCGCTTGTCTTTTCTAGCTCGTTAAAGTATTGGAAATGCCATCCCTCCTATATTATTTTATCCTTTTCCAGACCTGAGGGATTACTTTACGAAAAAGAACTTATGGAGTTTTCTTTTATTCCCTTTTCAAACTCTCTAAACATGAAAACGACCGAGTTATCCTTGTCGTTAAACTCATTAAAACAATAGCGACAAACTTGTCCATCTAGACGAGACCGAGTTTCACTATCACTAGACTCGTTAAAACATCAAATAGCAGCAGGTTTTCCTGAAGGGCGAATTATAGAACAAGCATATGTTATCCTCCTCAAGGTTGACACAAATAAAGAGGTCCTGGTTAGCAATGACAGGGGGAAAAGGGAAAAAAACTTGAAGAATTTATGGTAGCAAGTTGCTCTTGAACATGACACTTTCACTTCATCTCCATTATTGAGTTGGGTTGGGTTATTACGTTCACCAGTCATCTCACCATTGGTCTTTCATACCATCCATCTTTTGGGGTTAACACTACCAATTCATCTCAGTGTCACCAACATGTTCAAGAGAAGTCATTCAATTGAAAAATCACCATCCAGTTAATGTCTCATACACTACAATACCTCCAACATTCATTTCTTCATGACCACCATTCCTGAACCTTGTGTCGTCTGTTCATTTTTCACCTCCAGAAATCATTTGCTTCGTTTCGTGTCATAGATGTGGGATACATCAAGGCCCTCCTACGATGAGTCACTTCTTGTCGACATTAGCTCAGTTTCTCACTTCTAGCGACAGGTTGACATCAATGGCCTTCAACCGAAAGATTTTGTGTGGTGTTCGACATCGGATCACATATTCACACCACGTGAATTGTACTGTAGTACCTTGAGGGTCATTATCATTAGCGGTGATTCCTCTCGCGTCTGTTAACAACTCACATTATTGGCTGGTAATCAGGCGATTTCTTTCCATGTTTGACTTCAGAACATCTCTTCACATGGATTGACTTGTACATCGGACAAAGATTGAACGAGTTTGAAGAACCCAGATCTAGTTTCATCCATCTAGACAGTGATATATTCAGGGATATTAAAACATCAAATGTACAAAGGCTCTGCATAGATGGTCATCCAAACCATGGATAATGACTCTATATCTGAAGAATCACCAGTCTGTATCTACAGACGACTATCTGATTTATGTACATGAAATGAAATTTATAAAGCTGAGCATGGAATGCCTCCCTCAGCTGGATCATGAAAATCATATTATAATAATGTATTGTATTGTAACTGATGCAGGTCACCTTCCAGTTCGAAACTCCGGATCCTCATGATAAAGCATTTCACCCGACATGAATATTTACGACCTCATGCTTTAGGGGGCAACTGTTATAGACATATTTGGG
This sequence comes from Pinus tabuliformis, assembly GCA_031772625.1. Classification (NCBI taxonomy): domain Eukaryota; kingdom Viridiplantae; phylum Streptophyta; class Pinopsida; order Pinales; family Pinaceae; genus Pinus; species Pinus tabuliformis. The sequence goes on along the minus strand of CM062819.1, from coordinate 1,064,040,705 downwards.
CACATCAACCCCAAACTTATATGTCAATGTATTAGGGCTCATCAACCCCTAAAAGAGTTGTTTCATAACCTAAAGAAACATAGTCATCTAAATACATCATTCACCAAAATTTCCATCTCAGAAACCATCCAGAAATAGCCTAAATTGAACCATACTGACTGCTCCACTGGCGAAGTGCAATGCATACTGACTAGTACACTGCCAGGGTGTGATGCATACTGTTTAGGCTTTCTATAGGGTGCGATGGGTGAGGATGGAAAAATGTCCGAGACAGTTTGCTAGGTGGTTTCTCATGGAATCTTCTAGAAACTTCTCCTGTGCCAATTACCTCTCTGAATTCACCCAAGGATGAATAAGGGATCTAAGAAATCTCGGATCCCTTCTCTTGAGGAACCAATTGTAACAAGTGGAATGACACTAATCAAACCCCATGGATGACTCACACCCTTGCAAACATCTATAAATCGATCCCTCATCCAAGAGATATAGAGTCGGGAATATTGTGAATTGCAAGGAAGTGTTGATAGTCTGTAATTGAGGAAAGAGCATTGTACTGTTGGAGTGATCTTGATATTTCATGAGGTGAAGAAGGATTGAAGCTGGGAGGATGATGCTAGATCATAAAACTGGGTTGTAATTCTCCTTTCTATTAATAAAGCTCTTCAAGTTTCCTTCCATATGATTGTGTAATTGTGAATGTTATCATTTGTGAATGCTATCATTTGTTCATTATATATATGATTATGTAATGTTTATGTTGTAATAGATCATGATGCTTTGATGGTTTTTTGTTGTTGCACTTGTGCAGGTACTCTCCAAGCATGTTAAGTATGGGGAGGTGTTGCAGGATCTGTCAAAGGGGAGAGAGATCAAGCAAGGGATTAAGTGGAAGTTCCAAGTTGGTTCCATTATCTTTCTCTTATCTGTTACACATAGAAGAAATCGTTGAATTTCTTTAAACTATTGTTTCTAGGGTAGCTTCCAAACCTAGAGGGTTAGCATTCTTTAGGAATACTAGTTTTCCTAGAAACAATGCCCTTTTATAAACCCTAGACAATTGACATCTTCAAAACACTACTTTATGAAAGGTGATGAGTTGATTTCATTATACTTGATGGGCTCATATCTGAGGATTTGGCCTCCTTTATGGTGTTTTATCCTTTTTGGTGGTGAAGAATCTCCCTCCATTATGGTATAAACCCTATATATAGGAAAATGGAAAAACAATGAGGAATGAGTGAAATGATGAAATGTGGGGATTGAGGAAAGGAAATGATGGTAGGGGAATTTTAGGAGATGAATCTGCAAGAAACTTATGAAGTGTAAATGGAGTGAAATGAGGGAAAGAAACTGTTAGTGTCGGTCATGATGCCCTCCATCAGTGATCAAAAAACTCTTTGCATATGCATAAGTAGGTGTCTCATCGATGTCAGTTTTGCATTCCATTAGGCATGCCATAAAACTGATGGAGGAGCTGGTCCTTGTTCCCTTCTTGGCTTTGCTGGGTCAGGTCATATCAGTTAATGAACTTGTGTCACGCTTGTTTTGTTTTGTCTTGAAGTCCAAAGTCTTAGGTCTAGGGTTTCGGTCAAATGTCATTGCAAGATCATGAGTCAGAGGTCCATGGGTCCCCAGCAAGCCGGAAGGAGGTATGTAAATATGTTTCATGGATATTTTCATCAGGTACAGCTCATTTATACCTTGGATTTAAAAACCCTCTTTTTAAACCCAAGGTCATGTGAAATTTGCAAAAAATAAGGAAAATTTTCAAAATTCTTCAAAATGCCGGCAATAACCCTGGTCTCCTCGCCAGAGTCCATCAGATGGTCAACCTGCAAAAAGAACGGAGTTAAAGCACTCAAAAGATCAAATTCAGGACAAAGTGAACTCAAAACAGTGTTAAAAGTGAATGTCAAAACAAAAACATTAGAAAGTGGGTTTGGTAAGTTAATTTTTTCAAATTGGGCCTATAAAGAGTAAATTTCCCTCTAAACAGCCTCATTATGCATTTGAGAGCTTGCAAAAACGAGTGAGAGGTCAAAAGAGGCGATTTGCAGAAAGTTGGAGTCATTCTCAGGGGCGCGACCACTCAGGCTCAGTGCGCGACCAGTTGGGTGGGGCGCGACCACTCAACGACCCCTCTGCAGTGTATTTTTCTAAAGGGCGCGACCACTCAGGCAGGGCGCGACCACTCAGAGCAGGGGCGCGACCACTCAAGCTGTCTTCTACAGAACCACTCCAAATCGACTAAATCGCCCTCTTGCTTGCTCAACTGATCGAGCATACTTCTCAGCATTTTTGCAGGCAAGGGCAACAGTTTACTCTATCTATTTGCTTCACTTTTCTCAAAAGCACCATGTCAACCACTGAAACCTATGAGCAAGGTGATGACCAGTCTTCTTCCACAGAGATCGAGGTACAACAGAGGCCTCGTAAGGGTGGCAAAGGTGGTCATCATAGGAGAGAGGAACCCACCTCTTTGGCAGAATTGTAGGCCTGTCCTATGGCAGTGAATTGTTTCCGTTATATGTCATGTTTTCAGTTCTGTGAGAGGCTTGCCCAGATTCAGCACCAAAGGGAGTTGGCCCGCTTATTTGTTTTGCAACTTCATGATGGGCAGGTCACTCTTGCAGGGGTGAATTTTTTACTATCTCCGGAGGTGATTTCAGAGGCTACCGGGATACCAAATGTGGGTGAGGTGTGGCCCAAGCGCAAAATGCTGGATTATGTTTATTTTGAGCCATATGTCAGGCCAGCATTCATGAGTCACTTGTCAGGGGTCTTTCCCTTCAGATTCCTCCGGGGGGAGTATGCTCCGATCATGCGGCTTATCATGCATTACGTCACATGCGAGGGAAGATTTTCACAGGTCTTCTCTTGTCACATTCGCCTGTTGATGCACTTTACCCGAGTGAGGATGATGAACATCCCGGTTTTCTTCTTCCAGGACATTCAGAGGATGGTGTCCGTGTTTCAGAGGCAGTCCCCAGCTCAGCAGCATAGGAGTTTGTGCCATCATGATCTCATCCAGCTCATTGTTTCCCATCAATTGAGTCAGCAGGGCATTCCATGGGCAGACTTCATTTCTCATGAGTTCTTTACAGTGCCACCACAGCCACACCCAGAGCCAAAGGTCATTTATGAGGAGGGAGGTCCATCTCACCAGCCCGAGATCATTGTTCCGAGACAGGTTGCTTCCTCACCTTAGGTCACCTACCAGAGAGGTCACAGGACCTTGTTTGCAGCAGCTCGACGAGTACTTTCTCCACAGCAGGTGGAAGGGGTCTCGCCATCATCATCTACAGGTCAGCGAGTGTTATCTCCACATCAGGTGGAAGGGGCCTCGCATTCTTCATCAGCATAGGCAGTACGGGAGGGCAAGCAGCCCATGGTTGAGGACGAGAGAGTTGGCGATACACATCATGATTTCATTGACCTTGATGCTCGCTCCCCCACTTCAGATTTGAATGAGATCATCCGACAGAGAGAGGCGGAAAACCGCTTGTTACAGTAGAAGCTCGACATGGCCCAATGGACAATAAACTATCTTGAGCAGCGCAACAAGCAACTTGAGGATGAGAAAGAGTTGGATGAGCTGTGGAGGATTCGAAGTGACCGAGTCATCAACCGTAGGAGGCCCGGTGACTTGCTGCCCAAGGAGAGGGAATCCATGCTTATCCGTGTGAATGCAAACTTGGAGATACTGTTGGAGAAAGCCAACCAAGACAAGAGGCTGCTACGGAACATGAAAAATCATTATTGGGCGAGAATGCATGTTTGCAAAACAAAGATGAAGGTACTCCAAAGGAAGTTGTCCGAGGCCCGCAGGAGGAAGAAGAAGACCAACCCGCTCCGTATCTTGGCTGAGGCCTCTCTCACTCACCATGATACTCATTAGCCTCCTCCTAGCAGCAAACCCAATAAATTTTGAGAGTTTTGAGACATTTTTGGCATTTTTGAGAATTTTACAGGTTTTGGCCATTTGAGTGGTCTCACCCCGCGCGTGACCAGTCATGGGGAAAGCTCAGAACGGGGAAAACTCTACATTTTTGGAATTTTCATGCAAAAATACACTTGCCTATGGATGGGTTTCAGATTTTATGAAGATTTGGGCTTCCAAAAGCTCAAAATACATGCAAATTTTGACTTTCTGCCCCTTTTTTGAGTTGCACAAAGCTGCCTTGGAAGAAATGACTTTTGAGGGGTCAAATCAACTCCAAATTCAGAAATTCCAGTGGGGTTGGAAAGTAGACTCACAGACCTTTCCAATGAGTTATCTTGCACCTGATTTGGACACCGGGAAGGCCCTCAAATAGAGCTGTCAATGCGCGCGACCAGTCAAAGTGAGGGGCGCGACCACTCAGGGAAATTTCACTGTTTTGACCAGTTCGGCTAGCAAAACACTGTTTTCATCTTGGTTGACTTTTGAGGCATGTAAATGATGGATTTTTGTGTAATTTTCATGGCACTTAGATACTTTTACTCTCCTTGATCACTTCTAGAAGATTCTTTGATGTAAATGGTAAATATTTAATGCATGGATAGGTTTCCTAAGTTTTAGAGGCAAGTTGTTTTGACTGCCTATTATCTAGTGCTCAGTTTAGAATTAGTTGAAACAGCTCCTAGGAAGCTGAGCTCGACCCCTAGAGGTGGGGAAAGGAGTTAGATCATCTATATTATGCCTTCTCTTGCTCATTTTCATGGTTGGACTTTTGAGGGAGAAGCTCCTATTGTATATTTTACTTGTATCTCTGCAATTTGAGGAAAAGGAAGACCAGGGACATCATTGGGATTCTTGTGGACTCTTGTGTTGATGGTGATTTCTCTTATTGTAATTGTAAGTGTGTTTATGTGTTCCATCTCTTTCTTTGCTGCAGCTTATTAAACAAATGAAGTGATAAAGTTTGAATTCATGCTTGTCATGCTCAGCTTTCAAATTTGTTTAATGTTTATGTTTTCCACTGTCTAGAGAGGATTCAAAGTCATTGTTTGCCCTCTTTAGCTTCTCTTTTTTCTTCCTTGATCATCCATCTCAGCTAAAGGCATCAGCATAAAATCCTACCTTGCCCCAAAGACCCACCTGCAGAAACTGTGTCAAATCCCCACACCCTAAAATTGCAGATCCTCAATTTGCCACCAAAAAACACCAAAAACCCCCAAATCAACCTTTTAATCAGTTTACTAGCCTAATATCAGTGTCACTGTATTGGTCATCTCTGTCCATTGAATATTTTACTGAGATTGACTGGAGAGAGCCTTCTCATGCCCCGTAGGGCTAGCTACGAGGTGAAATGGTTTGATGTTGCCTTGAAGGTTTACCTTCCTCAGCCTAGGGTGAAATCTCAAGCGCTAACATAGTGGCGACCATACTGGGGAGAACATCTAATCCTTTGCTCATTGACGTGTTATTTCATAAGTCTTAGACGGAGCCTGAAGTTACGCCAGGTAGCCTTCGAAAACGCTCTTGTTTTACATCAGCGTTAGTAGATAAACGCTGTTTCAGTCAATCTCCGTGAGCTTGTGAACGTAGCGCTTCATTGACACTTTACCCCAGTACATATATCAAGTTCAGATCTGATTGTTGATAGTGGACAACGATCAGACACTTGCAAGGCTGAAATCATTCACTGGCGACTCTTTCACTGAAGAATCCAGCGATCAGTGCTTCATGGTGACTTCACTGCAGAGAGATCAGTAGCTTTGAGATTTTCAAGATGGACCTAATTGCAAGAAGATATGCTCCCTTGAGCCGAGATCACATTCCAGGTTTTCCGAATAAGATTCCCAAGGTAGATTGATCAAGGAATCTGCCTATATTTAAAGATGATGGTAAGAAGGATGCTGCTCTACATCTAGTTAGATTTCATATGCATATTCGCAAATTGAAGGTGGAATTTCCTGAAGATTGTTTGATGAAGGTATTCCTGGCCACTCTGGAAGGTACAGCTCAATCATGGTATGAAAGTTTACCGCCTGCTTGTATTTATTGTTTAAAGGATTTTCATGCTATGTTCATTGAAAGATATAAGGACTCTTATCCATCATTAAATCTAGCTCAAGACTGCTGCCAGCATGCATATAGTTTTATTGAAAGCCTTGAAAAGTTTTATGAAGATGATAATTTCATGGATGAAGAGATCATGGAGGCTCTGTATGAAAATCCATTTCAGCAGCACACAGAAATCTTAGAGGATACTTGTCAAGATCAGCAAGCTGAAGATTTCCATATGGTTGAAAATGAGGAAAGAGCAAATGTTGTTTCAGATTTACCCACAGAAGAAGACAGCAGCATGCAACCCATCAAAGAGAGCTCTACTGTTGAGATCATAGACAGAGTTTTGGATTCAGATGTTCATGAACATCAAGATGAGATCTTTGTTCAAGTAAGTGAAAACTCTTCTTTCAATCATAATTTGGATAGTTTGATTGCCATGTCATATGAAGATGATCAACAATGTTTCCAAGTTTCAGAAGATCAGGACTGTCATTCAAATTTTTCATGTTTTGAAATGTTATTTCAAGAAGACAAGACTTGTTTGAGCAAAGGGAAACAGAAAGTCTTATCTCCTTTATCTGAAGAGGAGATAGATCAGCTTTTGAAAGGTCATGTTACAATCCAAGCTAAAGCAAATCGGCAGTGTGCACATGGTCACGAAAGTGTTGGTGAAATTTCTTCCTCTTTTGAAAATGATGACAGTGTTGTAATTAGTTTTATAGATCAGCAAACAGATAATATTTTCTTTCATGAAGATGATGAGGCTGTCATGTTTGATGATCTTGAGGATTGTTTTCTGTTTAAGAATGATTTAGACCAGGAAATTGAGGAATATAAGCTTGAGAGAGACAATATGTCAAAATTTCTCACGGTCAAGGAATTTACAGCCAACACTCATATGGCAGAAGCTCATACTTCTCTGTGCCTTCCTATCAATCAGCAACCCACTGTTTTTTTAGATCAGAATGAAGCGAGTACTTATATTTTTGCAGTTGGATCTCCAAACAAGGTAGTGCTTCAGGATTATCAAGATCCCTTTGGTATTCTTCTGCAAGCATTAGAAAAGATAAATGTTGCCTGGTTCATTATCATAAGCTTTGGTTTCAGTGGTTATTTTGAGTTGCCTACAGGTTCATCGTTTCGCCTGCTCGAGATAAGCGAGAGCAGAAATTTGGTATGTAGCCATCTGCTGGATTGGTTACATTGGAAAGCACATTATACATGATTGTACATATTTCATTACTATGCAGGTGGTTGTCATCATGATTCCAAATCTTGATGGACTGCTGCCCTTCTCTTGTTTTAGTTAAGTCAGTCATGAGTCATTTGTGTTTGGTCTGTTGAGTGAGTTTTTTTCAAGTTATTTCAGTTTGCCATCGAGTCGGTTTGAGTCAAGCTTCAGTTAAGTTTCAGTCAGTTTTCAGTCAAGTTTTCATTCAATAAATGTGTCAAAGTTTTGTGTCAAAGGTGTAAATAATGACTCCATCGCCCAATGGTTGAAAGCACTGGTCTGCTCTCCCAGAGGTCTAAGGTTCTTGGCACCTCCAAGGAGCTACCATCCCCATTGGAGCCAATGTTAGTGTCGGTCATGATGCCCTCCATCAGTGATCAAAAAACTCTTTGCATATGCATAAGTAGGTGTCTCATCGATGTCAGTTTTGCATTCCATTAGGAATGCCATAAAACTAATGGAGGAGCTGGTCCTTGTTCCCTTCTTGGCTTTGCTGGGTCAGGTCATATCAGTTAATGAACTTGTGTCACGCTTGTTTTGTTTTGTCTTGAAGTCCAAAGTCTTAGGTCTAGGGTTTCGGTCAAATGTCATTGCAAGATCATGAGTCAGAGGTCCATGGGTCCCCAGCAAGCTGGAAGGAGGTATGTAAATATGTTTCATGGATATTTTCATCAGGTACAGCTCATTTATACCTTGGATTTAAAAACCCTCTTTTTAAACCCAAGGTCATGTGAAATTTGCAAAAAATAAGGAAAATTTTCAAAATTCTTCAAAATGCCGGCAATAACCCTAGTCTCCTCGCCAGAGTCCATCAGATGGTCAACCTGCAAAAAGAACGGAGTTAAAGCACTCAAAATATCAAATTCAGGACAAAGTGAACTCAAAACAGTGTTAAAAGTGAATGTCAAAACAAAAACATTAGAAAGTGGGTTTGGTAAGTTATTTTTTTCAAAATGGGCCTATAAAGAGTAAATTTCCCTCTAAACAGCCTCATTATGCATTTGAGAGCTTGCAAAAATGAGTGAGAGGTCAAAAGAGGTGATTTGCAGAAAGTTGGAGTCATTCTTAGGGGCGCGACCACTCAGGCTCAGTGCGCAACCAGTTGGGTGGGGCGCGACCACTCAGCGACCCCTCTGCAGTGTATTTTTCTAAAGGGCGCGACCACTCAGGCAGGGCGCGACCACTCAGAGCAGGGGCGCGACCACTCAAGCTGTCTTCTACAGAACCACTCCAAATCGACTAAATCGCCCTCTTGCTTGCTCAACTGATCGAGCATACTTCTCAGCATTTTTGCAGGCAAGGGCAGCAGTTTACTCTATCTATTTGCTTCACTTTGCTCAAAAGCACCATGTCAACCACTGAAACCTATGAGCAAGGTGATGACCGGTCTTCTTCCACAGAGATCGAGGTACAGCAGAGGCCTCGTAAGGGTGGCAAAGGTGGTCATCATAGGAGAGAGGAACCCACCTCTTTGGCAGAATTGCAGGCCTGTCCTATGGCAGTGAATTGTTTCCGTTATATGTCATGTTTTCAGTTCTGTGAGAGGCTTGCTCAGATTCAGCACCACAAGGAGTTGGCCCGCTTATTTGTTTTGCACCTTCATGATGGGCAGGTCACTCTTGCAGGGGTGAATTTTGTACTATCTCCGGAGGTGATTTCAGAGGCTACCGGGATACCAAATGTGGGTGAGGTGTGGCCCAAGCGCAAAATGTTGGATTATGTTTATTTTGAGCCATATGTCAGGCCAGCATTCATGAGTCACTTGTCAGGGGTCTTTCCCTTCAGATTCCTCCGGGGGGAGTATGCTCCGATCATGCGGCTTATCATGCATTACTTCACATGCGAGGGAAGATTTTCACAGGTCTTCTCTTGTCACATTCGCCTGTTGATGCACTTTACCCAAGTGAGGATGATGAACATCCCGGTTTTCTTCTTCCAGGACATTCAGAGGATGGTGTCCGTGTTTCAGAGGCAGTCCCCAGCTCAGCAGCATAGGAGTTTGTGCCATCATGATCTCATCCAGCTCATTGTTTCCCATCAATTGAGTCAGCAGGGCATTCCATGGGCAGACTTCATTTCTCATGAGTTCTTTACAGTGCCACCACAGCCACACCCAGAGCCAGAGGTCATTTATGAGGAGGGAGGTCCATCTCACCAGCCCGAGATCGTTGTTCCGAGACAGGTTGCTTCCTCACCTCAGGTCACCTACCAGAGAGGTCACAGGACCTTGTTTGCAGCAGCTTGACGAGTACTTTCTCCACAGCAGGTGGAAGGGGTCTAGCCATCATCATCTACAGGTCAGCGAGTGTTATCTCCACATCAGGTGGAAGGGGCCTCGCATTCTTCATCAGCAGAGGCAGTACGGGAGGGCAAGCAGCCCATGGTTGAGGACGAGAGAGTTGGCGATACACATCATGATTTCATTGACCTTGATGCTCGCTCCCCCACTTCAGATTTGCATGAGATCATCTGACAGAGAGAGGCGGAAAACCGCTTGTTACAGCAGAAGCTCGACATGGCCCAATGGACAATAAACTATCTTGAGCAGCGCAACAAGCAACTTGAGGATGAGAAAGAGTTGGATGAGCTGTGGAGGATTCGAAGTGACCGAGTCATCAACCGTAGGAGGCCCGGTGACTTGCTACCCAAGGAGAGGGAATCCATGCTTATCCATGTGAATGCACACTTGGAGAGACTGTTGGAGAAAGCCAACCAAGACAAGAGGCTGCTACGGAACATGAAAAATCATTATTGGGCGAGAATGCATGTTTGCAAAACAAAGATGAAGGTACTCCAAAGGAAGTTGTCCGAGGCCCGCAGGAGGAAGAAGAAGACCAACCCGCTCCGTATCTTGGCTGAGGCCTCTCTCACTCACCATGATACTCATTAGCCTCCTCCTAGCAGCAAACCCAATAAATTTTGAGAGTTTTGAGACATTTTTGGCATTTTTGAGAATTTTACAGGTTTTGGCCATTTGAGTGGTCTCACCCCGCGCACGACCAGTCATGGGGAAAGCTTAGAATAGGGAAAACTCTACATTTTTGGAATTTTCATGCAAAAATACACTTGCCTATGGATGGGTTTCAGATTTTATGAAGATTTGGGCTTCCAAAAGCTCAAAATACATGCAAATTTTGACTTTCTGCCCCTTTTTTGAGTTGCAAAAAGCTGCCTTGGGAGAAATGACGTTTGAGGGGTCAAATCAACTCCAAATTCAGAAATTCCAGTGGGGTTGGAAAGTAGACGCACAGACCTTTCCAATGAGTTATCTTGCACCTGATTTGGACACCGGGAAGGCCCTCAAACAGAGCTGTCAATGTGCGCGACCAGTCAAAGTGAGGGGCGCGACCACTCAGGGAAATTTCACTGTTTTGACCAGTTCGGCCAGCAAAACATCTGTTTTCATCTTGGTTGACTTTTGAGACATGTAAATGATGGATTTTTGTGTAATTTTCATGGCACTTAGATACTTTTACTCTCCTTGATCACTTCTAGAAGATTCTTTGATGTAAATGGTAAATATTTAATGCATGGATAGGTTTCCTAAGTTTTAGAGGCAAGTTGTTTTGACTGCCTATTATCTAGTGCTCAGTTTAGAATTAGTTGAAACAGCTCCTAGGAAGCTGAGCTCGACCCCTAGAGGTGGGGAAAGGAGTTAGGTCATCTATATTATGCCTTCTCTTGCTCATTTTCATGGTTGGACTTTTGAGGGAGAAGCTCCTATTGTATATTTTACTTGTATCTCTGCAATTTGAGGAAAAGGAAGACCAGGGTTTTGCAGACATCATTGGGATTCTTGTGGACTCTTGTGTTGATGGTGTGTTCTCTTATTGTAATTGTAAGTGTGTTTATGTGTTCCATCTCTTTCTTTACTGCAGCTTATTAAACAAATGAAGTGATAAAGTTTGAATTCATGCTTGCCATGCTCAGCTTTCAAATTTGTTTAATGTTTATGTTTTCCACTGTCTAGAGAGGATTCAAAGTCATTGTTTGCCCTCTTTAGCTTCTCTTTTTTCTTCCTTGATCATCCATCTCAGCTAAAGGCATCAGCACAAACTCCTACCTTTCCCCAAAGACCCACCTGCAGAAACTGTGTCAAATCCCCGCACCCTAAAATTGCAGATCCTCAATTTGCCACCAAAAAACCCCAAAAACCCCCAAATCAACCTTTTAATCAGTTTACTAGCCTAATATCAGTGTCACTGTATTGGTCATCTCTGTCCATTGAATATTTTACTGAGATTGACCGGAGAGAGCCTTCTCATGCCCCGTAGGGCTAGCTACGAGGTGAAATGGTTTGATGTTGCCTTGAAGGTTTACCTTCCTCAGCCTAGGGTGAAATCTCAAGCGCTAACAGAAACAATTAGGAGAAATTGAAAAATAAGGCTGCTAGGAAATCTGCCTAAACTGCTAGGTATGAGCTAGGGTTTATGTAAGGGTGGGGAACCTGATGATTGATAAGTTATTTAGTGAATCAAAGGGTGTTTTAGACATGTATAGAGGTGTGAGGTGAAAGATTTACATGTTTTCAATATCAAAACTAATCAAACCATCAGTTACACTAGTGCTTGTAGCATGAAAAATTTACCTAAACCCTAGATGGAGAGAACTTGCATTTTCATTCATCTTGCCAAAGGAAAAAGGTGAGAAAAATAATTATATCTACTTGTGAACAAGCTTAGAATAACAAGAAATAGGATTGCAAACTCAAAAGTGCAGCGTAGTTCATCAGCATAAGAGTAGTGCTATTCATGGAAGCGCAGCGCCAAAGTGTAGCGCAATGTTTAGAAGTGTAGCGCCAGCCTCAAAAGTGCAGAGCGGTCTCCATAAGCACAACACCAACCTCAGAAGTGTAGCGCGGTCTCTAGAAGCGCATCGCCACCAAATTTTGTCCAATTTTTCCTGGTAAACCCGTGTTTTTTCACCAATGGGGGGGAGATCTCAATGAACGAAGGAGGTTAAGAGGAAAATGAAATAAGTTTGGGACTTTTTGGTTTTTTATAGGAAAAATATGATTCTTTTTTGAATAAAAATGGGACCCACATACCTTTCCAAAACTTGATTTTCACCTTTTAAACTGGGCCACTTTGGAGAATTGAAACCTAAGCTTCCTTTTATCTTTTTGAATATTGAGACTTCTTCTTTGGAACCTTGAGATTGCAACCATGAAGAACTTATGAAGATTAATAAAAACTTATGCAAAGAGTTGCTTATTACAACTCATTTAATGTTGGATTTATGCATGGAATGAGGATGGACCTTGAAACCCTAATTACCTAATGATGATGATTGATATGGTGAAAACATCCTATTTACTATGATTCCCTCATCTAAGTGAAGTAGGCGACCAGCATGTGAAATTTTCAAAAGAGTGAAGATATTTCTAGACAAACTAGCCAGTGAATAAATTTTACACTGAAAACCTAGTGACATGATAAAACTTGGCCTTGATACCCCTAACAGACTTGGTAAAATCATATTTGATCGTTGGTGATAGGAAGACAAGACCGGAACTAACATTGGCTCCAGCTGGGGATGGCAGTTCCTTGGAGGTGTCAAGAACACCGTAGACCAAGTAGCCTTGTTCACTGGGAAATGGAATGAAAATGCAGAAAATGTTGGAAATAATATTGAGAGGGGGGCTGAATCAATATTAGCAATTTTATAACATTTCATTTCCATAAACATATTTATATATGCTACTTCTATTAATGCAACTTGCGTGTATAAGCAACTGTGTCTAGAGCAACCAACGTATACCTTGCAAACTTATAATTTAGTTAGTTGATCTTTAATCTGTGTATCAGAACCATACAAACAGTAATTAGGTGTAGTAAACAAAACAAGCAATCACACACATGAACACAAGATATAAGGTGGAAACCCAATGTGGGTGAAAACCACCTGCTGCAATTGTCTCTATCTTTCTTTAATAATAAACTTCCTTTTACAATTTTTTTACTGGTGCAGCCTTATACCAGTACACATGCTTCTACCTGCAAAAGGCTACAACCTTCTCTTTTCTTCCAAGGACCACATTTCATAAATTTTCAGGCTGGATCCATCAATAACATCAATCAAACATCAAATATATATGCATCAACCAATCTCCTTTGCACCAACCAAAACTGAATCAAGAAATCACTTTTCTAAACGCTGTAACTAGAAAACAGTAATAGTAACTAGAACCCAATCAAGAACCCAGAACATTGAAACAGCAAATAGAAGTAGCTAAAATATATTTTATGAGGAATATGCTACTTCAATGTGTCGAACCTGCGTGCATACATACTTTTCTCGAGGAAAACCTGTGTATACGCTGTTTTAAAATGTCGAACCACCATGTATACGTGCCTTTGCTATATTGAACCTACGTACAGATCTGTAAAAGATGATTTAACCTTTACAACTATTCAGACATCAGTTATACCAAGATAATCAGATTTATAGATTATGACATGTGCCAATTATTCAGATAAAATATCAAAATCACATAAAGATACTTCTGTTCAATCCTTAAGATCTTGACCCATCAATAGAACTTATCCTTTTTCAAGCACTCAGGTTCCTCCTTGATTTAGATCCAGCTATGCACCATAATCCAATGACCAGTATTCTAGATCTTGATCTTCATTAGATATTCAATTCTTGAGTGCCTTTTCCTAATGATCTCCTCCTCCTTTTATAGTCTTAGGCCTTACTCAATACCATAGTCCAAAACCACTTAGAATCAATACCTTGGACCAAATACCTAGGGTCAACACTTCAGACAAGATACCTTGGACCAATACCATAGGTCAAAATACCAAGGACCAAATACCATGAACCAAAACCAAGTTTTCCAACATGTACATGATTTTCCTTGCATGAAAGTGTGTGTATACATATACACGCCTTTTGGTCTACGAACCCGCGTGCATACGCTGCTTGGTTAAGGAGAACCTCGATATACCTCTTTTCCTTCATTCTGAGATCCTAAACTGTGATATGATATCTAAGTGAGTTGCCATCAAGGACAACACCTATGTCATAGCGCCAAGCCTGTGTCATAATGCCAACAATCTCCCCCTTTGGACTTGATGGAAACCCCAAGTCACTCTCCCCCTTTGTCATCAAGGGCAAAGGGTTATGCTCCCCCTAAGTACATGCTGAATTCTCTGATCCGCTGAAGAGTGTTGTCCATGCTCCCCTTGTCTGTAAGCAAGGTCTGCAAAAAGATGTTCTGACAAGAAGAAAAAGACTTTATGCATCATAAATGACCTCCCTATCACTAAAGACTCATACATACATCCATCTCCCAACCAAGTGGGGATATACCAAAATTGACTCATCCACCAACCAAGTGGGGATATACCAAATGTTTATACAAGATAAAACAAGAAAATTACATCATTCATCCTAGGCATAGTGGGGGAAAAATAGGTTGTTACATGACCTTGATAATAAAATATGACATAGAGACAAAATATCTAAGACTATGATAGTCATCAGCAACTATCATCAGCAGCATCTGTCAATCACCATCTAGACCAGCAACCATGATCTCCCTCTACACCTGTTCCACCTTAATAAAAAAAAACTGTAAAATTATACCAAGATATTCTAAGATAATGCCAACAATGAATTATTAGAAGTATATGCTCCCCCTGAACCTGTGCCAGATGATCACTGTCAGACCCATATCAAACTCCTTTCATCCTGAGTATGTCCCACTGGTATTATTCAAACCATCATATACGTGACTTTTTCCACAACAACTAGCGTATGTACGTGGATACGCTTCATGAAACTCGCGTACAACCATTGCTCTCTGAAACTAAAAAGTGTCAAGGGAAAGATGATGCATCAACTACTCCCAGCTTCTACCTGAGGTATTCAAATGTCTCTCTGGGTAGTGGTTTGGTGAATATATCAGTAACTTATTCCTTGGAGGGACCATATTCCAATTTGACCTTTTGTTCAAGCACTTGTTCCCGGAGAAAACGCTATTTGATAGGTATGTGCTTGTTCTTGGAATTCATGGCTGGATTCTTTGAAATACTGATTGCACTTGTATTATCACATAGAATGGAGATGGGTGGAGTACATGTGATTTGAATGTCTTGCAATGTTTGCATCATCCAAAGGATTTGTGTGCAGCAAGATGCAGTAGCCACATATTCTACTTCAGCTGTAGATAATGCAATTGAACTTTGTTTCTTGCTGAACCAAGACACTAATCTAGAACCCATAAAGAATGCACCATAGCTAGTGCTTTTTCTATCATCCACACTTCCTTCCCAATCTGCATCTGTATGTGCATGAAGTGTAAGATCTGTATCTCTAGGATACCATAAACCAAAGTTTTGTGTTCCTTGAATATATTTGAAAATCCATTTGACTGCTTGAGGGTGTGCTTCCTTTGGATTTTCTTGGAATCTTCCAACTATTCCCACTGCATGCATGATGTTTGGTCGGGTACTTGTTAGATAAAGCAGACTACCAAACATGGATCTATAGGTTGGTTGATGTACTACTGTTGATTCATCATTTGCACTGAGGCTGCATCCTGTTACAATAGGGGTACACACTGGTTTCGAATCTTCCATGCCATATTTCTTCAAGATCTGCTTGAGGTACCTGGTTTGTGAAAGAAAAATACTATCTTTGTTTTGTTGAACTTGTAAATCAAAAAAATATGTGAGCTCACCAAGCAGAGACATTTCAAATTCTTTCTGCATTACCAAAGAAATTTTTTGACACATACTTCATTACTAACAAAGATGATATCATCAACATGCACAAGTATTAGCAATTTATCATTGTCAATTTTTATGTGTAGATTGCTATCAGCCGGTCCTTTTGAAAAACCTTGTTGATGGAGGTATTTGTCAAGAAGATAATACCAGGACCTTGGAGCTTGTTTTAGATCATAAAGAGCCTTTCCGAGTCTTCATACAAGTTTTGGATCATTTCCAAGGATGAATCCATCTGGTTGCTCAATATATACTTCTTCTTCTAAGTCTCCATTTATAAACGCAGATTTCACATCCATTTAATATAATTTGAACTTTTGAAATCTAGAAAGAGAAAGGAACATTCTTATGGCTTCAAGTCTAGCAACAGGGGAAAATGTTTCTTCAAAGTCTATACCTTATTGTTGAGCATACCCTTTACAAACAAGTCTGGCCTTGTTTCTAATAACTTCTACTTTTTCATTCAACTTGTTTTTGAATATCCATTTGGTTCCTATGACATTCTTATCATTAGGTCTAGGAACCAATTCCCAAGTATTATTCTTTTCAATTTGCTCAAGTTCTTCATTCATGGCCTTGACCCAACATTCATCTTTGCATGCTTCATTTACATTTTGCAGTTCAATGGAGGAAAGCAATGCTAGATAGCTTGAAGCTTCTGTAATAGTTCTTCTCATTTGCACACCTGCCTCTTTCTACCCTAAAATTTGTGTCTCTGGATGATTTTTCTGAACATACCTGGATAGAGTCTTTTCTACTACCCTTATCTATTCTTCTAGTGCCTCATAGGTTTCTTCTTTAGAATTAGTTTGATTTGATGTGGAAGGATACTCCTCATATTCTTCAAAATCTTCTGTTTTTACCTGCTTTGGATTTTTACCTGCTTCATCAATCACAACATCAATACTTTCAACAATTTTTCCAAGTCGTTTATTATAACACTTATATCCTTTACTTCGGGAAGAGTAACCAAGGAGAATTCCTTCATCTGCTCTAGGTTCAAACTTGCCAAATTTTTCATCAGTCCTTTTCATGTAACATTTGCTTCCAAAAATTTTGAAGTATTTTATAGTAGGAGTCTTACCATACCAAAGTTCATGAGGAGTTTGAGTGTTGTTTACCCGAACATTTGTTTTGTTGAGAATAGTGACAATAGCAAATGCAACTTCACCCCAGAAGGTTGTAGGAGTTCTAGACTCATCTAGCATAGCACAAGCCATTTGTTGAATAGTTCTGTTCATCCTTTCTACCACTCCATTTTGCTGAGGAGTCCTTGTAGTAGAGAATTCCCTTCTTATTCCATGTTCTTCATAGAAGTCAAAGAATTCATCCGAGGTAAATTCCCCTCCTTGATCAGACTTGAGGCATTTGATTTTGTGATCTGATTCATTTTCAACCAAAGCTTTGAAGGCTTTGAACTTTTCAAATGCTTCGTCTTTATGCTTTAGAAGTACTATCCAACACATTCTCGAAAATTCGTCAATGAAAAATATAAAGTATTCTTCTCCACGAGGTGACTTTTTCCTAGATGGACCACGTAAATCAGTGTGAACAAGTTCAAGAGGCTTACTCATTGATCCTTCCTTCTCAGGGAAATGTGCTCTGGTTTACTTACCAAATTTACATGATTTGCATATTGTATTCTCTGGAATGTTGATATCAGGAAGATCACGAACAACCCGATATCTACATGATTTTCCTATTTGAGAGAAACTTAGATGCCCCAATCTTCTGTGCCATAGCCAGTGTTCATCGTTTTTGCTTAGGTAGCATTGTTGTTATGCCCCCTTGAGTATGTATAGGTTTTTGGAGTTCTTACACCTTTGATCATTGTTTCTCCTGTATCAAGCTCACAAACAACACATGCATTCGATCGAAATACTACCTCATTTCCTTGATCACACATTTGACTGACACTCAATAGATTATGCTTTAGACCATCTACATACATAACATTCCCATCTTTAACCTTTTCTTTTAAGAGAACAGAGCCTTTACCTTTTATGACTGTAGGAGTGACATTACAAAATGAGACCTTCTTTTCCTTTTCTAAGGCATTATATGACTAAATTTTTTCTTTATCACCTGTCATGTGTTTCGAGCATCCACTGTCGATGTACCACTGATTTTCTTGTCCTTCTACATATAAGGCTATACCACATATTTTTGTTTGTGTTTATTTCGTTCTCCATGTTTTGGGACCCAATGAAGCTTGCTCCTTCTTAGATGTTTGCCAAAATTTACTCCTGCATTCAGAATCTTCATGACCGAAGTTATTGTAGATAGAGCATTCTATTTCATTTTCAAGAGCAGAAAAGTTATTATAGGTCCTTTTCATGATCCCAGTCACATTCCTTTGATTTCATGCTTGCCTAGTCATTATGGTCTTGTAAGAAACACATTGAGCATCTTTGTGTCCAAATTTATGACATGAGAAGCATTGGCCATTAAATAAATTCCTGCGATTATCAAATCTACTGACCTGGTGATTGCAGTTTCCATTGACATTCATTCTTGAAGAAAATTGAGAATGATTTACCTGAGGTTGCTTGTAGCTTTTGTTCATCCTTGAACTAGATTGAATGCGATTTACCTGGTGATCTGCTTTATGCCTTTACTGATGATTGTCAACCTGTTCACTTCTCCTTGCTGCATCAAGATAGATTTTGGAGGTTGATGGCTTATGTGCTTGAGATGATACTTCAATATATCCAAGACCTGTCTTTGTCAGAGGATAACACTGCACTTTGATAATTTCCTCTAAAGTTTCAAATCCTTTAGAAAATCTAAGATTGAGAGATTTTGTTTTCTCAATATCTTTTTTAAGACCCACAATTTCACATTCTAACTTTTCATTGTGTTTTTACCTTTCAGCAACTTGGAATGTCAGAGTATCTATAATCATGCTCTTTTCTTCTAAACTGATTTTAAGTTTAGATATTTCTTCATAGAGGCCATCTTAATCTAAATCATCCAAGAATTCATCATCTTCAAAAGCCATAAAAAGTCTATAATCATTACCATGTTCATCTTCATCGCTATTTGATGAACCATTGTTGTCTTCATGTGTATAATAGCTCTTCTTACTTACATTTTGTTTTCTTTTCCATTTAGTTGGTTCCCTACCTTTATCAATCTTATCTTTATGAGGACATTTCACTGCATAATAACTGACTCTTCCACAAGAAAAGCATTTGAAAGGTAGTTTACCTCTGAATCTTCCAGAACCCTGTTGAAGGTTCTTGACAAAGTTTGTTTCTTCCTCTCCTTCTGAAATGTGTCCCGATTCATTGAGCTCTTCTCTTCTTGAAGCCTTGAATTCAGCTTCTCTCATATCTGATGGACCTCCTTTTCTCATTTCAACAGCAGTTAGGATTTTGTGCAGCTGTGTCATAGTCATACTCTGAAGATCATGCTTTTCTTCTATGGAAGAAACCTTTGATTCAAACATAGAAGACAAGGATCTTAAAACCTTTTCAACTAGAGTAACTTCTTTTATCTCTTCACCCAAGTTTTTCATGTGATTAACAATCTCATATATACAAAGGAAGTAATGAGCTATACTTTCATCATTGTGCATTTTGAGAGTTTCATATTAAATTCTGAGAGATTGTAGTTTTGCACATTTTACTTGATTGTCTCCCTCATGCTTAGAACGATCTTGTCCCATATTTCCTTGGCCATTTTTAGCTGCATAACCTTGACAAATTTTGATTATGATAGACTCCCCAAAAGTGTATTGACACTCTTGCCATTTGTTTCATATTGCTTTTTACCTACCGTATCTGTATGAATTGCTGATGGAAAGGTATATCCTCCTTCCATAATTTCCCAAACATCTGTTCCAAGAGGTTGAAGATAGGTTTTGGTTCTTACCTTCCAATAGACGAAGTTGCTCCCATTAAAGATTGGTGGTCTAATGGATCCCTCTCTTTCGTAGCTTCCCATGATGATATATCTTCCTTCAAGCGATCAAGCTTCTTCTGAAGGACCTACTCTGATTCCAATTGTTGGAAATAATACTGGGGGGGGTGAATCAGTATTAGCAATTTAAAAATATTTCATTTCCATAAACATATTTATATACACTACTTCTGTTAATGCAACTTGTGTGTATACGCAACTGTGTTTAGAGAAACCAACATATACCTTGCAAACTTATCATTTAATTAGTTGATCTTTAATATGTGTATCGAAACCATATAAATAGTAATTATGTGTAGTAAATAGAACAGGAAATCAAACACATGAACACGAGATATAAGGTTGAAACCCAATGTGGGTGAAAACCACCTACTGCAATCGTCTCTATCTTTCTTTCATAAGAAACTTCTTTTTACAAATTTTGTATTGGTGCAGCCTTATACCAGTATGTAGGCTTCTACCTGCAGAAAGCTACAACCTTCTCTCATTCTCCAGCTTTTCTTGGAAGGAAGCTACAACCCCTTTAGCTCTTGTACTAGCTGATGTGTTTACTACTATGTAAGTGCTGATCTACAGAAGGCTACAACCTTCTCTTTTCTTCCAGGGACCACATTTCATAAATTTTCAGATTGGATCCATCAATAACATCAATCAAACATCAAATATATCTGCATAAACCAATCTCCTTTGTACCAACCAATACTGAATCAAGCAATCACTTTTTTGAATGCTGTAACCAGAAAATAGTAACATTAACCAAAACCCAATCTAGAACCCAGAACACTGCAACAGAAAACAGAAGTAGCTAAGATATATTTTATGAGGAATATGCTACTTCAATGTGTCTAACGTACATGCATACGTACTTTTCACAAGGCAAACCTGTGTATACGCTGTTTCGAAATTTCGAGCCAGCATGTATACGCACCTTTGCTATACTGAACCTACGTACAGATTTGTAAAAGATGATTTAACCTTTACAACTATTCAGAGATCAGTTATACCCATATCATCATATTTATAGATTATGACATGCGCCAATTATTCAGATAAAATATCAAAACCACATAAAGATACTTCTCTTCAAGCCTTAAGATCTTGACCCATCAATAGAACTTATCCTTCTTCAAGCGCTCAGGTTCCTCCTTAATTTAGATCCAACTATGCACCATAACCCAATGACCAGTATTCTAGATCTTGCTCTTCATTAGATATTCAATTCTTGAGTTCCTTTGCCTAATGATCTCCTCCTCCTTTTATAGTCTTCGGCCTTAAAACCATGGTCCAAAACCACTTATAATCAACACCTTGGACCAAATACCTAGGGTAAACACTTCGTACAAGATACCTTGGACCAATACCATAGTTCAAAATACCGTGGACCAAATAACATGGACCAAAACCAAGTTTTCCAACATGTACGTGCTTTTCCTTGCGTGAAAGTTCATGTATACATATACACACCTTTTGGTCTGTGAACCCACATGTATACACAGCTTGGTTAAGGAGAACCTGTGTATACCTCTTTTCCTTCATTCTAAGAGCTTGAACTATGATTTGATATCTGACTAAGTTTCCATCAAGGACAACACCTGTGTCATAGCGCCAAGCTTGTGTCATAATGCCAACAAAAAACTAAATTGTAATTGAAAATTGGTTGACTATTTGACATGACAGGACTATAAAAGTAAAATAAAAGCATCATCTGATCAAATAAGCCTCATGGCCTTCTCCTTTGGCTTCAAACTCCTATGATAGCCACTTATATACTGGAACATAAAAATAAACGGTATGTACAATGGTGGTGAGAATTTGTAGAAATTGTTTCAAACATGGTAGTGCTTGAGAAGACTGCCATTGATCGCTCCTCCTGAATAATCTTCTCAGTTCATTTCCTCCAATAGAAAAAAATTCTTTCCTTCGAAATATGAAATTTTATATGGTCCCTTCCACAAATTTTTAAATTTTCCATGTTTTCCTTTTTCTTCATTTCTTGCATCCCAACGATGAACCACATCTCCCAAATTGAAAGTGTCTTCCTTTGTCTTGCGATCACAGATCTTTTTTATTCTTTCTTGAAGTTTAGAAGTGTTTTGAAAACCCTCCTCTCTAGTTTATCCTTCGCTACATATCATTGGTTTCAGTGTCCAATTCCTATAGAATTTTCATGGTAGGGACAACAAGAGATGAAGGAAAAACTGTGTCAACCCTGTACACCAACTGAAAAGGAGACATACCTATTGATTTCTTAGTACTAACTATGTCTACCCATAGAGCATTAATGAGTTTTTTGTGACAATTCTTCTTATTGACTTCTAAAACGTTCTTGATGATGTTTATTAAATATTTCTTGGAAGATTCGGCTAGACCATTCCCCTGTGGATGATAAGCAGTGGAATATCCCAATACAATATGGTACTTAGTACAAAACTACACCATTCTTTTTTTATTTGAAAGTAGTGGAATTATCAATGATTAATTTCTATGAGCAGCCAAACCTATAGAAGATATTAGATTCAATAAATTGAATGATGATAGAATTAGTAGCTTGCCTGGTTGGGATCTCCTCAATCCATTTTGTAAAGTAGTATGTGGTTGTCTAAATCCATTTGTCTAGTGTTGATGATGAAGGATGGATCTCGCCAATGAAATCAAGACCCCATTGTTGGAAAGGAGCTGTGATTGAAATGGGTTGCAATGGTAATGGAAAAAGTTTTCTTTTTCCTTGGAAACTATGACATTCATGATAGCTCATCACTATTTTATATTCATTAGAAAAGAGAGTGGGCCAACTATCAAAATATTATTTTCTATAGTCTTCCAGAAGTGATGGCCACTGTAGAGCCTTGAACCTGTACCTTCCCACACACCTCTCAGCCTTCTTTTCCCATTCATTTCCTCCTTTTCCCACTCATGTCATCCACCTAGTTGATTAAATCATTTTATTCTAGGGCTTTTTACATGATTTTCTAACTATGCTAAGTGACTGTTGTTTGGTTTAGAATTTTGGTTCAGTGTGCTGCGTTTCCGCAGCCAACACAGGTTTCCGCAGCTAATCCAGGTTTCTACAGCCAACACAGGATTCCACAGCTGTTTTATTAAACGATATGTTACAGGTGTCCTCCGAGAAGATGAGCCACATGGGCAAGTTCCAGGGGTCGAGGACATGGTACGTGTCCCTCCAGATCACCCAGAACAACCATAAAAGCCCGCGGTCAACGAGGAGGCAAATACCGGTCAACAGAATTGTTCAGCGGTGGCACGGCTCTGCGTTGCTCTGTTTTTGGGCACGTGAAGCTAGGTGGCATCATCAACAGCCATATTCCCCGGATTGAATGAACACAATGACAGTTACCTAGATCCGAGGACGCAGAGGATTCAAGTGTTTTAAATAGCTGGTTGAATAGCATAGATTTCGTTAAAGTAGTTTGCTTTTCTCCTTATAAATAAAGCATCCTTGAACGCTGTAGAGTTAGTCATTTGGTAATCATTTTGTATGTAATTCTGAGCTCCCCACTGTACTTTACATTTGCCGTTAATACATGAGAAGGTTGTTTTACATTTAAGCGTGTAACTGCTCCTTGAACCGGCTGAAGTAGCTAGAGGGCCCCTGTTTGCTGAAGCCCTGTACAGTAACCTTTAATTTCCAACATTTCTTTTTCTTGTTTCATGTATAATAGCTGTACAGATGTCTTTTAATGGCTGTGTTTTTATTTCTTTTCAACATGTATATTAGATCTACATAAACGTTGATTTATGTTGATTTACATTTCTACACTTTTATGTTCATGACTGATCAGTGTGTTATGCAGGTTTCTTAGGCAAGCCCGGGACAGTTTTCCTTCTTTTCTTTTCATAACTAGTGGCATGCGTGATCGTCTTGTCTATGTTGCTGACATTCATTGTTTTGCAGTTTTGATTTTCCTTACTGTCATTTCTTTAGCTTGCAAATTTACTTTCTGCTCTTAGATATCAAGTTGTTCATCTATTGATGGTTCCTTTTCCATAATCAAATAACTTTATTGGGAGCCAAAATATCATTTAGTATAGCTTGATTTAGTTTGCTTTAGAACTCACATTACTTGACTTGTTCATAACTGTTTCTTACATGATAAATTCAGCTGAAAGGCCAAGGTTAAGAAAAAGTTAAAGTATTGTGACTAGTCTTTTATGTAGTTTCACTTAGATTTCACATTGCTTAACATTTCATGGTATCTTTTCATAGAGATGATTAAGTTGAAGAGTTGAAATAGTGTGAGATAGTTGTTCTTACTTTTAGTTGGATTTAATGTAGATTCATTTTCATTTCAGCAGCAGAGATACTGGGCCGATGTCATTACTCTTTTATTTGATGTCTTTATTTTCGTTTAAGAGTTGATTTTATTGCAATTGTTGTTCAAGATTTCTTGTAGAATACTCTTTAAGTTTTGAGAAATCATTTAGAGATCACCACAATCCACATTTCACTTGATTTATTACACTTCCATCACATCACAGTAGGAAAGATACATTTGAAAACAAACTAAAAAATTAAAAACGACAAAAGACTAGAAAACGGTTATCTAAGTACAGATAGTACACCTCACTTCATCAGCTTACGAGCCCCGGGTTGACATTTAAAAGTTGCAATTTAGACTTCACTAAATTGACCAAACATTTTGGCGCCGTTGCCGGGGAAGTGAAATTAGGTAGCCAATTTCTAAAAAAAAAACAAGAAAATTTCAAGGAAGGAAAATTGATAACCTCTCAAAGTATGCTCTCCTCTTGCACTTAATGTGATCTGGAGGATGAGAAAAGAGAAAGTTATTGGTTTAGTAGTTTCTTGATTATGCTCTCTTCTTGCACCTAGAGTGACCTGGAAGATCAGAAAGAGAATTATTAGCCCGACTTGAAGAAAAATAAAAAAAAAATGACATGCATAGAGCAAGAGATTCTAGGGGAAGGTTTTTAGCTAGAGCCAAAAGTTTGATTTTTACAACTCCATCTACTTCAAGGAATAGACAAGAGACACTTCAAGGAATAGACAAGAGACACCTCCATCATCTCCAACTTACACTCCTAGCCCTAGGATTCCTGGAATTCCAGAGGTAGGAGCCGACTCTCCCATACCTTCCATCGAATCTGAACTAGAAAGAGATCCTTTCCTTCCTTCTCCAGAGAGACAAATTGTAATAGAAGAAGTAGAATCATCTGAATAAGAGGGAGAAATTCCTTCTCATACACCCTTAGTAGAGGAACCAGAAGACTCTGAAGTCTCCAAGGAAACTATCATGACAGAGGAAGGAGAAACTGGATTTGGTAGAGGTAGAGGTAGAGGAGGAGGAGGAAACAATGGAGGAGGTAGAGGTAACATTGGGGGAAATAGGGATGGGGATAACTCATTCGGGTTTCCTATAGTTGATGAGGACTCCCGAGCCACAATGAAAAACATCTCACCATCTGTCCTCCCAAACTTCCATGGGTTTAGGAATGAGGACCCTGAAACATTTCTTAGTTTGAGGTAGTGTGTCGAACTTATGATTATCTGGAAGACTCTCAAAAACTAAAACTGTTTCCTTCAACATTGAAAGGAGCAGCCTTGAAATGGTTCATGGGATTACTCACTCAATCCATTAGGTCTTGGAATGATATGAGACAAGCAATTTTGGATAGGTACCTGGACTATTGTATGCCCACCAATCACAAGGATGAGGTATTTAAAATGGTGCAAAGAGAAGATGAAAACTTGGAGGATTTACTTGAAAGATTTCAATACAACCTGAAAAGAGAAAAAATGAGTAACTTAGATGAGGAGACCTTGAAAGCCCTTCTATTAAAAGCCATTAGGGATGAATGGATAGATATTTTGAACATGATGGGAAAAGGAGACATATCTCAACTTCCACTTCATGATATAGCAGAGCTATGTGTCCATCTCTCAAGGGGGAAATCTAAAACTCAAAAAGGGCCTAGAGATCCTTCTCTCATCAGAGCAAACAAATCTGCAACTGGATCAGTAAGTAGGGCTGAGATTGGAAACATGCTTGATGAATTCAAAACTGACATCTTAGGGAGTCTTAGTGAGCAACTAGACACCCTTAAGATTCACAATAAGCAGAAAGCAGAAGCTGAGGCTTTGGCCATCTTTTGCCCAAAGTGTAGGAAGAAACATGCTCTAAGGGAATGTCCCTTGGATGCAAAAGTTGTAGAAACATGTGTAATTTGTTCAGAGAATCATGAGACCAAGTATTGTCCTTCAATTCCTGGGCTCAAAGCTGTCTTTCAAGAAGATCCAAATACAATCGAATCTCTCTGTTTTGTTGCAAGGAGACCTTGGCAGGGGCAACAAAATCAAGGGTTTAGCAACTCTATGAACTTTCAACCCCCACCAAATTGGAATCCTTGGCAACAACCTTGGTCCCAACCTCAAAATCCTTTTCAATCAAGGGTACAAGGTATGCAAAATCCTTATGGGAGATTTGCTCAATTTTACCAATATCCCCCATGTTTTCAAAACCAACAAGCTCCACAACTTCCAAATCAAAATCCACAACTATCATTGCCATTTCCACAACAACAACAACCTTCTCAACAGAATCCAAATTCTCAACTCTTGCTTCCATTCCAAAAGAAGTCAAATCAACTTCCTTCTCAGCCATTGCCAAACCCCAATAATAAAAACCCTCAAAATGCTTACATGATGGAAGGTCAACAATTTCCTACCTATATGATTGTTCCTCTCAATGAAGTACAACTCAAATCAGGTAGAGTCCTAGATAAGCCTTCTATAAATGCTCAAAAGTAAAGCATTTTTGAGGAAGATTCTCTTGAAGCTAATAAGGGTTCTGAAGCATCTCTTCAAAACCCAAACACTCAAAAAGAAAAAGAAAAAGAATTAACCCCCACAACTCCCATAGTTGAGCAACCTGCATCTTTATCCACACCTCCTTTTCCTGAAAGATTACAAATTGACAAAGGAGTGGAAAAACAAATTTGGTTGCCTGACTATAATTTTCTAGATGAATTGAAGAATGTCTGTATCAAGATTCCCTTGTTACAAGCCATTAAAGAGATTCCTATTCTAGCAAAAACAATAAAGGAGTTGAGTCTTAAAAGACCAGGAAGGAAACCAAGAGATACCAGAAGAATCCACCTGGTAGGGAAAATTGCAGATATCATGATGGGAAAAATTACTATGCAGAAATATGTAGATCCCGGTAGTCCAATTGTCAAAACACATATCAATGGGGTAGAAATGCCAAATACTTTGATTGATTTAGGGGCTGCTATCAACATCATGAGTAGACAGACTATGGAACAGCTAAAACTTCTTAATCTTCTTTTTACACCTACTTTACTGCAACTTGCAGATCGATCAATTATCAAACCAGATGGTGTATTAGAAGACATTCCAGTCTCCTTAGACTCTTGGGAATATCTAGTCAATTTCATGATTTTAACTCCCAAGAGTAATCTAGGAGGACATCCTCTTATTTTAGGAAGACCTTGGCTAGCGACAGCTGATGCTTTTATCAGTTGTAAGTCTGGGGATATGTATATTTCTGATGGTAATTCGACAAAGAAGTTCAATCTGTATCCTCTAGCAAAAGCAATTACATAAATAGGAGATAATGAGTGGGTTGATGATGAAGATACTATACAACCTGTCTTTACCATTTCTGAGATCAGTGAAGATAGTCAAATTCTGAACACATTAGAAAACTTTGAACCATCTTCAGAATATGACCACACACAATTTCAGTTGGATTCTAACATTGAGTGTCAATCATCTATACAAATGTCTCTTTTCTCTATGGAAGAGTTTGGTAGTTCTGCCATTGAGATTTTTCCAGGAAAAACATTGAATATCAACAGAAACTTGGAAAAATCACAACAAGAAGAGCTAACCAAAATCTTGCAAAAACATTCTACTGCATTTGCATGGGAGTGTAATGATATGAAAGGTATTGATCCTAAGACTTGCATTCATCACATCTACATTGAGGAAAACAGTAGACCAATCAGACAACCTCAAAGAAGGATGAATCCAAACCTTAGGGAGATAGTGAAAGAAGAGCTCCAAAAGTTACTTAATGTAAACTTCATTTACCCCATTTCAGATAGCCGGTGGGTTTCCCCTTTGGTTATAGTACCTAAAAGAATGGTAAATGGAGGGTTTGCATTGATTACAGGGAATTGAACAAGGCAACTTTGAAGGATCACTTTCCTTTACCCTTTATTGATCAAGTATTAGATACTTTAGCAGGCAAAAAGTATTTCTCATTCTTGGATGGTTTTAGTGGTTACAATCAAATTCAGGTAGCACCTGAAGATCAGGAAAAGACCACATTTACCTGTCCATGGGGAACTTTTACTTACCGAGTACTTCCTTTTGGATTATGTAATGCACCCGCAACATTTCAAAGGGCAGTACTAGGAATCTTTTCTGATCTAATTCATGATTGTGTAGAGGTCTATATGGATGATTTTACAGTTTATGGTAATTCATTTGAAGAGGCATTAGAAAATTTGGAAAAAGTCCTTATAAGATGCAAAGAAACAAATCTTTCCTTAAGTCATGAAAAATGTTTTATGATGTTTACTGAAGGGATTGTTTTAGGACATCATATTTCAGGAGATGGAATTAAAGTTGATAGATCAAAAGTTGAAGTCATCTCCAAGTTACCTATTCCAAATTGTCAAAAAGATGTTAGAAGTTTTCTTGGATTTACTGGATATTATAGAAGATTTATTGAAAACTTCACCAAGATAGCATCTCCACTCTTCAAATTACTTACAAAAGACTGTGGATTCAATTGGGATCCTGACTGTCAATCTGCATTTGAAACTTTAAAAACAAGAATTTCTGAAGCACCCATTTTGAGAGAGCTAAATTGGAAACTTCCTTTCCATATTTCCACAGATGCTTCAGATACAGCTCTAGGAGCTGTGTTGGGTCAAAAGGATTTAATTCCTTATGCCATTTACTACACTAGTAAAAATTTGACTCCCACTGAGTTAAATTATACTGTGACTGAAAAAGAGTTCTTAGTTGTTGTGCATGCAATTAACAAGTTCAGACATTACATAACTGGCTATGAAACTTTTGTCCATACTGATCATTCTGCAATTAGATATCTCATGAACAAACCTGTTACTAATGGCAGAGTTACAATATGGCTTTTACTTTTACAAGAATTCAATATTACTGTGTTAGATAGACCGGGAAAACAAAATACAACAGCTGATTTCTTGTCTAGAATCCAAAATACTAACGAAGATTCTCCTGTAGAGGATAAGTTTCCAGATGAATATTTGTTTGCAGTAACCACTAAAACTCCTTGGTATGCAGATATTGCTAACTATTTGGTTACAGGGAAGCTACCTCCACACTTATTTCCTAATGAGAAAAGGAAAATCATTCAGGAGAGTTCAAAGTATTCATGGATTTCTAATGAATTGTTCAAAACAGGGCTAGATTGTGTGATCAGAAGATGTGTTCGGGAGGATGAAATGTCTGACATCCTTAAGGCATGTCATGATGAACTGTGCGGTGGACACTTTGCTGACAAGAGGACTGCCTATAAAATCCTTTCTTTAGGATATTATTGGACTTCTCTCTTCAAAGATGCAAAACAATATGTTAGAAGGTGTGACAGCTGCCAAAGAATTGGGAGACCAACTCTTTCAAATGAAATGCCATTACAGCCACAGGTACTCATCGAACCCTTTGAAAAATGGGCTTTAGATTTCATTGGACTTATTAATCCACCATCTAGACAAAAGAAGTATATATTGGTTTGCACTGATTATGTTACTAAATGGGTAGAAGCCAAGGCATTGCCTTCTGCCACTGAAAATTCAGTTGTTCAATTTCTTTTTGAGGATATTTTTACTCGTTTTGGTGTCCCAAGAGAAATTGTGACAGATCAGGGAAGTCAATTTACATCTAACTTGATGGAGAAGCTGATGGAAGAATACAAAATCAAGCACAGAAAATCTACTCCATACCATCCGCAAGCAAATGGTCAAGTGGAATCCACAAACAAAGTTCTTGAGAGCATCATCACCAAGACTGTTCATCTCCACAGAAGAGATTGGGCAGAAAGGCTTCCTGAAGCCTTATGGGCCTATAGAACTACATGGAGGAACACAACAGGACATTCTCACTATGAACTTGTTTATGGGAAAGAAGTCCTGCTCCCCATTGAGTTTCAAGTCAAGAAATTCAAGATGGCAGTTCAGTTGGGGATGAATCTATCAGAAGCCCAAAAGCACAGAATGGAGCAGCTGAATGAGCTAGATGAAATAAGACAAGATGCAATTTTAAGGACTGATCTAGTTCAGCACCAAAGAACTAAGTGGCATGATAGATATATCAAAGAGAGAAAGTTTCAAAAGGGAGATTGGGCGTTACTATTTGATTCCAAGTTTAAAGACTTCAAAGGAAAATTTCAGACTCATTGGCTTGGACCATATGAGATTGATGAAGTCTTTAGCAATGGAGCAGTTCGAGTCAAGACAATTGATGAGTTTCAAACTCCTCTCATTGTGAATGGCCACCGATTGAAAATTTATCATAAGCCACTCTCAAAAGAGGACTTTGTCAAAATGTTTCAAGAAAATTCTGCAATGAGGCTGGTGGAGAAGAATTCTTCTCCTCCACCAGCCTAATCTTTGTTTCTTTCAGTTGAAAAAAAAAAAAAAGAGGAAAAAAGAAAAAATATTTTGTATAAGCCTGAAAACCAATCATAGATTAGCAGTCTTATACAGAGAATGTAGAGTGAAAATCAGGGACACCTGACACTCTATATTTTCCAAAAAAAAAATCTCTCTCCCTTTCCATCTTCACTTCACCTCACTTGTCATTTCCATCTTCACCTCCATCTCATCTTCATCTCCATTTCACTTCACTCCACTTCATTTCCATTTCATTCCATTCCATCAATAAAAGTCCTTCTCAGGACTATTTCATTCAGTTAGTCCTTTTTCTAACTAAATTTGTGCAGTTAAAGGGGTGTTGTCTCAGTTTCCGTAGCTGGGAACCGTTTCCGCAGCTAGCACCAGTTTCCGCAGCTCGAAATGATTCCGCAGCCAGCATCACTTTGTCTCTACAGCAGCACTCTGTTTTCAAAAGAAAATCACAGTCAAAGGTTAGCATCATCATCATCAAGGGCAGTAAAGATATGAGGTACCTTCAAGATCAAAAAGCAATAATGGATCAGAAGCCTTAATCAACAAATGGCAAACTTCCAAAGGTATGATCAAAATCTATACCAAATAACAATTTAATGTCATTGTATGCATAGTTATTAGATCATGGAAATTCCACTAAATACAATGATTTGATACGGCAAGATCCATATCACTCCTCTTCCACGATGATAATCCATCCACCTCATTCCTTTCTAACGATTCCATAATCACTATTAATTCAAACTCGAAATGGGGCTGCTCTTTCATTTATTGGTCGTACGTAGAAGAAGTGACCTACTGTACTACGGCTCTCCTCCACCATAACTTCCGCAGCCAACGTTGACACGTGGCGTAAGCCAACCGATTTGAAAGGACTCATCCGTTATACTGCCCATTTGACACTCCACTTCTACATGCATTTGATGCTAAACCCGTGACTGTTATTTACCTCGTGCTCATACCATTCTCTACTCTCCATTTCCGCTGCAACCTCCATAGCTTTGCTCTAAACCCTGATTACAGCCACTACATATGCTTTGCATTTCGACTACGGCCACTCCACTTACCTCAAGAATCCCGTAATCAGCTCGTTTTTCCCTTAAACGTCCACATACAGTAAAATTTTCAGCCGGGGTTGAAAGCCGAGAATGGGAAAGTTACTCCGAGCCGAACCTGAGGGCCCAAAATACCTGGAGGGGTATCCGCAAACGAAGGAGTCATTGAAGAAAGCAAAGTGGCTGAATTTTATTCAAAAGTTCAGAGGTTATAATAAGGAAGTCACTAAAGCTTTTGCTCGATCCTTCAATGGACACGTAGTGGAGGTAGGGGACTTGAAATTCACAATAACAGAGGCCACAATCGCAGCAGCAACCAGTTTACCACAGCAGGGAGACAGATGGTTTAAAAACAGAGGCCTGGATGATCAAGGATGGAAAGTCATGCTTAAAAACACAAGTATGGATACTTCTATATTTACTAAGGGAATTCCTGTGCATGTAATCAAAGAGGAATGGTCTGCGCTGTTATTACTTGTTCAGAAGTTTATTACATGCGAAGGTCGTTTTGGCACCATGTATATGTATCATGCAAGGATTATGATGAATTTTATGGAAGGCCATGCCCTTAATTTACCTTACTTTTTGTTAGCAAGTCTGAAGAAAATGAGCTCTGTTGTCCAGAAACATGTAGGCCATATTGAATCCCACCTTTATCATCACGAGCTCATCAAAATTCTCATTGAGGATCAATTGAAAAACAATAACGATACTTGGGAAAAAATTTTGATCAGAAATCACTTCCAAGAAGTGACTGAAACCTCTGCCAGCAGTTCCCCAAAAATCCCAAAAAGAAGTAGGAGGAGAGAAAGAAATGTTATAGCCCAAGACCTTCCTACAGTAGACACTCAGGAAACTGTTCATGAGGAAAAAGAAGAGGGAACTAGAAATAAAAAGCAGAAAAAGGACAAAGGTAAAGTAACTATTCAAGAGACATATCCATCCCCTGAACCATCTGTAGAAGAAGAGTCTCAAACTTTGGCAGAAAGGTTAGCCCATCTCCAAACTGCTGCCTCAGCAAAGAAACAAAAAGAAAAACAGAGTGCCCAGAAAGAGAGCACTAGTCCACATGTGAGGAGGAGCAGTAGGCTCAAAGGAAAGAAAGTGACCCAAGAAAAAAAATCACATTTTATTGATTTAGGTGAAGGAACACCTGAAAAAGGTCCAGCTCAGCAAGACATTGAGGCAAGTCCTCCACGTGAGGAAAGTCCTTTTCAGCTGGAAAGAGAAAACAGTCCTCCTTTTCAAGAATTTGAGTTCAGGCCGAGACAAACACCTGAGGTAGATTCCACCCAGCAAGAAGCATATAACTACTTAGAGTCCTTGGAACGATCAGTTGCAGGACCAAGCACTACCTTGCCACTTGATGCACAAGTGCAGTCTTTAAAACAGGAAGTGTTTGAGCTACAAGTCTTAAACAGGCACATTAAACAAGAAAATGAAGCATTGAAAGAGCAAAGTAAGGTGGACAAGATTGTCCATGACAATACCATGCTTCACTTAGTGTTGTTGGGAAAAGTATCCAATACAGAATGACCCTATCCCACTCTAAGGGTGATAGTACCTCAACAACAATCAAAGCAAAGCTATTCAAGATTACTTCTTTATGAGATGTAAGAGAGAGGAGAAAGAGATTCACTAACCGTTGTCTTCCGCTAATGATTGATCCGATCTCCCCTCTTTGCTGCTTGCTCCCAGCTCCTTACTCTTTCACTGGCCCAGCTACACAAAGATCCTGTAAAAGCACAAGAAAAGGAAACTACAAGAAGCATACATCCATAATTGATTCAAGGATTAGAATAAATCAAATATACAAGCATCAATACGCCACAGAGACACATGCATATAGAAGAACCTCAAATGCTTTATTAATGGAAGAAGTAAAGTTCTGAGAGTGTTACAACCATAAGAGGCCCAATCCAGCAACACCTCCCAGCAGAAAGAAATCTCCTCTTCACCTCCTTCAAAGCAATCACCCAATAGTTCTATACTCAAACCAACAGCACTTCCTTACATTCATAAGATTCCAGCCACCCTAGACCTCATGAGAGAGCTCTATATATAGGAGATTTGGAGAAAGGATGAGTCAGCTTGAGTTTGGCATGAAGCTGACTAGTGTCCTCTCCCACTTCAGTTATACTTCAGTTCTTGAGTCCACTTGGAGTTTCTTGCTTCCACTTGGAGATCTAGATCCTCTTACTCATCACAAGGTGAATTCCCTGATCCAAGTGTCATTTTGGAAGCTTCCTGGGCATTTGACACCTTGCAGAATGACTGTGCCACTTGGCCAATCTCGCCCAGCGCAGGTAGCCTTCATTAGATTTGACATTCAGCGCAGGTACAGAGTGGAGTAGTTGACATTCAACGCAGATGCTCAGTGGAGCAGTTGACATGATCCAGAATTAGCTTGTTTTTGAGTGTTTTCAGGTGGAGAACTGATTTTTAGTGCTGTGGTTTGCTGACCTTGTTCCTCTAGGGGTAGGAACAACATGTTTAGGGACTTTGGATCCCTTAGATTATTGACATTTCATGTTTCATGCTGTAAGGCACAAAAATGTCTATAACAGTTGCCCCCTAAAGTATGAGGTCGTTTATCGGGTGAAATGCTTTATCAGGAGGATCCGAAGTTCATTCAATCGCTGAGAGGCGCCCTGTAATAAAATACAATACAATACATTATTTCTCATTCTGCTTTCATGATCTAGCTGAGGCGGGCATTCCCATGCTCAGCTTTATAAATTCATTTTGGTACATAGAACAGACGATCGTCTGATGGTAGACTGATAATTCTGCTGAAATTATCATCCTTTGAGTAGGATGATCATCTGCTGCAATGATGTACATAACAAATGTCTTTATATCCTGAATATATATCGCAGCCCGGATGGATGAAACTAGATACGGGGTCTTCAAACTCGTTCGATCTTCACTCTAAGTACAAGTCGATCCATGTGAGAATTGTGCTGAAGTCGAACATGGAAAGACATCGCTTGATTACCGGTCAATAATGTAAACCGTTAACAAGCGCGAGAGGAATCACCAATAATGACAATGACCCTCAAGGTACTGCAGTACAATTCACGTGGTGTGAATAAAGGACTTGGCGTTGAACACCACGCAAAATCTTCTGGTCGAAGGTCATTGACGTATACCTGTCGCCGGAAGTGAGAAACTTGCCATTGAGGCATGCAAGCTTCAAAGTACTGAGGGGGTTGTTCCTAGATCAACTTCTTGGATAATGAGCTGAAGTCGACAAGAAGCGATCCGTCAAAGGAGGGCCTTAATGAATACCACATCAGTGACACGGAACGGAGCTAATGATTTTAGTGGAGGTGAAAACAATCTGTGAAATATGATTCAGGGTGGCGATCATGGGTGGATGAAGGATAATGTATGGCAGTGGATGGGACACGGTTGACTCTTTCTGAACAACATCTCTTGAACATATAACGACACCGATGTGATGGATCGGTAGCATTACCCCAAATGTGGATGGTTTGGCGAATACCATGGTGATGAAACCGGTGAATGAAACAACCCAACCCGATGTGATACGGAGGACAAAGTGTCATGTTGAAGAGCGACTTGCTACCATTAAAGCTTCGAGGTTCTCCCAATTTTTCCCCAGTCATTTCTGACCAGTACCTCTTTATTTTTGTCAAGCTTGAGGAGGATAACATATGCTTGTTCTATAACCTGCCCTTCGGGCAAGCCCATCACTATGTTTTAATGAGCTTAGCGATAGGGAAACTCGTTCTTGTCTAAAGACAAGTTTGTCGCTATTTAATCATTTTAACGAGTCTAACGACAAGGAAAACTCAGTCCTTTTCATTTTTAGAGAGTCTGAAAAGGTACAGAAAGTCAACTCCAAAATTCCTTTTTCGTCATCTAATCCCTTAAGTCCAAAAAAGTATAAAACAATACAGAAGGGATGAGTTTTCGATAACTTTAACGAGCCGAATAAAACAAGCGCTCGACCTTTTTGTGCAATAATCCCTCAGGTCCAAAAAGATTAAAATCTAGAGGAGTGATAGCTCTTCCGGTCCTTTTAACGAGCTGGAAGGCCAAAACTCGGCAAACTTTTCATATTTTACGAGTCAGATGAAAAGAGCTCAAAGAAGACTCGTCTTTTGAGGAACGAGTGATAAACAGGGATAGCAGCAGATTCTAGGTACAGGTTGGAATTTTCCAATCACGGCAGTGTCACAAGGATGGCTAAGTGAAATCACTCTTCGCAACTGTTCCTCAAAATGGGTAAACAATCATATGGGGGTGAACGATCGGCCAAATGGAGTGGAGGTGGCAAGTGCAAACACGACCAAGGCTTTTTATGGCTAATAAATTTACGATCACAATGGTTATTTACCGGAATAGGTTCATTTTTTAATGAGCTTAAACTCTGGGGGAAACTCTTGCTCACGCTTTTCTATTTTTTAACGAGCATAAATTCCGCGGTAAAACTGCTCGATCTTATGTTTATTTTTTAACGAGCATGAACTATGTGCTAAAACTGCTCGGATCTCGCTTTTCTATTTTTTAACGAGCATAAATTCCGCGGTAAAACTGCTCGATATACCAGTCATAAGATAAGAAATGTCTCCTGTGAGATAGCTATTTTTTATGGAGCTTTATCTCACGAAGCTATGCTCCTCATATCCTTTCTTTATGCAAGTTTGGAAACGGCTAATCCTACGAGTTTAAAGGGTTAGACCTACAGGTTTAAAGGGAGGACCTACAAATTTAAAAAATAAATAGTCGTCCCTTGCTTGCACTCCAAAAGGTCGCATGCCCCCAGGTATAAAGTACAATTTCAAGGCTGCCCCTACTTATCCGCTAAAACATTTGTTTTAATGGGTGAGGCTTGCCTCTTTCTAGTTACCCAAAGACGGTTCTATTTGCTGCCGCAAATCAATCTCTTTCTTCGGCAATGTCTACCGAAATAGACAAGGGTGAATGACTCTTTGTCAAACAAGTAACCTTGACAAAAGAATCCTGTTCTAGAACAACCCCTCTTCCTTCCACGGACAGGGTACGGACTAGTCATATTCTTTCGCGGAAATTCTACCTTATACCCAAGGTTTCCTCTGCCCAAAGCAGACCAGGATGCATGCCCCCTGGGTTCCAGTCCTATCTTTCCGAATCACTCGCATTCATCGGGAAGGAGGACTGGGGGTGGAGACATTTCTTGGGTGAATAGACCATTGAGGGTTGGTATGTGACTATTTGCGATGCGTGATCCCGGAAATGAAAGTTGGTCTACGAGCTTGACCATTCTTCCTTCGTGTGGAAAACACATTACTCTAAAGAGTGAGGAGACTATAGCTCCCATGCAATATATATAGTCTCGTCCAAGCAGTAGGTTATAATCCAAGGGTCCTTGAACAACCATCACGTTCATCTGAACGGTCTTCCCTTTCAACGTAACAGGTACATTGGGGAGGATCCCTAACGGTCGACTGGTTCCTTTATCAAAACCTGAGAGATTTCTTATCTTAGGAAAAAGCTCTGGGGAACCCAGTGCTTTCCAAGCAATAGAGGAAAGGATACTCACAGATGCCCCTTCATCAATGATAGTTCCAGCCATTACCATTCTATAAATTTGGACTATGATTCTGAATGGTATACTGGCTGGTAACCGGGGTCTGCCTAGTTGGTTCCAATCAAAGGACACAACCAGGTTGCTTGGTGGTGGGACCGAATACACGGCCGGATATGACCCTGACGATGTTCCTTCCTGCGATAAAGGAATGGGCGCATTGCCCTGATGCTCATCAGAGTCGGTGTTGATGAAAAGAATCTGGACGGTGTCATCCTTATTCTCTTCAGTGAGGGTGTCATTTGAAGATGAAACTTCATTGACGGTGTCATTTGAAGATGAAACCTCTGAAGGCGGAACCGGGTCAACTGCCGTTTCGACCTTTAGACTTTCGTCTGGTCTGGATTCAGTAGGTTCATTTCCAATGACTGACACTTCAGCTGACCACTTGAGCGGGCCAGCTGTATTTTCAACCAACGAAGGACTTGGCACGAGTTTTTTGAATCCAGGAGGAAGTCTCAACGGTGAAACCGGGTGATCTTCCAAAACTCTCTTCGCTTCGTCTAAGAAGGGACAACGGTGGATGGCGTGATTGCCTTCACACAGTCTACAGGGGGATCTTGCTCCCCCTCTTTGTCTTGAACCTTCACTTTCGCTGGTTGACGGTAAGCAATCAACATGGCTATCAGAGGTTGATGCCCCCGAATTGTGCAAACGAGGGGACCAGTCCCTTAGTATCCGGGGAATATAGGGACAATCTCTATGGAAGTGGTCTCCTCTACATATGACACATGGCGATTTAGGTCCAGTCTGTGTTGTGTGTGGATTTTTGTCAGATGTCTTTTGCTTACCCCCAGTCGCCTTAGGCTCCTTCTTCTTCTTCTTCTCCTTCTTCTCCATGGGAGCTTGGCTTTTTCCGGCTCTACCTTGCGAAGATGAAGGATTAGAGGAAGAGTTATAGGAAGTAGAAGGCTGGTGGGCAGCTCTAGACTGATCTAACTGTTGACTCGACTGTTCAGGAACCATGGTGTTCTGAACTACATTGGTTGAGAATAGCCAGATTGGCAGGCCAATTGTCAGCCCTAGAAGCAACAATGTGGCCATGTGGGGCGCACCAACTTCTCCCCAAGAGGAGAAAGGACTAGGATTTCCATCCTGTGGAATTCCTTGGTTGGGGCGTTCCATGTTCTCAACCTGCAGATCAACGCGGGAATAGAAGGTGATTATGTTCCGTTTAAAATAAATTTTATAACGACGCTTTAGACACAACTTTATTTTTCACTTTTTAAGAGTCGAGAAAAAGCTAAAGATGACTCTAGTCTCCTTCGATGTTTTAACGAGCCCAAAGTGACAAATGCTCGGATGGAATTTTTCAGTTATAGAGTTTGAAAAAGGCCAAAAGAAACTGCTCTGGAGTTCTAGGCAGAGGGTGTGCCAAACTTTTCGCAAAACCACAGAATACATTTTACGGTACGAGTGGTCGATCTTCGTGAATGCTGTGTTCACTGCATTGCGATCAGTAGGGCGGCCGACACGGTTTCCTATTGGATAAAGGCTTTGTTCCTATAGGGGTCTCCCAATATATACGCGACGGTACGTGGGAGCACAAGTCTGTATTGATACTTATCGCTTCACCGTGGAGGAATCACCCAACCACTCAACGCTAAGATATCACGTTTAACGACGCCGGAACACGTCTCTAGCTTAGACCTCTATGTGTTTGCGTTATGTTTCAATGCGTTGTTATGTAAATTCAATTTATTTTAAGGTTGATCTTGTTTAGCAGTTTGCCTTTATGGATCACCACGAGATGTATGATAACACTCCTAAATGCAGTCTAAGATGATAAGCAAGCTTTTCAATCTTTCAACTTTGAAAATCTTAACTACTGAGGGAAAAGAAAGATAACATCTTTTCACACAGATCATAGAGCACACACTAATGCACTTTTTCCTAAATCAACATGCAAGCTGTCATAATGCACATGCACAATGCAAGTATTTCTTTTCTCTTTCTTAATGTTTGTGCGACACAAAAAGAAAGCTGTT
Source organism: Pinus tabuliformis (assembly GCA_031772625.1). NCBI lineage: Eukaryota > Viridiplantae > Streptophyta > Pinopsida > Pinales > Pinaceae > Pinus > Pinus tabuliformis. The sequence goes on along the minus strand of CM062819.1, from coordinate 1,064,001,507 downwards.
GTATAACTTTGAATTCAATTTCAAGTGAAAGCAAACAAGCTTGTCCAAAATCGAAAGACACCTTAAGATTTACTTGTTTCGACACCAGAAATATATAAATTCAAACCAAATGACGAAAGTAAAAGCTCAATCAGCTATGAACAACAAACAAACTAACTCTTAAGATCAAAACGACACTTTATCATAGGTCTAGATCTAAGAGGTCACAGCAAGACTAGTTCACTTCCGTTATGGGAAACTGTAAATGATACAAGAAATACACAAAGAACAAACACAGTTTCTTTATACAACCGAGGCGGAATAGTGGCAAGGAAAGTTGGTTTCAGATAGGCACATTGACTGGTAACAGGCAGCAAAAACAAGAGTGAAAACAGGGCAAGGAACAGCAGGAAACCCCAGTAGCACAAGGCAAGACTGGTCCAGCGCAGGTGGGACACTATCTGTTTGACCTTCAGCGCAGGTAGCCCCTTCGGGAACTGCGCTGAAATGCAGACAGCCTTCACAGCAGTTGCACTGAAGAACGAAACTTTCGTTTCTCTTGGTTTCCGGGTCACAGATTGCTCAAACATTCACAGTTTTTGGCCAAATCAGAAGCTATCAGTCAAGGACACACTAAGGGATGACAAGGAGGATGAAAATCTATCACTAAGAGCTTATTAGAGTCCTTGTGGATCAGCTCTTCAAATCATAAACTTGCCCAGAAACTGAGCTAGAGTAGCTGCCCTCTACTTTGCATTTGAAAGATCCAAATGCAGTTCGATTCAGTACTCCCTTTGTTTATGAAATGAATAGCAAAAAACACAAACAACCAACAAGATACGATCCCCAGTGGAGTCGCCAATTTGTTGTTGGGAAAAGTATCCAATACGGAATGACCCTATCCCACTCTAAGGGTGATAGTACCTCAGCAACAATCAAAGCAAAGCTATTCAAGATTACTTCTTTATGAGATGTAAGAGAGAGGAGAAAGAGATTCACTAACCGTTGTCTTCCACTAATGATTGATCCGATCTCCCCTCTTTGCTGCTTGCTCCCAGCTCCTTGCTCTTTCACTGGCCCAGCTACACAAAGATCCTGTAAAAGCACAAGAAAAGGAAACTACAAGAAGCATACATCCATAATTGATTCAAGGATTAGAATAAATCAAATATACAAGCATCAATACGCCACAGAGACACATGCATATAGAAGAACCTCAAATGCTTTATTAATGGAAGAAGTAAAGTTTTGAGAGTGTTACAACCATAAGAGGCCCAATCCAGCAACACCTCCCAGCAGAAAGAAATCTCCTCTTCACCTCCTTCAAAGCAATCACCCAATAGTTCTATACTCAAACCAACAACACTTCCTTACATTCACAAGATTCCAGCCCCCCTAGACCTCATGAGAGAGCTCTATATATAGGAGATTTGGAGAAAGGATGAGTCAGCTTGAGTTTGGCATGAAGCTGACTAGTGTCCTCTCCCACTTCAGTTATACTTCAGTTCTTGAGTCCACTTGGAGTTTCTTGCTTCCACTTGGAGATCTAGATCCTCTTACTCATCACAAGGCGAATTCCCTGATCCAAGTGTCATTTTGGAAGCTTCCTGGGCATTTGACACCTTGCAGAATGACTGTGCCACGTGGCCAATCTCGCCCAGCGCAGGTAGCCTTCATTAGATTTGACATTCAGCGCAGGTACAGAGTGGAGCAGTTGACATTCAGCGTAGATGCTCAGTGGATCAGTTGACATGATCCAGAATTAGCTTGTTTTTGAGTGTTTTCAGGTGGAGAACTGATTTTTAGTGTTGTGGTTTGCTGACCTTGTTACTCTAGGGGTAGGAACAACATGTTTAGGGACTTTGGATCCCTTAGATTATTGAAATTTCATGCTTCATGCTGTAAGGCACAAAAATGTCTATAACACTTAGGACTGTGGCAGAAGAAGAATAGAAAGTTGAAGAAAAAGTGTAAGAAGCTGAGCAGGGCATTGATTAATTTGAAGTTCAGGTGTCTAGTCAAGAAACCAAGGACCATTTTGGCATCAAGGAGAAAGAGAAGAAGGATGGATGTTCTTGCAGAAGCATCAGAGCACATGGATTGAGGAAAAGAACTAAGTTTTGGTTGCATGAGGACATGCAACACCTTCACAGTGGGGGTATGTAGAACCTTGAACCTGTACCTTCCCACACACCTCTCAGCCTTCTTTTCCCATTCATTTCCTCCTTTTCCCACTCATTTCATCCACCTAGTTGATTAAATCATTGTATTCCAGGGCTTTTTACATGATTTTCTAACTATGCTAAGTGACTGGTGTTTGGTTTAGAATATTGGTTCAGTGTGCTGCGTTTCCACAGCCAACATAGGTTTCCGCAGCTGATCCAGGTTTCTGCAGCCAACACAGGATTCCGCAGCTGTTTTATTAAACGATATGTTACAGGTGTCCTCCGAGATGATGAGCCACATGGGCAAGTTCCAGGGGTCGAGGATATGGTACGTGTCCCTCCATATCACCCAGAACAACCATAAAAGCCCGCGGTCAACGAGGAGGCAAATACCGGTCAACAGAAGTGTTCAGCGGTGGCACGGCTCTGCGTTGCTCTGTTTTTGGGCACGTGAAGCTAGGTGGCATCATCCTCAGCCACGGAGACAATCTAGAAGCACGAATCCAACAGCCATATTCCCCGGATTGAATGAACACGATGACAGTTACCTAGATCCGAGGACGCAGAGGATTCACGTGTTTTAAACAGCTGGTTGAATAGCATAGATTTCGTTAAAGTAGTTTGCTTTTCTCCTTATAAATAAAGCGTCCTTGAACGCTGTAGAGTTAGTCGTTTGGTAATCATTTTGTATGTAATTCTGAGCTCCCCACTGTACTTTACATTTGCTGTTAATACATGAGAAGACTGTTTTACATTTAAGCGTGTAACTGCTCCTTGAACCGGCTGAAGTAGGCAGAGGGCCCCTGTTTGCTGAAGCCCTGTACAGTAACCTTTAATTTCCAGCATTTCTTTTTCTTGTTTCATGTATAATAGCTGTACAGATGTCTTTTAATGGCTGCGTTTTTATTTCTTTTCAACATGTATATTAGCTGTACATAAACGTTGATTTCTGTTGATTTACATTTCTGCACTTTTATGTTCATGACTGATCAGTGCGTTATGCAGGTTTCTTAGGCAAGCTCGGGACAGTTTTCCTTCTTTTCTTTTCTTTGTCTATGTTGCTGACATTCATTGTTTTGCAGTTTTGATTTTCCTTACTGTCATTTCTTTAGCTTGAAAATTTACTTTCTGCTCTTAGATATCAAGTTGTTCATCTATTGATGGTTCCTTTTCCATAATCAAATAACTTGGAGCCAAAATATCATTTAGTATAGCTTGATTTAGTTTGCTTTAGAACTCACATTACTTGACTTTTTCATAACTGTTTCTTACATGATAAATTCAGCTGAAAGGCCAAGGTTAAGAAAAAGTTAAAGTATTGTGACTAGTCTTTTATGTAGTTTCACTTAGATTTCACATTGCTTAACATTTCATGGTATCTTTTCATAGAGAAGATTAAGTTGAAGAGTTGAAATAGTGTGAGATAGTTGTTCTTACTTTTAGTTGGATTTAATGTAGATTTCATTTTCATTTCAGCAGCAGAGATACTGGGCCGATGTCATTAGTCTTTTATTTGATGTCTTTATTTTCCTTTAAGAGTTGATTTTATTGCAATTGTTGTTCAAGCTTTCTTGTAGAATACTCTTTAAGTTTTGAGAAATCATTTAGAGATCACCACAATCCACATTTCACTTGCTTTATTACACTTCCATCACATCACAGTAGGAAATATACATTTGAAAACAAACTAAAAAATTAAAAACGACAAAAGACTAGAAAACAATTATCTAAGTACAGATAGTACACCTCACTTCATCAGCTTACGAGCCCCGAGTTGACATTTAAAAGTTTCAATTTAGACTTCACTAAATTGACCAAACAACCACCACAGTCTCCTTTGTGAAAATCTTTAATCACATCCTTTGTTTCATTTTCTACCAAACAGTTCAGCAACACACCACCAGGGTCTTTTGACTATAAAACACCATCAAGAATACAATACTTTGAAGATTTCAAATTTAAAGATCTAGTTTTACCTTTGGGAACTTCCAGTGGAGGATTTAAATGCTCCAACACATAAACAATGTTGGAATACGATGGAGATGTAATGAACATATCAGACAATAGCAAGTGTAAATATTCTTCTTCTTTAGAAAGTGTAGCAATCAAATTGATATCTAGTGCATGCACATTAGATTCAGCCATGAGCTTAGCCAAACCTTGTCCCTAGATGATCTTTATGGGCTTCATCTCCAAATCATACTCCATCATGGCTATGATCCATTTTCTTCGTCTTCCTTCAGGATCTGTTTGCACAAGAATTTCCTTTACAGCTGCTGTGGGAACATAAGAAATGGTGTGAGAATGGAGAATATAAACTCAGAAATATTTGAGATCTTTCACCAATGCCAAAACCTGCTTCACAATTATGTTATATTTCAGTGTTGCATCTCTTATTGTGTGACTGAAGAATGTTATAGGCTGCTCATTTTTCTGATCTTTCTTTCGCATTAGGACTCTTGCTAATGTATGCTTAGAGGCAAATGAAAAAAATGATAAAGTCTGAAGTATAATCTAGGCTAATTAGAATAGGAGTAGTAGATAATGGAAATTTGACTGCATAGAAAGATTTCTTAGCCTCTAAAGACGATTTTACCTCCCTGTCCTTTTTCAGCATGTCTGTCATTTCTTCCAAATGTTCAACGGGGTTGTGGATGAATCTTCTCAAAAAAATTATTTTCCCATTAAAAGATTGAATTTCTTTCTTGTTCCTTGGGAAATCTAATTGCTAAATGGCTTGAACTCTTGAAGGATCAATGCGAATACCATATTTGGAGATAATGTGTCCCAACAGCGTATCTTCTTCCATGGAAAATAAGCTCTTCTTTGGATTGAGTGAAATACCAAATTTTATGTATTTCTGAAAACAATTCTCAAATGATGTAAATGATCTTCATCAGACTTGGAAAAAGCTGTGAGATCATCTAAATATATAACTAGAAATACATCCTTTTGATTAGTGAAAGCTATATTCATAGCCCGTTTAAAATTTTCTCCTGCATTCTTTAACCCAAAAGGCATCTTGGTGTACATGAATGTACCCCATGGTGTTGTGAAGGTTTTTTTTAGCTAATCATCCTTATGCACCAAAATCTGATTGTTCCCAAAATATCCAACTAGCAATGACATCATGGAAGACCTAAATACCCTCTGAAGTATATGATCCATCTATGGCAGGAGATGATTGTCTTTCAAGGACACTTTGTTTAAGAATCTAAAATCAATGCAAAGACGAATCTCCCCGGTCTTCTTTCTTACCGGCATTGGATTTGACATCCATTCAAAAAATCGAATAGGAACTATGATACCAAACTTATAAAACCTATTTACCTCTTTTTCAATTGATGTTAACAGCTTATGATTAATCCTTCTCAGTTTCTGGCGAAATGGCTTTTGATCAGGCTTGATCGGAATAGTGTGCTGAATGATATTCTTGTCATAAACCTTCAGATCTAAATAGTCCCAAGAAAATAAATTAGAAAATTTTGTCATTAAATATATGTAATTACTTTTCATCTCAAGAGATAAGGACTTTGACAATTTGACCATCTTAGTCTTGTCAACTGCACCAATGTTCAAATCTGCAACACCTTAATCTATGGGGACCATGGTGGGATTTTCGGCAACATCATCATGATCAAATAACTCTTCCAAAGGTACAAGACCTCTTGGAATGTTTTTGTCCTTCAACTGCAATATTTCAATCTCAACTGATTAAATCTCTAGATCATTCATATTGGATGTATCATTAATGCGGGAATTTTGGAATTCACCTTCCATTTGCAGAAAATTATTGATTTGTTTATCCTCCGAAAACACTTGCCGAAATCTCATATTATCAAGAATAGCTAGGTGGTGTTTAACATGGATAGAATACTTCTAATTGGATTGAATGGGAATCTTCACCATACTAGCTACAATAGCAATAGAATCAACTATAACATTTTGAGTCCTAGGAATAAGAGACAAAGTATATTCTGCAAACATTTTGAGGATGTCAAGTACATCATTGTGATAATCTCTCAGTCTTGGACACTTGGCATGGTATTCCCCTTTTACTTGTTTGAATACCAAATCAGAGTCACCATAAACATAAATTTTCTTTGCTCCCAACTTTTGCAGAATTTTGAAGCCAAAAATCAATGCCTCATACTCCACCTCATTGTTTGAGCAATCAAAAGTTAACTTGTAAGAACTCATTCTCACATTGCGTGGAGTTTTACATGAATTATGTAATAGACCATGAATACAAACAAAAATCCCAACTCCTTCTTTTCCCAATGCACCATCAAACTCCATGGTCTAAAGACCATTTTCTTCATTTGGAAAAAGAACTTCGAAAGGTTGAATTGTTTGATATTTTGGAGGATGGCTCACTGTCTCATGGCACTCTATTTTCTGCGCTAACCCAGCAATATTTTCAAGAGGATTTACTGGCTGCAAACATTCTTCATTCATCTCTTTTCCTTCAGCAATCACAACTTTCTACACACTGCTTATAACATCTGAAACTTCTAAAATTTCTACTAGCTTACTTTCAACATTGACTGAATTCAAATCACTATACAAAATGAAAGAACCAATATCAGTATGTACAACATGTATAGGGTGATTTATGGGTTTCTCCTTGCTACTAATCATGAATTTCATATTCTTCTTCAGATAGAGTTTTCTGAGTTGCCCAAATACTGGAATAGTAGCATATGAAAAGTCAAGCTGTAAAGTTCCTTTCATCTTTGACCCCGAAGACCTTGAAAGTAACATACCAAACCAAGGAGCAATATCCATGACCACTACATCCATCAGCGCATCCTTGGCCAGAATTTGGTCCAAGGACACTACTAAATCTTTGATAATGACAAGACATTTCACTCTGCCCGAATCAAAAGAGTAAAGGTAATGATGAGGCCGGGTTATACTCAGTCCTAGTTTGTCCATGATGAATTTTGCCATAATATTATGTGAGGCAGCAGAGTCCAACATGGCATTATGGAGGATAGAGTCATGAAGATTGAGACTAAGATAAAAAGGTGTGATATCACTATCTTCAGGACTTCCTTCTAAGGTTGGACCAAACAGAATTGCAGGCTCATCATTGGCCACATTAACTGTGTCTGACCTAGTCTACCTTTATCATTTTAGCAATCTGAAACTTATACTTATCATTCTTCACTAATTATGTTAGAGGAATTGAAACTTTCAACTCAGAAATTTCATTCTCTAAACTAAATAGATTGGGTTGCTTTCCTACCTCTTTTGTAGCGATGTCCTTCTTTTCTATCTGTCTTTTGGCTTGAGTTTCCTTATTATGAATTTCACTTTGAACCTCCTTATCTTTTGTCACAGTGCTGGTAGAGGCTTCATTAGTTTTATCATGGCTCAGTATAACAATCTGTTTTTCTTTATTCTAATTTGCAAGAGCTGCTTCTTTGATTTGTGTATCATTTTGTGTATTTTGCCTCTTTTGATTCAATGTAACAGGTACAATTTTGTTCCTTAAGTTGTACTACTTTTTCAAATGACTAAGAGCATTTTGCTATCCTCTTTGGTATTCTTTAGTTTTCACAGCCCATAGATCACCAATTGCAAGTACAAGCTGTTGATCACTTGGTACAAAAGATTCTTCAGAAAATTGATCTTCCTCTATCAGAAAGGTGGGTAGCTCATCTTCTTCAAATAAATTATTTGCTTCTACAATCTCTTCTTCATCTTCTTCATGCTCTTCAGTACAATTTTTTTGAAATGGAACTTTGACATGTCCTTGAGGATCTTGATTTCGCTGCTCTTTCTATCTATTTCTGAACTATTGTTGTTGTTGACCATGAAATTTCAGATTCCTTACTGAAGGATCCACTTGTCGATATGTTATGGAAATTCTGTCCATAATTATTTCCATGGTTTTGATCAGAGTGTCAAGCTTTACATCTGAAGATGATGAGGGCTCTTCTTTAAAAACAACTTTCTTCTCAAACGTCTCAGGTTTTGATTTAGATTTCTTGAAGAGAAGATTAGCTTCGACACATACTACATTTCCTTGCATTTCTTCAACAGTTGCATGGTCCCTCTCCCTAAGCCGGTATGCCATGTCTGGGTTGAAAGCATCAAGATAGTGTAGAAGTGCCAAACTAGGAGGAGGTTTCATATCATCAAGGATGGAATTATACACCATATTGAACCTTGTTGTAAACTCTTGGACTATCTCATTTTGATTATTTTTCATAGAATTATACTTAGCCCAAATCTATAGTGGATTTTTCTTTTCTTGCCAATGTGCTAAGAACAATTCTATCAGTCTCTGAGAATTATTGATAGAATTAGCAGCCAAATTGTGAAACCATTTCTTCACATCTCCGGAAAAACTCTGAGCTATTATTCTCATCTTAGAATCATCTTCATCAATTTCTTCGAGATCAATAAAATATATCAATTTATCAACATGATGTTGGGTTGTGATTTCTGAGCTTCCATCAAATAGAGGGAGTCCTTGACCATATTTTTGAGGTAGAGCAGCAAGTTGAGCAGGCATCATAAGAGGTGCAAATCGTGCCATGATTGCTAGAGGTGGTGGAGGTACTACAATGGGCTGTGTAGGTAAAGATGATGACACTAATGGAGGTGGTGGAAGAAAAGATGAGGTAGCTGAGGTATTTGGAGATGTAGTAGATGTATTTGGAGGTGTAGTAGAGGATGAAACCATAGTTAAGTATTCAAGATGATATTGGATATAGGTTTTTTTAGTAGTGATTTGGAGCTGGTCAGCAAGACTCTAAAGCTTGTCAAAATTCAACCACAGTTCATTATGAACTCTAGCAGATAGAGGTTCTGAAGAATGGGAATGAGATTCAAATTGAAGAGGTCCAGATATCACTTCAGAAATGCAAGATTCAAATTTTGACCTTGAAAGAGACAATTCTAACTGAATATCAAAAGGGAGCTTCTGAAAAGCAAATAGATTTTTAGGAAAAGAAGTTGTTCATTTTATTTTTTGAACTGCACTTTTAGAGATAGGTAACTTGAGCTTTATGAGCAATTTTTCTGGGTATTCAATAATAAAAGGTGGATTTGGGTCAGGATTTGACCTAGTATGTCTTTTAGGAGCCAAATTTTTTTTAACACCTTAAACTTATTGAAATTTTTAAAATAAACCTATCTTTAGATACTGGAAAATGTCAAATACAGAACCAGTTTTCTCGAAAGCTCTAAAATAACTCCCAAGAATGATTTATCAGTCGTTTCACTAGCAACGGTTCCAAAATGTTATCCCCTACAATTTCCTAGGCTTAGGAGGAGATCAAAAGAGGTAAGCTTGAACCACTTTCAGTTCAGTAGCTAGCCCTACTAAACCATTGAGGGATCTCTCTAAGGATTTTTCAATGAATAATTGAAAAGAAATAGGTTTTAGGCTAGATATACAAGTCTTGTTTGAGTATTTGTGAATTTAGAGTTTTTGGTTTGCTGGACTAGGGATTAGAGCAAGTAATTAGGTCAAGGCTTCAAGTATACAATGACAAGTATAAAAATGAGCTAGATATCAGTGTGCTATGGTGAAATTAAAGTGTTGTTAACGTAGCATAGGTATGAGAGTTTAAGAAGACATAATGAGAATGTAAAAGCATGAATTCATTAGTTTTAGAAGAAACAAAACACAAGCATGATTCCAAATAAAAAGAGGTTAGATCTAATATTTATATCTATATAACTGCAAGGAAATTCATAGGAAGAATATAAAGCATGAAAATAGAGATGATTTATCCATTATAAACTAATAGGAAAATAAAATAACACCATAGACTCACTGAACAAGAATTACTTAAATATAGCTGCAACTGCTCCTGTATTAGTTGTAAAAGAACATACGGTACAAGCTTCTGCAAAAAAGTCCAACCCCTCTCTCTGAATGAGAAATGATACATATAGACTCAATCAAATAGCTTCCCCACCTTTAGGATTCAAATTCCTAGGTGGTGGAACTGTTTCCAAGATTCTCTCAACCAACAGGTGAGAGTGAGAAGGTCAAATACAAACTCTTCTCTTAAACTTTGTTTTCAATTTTTCTTCCTAAATGAGGCCTAATTAACCATAAAAATAAGCTATCATGTCTATTTATTCATGATTTCATCATCTAACCTCTAACTACTTAAATTACATCTTGAGTTTTGACTTTGACCAAGTCAAACTGAAAACTAGGAAATTACACAGTGAAATTTAAAATAAAAACTTAGAAATTTGTAGAAGCGCAACACCAAATTTGATCCCACCTTAAGGTGCCCTCCTGAAGTCCAAATTGGGATCTGATAGAATGGTCAACTACCCTTGCCTATTTAGTTTCCAGAACAGCTTTAATTTTTTAAAATGACCCTTGGGAAGGCCTTCAAAAATGCATTCTCCCAAGATGTCTCCAGAAGTGCAGTGCCTGTCAAAAAGAGTGGCAGAATGATGATGTTTTACCCAATTTTCTCATTTTTCTCAAAATTTGAGCCCTCTTTGAGAAAAATGATGAAATTTTTTTTGAGAGGAGGCCATGATATTTTCAAAAATTCAAGTCATTTCTCATTTGGAGGTCCGAGGATAAAGTGCAACTCCTAGCTCATTTTCTGAATTTGGCACCAAAACAGTCAAAAACCCAAAAATGCTCAGAAATCCTTCAAAATTGATCATGAGCTGCAAAATGAGGTATTTCAAGCCCTCATGGATGCTTCAATAATCATCTCCAAGTTATCCCTCTCACTTTTGTGCTTTATGCTTCCTTTAGCTTGTTTTTCAACTACTTGAGCTTGGTGTTGCATATGATGTTTCTGGTTTGATAATGATGTACCATGTGCCTTAATAGATTATTATCTCTGTTGGATTTATCAAGAAGATTTTATAAGTGTTCATTGACCTTATATAGTCAATACTCTCTATCCTCATTGATCTCCAAGGAAATTCTATCCTCCATGTCTAGGTCTTCATCTAGCAGATGTGTCATTTTTCCTCCTTCAATGATTTTTTAAGTCCCTTGGTCCTTGGCCTCTTTTTCCCTAACTTGTTTTTTAGTTTCCTCAGGTTTTCTAAGCTCCGACACTACTTTACCTTTTCTTGCTTGCTAAAACAATTTATTTTTCTCTTTCTCCATGATGAGTTGTCTAGCCTTAAGCTGGCCGTTTTCTTTTTCAAGGAAGGAGATAACAAACCTTGCTCTTGCCATATTTTCCATGAGGTATGTGATATGAGAATCTTTCTCTTTGATAATTTGTTGCATGTTTGAAGGTTAATTTGCTTCTTCCAAGTCCACCAATTCAAAATCATTCTTAATTAGGTCTTCATCCTATACATGTGATCGATGTTTTGCTGATGTAAAAGGCTTGGCCCTTTTCTCAACCTGTGAAGTAACACAGGCCTTTTTCCTCTTTGATACATTCTAGTCACGTTAGGTCTAGGTGCCTTGGGAACCTTCACTGACTTTCTTGACGATCCTACCTCCACCTGCTGTGTTGATATGTTTTGATGATGAACTGAAAAAGTAGTTTCATGTCATTGTAAACCTGTTTCTATGAATGAATCCCATGTCATGTTCTTCTATGATAAAAAGAAATAGGGTAGTGTTCTTTGTCTTTCACATGTACCTTCTCATACATTTTAGCAAGGTTTCTACATAGATAATTACACATGTTGAGAGGTTTTTGAGTTGTAAGGTGCATTAGAAGCCTGATGTGATATGCATACAATCTAGAAAACCTTCCCTCACAGGTGAAAAACTTCATTACAATCTTCATCAAGGGCGCATACTTCTCCAACAAGTACCTAAATGGGATTATGTGTGTATGGGTCTCTCTGTAGGGTGACTTCAAGAAAGACCTGTAATGTTAAAGGTCCAAACTCATACCTTTGAACAAGTATTCTCCATGATCAGGTATCCCAGTAGCAAGTGAAATGGAATCCATTGAAAATGTAAACTCAAACCCCGATATGATGGCCCATTCCCCTTTCAGATGGGTGGCAATCCAATCAGTTAACTGTTCATGGAAACCTACTTCACATACCCTTTTACAAAACCCTGGACAATTCAAATATTCAAAACATTGCTTGATGAAAAGTGTTGAGTTGATTTCATTGCAATTGGTGGGTTCATATCTGAGGATTTTGCCTCCTTTATTTTTTTTTCTCCTTTTTGATGGTTAAGAATCTCCCTCCATTATGATAGAAACCCTAAATAATAGGAAAATGGAAAAATAGTGAGGAATGAGTGAAATGATGAAATGAGGAGATTGAGGAAAGTAAATGATGGTAGGGGAATTTTAGGAGATGAATAGAGGTTGCAAGCAACTTATGAAGTTTAAATGGAGTGAAATGAGGGAAAGAAAAGATTAGGAGAAATTGAAAAATAGGGCTGCTAGGAAATCTTCTCAAATTGCTAGGTATGAGCTAGGGTTTATGTAAGGGTGGGGCAATATGATGATTGATGAGTTATTTAGTGAATCAAAGGGTGTTTCAGACATGTACATAGGTGTGAGGTGGAAATTTTACATGTTTTCAATATCAAAACTAACCAAACCATCAGTTACACTAGTGCTTGCAGCATGAAAGCTTCACCTAAACCCTAGATGAAGAGAACTTGCTTTTGCATTCATCTTGCCAAAGGAAAAAGGTGATACTTACTTGTGAACCAGCTTAGAATAACAAGAAATAGGATTGCAAGCTCAAAATCAAAATTTGGGTGAGTTTGGATGAGTTTTGGGCTGTTCTGGCACAAGCGTAGCGTACTTCCTGGAAGCATAGCACCAAAGCATAGCGCAATGTCCAAAGGTGCAGTGCCAGCCTAAAAAGCACAGCACAGTCTCCAAAAGCATAGTACCAGCCTCAGAAGCACAACGTAGTCTCCAAAAGCGTAGCGCCACCAAATTTTGTCCAATTTTTCCTAGGAAACCCATGTTTTTTCACCAATGGAGGGGAGATCTCAATGAACAAAGGAGGTTAAGAGGAAAATGAAAGAACTTTGGGACTCTTTTCATTTTTATAGGAAAAATATGATTCTCTTTTGAATAAAAATGGGACCTACATACCTTTCCAAAACTTGATTTTCACCTTTTAAACTGGGCCACTTTGGAGAATCGAAACTTGAGCTTCTTTTTATCTTTTTGAACAATGAGACTTCTTCTTTGAAACCTTGAGATTGCAACCATGAAGAACTTATGAATATTCATAAAAACTTATGCAAAGAGCTACTTATTACAACTCATTTAATGCTGGATTTATGCATGGAATGAGGATGGACCTTGAAACCCTAATGACATAATGAATATACTAGACTGAATGAAATGGTAATGATGATGATTGATACGATGAAAACATCCTCTTTATTATGATTCCCTCATGTGAGTGAATTAGGCAACCAACATGTGATATTTTCAAAAGAGTGACGACATTTCTAGACAAACTAGCCAGTGACCAAATTTTACTCTAAAAATCTAGTGACATGATAAAATTTGACCTTGAGACCCCTAACAGACTTGATAAAAGCACATTTTATCACCGGTGACAGGCAGACAAGGCTGAAACTAACATATGTATTTCAAGCTAATCCCAAGAAGACTCATCTTAATGTTGTAAAGAGGATCTTCAACTACCTTCGAAGAACTCTTGATTATGGATTATGGTATCCCAAGAAATTTCAATTTGATTACTTTTACTGATGTTGATTGGGCTGGTAGTATTGATGACAGGAAAAGAAATTCAGGAGAAACTCACTTTTTGGGAGATTATTTGGTATCTTGGCAAAGCAAGAAACAAAGTTTTATCTCTTTTTCCATAACTGAAGTTGAATATATAGCAGCAGCCACATGTTTTACACACATATTATGGATGAAGTAAACTCTTCAAGACATGCATTTTGAGTATGAAGAGCCTCTTCCCATCATGGTAGAAAACACAAGTGAAATTATCATCTCCAAAATGTTGGTTCTTCATTCCAAGACCAAGCACATACCAATAAAATATAATTTCTAAGAGAACAGGTGGTCATCAAGGTTGTGAATTTCAAATATATTGCTTCAAATAAAAAAATTGCAAATATCTTCACCAAGCCACTACCAAGGGAGAAATTTGAATATCCTAGAGAGAATATGGGTGTTGTGCCTCTTCGAAGGCATTGAATATTTTTTCATGGAGTTAATTGTTGTCATATGTTTCCACCAAGAGGAATTTCAACTACAAAATTTGTAGATTTGGTGGTGATTGGTTGTTTGCATGGTTTTCAAGGCATTATGGAAGCATAGAGCCAAAGCGTAGCGTAGTGTCTAGAAGCACAACAACAACCTCAGAAGTGCAGTACAGTCTCCAAAACCACAATGCCAGCCTCAAAAGCGTAGTGCAGTCTCCAAAAGCGCAGTGCCACCAAATTTTGTCCAAAATTTGCCTAGAAAACCCGTGTTTTTTCATCAATGCAGAGGAGAGATCGATGAATAAAGGAGGTTAAGAGGCAAATTAAATAAGTTTTGGACTTTTTGGTTTCTTATAGGAAAAATATGACTCCCTTTTGAATAAAAATGGGACCCATATACCTTTCCAAAACCTGATTTTCACCTTTTAAACTCGACCACTTTGGATAATTGAAACCTGAGCTTCTTTTTATCTTTTTGAATAGTGAGACTCCTTCTTTGGAACCTTGAGATTGCAACCATGAATAGCTTATGAAGATTCATAAAAACGTATGCAAAGAGTTTCTTATTACAACTCATTTAATGTTGGATTTATGCATAGAATGAGGATGGACCTTGAAACCCTAATGACCTAATGAAGATACTAGACTGAATGAAATGGTAATGATGATGACTGATATGATGAAAACATCCTCTTTATTATTATTCCCTCATCTGAGTGAATTAGGTGACTAGCATGTGAGATATTCAAAAGGGTGAAGGCATCTCTAGAAAAACTAGCGAGTGACCAAATTTTACTCTGAAAACATAGTGACATGATAATATTTGACCTTGAGACCCCTAACAGACTTGGTAAAAGAATATTTGACCATTGGTGACAGGCAGACAATATTGAAACTAACATTGGCTCTAGTTGGAGATGGCAGCTCCTTGGAGGTGTCAAGAACACTGTAGACCAAATAGCCTTATTCATTCGACAATTGAGTCAACATGTAGAAAACTAAACTATAACTGAAAATTGACTGACTATTTGACATGACAGGATTGTGAAAGTAAAATAAAAGCAACAGCTAATCAAATAAGCCTAATGGCCTTCTCCTCGTGTTTCAAACTCCTATGATAGCCACTTAGATACTGGAATATAAAAACAAACTGGTATGTACAATGGTGGTGAGAATTTGCAGAAATTGTTTCAAACATGGTTGTGCTTGAGAAGCCTACCATTGATCACTCCTGAATAATATTCTCCATTCGTTTCCTCCAATATAAATGCCTTATTTCCTTTGAAAGATGAAGTTCTATATGGTCCCTTCCATAAATATTCAAATTTTCCATGTTTGCCTTTTTCTTCATTTCTCGCATCCCAACGAAGAACCACATCTCCCAAATTGAAATTGTCTTCCTTTGTCTTGCGATCATAGATCTTTTTTATTCTTTCTTAAAGTTTAGAAGTGTTTTTAAAAGAATCCTCTCTATTTTATTGTAGATGGATCATCTGGTTTATCCTCTGCTGCATATCATTGGTTTTTCTATCCAATTCCTGCAAAATTTTCATGACCGGGACAACAAGAAATGAAGGAAAAACTGTGTCAACCCTGTACACCAACTGAAAAGGAGACATACCTATTGATTTCTTAGTACTTACTATGTCTTCCCATAGAGCATTATTAATTTTTTTTGTTTATGTTCTTCTTATTGATTTCTAAAACTTTCTTGATGATTTTGATTAAAAATTTGTTGGAAGATTCGGCCAGACCATTCCCTTGTGGATGATAAGCAGTGGAATGTCCCAATACAATATGGTACTTAGCACAAAACTCCATCATCCTTTTTTATTTGGAAGCAGTGGAATTATCAGTGATTGATTTCTTAGGTCAGCCAAATCTAGACAAGATATTATATTCAATAAATTGAATGATGACAAAATCAGTAGCTTGCTTGGTTGGGATCACCTCAATCCATTTTGCAAAGTAGTTTGTGGCTGTTAAAATCCATTTGTGTTGTGTTGATGATGAACAATGGATCTTGCCAATGAAATCAAGACCCCATTGTTGGAAAGGAGCTGTGATTGAAATGGGTTGTAAGGATAATGGAAAAAGTTTTCTTTTTCCTTGGAAAATCTGACATTCATGGCAACTCATCACTATTTTATATACATCAAAAAAGAGAGTGGGCCAATAGAAACCATATCTCAAAATATTATTTTCTATATTCTTCTAGAAGTGATGGCCACCATTGTCTCCTTTGTGAAAATATTTCATCACATCCTTTGCTTCATTTTCTACCAAACAATTCAACAACTCACCACCGGGGTCTTTCCAGTATAAAACACCATCAAGAATACAATACTTTGAAGCTTTCAACTTTAAAGATCTAGTTTACCTTTGGGAACTTCCGGTGGGGATTTAAATGCCGCAACACATAAACAATGTTAGAATACCATGGAGATGTAATGAACACATCAGACACTTGCAAGTGTAAATCTTCTTCATCTTCTTTAGAAAGTGTAGCAATCAAATTGATATCTAGTGTACACAAATTGGATTCAACAATGAGATTATGCAGACCTTGTCCCTTGATGAGATTTGTGGGATTTCTCTTTAAATCAAACTCCAGCATGGTTATGATCCATTTTCCCCATCTGCCTTCAGGATCTGTTTGCAAAAGAATTCCTTTAGAGCTATTGTGGGAACATAAGCAATGGTGTGAGAATGCAGAATATAAACTCGAAAATATTTGAGAGATTTCATGAATGCCAAAGCCTACTTCTCAATTATGTTATATTTCATTGTTGCATCTCTTATTGTGTGACTGAAGAATGTTATAGGATGCTCATTTTTCTAATCTTTCTTTTGCTTTAGGAATGTTACTAATGTATGCTCAAAGGCAAATGAAAAAAGTGATAAAATTGGAAGTATAATCTAGGCTAATTAGAATACGAGCAGTAGATAATGGAAATTTGACTGCATGGAAATATTTATTAGCCTCTAAAGACCATTTTACCCCACTGTCCTTTTTCAGTATGATTGTAATTTCTTTCAAATGTTCAATGAGGTTGGGGATGAATCTTATCAAAAATTTGATTTTCCCATTAAAAGACTGAATTTCTTTCTTGTACCTTGGGAAATCTAATTGTTGAATGGCTTGAACTCTTGCAGGATCAATGTGAATACCATCTTTGGATATAATTTGTCCTAGCATATTACCTTCTTCCATGGTGAATAAGCTCTTCTTTGGATTGAGTGAAATACCAAATTTTCTGCATTTCTGAAAAACAATTATCAAATAATGTAAATGATCTTCATCAGACTTGGAAAAAGATGTGAGATCATCTAAATATATAACTAGAAATACATCCTTTTCATTAGTGAAAGCTATCCATAGCTCGCTGAAAAGTCGCTCCTGTATTAATCCAAATGGTATCTTGGCATACATGAATGTACCCCATAGTGTTGTGAAGGTTGTTTTTAGTTGATCATCCTTATGCACCAAAATCTGATTGTACCTGGAATATCCATCTAGTAATGACATCCTGGAAGACCCAACTACCCTCTGAAGTATATGATCCATCTTTGGTAGGGGATAATTGTCTTTCAAGGACACTTTGTTTAAGTTTCTGAAATCAATGCAAAGATGAATATCCACTTTCTTCTTTCTTACTGGCACTAGATTTGACATCCATTCAGAAAATCAAATAGGAACTATGATATCAAACTTATAACCTCTTTTTCAATTGATGGTAGTAGCTTAGGATTAATCCTTCTCAGTTTCTGGCAAAATGGATTTTGATCAAACTTGATTGGAATAGTGTGCTTAATGATATTCTTGACATAAACCTTCAGATATGAATAGTCTCAATAAAATACATCAGAAACTTCCATCACTAAACCTATGTACTTAATTTTCATCTCAGAAGATAAGGACTTTGACAATTTGACCATCTTAGGCTTGTCAGTTGCACCAATGTTCACACCTTCAACACCTTTCTCAGTGGGGACCATGGTGTGATTTTTGGCAACATCGCCATGATCAAACGATTCTTCCAAAGGTACAAGGCCTCTTGGAATGTGTTTTCCTTCAACTGCAATATTTCAATCTTAGTTGATTGAATCTTTGGATCATTCATATTGGATGTATCATCAATGTGGGAATTTTGGAATTCACCTTCCATTTGCAGAAAATTATTGAGTTGTTTATCATCCCAAAACAATTGCCAAAATCTCATATTATCAGGAATAGTTGGGTGGTGTTTAACATGGATAGAATATTTCTGATTGGAGTGAACGAGAATCTTCATCATACTTGTTGCAGTAGTAAGAGAACCAGCTATAACATTCTGAGTGCTAGGAATAAGAGACAAAGTATATTTTGCAAAAATTTTGAGGATATCAAGTACAACATTGCGATAAGCTCTCATTCTTCGATGCTTGGCCTAGTATTCCCCTTTTACTTGTTTGATCACCAACTCGAAGTTGCCATAAATAGAAATTTTCTTTGCTCCCAACTGTTTGGTCAATTTAGTGTGATCTAAATTTCTATTTATAATGTCAAACCGGGGTTCATAAACTGACGAAGTGAAGTGTGCTATATGTACTAGATAACCATTTTCTTAGTCTTTTGTCGTTTTTAGTTTTTTTTTTTAAGTTTGTTTTTGGATTTATCTTTCCCTAATGTGAGACGATGAAAAGGTGATAAAGCAAGTGAAATATGGATGATTATAGTGATCTCTAAGTGGTTTTTCAAAACTTAAAAGAGAGAAAGCTTTAAAATAACTGCAATGAAATCAATTCTTCAAAAGAAATAAAGACATCAAACAATGAACTAATGACATCGGCCCAGTATCTTTGTTGCTGAATGAAAATGAAAGTGAAATCTACACTAAATTCAATTAAAAGTAAGAACAACTAATCCACACTATTTCAACTCTTCAACTCAATCTTCCTTGTGAAAAGATATCATGAAATGTTAAGCAATGTGAAATTTAAAAGAAGTTAAACTGCATAAAAGAAACTAATCACACTACTTTAACTTTCTTGACCTTTTGCCTTTCAGCTTAATTTACCTTGTGAGAAACAATCATGAACAAGTCAAGCAATGTGAGATCTAAAGCAAACTAAATCAAGCTATAATGAGTGATATTCTGGTTCCTAATAAAGTTATTTGATTATAGAAAGGAACCGTTAACAGATGAATAGCATTATATCTAAGAACAAAAAATAAATGTACAACTCAAGGAGATGACAGTACTGGAAATCAAACTTCAGAAAACAAGAGTCAGCAACAAAGACAAGATGATCTCATATGCCAATAGTTATAAAAAGAAAAGGTGAAAAATTGCCCCGGGCTACCTAAGAAAACCTGCAAAAACACTGATACGTTGTAACCATAAAAGAGCAGCAATGAAAATGTAAATCAACAGAAATCAAAAAGCTTTGTTATGTATAGCTAATATACATGATGAAATAAAATGCAACATTTAAATGACAACTGTACAGCTAATATACATGAATAGAAAAAATAATGCAAGAGTTAAAGGACAACTGTACAAGGCTGAAGTGGTGGCTTCAGTGAGCAGGGGCCCTCTACCACTTCAGCCGATTTAATGAACAGCTACAAGCTTAAGTTTAAACCAGTCTTCTCATATATTAAACAACAACGTAAAAGTGCAGTGGGGAAATACAACAACTTCGAACTACATTACAAAAGATTAACTTTTTTAGCGTTCATGGACGTGTTATTTATAAAGAAAGAAGGCTAAACATATTAACTAACTCTACGCTATTAACCACGCTGCCAGAGGCACGTAAATCCTCTTCAGCCCGGATCTAGGTAACTGTCATCATGTTTATTAAATCTGAGAGGTATGGCTGTTGGATTCACGCTATCAGGATGTCTTCATGGCTAAGGACTGTGCCACGTAGCTTCACGTGCTCAAAAACAGAGCTACGCAGAGCCGTGCCACCACTGAACACTTCCGTTGACTATCCTTTGCCCCTTGTTTGACCGCGGGCTTTTATGGCCGTGTTGGATGATTTGAAGGGACACGTTCCATGTCCTTGACTCCTGTAACTTGCCCATGTGGCTCATTTCTTCAAAGGACACCTATAGCATGGTGTTTGAAAAAACGACTACGGAATCCTGTGCTAGTTGCAGAAACCTGGGTCGGCTGCGAAAACCTGTGTCGGCTGCGGAAACTGAGAAGCTTCCGCAGCTGTCTGAACAAAATTCTAAACCAAACAACAGTCATCAGCGTAGTTAGAAAACCATGTCAAAAGCTCTTTTTTAAACTAAAATACAATGATTTAATCAACTTGGTGGATGAAATGAGTGGAAAAAGAAGGCTGAGAGGGTGTATAGGAAGGTGCAGGTTCAAGGCTCAGCATACCCCCACTGTGAAGGTGTTCCATGTCCTCATGCAACCAAAACTTAGTTATTTTCCCTTAATCCATATGCTCTGATGCTTCTACAAGAACATCTAGCCCTCTTCTCTTTCTCTTTGATGCTAAAATGGTCGTTGGTTTCCTGACTAGACATTTGAACTTAAGATTAATCAATGCCCTGCTCAACTTTTTACACTTTTTCTTCAGCTTCCTGTTCTTCTTTTGCCACAGTCCTAAATGGAGCATAGTGTTATCATGGACAATCTTGTCTACCTTACTCTGCTCTTTGAGTGCATCGTTTTCCTGTTTTATGTGCCTATTTAGGACTTCCAATTCAAACACTTCCTGTTTTAAAGACTGTACTTGTGCATCAAGTGGCAAGGTGGTGCTTGGTCCTGCAGCTGATTGTTCCAAGTACTCTAGGTAGTTATATGCTTCTTGCTGGTTGGAATCTACCTCAGGTGTCTTTCTCAGCCTGAACTCAAATTCTGGTGAAGGAGGACTGCTTTCTCTTTCCGGCCGGAAAGGGCTTTCCTCACGTGGAGGACTTGGCTCAATGCTTGGCTGAGTTGGAGATTTCTCAAGTGTCTCTTTATCTAAATCAATAAAGTGAGACCGTTTTTCTTGGGCTACACTCTTCTTTCCTTTTAGCCTACTGCTCCTCCTCACGTGTGGACTAGTGCTCTTTTCCTGTGCACTCTGTTTTTCTTTTTGTTTCTTTGTTATGGCAGTAGCTTGAAGATGTACCAATCTTTTTGCTAAAGTTTGAGAATCTTCCTCTATGGATGGTTCAGGGGATGGATAGGTTTCTTGAATGGTTATTTTGCCTTTGTCCTTCTTCTGTTTCTTGTTTTTAGCTCCCTCCTCTTGTTCTTTCTGAATAGTTTCCTGAATGTCTATTGTAGGAGAGTCTTGGGCTGTAATATTCTTTTCTTTCCTCCTACTTCTCTTTGGAATTTTTGGGGAACTACTTCCAGAGGCTTCAGTCAGTTCTTGGAAGTGGTTTCTTGTCAAAAACTTTTCCCAAGTATCCTTAGTGTTTTTCAACTGATCTTCAATAAGGATTTTTATGAAGTCATGATGGTAAAGATGGGGTTCAATACTGCCTACGTGTTTTTGAACAGTAGAGCTCATTTTCTTCAAGCTTGATAACAGAAAATAAGGCAAATTAAGGGTATAACCTTCCATAAAATTCATCATTAGTCTGGCATGATACATGTACATGGTACCAAAATGACCCTCGCATGTGATAAATTTCTGGATAAGTAATAACAGAGT
This sequence comes from Pinus tabuliformis, assembly GCA_031772625.1. Lineage (NCBI taxonomy): Eukaryota > Viridiplantae > Streptophyta > Pinopsida > Pinales > Pinaceae > Pinus > Pinus tabuliformis. The sequence goes on along the minus strand of CM062819.1, from coordinate 1,063,979,568 downwards.
GGAACATTCTTCTTTTATTGCATGCACAGGGATTCCTTTTGTAAATACAGAGGTATCCATACCTGGGTTTTGGAGCATGATTCTCCATCCTTGATCGTCCACACTTCTGTTTTTGAACCACCTTTCGCCTTCTTGTGGGAGACTTGTTGCAGCTGCTATTGTGGCCTCGGTCACTGTAAATTTTAAGTCTCCTATATCCACTGCGTGTCCATTAAAGGACCGTGCAAAGGCTTTAGTCACTTCTTTGTTATAGCCCCTGAACTTTTGAATGAATCTCAGCCACCTTGCTTTCTTCAACGACTCCTTCGTTTGAGGATAACCCTCCAGGTATTTTGGTCCTTCCGGTTCAGCTCTTAGTAGTTTTCCCATTCTCGGCTTTAAATTCCGACTGAAAATTCTACTGCGTATGAAGGTTCAGGAAAAAAAATGGGCTGATTACGGGATTCTTAGGGTAACTGGAGTGGCTGTAATCGAAGTTCAGGATGTATGTGGTGACTGTAGCTAGGGTTTGGAGCAAGCTGTAGTGGATGCAGTGGAAATGGAGAACAGGGAATGGTATGAGTACCGAGGGAGTAAAGGGTAAGCAACAGTAACGAGTTCAACATCGAATGCATGCGGAAGTGAAGTGATAAATGGGCAGAATAACGGCTGAGTCCTTTTGAATCGAATGACTTGCGCACACGTCTCAACAGACGGCTGCGGAAATTATGGTGAAGGAGAGCCATAGTACAGTAGGTCACGTCTCAAAGTACGGCCAATAAATGGGAGAGTAGTCCATAAATTTAGAATGATCATGGGACCGTTAGAAATGAATAAGGTGTGTATGGAATGACATCGTGGAAGAGGAGTGGTATGGGGATTGTCGTATCAAATCATTGCATTTAGTGGAACTTGCCATGGTTTAAATAACTATGCATAATAATGACATTGAATTGTTATTTGGTAGAGATTTTTGATCATACCTTTGAAAGTTTATCATTTCTTGATTAAGGCTTCTGACCCATTGTTGTTCTTTGATCTTGAAGATGCCCCATGTATTTGCTGCACTTGGTGATGATGACACTAACCTTTTACTGTGATTTTTTTGAAAACAGAGTGATGCCGGCTGTAGAGACAGAGTGATGCTGGCTGCGGAAATCGTTTCTGGCTGCGGAAACTGGTTCTAGCTGCGGAAACGGTTTCCAGCTGCGGAAACTAAGGCAACACCCCTTTAACTGCACAAAGATAGTTAGAGAAGAACTAACTAAATAAAATAGTCCTGAGAGGGACTTTTATTGATGGAATGAAATGAAATGAGATGGAAATGAAGTGGAGTGAAGGTGGAGATGAAAATGAGATGGATGAACTGAAATGGCAAATGAGGTGGAGTGAAGATGGAAAGAGAGAGATTCTTTTTTTTTGGAAAATATAGAGCGTCAGGTGCCCCTGATTTTCACTCTACATTTTCTATATAAGACTGCCAATCTATGATTGGTTTTCATGCTTATACAAAAGTTTTTTTTTTTTTTTCAACTGAAAGAAACAAAGACTAGGCTGATGGAGGAGAAGGATTCCTCTCTACCAGCCTCATTGCAGAATTTTCTTGAAGCATTTTGACAAAGTCCTCTTTTGAGAGTGGCTTATGATAAATTTTCAATCGGTGGCCATTCACAATGAGAGGAGTTTGAAACTCATCAATGGTCTTGACTTGAACTGCTCCATTGCTAAAGACTTCGTCAATCTCATATGGTCCAAGCCAATGAGTCTGAAACTTTCCTTTGAAGTCTTTAAACTTGGAATCAAACAGTAACTCCCAATCTCCCTTTTGAAACTTTTTCTTTTTGATATATCTGTCATGCCACTTAGTTCTTTGGTGCTGAACCAGATCAGTCCTTAAAATTGCATCTTGTCTTATTTCATCTACCTCATTCAGCTGCTCCATTCTGTGCTTTTGGGCTTCTGATAGATTCATCCCCAACTGAACTGCCATCTTGAAAGTCTTGACTTGAAACTCAATGGGGAGCAGGACTTCTTTCCCATAAACAAGTTCATAGGGAGAATGTCCTGTTGTGTTCCTCCATGTAGTTCTATAGGCCCATAAGGCTTCAGGAAGCCTTTCTGCCCAATCTCTTCTGTGGAGATGAACAGTTTTGGTGATGATGCTCTTAAGAACTTTGTTTGTAGATTCCACTTGACCATTTGCTTGCGGATGGTACGGAGTAGATTTTCTGTGCTTGATTTTGTATTCTTCCATCAGCTTCTCCACCAAATTAGATGTAAATTGACTTCCCTGATCTGTCACAATTTCTCTTAGGACACCAAAAGAGTAAAAATATCCTCAAAAAGAAATTGAACAACTGAATTTTCAGTGGCAGAAGGCAATGCCTTGGCTTCTATCCACTTAGTAACATAATCAGTGCAAACCAATATATACTTCTTTTGTTTAGATGGTGGATTAATAGGTCCAATGAAATCTAAAGCCCATTTTTCAAAGGGTTCGATGAGTACCTGTGGCTGTAATGGCATTTCATTTGAAAGAGTTGGTCTCCCAACTCTTTGGCAGCTGTCACACCTTCTAACATATTGTTTTGCATCTTTGAAGAGAGAAGGCCAATAATATCCTAAAGAAAGGATTTTAAAGGCCGTCCTCTTGTCAGCAAAGTGTCCACCGCATGGTTCATCATGACATGCCTTAAGGATGTCAGGCATTTCATCTTCCCGAACACATCTTCTGATCACACAATCTAGCACTGTTTTAAACAATTCATTAGAAATCCATGAATAATTTGAACTCTCCTGAATAATTTTCCTTTTCTCATTAGGAAATAAGTGTGGAGGTAGCTTCCCTGTAACCAAATAGTTAGCAATATCTACATACCAAGGAATTTTAGTAGTTAATGCAAACAAATATTCATCTGGAAACTTATCCTCTACAGGAGAATCTTCGTTAGTATTTTGGATTCTAGACAAGAAATAAGCTACTGTATTTTGTTTCCCTGGTCTATCTAACACAGTAATATTGAATTCTTGTAAAAGTAAAAGCCATCTTGTAACTCTGCCATTAGTAACAGGTTTGTTCATGAGATATCTAATTGCAGAATGATCAGTATGGACAAAAGTTTCATGCCTGTTATATAATGTCTAAACTTGTTGATTGCATGAACAACAGCTAAGAACTCTTTTTCAGTCACAGTATAATTTAACTCAGTAGGAGTCAAATTTTTACTGGTGTAGTAAATGGCATAAGGAACTAAATCCTTTTGACCCAACACAGCTCCTAGAGCTGTATCTGAAGCATCTGTAGAAATATGGAAAGGAAGTTTCCAATTTGGCCCTCTCAAAATGGGTGCTTCAGATATTCTTGTTTTTAAAGTTTCAAATGCAGATTGATAGTCAGGATCCCACTTGAATTCACAGTCTTTTGTAAGTAATTTGAAGAGCGGAGATGCTATCTTGGTGAAGTTTTCAATAAATCTTCTATAATATCCAGTAAATCCAAGAAAACTTCTAACATCTCTTTGACAATTTGGAATAGGTAACTTGGAGATGACTTCAACTTTTGATCTATCAACTTTAATCCCATCTCCTGAAATATGATGTCCTAAAACAATCCCTTCAGTAAACATCATTAACCATTTTTCATGACTTAATGAAAGATTTGTTTCTTTACATCTTATAAGGACTTTTTCCAAATTTTCTAATGCCTTTTCAGATGAATTACCATAAACTGTAAAATCATCCATATAGACCTCTACACAATCATGAATTAGATCAGAAAAGATTCCTAGTACTGCCCTTTGAAATGTTGCGGGTGCATTACATAATCCAAAAGGAAGTACTCGGTAAGCAAAAGTTCCCCATGGACAGGTAAATGTGGTCTTGTCCTGATCTTCAGGTGCTACCTGAATCTGATTGTAACCACTAAAACCATCCAAAAATGAGAAATACTTTTTGCCTGCTAAAGTATCTAATACCTGATCAATAAAGGGTAAAGGAAAGTGATCCTTCAAAGTTGCTTTGTTTAATTCCCTGTAATCAATGCAAACCCTCCATTTACCATTGTTTTTAGGTACTATAACCAAAGGAGAAACCCACCGGCTATCTGAAATGGGGTAAATGAAGTTTACATTAAGTAAATTTTGGAGCTCTTCTTTCACTATCTCCCTAAGGTTTGGGTTCATCCTTCTTTGAGGTTGTCTGATTGGTCTACTGTTTTCGTCAATGTAGATGTGATGAATGCAAGTCTTAGGGTCAATACCTTTCATGTTGGTATACTCCCATGCAAATGCAGTAGAATGTTTTTGCAAGATTTTGGTTAGCTCTTCTTGTTGTGATTTTTCCAAGTTTCTGTTGATATTCAATGTTTTTCCTGGAAAAATCTCAATGGCAGAACTACCAAACTCTTCCATAGAGAAAAGAGACATTTGTATAGATGATTGACACTCAATGTTAGAATCCAACTGAAATTGTGTGTGGTCATATTCTGAAGATGGTTCAAAGTTTTCTAATGTGTTCAGAATTTGACTATCTTCACTGATCTCAGAAATGGTAAAGACAGGTTGTATAGTATCTTCATCATCAACCCACTCATTATCTCCTATTTATGTAATTGCTTTTGCTGGAGGATACAGATTGAACTTCTTTGTCGAATTACCATCAGAAATATACATATCCCCAGACCTACAACTGATAAAAGCATCAGCTGTCGCTAGCCAAGGTCTTCCTAAAATAAGAGGATGTCCTCCTAGATTACTCTTGGGAGTTAAAATCATGAAATCGACTAGATATTCCCAAGAGTCTAAGGAGACTGGAATGTCTTCTAATACACCATCTGGTTTGATAATTGATCGATCTGCAAGTTGCAGTAAAGTAGGTGTAAAAAGAAGATTAGGAAGTTTTAGCTGTTCCATAGTCTGTCTACTCATGATGTTGATAGCAGCCCCTAAATCAATCAAAGTATTTGGCATTTCTACCCCATTGATATGTGTTTTGACAATTGGACTACCGGGATCTACATATTTCTGCATAGTAATTTTTCCCATCATGATATCTGCAATTTTCCCTACCAGGTGGATTCTTCTGGTATCTCTTGGTTTCCTTCCTGGTCTTTTAAGACTCAACTCCTTTATTGTTTTTGCTAGAATAGGAATCTCTTTAATGGCTTGTAACAAGGGAATCTTGATACAGACATTCTTCAATTCATCTAGAAAATTATAGTCAGGCAACCAAATTTGTTTTTCCACTCCTTTGTCAATTTGTAATCTTTCAGGAAAAGGAGGTGTGGATAAAGATGCAGGTTGCTCAACTATGGGAGTTGTGGGGGTTAATTCTTTTTCTTTTTCTTTTTGAGTGTTTGGGTTTTGAAGAGATGCTTCAGAACCCTTATTAGCTTCAAGAGAATCTTCCTCAAAAATGCTTTACTTTTGAGCATTTATAGAAGGCTTATCTAGGACTCTACCTGATTTGAGTTGTACTTCATTGAGAGGAACAATCATATAGGTAGGAAATTGTTGACCTTCCATCATGTAAGCATTTTGAGGGTTTTTATTATTGGGGTTTGGCAATGGCTGAGAAGGAAGTTGATTTGACTTCTTTTGGAATGGAAGCAAGAGTTGAGAATTTGGATTCTGTTGAGAAGGTTGTTGTTGTTGTGGAAATGGCAATGATAGTTGTGGATTTTGATTTGGAAGTTGTGGAGCTTGTTGGTTTTGAAAACATGGGGGATATTGGTAAAATTGAGCAAATCTCCCATAAGGATTTTGCATACCTTGTACCCTTGATTGAAAAGGATTTTGAGGTTGGGACCAAGGTTGTTGCCAAGGATTCCAATTTGGTGGGGGTTGAAAGTTCATAGAGTTGCTAAACCCTTGATTTTGTTGCCCCTGCCAAGGTCTCCTTGCAACAAAACAGAGAGATTCGATTGTATTTGGATCTTCTTGAAAGACAGCTTTGAGCCCAGGAATTGAAGGACAATACTTGGTCTCATGATTCTCTGAACAAATTACACATGTTTCTACAACTTTTGCATCCAAGGGACATTCCCTTAGAGCATGTTTCTTCCTACACTTTGGGCAAAAGATGGCCAAAGCCTCAGCTTCTGCTTTCTGCTTATTGTGAATCTTAAGGGTGTCTAGTTGCTCACTAAGACTCCCTAAGATGTCAGTTTTGAATTCATCAAGCATGTTTCCAATCTCAGCCCTACTTACTGATCCAGTTGCAGATTTGTTTGCTCTGATGAGAGAAGGATCTCTAGACCCTTTTTGAGTTTTAGATTTCCCCCTTGAGAGATGGACACATAGCTCTGCTATATCATGAAGTGGAAGTTGAGATATGTCTCCTTTTCCCATCATGTTCAAAATATCTATCCATTCATCCCTAATGGCTTTTAATAGAAGGGCTTTCAAGGTCTCCTCATCTAAGTTACTCATTTTTTCTCTTTTCAGGTTGTATTGAAATCTTTCAAGTAAATCCTCCAAGTTTTCATCTTCTCTTTGCACCATTTTAAATACCTCATCCTTGTGATTGGTGGGCATACAATAGTCCAGGTACCTATCCAAAATAGTTTGTTTCATATCATTCCAAGTCCTAATGGATTGAGTGAGTAATCCCATGAACCATTTCAAGGCTACTCCTTTCAATGTTGAAGGAAACAGTTTTAGTTTTTGAGAGTCTTCCAGATAATCATAAGTTCGACACACGACTTCAAACTCAAATAGAAATGTTTCAAGGTCCTCATTCCTTAACCCATGGACGTTTGGGAGGACAGATGGTGAGATGTTTTTCATTGTGGCTCGGGAGTCCTCATCGACTATAGGAAATCCGAATGAGTTATCTCCATCCCTATTTCCCCCAATGTTACCTCTACCTCCTCCATTGTTTCCTCCTCCTCCTCTACCTCTACCCCTACCAAATCCAGTTGCTCCTTCCTCTGTCATGGTAGTTTCCCTGGAGACTTCAGAGTCTTCTGGTTCTTCCACTAAGGGTGAATGAGAAGGAATTTCTCCCTCTTCTTCTTCAGATGATTATACTTCTTCAATTACAATTTGTCTTTCTGTAGAAGGAAGGAAAGGATCTCTTTCTAATTCAGATTCGATGGAAGGTGTGGGAGAGTCGACTCCTACCTCTTGAATTCCAGGAATCCTAGGGCTAGGAGTGTAAGTTGGAGATGATGGAGGTGTCTCTTGTCTATTCCTTGAAGTAGATGGACTTGTAAAAATTGAACTCTTGGCTCTAGCTAAAAACCTTCCCCTAGAATCTCTTGCTCTATGCATGTCATTTTTTTTTTCTTCAAGTCGGGCTAATAATTCTCTTTCTGATCTTCCAGGTCACTCTAGGTGCAAGAAGAGAGCATACTCAAGAAACTATTAAACCAATAACTTTCTCTTTTCTGATCCTCCAGATCACACTAAGTGCAAGAGGAGAGCATACTTTGAGAGGTTATCAATTTTCTTTCCTTGAAATTTTCTTGTTTTTTTTTTTAAGAATTTGGCTACCTAATTTCACTTCCCCGGAAACGGCGCCAAAATGTTTGGTCAATTTAGTGTGATCTAAATTGCTATTTATAATTTCAACCCGGGGTTCGTAAACTGACGAAGTGAAGTGTACTATATGTACTAGATAACCATTTTCTTAGTCTTTTGTCGTTTTTAGTTTTTTTTTGAGTTTGTTTTTGGATTTATCTTTCCCTAATGTGAGACGATGAAAAGGTGATAAAGCAAGTGAAATATGGATGATTATAGTGATCTCTAAGTGGTTTTTCAAAACTTAAAAGAGAGAAAGCTTTAAAATAACTGCAATGAAATCAATTCTTCAAAAGAAATAAAGACATCAAACAATGAACTAATGACATCGGCCCAGTATCTTTGTTGCTGAATGAAAATGAAAGTGAAATCTACACTAAATTCAATTAAAAGTAAGAACAACTAATCCACACTATTTCAACTCTTCAACTCAATCTTCCTCGTGAAAAGATATCATGAAATGTTAAGCAATGTGAAATCTAAAAGAAGTTAAACTGCATAAAAGAAACTAATCACACTACTTTAACTTTCTTGACCTTTTGCCTTTCAGCTTAATTTACCCTGTGAGAAACAATCATGAACAAGTTAAGCAATGTGAGATCTAAAGAAAACTAAATCAAGCTATAATGAGTGATATTCTGGTTCCTAATAAAGTTATTTGATTATAGAAAGGAATCGTTAACAGATGAATAGCATGATATCTAAGAACAGAAAATAAATGTACAACTCAAGGAGATGATAGTACTGGAAATCAAACTTCAGAAAACAAGAGTCAGCGACAAAGACAAGATGATCTCGTATGCCAATAGTTATAAAAAGAAAAGGTGAAAAATTGCCCCGGGCTGCCTAAGAAAACCTACAAAAACACTGATCAGTTGTAACCATAAAAGAGCAGCAATGAAAATGTAAATCAACAGAAATCAAAAAGCTTTGTTATGTACAACTAATATACATGATGAAATAAAACGCAACATTTAAATGACAACTGTACAACTAATATACACGAATAGAAAAAATAATGAAAGAGTTAAAGGAAAACTGTACAAGGCTTTAGTGAGCAGGGGCCCTCTATCACTTCAGCCGATTTAATGAACAGCTACAAGCTTAAGTTTAAACCAGTCTTCTCATATATTAAACAACAACGTAAAAGTGCAGTGGGGAAATACAACAACTTCGAATTACATTACAAAAGATTAACTTTTTTAGCGTTCATGGATGCGTTATTTATAAAGAAAGAAGGCTAAACAGATTAACTAACTCTACGCTATTAACCACGCTGCCAGAGACACGTAAATCCTCTTCAGCCCGGATCTAGGTAACTGTCATAATGTTTATTAAATTTGAGAGGTATGGCTGTTGGATTCACGGTATCAGGATGTCTTCGTGGCTAAGGACTGTGCCACATAGCTTCACGTGCTCAAAAACAGAGCTACGCAGAGCCATGCCACCGCTGAACACTTCCGTTGACTATCCTTTGCCCCTTGTTTGACCGCGGGCTTTTATGGCCGTGCTGGATGATTTGAAGGGACACGTTCCATGTCCTTGACTCCTGTAACTTGCCCATGTGGCTCATTTCTTCAGAGGACACCTGTAGCATGGTGTTTGACAAAACGGCTGCGGAATCCTGTGCTAGCTACAGAAACCTGGGTCGGCTGCGGAAACCTGTGTCGGCTGCGGAAACCTGTGTCGGCTGCGGAAACTGAGAAGCTTCCGCAGCTGTCTGAACAAAATTCTAAACCAAACAACAGTCATCAGCGTAGTTAGAAAACCATGTCAAAAGCTTTTTTTGAAACTAAAATACAATGATTTAATCAACTTGGTGGATGAAATGAGTGGAAAAAGAAGGCTGAGAGGGTGTATAGGAAGGTGCAGGTTCAAGGCTCAACACCAACTTTTTCATAATTTTGAGGCCAATAATCAATGCTTCATACTCTGCCTCATTGTTTGAGCAATGAAAAGATAACTTGTAAGAACTCATTCTCACATTGCATGGAATTTTACAGGAACGATGTAATGGACCATGAATCCAAACACTAATCCCAACTCCTACCTTTCCCAATGCACCATCAAACTCCATGGTCTAGAGACCATTTTCTTCATCTCGAAAAATAAATTCTAGAGGTTGAACTGTTTGATCTTTTGGAGGATGGCTTGATGTCTCAGGGCACTATATTTTCTGCGCTAACTAAGAAAACATTTTCAAGAGGATTTATTGGCTACAAATATTCTTCATTCATCTCTTTTCCTTTAGTAATCACAACTTTCTGCACACTTCTTACAACATCAGAAACTTCTGAAATTTCTACCAGTTGACTTTCATCATCGACTGAATTCATATCAGTATACAAAATGAATGAATTGATATCAATATGTACAACATGTATAGGGTGATTTATGGTTTTCTCCTTGCTACTAATCATGAATTTCATCTTCTTCTCCCGGTAGAGTTTTTTGAGTTACCCAAATACTAGAATAGTAGCATATGAAAATTCAAGTTGTAAAGTGCCTTTTAGCTTCGCCCCCAAGATCTTGAAAGTAACATACCAAACCAAGGAGGAATAATAGCAACCACTACATCCATCAGCACATTCTTGGTCAGAATTTGGTCCAAGAACACTACTAAATCTTTGATAAGGCTAAGAAATTTCATTCTACCTGAATCAAAAGAGTAATGGTCATGATAGGGTTGGGTTATACTTAGTCCTAGTTTATCCATGATGAATTTTGGCATAAGATTATGTGAGGCACTAGAGTCCAACATGGAATTATGGAGGATAAATTCATGAAGTTTGAGACTAAGATAAAAAGTTTGGATTTCACTATCTTCAGGACTTCCTTCTAAGGGACCAAAAAGAATTGCAGGCTCATCATTGGCCACATTAACTGTGTTTGTCATCTGGTCTACCTTTATTTTTTAGCAATCTAAAACTTATATTTATCATTATTCACTAATTCAATTAGAGGAATTGAAACTTTCAACTTAGAAATTTCATTCTCTAAACTAAATAGATTGGATTGCTTTTCTACCTCTTTTGAAGCAATGTCCTTCTTTTTTGTAGGTCCTTTGGCTTGAGACTCCTTCTTATGACTTTCACTTTGAACCTCCTTATCTTTTCTCACATTTCTGTTAGAGGCTTCATTATTTTTATCCTGGCTCAGTATAACAATCTCTTTTTCTTTATTCTGATTTACAAGAGCTGCTTCTTTGTTTTGGGTATCTTTTGGTGTATTTTTCCTCTTCTAATTCAATGTAACAGGTACATTTTTGTTCCTTAAGTTGTACTATTTCTACAAATGAATAAGAGCATTCTGATATCCTCTTTGGAATTCTTCATTTTGCATAGCCCATAGATCATCACTTGCAAGTACAAGCGATTGATCACTTGGTACAAAAGATTCTTCAGAAAATTGATCTTCCTCTATCAGAAAGGTGGGTAGCGTGTATTCTTCAAAGAAATGATTTGCTTCTATAATCTCTTCTTCATCTTCTTCCACCCTTTTGATACAATTTTGTTGAAATGGAGCTCTGACTTTTCCTTGAGGATCTTGGTTTCGCTGCTCTTTCTATCTATTTCTGAACTTTTGTTGTTGATGGGCATGAAAGTTTGGATCCCTTACTAAATGATTCACTTATCAATCTATTATGGACATTCTTTGCATCATTATTTCCATGGTTTTGATCAGAGTGTCAAGATTTACATATGAAGATGATGGGGGCTCTTCTTTAAAAACATCTTTCTTCTTAGACCTCTCAGGTTTTTATTTAGATTTCTTGATGAACATATTACCTTTGACACTTATTGCATTTCGTTTCACTTCTTCAACAGTTGCAACGTCCCTCTCCCTAAGTTGATATGCCATGTCTGGGTCGAAAGCATCAGGATAGTGGAGAAGTGCCAAACCAGGAGGAGGTTTCATATCATCAGGGATGGAATTATACACCTTATTGAACCTTGTGGTGAACTCTTGGACTGTATCATTTTGATTCCTTTTCATAGAATCGTACTCAGCCAAAATCTGTAGTGGATTTTTCTTTTCTTGCCAACATGCTATGAAAAATTCTATGACTCTCCAAGAATTATTGATAGAATTAGAAGCCAAATTGCGAAACCATTTCTTCACATCTCCGGAAAAACTCTAAGCTATTATTCTCATCTTAGCATTGTCTTCATCAATTTCTTCTAGATCAATAAAATCTATCAATTTATCAACATGATGTTGGGTTGTGATTTCTGAGCTTCCATCAAATAGAGGGAGTCTTTGACCATAGTTATGAGGTAGAGCAACAAGTTGAGCAGGCAGCATAAGAGGTGCAAATCGTGCCATGATTTCTAGAGGTGGTGGAGGTACTACAATGGGTTGTGTAGGTCAATATGATAACACTAATGGAGGTGGTGGAGGTACTACAATGGGTTGTGTAGGTAAATATGATAACACTAATGGAGGTGGTGGAAGAAGAGATGAGGTAGCTGAGGTATTTGGAGATGTAGTAGATGTATTTGGAGGTGTAGTAGAGGATGAAACATCAGTTAAGTATTCAAGATGATATTGGATATAGGCTTTTTCAATAGTGATTTGGAGCTAGTCAACAAGACTCTGAAGCTTGTCAAAATTCAACCACAACTCATGATCAACTCTAGTAGATAGAGATTCTGAAGAACGGGAATGAGATTCAAATTGAAGAGGTTGAGATATCACTTCAGAAATGAAAGATTTAGATTTGGACCTTGAAAGAGAAAATTCTAACTGAATATCAAAAGGAAGCTGCTCAAAAGCAAATAGACTTTTAGGCAAAGAAGTTGTCCTTTTTATTTTTCAAACTGCACTTTTAAAGATAAGTAACTTGAGCTTTCTGAGCAGTTTTTCTAGGTCTTCAACAATAAAAGGTGGATTTGGATCAGATTTGACCTAGTATGTCTTTTAGGAGCCAAAAAAAAAATTACACCTTAAAATCGTTGGAATTTTTAAAATCAACCTATCTTTAGATATTGGAAACTATCAACTATAGAACAAGTTTTCTTGAAAGCTCTAAAATAACTCCCAGGAATGATTTATCATTCATTTCCCTAGCAACGACACCAAAATGTTATCCCCTACAATTTCCTAGGCTAAGGAGGAGATTGAAAGAGATAAGCTAAAATCACTTTTAGTTTAGTAGCTAGCCCTACTGAACCAGAGAGGGATCTCTCTAAGGATTTTTCAACAAATAATTGAAAAGAAATAGGTTTTAGGCTAGATATACAAGTCTTGTTGGAGTATTTGTGAATTTAGGGTTTTTGGTCTATTGGACTAGGGATTAGAGCAAGTAATTAGGTCAAGGCTTCAAGTATGCAGTGACAAGTATAAAAAGGAGCTAGATATTAGTGTGATATGGTAAAATTAAAGTGTTTCCAATGTAGTATAGGTCTGAGAGTTTAAGAAAACATAATGAGCATGTAAAATCATGAATTCATTAGTTTTAGAAGAAAATAAACACAAACATGATTTCTAGATATACAAAGCTTAGATCTAATATTTATGTCTATATAAATACAAGTAAACTCATAGGAAGAAGATAAAGCATGAAAAGAGATATGATTTTTCCATTAGAAACTGATAGGAAAAGAAAACAACACCATAGACTCATTGAACAAGAATTCATGAAATATAGCTGCAACTGCTCCTGTATTAGCTGTAAAAAAACATAAGGTACAAGATTCTCCACAAAAGTAAAACCTCTCTCTTTAAATGAGAAATGATACATATAGACTCAATCAAACAACTTCCCCACCTTTAGGATTCAAATTCCTAGGTGGTCGAACTGTTTCCAAGATTCTCTCAACTAACAAGTTTTAGTGAGAAGGTCAAATACAAACTCTTCTCTTAGACTTTGTTTTGAATTTTTCTTCCTTAATGAGGCCTAGTTAACCATAAAAACAACCTATCATGTCTATTTATTCATGATTACATCATATAATCTCTAACTTCTTCAATTACATCATGAGTTTTGACTTGACCAAGTCAAACTGAAAACTAGGAAATTACACAGTGAAATTTAAAATAAAAACTAAGAAATTTATAGAAGCATAGCAGCAACTTTGAGCCCACTTTAAGGTGCCTCCTTGTAGTCGAAATTGATATATGAGAGAACATTCAACTAGAATGTCCTGTTGATTTTCCATAACACCTTGAATTTTTAAAAATGACCCATGGGAAGGTCTTCCAAAACACATTCTCCCAAGATGTCTCCAGAAGCGCAGTGCCTATCAAAAAGAGTGGCAGAATGATGATTGTTTACCCCTTTTTCTCTTTTTTCTCAAAATTTTAGCCCTCTATGAGAAAACTTATGAAATGGGTTTTGAGAGGAGGCCATGATATTTCCAAAAATTTAAGCCATTTGTCATTTGGAGGTCTGAGGAAAAAGCGCAGGGCCAAGGCATTGCACTTATGTGACTAGCTCATTTTCTAAATTTGGCACCAAAACAGTAAAAAAACCAAAAATACTTAGAAATCCTTCAAAATTGGTCATGAGATGCAAAATGAGGTATTTCAAGCCCTCATGGATGCTTTAGAAATCATCTCCAACTTATCCCTCTCATTTTTTTCCTTTAGGGTTTCCTTTAGCTTGTTTTTCAACTACTTGAGCTTGATGTTATATATCATGTTTCTAGTTTGATAATGATGTGCCATGTGCCCTAATAGACTATTATCATTTTTTAATATGTCGAGATTATTTTCTAAGTGGTCATTGACCTTATCTAGCCAATACTTTCTATCCTCATTGATCTCCAAGGCAATTATGTCCTCCATGTCTAGGTCTTCATCTAGTAGATTGTGTCCTTTTTCCTCCTTCAATGCCTTTTTAAGTCCCTTGGTCCCTGGCCTATTTTTCCAAACTTTTTTTTTCAGTTTCCTTAGGTTCACTAGTCTCCAATGCTTCTTTGCCTTTGCCTGCTTGTTGCAACAATTTAGTTTATTTTTCTCCATGATGAGATGTCTAGCCTTAAGTTGACTGTTTTCTTGTTCAAGGAAGGAGATACCAAACCTTGCTCTTTCCATTTTTTCCATCAGTTATCTGATCTGAGAATCTTTCTCTTTGATAATTTGTTATTGTTTGAAGGTACATTTGCTACTTCCAAGTCCACCAATTCAAAGTCATGCTCAATTAGGTCTTCATCCTGTACATGTGATCCCTATTTTTCTGATGTATAAGGCTTGGCCCTTTTCTCAACCTGAGAAGTAAACATGAGCCTTTTTCCTCTTTGATACATTCTAGTCACCTCAGGTCAGAAACCTTCACTAACTTGCTTGATGATCCTACCTCCACTTGTTGTGTTGATATGTTTTGATGATGAACTGAAAAAGTAGTTTCATTTCATTGCAAAGTTGTTTCTATGAATGAATCCCATGTCATGTTCTTCTCTACTAGCTGATGGAGAGTTACAATATTTATCAAGCTATGATGAAAAATACTAGGGTAGTGTTCTTTGTCTTTCACCTGTACCTTCTCAGACATTTTAGCAAGGCTTCCACATAGATAATTACACAAGTTCAGAGGTTTTTGAGTTGTAAAGTGCATTAGAATCCTGATGTGATATGCATACAATCTAGAAAACCTTCCCTCACAGGTGAGAAACTTCATTACAGTCTTCATCAAGGGCACATACTTATCCAACAGGTGCCTAAATGGGATGATGTGTGTATGGGTCTCTCTATAGGGTGATTTCAAGAAAGACCTGTAATGTTCAAGGTACAAACTCATACCTTTGAATGAGTATTCTCCATGATCAGGTATCCCTGTAGCAAGTGTAATGGTAGCCATAAAAATGTAAACTCAACCCATCCTATGATGGCGCTTCCCTCTTTTAGATGGGTAGAAATCCAATCAGTTAACTGTTCATGGAAACCTACTTCACATACCCTTTTACAAAACCCTGGACAATTGACATCTTCAAAACACTGCTTGATGAAAGGTGGTGAGTTGATTTCATTGTAGTTGGCGGGCTCATATCTAAGGATTTTGCCTCCTTTATGGTGTTTTCTCCTTTCTTATGGTGAAGAATCTCCCTCCGTTATGGTAGAAACCCTAGATAATAAGAAAATGGAAAAACAATGAGGAATGAGTGAAATGATAAAATGGGGGAATTGAGGAAAGGAAATTATGGTAGGGGATTTTTAGGAGATGAATAGGAGCTGCAAGAAACTTATGAAGTTTAGATGGAGTGAAATGAGGGAAAGAAATCATTAGGAGAAATTAAAAAATAGGGTTGCTAAGAAATATGCTCAAATTTCTAGGTATGAGCTAGGGTTTTTGTATGGGTGGGGAAATCTGATGATTGATAAGTTATTTAGTGAATCAAAGGGTGTTTTAGACATGTGCAGAGGTGTGAGGTGTAAGATTTACATTTTTTCAATATCAAAACTAACCCAACCATTAGTTACACTAGTGCTTGCAGCATGAAAACTTCACCTAAACCCTAGATGAAGAGAACTTGCATTTTCATTCATCTTTCCAACGGAAACATTTGAGAAAAAGAATTATACTTACTTGTGAACAAGCTTAGAATAGCAACAAATAGGATTGCAAGCTTAAAATCGAAATTTGGGTGAATTTAGATGAGTTTCAGGCTGCTCTCGCACAAGCGCAACGCAGTTCATGGAAGTGCAACACCAAAGCACAACACAGTGTTTAGAAGCACAACACCAGCCTCAGAAGCATAGCATAGTCTCAAGAAGCACAGTGCAGTCTCTAGAAGTGCAATTCCAACCTCAAAAGTGCAATGTAGTCTCCAAAAGCACATCACCATCAAATTTTGTCCAAATTTTCCTAGGAAACCCATGTTTTTTCACCAATGGAGGGGAGAGCTCAATGAAAAAAGGGGGTTAAGAGGAAAATGGAAGAATTTTGGGACTTTTTGGGTTTTTATAGGAAACATATGATTCTCTTTTGAATAAAAATGGGACCCACATACCTTTTTAAAACCTGATTTTCACCTTTTAAACTAGGCCACTTTGGAAAATTGAAATCTGAGCTTCCTTTTATCTTTTTGAATAGTGAGACTTCTTCTTTGGAACCTTGAGATTGCAACCATGAAGAACTTATGAAGATTCATAAAAACGTATGAAAAGAGTTTCTTATTACAACTCATTTAATGCTAGATTTATGCATGGAATGAGGATGGACCATGAAATCCTAATGACCTAATGAAGATATCATACTGAATAAAATGGTAACGATGACGACTGATATGATGAAAACATCCTCTTTATTATGATTCCCTCATCTGAGTGAAGTAGGTGACCAGCATGTGATATTTTCAAAAGAATGAAGAAATTTCTAGACAAGCTAGCAAGTGACCAAATTTTACTCTGAAAACCTAGTGACATGATAAAATTTTACCTTGATACCTCTAACATACTTAGTAAAAGAATATTTGATCACTGGTGACAGGCAAACAAGACTGACACTATCATACATATTTCAAGCTAATCCCAAGGAGACTCATCTTAATGTTGTAAAAAGGATCTTCAAGTACCTTCAAGGCACTCTTGATTATGGATTATGGTATCCCAAAGGTAAAAATTTCAATTTGATTACTTTTACTGATGTTGATTGAGCTGCTAGTATTGATGACGGGAAAAGCACTTCAGGAGAAGCTCACTTTTTGGGAGATTATTTGGTCTCTTGGAAAACAAAGAAATAAAGTTTTATCTCTTTTTCCACAACTAAAGTTGAATATATAGCAGTAGCCACATGTTGTACACACATATTATGGATGAAGCAAAAAATTCAAGACATGCATGTTGAGTATGAAGAGCCTCTTCCCATCATGGTAGACAACACAAGTGCAATTATCATCTCCAAAATTTTGGTTCTTCATTCCAAGACCAAGCACATACCAATAAATTATAATTTCTAAGAGAACAAGTGGTCATCAAGGTTGTGAAGTTCGAATATATTGCTTCAAATGAAAAAATTGTAGATATCTTCACCAAGCCACTACCTAGGGAGAAATTTGAATATCATAGACAGAATATGGGTGTTGTGCCTCTTTGAAGGCATTGAATATTTTTTCATGGAGTTAGTTGTTGTCATATGGTTTCCACCAAGAGGAATCTCAGCTGCAAAATTTGGAGATTTGTTGGTGATTGGTTGTTTGCATGATTTTCAAGGCATTATGAATTATTTTCTTGCTTCTTCTTGTTTCATTTCAAGATGTCTTGCTTCTTCATGTATACTTCTTCTTCAAGATGGTGTGGACTCATATATATTCAGGGGGAGAATGTTTAGTAGCTCACAATGAGTATTTGTTTCACCTCTTCAAGGGGAGTAATTCATTTTTTTCCATGTATCACATTGTTGTTATGTAATTTTTCTTGCCATGTAAAACCCCTTTCCATTGATGTCAAAGGAGGAGAGAGAGTGAGTCATGTATGTACTCAAATTCATATTGTTGTATGTAAATGTGATATTTATTTTCAAAAGCTATAGGTTGACAATCATTGGCAAAGGCAGGCTTTGTTGGCATGTTTGTGTTTCCATTTATGTCACCTGTAGAAGTCATGAACTCTTGAGTCTATATGTCAAGTCTTGAGTTTGTTGTGTACTTCTTGAAGGTTTTATGCTAATAAAATGTTGTCATAAGTCTTAGAAGGTTTGTAGGAGAGGTCTCAAGAGATAAAAAGGCCTCATCTGAAGTTGAGCTACACTTTTCCTAAAGGTCTAGTTCATGATGTATGTGATGTCTTGTTGAATTTATGCAGTTGGGTTCCTGATTTCAAGATGAGTTTGGAAGGATGGTTTACGGGTAATTTCAATCCCATGAAGCTCTATTACAAGTTTGAGGGTTGGATATCTTGTTTCAACCTATGATATTCCCCAGTCACATGGATTGAGGCTCATCAGAGTGATGGAAACAATCTGTTCACTTAGAGGATAATCCCATGCGAGTGACCAGATCTTTCAATCAATTTTTTCCAAGCCTGTGCATGTGACCGAGAGGATTTATGATTTTTTCTCTAGATTCTCATGCTCCCTTGGAATTAGTTTACTTTTGGTGGAGTCTATTGTTGTAATTTCCCAAAAAAGCCAAAATAAGTCATGTGCCTCCAGAAAGTTATGAAACTTGAAATCTTCAAAAGGCTAGTGGAATGAGTGGCTTGATTTGGTCAGAAAGTCCAACTCAATTAAATATAAAGGATGTGAATAGGATTTGGGCATGCTCCATTACTTGAATAATTAATTGATATCAAGAATTACGAATATGTGAAGGCAGGAAGTTCATTTGGTTGGTTCTCTAGTAGTGTGCGAGAGTGAGTTTACATGAGTTACTAGTGCACAATGAGTGAGTTTTACAGTAAGTTCAAAGTTTCAGAATTGTAGTTTGCTTCATAGATTATTCTTCAAGAGTGTTTCTAAGTTGTGTAGAGATTGAATATCAGTTTGGAGAGTGTGTGTAGACAGATTTTTCCTGTCATTTGGAAGTGTGGATTTATGGTTTCATTATTGTGCTTATTTTTTGCTAGTCTTGTTTATGCAACATTGTTTTTAGTTCTTAATTTTATTATCTTATTGTATAATTGTTTGTACTTGGACTTGGAGCTTCAATCTATGTGAATGTTGATTATATATTGTAGGAGAGGGTGCTCCAAGTTGGTTTTAGGCAAAATTTCTCATTTCAATCAAGGGGTGGGTTCTCCATTGCTAGTGGTGGCTAGCTAATCTAATGTAAATGAGAATATTTTGAAGCAATAGATAATAATAAGAAGCACCAACGAGTTCAGTGGATTTTTTCCCTAGAGGGGGGTTTCCACCTAAAATCCAAGTGTTTACATGTGATGATTGTTTTTGTTTTTAATATGCATGATACTGATATATCTTTATGAAGTTAATTTCTAAATAGGTTTTATTTGCAGAAATAAATTTTATACTTTTGTAATATTGATTCACCCCTCCCCCCCTCTCAGTATTACTTATGTCTAACATAATATTATATTTAGGTGTTGAAGGTGTTGGACCTACCAACATGTCAAGGGATCTCCCTGGTAAGAAGTTCCAATTAGACCTCAGAACGTTTGGTGTATGAGTCCCAGCAGTGGGTCATACAATAATGCCTTGACCGTGGTTTCGCATAGAGGCAAGTAAGATGTCCCTGTTGGTAGCAAGGGTGTGACAGCTGCAGCAAGTCAAGGAAGGTGCATGAAAGGTTCTAACACACGGAGGGTGAGGTGAGTGTGCCCCTTGGAAACCTATAATAGTACGCGACTTGGAAGGGAACACACGAGCGAAGATGAATCACAAGCTGTAAAGCAAGTTAGAAATAAATCCAAAGTGATGGTTAAACCAACAACACATTTCATAAATATTCATACATACTTATACAAAATAGTCCATACATGCAAACATAAGCAAAAAAATACATATATCATTTAGAGTAAACAAGATAGTTGGAATACAATACAACATATTCATGAAACATGTTGGCTCTATTATATGAAGAAGTGTAAGTTTCAATCATACAATACATCCATGTCCAACCACTAGTTCTGATAGTGGAACGTTACAGCCACAACCGCCTGCTCCTCAAAAGAGATATACTATCTCTACACAGTGGATAATCCAAGGCACGTTACCATACTGTCCAAGATTTCTCTAAGATACTCCTATCAAAGCTTGGATGACCAAAAGCCTCTACAGTGAGTTATGAGGGACTATTTATAGCAAAGGTAGGGGTGGCCCTTGACATTCCCCTTTGTGACAATTCATCTAACCTCATTACTCTTTATCTACTCTATGACTATTACATCCACTATCGACACTTGAACTTACACTTGACAAGATGTTACATACAATCTTCACATTTACCAATCTGAGACAAAATGGCTTAATCCATGCAAGACATCACTAACATGTGGACCGTTCTAGTGAGACCAACTCTTTAACATCCTTGTGATGGTCGATGGTGGCGAACTGATGCCAATCTTGTTCATCCATGATGGTGTTTGTGAACTCAATGGTGACATCTGGTTGGAGTGAACTATTTCCTCCATTGCATCTGAGTACACTGATATGGCTCCTCGATCCCACTTGTCTGATAGCATATGTATGGTTGTCTTGGGTGTGACCAAACTAGAAACATGTTGATGCATAGTGTCTGCGCTGATCTCCAAGAATGTGTTGGTGGCCATGCACATCAACTTATCAAAGTACATGTTCAACTCCAGTCAGACTTTCTTCTTGTCTTCGCCTCAGTGAGTGTGTCGAATGGGTGGGATCACATGCATCTGAGCAATGACATGCATGTTGCTGCATTCACTTGCATGTGATCAACAACATTGCTCACCTTGTCTACTTCATGCCAGCTATTGGGATGGATCTATTACTTTTATAGGCACAGTTTCATCCGTGGGTGCATGTTGTGCCCCCTACTATACCTGTTCCTATTGCAACTCATTCTCTCGTCTATGCAGCTCTTGTTCTTCCTTGAGTTGTTGCTTCAGCACATGAAAATCCTTCTCTATTCTGTTCTCTACCTTGGTGTGATCTTCGTGTCTCGCCTTCACCTCATAGCTTGAGTCTCCAAAGTTTCTTTCATCAAAAGTGGATTTGCTTGAGCTTGCAACTTTGTTCTCCCTCTATGTTGTCAACAACCTACCTCTTACTTTCGTTGCATCTGGTATGCTGCCTTCAGTTGTTGTTGATGGTGCACCTGTTATGATGTTGTTTCCATCATATCTTGATGTCCTTGTCTACGAAAAACTTGATGTCTTCATGGGTAGGCAAGTTCATAGAGACTTGATCGACTACATCCCGAAGTGTGCTCTGAACGATGTCTTTGACTCTACTCTCCTGGAAACCATTGTACCTGTGCTGCTAAGAGGCAGATGAACATATATGATACCTGGAAACATGGAAACACTCATGGAAAGCATCTTGTCAATCGAAAGCCAAAAGGAACTTGATAACTGACTTGCAACATACCTGTGTGACTAATCACGAAGGTTGCACAATTTCCACCGGGAGGTCGGGATACTGACTACCAGAACTATGCAAGGCATAGTCCAGGCTATCAGGAAGTTGACTGACTATTGGAACTATGCAATGCACAGTCCAACATGACCTGCTAAGTACTCAAACTGCTCAATGTACAATTTTAGTCAATAGTGCAATGCAGCCAGCAAACAGCGTTGCGCAGTTTCTGGGGCCAACAGGACACTGCCTCCAAGAAGTGCACAATGCAAGCCTATAGCTCAGTGCCTACCTGGACTTATGCAATTTCTGGAGGGAAAGCAAAGCCTTCACTTCTGGAAATTTATAGTGCTAGCTGAGCAAGGCACGATCTAGGCCAAGGTAGCCTAGTCCAACCGATGGGCGACTGAAAACATGAGAAGTGTGGATGCATGATGAGATGAGTGAAAAAAAGAGTAAATGATCATTCATGCAAACAACAAGTGCAAGTTTTAGAAAACATAAAAGTATGCATGTTTGTAAAGCGATTCACCACAACAACGACCGTATGTGAAAAACAGTGTCATGCATGCGATAGCAGTGAGATGCGAATGAAAACTGAAATGGTGATTCTACAAGCTAACATACATGAAAAAAACAGCAATTTCTCATTGAAATGAAGCAGACAACACTCACATGAAGTGAAACACAAAAAGTGACAGAAACGCAACGCATGTCATGAACAGTGGGCTTACCCCAAGACAACCGAGATGAATGTGCTGACGACTCCTAGATGTAATGTGGGATGTAAGAGATGCAAGGTCGATGTGAGGAAAGATCTCCACAGTGTCCAGTTCATGGATTTTGATAAAACCCAAGATGTGATGTGCTTGCCACAAATCTAGGAAGAGCGACACTTGGTGGGGGTTTCTGAAATGGTCCTTGCATGTAACCTCTGGCCACTAAAAATAGATCCCTACATCAAGGGATTGTTATAGACATTTTTGGGCACTGGAACCCCAATCATAAATGTCCATAAACCAAGGGCTCCTAAGTCCCTAAAAGTGTTGTTCCAACCCCTAAAAGAACAAGGTCAACTGATTACAGCCTCTCCCAGAAGTTATCCATGAAAAACTACTCAGAACTTGTCAAAACTAGACCATCTCACTTGATCCATGGTCAAAGTGCGCTGCATCCCACCTAAATGCACACAGGAGGTGCGATGCATACTGAAAATCCCTTCTATGGGGTGCGATGGGTGAGAGTGGACAAATGGCAGGGTCAATTTTCGAGGTGGAAGAACATGGAATCTTCCAGTAACTTCTCCTGTGACACTTGCCTCTCTGCATTCACCCAGGGATGAGTAATAGATCATCAATCTCCAAGTGGAATCAAGAACTATCAGAGAGAGGACACTAACGTAATCTCAAAAGCTGACTCCCCCCCTGCAAACATCTATATATGGATCCTGTTATCACTCAAGTTTCTCCCTGGCTCCTAAGGGAATACGGCCATGGTAACCACTAACCAATCTTTTAGCTACAAGTCCTAGCCTACTTGCGACTAGAGAGGGCTCTCTCTTTATATTTTAGCTTTGTTGTGGAGTAATTTTAGGCTAGTTATGATGCATAGAGTTTGTTTTAAATTTGGTTGGATGATGAGTTCAGGCAGAACTGGGATGCAGTTTCAGAACATTCTAGACTATTGGGCGATGGAGTCAATGATGGTATATTGCTGTAAGTGTTTCTTGTGTAAAGGTAATGCTACAGAGCCAGATAGGCACCTATGTAACAATTCTTCAAATCTGGGAATCGATGGCAAGAAATCAGGGAATGAAAGGCAATCAAGGATCTTTCACTATGCTGATAGAGGGAAAGTGTGATAATATTATCTAGGAGCAGTTAAGAATTCCTAAACAGAATCCATAATGAGAGAATCAGTTCAAACATGAGCAATTAAGAATTCATATTTATGACTAATTCTAAAGAAAACACAATTAGAAACAGAGATTGAGCAGCGGGTGTATTTAAACAAGTCCTGAGCTATTCTTTCTTCTCTATTACTAAGATCATGAAACATATGTGAAATTTGCAAACACAGAAAGAGAAAACACGGTTAGAATAACTTATTGTTCCATTAAATGACACAGGAATTCTATAGCAGAACGCAGTTCATTTCACATCCAGACAGCACAGAGGGTATCAACTTCAACAACAATTTGTATTAAAAGTTTAAAAATTTACAGCGTAGCTCTTAGAGAGAATCACCAACCAACCCCAAATACGTTCTATGGGGAGGTATATATACAAAAATAAGATACAAAATACTTAGATGATGAGTCTTCATGCAATAAATTACATCACCAACTCTTCCAAGGGAGTAAATGAAGAATTAAACACTGCAGTTAATATTGGCTTGCTAGCTGTCTCTTTTGTCAGAAAATTTTGACTTTCTGGGTTGAATGAGTCAATTTCCTGCTGCGCATTTATTTTGCGTGTGTTGTTCTGATGCTGGTACGCTGCGTGTTGCTATCTTGGTCTTCATCCTTGGTGCTAGGTTACTTTACATTTAATGAGCTATAGTTAACATTCCCATTCTTCTTTACGCTACTTTGATCCTTTGACAGGTGGACCATGCCATCTGTATATGATGAACTGTAGTTTACAAAAAGAATTAATAACCAAAATCACCTGAGCAACGTCTCCATCATTCCTCTCCACCAATCTTCTGTAGGTAGTTGATGCCTTTGTATATTTATTAGTGTTTCATTAGCTTCTGTGTATCTGTAAAAGTTTGGCTGGTATTCAAAGAGATGGTTTATCTCATGTGAAATGTAGAATAGAGTTTCTAATTTATCAAAGACACTCTGTCCAGATGGAGGCCCTGTCTCTTCTGATGTGCTTGAGGAAGCTGTGATTTGATTGGCAGCATAATTGTTCACCCTGTTGGCATAATGCTCATGTGACAGTAGCCTTCCAGCACTAGTTACTAGGCTAGGTAGCCCTCTGCTCTGTAATGTTGTGATATTTATTCTGAACTCATCCACCTCTACTTGCATCTCTTGGCATTTTCTTTCCAGTGTCTGCACAAAATTCCTAAGGGTTAACACCCTTTTTATTAGCAAGATAGTTTCAGTCCTGTTCCTGATTCCTAATGCTGCCAACTGCCCCTTCCTGTGAGTATTCAGGAATTGGATCATTCTATTAGCTTGCTCGGGCATGTTTCTTAAAGATTCTCTAGCCTTCTGGTTTTCAAACTCATCCAAGCTTATCAAATCCATTTGCTCATGAATGGTTTCAATGGACTGCCAGTGGTCTGTAATGGATTGGCCAATCTTGGCCAAAAAAAATTTCTTGATATCTACTAGAGTTTTATCAAAAGTAAGCTCTTTCTCCAGCTCCTTTATTCTTTTTTCCAGGGCTTTCACTTCCCTTGTCTTCTCAACTACTTCCTGCTTTGACTTGTCATATTTTTCCTCAATTCTAGCCATCTTTTCCTTGGTTTCTTTCAATTCTGCCATTTGCAATTCCAAGGCTTCTATTTCTTTCATCATATTGTCCATTCTCAAGCTGGTGCCTTGCTATGTAGGTGCTGAAGTAGTTGCTGAAATTGGTGTTGAGCCTGAGGCACCTGCTTCTGATGTTGCAACAGTGGGAGGGACTGTTGTGGTGGCCGTAGGAGGAGCAGCTGTGAGAATTTGAGTTGTTTGAATTGGCTGAGAGGCCAACTCTTCTTGTCTTCCCTGTAATGATGCCTCCAGGGCATTCTCTGTCTCTACCAACCTTTTATGTAAGGTCGTAAGCAAAGCTATGACATCCTACTCCTCTTTTTGTTGTGCCACCTCTGTAGTTTGAGGATGTAATGTGGGTGACAACTTGATTTGTCTTCTAAGGGTAGCTATGTCTTCATCTTTCTTTTTTATCAAAGCTTGCACACCCTTGGGATCAGTGGGATCATGTCCCAGCTCTATGATGATCTCCTCCAAGGACTTGATTCTATTGTCCTTGGCCTATGATGAAGCTTTCTCCAACTCTAGTTGGGCAGCAATATTGTGCAAAGAGTTTTGCAAACTATGGGATAACAATGTTTTATCTGCTAAAGCAGAATATACCATCTCCCCCGTCTGCTTGTGCAATTCAATCTGGTCCATCAGATGGATGTCTTTGGCGAACACTTCCAGATTGGTTCTAATATAGTCCACAGCTGATTGGGGTTGTTGAGTTGTAGGTCTGAAGTGACCGAGGGTCATTCTCCCATCCTTATTAGCTGGTTGTACAGCTGTAATCTCACTGGCTCATTCCTAGCTTTGATATAAGTGAATTCTTTTTTAATATCAGAGCCTTATCGGCCCTATTGCCTAGTGGATGTTACTTCCACCCCCTGTTGTCTCTCTTGCTCCTGCTGAAAGGAGCTGGCCGATGTCTCCATGCTTGGGGGAATTTGCTGTTCAGTGGGCCCCTTTGGCATTTCTTCCTCCGAAAAAGGATTTAACCTTTGTCTCTTTTCTGCTTGTTGCTCTGTGGATGTCCCTGGAGGTGTTTCTTCCTGTCTATCCCTCTTCTTTTCTCTTTATTCATTGGCAGGAGTCTGCAACACAGGAATTTCAGTCACTTTTGCTTGAGTTAAAGGGTCCTGCCCTTGACCCTGTTCATCTGTAGAAACCGGCCGATCTGCCATTGTTTCTTGTTGTCCCAAATTGTGCACTTGTTCTTCTCGAGGAGAAGCTCGCGAGTTCTGATGTCTTTCAAGTGAATTTTAGGTGTATTAGCGATTTTTTGTAGAGAAACTATAAAAAATAGGGTTACAAGCATTTCTTCGGGTAAATACCTATTATTTCGAGATATTGTTGTGGTGAAGAGTTGTATGCGGAGGCCGAAGAGGTCAGATTGCAGGACGAGTAGGCCTGGGTGGCTGATGGGAACGTCGGATGAGAACTGGACGTAAGTTGCATGCAAGAACTTGCATCGTTTCGTTGCATAAAAAACAAACAAAAATGACATTTTCGCGAGTTTTAACGCAAATTTGGTTTTTTGCGGCATTTTGGCGCTTTTTTGCAATGACGTCAGCATGAAGTCATCAGCGGGTTCCGGGTACAGCAAGGTGGCGTGGTAGTTGACTGGGGCGACGACGTGGCACAGGACACGGTGGCAGGGTAGGGACACAGGCAGATGTGGTGGCGGTGACACGGAGCAGCAGTGGGTTGACGCGGAGGTGACGTCACAGGGACGTGGTGCCCGGACAGAAGGCGGTAAGTGGTTTTTATCGGACCGCCTTTGGTACTAGAGTGGTAAGTGTCAGCGCGGGCTTGATGTAATTAGAACGAGCCACGCGTCCCCGCGTACGGTGGAAAAACCACCCTCCATCAGACGCTAACTCCCGTACGTCGGGGGCACCCCGATATCATAGAGAGTCATCGGATGGGGAGGGCCCGATCCGACGGTGGACGAAATAGCGATCTAACAGGATGTTAACGTACGTGACCCACCCGAATATTTAAATCTTTATATAATGTTGCAGGGGTTTAGACTTTGGGTTATATGGGTATTATGGGTATGCGCCGGGGATAGAGTTTAGTATTTAGTTTAAACATTTAAATAGAAACCCGGAAATTTATATGAACGCAGAGGGGTTAATGAACTGTGATTTAGGAACGGGTTATTATGGTTGTTAATTTAACCAGAGGTTAAACTAATTCTGAATTTAGGACGCGGAAGGGTTCATAATAATCCCAAATGGACTATTATTTCCCAAGATTGAATTATATGGATATAGTGCCATGGGGTGGGAATATTTAATATTTTTGGGTTCTTTTATATACTTTTTTGTGCAATAGGGGTAAGGAAGTGATCTAGGGAGCTAGATAATAGAGTTAGAAGTTAATATGACCTTGTGAAGTGAAAGTGTAGGGGCATGAAGCTAAGTTTATGAAGGAAAACTTAGATATAAGAAATGAATGGAATCTAGAATGAGGATTTTACACAAGAAATGTGGCTTCTTTTCCTTAAGAAAACCCAAAACTTGACTTAGTATTTGACAAAAATGAAGTGAGAGCAGGACTTATTGGGCAGATCCCAAGGTCCTTAAGGGGGTGTTAGCAAGAAACTTTGGGGGGGATGAAAGGGAGTTAGCCATGCTTCCATAGTTATGTCATTAGATAACTGCTTTGACCTTCCTGTCCTTGGTGAGATGAGCTCTGATTGACATTACATGAGGTGATCAAAACCTTGCTTCTGCAACCTCAAACTGCTTACCCAGCCTAATATACCTAACATCTTTTCTTCATTTTGAATGGGTGCACTTAGACTTGCAGACCCTGATTATCCTCTTTTATTTTGACTGTCCTCCTATCTAAGTCTACCCTTATTTCTTCCAAGGGCCCAGATTAAGCAGTTGAGCTCCTTCACTTCTCTGCCTATCTACTCATCTACCAAGCTTGAACTGTTTGGACAGATATTCATTCTCTAGTCTATAACAAGCAATTTAAAACATGGCATGGTCCAGATTGAACTGTTGGGCCATCCATCAAGCTAGGAGTGGCATTTTGGCTAGCCACTTTCCTGGTCTTTCTTTGGGGTTCATTTTTATCATTTTTCTGACCAATTGATTTTTCTTTCCCTTTGATTTTTCTCTTAGGGCATACCCTCTTTACATTCTTTAACCTTCCTCTAATCCTTTTACAAAATATGGAACTTTTGCAATATAAAAAGATGAACATATTTGGCACTTTGACAGAGGGGAGACAGTAGTATGGCAGATTTGATTCCCATATCCCATATGTGTCCTTGCCATTCAGATAGTCATCTCTTAACTGCCTGAAGGTCTGCAAGAAGTCCCTGTTAGCCACAAAGTCTTCAATGAGGTAGTCCTTGTCAGCAAGAGGCAAGGACTCTAGGTCTTTATTTGGTGGATTTAATGGAGCAACACTGAGGGCTGATGGTGCAGGAGCAGCCATTATGCAGTTTGAATTTAACAGAGGTGATTACAATGGTTTGCAAGGTTTCTCAAAGATTTGAGTGACAGGCTTATTGCAGACAATGCTTGAAATTCTCCTCACAGTTGAAAAGGCAAGCTTGTTTCTGCTTGTTTCTGCAGTTTTTGGTAAATTCACGGGGATTGTGAACTGCTAGGGGAAAATTGCAGAGGGTATGTGAGTTTTACTTTGGTAAAAAGCTGCAGCTGGTCTACACCCGGCAAAAGGGAACAATGTTGGGCACCTAGAGGACAAATTTACAATTTTGGTCCGCGAATTGACTGTTTCAATGTCGACTTATAGTGCTGGGGCAATGCAGGTTTCTTTAGCTCTCATTTAAGTAGCAGACAATGCTTAATTGTGGAACTTGACAGGTGTTATAATGGTGAATTTGCAGAGAAATGGTATGCATGGGCGAAATGGGAGAATTATGGTGAATACCTGTATAAAATCGCTTAGAAAGCCTGCGGGCCGAACTGTGAAGGCTGAATGTAGCTGAGTTGATGAGTTGGCACAGTCGCAAGTTTGAATTTGGAGGTCCGGAGGCGATTTGGCAGTGAACCAGCGGCAACGGCTATGTCTTTTTCGCTCGAAAATGACATAAAACGGCCCAAACAGTGACTTTTAACGACGAATTCGGAAAAAATGAGTAATTGGCGCCTTTCTGCCGATGACATCAGCATGATGTCATGGCGGGCCTGAGTACGGAGGGTGACGTGGCTGCTGAGGTGTAGGCCACCGTGGCGGTCGGATAAGGTGGCAGGGCTACGTGGAGGGCCACGCGGCGCGGGGGTGGGAGATGGTGCTACGTCATGATGACGCATGGATGACATAAGGGGGAGGTGGTAACGGGGATGGTGGTAAGCGGTTTCCCCGCACCACCTTTGGGCAAAGGCGGTATCGGGGAGGGGGGCTCCGAACAACCCCGTCGCCTGCCACGCGTTCCATGTACGGGGCGGAAAAACACCGTTCCCCGGATGCTAAAGGTCGGCAGATCCAGATCTGGAAATACCCGCCCACCGTTGGATCGGGGGTGGCAGATGATGGACGGCTGGTGGGCCTCCCGACGGATCGTGCATGTTGGGGGGGGTCCCGCCGGCATATTAAAATATTCAAATTAATATTTTGGGCGGAGAACTTTAGGTTTTAAGGGTTTTTAGGGGTTTTTTCTGTAGGAACAAGGGTTTTTAGTGTGTTTTAGCAGAGGTAAGGGGGTTCTTTGTGGAATTTCTGAACGGAGGGGAGGTGAGTGCTTAGGGGGAGGTTATTACTCCAACCAGAGGCTAGAGCAATCCCATGACAGGGTTGACCCTGGTCCCTGGTGGACCAATGTCTCCCTCAACAAACTTATTTAGCTATAGTGCTAAAAGGGAGAATATTTATACAATGCTGGGGATTTATACACCATGGTGTTATAGTAGTAGGGGGAAGGGAATCATAAGGGATTTAGATAATAAGAAGTTAGGGGTTAATATGAGTGAGAAAAGTGAATGAGGAGTGATATCACTAAGTTTATATGAAAACAACTTAGATTAGGGAGTAGATCAAAATGAAAAGAATTTTTAGACAAGAAATGTGGCTTTTACAGGAGCAAGAACCAACATAAAACCTTAAATTCTTCCATGAATCTGTACTGATGAAGGGATGTTAGTAAATGAATGTGAAAGGGGAAAATGGGAAGTTAGACATGCTCCTTTGTTTTGCTGCAACAAGATGGAGAATAGAACCTTCTCAATCCACTGATATTCCTTTGCAAACATGTTATCAAACACTCACTTGAAAGGAATGAGATTTCTGCAACCCCATTTACTTACCCATCTATTTCCTAGCATTTTTTGTTACTTCCTGGAGGGTGCACTTAGACTTGCAGACCCTTATGTGCCTTTTCTTTTCTTTGGCCTTTTCTTTTGATTTTCTATCTAGAACTACCCTTATTGCTTCCAAGGTCCCAGATTAAGCAGTTGGGAACCTTACTTCTCTACCTAAGCTACTTGTCTGCCAAGGTTAAATAGTTTGGACAGACTTCTTTCTCTATTTTACAACAGAAAATTGAAATATGGTATGATCCAGATTAGGCTGTTGGACCACCCATCAAAATTTAGTCAACCTCAAGCTATGTACACACATTGTTTTCTCTTGGAAATATGGGATCTTTGCATCACCAAAGCAGAGCATATTTGGACCTTTCTTTGCCAATCATGAAATATGAAACCTATTGGTATAGGTAGCTAACAGTGGCTCCACTTGGGGATGGTTTTTCTTCTTGAAAGACCAAGAACAGTAGGTCAGAATGCCTTGGCCCTTGATCTATTCTTGCCAAAATTTGAAAATTCTCTCTTTGTATTTCAAAACTAGAAGCTATCACCTCTGTGGACTTTCTGGCATGTAAATCCCCCTTTCTGTTTATTTATAGTGACTTCTCAAACTGAACTATTTATCTGCTAAAAGAAAATATATACAGCTGATTATGTACAAAGGAAAATTAGGCTGCACTCATGGATGGTAGTCAAAATAGTGCTTCAGCATCCTGCCATTCACAGGACCTTCACCTAAGTCAGTGCCATCCAAATTTTCCAAAAAGTAAGTATTATTTCCCTGTATTGCTTGTGTGACAAAAGGGCCTCTCCAAAGGGAGTCAAATTTTCCATGTTTCCCCTTATCCTCTCTTCTTGAATCCCACTTGAGGACTTTGTCTCCAATATTGAAATCTTCTGCCTTAGTCCTTCTGTCAAAAGCTTTCTTTAATTTTTCTTGTAAAATTTGAACCCTGCTGTAAACTTGATCTCTAGTTTGCTGCAAACATATTATTTGATTGATCCTTCTTTGCATGTCATTTGGTTCATCTTGACTTTCTTGAAGAAGTTTCATGACAGGAATCCCTAGTGATGAAGGGAATTTAGCTTCTAATCCATAGACTAACTCATATGGGCTGACCCCAATTGATCTCTTGGTTGTTAGTCTATCTGCCCATAAGGCATTCACAAGTTTCTTATGCCAATTCTTTTTATTTTCTTCTAACACTTCCTTTTTGATGTTTACCAGACTTTTATTTGATGATTCAGCAAGGCCATTTCCTTGGGGATAGTATGCAGTAGAATGGCCCAAGGTAATGTGAAATTTGTGGCAGAAATTCACCATCTTCTTAGATCTGAAAGCAGCAGCATTGTCTGTTATTATCTTATCAGGATAACCAAATCTAGAAAGAATATTGGTCTCAAGGAACTGAATGATAGTGGAATCATTAGCTTGTCTGCATGGAACAGCTTCAATCCATTTAGTAAAGTAGTTTGTAGCTGTTAGAATCCATCTATGTTGGCCTGAAGATGAGGGATGAATTTCCCCAATTAAGTCCAAGCCCCATTGTTGAAAAGGTCTCTCTGTTGCAATAGGCCTCAAAGGAAGTGGCAGTAACTTTCTCTTTCCCTCAAACACTTGACATTTATGACATGAGGTGGTGAATTTCTTGACATCAGAGAAAACAGTGGGCCAATAGTAACCAGCCCTCAATATTTTATCCACAGTGGACTTCCAATACAAGTGTCCACCACAGTCACCTGCATGAAATTCTTTGGTGACATTGTTAGTCTCATTCTCAATCAAGCAGTTTAACAGTATACCTTCATGGTTTTTCCAAAGCAAATTGTCATTTATAACACAAAATTTAGAAGCTTTCATTTTTAGGAACCTACACTTAGTTCTAGACAATCCTGGGGGAGCACATAGGTTTTGTAACACATAACAGATATCAGAGTACCAGGGGGATTGTTCAAAGGCTACATTGATCTTTGGAGTCGCCAGCTCCGGTTCACTGTCCAGTTGGTTGATGTCCAAGGCTTGGAAATTTGTTTCAGACATTAATTTAGCCAGACCTTGTCCTTTTATCAGTTTTGTAGGTTTTATTTCAGTGTCAAATTCTAAAATATTTGCAATCCATTTTCCTCTTCTTCCCTCTAAGTTCTCTTGAGTAAGTATGTCTTTCACAATTGGGCTTGGTACATAGGCTATAACATGGGAGTATAGGATGTAGATCCTAAAGTCTTTAATAGCTTTGACCAAGGCATATGCTTGCTTTTCCATAATCTGGTATTTCAGGGGTGCATCTCTAAGAGCTTAACTAAAGAAAGCAATGGGTTTCTCATTTCCTTGGTCATCTTTCTGTAATAAGACAACAGCAATTGTGTGTTGGGAAGCAAAGGAAAATATGATAAATTCCCTATCAAATTGTGGATTTGTTAGGACTGGAGTTTGGGTGAGGGCCAATTTTATTCCTTCAAAGGCTTGACTTGCTTCTATCGTCCATTTTACCTTTGAATCCTTTTTTAACATGTTATTTAGTAACCTGCTCAATTCGGCCAGATTTGGGATAAATCTCCTCAGGAAGTTGATTTTACCCAAAAAGGCTTGTAATTCCTTTACATTTCTTGGATGAGGCATTTGTAAGATGGCCTGGATCCTGTGTGGATCAATCCTAGTGCCATCTTTAGAAATGATGTGGCCCAACAGTTTACCTTCTTCCAAACCAAACAGGGATTTCTTAGGATTTAAGGAAATCCCATATTTCCTACAAGTTATGAATATCTGCCTTAGATGTTTCAAATGTTCTTGGTCAGATTTGGAGAAAGGTGTGAGGTCATCCAAATAAATGACAAGAAAGTCATGAATCTCTTTGGAAAAAGCAATATCCATTGCTCTTTGGAATGTAGCCCCTGCATTCTTCAACCCAAAAGGCATTTTAACATATTTGAAGGTTCCCCATGGGGTTGTAAATGTTGTTTTGTCCTGATCATCAGGATGAACTAAGATCTGGTTGAAACCTGAGAATCCATCAAGTAGAGAAATTCTTGAGGCCCCTACTACTCTCTGCAAGATGTGATCCATCTTGGGTAAGGGGTAATTATCTTTCAAGGATACTTGGTTCAAGTTCCTTAGGTCAACACATAGCCTTATTTCACCGGTTTTATTTCTTGTAGGGACTAAGTTTGAAATCCAATCAGAGAATTTGATTGGTGCTATGATGCCTGCCTTAAACATTTTCTGTACCTCTTGTTCCATTGCTGGGAGAAGCATAGGGTTGATTCTCCTCAATTTTTGTTTAAAGGGTTTTTGATCTGGCTTGAGAGGGATAGTGTGTTGAATTACAGAGGTGTCATAGGATTTTAAATCCTCATAACTCCATGCAAAGACATCCTGGAACTCTTTAAAAAGGTCAATGTATTTAGGATTTTGGTCAGGAGGTAAGGAAGCAGACAATTTTATTATTTTGGGTTGTTCAACAGTCCCAATGTTACATTCTTCTATGGCAGTGTTGAGGGGCTGCATTTTTGGTTTGTTGGGAACATCATTGGAGTCGAAAATGTCTTCTAAAGGAGCTAAGCCTGTTGGAAGAAAATTGTCCTTCAATTGTATCACTTCAGCTTCATCTTCGGCTGTCTCCTCACAACTAATTTGTTGGATTTCTTGTATGCTGTATTTGTTGAAAATTGTAGAATGTAGAATTTGGTTAGCTGTTTTGGGTGATATTGCTTTGTTATTCTGTTTACTCTGTATTTGTGATTGACTTGCTCTTTCAGGTATTTGTGATTGACTTGCTCTTTCAGTGTCAATGTTTAGTCCTGAAAATTCTTGCTGTAAAGTCAAGAAATTGTTTATTTGTGTATCATCATCAAACACTTGCCAATCCTTGACATTGTTTGGGACAGATGGTCTGTGTTTTATCTCGGCTGAAAAACAGTGGTGGGGCTCAAAAGGTAGCTTGAAGGTACTTGCAAATGTGGCCAAGCTATGAGCATGCAGATTATGGGTTCTAGGAATTTTGGTAATCTGGAATTCAGTGAAGGACTGTAGTAGTTCAGCAGCAGCAAACCTATAAGATCTCAGTCTTTTATCATTAGTAACAAAATTTCTCTTTACTTATTGGATGATCAAGTCTGAATCTCCCATAATTGAAACCTTTATGGCTTGTAAGGATTTTACTAGCTTAAGGCCTAACAAGAGAGCTTCATATTCTGCCATATTGTTGGTGCATCTAAAGTTTAACCTATAGGCTCGGCCCTCTGCATGACTGTGTTGTTTATTATGTATCCAAACCCCTGCTCCCGCCCCTAACTTGTTGACTGACCCATCAAATTCTAGAAACCATAGGTTCTCTTTTTCTAGGGGTGATTTAATAATTTCTCTGTGATCTGGGATAGTGAGTTGAAGCTCTGGTTTTTCACCTAGTTTGTCTTCTAGGACACTCTGATCACTTGATTGAAGTAGCTTGATTTCTAAAACAGCAGCTTTGTTTAGAGATGGTTTAACCATTATTTCTTGGGTAGCGGTTTGTTCATCAGTGTCCTCCTCTTGTATGAGTGTATTGGTTTCAACATCCTTGTTTGAGGGAGTTGTATTATCATTGAAGAGAATGTATGAGTCTATGTCTGAATGGACAGCATATATGGGAAAATTTTGGGGCTTTTCTTCACTGCTGACCATGTATTTCATAAGTGTTTCTCTGTATAGTCTTTTTGGTTGCCCAAAGACAGAAATGGTTGCATATGACATGTCTAGTTGTAGGGAACCTTGGACTTTAGCCCCCCATGATCTTGATAAGAGCATCCCATACTTGGGAGGGATATCATCAACTACAACATCCATTAGAATTGTTTTATTTGGGTACTGAACAAGGGACACACATAGATCTTTTATTAGACCTAAGCACTTGACTTGGCTGGAGTCAAAGGAGAATAGGTCCTTATATGGTCTTGTAATATCTAGATTCAATCTTTCCATGACTGCTTTTGGCATGAGGTTGTGAGAGGCACCTGAGTCAAACATTGCATTGTGCAATATCTTATCATGAACATGTAAACTGACATAAAAATGTAAGATCCCTGTGACTATTGTTTTTCCATCAACTTCTGGACCGAACAGCAATTCTGGGGTATCATCCAACACATTGACATCATCTTTGTTGTTAGTAAGTTGAAGGGACTTCTTGATTTGTTGTTTATAAATGTCATGCTTGGCTAGTTCTGAAAGAGGAATAGCTACCTTCAATTTACTAATTTCAGTTTCCAGGTCAAAGGGTTTCTCAGATTGGGTCTTTTGGTTGTGGATGACAGTTCTTTCCTTGTTCACTAACTCTTCTTCTTGATTCTTATCTTGATCTTGAGGCTTGTCTTTCTTGCTCATCTCTTGAGGAGTGACACTTGGGTTAGGGTGCAAGGATGATGTAGCCATGGGCTGTTGTTTTGAAGAAAATGGTTCAGTGACTTCTTCAATGGTTACTTCCTTTGCAAGTGATTCCGTTGTGTCATTTGGCTCTGTGACTATGGCTCTTTTGGGCTGCTAGCTATCCTTTATCTTTTCAGGCTGCGTTACATTTACAGTTCTACTCCTTAACTTGTATTGTTTATGGACTTCATAAAAATCTGTGTCATAGCCTTATTTAAAGTCAAATGACTCACCTGATTTGGTTTGGAACAGCTTGATTTCATCATTCGTATGATCTTCTTGTGTTAAAAAGACTTGACTTTCACCATCCAAACCCATTAAATTAATGTGGGGATCTTCATTGGGTTCACTTGATGTGGAAATCTCAGCATAATTCTCTTGGAAAGGGGGTCTTATGTCTGGGTCAGAACTGGCCTTGCCAACGTTTGGATTTTGAGTTCTCCTAAAATTTGGATTCCTAGGAGGGTTGTTTTGTGGTGCTTCCCATGATGATTTTCTCTCAACCGTTTCCACTCTATCACCCAATCTCTTCATACCACTGAGTATTTCATCCAGTTTTTGATCAAAGGCTGAGGGTTCTTCTTTGAAGGTGGTTCTCTTTTCCAACCTTGCTCTGTTTCTTTTGGCAATCAGGTTAGCTTCCACTGTGACAGCAACCTTTTGGGCATCAGCAAGGGTTTCAAGAGCTCTCTCCTTCAACTGATAGGCCATATCAGGGTCAAAACCATCAGGAAATTTGTACAAGGCCAAATCAGGAGGAGGTCTTAAATTTTGTGGGATTGTGTTATATACATTGTTGAATCTTGCACAATACTCCAGAACGGTCTCTTGAGGACCTCGTTTGATAGTGTCATATTCACCAAGTATGTGCAGAGGATCTTTCTTTTTCTCCCATCTGTTAGTAAAGGCTTGATAAAGCTCATCAGGAGTTGTGATGGAATTTGCATTCAGGGATCTAAACCAGGTTCTTACATCCCCAGTCAGACTTTGAACAAACATCCTCATTCTCACACTGTCATCATCTATTTCATAGGTCTCAAAATGATCTTGCATCCTTTTGGCATGCTGAATAGCTGTGAAGGGGCCAGTGGAGTCAAAATATGAGATCTTAGATTGGTAGTCTTGGGGTAGAGCTGCAGCATTAGCAGGTAACTGCAAGGGTGCATACCTATTGGCCATATTTGCAGGGTTTATGGGATTGACAGGGATAAACGGGATAACAGGGACGATGGGTACTACAGGGTTGATGGGACCGGTAGAAACTAGAGTGTTGGTCAAGGGAATATGTGCAGTGGATGAAGGTGTGAAAGGAGGGCTTTGAGATGTGGATGGTGAGCTGGGGGAACCAAGGGTAGACCGAAATAAAACCTTGATTGGAGTTGGCACAGGGTTTGGACGAGCTGTCTCAGGACTTGAGTCAGCAAGGGTCTCCTGTTCCCGCTGCTTCCTAATGATCTTGGGGATGGTATTAGGATTTTCAAAAATAGCTGGTGGATTGGCGTCAGGGTTTGACCTAGTATGTATAGTTTCCCTTTTAGGAGCCAGCTTCTGAACTTGTTTTTTGATATTTTAGGA
Source organism: Pinus tabuliformis (assembly GCA_031772625.1). NCBI lineage: Eukaryota > Viridiplantae > Streptophyta > Pinopsida > Pinales > Pinaceae > Pinus > Pinus tabuliformis. The sequence continues at coordinate 1,063,942,382 of CM062819.1, read as the reverse complement.
TATTTTTAGAACTGTTTCAAGGGACTGCTCAAATTTTTAGAACCACTGTCTAGAGACAGACAACAGTTGAGAAATAATATTTCCCCAGTGGAGTCGCCAATTATGTTAACACCCAGGTTGTTCCCTATGACTCCCAAGGGAATACGGCCGGGGTAACCACTAACCAATCTTTGGATTTACAGTTTCTAGCCAAACTGTAATCAGAGAGGGCTCTCTCTTTATGATTTGTCTCTGTTCTGACAGTATTTTAGGCTAGCTATGATGTTCAAGGTTTTGTTTTTGGAATGTGTTTGGTGATGATTCCAGTCAATATATATAGGTACCTACTAGCATGTCTTAGTCCATTGGGCATGGAGTCAGTGGTCCTTTAGTTTGTTTGATGTGCTGTGTGGTAATGAAGTGATGCTGTAGAGCCAGATTAGTGTCTGAGAAACAATTTTTTGAAATGGTGATTGAATGTGGTGTATCCAGTTTATGCAAGGCAATTAAGAATCTTACAATAAACTGCTTAAGAAAGACAGTGAGAATATTATTCTGGAAGCAATGGGGAATTTCTAGATAACATTCATACATATAGAATTAATAGAAACATGAGCAATTAAGAATTCATGTCCATGGTTAATTCTGAAGACAAACATTTACAGCAGTAAAAATTGAGCGCAAGGTGTAATAAAACAAATCCTGCACTATTCTTTTTCTTTACTGCTAGTTTAGTGTAACATGAGTATGATTTAATAAACATAAGAAGACAAGAACAGAGATTGAGGAAAACTTGTTATTTCATCAGGCAGCACAGGAATTCTGCATCAGCACACATAGCATCATCCAGACATCGAGTATTTCAGGAAATCACTGAGCTAGTCCAGCCCTTTGTATTAGATAAACTGAAAGTATACAATAGATTTGCCTTAGAGTCAAAATCACCAACCCCTAATGCATTGCCAAGGGGGGTATATATACAAAATTTACATAAGAAAAATATCAGAGAATGAGTTAATGGTTCATTTATGTTATGCCAACTCCTGGAGCATTGTAGCTGAGAGAGTTAATGTTGAAATAACTCTTTAGTGCCTTAGCTGTCAAAATAGTCAAAAGCAGTTGGTTTGGCAGCTGTTGGAGTCGGTTGAGGATACGCTGTCAAAATTTGCGTATTGTCTTATCCCTTAGGCTAGCTGTCATTGTCCATGTGCTGAGTCACCTTTCAGCTGCCTTTCATGCTGACTTTGTCATGCTGTTTGTTTTGTTGTGACCTGGAGCTGGCAGTGGCCGAACAACTGAGGCTACCGTGGCAAAATCTGAAGCATTGCTTGCCACCAATCCTCCTTAGGCATTTGATGTCTCCGAATTTTTATCAAAGTCTCATCGGCCTCTGTATATCTATAAAAGTTAGGAGGAGTTTCAAAAAGATGATTCACCTCATTTTCAATGAAGAACAGGCCTTCAAGTTTATCATATAAGCTCTGTCCCGTGGGAGGTACTGTTTGCTCAGATGTACTGCCAGATGCAGTAATCTGATTTTCAATATAGGTTGCCATTCTGTTGGCAAATTGATCTCGGGGGACCAATCTTCCTGCACCGCTTAGGAGGCTGGGCAGGCCCTTTGCTTGCAGCACTGCCATCTTGAGTTTATATTCCTCCACATCACCCTGTATCTCATAGCACTTCCTCTCCACTGTTTGTACATAATTCCTGAGAGTTAGTACCTTCTTGGCAGTGAGGACAGCCTCTGTTCTGTTAGCAATGCCTATGGCTACCAGTTCCTCCTTTTCTTTCCTATTCAGGAAGTCTATCATTCTGTTGGCCTGTTCAGGTCTGTCTCCCAGTAATGTTTTGGCCTTATGGATTTCTGCTTGTGCTTGGCCCATTAAGTCCATCTGCTCATGTATTGTTTTGATTGACCTCCATTGTTGATTGATGGATTGGCCAATTTTGGCCCAAAGAATCCTTTTTATGTCGGCCATGGCAGTCTCTAGATTCAGCTCATTCTCTAAGGCCTTTATCTTGTCTTTTAGGGCCTTTATTTCTCTGCCCTGCTCTGCTACAGTTACTTTTGATTTGTCATACTTGGCATCCAGTTCTGCCAATTTTTCCTTGGCCTTCTTTATCTCATTTGCCTGGAGCTCCATTTCCTTGATGGCCTTAGTCAATTCTTCTACACTTGTGCTGGCATCTGGAGCTGTTGTTGTTCCTGCTGCTTCTGTTGTGGGGGCCACTACTGCCCCTGTAGTTGTTGATGTTGTTGAAGTAGTTGGAGGAGCTTGGGATGTGGACTCTCCCTGTTTATCTTGTAATGCTCCTTCCAGCTCTTTCTCCAAATCCAGGACCCTCTAGTTTAGCTGCATTATGAGGTCCAGTTGGTCATCAACCTGTTTTTCCTTTTGTAGCTCTACTGTTTGAGGGTGCTCTGTGGGCAGCAGCTTTAACCTCTTCTTTAATGCATTTAGGTCATCTTCTTTCTTCTTCAGAAGGGACTTTACACCCTTTGGATCATTAGGATCATGTCCTAGATCAATAATGATGTCCTCAAGTGACTTTATTCTATTTTCTTTGGCCAGGGAGGACATTCTCTCAAAATCCAACTGTGTGTTGGTATTTTTCAGGGACTCCTTTAGCTCATGGGCCATGGTTGCCCTCTTCACCAAGGTTGCATAAACCATCTCTCCAGCTTGCTTGTGGAGTTCAATTTGGTCCATGGGATGGATGTCTTTGGCCATGACCTCCACCCTTGTCTTCACAAAATCTGCAGCTGACTTAGGCTGCGGTATTGTAGGTTTAAAGTGACTGAGGATGATTTTTTCCTCTTTAATGTCATATACAGACATTAGCCTTTCTTGCTGAGCTGGTGTTGCATCTATAAATTGTTTGTAGACCTTTGCCCTCAGCAGATCATTCTGAGCCTTTATTTGTTTGAAAGAAGCCTTAGTGCTCTTGGGCTTCTTGCTCTGCTGGGAGGAGGAAGACACCTCCAAACCAAGTTGCAATCCTTGCTCCTGCTGAAAGGAGCTTGTCCCTGTGTGCTGGCTGCCCTCCCTGTTTTTCCTTGAACTGTCAAGGAATTCTTCAGTGATGTCTTCTACCTCCGGGGAATCAGCTCTTGGCCTCTTGGTCTGGGGTTTCTGGGAGGATCCACTAGCAAGGGTGGACTCTTCTCTGGCTCTTTTCATACCCCTCTCCTCATATGCTGGGGTCTGCAAAATTGGAGTAGCCAATGGCTCAGTTTGTGGAGGTGGAGTTTGCATTGTTGGAGCTGCCGGTAGCTCCGTTTGTGGAGGGGCAATCTGCTCCTGTTGCTGTTCTGTTTGCTGCCCTTGTTGGGGCTCTTGCTGCTGCTCATTTGAAGGGGCAGGCTTTTCTTTCACTGTTTCTTCTTCTGCACCCATTATCCCTTTGCCTTTGTCTGTAGCTGGTGCTGCTGTGGAAGGTGCCTGTGCGACTGGTGCAGTCCTTGAGGCCGAGGTCCCTTCTCCTGCTGAATAAGGCCGTTTGAAAGGTACCTGCTGCACAGAGTCTAGGTCAATAGTTTTTTCAAGCTCCTTTACATTCTTTAGCATTGTCTCTTCTTCAGTTAGTTTTTCAACTAGAGTACCCTGCTGCCATTCTTGCTGGTTGGCATATCTTTCAATGTGTGGGTATTGACAATGCCTATAACCTAGAAGCCTGTACTTGGTTCTTCTAGCAGTAATGAAGCCTTGAGGGTCATAAGGGACCCACCGAAAACTATATGACAGCTTGTATTTATCTTTGAGGATTAGGTCGACATCTTCCCATCCTTCTTTCTTATTCATGATGAAGGGGCCCAACTGGTGTTTGAACTTGAGGTGAGCCTTCTTTTTGGAGCTGTGGAAGTGGGTGAGGTCGGACTGAATCAACTGCCTGTAATACTCTAAGGCAAATAACCTCACAGGCACATATTTTGGGAGCCTGTATGGACAGAGCTCACAGCCATAGACTCTGATGACTGTATGATTCTCATATAGGTACCAATCACCTATTTTGTATTTTTTGGAAAGCTGCAGAGCTTTCTGTATCTCAGTTGATATTCTGGGAGGAGGGGACCTCATCAATAGGCAAGAGACTGGGTATACAAATTGGTCAACAAATTCACAATAGGAATAGGGTGAATTTGAGACTTTGTGATAGACAGAGGTCCAGAAGATAACAGATCTTCTTTCCCCTCTATAATCCAGCTTTTTGATGTAGCATGGAAAAGCCTCAGACTAATAGTACATGAAAAGGTGATAGATATAGGCCGAGTACTTGAAGACACCCTCTCTGTTCACTTTGCTCAACTGATCATGAATCTTGTTAGCTATGAACTTAGCAAAGTTGTACTTGCGGGCAGGGGGCTGGCCTAGGCTGTAAGAAGCTAACAATACCAGCATTGTTGCATCCACATGCTCACTGGTTCTGTACCCCAACACATAGGCAATCATGTCCAGCAAAAGCCTGCCTATATCAGTGAAAAAGACATCCAGGTAGGGAGGTGGCCCTGTGGGCTAGCACTTAGGCCTCATAAATGTCTTGGTGATTCTTTGGATCTCTTCACTGGTCATCTTGGCACCATTGTCCAGCAGGTAATTCATGGAAAATGGGAACAGCAGCTCAGTTTGATCAAAGTGGATCATCTTATTGATGGTTTCAAGATTGATGTGAAAGAGGATGCTCCCAGATGGAGACTTAATAGCTCTTTGCTGCACATCATAGTTCTCAGAACATAGGCGAATAATCTCCGAAAAAACATTGACAGAGGGGAGACAGTAGTATGGCAGATTTGATTCCCATATCCCATATGTGTCCTTGCCATTCAGATAGTCATCTCTTAACTGCCTGAAGGTCTGCAAGAAGTCCCTGTTACCCACAAAGTCTTCAATGAGGTAGTCCTTGTCAGCAAGAGGCAAGGACTCCAGGTCTTTATTTGGTGGATTTAATGGAGCAACACTGAGGGCTGATGGTGTAGGAGCAGCCATTATGCAGTTTGAATTTAACAGAGGTGATTACACTAGTTTGCAAGGTTGCTCAAAGATTTGAGTGACAGGCTTATTGCAGACAATGCTTGAAATTCTCCTCACAGTTGAAAAGGCAGGCTTGTTTCTGCGTGTTTCTGCAGTTTTTGGTAAATTCACAGGGATTGTGAATTGCTAGGGGCAAATTGCAGAGGGTATGTGAGTTTTACTTTGGTAAAAAGCTGCAGCTGGTCTACACCCGGCAAAAGGGAACAATGCTGGGCACCTGGAGGACAAATTTACAATTTTGGTCCGCGAATTGACTGTTTCAATGTCGACTTATAGTGCTGGGGCAATGCAGGTTCCTTTAGCTCTCATTTAAGTAGCAGACAATGCTTAATTGTGGAACTTGACAGGTGTTATAATGGTGAATTTGCAGAGAAATGGTATGCATGGGCGAAATGGGAGAATTATGGTGAATACCTGTATAAAATCGCTTAGAAAGCCTGCGGGCCGAACTGTGAAGGCTGAATGTAGCTGAGTTGATGAGTTGGCACGGTCGCAAGTTTGAATTTGGAGGTCCGGAGGCGATTTGGCAGTGAACCAGCGGCAACGACTATGTCTTTTTCGCTTGAAAATGACATAAAACGGCCCAAACCGTGACTTTTAACGACGAATTCAGAAAAAATGAGTAATTGGCGCCTTTCCACCGATGACGTCAGCATGACGTCATGGCAGGCCTAGGTACAAAGGGTGACGTGGCTGCTGAGGTGTAGGCCAGCGTGGCCGGACACGGTGGCGGGCGGATAAGGTGGCAGGGCTACGTGGAGGGCCACGCGGCGCGGGGGCGGGAGATGGTGCTACGTCATGATGACGCATGGATGACATAAGGGGGAGGTGGTAACGGGGATGGTGGTAAGCGGTTTCCCCGCACCACCTTTGGGAAAAGGCGGTATCGGGGAGGGGGGCTCCGAACAACCCCGCCGCCTGCCACGCGTCCCATGTACAGGGCGGAAAACCACCGTTCCCCGGACGCTAAAGGTCGGCAGATCCAGATCTGGAAATACCCGCCCACCGTTGGATCGGGGGTGGCAGACGATGGACGGCTGGCGGGCCTCCCGATAGATCGTGCATGTTGGGGGGGTCCCGCCGACATATTAAAATATTCAAATTAATATTTTGGCGGAGAACTTTAGGTTTTAAGGGTTTTTATGGGTTTTTTGGGTTTTTTCTGTAGGAACAAGGGTTTTTAGTGGGTTTTAGCAGAGGTAAGGGGATTCTTTGTGGAATTTCTGAACGGAGGGGAGGTGAGTGCTTAGGGAGAGGTTATTACTCCAACCAGAGGCTAGAGCAATCCCATGATAGGGTTGACCCTGGTCCCTGGTGGACCAATGTCTCCCTCAACAAACTTATTTAGCTATAGTGCTAAAAGGGAGAATATTTATACAATGCTGGGGATTTATACACCATGGTGTTATAGTAGTAGGGGGAAGGGAATCATAAGGGATTTAGATAATAAGAAGTTAGGGGTTAATATGAGTGAGAAAAGTGAATGAGGAGTGATATCACTAAGTTTATATGAAAACAACTTAGATTAGGGAGTAGATCAAAATGAAAAGAATTTTTAGACAAGAAATGTGGCTTTTACAAGAGCAAGAACCAACATAAAACCTTAAATTCTTCCATGAATCTGTACTGATGAAGGGATGTTAGTAAATGAATGTGAAAGGGGAAAATGGGAAGTTAGACATGCTCCTTTGTTTTGCTGCAACAAGATGGAGAAGAGAACCTTCTCAATCCACTGATATTCCTTTGCAAACATGTTATCAAACACTCACTTGAAAAGAATGAGATTTCTGCAGCCTCATTTACTTACCCATCTATTTCCTAGCATTTTTTGTTACTTCCTGGAGGGTGCACTTAGACTTGCAGACCCTTATGTGCCTTTTCTTTTCTTTGGCCTTTTCTTTTGATTTTCTATCTAGAACTACCCTTATTGCTTCCAAGGTCCCAGATTAAGCAGTTGGGAACCTTACTTCTCTACCTAAGCTACTTGTCTGCCAAGGTTAAATAGTTTGGACAGACTTCTTTCTCTATTTTACAACAGAAAATTGAAATATGGTATGATCCAGATTAGGCTGTTGGACCACCCATCAAAATTTAGTCAACCTCAAGCTATGTACACACATTGTTTTCTCTTGGAAATATGGGATCTTTGCATCACCAAAGCAGAGCATATTTGGACCTTTCTTTGCCAATCATGAAATATGAAACCTATTGGTATAGGTAGCTAACAGTGGCTCCACTTGGGGATGGTTTTTCTTCTTGAAAGACCAAGAACAGCAAGTCAGAATGCCTTGGCCCTTGATCTATTCTTGCCAAAATTTGAAAATTCTCTCTTTGTATTTCAAAACTAGAAGCTATCACCTCTGTGGACTTTCTGGCATGTAAAGCCCCCTTTCTGTTTATTTATAGTGACTTCTCAAACTGAACTATTTATCTGCTGAAAGAAAATATATACAGCTGATTATGTACAAAGGAAAATTAGGCTGCACTCATGGATGGTAGTCAAAATAGTGCTTCAGCATCCTGCCATTCACAGGATCTTCACCTAAGTCAGTGCCATCCAAATTTTCCAAAAAGTAAGTATTATTTCCCTGTATTGCTTGTATGACAAAAGGGCCTCTCCAAAGGGAGTCAAATCTTCCATGTTTTCCCTTATCCTCTCTTCTTGAATCCCACTTGAGGAATTTGTCTCCAATATTGAAATCTTCTGCCTTAGTCCTTCTGTCAAAAGCTTTCTTTAATTTTTCTTGTAAAATTTGAACCCTGCTGTAAACTTGATCTCTAGTTTGCTGCAAACATATTATTTGATTGATCCTTCTTTGCATGTCATTTGGTTCAGCTTGACTTTCTTGAAGAAGTTTCATGACAGGAATCCCTAGTGATGAAGGGAATTTAGCTTCTAATCCATAGACTAACTCATATGGGCTGACCCCAATTGATCTCTTGGTTGTTAGTCTATCTGCCCATAAGGCATTCACAAGTTTCTTATGCCAATTCTTTTTATTTTCTTCTAACACTTTCTTTATGATGTTTACCAGACTTTTATTTGATGATTCAGCAAGGCCATTTCCTTGGGGATAGTATGCAGTAGAATGGCCCAAGGTAATGTGAAATTTGTGGCAGAAATTCACCATCTTCTTAGATTTGAAAGAAGCAGCATTGTTTGTTATTATCTTATCAGGACAACCAAATCTAGAAAGCATATTGGTCTCAAGGAACTGAATGATAGTGGAATCATTAGCTTGTCTGCATGGAACAGCTTCAAACCATTTAGTAAAGTAGTCTGTAGCTGTTAGAATCCATCTATGTTGGCCTGAAGATGAGGGATGAATTTCCCCAATGAAGTCCAAGCCCCATTGTTGAAAAGGTCTCTCTGTTGCAATAGGCCTCAAAGGAAGTGGCAGTAACTTTCTCTTTCCCTCAAACACTTGACATTTATGACATGAGGTGATGAATTTCTTGACATCAGAGAAAACAGTGGGCCAATAGTAACCAGCCCTCAATATTTTATCCACAGTGGACTTCCAATACAAGTGTCCACCACAGTCACCTGCATGAAATTCTTTGGTGACATTGTTGGTCTCATTCTCAATCAAGAAGTTTAACAGTATACCTTCATGGTTTTTGCAAAGCAAATTGTCATTTATAACACAAAATTTATAAGCTTTCATTTTTAGGAACCTACACTTAGTTCTGGACAATCCTGGGGGAGCACACAGGTTTTGTAACACATAACAGATATCAGAGTACCAGGGGGATTGTTCAAAGGCTACATTGATCTTTGGAGTCGCCAGCTCCGGTTCACTGTCCAGTTGGTTGATGTCCAAGGCTTGGAAATTTGTTTCAGACATTAATTTAGCCAGACCTTGTCCTTTTATCAGTTTTGTAGGTTTTATTTCAATGTCAAATTCTAAAATATTTGCAATCCATTTTCCTCTTCTGCCCTCTAAGTTCTCTTGAGTAACTATGTCTTTCACAATTGGGCTTGGTACATAGGCTATAACATGGGAGTATAGGATGTAGATCCTAAAGTCTTTAACAGCTTTGACCAAGGCATATGCTTGCTTTTCCATAATCTGGTATTTCAGGGTTGCATCTCTAAGAGCTTTACTAAAGAAAGCAATGGGTTTCTCATTTCCTTGGTCATCTTTCTATAATAAGACAACAGCAAGTGTGTGTTGGGAAGCAAAGGAAAATATGATAAATTCCCTATCAAATTGTGGATTTGTTAGGACTGGAGTTTGGGTGAGGGCCAATTTTATTCCTTCAAAGGCTTGACTTGCTTCTATCGCCCATTTTACCTTTGAATCCTTTTTTAACATGTTATTTAGTAACCTGCTCAATTCGGCCAGATTTGGGATAAATCTCCTCAGGAAGTTGATTTTAGCCAAAAAGGCTTGTAATTCCTTTACATTTCTTGGATGAGGCATTTGTAAGATGGCCTGGATTCTGTGTGGATCAATCCTAATGCCATCTTTAGAAATGATGTGGCCCAACAGTTTACCTTCTTCCAAACCAAACAGGGATTTCTTAGGATTTAAGGAAATCCCATATTTCCTACAAGTTATGAATATCTGCCTTAGATGTTTCAAATGTTCTTGGTCAGATTTGGAGAAAGGTGTGAGGTCATCCAAATAAATGACAAGAAATTCATGAATCTATTTGGCAAAAGCAATATCCATTGCTCTTTGGAATGTAGCCCCTGCATTCTTCAACCCAAAAGGCATTTTAACATATTTGAAGGTTCCCCATGGGGTTGTAAATGTTGTTTTGTCCTGATCATCAGGATGAACTAAGATCTGGTTGAAACCTGAGAATCCATCAAGTAGAGAAATTCTTGAGGCCCCTACTACTCTCTGCAAGATGTGATCCATCTTGGGTAAGGGGTAATTATCTTTCAAGGATACTTGGTTCAAGTTCCTTAGGTCAACACATAGCCTTATTTCACCGGTTTTCTTTCTTGTAGGGACTAAGTTTGAAATCCAATCAGAGAATCTGATTGGTGCTATGATGCCTGCCTTAAACATTTTCTGTACCTCATGTTCCATTGCTGGGAGAAGCATAGGGTTGATTCTCCTCAATTTTTGTTTAAAGGGTTTTTGATCTGGCTTGAGAGGGATAGTGTGTTGAATTACAGAGGTGTCACAGGATTTTAAATCCTCATAACTCCATGCAAAGACATCCTGGAACTCTTTAAAAAGGTCAATGCATTTAGGCTTTTGGTCAGAAGGTAAGGAAGCAGACAATTTTATTATTTTGGGTTGTTCAGCAGTCCCAATGTTACATTCTTCTATGGCAGTGTTGAGGGGCTGCATTTTTGGTTTGTTGGGAACATCATTGGAGTCGAAAATGTCTTCTAAAGGAGCTAAGCCTGTTGGAAGAAAATTTTCCTTCAATTGTATCACTTCAGCTTCATCTTTGGTTGTCTCCTCACAACTAATTTGTTGGATTTCTTGTATGTTGTCTTTGTTGAAAATTGTAGGATGTAGCATTTGGTTAGCTGTTTTGGGTGATATTGCTTTGTTATTCAGTTTACTCTGTATTTGTGATTGACTTGCTCTTTCAGGTATCTGTGATTGACTTGCTCTTTCAATGTCAATGTTTAGTCCTGAAAATTCTTGCTGTAAAGTCAAGAAATTGTTTATTTGTGTATCATCATCAAACACTTGCCAATCCTTGACATTGTTTGGGATAGATGGTCTGTGTTTTATCTCGGCTGAAAAACAGTGGTGGGGCTCAAAAGGTAGCTTGCAGGTACTTGCAAATGTGGCCAAGCTATGAGCATGCAAATTATGGGTTCTAGGAATTTTGGTAATCTGGAATTCAGTGAAGGACTGTAGTAGTTCAGCAGCAGCAGACCTATAAGATCTCAGTATTTTATCATTAGTAACAAAATTTCCCTTTACTTGTTGGATGATCAAGTCTGAATCTCCCATAATTGAAACCTTTATGGCTTGTAAGGATTTTACTAGCTTAAGGCCTAACAAGAGAGCTTCATATTCTGCCATATTGTTGGTGCATCTGAAGTTTAACCTATAGGCTCGGCCCTCTGCATGACTGTGTTGTTTATTATGTATCCAAACCCCTGCTCCCACCCCTAACTTGTTGACTGACCCATCAAATTCTAGAAGCCATAGGTTCTCTTTTTCTAGGGGTGATTTAATAATTTCTCTGTGATCTGGGATAGTGAGTTGAAGCTCTGGTTTTTCACCTAGTTTGTCTTCTAGGACAGTCTGATCACTTGATTGAAGTAGCTTGATTTCTAGAACAGCAGCTTTGTTTAGAGATGGTTTAACCATTATTTCTTGGGTAGCGGTTTGTTCATCAGTGTCCTCCTCTTGTATGAGTGTATTGGTTTCAAAATCCTTGTTTGAGGGAGTTGTATTATCATTGAAGAGAATGTATGAGTCTATGTCTGAATGGACAGCATATATGGGAAAATTTTGGGGCTTTTCTTCACTGCTGACCATGTATTTCATAAGTGTTTCTCTGTATAGTCTTTTTGGTTGCCCAAAGACAGAGATGGTTGCATATGACATGTCTAGTTGTAGGGAACCTTGGAGTTTAGCCCCCCATGATCTTGATAAGAGCATCCCATACTTGGGAGGGATATCAGCAACTACAACATCCATTAGAATTGTTTTATTTGGGTACTGAACAAGGGACACACATAGATCTTTTATTAGACCTAAGCACTTGACTTGGCTGGAGTCAAAGGAGAATAGGTCCTTATATGGTCTTGTAATATCTAGATTCAATCTTTCCATGACTGCTTTTGGCATGAGGTTGTGAGAGGCACCTGAGTCAAACATTGCATTGTGCAATATCTTATCATGAACATGTAAACTGACATAAAAAGGTAAGATCCCTGTGACTACTGTTTTTCCATCAACTTCTGGACCGAACAGCAATTTTGAGGTATCATCCAACATATTGACATCATCTTTGTTGTTAGTAAGTTGAAGGGACTTCTTGATTTGCTGTTTATAAATGTCATGCTTGGCTAGTTCTGAAAGAGGAATAGCTACCTTCAATTTACCAATTTCAGTTTCCAGGTCAAAGGGTTTCTCAGATTGGGTCTTTTGGTTGGGATGACAGTTCTTTCCTTGTTCACTAACTCTTCTTCTTGATTCTTATCTTGATCTTGAGGCTTGTCGTTCTTGCTCATCTCTTGAGGAGTGACACTTGGGTTAGGGTGCAAGGATGATGTAGCCATGGGTTGTTGTTTTGAAGAAAATGGTTCAGTGACTTCTTCAATGGTTACTTCCTTTGCAAGTGATTCCGTTGTGTCATTTGGCTCTGTGACTATGGCTCTTTTTGGCTGCTGGCTATCCTTTATCTTTTCAGGCTGTGTTACATTTACAGTTCTACTCCTTAACTTGTATTGTTTATGGACTTCATAAACAGCTGTGTCATAGCCTTGTTTAAAGTCAAATGACTCACCTGATTTGGTTTGGAACAGCTTGATTTCATCATTCTCATGATCTTCTTGTGTTAAAAAGACTTGAATTTCACCATCCAAACCCATTAAATTAATGTGGGGATCTTCATTGGGTTCACTTGATGTGGAAGTCTCAGCATAATTCTCTTGGAAAGGGGGTCTTATGTCTGGGTCAGAACTGGCCTTGCCAATGTTTGGATTTTGAGTTCTCCTAAAATTTGGATTCCTAGGAGGGTTGTTTTGTGGTGCTTCCCATGATGATTTTCTCTCAACTGATTCCACTCTATCACCCAATCTCTTCATACCAGTGAGTATTTCATCCAGTTTTTGATCAAAGGCTGAGGGTTCTTCTTTGAAGGTGGTTCTCTTTTCCAACCTTGCTCTGTTTCTTTTGGCAATCAGGTTAGCTTCCACTGTGACAGCAACCTTTTGGGCATCAGCAAGGGTTTCAAGAGCTCTCTCCTTCAACTGATAGGCCATATCAGGGTCAAAACCATCAGGAAATTTCTACAAGGCCAAATCAGGAGGAGGTCTTAAATTTTGTGGGATTGCGTTATATACATTGTTGAATCTTGCACAATACTCCGGAACGGTCTCTTGAGGACCTCATTTGATAGTGTCATATTCACCAAGTATGTGCAGAGGATCTTTCTTTTTCTCCCATCTGTTAGTAAAGGCTTGATAAAGCTCATCAGGAGTTGTGATGGAATTTGCATTCAGGGATCTAAACCAGGTTCTTACATCCCCAGTCAGACTTTGAACAAACATCCTCATTCTCACACTGTCATCATCTATTTCATAGGTCTCAAAATGATCTTGCATCCTTTTGGCATGCTGAATAGTTGTGAAGGGACCAGTGGAGTCAAAATATGAGATCTTAGATTGGTAGTCTTGGGGTAGAGCTGCAGCATTAGCAGGTAACTGCAAGGGTGCATACCTATTGGCCATATTTGCAGGGTTTATGGGATTGACAGGGATAAACGGGATAACAGGGACGATGGGTACTACAGGGTTGATGGGACCGGTAGAAACTAGAGTGTTGGTCAAGGGAATATGTGCAGTGGATGAAGGTGTGAAAGGAGGGCTTTGAGATGTGGATGGTGAGCTGGGGAACCAAGGGTAGACCGAAATAAAACCTTGATTGGAGTTGGCACAGGGTTTGGACGAGATGTCTCAGGACTTGAGTCAGCAAGGGTCTCCTTTTCCCGCTACTTCCTAATGATCTTGGGGATGGTATTAGGATTTTCAAAAATAGCTGGTGGATTGGGGTCAGGGTTTGACCTAGTATGTCTAGTTTCCCTTTTAGGAGCCAGCTTCTGAACTTGTTTTTTGATATTTTAGGATATTTTTAGAACTGTTTCAAGGGACTGCTCAAATTTTTAGAACCACTGTCTAGAGACAGACAACAGTTGAGAAATAATATTTCCCCAGTGGAGTCGCCAATTATGTTAACACCCAAGTTGTTCCCTATGACTCCCAAGGGAATACGGGCGGGGTAACCACTAACCAATCTTTGGATTTACAGTTTCTAGCCAAACTGTAATCAGAGAGGGCTCTCTCTTTATGATTTGTCTCTGTTCTGATAGTAATTTAGGCTAGCTATGATGTTCAAGGTTTTGTTTTTGGAATGTGTTTGGTGATGATTCCAGTCAATATATATAGGTACCTACTAGCATGTCTTAGTCCATTGGGCATGGAGTCAGTGGTCCTTTAGTTTGTTTGATGTGCTGTGTGGTAATGAAGTGATGCTGCAGAGCCAGATTAGTGTCTGAGAAACAATTTTTTGAAATGGTGATTGAATGTGGTGTATCCAGTTTATGCAAGGCAATTAAGAATCTTACAATAAACTGCTAAAGAAAGACAGTGAGAATATTATTCTGGAAGCAATGGAGAATTTCTAGATAACATTCATACATATAGAATTAATAGAAACATGAGCAATTAAGAATTCATGTCCATGGTGAATTCTGAAGACCAACATTTACAGCAGCAAAAATTGAGTGCAAGGTGTAATAAAACAAATCCTGCACTATTCTTTTTCTTTACTGCTAGTTTAGTGTAACATGAGTATGATTTAATAAACATAAGAAGACAAGAACAGAGATTGAGGAAAACTTGTTATTTCATCAGGCAGCACAGGAATTCTGCATCAGCACACATAGCATCATCCAGACATCGAGTATTTCAGGAAATCACTGAGCTAGTCCAGCCCTTTGTATTAGATAAATTGAAAGTATACAATAGATTTGCCTTAGAGTCAAAATCACCAACCCCTAATGCGTTGCCAAGGGGGGTATATATACAAAATTTACATAAGAAAAATATCAGAGAATGAGTTAATGGCTCATTTATGTTATGCCAACTCCTGGAGCATTGTAGCTGAGAGAGTTAATGCTGAAATAACTCTTTAGTGCCTTAGCTGTCAAAATAGTCAGAAGCAGTTGGTTTGGCGGCTGTTGGAGTCGGCTGAGGATACGCTGTCAAAATTTGTGTATTGTCTTATCCCTTATGCTAGTTGTCATTGTCCATGTGTTGAGGCACCTTTCAGCTGCCTTTAATGCTGACTTTGTCATGCTGTTTGTTTTGTAGTGACCTGGAGCTGGCAGTGGCCGAACAACTGAGGCTACCGTGGCAAAATCTGAAGCATTGCTTGCCACCAATCCTCCTTAGGCATTTGATGTCTCAGAATTTTTATCAAAGTCTCATCGGCCTCTGTATATCTATAAAAGTTAGGAGGAGTTTCAAAAAGATGATTCACCTCATTTTCAATGAAGAACAGGCCTTCAAGTTTATCATATAAGCTCTGTCCCGTGGGAGGTACTGTTTGCTCAGATGTACTGCCAGATGCAGTAATCTGATTTTCAATATAGGTTGTCATTCTGTTGGCAAATTGATCTCGGGAGACCAATCTTCCTGCACCGCTTAGGAGGCTGGGCAGGCCCTTTGCTTGCAGCACTGCCATCTTGAGTTTATATTCCTCCACATCACCCTGTATCTCATAGCACTTCCTCTCCACTGTTTGTACATAATTCCTGAGAGTTAGTACCTTCTTGGCAGTGAGGACAACCTCTGTTCTGTTAGCAATGCCTATGGCTACCAGTTCCTCCTTTTCTTGCCTATTCAGGAAGTCTATCATTCTGTTGGCCTGTTCAGGTCTATCTCCCAGTAATGTTTTGGCCTTATGGATTTCTGCTTGTGCTTGGCCCATTAAGTCCATCTGCTCATGTATTGTTTTGATTGACCTCCATTGTTGATTGATGGATTGGCCAATTTTGGCCCATAGAATCCTTTTTATGTCGGCCATGGTAGTCTCTAGATTCAGCTCATTCTCTAAGGCCTTTATCTTGTCTTTTAGGGCCTTTATTTCTCTGCCCTGCTCTGCTACAGTTACTTTTCCTGACGATGAACCACACTGGTTGGTTCGAAACGCGTCGACAAAAGTCTGGTTATGTGATTTTGCCGAAGATTATCTTAACAAAAGATAATTGTATTTTTTGTTTTTTTTAATAAAAAATAACCATTTTTTTGGGTTTATTTTTTTATAATTTAAATTTATTTTTGTTTTTTTAATATTAATTTTCCTAGTTCTTTTATTTTTTTTCGTTAATTTTCTATTTATTTTTTAAACTAGTTTGTTTTCATTTTTTTATTTTTTTTCATTGTTTTTTATAATGTTTTTTTTAATTTCTCTATTTCTATATATATATATATATATATATATATATATATATATATATTAATTTTGTTCCTTTTTTCCAAATTCTCTATGGTTTGTGAGATTTTTTTTTTTTTTTACATTTTTTGTTTTTTTTTTAATATTAATTTCACTAGTTTTTTTAATTTTTTTCATTATTTTTCTATTTTTTTCTTCCAGCTAGTTTGTTTCTATTTTTTTTCCTAGTTTTTGTTAATATATATATTTTTTTATTTCTCAATATTTACTTGCTTAATAATATATATATATATATATATATATATATATATATATATAATTTTGTTTTTTTTTTCAAATTCTTTTATGGCTTATAATATAATTTTTTTTAACATTTTTTATTTTTTGTTTTTGTCTTTTTTATATATATTTTTATATTTGTTTTTTAGAGATAATTATTTCATGTGGATTGAAAATTTAATTAATGATGTATAAATATGTAAAATATCGAAAATGTAAAATATCGACCTTCTTCTTTAAATATGCAAATCAATAAAAGCCCCACTACAAAAATAAAAATTAAAAAAATAAAAACTAGAAAATATGAAGAAGAAGATCACTTCCAAAATTATTAAATTTACGAAATAATTATTTATATTTCATACATTAGAAAATTTAAAGTCAAAAAATAGGTCTTTTAAAAAAGGGGTCTGATGCAGAATAACCATTTTTTAAAATTAGCATGAAAATCGCTACCATTCTAAAACACAATGTACATAAAAAAAATGAAAGTGCAAAAAACTATGCTCTAAAAAAAACATGTGTATTATGCATCACCCCTTTTCAAAATCGGGTCACTTTTTTGCTATCTCTACAAAACGGGTAACAGTATCAGTTCCCGTTTCAAAGTTTACATTGTTTCAACTAGGAAGTCTTGATTTCACCAGCATTTACCCTAAAAAATGTTCAGCTTCTAACCTCCCTAGCAACCAGCCCAATGCCTGTATTTATAGTGCAATGGAGGGAGGTTACTAGGTCCTCCTTCAAAGGGATAAAGCCCTCCTTCAAAGGGATAGCTCCTCTCATCAAGGGATTAGCTCCTTCTCTTTTGGGATGCATGAACCACCTCAGAGTGAACAATCCACGTCAACATTCCTTCTAGAAACCTCTAGAATTAACCCAAAGTGAGTTTTTTAAGATAAAACTTGCGCCTTTTGACTTTCACAGGGGTCCGCACCTACACCGTTAGGGACAGAGCGGGCAGGTCCGCAGTTTTTGTACACAGAAGGTGCGGGACCGCAGGTGACAGTGAGAGAAAGTTCGAAACTAGAGTTACATTGATTTTTAATGTCTTTCTCTCATTTCCAAAGCTTGACTTAAAGAGCTGAGGTCTGAGACTTTCTTAGGAGGACAATACAAGTGATGATATACCCATACTGATTGCAAATAATCATGGTGATGATATTTTTGTGTAACAGATTGCCCCCTAAAGTGCGAAGTCTGTAGTAGATGAGGATTTCATTGATCATTTAGGAAGAGTGAAGTACTTTATCATTTCGAGAATCATCTTGTGGAGAGCCCGGTTGGAACCTGTAAAAACATTCAATGCAACATATATATATGAGATCATATCATCGTTGAGGTAGCCATTCCCATACTCAGATCAAAACTGACTAGAAAAACTAACTACTGCTCTGATACAGGAATGATCTTGTAATACATCACAAGTATAGACTCATGTGGACACAGTATGGACGCAGCCATCTGTTTATGAATAGTCCATTATATAATGAATACAAAATTCCTTGCAGCTTGGATTGTGGGAACTAGATCCAGGGTCTTCATTTCTACTTCCCAGAACAGTACGATTCTATTCATGCGAATGAATGTGTTGATGTCGAACATGGTAGAAACCACTTGATTACCAGTCAATGATGTAAATTGTTAACAAGTGTGAGAGAAACCACCATTGATGTCAATGGCTCTCAAAGTACCCAGTACAATCCATGAGATGCGAATAAATGTGTTGATGTCGAACATGTCACGGAATCCTTTGATCGAAATTCAATGATGTAAATTGTCGTCAAAGGCAAGAAACCTTCCATTGAGGCATGCAGATCTCAAGGTACTGACGATTTCTAGATCATCTTTCTAGATAATGAGCTGATGTCGATAGAAAGCGATCCGTCGTAGGCAAGCCCACAACACGAAATCATAGATCAAGTCGAAGAAATTTAGTTGCAATGACTGACTCAGGGATGGTCAAGATGGATGACAGATATTTTGCAGATGAATGGCTTATTGGCAGTGACCTCTTGAACACATAACGACACGGCAGATGGTTTGGTGACAATTGACCCAAAGTTAATACCCAGAAACCGGCTGAAGACTTTCAATGTGGTTTGATCAACTGTTAGGCAAAGGATTTCCCAACCCAGGTGAATAAAAGTGTCGTGTTCAAGAGTGGTTACAAAGTATGACAAACAGATTCATTTTTCTCTCTTTTCCCCCACCATTTCTGGAAAATACCTCTTTATTTTTGACAAGCTTGAGGAGGATAACATTTGCTTGATTATAAGCTCATCCTTCGGATGAGTCCAACTTAGTTTAAATTCGAACCCTAAGAAGGAGTGGTTAGTTCCTGTTTGTAATTGAACAGGTCCTTTACTGTGAAATTTTAACGAGTCCAGTATAGGAGAAACTCGGCGTTTTTCAATTTTAAAGAGTCTAAAAAAACTTAAGAAGACTCCAAGGTTGACCTTTTTCGTACATTTGTGTCTCCCAAGCCTGAAAAAGTATAAAATAATACTTGAGAGAACCGCTTGATCTTTTACGACCAAGGAGTACTTTTCGTCATTAGTGCCCTTGACCCGAAAAAGTAAAAAAGCGATAAATGACACGTCGTTTTATAACCAATATCGAATTTGAAACGACAAAAATCCGGCAATCTTTTATATTTTTACGGTCAGAAAAGAGCTGTAAGTGGACCGTAGTTCCGTTTTAATGAGTTTAAAAGAAACACTCGGCAATCTTTTCATGTTTCAGGAGTCAGAAAAGAGCTTAAAGGTGATTCTAAATTTTTTTTCGTCGAAAATGATAGATTTCGCCTGAATAATTTTTTATCCTGCACAAAAACACAAACATTACTCATACCTGTTTGAAATAGATAAAAATGTCACAAAAATACCTTTTTAAAGTGAAACATAAACAAATTTGCAATTTATTTACTCAAAAAACTTATAAAAAGGGCCTTTGTCAATTCATTTTACCGTTTGAGTTTGGGTGAGAAATTAGTGCTTTTGCTCAGAAAACTTCCCGTGAAGATTGCGGAAAATCCAACTGTCAGAATCGAATGTCGTCTTCTCCAGGTAATCCACATCATCCCACTCTTCATTTTTAACCATTTCATTTTTTGTTTTAGTCATTTATTTCATTTTTGGGAGGGTTTTTAGGCATAAAACCCACGCGCTGGGGCCCGCAGGTTTACCACTGCTGGCCTGCGGACCCCGACTTTTTCTCCATTGGGAAAAAGCTCGGGGTCTGCACCTTCCATGTAGACAAAGTACGGTCCCACGCACTGTGTCTAACCCGGAGGGTGCGGTCCCCATCGCAAGGGTTTTTAACCCAAAAATTCTCAAAAATGGACCACACAAAAAAATTTCTAGCAATTTAATTTACCCTTATACTTGATGCAGAGAGTACATCATGCTAGATTGGTGTGAACGAGAGCATGAGGACGTGGATGTTGCCGCATGGAATCATCGGCCTTCACTTGATGCTTTGAGGGCGTGCGGCTTATACAAATTATGGGCCATTACTGGCATGAGGGCTCAGGTGGATTTCTTACAGTGGATGGTTGACAGATGGAGCGTACAGGACCAGTGCTTCTTCATTGGTGGCCACCAGCTCGAAATCGAGCTGGCGGACATATATTTCTTGACTGGTTTGCCTAAGAGAGGCGAAGACTTGACTCTGTTTGGGGCTAGGGCAGGTGGCCAATCTGTCGATAGCCTCTGGCTAGAGTACTGCAACAGCCAGGCTAGAGACAAAGGGATAGACATAAAGAGCATATCCCATCCTGAGCTCATGGTGATTGCGTTCACTGTCACCAGACTTTGTGGAGCTGCCGCATTACAAATTGCCACCAAATCCCAGATGCGTATGGCAGTTGATTGCTTTCGAGGCACCATCTTCAACTGGTGTGATGCTGTGTTGGCCAATGTGAAAGGCCAACTGACCAGGGCCAAGAACGGATGACTAAAGACCTTTGGTTATGGGGCTTTGGTCATGAGTTTTGGCCTAGAGAGGGTTCCTATGCTGATCCCGTAGCACCTTACTGTTGGAGTTGGGCTTCCTCAAGAGCCCAAACTGATGCGATGGGTCGCAGTTATGGCCCGTCACCCAGACGAGAGGACAGAGGTTGCTCGATTCAAACCTGAGTATTTTTAATGGCTGGAAAACCAGGTCTTTTCTATTCAGGACTTCCCTTATGTTGGGATAGATTTCCGTGGTGACCCAGACATGGTTCTTCCACCAGGAGAGCAGTGGGATGAGTCAGGTAAAATCCTTTTCAACATTTTTCTATTTTAATTTTTTTTGTTATCTTTCCATCGTCTCAAAACTGATAGTAAAAAATTTCAAATGCAGATGTGAGTCCACAGCGACCAACCGCTCTCTGACCTTACGAGAGGAAGCAACCAGTTGCACCCGCGCCAGCCCCACAGGACGAATCAGCAGAGGTTTTGGCCGAGTTGGAGGGTCATCTCAAGCGCTTGACAAGAGATATTCCTGAGACCACTATAGATGACATTCCTCGTCGACTTCAGCTCTATGTGATTAGGGTCTCGGGACCTTTTAGGAGGTTCCTTTGCAGGTGGCCCGTGTAGTGGTTTCTTATAGAGATCATCACCAGTGATAGGATGATCGCCTATTGTGGGCACATGTGACATTTTTGTTTTTTGTACTTATCATTTTTGCCGATCATAAGGTGTTTTTCAACCTATGATCGAGGATGATGTATTTTTTGACACACTCCTATATATATATATATATCACTATTACCTACTTATCTCGTAAATCATGTTATGGAATGGTTTTAAATTTACATGTATGATTATTGCAAATGTCTATTTAACATTCGAGAAGCAATTGCATCTGCTAATGTATTTAAAGATCTTGGAATATGCTGATATTCAATATAATCAAATTCACGTTCCAAGAGACGCACTCTCAAAAATAATATTAATAACACTAGATTTCTAATGGCATACACTCTATTAAGCTGTAATACAACGAGTTCAGAATCTAACCTCACTATCAAACTCCAAATCCCAAATGAAATAGATTCAGATGATAACTCAATCACTACACTATACTCGGCAATGTTGTTCGTTGTTTGATTGAGGCTTACCCCATGCATAGATACTAATTCGTCAAAGGGCGAATAGATAACCTAAGCTGCGGAAGAGATGTTTCGTGTATTACGACAAGCACTATCAGCAAAACCAATGTATGTTTGGAGAGGCATCAACATCTGCAATATCAAGAGTAAAACCAAGATAAGCAGGAATAATGACGAAAAAACAACACTCTCTAAGCTAAGCACACTGTTTAAACTAAAACACACCAGCTAGAAAGAAAAACTATCCTAACTAAAAATCTCCATACCCATCCTTTAAGCATAATACCTCTTCAAGTAAAGACCATTTCTGGGTTTACCCAAAGAGTCCCCGTCAAAGTCTACCAATTCATAGGCCCCTTTGGCCAGCTTTCGCTTGACAACATAGGGACCATGCCACATAGGAACGAATTTTCCAGTGCCTAATTTATCATTAGCTTGATCATAAACTAAGACTAGATCTCCTTCCGAAAAATTTCGAGGGGTTACATTTCGATCATACTGAGCTTTCATGCGTTTTGCGTGAGTCTCGATCGCCAATGCAGTATCACGTCGATTCTCATCTAATTGAGCCAAGTATAACAAACGCTTTTCCTCTTCGGAAGTGGCTGGAAGTAACTCAATGGCCATTTGCAGTGACGGGATTTCGCATTCAATGGGTAACACAGCTTCCAAACCATAGACTAGTTGGAAAGGAGTGAACCCTGTTGATGTTTTTACTGAAGTTCAGTACGCCCAAAGCGCTGAAAATAGCATTTTGTGCCAATTCGACCGATGAATCCCAATGATTCGTTGGATCATGATAACTAAAACTTTGTTGATGGATTCAACCAGACCATTCGCTTGTTGATAATAAGGGGTTGAACTATCGTGATGTAAACCAAGCTGGCCTGTAAGTTCGGTCATCATAACATTTCGAAAATGACGCCCACGATCAGTGATTATTTCTTGCGGGACACCAAACCTAGCAATTATATGATTGAACACGAAAATTGCAGCTTTCTTGCTGTCTGCCTCAAATGTAGGCATTGCCTCGGCCCACTTAGTAAAATAATCTACCGCAAGGATGATATACGCATGCCCCCCGGCGAGTGAGAGTTACATGTAATAAAATCGATACCTCATTTGGCAAAAGGACCAACGGAAATTATAGGGTGGAGAGGAGCAGGTGGAGCGTGCATCTTACGATCAAAAATTTGGCAGTTGTGGCATTTTCGGACCGCCGTAATACAATCTTTAAATAAAGACGGCCAGAAGTAGCCAGTGCGCAATATCTTTTGGGTTGTGGCAAACCATGATTATTTGCAGTTAGTATGGGTCTATCATCACTTGTACTATCCTCCTAAGCAAGTCTCAAACCTCAGCTCTTCAAGTCAAGCTTTGTAAATGAGAGAAAGACATTAAAAATCAATGTAACTCTGGTTCGGCACTTTCTCTCACTGTCATGTGCGGTCCCGCACCTTCTGTGTACAAAAACTGCGGACCTGCCCACTCTGTCCCTAAAGGTGTAGGTGCGACCCCTGTGAAAGTCAAAAGGTGCAAGTTTTATCTTAAAAAACTCACTTTGGGTTAATTCTAGAGGTTTCTAGAAGGAATTTTGACGTGGATTGTTCGCTCTGAGGTGGTTCATGCATCCCAAAAGAGAAGGAGCTAATCCCTTGATGAGAGGAGCTATCCCTTTGAAGAAGGGCTTTGTCACTTTGAAGGAGGACCTAGTAACCTCCCTCCATTACACTATAAGGCATTGGGTTGGTTGCTAAAGAGGTTAGAAGCTGAACATTTTTTAGGGTAAATGCTGGTGAAATCAAGACTTCCTAGTTAAGCCTAAGAGGAGAGATCACATACCTTTTTGGTTTCATTGGGGAGTGAGTGAAACTTGTCAAAGTAGAGAATACTTCTTGCTGGACCCTGGGAGGAGCTTGTACAGCATCAAGGCAAAGGTTGTAAAGTTATTCTTATTTTGAATTAATACAATCAAACTCATTTTTCTCAACAAGTATCTCATGTTATTTGTTTCATGGACTCCTTGACTTTCATGTTAAATATGTTTTATGCAATTGGCTTTTCAGGTGCTATTTAATTTGTTTGCCTTGTTTGTGTTCGTAGATTCGCGACAAAGGAGCTCATTTGGATTGAAGGAGCAAGGGAATCCACAAGCTTGCGTTGGACCTAAGGTAGGCCCTAAAAAACACTTGTTTTCCATTGTTTATCAAAGCATATTTAGAGAAAGATAGTGTCTGGTTGGTTTGCTTGTCATTAGATCTTCTTTAGATTCTAGGAAGGTCTATCTTGTCCGCAAGACCGACTCATTCCATGTGAAAAAATGGCGACTCCACTGGGGACTTGATTATTTTCCTTGTTTTTACTTTGACCTGAGAAACTGTGTTTTGTTTCTGTTTTTGGCTTGTTGTGTGTAAAATTGGGTAGAGTTTGTAGATCCAGGGTTTTTTTTTTTCATAGCTTTGGGAGAGGACCGCACCCTAGCCATTTGACACAGTGCGTACCTACCCACAGCTTGGCTTTTAGCACAGAGCGGGACCGCATCTGTGTCAACTGTGGGCCTACGGACCCTGTCAAAATTTTGAAAAACCTAAGATTTCCTCTGTTAGTCAGCTTAGTTTTTGTTTAGAAATTGTTATCCACTGCCTAGACCTGCATATAACTTGTCAGAAGCTTTCCTTAGATTGATTTCGTTAGTGTTAGGGTTTTAGGTGAAATTCCTAGGAGTTTTGCTTGTTGGGCTTGTTTTTCATTTTGGTTGTGTAGTGGCTCTGAGCTTAGAAGCTGTAGGGACTTCAGATCACCTTAGTGTCTACCAGCCATCTTAAGAGTCTGACCATTTATGAAATCTCCGCTTGTTGAGGAATCCGCTTTGATTTTTCTCTTTACAAAACTTCGAAAAGCTTGTGTTTGAGAGTTTGGATTTCCATTTTCAAAAAGAAAACAAAATTGGTTGTTCTTGACTTATTTGTGATTCTGCATAAATTGGTCCTTATCTTACATCTAGCTAAGTAAAACATCCTTAAAAAAGACTTTTAGTAGGCTTTGACTTCAAATAGGTTTTTATAATTTGTAGATCTCAAAGTTAGTCATTTTCATAGTTTTGAGTGTTTTATTAAAAAAAAATATAAAAATCTCTTTTGGAAAAAGTTTGTTTTGTAGTCATTGAGTGCTTTGAAACGAAAAAGGGAAATTTTTGTGAAATAACTAGTTGTCTCATTTTGAGTGCATTGGAAAAGGACAAAAACTCTTCTTTTAATTTGTTTGATTGAGAAAGATTTGTGTTTACAAAGTATTTGCATTCTCAAACTCTTTCTTAGTTTAGAAGTTCATCGAAGAGAAAAAGATTGTTTAAATCATCTTAGGTGCATTTTTAGTGATTTTGAGTCGAGTCTTCATACCACGAGTTTCATCTCCGCACCTTTGGACTTAAACAAAAACCAATAAAAAATAACGCTTAAAGTAAAATTCATCTAGTAACATTTTTATTTCTAGGGCTCTGATACACCAACTTAGCTTAGGCTAGTGTCTTGGAGTAGGAGAGTAATTAACTCTCCAAGACAGTAAAAACAAACAAGTAGTTGTATCTTGTGGTAGGGAAGAAATCCAATTGTTGCATTTATGCTCTGGGAAAGCTCCTCTTAAAGGAGAAGCACGAGATCGTGTTCGAACCAGTGTGGGAATCAATCCTTCCTCATTGGAAATGATGCCAGATATTCACGTATTAAAAACGGTAAACCTCGGATTAACCATTGTCGAGGAGCCTGGGGTCACTTGTTGGTAAACCTTGGATTATGTCAAGGAGCCTTCAAGGGGATTGAGCTTGCTACTCTGCCCTTGCGTGTGTATCGGATCGTAGACTGTTCCCCTAGGTATATTTGTCTCAGTTGGTAACCGTAGTGACCATATTCTTTAGGACTCTTCCTGAGGTGACAGTGGTGGGAAGATCCCACTGTACCTGGAGCAGACGTCGGCTAGACTCACTTGGATTTTCTGGGGGGTTCTCTTCACTTGAGACGGTTAAGTGGAGGAACTTGTGCCAGTCTATTCATTAAGCAGGTTTCCGGGGTAACTGTTCCAACCGCCATTTCTGTATTGAACTTTGCGACGTTGGATTTCATCACCAACTAGTGTTTTCAATACGGAAAGTTATTGTTTGTGTGTGTTTGATCTCCTAGATTCTTTAGGCGTGTGATTCAAATTTGTTTGGTTCTTTAGAGACTTTAGGTGCTTTTCATTGAGATTTTACTTCGTTTGCGTGTGAAGTAGTTAAAAGTTTTCAATTGTGGCTGAATTACCAAGGCAGTCCCGTAGACTTCGGGGCCAGTCTCCTGAGGTTGTAAACGTGGTTGAGTTACTGAGGAAGTCCCGTAGACTTTGGGGCCAACCTCCTGAGGAAGTACCGAGCCAGCTTGAAGGCTTGAAAGTCCTCATAACTCCTAGAGACAGTAGAGTTGGGTCACCTGAGGAAGGAGAATCTTCTTTGATAGTACGTCCTGATTTTCAACCGTTAGTGGCAGATTATAATCCACAGTCAGTGTTTGTTTCTGAAATTGTTGGTAGATTTTCATCTACTAGTGATATAGGTGAGGAACCTGAAATATCCGAGCCTGAAAGTGAATTTGCTGCTACTCCAACATCGGGGTTTGTTTCTCCAACTTCTAGTGGTCCTGGTTCACCTAGGGTAGAAAGAGTAATCACCCAAGATCTTCCTTCTGGACTTATTTCTATTGAAGAACTTGCTCCAGAAGAAGAAGTAGGCATCCCTATCCCTGAAAATCAACTTGTTATTGAACTAAGGGAGCATGAATCATTTTTTTATAGTCCACCTAGCAGCAGTTCTTGGTATCTTTCTTTGACTAATTTTTTAGAAAACTCTGGGTTAAGTTTTTCACCACCTTGTGCTCCTTATCATCCAACACCTAGAGGTTTTTATACTCCCGTAAATATGTCAGGACAATCATCCATGTTTACTCAATCGCCTGAATCCTTTTTGTACGGCGGTCCTTCTGTTCCCTCTAGGTATCAGTCCCTTTCTGGTATTTTTTCAGGATCATCTCCTCAACCCATTGAGCAAGGGTTATTAACTGGAAACAATGGTACTAAGCCGTTGAGCGTAGAAGACATTCTTATGATGTCTGGTTCTATTCCCAATCCTCAACCTCAAGGTGGCCAATTACCGCCTGGGGGGCAACCTCAATTAACACCTGGGGAGCAGCCTCAATTAACACTTGGGGGGCAACCTCAAGGTCAACCCCAGACTCAATATGTACCCCAAGGTACACAATTTGTATCTGGGGGGCAACCTCAAGGATAATACATACCTACGGGACAGTACGTTCCTCAAGGTCAACCCCATACTCAATATGTACCCCAAGGTCAACCCCAATATCAATTTATACCTCAAGGTCAACCCCAGTATTAGTATGTGCCTCAAGGGTATCAACCCCAAGGTCAATACTCGAACCAAGGTTTCCAACCACCCTCCGATCAAACGTATGTTCAAGGAACGGGAAATGTACCTTTCAATTATCAATCCTACCCTCAACCCGGTTATGGTCCTCAGTATTCTCAACCAGTTATGGGTCAGTACCCCGAAATGAATATAGTGTGGGATCCATCGCAAGCTCAACAGGTGCTGCAGCCAAGTGTACAATTGTCATCTCAAACTAGACAACCCTTAGTTTCTGGTTCACCCCAGCAACCAGTCCAGTCTAACATTCAAACTTTTGTACCTTCGGTAGTTTCTCAGCCTGGGCCTAGTATACCTCGTACTCCACCTCAAACAACTGCTACAACTACCGCAACATCTGTTCAATATACCCCACCTACTTCTGGAGTATCGACAGCTCTGGTTTCTACTGTTCCTGTATCTACTCCTTAGACATCTTTACCACCGTCTGGATCTACGATTCAAACTTCGATTCAGATGCCTGTAGGACAACCTGGTTCAAGTATGGTTGTCACAAGTCAACCACAATTTACTTATCAATTGTACCAGGGACAGTACCAATTCGGTCTTGTTGTGCAGCAGCCAGTCTATCAGTATCAACCGTACCCTGGGTACACTTATCAACAACCTCAACAACCCCAGTACGGTCCGGTTAATCCTGGTTTTCCGGGAGGATACAATATCCCGAACACAATTCCTATTCCTAGTTATCCTGGATATCCTCCTCCTGGGGCTGGTCTCATGACCCAGAGTTTTAGGGATCCTAATTGGCAGTTACCATTTATCGCAACTTTGGACTTGCCTGACTTGTCGCACCTAACGAACGATCCCATTAATTATCTTCTGTTTTGGCCGCCAATGCCAAATAAGTTGCCCAGTGACATTCCCAAGTTCGAAGGTAAATCAAGAGAGGACCCGTCGAACCATGTGATGACTTATCACCTCTGGTGTGCGTCTAACTCCATTACAGATGATTCAATCCGTCTTAGACTTTTCTAGCGCACTCTAATTGGTCTCGCGGCCAAGTGGTACACTGAGTTACCGCGCGGCACTTTTTATAATTTTAGTCAGTTAGCAACCTCATTTTTAACTCATTTTCAGTTGCCAGTCCGATATGACAATGGAACGGAATTGTTAACTTCACTAAAACAATCGACATCCACTTACATTTTAGATCATATTCATGAGTGGAGACGTCGACGACGTTTAGTGAAGGTATTTATTCTGGATCAGATCTTGGCCGAGTGGTTTGTAAAATCCTTGTTGCCAAAGATCACTGAAGATGTTGCTAAAGCTGGAGTTGTTACTGAGGAGCAAGTAATTGCTCAAGAACAGTACCTTGACTTGGTCTATACTCAGTCAAGTATGTTACACAAAAAAATCCCCGATCTTCCCTAGCAAAATCAAATCACTGCAGCTCCTTCGGGATCTCATGCCGCCGATGGTATGATTGGCACGGTTAACACTAAAAGTAAGAAGAAGTATTCCAAGAATTCTTCCCCTATCATAACCTTGCCTGATTCCCCGACAGGAGATTCCTCTGCAGAAATTTCCGCCGATATTCACATTATAGAGTCATCTACAACCAAATCAAAATCCGGTGGGAAGAAGAAAGGAAAGAAGAAGAATAAAACGGACAAAAGTTCAAAGGAGAAACCTGAAAAGGCGGAATCCAATGATGAAAAGCGCAAACCTTGTTATCCTTGTCTCATTTGTGACGATGAACATTTTACAAGAGACTGCCCTCATCGTGCAGAGGTTGCGAAGATTGTCAAGGGTTCCCAAACTCCTGCTGTTTTGAAGGATCCTTTTCCGGCTCAAGACAGTAAGATGATAGGTTCATTCTCGAATGCCAATGAAGAACCCATACTGATGATGTCCCATGTTAGGATTGCGACTCGATCGCAAGATTATGGTAGTAAAAGTCTTGATGCTAAAGAAGCAGAATCTTCTCATTCTAATCCATAAACCTCAGCTCCCGGTTCTGATCCACTACAGATCGAGAAACCTAATCCAGACTTGGTAATAAAACCACCCACCAAGGGTATACTTCGAAAGTCAGCTTTCAATCCACATGCGATAGCGGCTCAAAATTATAACATTGTTGAGGATTTAGCTGTTTCACCCTCAGCAATGTCGGCTTTGGAAGTGCTGCAATCATGTCCAGCACAACGTAAATTACTTTTGTCGGCTATAGGAGTTATTGATTTTTAGGACCCGAACCTAATAATTTTCGATCTAGAAAATAGTACACCACATTTGCCTCATCAAATGGCTTTCCAGATTCCAGTGATAGTCAAAAACAGGCCTATTCATCGGACTGTAATTGATGAGGGAGCCTAAACGTGTATTATGTCGATACAGTGTTGGAGATCGCTTGGTTCTCCTTCGCTAAATCAATCCCCGACGATTCTAAAGGCCTTTGATGGCCGTGGGTTTCATCCTTTTGGCATTCTACAGGATTTGCCTATAGGGGTTGAAGGAAAAACCGTTAGTCTAGATGTGGAGGTGGTTGACGTCCCTCTAGATTACAACCTTCTCTTGGGTCAAAGTTGGTCTTACGCTATGACAGTGGTCGTTTCATCGGTCTTTCGAGTAATAAAGTTCCCACATAATGGAAAGATCATAACAATAGACCAGCTGGCTTACTTTTCATCTGACCCAGCCTCTTCTGAGAGTATTCAACATGTCGGTAAAACGACTATCCCATATAAGGATGTTGGGGTAGGACTAGTTAAAGATGTCGGTTTACTGGGAACTTTTCCTTTTCCTCCAATCAACGCATCGTCTTCATTTGCAACTATTCATATGATTACATCAGACACCATTGTTTATGATGATCCTTGGATCGTTCCTTCTGAGTCTGAGATAGACTCATTTGGTAATGCCATGCCTTTGAGTCCATATGAAATTGCCTATGAAGTCGTGCAGTCGTTTACCGACCCCTGTTCAACCAAAAATGACTTAATGAATGTGGTCCGTGAGGAATCACTTTTCACATCAACCTCAGCTTTAACCACGTTTTCTGAACTTTTTCACTCTGATGAGCAAATTCGTGAAATCCTATGTGTAGATGATTTACCATGGGAAGATCTCCATCACAGATCTTCATTTTTACCTGAGGATGATTGTTTTGAAAATAATTTCTCATCAATTTTTACAACTGAATATGTCAAGGAACCTCAGAATCTAATGAAACATCCCGATTCAGAGTTAAATTTGGGAAGCATCTCTTGAACTATTCCTATTGACATTTCGGTTAAGCCCAGAATTTTTGAGAACATTCATATAGGTGCCTCGTGTACAGATGACGAAATTCAGCTATATAAAGCCCTATTTCAAGAATTCTGCGACGTGTTTGCCTGGTCCTATGAGGAAATGTCAGGAATTGATCCCGTGATTGTTGTTCATGATATCAAGACTTACCCGGATGCTAAACCCGTCCGGCAACGTTTGCGTCAGATTCACCCACGAAAAGCTGTTGCAATTAAAGCAGAAGTTGAAAAATTGTTGAAAGCATGTTTCATTTATCCGATCCCGTTAACGGATTTGGTATCGAATATTGTTCTGGTTAACAAAAAGCAGGGAACAATAAGAATATGCATCGATTATAGGGACATTAATCGAGCCTGTCCAAAGGACAATTACCCAACTCCCTATATCGATCAAATCATTGATGATTGTGCCGGCAGCGAAATATTCTCCTTCATGGACGGTTTTTCCGGATACAATCAAATCAATATTCTACTTGCAGATCAACCAAAAACGGCTTTCATTTGTCCATGGGGGACATTTGCTTATTGCAAGTTACCTTTTGGGCTTAAGAATGCCGGAGAAACTTTTCAAAGGGCGATGTCTTATGCGTTTCATGACATCAAGCACATTGTGCAACCCTATCTCGATGACTTTCCTGCTCATTCATTACATCGAGTTGATCACCTCGTCCATTTACGAGCAATCTTTATGAGGTGTAGGCATTATCGTATTCGGTTGAACCCACACAAATGTGTCTTCTGTATAGAAACAGGTCAATTGCTGGGGTTTGTAGTTTCGAAAGCCGGCATTCACGTTAATCCCTCGAAGGTCGAAGCTATCATCAAATTGCCTCCTTCTTCGAGTCTTCGCCAACTCCAAAGTTTTCAGGGGAAAGCAAACTTTTTATGACGATTCATTCCTAACTACGTCGAGGTTACAAAGGGTTTTACCCAGTTGTTGAAGCAAAATACTCCATTCTATTGGGATGAGATAACTTAGAAATATTTTGATGCACTCAAACACGCATTGACCCATGCACCGTTGTTGCATCCTCCCAACTACAACCAAGATTACTTCTTGT
Organism: Pinus tabuliformis; assembly: GCA_031772625.1. Lineage (NCBI taxonomy): Eukaryota > Viridiplantae > Streptophyta > Pinopsida > Pinales > Pinaceae > Pinus > Pinus tabuliformis. Next base: position 1,063,911,094 of record CM062819.1, on the reverse strand, counting down.
ATCTCGCCACCTCTCCTTCCACCATTGGAATGGTCTTAGTTCAGGAAGATGAATTTGGAACTGAACATGTGATATATTACCTTAGTCGAAATTTAAATCCAACTGAGCTAAAATATTCACATGTGGAGAAATTGGCATTGGCAGCTGTTCAAACTGTCCAACGTTTTCTTCACTACATTTACTACATAAAACTACGGTAATTTCAGATTGCAACCCTATGATTTACATTTTGACCAAGCAATTGCTAGGGGGCAAGTACTCTAAATGGATCGTTATCCTGCAGGAGTTCGACTTGGAATTTGAGAAATCTAAGTCTAAGAAATCTTTAGTTTTTGCGGAGTTAATGCGTGACTTCTCGCGTGCTGACACGGAAACTGCGGCAAAGGAGCCCATTGCAGACGAATCCTTCTTTCTAATCAGCACTTTAGATCCGTGGTATGGGGATATCATCGTTTATCTCCAGACCCAATCCTTTCGGCCAAAAATTTCAAGGTCAGAACGTCGAAAAATTCGATTCCAGTCCCAACAATTCAGGATTATTGGATATACTCTTTATCGCCGTGGGGCAAACTCTATTTTTCGACGTTGCTTAACTCACAAGGAAGTTGAAAGGGTTCTTAATGACTGTCACTTTGGAGCATGTGGCGGTCATATGTCTGGGTTTTCCATAGCCCTAAAGATATTGCGCGCTGGCTACTTCTGGCTGTCTTTATTTAAAGATTGTATTATGGCGGTCTGAAAATGCCACAACTACCAAATTTTTTATCGTAAGATGCGTGCTCCACCTGCTCCTCTCCACCCTATAATTGCCATTGGTCCTTTTTCCAAATGGGGTATCGATTTTATTACATGTAACCCTCACTCGGCAAGGGGGCATGCGTATATCATCCTTGCGGTAGATTATTTTACCAAGTGGGCCGAGGCGATGCCTACGTTTGAGGCAGACGGCAAGACAGCTGTAATTTTCGTGTTCAATCATATAATTGCTAGGTTTGGTGTCCCGCAAGCAATAATACTGATCATGGGCATCATTTTTGAAACGTTATGATGACTGAACTTACCGGCCAGCTTGGTTTATGTCACGATAGTTCAACCCCTTATTATCCAAAAGAAAATGGTTTGGTTGAATCCATCAACAAAGTTTTAGTTATCATGATCCGACGAATCATTAGGATTCATCGGTCGAATTGGCACAACATGCTATTTTCAGCGCTTTTGGCGTACCGAACTTCAGTAAAAACATCAACAGGGTTCACTCCTTTCCAACTAGTCTATGGTTTGGAAGCTGTGTTACCCATTGAATGCGAAATCCCGTCACTGCAAATGGCCATCGAGTTACTTCCAGCCACTTCCGAAGAGGTAAAACGTTTGTTATACTTGGCTCAATTATATGAGAATCGACGTGATGCTGCATTGGCGATCGAGACTCATGCAAAACGAATGAAAGCTCAGTATGATCGAAATGTGACCCCTCAAAATTTTTCCGAAGGAGATCTAGTCTTAGTTTATGATCAAGCTAATGATAAATTAGGAGCTGGAAAATTCGTTCCTAAGTGGCATGGTCCCTATATTGTCAAGCGAAAGCTAGCAAAAGGGGCCTATGAATTGGTAGACTTTGACGGGGACTCTTTGGGTAAACCCAGAAATGGTCTATACTTGAAGAGGTATTATGCTTAAAGAATGGGTATGGAGATTTTTAGTTAGGATGGTTTTTCTTTCTAGCTGGTGTGTTTTAGTTTAAACAGTGTGCTTAGCTTAGAGAGTGTTTTTCGTCATTATTCCTGCTTATCTTGGTTTCACTCTTCATATTGCAGATGTCGATGCCTCTCCAAATATACATTGGTTTTTTTGATGGTGCTTGTCGTAATACACAGAACATCTCTTCCGCAGCTTGGGTTATCTATTCGCCCTCTGACGAGTTAGTATCTATGCATGGGGTAAGCCTCGGTCAAACAACCAACAACATTGCTGAGTATAGTGCAATGATTGAGTTAGTATCTGAATCTATTTCATTTGGGATTCAGAGTTTGATAGTGAGGTTAAATTCTGAACTCGTTGTATTACAACCTAATAGAATGTATGCCATTATAAATCCAGTGTTATTAATATTATTTTTGAGAGTGCATCTCTTGGAACGTGAATTTGATTATATTGAATATCAGCATATTCCAAGATCTTTAAATACATTAGCAGATGCAATTGCTTCTCGAATGTTAAATAAACATTTGCAACAATCATACATGAAAATTTACAAGAAGCTGGTAATAGTGATATATATATATAGGAGTGTGTCAAAAAATACATCGTCCTCGATCATAGGTTGAAAAACACCTTATGATCGGCAAAAATGATAAGTACAAAAAACAAAAATGTCACATGTGCCCACAATAGGCAATCATTCTATCACTGGTGATGATCTCTATAAGAAACCATTGCACGAGCCACCTTGCAAAGGAACCTCCTAAAAGGTCCCGGGACCCTAATCACATAGCGCTAAAGTCGACGAGGAATGTCATTTATAGTGGTCTTAGGAATATCTCCTGTCAAGCGCTCGAGATGACTATCTAACTCGGCCAAAACCTCTACTGATTCGTCCTGTGGGGCTGGCGCGGGTGCAACTGGTTGCTTCTGCTCGTAAGGTCGGAGAGCGGCTGGTCGCTGTGGACCCACATCTGCATTTGAAATTTTTTACTATCAGTTTTGAGACGATGGAAAAATAACAAAAAAAATTAAAATAGAAAAATGTTGAAAAGGATTTTACCTGACTCATCCCACTGCTCTCCTGGTGGAAGAACCATGTCTTGGTCACCACGGAAATCTATCCCAACATAAGGGAAGTCCTGAATAGAAAAGTCTTGGTTTTCCAGCCATTGGAAATACTCAGGTTTGAATCGAGCAACCTCTGTCCTCTCGTCCGGGTGATGGGACATAACTGCGACCCATCGCATCAGTTTGGGCTCTCGAGGAAGCCCAGCTCCAACAGTAAGGTGCTGCGGGATCAACATAGGAACCCTCTCCAGGCCAAAACTCACGACCAAAGCCCCATAACCAAAGGTCTTTAGTCATCCGTTCTTTGCCCTGGTCAGTTGGCCTTTCACATTGGCCAACACGGCAGCGCACCAGTTGAAGATGGTGCCTCGAAAGCAATCAACTACCATATGCATCTGGGATTTGGTGGCAATTTGTAATGCGGCAGCTCCGCAAAGTCTGGTGACAGTGAACGCAATCACCATGAGCTCAGGACGGGATATGCTCTTTATGTCTATCCCTTTGTCTCTAGCCTGGCTGTTGCAGTACTCTAGCCAGAGGCTATCGACAGATTGGACACCTGCCCTAGCCCCAAACAGAGTCAAGTCTTCGCCTCTCTTAGGCAAACCAGTCAAGAAATATATGTCCTCCAGCTCGATTTCGAGCTGGTGGCCGCCAATGAAGAAGCACTGGTCCTATACGCTCCATCTGTCAACCATCCACTGTAAGAAATCCACCTGAGCCCTCATGCCAGGAATGGCCCAGAATTTGTACAAGCCGCACGCCCTCAAAGCATCAAGTGAAGGCTGATGATTCCATGCGGCAGCATCCACGTCCTCATGCTCTCATTCACGCCAATCTAGCATGATGTACTCTTTGCATCAAGTATAAGGATAAATTAAATTGCTAGAAATTATTTTGATTGGTCCATTTTTGAGAATTTTTGGGTTAAAAACCCTTACGACGGGGACCGCACCCTCCAGGTTAGACACAGCGTGTGGGACCGCACTTTGTCTACATGGAAGGTGCAGATCCCAAGCGTTTTCCCAATGGAGAAAAAGTCGGGGTCCGCAGGCCAGCAGTGGTAAACCTGCGGGCCCTCCCGTGCAGGTTTTATGCCTAAAACCCCTCGCAAAAATGAAATAAATGACTAAAACAAAAAATAAAACGGTTAAAAATGAAGAGGGGGATGATGTGGATTACCTGGAGAAAACGGCATTCGATTCCAATGGTTGGATTTTTCACAATCTTCAGTGGAAGTTTTCTAAGAAAAAGCACTATTTTCTAACCCAAACTCAAACGGTAAAAATTAATTGACAAAGGCCATTTTTATAAGTTTTTTGAGTAAATAAATTGCAAATTTGTTTATGTTTCACTTTGAAAAGGTATTTTTGCGACATTTTTATCTATTTCAAACAGGTATGAGTAATGTTTGTGTTTTTGTGCAGGATAACGGATTATTCAGGCGAAATCTATCATTTTCGACGAAAAAACATTTAGAGTCACCTTTAAGCTCTTTTCTGACTCCTGAAACATGAAAAGATTGCCGAGTGTTTCTTTTAAACTCGTTAAAATGGAATTAAAAGACGGTCCACTTACAGCTCTTTTCCGACCGTAAAAACATGAAAAGATTGCCGGATTTTTGTCGTTTCAAATTCGATATCGGTTATAAAACGATGTGTCATTGATCGCTTTTTTACTTTTTCGGATCAAGGGAACTAATGACGAAAAGTAATCCTTGGTCGTAAAAGATCAAGCAGTTCTCTCAAGTATTATTTTATACTTTTTCGAGCTTGGGAGACACAAATTTACGAAAAAGGTCTTCCCTGGAGTCTTTTTAAGTTTTTTCAGACTCTCTAAAATCGAAAAACGCTAAGTTTCTCCTATACTGTACTCATTAAAATTTCACATTAAAGGACCTGTTCAATTACAAATAGGAACGAACCACTCCTTCTTAGGGTTAGAATTTAAACTAAGTTGGACTCATCCAAAGGATGAGCTTATAATCAAGCAAATGTTATCCTCCTCAAGCTTGTCAAAAATAAAGAGGTACTTGCCAGAAATGGTGGGGGAAAAGAGGGAAAAATGAATCTGTTTGTCATACTTTGTAACCACTCTTGAACACGACACTTTTATTCACCTGGGTTGGGAAATCCTTTGCCTAACAGTTGATCAAACCACATTGAAAGTCTTCAGCCGGTTTCTGGGTATTAACTTTGGGTCAATCGTCACCAAGCCATCTGTCGTGTCATTATGTGTTCAAGAGGTCACTGCCAATAAGCCATTCATCTGCAAAATATCTGTCATCCATCTTGACCATCTTTGAGCTAGTCCTTGCAACTAAATTTCTTCGACTTGATCTGTGATTTCGTGTTGTGGGCTTGCCTACGACAGATCGCTTTCTATCGACATCAGCTCATTATTTAGAAAGATGATCTAGGAATTGTCAGTACCTTGAGATCTGCATGCCTCAATGGCAGGTTTCTCGCCTTTGACGACAGTTTACATCATTGACTTTCGATCAAAGGATTCCGTGACATGTTCAACATCAACACATTTATTCGCATCTCATGGATTGTACTGGGTACTTTGAGAGCCATTGACATCACTGGTGGTTTCTCTCACACTTGTTAACAATTTACATCATTGACTGGTAATCAAGTGGTTTCTACCATGTTCGACAACAACACATTCATTCGCATGGATAGAATTGTACTGTTTCGGGAACTAGAAATGAAGACCCTGGATCTAGTTTCCACAATCCAGGCTGCGAGGAATTTTGTATTCATTATATAATGGACTATTCATAAACAGATGGTTGCATCCATACTGTGTCCACATGAGTCTATACTTGTGATGTATTACAAGATAATTCCTGTATCAGAGCAGTAGTTAGTTTTTCTAGTCAGTTTTGGTCATTTTCGAGGGGTCACATTTCGATCATACTGAGCTTTCATGCGTTTTGCGTGAGTCTCGATCGCCAATGTAGCATCATGTCGATTCTCATCTAATTGAGCCAAGTATAACAAACGTTTTTCCTCTTTGGAAGTGGCTGGAAGTAACTCGATGGCCATTTGCAGTGACGGGATTTCTCATTCAATGGGTAACACAGCTTCCAAACCATAGACTAGTTGGAAAGGAGTGAACCCTGTTGATGTTTTTACTGAAGTTCGGTACGCCCAAAGCGCTGAAAATAGCATGTTGTGCCAATTCGACCGATGAATCCAAATGATTTTTCAGATCATGATAACTAAAACTTTGTTGATGGATTCAACCAGACCATTTGCTTGTGGATAATAAGGGGTTGAACTATCGTGACGTAAACCAAGCTGGCCTGTAAGTTTGGTCATCATAATGTTTCGAAAATCACGCCCATGATCAGTGATTATTGCTTGCGGGACACCAAACCTAGCAATTATATGATTGAACACAAAAATTGTAGTTGTCTTGCCGTCTACCTCAAATGTAGGCATCGCCTCGGCCCACTTAGTAAAATAATCTACCGCAAGGATGATATACGCATGCCCCCCAGCTGAGTGAGGGTTACATGTAATAAAATCGATACCCCATTTGGCAAAAGGACCAACGGCAATTATAGGGTGGAGAGGAGCAGGTGGAGCGCGCATCTTACAATCAAAAATTTGGCAGTTGTGGCATTTTCGGACCGCCGTAATACAATCTTTAAATAAAGACGGCCAGAAGTAGCCAGTGCGCAATATCTTTTCGGTTGTGTCAAACCCAGACATATGACCGCCACACGCTCCAGAGTGACATTCATTTAGAACCCTTTCAGCTTCCTTGTGAGTTAAGCAACGTCGAAAAACAGAGTCTACCCCACGGCGATAAAGAGTATCTCCAATAATCCTGAATTGTTGGGACTGGAATCGAATTTTCTGACGTTCTGACCTTGAAATTTCTGGCCGAAAGGATTGGGTCTGGAGATAAACTATGTTATCCCCATACCACAGATCTAAAGTGCTGATTAGAAAGAAGGATTCGTCCGCAATGGGCTCCTCCGCCACAGTTTCTGTGTCAGCACGCGAGAAGTCACACATTAACTCCGCAAAAACTAAAGATTTCTTAGACTTAGATTTCTCAAATTCCAAGTCGAACTCCTGCAAGATTACTATCCATTTAGAGTACTTGCTCCCTAGCAATTGCTTGGTCAAAATGTAGATCATAGGGTTGCAATCCAAAATTACCTTAGTTTTACGTAGTAAAATGTAGTGACGAAAATGTTGGACAACTTGAACAGCTGCCAATGCCAATTTCTCCACATGTGAGTATTTTAGCTCAGTTGGATTTAAAGTTCGACTAAGGTAATATATCACATGTTCAGTTCCGAATTCATCTTCCTGAACTAAGACCATTCCAATGGTGGAATGAGAGGCAGCGAGATACAAGAAGTAATCCTGGTTGTAGTTGGGAGGATGCAACAACGGTGCATGGGTCAACGCGTGTTTGAGTGCATCAAAAGATTTGTGAGCTATCTCATCCCAATAGAATGGAGTATTTTGCTTCAACAACTGGTTGAAACCCTTTGTAACCTCGGCGTAGTTAGGAATGAATCGTTGTAAAAAGTTTGCTTTCCCCTGCAAACTTTGGAGTTGGCGAAGACTCGAAGGAGGAGGAAATTTGATGATAGCTTCGACCTTCGAGGGATCAACACGAATGCCGGCTTTCGAAACTACAAACCCCAGCAAACGACCCGTCTCTATACAGAAGACACATTTGTGTGGATTCAATCGAATACGATAATGCCTACACCTCATAAAGATTGCTCGTAAATGGACGAGGTGATCAGCTCGATGTAATGAATGAGCAGGCAAGTCATCGAGATAGGGTTACACAATGTGCTTGATGTCATGAAACGTATAAAACATCACCCTTTGAAAAGTTGCTCCGGCATTCTTAAGCCCAAAAGGTAACTTGCAATAGGCAAATGTCCCCCATGGACAAATGAAAGCCGTTTTTGGTTGATCAGCAGGTAGAATATTGATTTGATTGTATTCGGAAAAACCATCCATGAAGGAGAATATTTCGCTGTCGGCACAATCATCAATGATTTGATCGATATAGGGAGTTGGGTAATTGTCCTTTGGACAGGCTCGATTAATGTCCCTATAGTCGATGCATATTCTTATTGTTCCCTGTTTTTTGTTAATCGGAACAATATTCAATACCCAATCCATTAGCGGGATCGGATAAATGAAACCTGCTTTCAATAGTTTTTCAACTTTTGCTTTAATTGCAGCAGCTTTTTGTGGGTGAATCTAACACAAATGTTACCGGACGGGTTTAGCGTCTAGGTAAGTCTTGATCTCATGAACAACAATCGCGGGATCAATTCCTGGCATTTCCTCATAGGACCAGGCAAACACGTCACGGAATTCTTGAAATAGGGCCTTATATATTTGAATTTCATCATCTGTACACGAGGCACCTATATGAATGTTCTCAACAATTCCAGGCTTAACCGAAATGTCAATAGGAATAGTTCGAGATATGTTTCCCAAATTTAACTCTGAATCGGGATGTTTCATTGGATTCTGAGGTTCCTTGACATATTCAGTTGTAAAAATTGATGAGAAATCATTTTCAAAACGATCATACTCAGGTAAAAACGAAGATCTGTGATGGAGATCTTCCCATGGTAAATCATCTACACATAGGATTTCAAGAATTTTCTCATCAGAGTGAACAAGTTCAGAAAACGTGGTTAAATCCGAGGTTTATGTGAAAAGTGATTCCTCACGGACCACATTCATTAAGTCATTTTCGGTTAAACATGGGTCAACAAACGACTGATGGCTTCATAGGCAATTTCATATGGACTCAAAGGCATGGCATTACCAAATGAGTCGATCTCAGATTCAGAAGGAATGATCCAAGAATCATCATAAACAATGGTGTCTGATGTAATCATATGAATGGTTGCAAATGAAGATGATGCGTTGATCGGAGGAAAAGGAAAAGTTCCCAGTAAACCGACATCTTTAACTAGCCCTACTCCAACATCCTTATACGGGATAGTCGTTTTACCGACATGCTGAATACTCTCTGAAGAGGCTGGGTCGGATGAAAAGTAAGCCAGCTGGTCTATTGTTATGATCTTTCCATTGTGTGGAAACTTTATTACTCGAAAGACCGATGAAACGACCGCTATCATAGCGTAAGACCAACTTCGACCCAAGAGAAGGTTTTAATCTAAAGGGGCATCAACCACCTCCACATCTAGACTAACGGTTTTTCCTTCAAACCCTATAGGCAAATCCTGTAGAATGCCAAAAGGATGAAACCCACGGCCATCAAAGGCCTTTAGAATCGTGGGGGATTGATTTAGCGAAGGAGAACCAAGCGATCTACAACATTGTATCGACATAATACACGTTGAGGCTCCCTCATCAATTACAGTCTGATGAATAGGCCTGTTTTTTACTATCACTGGTATCTGGAAAGCCATTTGATGAGGCAAACACGGTGTACTATTTTCTAGATCGAAAATTATTAGGTTCGGGTCCTGAACATCAACAACTCCTATAGCCGACAAAAGTAATTTACGTTGTGCTGGACATGATTGCAGCACTTCCAAAGCCGACATTGCTGAGGGTGAAACAGCTAAATCCTCAACAATGTTATAATTTTGAGCCGCTCTCGCATGTGGATTGAAAGCTGACTTTCAAAGTATACCCTTAGCGGGCGGTTTGATTACCAAGTCTGGATTAGGTTTCTCGATCTGTAGTGGATCGGAACCGGGAGTTGAGGTTGATGGATTAGAATGAGAAGATTCTGCTTCTTTACCATCAACAGGACTTTTACTACCATAACCATGCGATCGAGTCGCAATCCTAACATGGGACATCATCAGTATGGGTTCTTCATTGGCATTTGAGGATGAACCTATCATCTTACTGTCTTGAACCAGAAAAGGATCCTTCAAAATAGCAGGAGTTTGGGAACCCTTGACAATCTTCACAACCTCTGCATGATGAGGGTAGCCTCTTATAAAATGTTCATCGTCACAAATGAGACAAGGATAACAAGGTTTGCGCTTTTCATCATTGGATTCCGCCTTTTCAGGTTTCTCCTTTGAACTTTTGTCCGTTTTATTCTTCTTCTTTCCTTTCTTCTTCCCACCGGATTTTGATTTGGCTGTAGATGACTCTACAACGTGAATATCGGCGGAAATCTCTGCAGAAGAATCTCTTGTTGGGGAATCAGGCAAGGTTATGATAGGGGAAGGATTCTTGGAAGACTTCTTCTTACTTTTAGTGTTAACCGTGCCAATCATACCATCGGTGGCATGAGATCCCGAAGGAGCTGCAGTGATTTGATTTTGCTTGGGAAGATCAGGGATTTTTTCATGTAACGTACCTGACTGAGTATAGACTAAGTCAAGGTACTGTGCTTGAGCAATCACTTGCTCCTCAGTAACAACTCCGGCTTTAGCAACATCTTCAGTGATCTTTGGCAACAAAGATTTTACAAACCACTCAGCCAAGATCTGATCCGGAATAAATAACTTCACTAAACGCCGTCGACGTCTCCACTCATGAATATGATCTGAAATGTAAGTGGATGTTGATTGCTTTAACGAAGTTAACAATTCCGTGCCATTGTCATATCGGACTGGCAACTGAAAATGAGTTAAAAACGAGGTTGCTAACTGACTAAAATTATAAAAAGTGCCTCGCTGTAACTCAATGTACCACTTGGCCGAGAGACCAATTAGAGTGCGCTGGAAAAGTCTAAGATGGATTGAATCATCTGTAATGGTGTTAGACGCACACCAGAGGTGGTAAGTCATCACATGGTTTGACGGGTCCTCTCCTGATTTACCTTCAAACTTGGGAATGTCATTGGGCAACTTATTCGGCAATGGCGGCCAAAACGGAAGATAATTAATGGGATCGTTCATTAGGCGCGACAAGTCAGGTAAGTCCAAAGTTGCGATAAACGGTAACTGCCGATTAGGATCCCTAAAAATATGGGTCATAAGACCGGCCCCAGGAGGAGGATATCCAGGATAACTAGGAATAGGAATTGCGTTCGGGATATTGTATCCTCCCAGAAAACCAGGATTAACCTGACTGTACTAGGGTTGTTGAGGTTGTTGATAAGTGTACCCAGGGTACGGTTGATACTGATAGACTGGCTGCTGCACAGCAGGACGAATTGGTACTGTCCCTGGTACATTTGATAAGTAAATTGTGGTTGACTTGTGACAACCGTACTTAAACCAGGTTGTCCTACAGGCGTCTGAACCGAAGTTTGAACCGTAGATCCAGACGGTGGTAAAGATGTCTGAGGAGTAGATACAGGAACAGTAGAAACCGGAGTTGTCGATACTTCAGAAGTAGGTGGGGTAGATTGAACGGATGTTGCGGCTGTTGTAGCAGTCGTTTGAGGCGGAGTATGAGGTGTACTAGGCCCAGGCTGAGAAACTATCGAAGGTACAGAAGTTTGAATGTTAGACTGGACTGGTTGCTGGGGTGTACCAGAAACTAAGGGTTGTCCAGTTTGAGATGACAACTGTACACTTGGCTGCAACACCTGTTAAGTTTGCGATGGATCCCACACTATATTCATTCCGAGGTACTGACCCATAACTGGTTGAGAATACTGAGGACCATAACCGGGTTGAGGGTAGGATTGATAATTGAAAGGTACATTTCCTGTTCCTTGAACATACGTTTGACTGGAGGGTGGTTGGAAACCTTGGTTCGAGTACTGACCTTGGGGTTGATACCCTTGAGGCACATACTGATACTGGGGTTGACCTTGAGGTATAAATTGATACTGGGGTTGACCTTGGGGTACATATTGAGTCTGGGGTTGACCTTGAGGAACGTATTGTCCCATAGGTATGTACTGTCCTTGAGGTTGCCCCCCAGATGCAAACTGTGTACCTTGAGGTTGCCCCCCAGGCATTAATTGAGGCTGCCCCCCAGGCGATAACTGGCTACCTTGAGGTTGAGGATTGGGAATAGAACCAGACATCATAAGAATGTCTTCTACGCTCAACGGCTTAGTACCATTATTTCCAGTTAATAACCCTTGCTCAATGGGTTGAGGAGATGCTCCCGAAAAAGTACCAGAAAGTGACTGATACCTGGAGGGAAGAGAAGGACCGTCGTACAAAAAGGATTCAGGTGATTGGGTAAACATGGATGACTGTCCTGACATATTTACGGGAGTATAAAAACCTTTAGGTGTTGGGTGATAAGGAGCGCGAGGTGGTGAAAAACTTAACCCCGAGTTTTCTAAGAAATTAGTCAAAGAAAGATACCAAGAACTACTGCTAGGTGGACTGTAAAAAATTGATTCACGCTCCCTTAGTTCAATAAAAGGTTGATTTTCAGGAATAGGGATGCCTACTTCTTCTTCCGGAGCAAGTTCTTCAATAGAAATAAGTCCAGAAGGAAGATCTTGGGTGATTACTCTTTCTACCCTAAGTGAACCAGGACCACTAGAAGTTGGAGAAACAAACCTCGATGTCAGAGTAGCAGCAAATTCACTTTTAGGCTCGAATATTTCAGGTTCTTCACCTATATCACTAGTAGATGAAAAGCTACCAACAATTTTGGAAACAGACACTGACTGTGGATTATAATTTGCCACTGACGGTTGAAAATTAGGATGTACTGTCAAAGAAGATTCTCCTTCCTCAAGTGACCCAACTCTACCGTCTCTAGGAGTTACGAGGACTTTCAAGCCTTCAAGCTGGCTCGGTACTTCCTCAGGAGGTTGGCCCCGAAGTCTACGGGACTTCCTCAGTAACTCAGCCACGTTTACAAACTCAGGAGACTTGCCCCGAAGTCTACGGTACTGCCTTGGTAATTCGGCCATAGTTGAAAACTTTTAACTACTTCACACGCAAACAAAGTAAAATCTCAATGAAAAGCACCTAAAGTCTCTAAAGAACCAAAAAAATTTGAATCACACGCCTAAAGAATCTAGGAGATCAAACACACACAAACAGTAACTTTCTGTACTGAAAACACTAGTTGGTGATGAAATCCAACGTCACAGAGTTCAATACAGAAATGGCAGTTGGAACAGTTACCCCGGCAACCTGCTTAATGAATAGATTGGCAAAAATTCCTCCACTTAACCGTCTCGAGTGAAGAGAACCCCCTAGAAAATCCAAGTGAGTCTAGCCTACGTCTACTCCAGGTACAGTGGGATCTTCCCACCACTGTCACCTCAGGAAACGTCCTAAATAATATGGCCACTAAGGTTACCAACTGAGACAAATATACCTGGGGGAACAATCTACGATCCGATATGCACGCAAGGGAAGAGTAGCAAGCTCAATCCCCTTGAAGGCTCCTTGACATAATCCAAGGTTTACCAACAAGTGACCCCAGGCTCCTCGACAATGGTTAATCCGAGGTTTACCGTTCTTAATACGTGAATATCTGGCATCGTTCCCAATGAGGAAGGATTGATTCCCACACCGGTTCGGACACGATCTCGTGCATCTCCTTTAAGAGAAGCTTTCCCAGAGCATAAATGCAACAATTGGATTTCTTCCCTACCACAAGATACAGCTACTTGTTTGTTTTTACTGTCTTGGAGAGTTAATTACTCTCCTACTCCAAGACACTAGCCTAAGCTAAGTTGGTGTATCAGAGCCCTAGAAATAAAAATGTTACTAGGTGAATTTTACTTTAAGCGTTATTTTTAGTGGTTTTTGTTTAAGTCCAAAGGTGCGGAGATGAAACTCGTGGTATGAAGACTCGACTCAAAATCACTAAAAATGCACCTAAGATGATTTAAACAATCTTTTTCTCTTCGACGAACTTCTAAACTAAGAAAGAGTTTGAGAATGCAAATACTTTGTAAACACAAATCTTTCTCAATCAAACAAATTAAAAGAAGAGCTTTTGTCCTTTTCCAATGCACTCAAAACGAGACAACTAGTTATTTCACAAAAATTTTCCTTTTTCGTTTCAAAGCACTCAATCACTACAAAACAAACTTTTTCCAAAAGAGATTTTTATATCTTTTAATAAAACAATCAAAACTATGAAAACAACTATCTTTGAGATCTACAAATTATAAAAACCTATTTGAAGTCAAAGCCTACTAAAAGTCTTTTTTAAGGATGTTTTACTTAGCTAGATGTAAGCTAAGGACCAATTTATGCAGAATCACAAATCAGTCAAGAACAACCAATTTTGTTTTCTTTTTGAAAATGAAAATCCAAACTCTCAAACACAAGTCTTTCGAAGTTTTGTAAAGAGAAAACTCAAAGCGGATTCCTCAACAAGGGGAGATTTCATAAATGGTCAGACTCATAAGAAAGCTGGTAGACACTAAGGTGATCTGAAGTCCCTACAGCTTCTAAGCTCAGAGCCACTACACAACCAAAATGAAAAACAAACCCAACAAGCAAAATTCCTAGGAATTTCACTTAAAACCCTAACACTAACGAAATCAACCTAAGGAAAGCTTCTGACAAGTTATATGCAGGTCTGGGCAGTGGATAACAATTTCTAAACAAACACTAAGCTGACTAACAGAGGAAATCTTAGGGTTTTTCAAAATTTTAACAGGGTCCGCAGGCCCACAGTTGACACAGGTGCGGTCGCGCTCCGGCTAAAAGTCAAGCTGCGTGTAGGTACGCACTGTGTCAAACGGCTAGGGCGCGGTCCTCTCCCAAAGCTATGAAAAACAAAAAATAACCCTGGATCTACAAATTCTGCCCAATTTTACACACAACAAGCCAAAAACAGAAACAAAACACAGTTTCTTAGGTCAAATTAAAAACAAGGAAAACAATCAAGTCCCTAGTGGAGTCACCATTTTGTCACGTGAAATAATTCGATCTTGCGGACAAGATAGACCTTCCTAGAATCTAAAGAAGACCTAATGACAAGCAAACCAACCAGACACTATCTTTCTCTAAATATGCTTTGATAAACAATGGCAAACAAGTGTTTTTTAGGGCCTACCTTAGGTCCAACGCAAGCTTGTGGATGCCCTCGCTCCTTCGATCCAAATGAGCTCCTTTGTCGCGAATCTGCAAACACAAACAAGGCAAACAAATTAAATAGCACCTGAAAATCCAACTTCATAAAACATATTTAACATGAAAGTCAAGGAGTCCATGAAACAAATAACATGAGATACTTATTGAGAAAAATGAGTTTGATTGTATTAATTCAAAAGAAGAAGAACTTTACAACCTTTGCCTTGATGATGTACAAGCTCCTCCCAGGGTCCAGCAAGAAGTCTCCTCTACTTTGACAAGTTTCACTCACTCCCTAATGAAGCCAAAAAGGTATGTGATCTCTCCTCTTAAGCTCAACTAGGAAGTCTTGATTTCACCAGCATTTACCCTCAAAAATGTTCAGCTTCTAACCTCCCTAGCAACCAGCCCAATGCCTGTATTTATAGTGCAATGGAGGGAGGTTACTAGGTCCTCCTTCAAAGGGATAAATCCATCCTTCAAAGGGATATCTCCTCTCATCAAGGGATTAGCTCCTTCTCTTTTGGGATGCATGAACCACCTTAGAGCGAACAATCCACGTCAACATTCCTTCTAGAAACCTCTAGAATTAACCCAAAGTGAGTTTTTTTAAGATAAAACTTGTGCCTTTTGACTTTCACAGGGGTCCACACCTACACCGTTAGGGACAGAGCAGGCAGGTCCGCATTTTTTGTACACAGAAGGTGCGGGACCGCAGGTGACAGTGAGAGAAAGTGCGGAACCAGAGTTACATTGATTTTTAATGTCTTTCTCTCATTTCCAAAGCTTGACTTGAAGAGCTGAGGTCTGAGACTTGCTTAGGAGGACAGTACAAGTGATGATAGACCCATACTGACTGCAAATAATCATGGTGACGATATTTTTGTGTAACAAATGGGAATAGTAACATAGGAGAAATCAAGCTGCAATGTCGCTTTGAGTTTTTCTCCCCAAGATCTGGAAAGAAGCATGCCAAATCTAGGAGGAATATCAGCCACAACCACATCCATCAACACATTCTTCATCGAGATTTGATCTAATGTGACAACCAAATCTTTAATAAGACCAATGCATCTGACCCTACCAGTATCAAAGGAATATAGATCATGGTACTTGCGAGTGATATCTAACCCCAATTTTTCATAATTGCCTTAGTTATGAGATTATGAGAGGCTCCTGAATCAAACATGGTGTTGTGCAATACACAATCATGCAATCTAAGGCTGATGTAAAAAGGAGCTACATCACTATTCTCAGATTTACCTTCTAATGTCGGACCAAAGATAAGCTCAGGTTGGTCATCCTCCACATTTACCATATCAGATAATGGATCTAAATTCAAAATCTTTGACAGATGACCTTTATAGCTTCTATTCTTCATGAATTCAGTCAAAGGTATTGACACTTTTAACTTAGCAATTTCATTTTCTAAGCTAAAAGCTGAAGTTTTCTCTACCTCTTTGACTGGAGCATCCTTCTTTTTAGTCTTCTCCTTTGATACAATTGGATGATTTGATATTTCATTTGCTTATTGTGTTTTGCTGGTGGTAGGATCAACCACTTCCTTTCCCTTTTTCTGCGCAATTGGAGAATCATTCTTTGGCAGTGTCACTTCCTTCCTCTTTTGAATTGGATTGATGGGTACCTATCTACTCCTGAGTGAATATTGTTGTTGCTGGGATATCAAATCATTCATGTATCCCCTCTGATATTCATCAGATTCTTCTTCAAGAATTGTTTCATTTGCTAAGGTGAAATCTTCATCCTTTTGTACAGCTGAGCTTTCTGAATATTCTTCATCTTCTGTGATATAAATGAGCAGATCGTCAGGTGTAAAGAAATGATTTTCTTCTCCAATTATGTTCTCATCACCATCTGATTCCGGACCATGTACAAAATTCTGCTGTAAGGGTGTCTTACTTGCTGCTGTGTTGCTTGGTCTTGTGCTCTTTGTTCTCGTTGTTTGATTCTGAATTGTGCTTGCTGCTAACCACGAAAGTTTGGATTTCTGACTTGTGTTTCAAGCTTATCAGTGATTGTGAGCCTATCAAAATTCCTCCTTTATGGGTCACCTTCTTTTCGGCCTTTGCTCTAGCTCTCTTGGCAAGCAGATTTGCCTCTACGCTGACTGTAATTTTCTGCATGTCCTCCAATGTGGCCAAATCTCTTTCTCTCAATTGATATGCCATGTTGGGATTGAATCCATCAGGAAATTTAATCAAATCCAACCCCATAGGTGGCTTTATATCAGTAGGAATTGCATTGTAAACAGTATTGAATATAACACAATAATCTTGGACACTCTCACCAACATTCATCTCAATGTTTTCATATTCAGAAAGAATTTGAAGTGGATTTTCCTTTACCTCCCAGAGATGCAGAAATTGTCTTTAAAGTGCTTCCAATGAATTGATTGTTCTAGCCGGCAATACTCTGAACCACTTTCTGACCTCACCTCCAAAAGTTTGCACAAATAATCTCATTGTTACATTCTCTGCATCTATCTCATGGAGATCAAATAAATCACTCATCTGATCAACATGCTGCTAAGCTATCATACCTTGGGGAGTACCATCAAACAATGGAATTTTGCTTTGGTAATCAGCGGGCATGGCATCCAAGTTTTGAAAACAAGAGGTGCATATCTGGAAGCCATTGCTCGACGTGGATTTACAGATGGCCTTGGGGATGTAGGAGGAGTTGGAACAACCGATGTATGAGGTGTCGAAGGGGGTGAAGAAATTTTTGATGTTTGAGGTGTAGAAGGAGTGGATGGAGGTGAAAACACTGCAAATTTCTAATCAGAGATGGAGGGCTGCACGGGAATGGTGTGAATAAAAGGAGTTTCAGTAGGAATTTCTGATCCAGACACAACGACAGATGAACCAAGAATAGCAGATGCGGATTCTAAAAACTCAGGAATATTGGTAGCCACAATTGAAGATTGAAGATTCAAAATATAAGCATCAATTGATCGATTTGATCTTTCAGTTTCAAGATCTTTGACAAACTCGAGATTTAGAATAGTATCACCAACTGCACTTTCAGACTTAGTCTCAAACAAATATAGCTCAAAATTTTCAACAAATGGAATATTTTCGAGATATTCAAAAATGATTGGGCATGAATGATATCTAAACATAGGAATCACAAAACTTTCTTGGCGGAGAATTCTTGGAATAAGATTTAGGTTTTCATGCACGGGAGGAGGATCAGGATCAAGATTTGCTCTGGTGTATCTTCTGGAAGCCAGTGTGTTGAATTATTCCCAAAAATCAAATGGAAATTATCAACTTGTTCAGCCTATCAAATTCTAAACTCATCATCCAAAAGTCTAGAATTATTTGATGTACTAGGGCAATTTGCAAGTTAGATGTTCAGTTTATAAAACTAGACCGGAGATTGACTGAAGCAGCTTTTATCTACTTATGCACTCGCAAAGCAATGTGCAGTTCAAAGGCTACCTTGCATAACTTCAGGCTCCGTCCATATTTTATAAAATAATGAACACTAACAAACAAATAAGCTTTTCTTCCCCAATCGATTCACCAATATGTTATAGCCTAAATCTACCTCAGGCTAAGAAAGGCAGGTCTAGGGTAACATCAAACCATGCTTAACTTGTTAGCTAGCCCTACCAGGTTGGGAGAGGGCTCTCTCCTTGTCAATATCAATGAAAATATATCAAGGAAAGCTTGAGATGACTAATGTAAAGACTAATTTTAGGCTAGATATATGCTCAGAGGATTTTGACTGAATTTGATGTTGGTTTGCTAGCTCAAATGTGAAAGGCAGATTTGGGTCCGAGGAATGGACACAGTCTTGCAGAGGTTTCTGTGGGGCGAGGTAGGAAAATGGTTTAGTACTTTGAAATAAGTGAGATGGAGAGTCTTAAGACTGGTGAGGAGTTGCAGATGGCATGAAAGTCTCAGGGATCCTCTTCAAACTGCTGAAAACATAGAAAACTAAACAAACCCTAGGTAGATCACTGCAAAATCAATGAATTCTACTTTTATCCTTGATTCATTTAGTTCAGTTGAAAAGAGAGAGATAATGGCATACATAAACACATGTAAACTTGAATTACAGAATAAGAAACAATACCAAATCAACTTGCCACAAGAATCCCACAAAATTCTGCAAACCCTGGTCTATTCCTTTACCAAACTGTAGAAATGAATGTACAATGCTGCTCAAAGCTTTCACAAGAGTCAAACCTTTACAAATGACTGAAAAACTACTAGATATAGGCAAAAAACAACTCATGCTAAGCTTTAGGGGTCGAATTCATGGGTTTAGGGGTTGTTTCAACAAGATCTAAACTAAGAACTGAAAAGTAGGCAGTGGAACAGCTTGCCTCTAAAACTTAGGAAACTGATTCATTCAGTTCAAAACTACCTTTTCATGATGTATCTACCTTCCTTAGTGAATTTCAACATTTTTACATCAAATTCCATCAAGTTACATCAATTTACATCAAGAGTTTGACCATGAGAGAGATAAAAAGTCATAATGAGAAAAAACAGAGTTTTTTGGCAAAAATGACAATTTTCCATCCTGTGCACCATGCCACTGTCCCTGTGCATAGCGCCTTTTTGCAGCTGATTTTGTAGGCCTTCCTATGCACCAAATTTGCTCCAAGTGGGATTTTCAGAAAGGTCTTTCTGTCTACTTTCCAGAACAGGTAAAATTTCTGAATTTGATGTCCATTTTCGCCTCCTAAAGTGAGTTCTCCCAACATGCTTCCTGTGTGGCCAAAAAGAGGCAGAAAGGGCATTTTTTAGGTGTTTTTGACCCTTTTGGAAGCTCAAAACTTGACAAAACTTTTTGGCCATTTTTGGAAATTCATAATTTTGCATGAGGAATCCAAAAATGCTGAGTTTTCCTCCAGAGGAGGTCCCTAGCAAAAGCGAGCGCCAGGTGGCGCTACGCACCAGGCAGAAAAATCTGTGTTTTGCTTCAAAATTTCAAAATTGACAAAAAGTGTTCCAAATTTCTTAGAATTTGGGGTTGAGTGACCTGCATCAAGTGTTATGTTGGGCTAAAGAAGCCTCATCCAAAATCTTGAGCTTGTCTTGCTCTTTCTTCCTCCTCAAAGTTTTCCTCAACTTGGCCTTCAAAGTCCTTATTCTTGCTTTGCAATTTTGTTTCTTGCCAAATAGTGATAGGCCATGTGCCTCAAAATCATTTTCTCTTTATTGGCCTTCTCCAGTAGCTTATCTAGGTGCATGTTTGTCCTTTCAAGCCAATATTCCCGGTCAGCCTCAATTTCTTGCTCTAGCGGTGTCAACTTGATTTTCCTCCTCTTGGCTGCTTGCCAGTTTTCTCTTATGTTTTGGAGCTCCATGATAGTCTGCTGGTCCTCTAACTGTTTGTTCCTTTGTTCAAGATATTTTATTACCCACTTGGCTCTTTCCAGGTTGAGAGACAAGTCATGAATTTCATATTCTTGTTTCTGGATGATGTCCTTGAGCTTTGAGCTTTAGGAGCCCAAATCAATGTCATCATCCTAAATGAGAATGAACTCCCTCTCTTGACCTTCTGAAGGCCCCTCATCATGCAATGGATGTTTACCTTTGTCTTGTGTTCTCTTTGTTGTTGAAGGAAACGAGACCCCTTCCACCCCAGGTGGAGATAGTATTCATTTTGCTGTTGCAAACAACCTCCTTGTGCCCTTCTGGTAAGTGACAAACACTGGCACACTAGTAGTTTGAGTTTCATGCACCTCTTGCTAATGTGAAAGCCCTCCCGCCTCATGAAAAACTGATGGGATCACTTGAGGGCTTGTGAAGACCTCATGTGAAATGAAATCATCCCATGAAACATTCAGCAAACTCAGCTGATGCAAAACCACAATCTTAATCAATGCAAAGTGATAGATGTTGTTGTACTGCTGATGAGGAGGTTTCCTTTACACCAATGTGGTCATTTTCTCAATATTCTGACATATGAAATAGGGGATGTTCATCACCCTCACTCCAGTAAAATGCATCAATAATCTGACATGATAGGTGTATAGGCGAGAAAATCTGCCTTCACAGCTGAAATATTTAAATATGAGTTTCATAAGGGGAGCATATGTATCCTGTAATTTTCTGAAAGGAAAGACCCTACTAATATGCTTCTGAAAGCTAGCCTTGATATAAGGCTCATAATGGTCTTTGTCCACCAGTTGTCCCTTGTTCCACTATTCACCCACATTCATAATACCTGTTGCTTCAGCTATAGTTTCAAGTGTCATAGTGAATGTCACACTTGCCAAATTGTCTTGGCCATTGTGAAGATGGAGCACAAAAAGTCAAGCAAGCTCATGACGGTATTTGACTCTTTCCACCATCTCACAAAACTAGTAGCAAGACTGATGTTTGAAACATGCTACAGCAAGAGGGCAAGCCAATAGCTCAGTAAGTGTAGTGGGCTCCTCCCAGATGTGTTTTCCTCCCTTGTGAGGTTTCCTTGGTGCATGAATTTCATGGGAGGAATCACTTATTGTTTCCTCATCTCTTTCATAAGGTGAATCTGTCTCCATCTTTGCCACTGTTTGGGTTGAAGTGATGAGTATGAAGAGATTTTATATGAACAATAGGTGTTTTTTGTTCAATGAAAGGGATTGATGAGCGAGGATTGTGAATATGGGAGTTTGCTGCTGACTGTAGGGTTTTTTGGGGGTGGCAGTGGTTTGGGGAATCAGGATTAGGGTTTAAAGATTCCAATTAGGGTTTGGGAGTAGTGGGATTAGGTATTGGGGTTTTTAGTTTTAGGGATAGGGGGGATAGGTAAGTGTAAATAAAAGAGGGAAGGTAAAATGAGGTGAATGAAATGTAGTGAGGAGATGTGAAAATGGTAGAGGGGGATAAGACAGCAAAAATTGCAACTTTCCAAACCCTAGGAACCTTTTCAATTTAACTGTGCAAGGAACTAGAGTTTTATTTTTTACCTATTGAAACACCATGAGAACTGACTAAAACCCTTGCAATGGCACTTAGGAATGTTATACTTGTGAAATGAGGCTGGCATGATTTGGAGCTTGGAGGAGGTGATTTGAGTAAAGTTTGGGCTCAGAAGATCGGTGCACCACGCCCACTAACAGGTGCGTCGTGCCCCATTGGTGCATCGCGCCCGTTACAATTTCAATGCTAAACCTGTGTTGCATGCGCTGCGCCAACCAGGTGTGCCGCGCCTCAAGAACCTTCACAGTTTTTCTGCAAATTCACTCCTTTGGCCTCAAACACAATTTGGCTCTTGTTTTTCTCTTCTTTGGCACACAAATGAACTCTTGAACATAAGAGACACTTTATATATCCTTGGACTTTAATTTTTCATTTACAAAAACCTACTTTTCTAAAGTTTGCTTTTCTCTGTTTTGACAATTTGACTTGCTTTTTGCCTTTGATGGACTAAATGCTTTGAATTTTTGACTCTTTTGCAGGAGTTGAAGTGCAGGAGATTGGCAAGGTGACCACGGCTACATCTCAGAATTATTACATATAGGATAAATGAAATTACATGAAATTTTGTACATAAAATATAGAAAACTGTGTTTTTCCTCAAAACAGGGTTTTGAGGAAAAATCAATCACTGAGCATGTGATTATTGAAATTTTTGTTGCTGAGACTTTATTTGACCTCCTCATGTGCTTGTTGACCGTTATTGAGCTTTTACAAAACTTTATTGACAAAGCCCTAGACCTATGGAGACCTAAAACCCTAAAAATGACTTTTACAAATGTAAAGACAAAAAATGACCTAAATTTATACAAATGGGCCAACAGGTAAAGACCATGAGGGAAAGTTTATAATATGCCACTGCCATCAGATGATCCGTGACCCTAATGGAATGCAGCTGATCAAATGAGACACCTATAATGCAATGCAACAAGAGTATTTTGATCACTGATGGAGGGATGAATATACCGACATTAACAAGAATGATGATGAGCTAGTGGAAAAAGAAGCAACTATAGAAGGATTAAAGATTTCTTCAGTGGTAAGATCAGATTGAGGTGAGTTCTGCAAATATCGGTCAATTGACAAATTAGCTCTTTAGATTTCAAGTTCTCTGATGAACTCTGGGTCTTGGGCTAGGTATATTAATTCAGAGTCTGATGATGTGTGAAACAAAGAGGTTTCAAAGTATTCATCAAAGGATAGGTCTTCTAGGTAAAGCCACTTGACAGGATAGGATTGGGATCTGAATATGGGTTGAGGGCTAACAAAGCTTTCTTGTCTTCTAATGATTCTGGGGATCAGATTCGAGTACTCAAACACTGGGGGTGGATTAGGGTTAGGATTAGCCCTAGTGTACCGAGTTCTTTCTGAAGCCAGATTTCAAGTTTTTGCTTTTTGTTTTCTTAAAAGATATCGAAATAACTTCTATGAATTCTTCCCCAATATGGTTGCCACTATGTTATCACTCAGATTTTCCTTAGAAGTTATGGGAAGAATGAAAGGGGTTCGAGGTAACCACAAACCAACCTTTTAAGTACAGAATTTAGCCAATCTATACTCAGAGAGGGCTCTCTCTTTATGATTTAGCTTTGTTTTATGGGATATTAGGCTACTTATGAATGCTTTAAAGGGATTTTTGGTTGGGTGGTGGAATTTTGAGAACAAATGGATAGAGCAAGGTCTTCAAGCCAATGGGCTATGGAGCCAATCAAGAAATGGCTTAACTCGATCAGATCAATTACTAAGGGGAAAAGTCACAGGGAAAGGTAGCAAAAAAAAAGGCAAATGTCAGGTTCAGATGGATGGATGAAATGGTATTAAACAGAGAGAAATGGCAATGAAGAATCCTTTAACCAGGGTTAATATGTAGAATAGGGGATACTCATTAACAAGGAGAAATTAAGTATTCTTTGTTAAATGGGTCACTGTGATAAACTATGAAAGCAAGGGAGCATTTAACAATTCCCTAACTATGATAGTCTAGAAGAAAACATTAAGAAGATAAACCTTTTAAAACAGATTACAGCAAAGCAACTTCTGAAGTATCATTATTTCGTTTATCATTTAGATTTCATGAAAACACATATGATCATTAATAAACAGAAGGGAAAATAGTAAAACAAAAGAGATATAGAATACTTATTTGATTTATGTTTGACACAAATATCCTTTAAATTTCCTTAGCTTTATTCCTTGATCCAACAAGCCATACAAATGTCGGTACAATAGCACTTCAACTACAGAAGAGAATGTCTATAGAAATTTTGTATAATTCACACCTAATACTTCGAATAAAGATTCAGTATTTATACAAAAATTACATAAAAATATCTCATAACTAAATGAGATTTATTCTAGGAATATAAAATATCTTTTTACACAAATATAGAGATTGATGGTCTTGAATATAGAAACAAAAAGTGAACTGATTGTTGTTGTCCCTGTTTTTACTGAAGGAGCTGGATGCAATGCTCTACGAATTTGCATCTTGTTGTTGCACTAGTAACTCTATGTTGGACATCTGATTTGATCTTTTCAACTGATACTCTTTCACCTATAACTGATACTCTTTACCTGTTCTCCAGCATTCATCCTTTTTACCAGAATTTACTATGGTAAATATTTCCATTTACCTCGCTATTTACCATGATAATTTATAGGATGTCAGTCATGTTGGTCCACCAATCATCCTTTGGTATTCTTGTCCTTGTCAATTTCCTGTAAATTTCATCAGCCTTAGTATATTTCACAAAATTAGGCTGGACTGTGAATAAGTGCTTTACTTCATGTTCAATGAAGAAGAAGTTCTCTAAACCATCATAAAGCACTTTTCCTGTGGGTAGTGTCTTTGCTAAGGATGAATTGGCTTGAATTTCAACTTTCTTGTGTAGTTTGTTGATGTAGTCTATATGAACCATTAGCTTATCATTGATGACTAAAGGGCTTGGGAGTCCTTTACTCTTTAAGATGTCAAAATTTCTCATGAACTCATCTATTTCTTCCTGCATACTTTGACATCTTCGCTCCAGGCCTTGCATTAAGTTCCTTTTTGTCAGAACTTTCTTCAGATTGAGGGTAGTAGAAGTCCTATCCTCAATGTCTAGTTGCTCCAAGTGTTGCCTATTTTTACTGTTTAGTAAATTTATTAATTGGACTGCCTCTTCAGGCTTTCTACCCAGTTCTTCTCTAGTCTTTTGAATTGCCTTCAGAGCAAGCTTAACCAAATTAATTTGTTCAAAAATAATTTGAATGGATGACCAAATATCATTGATGGAATCAATGATATTGGTCCACAATATTTTCCTAATATCTGATAAAGGTTTTTCAAATGTCAAATCCTTCTCCAATGCTTTAATTTGTTGGGCCATGCCTTTGTTTTTCCTTATCTCTTTTGCATAATTGATCTTTGATATATCATATTTTTGCTCCAAGGTAGTGAATTTCTCTTTCACTTTCTGCAGCTCCGTTACTTGAAGCTTCATTTCTTCCATTGACTTAATTAAGTCCTCTGTGCTCTGTGTTGATGTACCTGCTTGTGATATACCTATTTCTTCTACGGGTGTAGCTGTTGCCAAAGTAATGTTTGGTACTAAAACAATTGCCATTGTGGAAGGGACTACTGTTGAAACTATTGGCACTACAATTTGAGGCTGTGTGGTCGACTCACTTTGCCTTGGCTGTACTGCTTTCTCCAATTCCTGCTCTGTTTCCTTCAATTGCTCATTTAACTCGAGGACCAAGTCAATAAGTTATTCTTCATTTTTCTTCTCTATAACCTCAGCAGTCTGATAGTGAATGAGTGGTTGCAATTTCAATTGTTTTCTAAGTGCAGCTATGTCTTCATTCTTTTTCTTGATTAAACTTTCTGCTGTCTTAACATCCTTTGGGTCATGACCCAATTCAATTACTAATTCTTCCAATGATTTTATTCTATTATCCTTTTCCTATGAGGAGGCTTTCTCCAGTTGCAATTAGGTTGTAGTGTTGCTCAATGAATTTTGCAATCTATGAGCCATCATTGCTTTGTTGGTCAATGTTGAATAGACCATTTCACCCATTTTCCTGTGTAGTTCAATCTGGTTTATAGGGTGGATGTCTTTAGCCAAAACCTCAAAATCAGTTGTGAGATAATCTGCCAAGGATTTTAGCTGCTGCACTATGGGCTTTAGGAAACTCATCTGCATTTTACCTTCTTTGATTTCAAAAGTTGACATCAGTCTGGTCTGGCTTGTAGGGGCCATTTTTAAGTATTGAGCATAGGCTTGGGCTTTCAATTGCTCATTCTTTGCCTTGATCTCCCTAAACTTCCCCTTTATATCTATAATCTTCTCAGAAGAAGACCTGAAGGATGAAACTTCTGTGCTGGTTTGTCTTTCTAGTTCTTTCCTCTGTGAACTTGAGGGTGTCCCACCTGTCGGGAATGTTTGTAAACTGTCTGTCCCCTCCTTCCTCATGCTCTCAGTAGTCTCCTCAATGAATTCCTCCTCTAAGTATGGATTCAACCTTTGCCTCTTAGCAAAGGGTTGATCTGGGGGTTTTCTAGAAGGGGTAGCTACATCCCTTTCTCTTTTCAAGTTATTTTCCTCATTCAGAGGAGTTTGTAGCACTGGAGGATTTCCCATGTTTGTTTGAGCTGGATGTGGCTGAGGTGGAGGTAATTCTTCAGAGATTTTAGGCTTCTCTGATACCTCTATCTTTCCTAATGTTTGTGGTTGTTCTGTTGTTTCTGTTTATTCTGATGTAGGGCCACTTGTTTCCTGTGTTTGTCTCTGAGATGGCCCGACTGTGGGAGCACTAGTTTCCTGTGTTTTCTTTTGAGAAGTTTCAGCTGGTACCTGTACAAAAGAGTCCATGTCAAGTCTCTTCTCCAAATATTTCATCACATTCTCAACTTCCACCTTATCACTATCTTGGTTTACTAATGTCCCTTCCCTCCATTCATTTAAATTGGCATATTGTTCTATCTCAGGGATTCTGTGACGGATGTAGTGTGACAACTTATGTTTTATCCTCCTATCACTGATGAAACCATGAGGATGATATGCCCAAGCAAATCTCTCCTTTAAATGGATCTCCCTCTCTATGATTTCTTCTGCTTCTTTCCCTACTTTTATGTTATTGCACACAAATGGGCCTAAGTGGTCTTTGATCCTCAGCTAGGCTTTCTTCTTTGCTTTCATGAAATGGATTTGATCAAAGTTGATTATTTCCTTGTAGTACTCCAAGGCAAATAATATTATGGGGACATACTTGGGTAATTTGTAGGGATGCAGTTCACACCCATAGACTTTGATCTCAGTATGACTCTGGTATAAGTACCAGTCACCTATCCTATAATGCTTTAGCAACTGAAGGATTCTTTTGATATCATCACTGATTCTAGGGGAGAACATCTTGTCAACATGGTAGTTATAGGATGGACAAACTGATCAATGAAATCAATATATGAATAGGGAGAAGAGGATGAGTAGTGAAAAATAGAGGTCCAGAAAATTATTGACCTAGGGTTACCTTTTGTATCAAACTTATGCACAGAGAAAGGGAATTTGTCACTTGATAGTAAAGGAAGAGTTGATATAGGACTATAGAATACTTGAACACTCTCTCATTTTCTAGCCTCATGAATTGGTCATCGATTTTGTCAGCTATGAATGCAACATAGTCATACTTGACAGCAAGACGCTGACCAGGGGTGAAGATACTCATGAAAACTAGGGTCAATTCATCAACAAACTCACTAGTATTGAAACCCATAATGGCAGCAATCATATTAACAATATCTTTGCATATATCAATGAAGAAACATGTTAGGTAGGGAGGGGGATATTTAGGTATATGATCCTTATCCATGAAAGTCTGGAAAATATGGCTGAGTTCAGAACTAGACATTTTGGTGGATTTTTCTAGTAATTCTCCAATGGAAGTGGGGGTGAGGTTCTGGCCAGGCTGAAGTTGTAACATTTTCTTAATTGAATCAACAGTAATGGTAAATAGTACTGACTGGTCGGGGGACATTACGAATTTGAGGTTAGGGTTATAATTGGCCTAGCATTGGTGGATAATGTCCAGGAAAATGTTCACATAAGGGAATAGGTACTTTGGGAGATTTGTTTCCCAAAGTCCTATGGTATCTGAATTGTTCATGTAATCGTCTCGGCATCAACAATATACTTTCAAGGGGATTTTATCAGGTTCAAGGTCCTTTATTTAGAAGTTTTTATCTGCTAAGGGAAGGTAATCCAAATCCCTATGAGGAGCAGTGATTGGAGAAACATTTAGGGCCACTGGGGTTTCCATACCTGGTTCTTGTGTATTCAGGGATGAAACTAGGGTTTTCAATGAAATTGTCTAAACAGAGGTGCCTGGGAAGTTTTGAACTAAGCTTAGAAACTCAATTTATACTGAAACTTTGGGTTTTAAAGCAATTTCAGTATATAACAGGGTTTCTAGGAGAAAATCTAGTAAATACCTGTTTCTAGGCAATTGGCAATGATGTTCACGTCCGCAGGATGCACATAGTGGACTGGAGCAACGTTGAAAGGCAACTTTCAAGGTAGTTGATAATTTGGGAACGAACTGATTGATTTTGGATGTACTGCATGCATGCATGGAATTGTTCTGGATAAAGGATGAAGAATAGATTACACTTTTTTTTTATGCAAAGTCAATATTTTGGCGGGTTTGGCGACAAAGACAGGTGGCGTCAAATTAATGAAGTGATGTTTTTTCGTTTATGGGGGGCGGTAAGCGGGCTTCATCGCATCACCTATGGGAGATTGGCGGTATTGAGGGAGGGCCGCGTGATTCCACTAGTCAATTGACACGTAGCATCGGCGACTTTTGGAAAACCGCTCATATCCCGCATTTAACGTCCGACCAAAAGGCCTGCGCGATATGAGTGATAGCTGTCGGAATTGAGAGATCTGATTTGATGGTGGTCGGGGATGGAAAGTGATTAATGTTTAATGGAGGGGGCCCAACGTTAATTAAAAGATTTTAATTACATCAGAGGAGATGTGATTGGTCAATGTTATTAATTAATCCTGATGACTAATTAATCCTTTATTTAGCATGGCGGGGGTCGTGGTTCTTAATTAATCATGGTTTGACTAATTAATCCCATTTATTCAAACATTATTAAGGTTATTTTGTAACCGGGGGTGAGATATGTAATTTTATGCGATTTTTAATAATAATAATACAGGGAAAGGGTAAGTTTCTTTCGGGATTCAGATAATAATACAAGTTAGAAGTTAATATGATTATGGAATATGAAGTGCGCTAAGTAAAAGTGTATTCTTCATATGACATTTATACCTTAGGCTAATGATATATGCGGGTTTTATATATAGAATGTTTTAATTTTCCTAAGTAAAATAGGGATTTTAATTAGAAAAATCTTTATAAAGGAAATGAGTGACTTTATGAAGGGGTAATATTGACGAAGGATATTTTAGGTACTTTAGGTATTTCAAACTATTGGGTTGAGGGTATGATCCCTCCAAAAGTCAGAGAAATGCTTTGAGCCCCTCTAACTTGTTATAGATACCTTTAGCACTTAGGGGAAATTAGTGAAAGTTTAGGGAAAAATGAGTAAGGGAGTTAATTAATTTGACTTTAGTTCCTTGATGTGTTGTCTTCAATGTGAGTTGCTTTGTCCAGGTGATGAAAGCAAAAGATTTAAGCATTAAACTTAACCATTCATCACACATTTATTCTGCAACCATCATCTACTTACCCTTCCTACTTAACCTAGCATTTTTACTTCTTTATTAGGGTGCACTTAAACTGGCAAACCCTTTTTAAACTTTCTTTTCTTTTACATAGTGATACCTATCTAAATCTAACCTTATTTCATCCAAGGGCTTAGATTAAATTGTTGAGCTCCTTTTATTCATTCTACCTATCTACTTATCTACCAAGATTACACTGCTTGGTCAGATCTTTATTCTCTATTTCTAAAACATGAAATTGAAAACATGGAATAACCAAGATTAAGCTATTTGGTTACCATGGATTGTGGCACAGGTGACAAGTTGCACACAATCTTTATTAAGCATAAAGTAAATAGTAGTGGCATTTGGATTTGCACACTTCCATGGCCTTTTCTTTTTATTGAGGTTCATTTTATTTCATTTTTTTTACCTTTTCTTTATTCTTTTTACCCTTTTATTCTTTTTCTAGGGCATACCCTCTTTACATTTTTAATATTTATTTTTCACAAATATGGAAAACCTTTGCAACAAGTAAAGGTATGAACATATTTCAGAGCTACACCAAGTCAATCATGATATATGACACCTATTGGTATAGGGACATGACAGAGAGCCTGGTTGTCACAGTGCTGGGCATAGGGGAAGCTCTCATCCCATGTGCGTGGATTCTTTGAGTTGTACATGCATATAATGTGTACGATCATCCTATTCATGACCTTAGTTTTGCCACCAGTTTGGGGATGGAAAGTTGTGGACTTAGTGAGCTTGGTGTCCAACATTGACTAGAGACTAGACCAATATGTACTAAGGAACCTATTGTCCCGATTTGAGATGATAGACTGTGGGATCCCAAAGTGTACCCACACTTGTTCAAAGAAGAGTTTATAACTGGCTTCTGCTATGATACTCTTCTTGTAGGCTGTCATAATGGCCATTTTCAAGAATCTGTCAACGAACACAAAAACATAGTCATTTCCATGTTTAATAGAAGGAAGGCCTAACATTTAATCCATGGAGATGGATTCCCAAGGTTGACAAGGGGTAGGCAACGGAGTATAGAGACATTGCTTCTTGATGGTGAGTTTGGCAATGGTGCAGGCAATACAGGATCTAATGTACTTCTCCACATCTTGTTGAAGATTCAACCAATAGAAATACTTCTACAGTACTGCCACCACTTTCTCAACCTTGAAATTCCCAGCAGCACGACTGTAGTGCGCTTGCAAAATCATCATCGCACACTCACTTGAAGGAACACAAAGGTGTCCCAAGTGGCATAACAGAGAATCCTGGAGGTGAAAATCTAGAACTTGTTGACCCTCCAAGAGCGTATGGTATGTGTGGCTGAATTCTGGGTCATTTTTGTAGAGAATTGGCCAATCAAAAGTCCCGTGTAATCAAGAGTTGAGCACGGTGTTTAACGCCATTATCGATGGTCAAGTGAGGCAGTTTGTAACATTATTTTTGTTTCCCATCTTGTACTTGATATTTAAATGGAACTGTTGTGGGTATGTGGACCACTTCTGATGGCGATCATTCTACAACTTCCCTTGCATTTGTATGAACTGCAAGGGTTGATGGCCTGTGTGGATGATCATTTCCTTCCCCAAAATGTAATGCTTCCATTGTTGGAAAGCCTGCACAATGGAATACATCTCTTTGTCATAAGTGGGATACTTCCGAACTGTGTCTGAAAGTGTCTCACTATGATATGCCACTGGATGCCCCTATTGAGTAAGGACTGCCCCAATGGCATAGTCAGAGACATATGTCTCAATCTTAGATGGTTGTTACAAATCTGGTAATGTGAGCACTAGTGCATAGTAGAGGCAATGTTTCAACTCTTGGAATTCCTTCTGTTGAGATTTAGACCAAAAGAATTTTTCTTTCACTCCTCCTTTGGTGACTTGACTCAAGGGCCAAGTGATATGCAAGAACCCCAACACGAGCCTGCGGTAGAAATTGGCAAGACACAGAAAGCTACGGAGCTTTGTCAGAGTGGTTGGGGATGGGTAATCCCGAATGACTTGGATATTAACTAGATCCACATGCACCCCCTGTTCATCAATAATGTATCCCAGATACTAAACCTAGGTCATGCCAAAAGTGAATTTCTCCAAATTTGCACACAACTTGTGTTGCCACAGTGTTTGGAGAACCTGCCAGATGTGGTGGAGTTGCTCTTCCCAACTCTGGATGAAGATCGGGATGTCATCCAAGTAGACCACTACAAATGAGTTGGTGAATGGATACAAGATGTCATCCATTAGCCTCATGAAGGTTGCAAGAGCATTCGTCAACCATAAAGGCATAACCAACCATTCGAAAAGGCCCTCCTCGACTTTGAAGGCAGTCTTCCACACATCGGAAAGTTGGATTGGTACCTGGTGATATCTCAACTTCAAGTAAATATTGCTTAAATATTTTTCCTCCTTGAGTTGATCTAAAATGTCATTAATCTATGGGATCAGATACCTATTCTGGATTATGATCTTGTTCATTGCCCAATAGTCAATACAGAGTTTCCATGTCCCATCCTTCTTATATACCAACATGATCGAGCTCCTACAGGGCGATGAACTTGGCTAAATGTTACCTTTCTATAGCATCTCTTGAATTTGCCTCTTGATTTCATCATTCTCTAGAATGGAGCACTGATAGATTGGTCCATTGGGTAACGATGAACCTCGGGTCAGATCGATGGAGTGCTTGACTTGACAGTGCAAAGGCACCCCTACAGGGGAGGTGAAGATGCCCTCGTATTCCTGCACGACCTTGTCCATCTGTTGTTTTCGTGTAGAGGGGCCCAGTCTAGAGGTCATGGCCAATTGTCTTCTTCTTTCCTTGAGGGTGTTTCATTAGTAAAACAAATTTCCTGGTTTTTGAAAAGAGCTTACTGCATTGTTTTGCAGTAACTAGAGAGATGGTGGTACGCGGTGCTACCTCCAGTATCCTGTACAACTTATTTCCCAACGTAACAATAACAACGTGAAGCTTTGACTCATACATAGCATGTCACTTCCATAAGTATGGTTGGCCTAATAATACATCACAAACATCAAGCATAGCAGCGTCACATAATACCTCATCCATGAAGGGCTTGATGTTGTATGGAACGCGACATTGTTGGCTCACTCGTAGATCCCATCCTTGGTGAAGCCACCCGATGGTGTAAATTTGTGGGTGTGTTGTGGTTGGTAAGCCCATCTACTTCATAAAATCTACTGCAATGAGGTCATTTTGACTCCAACTGTTGACAATGAACTGTAGTAAGGAACCCTTTAGCCACATCTCGAAGTGGAAGAGACACTCTTCCTCCTTTGGATCTTCATGTTCCTCATTCTGGATCTTTGTGGTGGTGACGATGGCATTGGGCTCCGCATCAATAATCGTCTTCCCTCTGTCATTCCCCTTGTTGGGTTCTGACTCAAAGTCAGAACATGCATCTAATTCTGAAGCCTTCATCTCAGCCATCAATCACTGCTTGGCCTGACACTCACTTGTGTTGTGGGTGGAGCTCTTATGGAACTCACACCACTTTCTTGTGTCCTTCTTCGGCTTCGTAGTCTTTTCCTTTACTTGTGCCTTTGGCGGGTTTTCCTGGGTCATCCTGCCTTGGCTTTGTCCTTTGTTCTATGGGTTGGGGGAACCTTTCCCTTGCTTCGGATTCTTAGATGCAAAGTCTCGCTTCTTCTATTTAAACTTCTACTTAATCTTGACAGCGTATCAGTGCATCGTGCCGAGTGAGGAGATGTCCAGGAAATCCATCTGATCTGGGATGTATCTATGTAGGCAGCCATGGTACTTGAGTACCAAATTTTTCTCAAAATCCTTGATACCCAACTTCGTGCAAAGGGTATGAAAAATATTGGTAAACTTTGGCACATCTTGGTCCCTTCGTTGCCGCCACATGGTCCACTTTATGTATTTGTCCTCGTAGCTCCCGATAGGGTAGTACTGCTCCTTGATGGCATCCCTGAATGAATTCCAAGTGGAAGCAATTGAAAATAGTGAGGTCAAACTTTAATCCTTCTACTCACAATAGGTTTCCCACCAATCCTTGACGTGGGGGGTGGCTTTGAGAAAAGAAAAAGTGATATTTTCTTGGCTGGAAAAATCATGAACAGAAAAGTATCCTTCTAGTAGATTCAATCATTTATCTATGGTGCCTGCATCTATTTGGCCCTCAAATACAGAAATGTCAATGTTTACTTGTACCTTAAAAGGTGTGGAGCCTCTAGAGTGGTTGTTTTATGTGGATGCGTCGCCGGTGGGCAACCGTTGAAGGATTTGGGCAAAGTTATCCATCATCGTGTTCGTTTGTTTCTCGAGTGCCTCCTCAAGCAATTCGAGTGCCTCCTTGAGCAATATTTTGATAGGATCTCCTTCTACCTCATCTTTATTTTCTTCCCCCATGGGAGTCCGTCGAGATTTACGAGGTTGTTCTTGCAAAGGTTCAACCAGTTCGAGCCCTAACTCCTTCTATCCCGACATTGTTGGGGACATGTAAAGAAAAACAGAGAAAGAGTAGACTGCTCTGATACCACTGTTCCAAATTTGAATAGGAACAAAAAAATTATAGATATAATCATAAATATAGATATGCATCAGAAATAACACTTCCTTTCATTAATATCAAATAATGAAATATGCTTACAAACAGAATGGAAATGAGACTAGCTCGGGCAATGGTAGCTTATCTCTGAGAAGAGATGTGGCAGCTACATGTCTCTGACCTAAGTTACAATGAGGCCTAAGGGAATTTTTTTTATTGAATAATAAGAGAAAATCTTAAACAACTAAAACCCTAACCTGAGGAGATGTAACACCAAGAGTTTATGGGCCCTGTTGGGGTTAGTTGGGCAACCAACTTCCCAGGGTCGTAACTTGGTCATATTATCTCCGCTTGTCGTGCATGATACCTCGTTGGAAATATCTCTTTGAGGAATACAACTAATAACAAAATTTCAATTAATTCACCCAAGGGAATATTTCCAAAAAAACGTCGTTTAGGTCCTCAAAATGACTCTAAAAGTCAAGACCCGAAAAACTACAAAAAAAGAAGTAAATTTTGCTATAATTAAGGAATAAAAAATGAAAGAAACAACGGTGGGGGTCCAAGTGGAATAGGCGGGTGGCCACCAATATCCACCTAGATCATTCCTCCCCCCTTAGGAAGCAGTGGCCTCCATTGCGTTGAGTTCCTCCATGATATGAGGAAACTTCTGCTGAACTTGGTCCCTAGTCAACCATTTTCCTTGGTACATTAGTTGGCCGGCTTTGACAACTCGATACAGTTGGATCTTATGTTGGAGAGTTTTCTTGATCTATGTGTCCATGATCCAATCAGTTGTAGTTTGTTCCATGCAGTCTAGATTTAACTCTATTGGCGTGAGTTGTTCTGCAATGTCAGATGTGTCCAGTAATGTTGGATAGTATGGTCGAAAGTGATCTACATTAAACACTGGGTGTAGGCCAAGGAATGGGAGAATTATGAGCTCAAAGAATTATCTCCCATAGCCTTGGTGATGGTGTATGGCTCATATCGAAGCGGGTGAATCTTGCGATGGATCCTAGCGAGGCATTCCTTCTACAAATGTAGCCAAACTTTGTCACCCACCTAGAACTTGTGTGGCACCCGATGTTGATCATGTCGCTACTTATACTTAGCATTGTATTTGTCTAATATTTCATCAATCGGTTGGTGGATTTTTTGAATATGCTCAATGAATCTATTTTCCTTATCAGCTTCAGACTAGACATGAGTCAAATCTGCTTGAGCCATTGCAAATGGTATCGCCACATCAATGGGACATAGTGGCTCGAATCCCAAGCCCACCTGGAAAGGTTTGTGGCCAGTTGAGTTGTGGAGAGCCTAGTTGTAGTTGTGTTGGACATAGGGGAGGCTCTCATCCCATGTGCATGGATTCTTTGAGTTTTACATGTGCAGAATGTGTACGATCATCCTGTTGACGACCTTTGTCTGGCCATCAATTTGGGGATGGAAAGTTGGGGACTTAGTGAGCTTGGTGTCTAGCATCGACCATAGACTGGACCAAAATGTATTGAGGAACCTATTGTCCCGATCTGACATGATTTACTGTGCGATTGTGAAGTGTACCCATGCTCATTCAAAGACGAGTTTAGAAGTGGCTTCTGCTATGATACTCTTCTTGCAGGCCGCCATAATGGCCATCTTTGATAATCTGTCAATGACCACAAAAAATAGTCATTTCCATGCTTAGTAGAAGGAAGGATTGACATGTAATCCATGGAGATGGATTCCCAAGGTCGACTAGGGGTAGGTAGTGGAGTATAGAGACCTTTCTTCTTAATGGTTGGTTTGGCAATGGCTCAGGAATACAGGATCTGATGTACTTCCTGACATCATGTCGAAGATTCAACCAATAGAAATACTTCTGCAGTATTGCCACCATTTTCTCGACCCCGAAATATCCACCGAACTAACTATAATGTGCTTCCCAAATCATCTTCGTACACTTGCTTGAAGGAACATAAAGGTGTCCAAGGTGGCATAACAGAGCATCCAGGAAATAAAAATCTGGAACTTGTTGACCCTCAAAGAGCATATGGTATGTGTGGCCAAATTCTGGGTCGCTTTTGTAGACACATGGCCAATCAAAAGTCTCGTGCCCACAAGAGTTGAGAATAGTGGTTAACGCCACGATCGGCGGTTGACTAAGGCAATATGAACCATCATTTGTGTTTCCCTTCTTGTACTTGATATTCAAATGGAACTTTTGCGGGTATGTGGACCACTTCTGATGGTGATCATTCCCTTGCGTATGTATGAACTCTAGGGGTCGATGGTCTGTTTGTTGACCATTTCCTTCCCCAAAATGTGATGCTTCCATTATCAGTAGGCCTCCACAATGGAAAACATCTCTTTGTCATAAGTGGGATATTTTTGGATTGTGTTTGAAAGAGTCTCACTGTGATATTCCATTGGATGCCCCTGTTGAGTAAGGATTGCCACAATGGCATAGTCAGAGGCATCTGTCTTGATCTCAAATGGTTCTTTGCAGTCTGGTAATGTGAGCATTGGTGAAGAGCAGAGGTGATGTTTCAACTCTGCGAATGCCTTTTGTTGAGATTCAAACCAAAAGGAATTTTCTTTCGCTCCTCCTTTGGTGATTTGACTCAAGGGCCAAGTGATATGAGAGAACCCCAACAAGAACCTACGGTATAAATTAGCAAGACCCAGAGAGGTGCAGAGCTCTATCAAACTAGTTGGGGCTGGCCAATCCCGAATGACTTGGATCTTAACTGGATCCACATGCACCCCCCATTAATTAATAATGTATCCTACATACTGAACCTGGGTTATGCCAAAAGTTAATTTCTCCAAATTGGCGCACAACTTGTGTTGTCACAGTGTTTGGAGAACCTGTCGGATGTGGTGGAGGTGCTCTTCCCAACTCTGGATGAAGATCAAGATGTTCTCCAAGTATACCGCTACAAATGAGTTGGCGAATGGCCGGAAGATGTTATCCATCAACCTCATGAAGGTTGCAGGAGCATTCATCAACCCGAAAAGCATAACCAACCATTCAAAAAGGCCCTCCTTGGCTTTGAAGGTGGTCTTCCACACATCAGAGTGTTCGATTGGTACCTAATGATATCCAGAATTCAAGTCGATCTTCTTGAAATATTTCCCCCCTTGCATTGGTCCAAAATGTCATCAATCCGTGGGATCGAGTACCTATTCCAGAAAGTGATCTTGTTCAGCACTAGATAGTGAATACAGAGTCTCCAAGTCCCATCCTTCTTCTGTACCAACACGATCGAGCTCCCATAGGGTGATGAAATTGGCCAAATGTGACCTTTCCGCAAAAGCTCTTGAATTTTCCTCTTGATTTCATCGTTCTCTAGAATGTAGTGCCGATAGATTGGTCCATTGGGTAACAACATACTTGGGTTCAAATCGATGGAGTGCTTGACCTGACAGTGCAAAGGCACCCCTGTGGGGGAGGTGAAGATGTCCTCGTACTCCTCCATGACATTTTCCATCTATTTTTGTCGTGTGGATGAGCCTTTTCTGAAGGTTGTGATCGCTATCTTCTTCTTTCTTTGAGGGAATATCATCAAGAAAATAAAATTCCCAGTTTTTGAAATGAGCTTACTGCATTGTTTTGTAGTAACCAAAGACATGGCAGTATGCTCTACTAACTTTGATATCTTATACAACTTATTTCCTAATGTAACAATAACAGTGCAAGGCCTTGACTCATACACACCATGTGACTTCCACGAGTATGTATGGAAGGCGACTTTGTTGGCTCACGCGCAGATCTCATCTTTGGTGAAGCCACCGGATGGTGTACCATTGTGGGTGTGCTATGGTCAGTAAGCCCAGCCACTTCATGACCTATGTTACAATGAGGTTATTTTGGCACATGCTATCAATAATGAACTATAGCAGGGAACCCTTTACCCAAATTTGGGAGTGGAAGAGATGCTCCTCCTCCTCAGGATCTTCGGGTTCCTCCTTTTGGATCTTTGTGGTGCCGATAGTGGCATTGGGATCCACATTAATAATCTTCTTCCCTTTTTCATTCCCCTTGTCATCTTCTAACTCAGAGTCAGAACATGCATCTGATTATGAAGCCTTGAGCTCGACCAACAGTGAATGCTTGGCCCGACACTCACTTGTTTTGTGGGTGGAGATCTTATGGAACTCACACCACTTTCCTATGTCCTTCTTCTACTTCACAGTGTTTTCCTTTGCTTGTGGCCTTGGCAGGTTGTCCTAGACCATCCCACCTTGGCTTTGTCCTTTGTTTTGTGGTTTGGAGGCACCTTTCCCTTGCTTCAGATTCACAGATCCAAAGTATTACTTCTTTTGTTTAAACTTCTACTCGATCTTGATGGCATATCAGTACACCATGTTGAGAGAGGAGATGTCTAGGAACTTCATCTTGTCCTAGATGTATCTCTGTAGGCAGCCATGGTACTTGAGTACCAAATTTTTCTTAGAATCCTTGACACCAAACTTCGTGTGAAGGGTATGAAAAACATTGGTAAACTCTGACACATATTGGTCCCTTCCCTGTCGTAGCGTGGTCCACTTTATGTATTTTCCTCGTAGCACCCAACAGGGTAGTATTGCTCCATGATGGTGTCTTGGAATGAATTACAAGTGGGAGAAACTGAAAACAGTGAGGTTTTACTTCCATCCTTCTGTTCACAATAGGTTTCCCACTAGTCCTTGACATGGGGGGGGGCATTGAGAAGAGAAAAAGTAATCTTTTCTCGGCTAGCAAAATCATGAATAGAAAAATATCCTTCTAGCAGATTCAACCATTTACCTATGGTGTCTGTATCTATTTGGCCCTAAAATATGGTAATGTCAAAGTTCACTTGTACCTTAAAAGGTGTGGAGTCTCCAAAGTGGCTGTTGGAAGTGGATGTGTTGGGTGTGGAGCCTGATTATCTTCTATATTCAAAGGTATCGCCACATTGGACCCCAATTCGAAATGGGGGCGGCAACTCCGCCCGTAAAATATTCGTTGTAGGGGGGGTCCGAGGGGGGCGGTTGCGACCTTTGGGAGCCCCCCGCTAGCGGGGGGTTTCGGGGGCAGTGCCCCCGAAGCTAAAAACAGCTGCAAAATTGCCTTGTAAAAGTATAGTAATTTCTAGTCAATCTGGGCCGTTCATTAGGCGGATTATCTGACGATAGAACTTATGTTTAGTTTAGGGTTTTTGCCCTAGAAGAAACCCCTCTCTTTGTATGAGGGCAATGTATTTGAGGCTGTGTGATAGATGTGTATTCCGTGAGCGGGAAATAGAGAGGTGAGACTGTGAGAGAAAACAGAGGATATTACAGCGGATCTGTTGTAGGTTGTGTCTCTTCATTTTGCTGGATAATAGAAAGGAAGGACTGGCTGTTTGGGGTGGACGTAGCCCAAACTGGGTGAACCACGTATATCTGTGTCTCTCTTGTTTTATGCGCTTTCTGTGTTTATATTTCTACAATATTTGATGTGTTCCATTGCTCCATAATATATAATTTTATAACAGGATGTGTCATCGGTGGGCAACCGTTGAAGGATCTGGGCAAAGTTATCAATCATCGCATTCCTTTGTTTCTCGAGGGTATCCTCGAGCAATATTTTTATAAGATCTCCTGCTCCCTCATCTTTCTTTTCTTCCCCCATGGGAGGTTGTTGGGATTTACGAGGCTAGTCTTGCAAAGGTTCGACCAGTTCAAGCCCTAACTTCTTATATCCCGACCTCATTGGGGGCATGCAAAGAAAAACAGAGAAAGGGTAGACTGCTCTGATACCACTGATCCGAATTTTAACAGGAACACAAAAAATTACAGATATAACCATAAATACAGAGATGCAGTAGAAATAACACTTCCTTTCATTAATATCAAATAATGAAATTTGCTTACAAACAGAATGGAAATGAGACTATCTCGGGTGATGGTAGCTTATCTCTAAGAAGAGATGTGGCGGATACATGCCTCTGAACTGAATTACAATGAGGCTCAAGGGCCTTTTTATTATTTAAAAATAATATAAAAACCTAAACAACCAAAACCCTAACCCGAGCAGATGTAACACCAAGAGTTTATGGGCCTCGTTGGGGTTAGTTGGGTAGCCAACTTCTCGAGGTCGTAATTTGGTCATATTATCTTTGTTTGATGTGCATGATACTTCGTTGGAAAGATATCTCTGAGGAATACAACTGAAAACTCAATTTCACTAAAATCACCCAGAGGAATATTTCCAAAAAAATGTCGTTTAGGTCCTCAAAATAGCTTCAGAAGTTCACGACCAGAAAAACTGCCAAAAATAGTAAATTGTGCTACAATTAAGGAAACTAAAAAACTAAAAGAAACAATGGTGGGGGTCCAAGTGGAATAGGTGGGTGGCCACCAATATCCACATGGATCATTCCTCTCCCATTAGGAATCAATGGTATCCATTGCATTGAGTTCCTTCATGAGATGAGGAAACTTCTACTGAACTTGGTCCCTAGTGAGCCATTTTCCTTGGTCAGGTGTTGGTTGGCTTTGACAACTCGATATAGTTGGATCTTCTTCTGGAAAGTGTTATTTATCTCCATGTCCATGATCCAATCAGTTACATCTTGTTCCATTCATCCTGGATTTAACTCTATTGGTGAGTTGTTCTGCAATGTTGGATGTGTCTAGTAATGGTGGAAAGTATATCCGAAGGCGAACCACATTGAACACTAGGTGTAGGACAAGGAATGGGGGAATTCTAAGCTCAAAATAATTATCTCCCATAGCCTTGGTGATGGTGTATGTCTCATATCAAAGCAAGTGAATCTTGTGTTGGGGCCCAATAAGGTGCTCCTTCTGCAAATGTAGCCAAACTTTGTGGCCCACCTAGAACTTGTGTGGCACCCGATGTTGATCATGTCGCTGTTTGTACTTAGCATTGGCTTTGTCCAATATGTCATGGACCTATTGGTGGATGTGTTGAATGTTCTCAATGAAGCTATTTTCCT
Source organism: Pinus tabuliformis (assembly GCA_031772625.1). Lineage (NCBI taxonomy): Eukaryota > Viridiplantae > Streptophyta > Pinopsida > Pinales > Pinaceae > Pinus > Pinus tabuliformis. The sequence goes on along the minus strand of CM062819.1, from coordinate 1,063,870,202 downwards.
TGTCGGCTTTGTACTGGACATGAGCCGAATCTACTTGAGTCGCTGCAAATGGTATGGCAACATCAATGGGACATAGTGGCTAGAATCCCAAGCCCACCTGAAAAGGGTTGTGGCAAGTCGAGATTTGGAGAGCCCGATTTTAGTTATGCTAGACATAGGGGAGGCTCTCATCCCTTGTGTGTCGATTCATTGAGTTGTACATGTGCAGAATGTGTACGATCATCCTGTTGACGACCTTTTTCTGGCCATCAATTTGGGGATGGAATGCTATGGACTTACTGAGCTTGGTGTCCAGCATCAATTAGAGACTGGACCAAAATGTTCTAAGGAACCTACTATCCCGATATGAGATGATAGAGTGTGGGATCCCAAAGTGTACCCACACTCATTCAGAGAAGAGTTTAGTAGTCGCTTCTTCTGTGATACTCTTCTTGCAAGCTGCCATAATGGCCATCTTTGAGAATTTGTCGACAACCACAAAAACACAGTTGTTTCCATGCTTAGTAGAAGGATATGGATTCCTATGGTCGACTAGGGGTAGACAACGGAGTATAGAAACCTTGCCTCTTGATTGTCGGTTTGGCAATGGCGTAAGCAGTATAGGATCTGATGTACTTCCCAACATCTTGTCGAAGATTCAGCCAATAGAAATACTTCTGCAATATTGCCACCACTTTTCGCAACCCCGAAATGCCCAGTGGCCCATTTGTAGTGTGATTCCAAAAACATCTTCACACGCTCGCTTTAAGGAACACAAAAGTGTCCCAGGTGGCATAATAGAGCATCCTAGAGGTGAAAATCTGGAACTTGCTGACCCTCCAAGAGCTTATGGTATGTGTGGCTGAATTTTGGGTTGCTTTTGTATCGAAGTGGCCAATTAGAAGTATCGTGGCCATAAGAGTTGAGCATAGTGGTTAACGCCATGATCGGTTGTCGATAAAGGTAGTCTAAAACATTATTTTTGCCACCCTTCTTATACTTGATATTCAAATGGAACTGTTGCGGGTATGTGAACCACTTTTTATGGTGATCATTCTGCAACTTCCCTTGCATCTATATGAACTATAGGGGTCGATGGTTTGTGTGGATGAACATTTCCTTCCCCAAAATGTAATGCTTCCATTGTCGGTAGGCCTTCATAATGAAATACATCTCTTTGTCATAATTGGGATACTTCCGTACTATGTCTAAAATTGTCTCATTGTGATATGCCTCTGGATGCCCATATTGAGTAAGGACTACCCCAATAGCATAGTTAGAGGCATCTGTCTCAATCTCAAATGGTTGTTGTAAGTCTGGTACTATGAGCACTGGTGCAGAGCAGAGGCAATGTTTCAACCCTCTGAATGCCTTCTATTGAGATTAAGACCAAAAGAATTTTTCTTTTGCTCCTCCTTTGGTGACTTGGCTTAAGGGCCAAGTGATATGAGAGAACCCCAACACGAACCTGTGGTAAAAATTGGCAAGACCCAGAAAGTTGTGGAGCTCTGTAAGAGCAACTAGCTAACCCTGAAGGACTTGGATCTTAACTGGATCCACATGCACTCCCTGTTCATCAATAATGTATCCTAGATACTGAACCTAGGTCATGCCAAAAGTGAATTTCTCCAAATTGGCACACAACTTGTGTTGCCGCAGTGTTTAGAGAATTGGTCGGACGTGGTGGAGGTGCTCTTCCCAACTCTAGCTAAAGATCAAGATTTCATCCAATTATACCACTAAAAATGAGTTTCTGAATGGCCGCAAGATTTCATCCATCAGCCTCATGAAGGTTTCAGGAGCATTTCTCAACCCAAAAGGCCCTCCTTGGCTTTGAAGGTAGTCTTTCACACATCGGAGGGTTCGATTAGTACCTAGTGATATCTAGAATTCAAGTCGATCTTGCTGAAATATTTCTCCCCCTTGAGTTGGTCCAGAAGGTCATCAATTTGTGGGATCAGTACTTATTTTGGACAATGATCTTGTTCAGTTCCCGATAGTAAGTGTAGAGTCTCCAAGTCCCATCCTTCTTCTGTACCAACACGATTGGGCTCCCACATGGTGATGAACTCGGACGAATGTGACCTTTTTGTAGCAACTCCTAAATTTTCCTCTTGATTTCATCGTTCTCCATATGGACTGCGGATAGATTGGTCCATTGGGTAATGACAGACCTGGGGTTAGATCGATGGAGTACTTGACCTGATAATGTAAAGGCGCCCCCGCAGGGGAGGTGAAGATGTCCTCATACTCCTCCACGACCTTGTCCATCTATTGTTGTCATGTGGTGAGGCCCTATCTAGAGGTTGTGGCCATCATCTTCTTATTTCCTTGAGGGTGTATCATCAGGAAAGAAAATTTCCTAGTTTTTTAAATGAGCTTACTGCATTTTTTTGTAGTAACCAAACATATGGCGCTATGCGATGCTACCTCTGGTATCTTGTACAACTTTTTTCCCAATGTAACAATAACAACATGAGGCCTTCACTCATACACAAAATGCCGCTTCCACAAGTATTGTTTTCCTAATTATACATCACAAACATCAAGCGGAGCAACGTCACATAATAACTCATCCATGAATGACTTGATGTTGTATGGAAGGCGACATTGTTGGCTCACGCGCAGATCCGGTCCTTGGTGAAGCCACTCGATGGTGTATGGTTGTGGGTGTGTTGTGGTCGGTAAGCCCAGCTGCTTCATGGCATCTATTTCAAGGAGGTTCTTTTGGCTCCCACTGTCGACAATGAACTGTAGCGGGGAACCCTTTACCCACATCTGTGAGTGGAAGAGATGCTCCTTGTCCTCTGGATCTTTGGGTTCCTCCTTCTGGATCTTTTTGGTAGTGACGGTGGCATTGGGTTCTGCATCAATAATCTTTTGCGCTTTGTTGTTACCCGTTTTTGGTTTTGAATCAAAGTCGGAACATGCATCTAATTTTGAAGCCCTCATCTCAGCCAGAAGTGACTGCTTGGCCCGACATTCACTTGTTTTGTGGGTGGAGCTCTTATGGAACTCACACCACTTTCCCGTGTCCTTCTTCGGCTTCAAAGTTTTTTCCTTTGCTTGTGCCTTTGGCGGGTTGTCTTGGGTCATCTTGCCTTGGCTTTGTCCTTTGTTCTATGGTTTGGGGTCACCTTTCCCTTGCTTTGGATTCGCAGATCCAAAGTCTCGCTTCTTCTATTTAAACTTCTGCTCAATCTTGACGGTGTATCAGTATGCCATGCCAAGCGAGGAGATGTCCAGGAACTCCATCTCATCCTGGATGTATCTATGTAGGCAATTTCTGAGTACTAAATTTTTCTCAGAATCCTTGATACCCAACTTCGTGCGAAGGGTATGAAAAACATTGGTAAACTCCATCACATCTTGGTCCCTTCCCTGTCACAGTGTGGTACAATTTATGTATTTGTCCTCGTAGCTCTCGATAGGTTAGTACTTCTCCTTGATGACATCCCAAAATGAATTCCAAGTGGGAGTAGCTAAAAATAGTGAGGTCGTACTTTCATCCTTTTTCTCACAATAGGTTTCCCACTAGTCCTTGATGTGGGGGGTGGCTTTGAGAGGGGAAAAAGTAATATTTTCTCGGCTGGAAAAATCATGAACAAAAAAATATCCTTCTAGCATATTCAACCATTTATCTATGGTGCTTGCATCTATTTTTCCCTCAAATATGGGAATGTAAAAGTTTACTTGTACCTTAAAAGGTGTGGAGCCTCCAGAGTGGCTGTTGGATGTGGATGTGTTACTGGTGGGAAACTGTTGAAGGATCTGTTCAAAGTTATCCATCATCGCATTACTTTGTTTCTCGAAGGCCTCCTCGAGCAATATTTTGATACAATCTCTTGTTCCCTCATCTTTCTTTTCTTCCCCCATGGGAGGCCATTGGGATTTACGAGGCTGGTCTTGCAAAGTTTCGACCAGTTCAAGTCCTAACTCCTTATATCCCGACCTCGTTGGGGACATGCGAAGAAAAACAGAGAAATAACAGATGCTCTGATTCCACTAATATGAATTTAAACGGGAATGCAAAAAATTATAGATATAACTATAAATACAGAGATGCAGCAGAAATAACACTTCCTTTCATTAATATCAAATAATGAAATATGCTTACAAACAGAATGGAAATGAGACTAGCTCGGGCCATGGTAGCTTATCTCTAAGAAGAGATGTGGTAGATACATGCCTCTGAAATGAGTTACAATGAGGCTCAAGGGCCGTTTTATTATTGAAAAATAATAGAAAACACTAAGCAACCAAAACCCTAACCTGAGGAGATGTAACACCAAGACTTTATGGGCCCTGTTGGGGTTAGTTGGGCAACTAACTTCCCAGGGTCATAACTTGGTCATATTATCTTTGTTTGACGCACATGATACCTTGTTGGAAAAATATCTCAGAGTAATACAACTAAAATCATGATTTTAATTAAGTCACCCAAAGGAATATTGCAAAAAAAAACATCATTTAGGGCCTCAAAATGGATCGAGAAGTTCAGGACCTGCAAAGCTACCAAAAATAGTAAATTGTGCTACAATTAAGAAATGAAAAACTGAAAGAAACAATGGTGGAGGTCCAATTCGAATAGGTGGGTGGCTGCCAATATCCACCTAGATCAAAAGTTTGGAAGTAAAAATGGTTGGATGGTATCAAAGTTTTGAGCTTCGACCTTGTAAATACTTTCTGAAGGAATATGATAAATCTGAAGTTTTTAGTTTCAGAGATTCATGTGTAGGCTTCTTGATGGTCAATGTTTCTTGTATTAAGCATTTCTATCAGTTTTCCATCCTATTAATTTCTTATTTTCTTGAATAAGAGTAAATGATTTAGAATTAATATGTTTAAGATCTATTTCATAATATTCAAGAAACCATTGTGGTTCCTCTTGTTCTAGACAAAATTAATCTTTGTATGCTTTGTTTAGACAAATTCTCAGTTCTTCTTTCACCCTCTCTAAAATTGGTATCCTAGTCAAAAGATTGATATCTTGCCTCTGTATATGTAACTTCGGGACTCATTTAAAAAATCCTTCATGAGAGATATATTGGCTCCATTTCCCAATGGATTTTTCCCTTTTGTTCCCCTTCAACCTTCAAACCAATTCAATTTCCTATTGCTCTTAATAACTAACCCGATATTAAATATTTGTGTATTTTAGTGAGAGATACATCTCCAAGACCAAAAGGGCTAGATTTTGGTCTAAAAGTGGTTTTTGGTTACCTCTAGGTTCCTCTCCTTAGCCTGGAGTAATTACGGAGTGCTAACAAAAATAACAAAAAAATAGTAAATTTTATAATATTTCATTGATTTCTAAGCTATCAACTTATAGGGAATTTTTTAGGCCTTAAACAATATTTTTGAGTAGAAAAATCCCATGAACAAATTGTGTACGATTAATATACATCATGTATGTATCTTAAATTAAATATCTCAAAGAGAGATTTCCAATGACATATTACAACCATGAAACAAAGCTACTATGAGGGAGTTATGACTAGAACAATATAAAGAAAAAATAAAGTATAAATTCACTTCTAGGAGGCGCAACTTTGTAACCAAAGCTCTGATAGGGACATAGAAGTAGTCAATAGAAATCTCTTGGTAAACAAAACAAAACCATGTAGGTTTACTTGAAATTCAAGTACACATAATTCCAAGAAATGAGCAAAAGATTGGTATAGTAGACTAGGGAAATTTTGGGTAAAATTGGCCAAAACATCTACAAGCCATAACTTTTAGCCTAGAACTTAGATTTAGAAAATGAGAAGTCAATAGAAAGATATTAAGGAAGAGAATACATCTCTTAGCAAAAAAATTGGTCTAGGATAGGAAAATTCTTAGGAAATTATGAGAGTTTTGTTGGTGGCATACAAGGCTAAAATAAATGTGAGGACTGGAAGTATGTAAAATGCTTAGGGGTCCTATAGTCATAAAGAAGAGGTAATATATATGAATTTTATCATGGGAAATGTTGAAATAGAGTGTAATGGACAAGGATGGGATAGGTTAGATAATATATACCTAGAGGAGACCACGAAGAGTCTCAAAATGGACATGCTTAGCTACAAGGCCAATAGTAAAAGGATGATGAAGAAACAATAACAAATTAATACTCATATTTTAAATGGATTCAATAATTTACAAATGAGAATGGACGAGAAATGATTCATGGAAGGAAGAGGAACATGATTCATAATTTATGGGGAAAGATGTTGAAGATTCAAGGAATTCTAGCAGTGTTGTGAGGTAGAAATATCATACACCATGAAATTCAACCATTTTTTTGTTTCCTTATATTTTGGGAGTATTATAAGCATATCATCAATGACACAACAAAGAAGAAAACATGTCCTAGATAACTAGAAATAAGAGATTAGGAAGAGTAAACCCTTGTATTCATTGGGGAGCATAAGAAGGGGGAGGAAGTTGAAGGTCAGTTGTCGAATAGAAGAAATTACCTGCAATTGTATAATTACTCATCCAACTTAAAGGCACAAATTGTAATTTTCCACTTAAATGGAAAATCAAATCTATAGTGGGAACAACTCAAGGAAGTCAAATGGTTAGATGAGAAGAATATATTATGGAGGAAATTTAAAAGATCCATTCAACAGACATATTTTTCAAAGCATTACTATGAAAGGAAAATGAAAGAGGTCTTTGAACTTGAGCGAGGGAGCATGATAATGGAGGAATATGGAAGAAAAATTAGTGAATTATTGAGATATGTTGGATTTATGAAGGATGGAAAGAAAATAATACAAATATTGTAAGAGGATTTCCATCATTCTATGGTGACTAGATTAAATTTGATTAGCCCAAGAATTTAGATGAAGCTATGAGGAAGGAAGATTACCTATATGAGAAGGGTAAAAATAAACTAGTCTTCTAGAAAAATTGGGACAACAAGAAGAGAGCCAAGGTGGAGCAAAATAAGAATAGATATAAACTTTCTTTTTCAGGGAAAATTACTATGAAAATTAGAAAACTCAACCAGCCCAAAATCAAGGGGAGTTATTTCATTGGGAAAATGTTCAAGATTTTATCCCATCAAATGTTGGGTTGTTAAGGAGAGCACATGTATTGGGACTAACCTCACAAAGGATAAAAAAAAATGACTATAAACCACATCCAAGGAGCTTATATAATGGAGTACATGGGTATAAGCATGCGCAGAATTTATGCAACATTAAACAACGAGCAAACTAATTACCAACCTCATATGACTGAAGTTGAAGGTAAGATAAATAGCTAGTCCATTTCCATTTTAATTTATTTTAGAGCCATTCGTATTTATCTTGATCTTGATCCTAAACTTGTGGAAATATTATATTTAAATAAAACCAATCATGATAGGACTTGATTAGTTTAGTTAGCCATAGGGACTATGAGAAGGATAATTGAACTATTAAAGGAATGTCAAATTAACATAAATGGGATAAGAACAACTAAATAGTGTACCATTTGGATCATATGTTTTCCTAATTGGTATGAATTTGTAACAACCCTGGTTAAAAGTTCATGTAATAAAAGTTAATAAAGGAAAAATAATAACCACAGTTGATGGGACACTTATTCCAAGTTGAATGTTGGGCAAGACATACTAGTGTGGGTGTTGATTTGGGTTAATATGGCTAAGGAAACTAAGGCTTTAGAAAGGAAAAATGGAATTTTTGGCACATTTATTTATAAAAATAATGGAAATTAGGAGAAAAAGAGGTGAAAGGTCACAAGTTGCATGTTAGGAGTAAAATGAAGGCAAATAATAGAAAATGAAGAAAATAGAGGCCTCATTAATAAAATTGCTTTTGAGGATAAGTTCATAGACTTTTGTCAGTTTAGTTTTGGAGATCTCTCTCTATTCTCTCTCTCTCTCATTCTTGGACACTTAGATTTTCTTGGAGCACCCTTGGAGGAGTGTGGCATACTTAGAGTTTTGGAACAAGAAGGAAAGGGAAGATCAGGAAAGTGCAAGAGGGCATCAGGATTAGTAGCTATAGTGGGTTTTTCTTGCAGGTATTGAGTTGTCCGTATGTTTTCCTCACTATTTTTGGCATGCATGATATATGCATGTGGATTATTAGTCATGATTTTTCACTGGCATGGAGGACTGCCTATATTGACAGTGGATTTTCCTAACCTTTCCATTTCCTGGATAGCCATGGTGTTGTGGTTTTGTGAATTTATTTCTTTGCTTTCTGGTTGGTTCTCATGTTCCTTTAGCTTGGGTTGAGTTAATAGTTCCTGGAATCCCTGGTTGGACAAATGCCCTAGAAGCCCTATAACAACTTGGGTTGAGTTACTAGTCCTGAAATCATTGGTTGGACAAAATATCTAGAAGCCCTTGGTGGGTTGAGTTACTAGTCCTGGAAGCTCTAGTTGGACAAACACTCTGGAAGCCCATCGATAGTTGTGGGTTGAGTTACTAGTCCTAGAAGCCTTGATTGGAACAAAACCTCTGGAGCCTTGGAAGGCTTGGGTAGAGACAAATTTGATGATGGTTTTGTGATGTTCGACTATGAGGTGGAACCACTGTTTAATGGGTTGAGGTGGTTATCCTCTGGAAGCCCTTGATGGAGAGATGATGAAATCAGAGGATGCAGAGGCATGGTTTATTGGTATGAGGAAGTTCATTAGGTTACATGATTATTCAGAGAACATGAAAGCTAGAATAGCTACATTCAGTCTCAAAGGTAAAGTAGACATTTGGTGGGAAGACATGAAGAATGTTAGATGTATTCATGAGGAGGAATTGACTTGGAGTGAGTTCGAGAGGTTGTTCACAAAGAAATACCTATCGGAGAGATACTTTAATGACAGGGCAAAAGAGTTCTATGAGATAAATATGGGATTGATGACAGATGAGGAGTACACTAGAAGGTTCTTGGAGCTACTGAGGTATGTGCCTTATCTCAAGGAGGAGAAGGACAATATTCAAATATTCATTAGCGGATGGTTGATTGCATTCAAAGACATGATTGAGTTCTATGAGCCTAGTTCATTGGAGGAGGCCATCCGAAAGCTAAAACACTGCTATGAACAATCAAAGTGTAGATTTGAGACTACACCAGACTAGAAAGGTAATGCGAAGACCAAAGGAAAATGGGACAAGAAGAAAGCAAGACCTCATGGTACAAGTAATAAAGAGAATGCATTAACATCTAAGAATTTCAATGCATCAGACAAAGGCTAGGGATTTTGATCTGACGAGTAGAATAGGGATGTAGGTTGGAAGCTTATAGAGTGTTGGACTTGTGGCAAAGATCATCATAGGAGAGATTGTCTACGGAATCATGGTGGTAGGCCTCAGATATATAGTGCAGAGGAGGTGCATACTATTGGGGATTTTGGTCAGAGCATTCCTCATATCTATGTAGTGCTCGATAAGAGGTAGGAAATCCATCAGGAATCTATTATTGAGATGGATGGTAAGCTTTTTGAACAATTTATTTCTATTTTTATTGACCCTGAATCTAATTATAGTTATGTTAGTTCTAACCTAGTGGATACGTGTGGGTTGAATAAATAAGTGCATGCAGAGTCTTGGTTAGTGTAGCTGGCTACAAGTACAAAGAAGCGAGTTCACCAATGGGTAAGAGCTTATGCATTTGATTTTAATGGTATTCCTACTACAACACATTTGAATCTATTACCATTGGGATCATAAAGTATGTTGTTGGGCATGGATTGGTTGTACCTTCATAGAACCAAGGTGGTTTGTTATGACAAAGCTATTAAGTGATTGGATGAAAATGGAGAACCAAGAGTTTTGTGAGCTAAAATTAAAGAAACATTAGAAAGAATGGTGACAACTATGCAGGAAAAATGTACTCACAGGAAAGGGTGTGTGTTATTTGTAGTACACATCTCTAGTGACAAAGGTAAGAAAGTTGAGGATGGAGATGCTTTGAGCAAGTACCCAGTTCTACAATAGCTCTAGGATGTATTTCCTTGGGACATTTCAGATTTTCCACCTCAAAAGGAGGTAGAATTTTTTATTAAGTTGGTGTTAAGGGCATCTCCAACATCAAAAGAACCTTACAAGATGAGCACCGCTGAGTTGGTAGAGTTGAAGTTGCAGTTGAAGGAAATGTTGGACAAGGGATACATTAGGCCAAGTGTATCACCATGTGGCACACCAATATTGTTTGTAAAGAAGAAGGATGGTACTGTCAGATTGTGCATTGACTATAGGCAGTTAAACAAAGTGACCGCCAAGAATAGGTATCCATTACCGAGGATTGATGACTTGTTCAATCAGTTGGAAGGAGCAATAGCATTCTCAAATATTGATCTGAGATTTAGATATCATCAGGTACGCATTAAGGAAGAGGACATATACAAGACAACTTTCTAGACCCAGTATGGAAATTATGAGTTTGTTGTAATTCCATTCGGTTTAACTAATGCTCCAGCTACTTTTATGTGCTTAATGAATTGTGTGTTGCATATGTATTTGGATAAGTTTGTTATTGTGTTCATTGGTGACATATTGGTATATTCTAAAAATGAGGAATATCATGCTAAGAATTTAGTAGTAATGCTAATGTTATTGAGAGAGCATTATTTGTATTCCAAGCTCAGTAAGTGCAGTTTCTTTCAGACTGAGGTACACTACTTGGGACATGTGGTTTCCAAGGATGTAATAACAGTGGAACGAGAGAAGATAAGAGTTATCCTGGAGTGGGAAATTCCCAGGAATGTGGATGAGGTGATATCTTTCATGGGATTGGTAAGTTATTATAGGATGTTCATCAAGAACTTCTCATAGATTTCTTATACTATTATATCATTGTAGAGGAATGGTAAGAAGTTTGAATGGAGATAGGAGTGTGAAGGTAGTTTTGAGCATCTCAAGTAGTTATTGACACATGCACCATTGTTAAATATTGTGGATCCGAAAAAGGAGTTTGTAGTATGTACAGATGCTTGCAAGAGAGGACTTGGTGGAGTCCTTATGTAGTATGGATAGGTGGTATGTTATGAGTCACAAAAACTAAAAGAGAATGAGAAGAACTACCCCAATCATGATCTTGAGTTAGCAGCAATCATACATGCATTAAATATTTAGAGGCACTATCTTCTTGGTAGAAGGTTTGAATTGATGAGTGATCACAGTGGTTTGCGATATCTATTTGACCAACCGAATCTAAATCGCAGGTAGGCTTGGTGGTTGGCCATGATCGGTGAGTTCAATTTTGAGATCATGAATATCAAAGGTAAAGATAACAGGGTGGCAGATGCTCTTAGTAGATGGATACAAGTAAATCACTTAGAAATTATGAAATCCTATGGGACAAACTTACAGGATAAGATCTTGCAGGCAAGTTAGCAGGATGACAAGTATATGGATATTGTGTGCAGGTTACAGCAGAGTTTAGGTGGTAGTACAAGTACAGGTACAGGCAGTAGTACAGGTGTAGGTACATGTACAGGTGATGGTACAAATACATGTGGTGGTACATGTATAGGTATAGGTACAGGTAGTGGTACAGGTACATGTATAGGTACAAGTGATGTTACAGGTAAAGGTGTATGTGGTGGTACATGTACAGGTACATGTAATGGTATAGGTGCAAGTGCAGGTGCACAACATGAGGACTATCATCTCACAACAGACAGATTAGTTAGATTCAAAGGTGGGATATATGTATCAAACAACAATGAGCTCAAGAAGGTGATATTGAGAGAGTTTCATGTGAAACCATATTCAGGTCACCCAGGTTATCATAAGACAGTGACAACAATGAATAAATTGGCCGAATTTGAAGAGAGACGTATTAGAGTTTGTGGCTAGATGCTTGGATTTCCAGCATGTGAATGCAGGGTGTGAGCATCCAGGTGGGCTGCTACATCTTCTTATGATTCCAAAGTGGAAATGGTAGATCATTTCCATGGACTTCATCAAATTTTTTCTGAGGGAAGTGACGCAACATGATTCCATCATGGTTGTTGTGGACAGGTTGACGAAGGTTGCACACTTCATTCTAGTGAAGTCTACATTCTCAGCGAGTGATGTGGCATAGGTATTCATCAGGGACATGATCAGATTACATAGATTTATGAGGAAGCTTGTGTCAAATAGGGATGCGAAGTTCACTTCCAAGTTTTGGAAGGAGTTATTTGCAAGTTTGGGCACAGAGTTGGCCTTTAGTACATCTTATCATTCGCAGACTGATGGACATATAGAGAGGGTCAACAGGATATTGGAGGACATGTTGAGGATGTATGTGATGCATTATCAACAAAAATGGGAAGGGTACCTTCCATTGGTAGGGTTCTCTTATAACAATGGGTACAAGGAGTTGTTGAGGGTGAGTTCATTTGAGGCATTGTATGGGAAGAGTTGTAATACTCCCATCAATTGGAGTGATCTAGTTAACAAGGTGTTGATTGGACTGGACATGTTGGAAGACATGGAGCAAGAAATGCAGGTGATAAAGAAGAATTTGAAAGCAGCACAGGATAGGCATAGGAGATATGTATATCAAAATAGGTTTTTAAAGGAGTTATGGGTTGGGGAATTGGTGTACTTATGCATCAAACCAAAGAATAGTTCATTGCAAATCTGATCATGTGCCAAGCTGGCACCATGGTTTGTGGACCCTTTAGTATTATTGAGAGGATTAGGCTAGTAGACTATTGACATGCACTTCTTTGAATAGTGAAAGTACATGATGTTTTCCATTTTTCATTGCTTAAAACATATTTTAAATATGTTGATCATGTGATTGACAGTCTACATTGCAGTGGATCTGTAAGGATAATTCCAGCTAGAACTGCAATGAATTTTGTAGATAAATATTCTCATGCTTTAGAACCAAGCAATCGAACAGGTTAAGGTGCAATGGAAGCACTTAGGCCTGATGAATCTACATGAGAGATGGCGGATCAGATGTGGGCTATGTGTCCTTCCTTGTTCACTGGTTGGGCAGATGTTTTGGTATATATATGTGGTATATGTGTTTGGTACATGTTTTGGTGATGTTTGGTATATGTACATGTGTATATGGATATAATAACACCATGAACTATGTTATAAAGCTCCAATAAGCATTAAGGGTGTCATATCATTATGATGTTATATTTTTTATGTTTTCATGTTGGTTTTCTTCTCAGTAGGGTGATCATTATAAACACTACAACAATCTAAGTCATAAAGCTCCATTGATAGTATATTTTTCTTACAGCAGTGTGGTGGTTATAAGTGTTATTGAACACTGAGGACGGTGTTCCCCTAAGGGAGAGGATTCTATAACATCCTTGGTGAAAATTCCATGTAATAAAAGTTAATAAAGCAAAATAATAACCATGGTTGATGGGACACTTATTCCAAGCCGAATGTTGGGCAGGTCATCCTAGTATGGGTGTTAATTTAAGTTAATATGGCTAAGGAAATTGTCAAAGGAAATGGCTAAGGATTTAGAGATGAAAAATGGCATTTTTGGCACATTTATTTATGAAAATAATGGAAATTAGGAGAAAAGGGAGGTGAAAGGTCATAGGTTGCATGTGAGGAGGAAAATGAAGGAAAATAAAGGAAAATGAAGAAAATATAGGCCTCATTAATAAACAGGCTTCTGAGGATCAGTTCCTAGACTTTTTTTAGTTCAGTTTTGGAGTTCTCTCTCTCATTCTTGGACACTAAGAGTTTCTTGGATCACTCTTGGAGTTGTGGCATACTTGGTATTTTGGAGTAAGAAGGCAAGGGAAGAGAAATATCAATAGCTACAATGGGTTTTGATTGTAGGTACCAAGTTGCATGTTGTTTCCCTCACTAATTTTGGCATGCATGACATATGCATGTGGATTATTAGTCATGATCTGTCACTAGCATGGAGGATTTCCTGGATTGACAATGGATTTGCCTAGCCTTACCATTTCTTGGATAGCCATGGTGTTGTGGATTTATTTCTTTGTTTTCTAGTTGGTTCTCATGTTTTCTTTAGCTTGGGTTGAGTTATTAGTTCCAGGAATCCCTAGTTGGAAAAATGCTCTAGAAGCCCTGTAACAACTTTGGTTGAGTTTCTAGTGCTGGAAGCCTTGTTTGGACAAACTCTCTGGAATCCCTTGGTGGGCTAAGTTACTAGTCCTCGAATCCCTGGTTGGATAAAAACTCTAGAATCCTAATGACAATCATGGGTTGAGTTACTAATCATGGAAGCCTTGGTTGGAACAGACTCTTTGGATTGCAGGAAGGCTTAGGTAGAGACCAATCTAATGATGGTTTTGTGATGTCTGGCCATGAGGTGGAATCACTATTTGATGGGTTGAGGTAGTTGGACTCTGGAAGCCCTGGATGGCTTTGAATTGATGTATTTTATGAGATCCCACATCCATGCTTGGAATATGGCATGTGGGTGAATGGATGAAGAGAGATTTGGCTTAGTCATTCTACGGTCGGGTGGAACATGGTAGTCCCTTCGTGGGTTTGGATTTTTCATCATCAATATGAGCTTATTTCTCCTTGTATTTCTATGAGTATTATACTAGTTTATATGTGGACCATATGGTTGTGGTTTTCTTGTTATTTTTTTTGCTATTACGCTGGTTATGTATATACTTTATGATAGTAGTTATGTATGGCTCTAATCATGCTTTTACTTGTAAATGGATGAATAATGTATCTATGACCTAACGGATGAAATTGCAACTAATGTGTTGAGGCATCAATGCTTCTAAGCGATTCTCAACTGAGTATGAGACCCTTATGCTTAGATATATTATTTACACCTATAGATTATATATTTTTAATATTTTTGACAAAATTCTTGTCATGTCTAGTAGGGGTCTAGTCAAGGGCTTGTTCAAGTAATTGCGCTTGTGTCATAATTTCCTGATTATCTTTTTATTCTGAAGGTTTCATTCTAGTCTCAGCAAAGACCTGGGCTCTCGGCCTGAAAAAGTAGCTCAAATCCTAGGGACACTGGCACAACATTGAGAAAACTAGTCCCTGGATGATGACATGCATTGTCATGAGAGTTTCTAGATCCTCGTGGATGTTTTCAAGCCCATATCGAGGGAGAATCTGGGCGTCAAGTGGTCTAAAACCTCAATGGCACCCAGAGGTTGGTTACCAAGAAGGTTGGGATGGTTCTTAGGAGTCTTTCTGTTGATGTTGAAGGTATGTATGGTGTGTTTCTGTTAGTTCCACTTCCTTGACGTAACTTAGGAGGTCGAATCATATCATAGTAACTTCTCGTCACATGTTTACCCTTGTTGGTCCGTTACTTGGGTAGATGTGGGAGGAGGGTGTTACATAATTGGCTGGAATTCACTTTAAATAAGGAATTGTTGTAATAAGGAATTCACTTTCCTTGATGATGGGAAGCAAAGACAAGTGTATGAATTCCAAGCCTAATTCCTATTAGGTAGATATCAACCATGTAATTGAATATTTTTCTTAGAAAAGGATGGAAATTTTATGTAGAGTGTATCCAAGGAAAAATTACTAAGCATTGAATATCATTGGGTACTTAAGGAATTTTAAGATGTATTTGTTGATCCCTGGTTTACCACCTGAAATGGATAAATAATTTTGTATAGATTTAGTACTTAGGGTTTCCCTCATGTCCAAAGGACCTGTTAGAGTCGGTCTGGTCATCCCTCCGTCAGAGATCAAAACTCTTTTTGCATTTCATTTTTAGGTGTCCCATCTTGCTCGATCAGTTACATTCTATTGGGAGCATGCCATAAAATCTGACAGAAGGGCTTAGGTCTGTTCATCAAAATCAAGTTTTCATGTCTTCTGATCAGCAAGAGTTATTTTCAGTCACTAGGTCTAGGGTTTCACAAAATGTGTCTTCACAATGTCCAATAAAGTCAGCAGGCCAGAGGCAGGTTCTTACAAAGTTGTCATTCAAAGATTTTAATCATCATATGTATGGATTATGACTGTTCTTCAAAACGCTGTTTTGAAGAAAAGTGAAACATTTTGTCCTTTTGTAATAATTTTCAAAGTTTTCAGTTTTTCAAATCTTCATGCACAACCCTAGTCTCCTTTGCCAAATTCCATGTCAGTTGTCCCTGCAAAAATTGCCAAAAAATTTCATCATTTCAGTGAAAAATCAAAAAGGAAGTGTGAAAAACAGAGTTGCATTAAAGTGTGAAAAAGTGCCAATGTTAAACATTATAAAAATGGGTCTTGGAGAATCAAAAATCAAAACCATGTCTCCATGTCTTTATAAAGATTTCTCCATGAGGGTCAAGGTCATTTTGAATGCCAAGAGTAAAGAGGTAATAGTTGAAAGCAATTGGGTGAGCAAGTGTGCATTTTGGGTGAAGTTGGAGGAAACTTGGCGGGCGCGGCACATAGAACAGGTGGCGCGGCGCACTGGAGAGGCATGGCGCACTGGGAGAAATTGTCGAGTGCAAATTTGAACGGGCGTGGTGCACTCGGACGACGTGGCGCATTGGGTATGCGGTGCGGTGCATACACCTGAAAGCCTGAAATTCGTTCAAAACTTCGCCAAATTTCCATTTAATCGTTTGGATTTTCCAGGTAGGACCGCCATCGTAATGTTTCATTCACTTTTGTGCTAATGTGATGGTGGTTTATAGCTCCTATTGGTTGAAATAAAAACTCTCAAACCCCACCTCTAAAATTCCTCAAGCCAATTGTTGTTAGGGTTGCATATTCATTGTTTTGTTACCAACGTTCTCCCTCCATCCCATTTTTCCCTTCTTTCCATCATTCCCTTCTCCCTTATTCCATTTCTCCTGAATTTTATTCTTCCCTATCCCTAAAAATTATTAAACTCCTATTCCCAATTCCCTTCCACACCTCTACAAATGAAAAAACCCCAAACCCTACCTTAGATAAACTTTCGAAAACCCTCCTACATTTCCCTAAACAAAATGTATCCTAATATTCCCTAAACTCTTCATCTTTTCCCCCCTTTCCTAATAGTCCCTTGTTGCATTTTTCCCCTTGGTGGCAGAATTTGAATACATCCCTAAAAAGGGCAGTTCAGCACAGTTTTCATACACCAACATCTTTTTCTCCAAGGCAGTTGAAAAACAGCAGTCATGGCATCTGAGCATTCATCTGACTATGAAGTGGAAACCCAACGTGGCTCACCCTTGGAAGAACAGGCACCCCAGAGGCCTCATAAAGGTGGCAGACATGTTAGAGAAGAACCAACCACCCTTACAGAATTGCAGACCTGCCCTCTTGCCATGTTTTGTTTTCACCATCAGTCATGCTATGAGTTTTGTCAAAAGGTGGCTAGTGTTCAATTTCATCATGAGTTGGCTCGTCTTTTTGTGCTGCACTTACATGGAGATCAAGCTACCTTAGTCGGTGTCACCTTCACGCTTACACCAGAATCTGTCTCATTAGCAGCCGGCATACCGAACATTGGAGAACCATGGCACAAGAAGCAGAAGATTGACCGGCAGCATTATGAGCCATACATTAAAACCGGTTTCTTGAGGTAGCTCAACAGAGTGTTCCCATCCCGATATCTGAAAGATGAATATGCTCCACTAATGAAATTGATCATGAAATATTTCAGCTCTGAGGGACGGTTCTCTCGTCTCTATGCTTATCACATCAGGTTGCTCATGCATTTCACTAGGGTACGGATGATGAACATTTCGTATTTCTTTTGCCGGAACATAGAGAGGATGACCACACTTGTGCAGCATAAAACCCCTCAGCAGCAACTTAACAGTGTCTATCATTTTGCTCTTATTAATATTTTGGTGGTTCATCAGCTTGAATTACAGGGCATCACCTGGGATGATTTCATCTCTCATGATTTCTTCAGAGCTTCACAGGGATGATCAGAGGTTAAGCATGAAGGTGGACCTTCTCATCAGTAGGAGCGCCATGAGACCGCTAGTGTGTCGGTATTCATCACATATCAGAGAGGCACCAGAAATTTGTTTGCAGCGACAAAGCGAGTGTTATCTCCACCTAGGGTGGAAGGGTCTCGTTTCCTCCATCAGTATCACAGGTACAGGAAAAAGGTAAGAGGCCAATGCAGGATGAGGGGCCTTCAGGTGAAAGAGATACTGACTTCATTTTCATTCATGATGATGATACAGATACGGGCCCACAAAGTGCCAAGCTTAGGGAGATCATCCAGGAGCAGCAAACAGAGATCCAAGCCTTATCCCTTGACTTGGAGAGAGCTAAGTGGACCATGAAGTACTTGGAGTAGAGGAACAAACAGCTTGAGGATCAGCAAGAAATCATGGAGCTACAAAACATTCGCGAGCATCGCCAAGTTGCAAAAAGGAGAAGAATGAGCTCAAGTCATTGGAGCAAGAGATTAATGAGGATCGGGAGGCTAATCTTGAGAGAGTTAACATGCACTTAGAGAGGCTGTTGGACAAGGCCGACAAATACCATGCATTGTTGAGACACTTGGCTTTCCACTACATGGCACGGAATAAGGTCTGCAAGGCACGAATCAGGCAATTAAAGGCAAAATTAAGAAAGGAAATGAGGAAGCAAAAGAGGCAAAGGGAGCTTGATCGTCTTCAGATACTAGCTGAATCCTCTTTAGCCTAGCATAACACTTAATGAAGAAGCTCCAGCCCAAATTTCAAGAAATTTGGGGCATTTTTGACATTTTGGACATTTTTTGCACAAAAAACAGGATTTTTCTCCCTGTTGTTATAGACAGTTTTGTGCCTTACAGCTCTAAGCATGAAATGTCCATAAACCAAGGGCTCCTAAGTCCCTAAAAGTTTTGTTCCAACCCCTAAAGGAACAAGGTCAACAAATTACAGCTTCTCCCAGAAGTTCTCCACCAGAAACTGCTCAGAATAAGTCAAATCATGATCATTTCAGCTGCTCCACTAGCCAAGTGCGTTGCATAGCACATAAATCCACTAGCTAGGTGCATTGCAATGCACCTAAATGCACTACCAGGGTGCGTTGAGCGGGAAATGACAAATGGCAGTGTCATTCCGCGAGGTGGAGAGACAACGGAAGCTTCCGTAATCTTCTCCAATGACACTTGCCTCACTGAATTCGACCAAGGATGAGTAAGAGGATTTCAGTCTCCAAGTGGAAGCAAGAACTTACAGAGAGAAGCCACTAATCAAATCATGAGCTGACTCATCCTCCTTGCATACATCTATATATGGATCCCTCATCCCAGAGATCCAGAGGCTGGAATTTTTCACATTGTAAGGAATTGATGTTGGTTTTGAGATACATATCAGAGAATTGGGTGATCTATGCTTTGTTGGGGGTGAAGAAGGGACTTCTTTGCTGGGAGGTTGATGTTGGGTCAGGAATCATCGGTTGTAACTCCTCCTAGATCTTCTTGAATATCAATAAAACTATTTGAGTTTCTTCTCCATGCTTGTGTTTCATTGATGCTTGTTACATTTGTATGGTTAACTTAAATTTGATCCTAAGTTATTTATGAATATAAACCCATGTCTTTGTATAGTTTCCTTCTTCTGTGATCTTACAGGTACTTGGTGAAGCTGGGCAAGTAAGGGAGCAGGTAGCTGGAAGCTGTCAAAGAGGAGAGAGATTGGATCGAAGGACTAGCGCAAGACACAGGTTGGTTCATCCTATTCCTCTTTGTTTATAGTTCATAAAGAAGATACAAAAGTAGTTTTCTCTGTTTGTTTCTAAGGTAGTTGTCACACCTTAGTGGGATAGAGTAGTTCTAAATAGACACTTTTCCCGATAACAAAATGGCGACTCCGCTGGGGATCGTGTCTAATTAGTTTGTTTGTGTTTCTCTTGTTGTTTATTTCATAAACTTATAAGTAGCAATCGAACTACATTTCCCAATAACAAATGCAAAGTAGACATCTGCTGCTTTAATCCATCCACTGGATATGTTTATGATTTGAACAGCTGATTCATAGACTAACTGATTACCCTTGTGATAGCTCTTATACCCCCCTTTAGATCTACCTCTGATTGTGCATTACTGATTGCTTTTACTCTGCCAAAAACCAAAGATTAAACTGCAAACCATGACCCAGAACCCGGATAGAATTCTCGTTTCTGCCCCAGCACAAGCTCTGTGAAGAGGTTCTGCATTTCAACGCACTTCCTGAGAGGGCTACCTGCGCTACAATGCAGTTTCTCTATGTAACAGGTGCCCTGATCAGCCTAGCCCTGTGCAGCTGAGGTTCTTTGCTTCATTCTTCCAGTTTTGTCTCTGATTTTTGCAGCCTGTGATCAGTATATGATTGTTTCAGACCCCTTTTCCTTACTGATATTCCGCCTCAGTTGTACAAAAGAACTATAGATGTTTTTATGTGTTTGTTGAGTCGTTTACGGTTTTCCATTGCAAAAGTATAATAGTCGTACTGTCGTCCTTTGATTTAGATCTGTCGCAAGTATCGATTTTGATCGTAGGAGAAAGTTTATTTACTATTGATAGTCGATTATGCTTTTACTTTTGCCTTTGGTTTGAATTTGTGAATTTCTAGTGTCGAAACGAGATATTTATTTCAAAATCATAAAGTGTCGTAATCGTCTCTACCTTTTGATTTCGAAAAGAAGCTTGCTTGTGTTTGTCACTTGAAAGCAAATTCAGATTTGTACATCAACTTTCTTTTTAGGCATCAATATTAAGAAAGTGAAAAACAAATACATGCATGTGCATTTGCATATTGACAGTCTGTTTGGCTTGATTTAGGAAAGTGCATTTACAGTGTGCTCTTTGCTCTTTGCGAAAAGATTGTGTCTTTCTTTTCCCCTAGTAGCTAGGATTTTCATTGTTGAAAAGAGATCAAAGTTTGTTTATCATCTTTAGATTGCATTTTAGGAATTATATCTACATCTCATGGTGATCCCAAAAGGAAAACTTCATAAGAAAGATCAACTTAAAATAAATTCAATGAACCTAACAACGCTTTGGAACTTAACGCACAACATTTAGAGGTCTAGGCTAGAGACGTATTACGGCGTCGTAAAGCCTGGTAACTGTTGTCCTCACTGATGGTTGGGTGATTCCTCCACTTTGAGACGATAAGTGCCAGTACGGACTTGTGCTCCCACGTATCGTCGAGTATATATTGGGAGACCCCTATAAGCTTAAAACCTTTATCCATAGGAAGTCGTGTCGGCCACACTACTGATCGCAATGCACCGAACACAGCATTCGGGAAGATTGACTGCCGTACCGTAAAAAGTATTCTGCAGTTTTGCGATTGGTTTGGTACTCCCTCTACCTAGACCTCCAGAGCAGTCCCTTTCATTCCTTTTCAGACTCTTTAACGAAAAAGGTCCATCTGAGCACTTGTCACTTCAGGCTCATTAAAAATCGAAGGAGACTAGAGTCATCTTTTGTTTTTTCTCGACTCTTAAAAACTGAAAAAACAAGTTGTGTCAAAGCGTGTTAAAATTTATTTTAAACGGAATATTCATACCCTTTTCCTACGTTGATCTTGGGTTGAGAAAATGGAGCCTACCAACCAAGGAATTCCCCTTGGTGGAAATCCTAGTCCCTTCTCCTCTTGGGGAGATGTTGGTGCACCCCATATGGCCACATTGTCACTTCCAGGACTGACAATTGGCTTGCCGGTATGGCTCTTCTCAACCTCTGTCGTTCAGAACACCACCATTCCTGAATAATCGAATCAGCAATTAGACGAGTCCAGAGTTGCCCACCAGCCTTCTACTTCCTCTAATTCTTCCTCTCCTCCTTCCTCTTCGCTTGATGGAACTGGTAAAGCTAAAAGCCATGTTCCTAAGGAGAAGAAGGAAAAGAAGAAGAAAGAGAAGAAGAAAAAGGAGCCAAAGGCGAATGGGGGAAAACGAGTGTCGTCTAACGAAAATCCACACACTGCACCGACCAGGCCTAAATCGCCATGTGTCATTTGCAAAGGAGACCACTTTCATAGAGATTTTCCTTGCATCCCCCGGATACTAAGGGACTGGTCTCCTCGTATGCACAACCCGGTGTCGTCAACCTCTGATGATCATGTTGAAAGCACACCGTCAACTAGTGAAAGTGAAGCCCCATGACAAAAAGGGAAAGCTAGATTTCCTTGTAAACTGTGCGAAGGAAATCACGCCGTCCATCGTTGTCCCTTCTTAGACGAAGCTAAAAGAGTTTTGGATGATCATCTGGTTTCACCGTTACGACTTCCTCCTGGGTATAAAAAACTCTTGCCGAGTCCGTCACTAGTTGAGAATCCAGCTGGCCCACTCAGGTGGTCGGCTGAAGCGCCTATCATTGAAGATAAACCATCTGGATCCATACCAGACAAAAGTCAAAAGGTCAAGGCGGCAGTTGACCCGGTCTTGCCTTCAGAGGTTTTATCTTCGGATGATATAGTCACTGAAGAGAACAAGGATGACACCGTCCAAATTCTCTTCATAAACACAGACTCTGACGAACATGGGGGAAGTTTACCCGTTCCTTTACCACATGAAGGAAGTTCGTCAGAGCCATACCCGGCCGTCTACTCGGTCCCACCTCTAAGCAACCTAGTTGTCTCCTTCAACTGGAATCAACTAGGCAGACCCCGTTTACCAGCAAGTGTACCATTCCGAATTATCGTTCAAATATATAGAAAGGCCATGGTTGGTACCATCATAGATGAGGGGGCTTCTGTGAGTATCCTTTCCTCTACTGCTTGGAAAGCGCTTGGTTCGCCATCGCTTTTGCCTGAAATGAGAAATCTGACAGGCTTTGATAAAGGAACCAGTCGACCTTTAGGGATCCTTCCCGATGTGCCCATAACATTGAGAAGGAAGACAGTTCGCATAAACGTAATGGTAGTTCAAGGACCCTTGGATTATAACCTACTCCTTGGAGGAGACTATATTTATTGCATGGGAGCGATTGTCTCCTCACTCTTTAGAGCAATGTGTTTTCCGCACGAAGGAAGAGTGGTCAAGCTCGTGGACCAGCTTTCATTTCCCAGATCACGCATAGCAAATAGTCATATACCGTCCCTAAATGGTCTTTTCACGCAAGAAATGTCTCAATCCCCAGTCCATCCTCCCGATGAGCGCGAGTAATTCAGAGGGATATGACTGAAACCCAGGGGGTATGCATCCTGGTTTGCTTCGGCAGGAAAAATTTGGGTATAGAGTAGGTTTCCGCGGGAGAATATGCCTAGTTTGTACCCCCGTCCGTGATTGGAAGAGGGGGTTATTCTAGTACAGGATTCTCTTGTCAAAGTTATGTAAGTGGGCGAGCACCACCACTCACCTTTGTTTATCTCGGTAGACATCGCCGAAGAAATGTTTTGTTTACGCCACGAATAGAACAATCTTTGGGTAGCCTGTAAGAGGTAGTACCCTTCCTGATAAAACGAATGTTTTGTCAGCTCGAATAGAGGGTGACATTGAAACTCTGTTTTATACCTGGGGGCATGCAAACCTTTTGGAGTGCAAGCGATGGGCGACTATTTATTTTTTAAATTTTTAGGACCTCTAACCCTTTAAACTCGTAGGATTAGTCGTCACCTAACTTGCATAAAGAAAGGATGTGGGGCAAAACTCTAAAAGTTGTCGTTTTTATATGAGACATTCTTATCATATGACTGGATTAATCGAGCAGTGTTACCGCAAGGTTCAAGCTCGTTAAAAAATAAACCCGCACCGAGCAAATGTTTCCACCTGCCTTTAAGCTCGTTAAAAAATGAACTATCCCCTGGTAAATAACCATCGTGAATGTAGCATTTCAGCCATTAAAGCCTTGGTCATGTTTTCACCGTCACCTCCACTTTTCCATTGGCTGATCATTCACCTCCATTTGATTGTTTACCCATTTTGAGGAACAGCTGCGAAGAGTGATTTCACTAGCCATCCTTGTGACACTGCCGTGATTGGAAAATTCCAAACCTTCCCTGGAATCAGCTGCTACCCATTTTATCACTCGTTCCTCAAAAGACGAGTCTTCTTTAAGCTCTTTTCAACTGACTCGTAAAATATGAAAAGATTGTCGAGTTTTGACCTTCCAGCTCGTTAAAGCGACAGGAAGTGTTATCCCTCCTCTAGATTTTAATCTTTTTGGACCTGAGGGATTATTGCACAAAAATATCGAGCGCTTATTTTGTTCGGCTCGTTAAAACTAATCGAAAATTCATCCCTTCTGTATTGTTTTATACTTTTTCAGACTTAAGGGATTAGATGACGAAAAAGGAATTTTGGAGTTACCTTTATGTACCTTTTCAGACTCTCTAAAAATGAAAAGGACTGAGTTATCTTTGTCGTTAGACTCGTTAAAAATATTAATAGCGACAAACTTGTCTTTAGACGAGAACGAGTTTCATTATCGCTAGGCTCGTTAAGACATAGCGATGGGTTTGCCCGAAGGGAAAATTATAGAACAAGCATATGTTATCCTCCTCAAGCTTGACAAAAATAAAGAGGTACTGGTCAGCAATGACTGGGGAAAAATTGGGAAGAAAGCTCAAAGAATATTTATTGGTAGCAAGTCGCTCTTGAACATGACACTTCCGCTCCGTGCCCGAGTCGGGTTGGGTTGTTTCATTCACCGGTCACATCGCCATGGTCTCGCCATACCATCCACATTTGGGGCTAATGCTACCAATCCATCACATAAGTGTCGCCGACATGTTCAAGAGAATTCATCCTGAAAGGCCACCTGTGTTCCACCCACTACCATACATTATACTCCATTCTTTCATGACTGCCACCCTGAACCATATATCATCAGATCGTTTTCACCTCCATCAAAATCATTTGCTCCGTTCCGTGTCATTGATGTGGGATTCATTAAGGCCCTCCTATGACGGACCACTTCTTGTCGACATCAGCTCATTATCCAAGAAGTTGATCTAGGAACACCCCATTCAGTACTTTGAAGCTTGCATGCCTCAATGGCAAGTTTCTCACTTCCGGCGACAGGTTTACATCAATGACCTTCGACCGAAAGATTTTGCGTGGTGTTCGACGCCAAGTCCTTTATTCACACCACGTGAATTGTACTGCAGTACCTTGAGGATCATTATCATTATCGGTGATTCCTCTCGCGCTTGTTAACAGTTTACATCATTGACTGGTAATCAAGCGATGTCTTTCCATGTTCGACTTCAAAAACATTTTTCACATGGATTGACTTGTACTTCGAGTGAAGATCGGACGAGATTGAAGACCCCGGATCTAGTTTCATCCATCCGGGCTGCGATATATATTCAGGAAAATAAAGACATTGAAATGTACAGCATCACAGCACAGATAATCATCCTACCAAAAGGATGATGGCTCTAGTAGAATCATCAGTCTACCATCAGACGATTGTCTGTCCTATGTACATGAAAATGAATTTATAAAGCTGAGCATGGGAATGCCCGCCTCAGCTAGATCATGAAAACAGTATGAAGATAATGTATTGTATTGTATCTTATTACAGGTCTCCTCCCAGCATTGAAAGAACTTCGGATCCTCCTAATAAAGCATTTCACCTGATAAACGGCCTCATACTTTAGGGGGCAACTGTTATAGACATTTTTGTGCCTTACAGCTCTAAGCATGAAATGTCCATAAACCAAGGGCTCCTAAGTCCCTAAAAGTGTTGTTCCAACCCCTAAAGGAACAAGGTCAACAAATTACAGCTTCTCCCAGAAGTTCTCCACCAGAAACTGCTCAGAATAAGTCAAATCGGGATCATTTCAGCTGCTCCACTAGCCAAGTGCGTTTCATATCACCTAAATCCACTAGCTAGGTGCGTTGCAACGCACCTAAATGCACTACCAGGGTGCGTTGAGCGGGAAATGACAAATGGCAGTGTCATTCCGCGAGGTGGAGAGACAATGGAAGCTTCCAGAATCTTCTCCAATGACACTTGCCTCACTGAATTCGACCAAGGATGAGTAAGAGGATTTCAGTCTCCAAGTGGAAGCAAGAACTGACAGAGAGAAGCCACTAATCAAATCATGAGCTGACTCATCCTCCTTGCATACATCTATATATGGATCCTTCATCCCAGAGATCCAGAGGCTGGAATTTTGCACATTGTAAGGAATTGATGTTGGTTTTGAGATACATATCAGAGAATTGGGTGATCTATGCTTTGTTGGGGGTGAAGAAGGGACTTCTTTGCTGGGAGGTTGATGCTGGGTCAGGGATCATTGGTTGTAACTCCTCCTGGATCTTCTTGAATATCAATAAAACTATTTGAGTTTCTTCTCCATGCTTGTGTTTCATTGATGCTTGTTACATTTGTATGGTTAACTTAAATCTGATCCTAAGTTATTTATGAATATAAACCCATGTATTTGTATAGTTTCCTTCTTCTGTGATCTTACAGGTACTTGGTGAAGCTGGGAAAGTAAGGGAGCAGGTAGCTGGAAGCTGTCAAAGAGGAGAGAGATTGGATCGAAGGACTAGCGCAAGACACAGGTTGGTTCATCCTATTCCTCTTTGTTTATAGTTCATAAAGAAGATACAAAAGTAGTTTTCTTTGTTTGTTTCTAAGGTAGTTGTCACACCTTAGTGGGATAGAGTAGTTCTAAATAGACACTTTTCCCGATAACACCTGTGCGCTGCGCCACCTGGCGTGCGCTTTTGATAGGAAGCTCCAAATACAAAAAAGTTTATGTTTTTGGATTTTTCATGAAAAATCATGACTGTTGGTGCATGGCCAAGAAGTTTGGGCAAGTTTTGAGTCCTCAGGAGGTCAAAAACACTCAAAAAATGACCTCTCTACCCCTAATTTCACACACAGGAAGCAGTCTTGGGAGATTGAAGTTTTGGAAGGGCAAATGGGCACCAAATTCAGAAAATCCACTTGGATTGGAAAGTAGATAGGTAGGGATTTCCAAAAAGAACACTTGGGCTAAATTTGGACTTCAGAAAGTGCCTCAAAGTGGCACGATGCACAGAGAAATTGGCGCGACGCATAGATAATTTTTGCTCAATTTTTCACCTTCCAGCTCAGAAATTCGGCCAATTTGACTAGTTTTGCTTTGTGATGTAATTTTTGATCTATCTTGATGTAATTAGATAAAAATCATGTAATGTTGTCACTTATTTACTTGTTCTATAGGATTCATTCACCAAAAAGTGAAAATTTAATGAATGAATCAGTTTCCTACCTTATAGATGCAAGTTGTTTTGATTGCCTAGATTTTAGTGATTTGTTTAGAATTGGTTGAAACAGCTCCTAGAATGATGAACTCGACCCCTAGAGGCAAGGGAATGGGCTGGGCGAGTCTATATCATGTAATTCCTAAGTCATTTTCAGGGTTGGACACTTGGGATTCCTTTGGCATATCATTGTGTATTTTATCTCTGCATTTTTGGCTAAGGAAAGACCAGGGTTTTGTAGCACTGTTTGGGATCCATGTGGCTTTATGTTTTGATGGTGTTATTCTCTGAGTAATTGTAAGTTCATTAGTTTTATGTGTATCATTTTCCTCTCTTTTCTTTTGAATTTGAACAAATGAGTGATTAAGGTAGAATCCATTAACTGTTATGCTTTGCCTTTGAATTTGTTTAAATTTCCATGTTTTCATCTGTTTAAGGAGAATTCTTGAGACTCCCTTCCTCTCCTTAACTCCTCACCAGTCTGATCTATTCATTCAATCAATTTAAAAGCATCAAAACGAATGCCTTCCTTGCCCCAATCATAACTCTGCAAAAAATGTGCCTCATCCCCGAGCCCAATTTGCCTTTCCTTGTTTCCAACACAAAACCCCCAAAAACTCACAACAAACCCTTGTACTTAATACCTAGCCTAAGATTAGCTTTTATTACAGTCATCTCGAGCCCCATTGATTATATTTTGTTGAGATCGACCCGGAGAGAGCCCTCTCCTGTCCTCGTAGGGCTAGCTACGAGGTTGAGCGTGGTTTGATGTGGACCTATAACCTTGTCTTTTCAGCCTGAGTCAAATCTAGGCTCTAACATAGTGGCGACCATACTGGGGAATCAAAATGGTTTGCTTGTTGATGTCATTTGTTTTATAAGCTACAGACGGAGCCTGAAGTTATGCTAGGAAGCCTTTGAAATGCTTTTGCTTTGCATTAGCGCAAGTAGATAAACGTTGCTTCAGTCAATCTCTGGTCTAGCTTGTAATCTTGACACTTGACTTGTAAATCGCCCTAGTACATTTGAGAATTCTAAACTTTTGGATGATAAGTTTAGAATTTGAAAGGTTGAACAAGTTGTTTATGTTCCTTTGATTTCTTGAAAATAAAACGCTGGCTTCAAAGAGATATACTAGAGCTAATCCAGACCCAAATCCTCCCCCTTTCTACGAAAATCCCAATCTGATTTCAAGAATTGTTCACCAAGAGAGCTCTGTGACTCTCGTGTTTAAATCTCGTTCATGTCCTACAATTTTCAAGTATCTTGAATTGTCATTGTTTGAAACCAAATCTGAAAGTGCTCTTGGTTCTATAGTTCCAAATCCTGACTTTGTTGCAGCTCTTGAAGTTGAAAGAAATAATAAATCAATTGAGAATTCTATCTTGAAGCACCTCCAAAGTGAAATTCACGCTTCAAATATCGTTGATTTCCTAGAAGCCGCATCTGCATCCCTCGGATCTTCTGTAACGGCATCTAATTCAAAAATCCCTACCGAACCTCCCTTCATTCCCACCCTTCCACCGCAGCCTAATATTGTTGATCAAAAGTCTGTTGTAAATTCACCTCCATATACTCCTTCTACATCCAAAATTGCTTCACTCCGCATACACCTCCTCTCCCCCAACATCCCCCATACCAAATCCACCAAGAGAAATGGTTGCTCAGTTTGCACCACTCGTGCTGCCTCAAGTTTTGGGTGACATGCCTGTAGATTATCAGAGTAAAATTCTTTTGTTTGATGGTACTCCTCAAAGTACCACAGCTCAGCAACATGTGGACAAGATGACGGATTTCTCTGAGCTTCATGAGATTGATGCTGAAAACGTGACCATGAGATTATCCGTGCAGACTTTCGCAGGTGAGGTGAGAAAATGGTTCAGAGCTTTGACAGCCAGAAGTATTCCCACATTAGAAGAGCTTCAAAAACAGTTTTTGGATCACTGGGAAGTCAAGAAAGATCCTATTCAGATCACTTCTGAATACACCAATATCAAGCGGAATGCTGGTGAGTCCATGCAAGACTATTGTACTAGATTCAATGTGGTTTATAATGCAATTCCTGATGATTTAAAGCCCACTAGAAGGTCAACTTTTCTTAAATTCCCAGATGGTTTTGATTTGGACATGGCTTATCAATTAAGAGAGAGAGATCCAGCTACCTTAGAAGAAATGCAGAAAATTTCCATTAGTGTTGAGGCAAATTTGAATGACAAGAGAGCTAGAATGAAAGCTGAAAAGAAAGTCTCAATAAAGGAAGAAGCTTCTACCTCAGATCAGGTGCTACGCAAGGTAGAAAATATGATTAAAAGGTTAACACTTGATAAGCCTGAACCACAGATTCAGAATCCTAATTTCCATGGACAACAGCAACCTCAATTTAGGATCAAACAACGTGAGCAGCGAGCACAAGAACCGACATCACAACAGCAGCAAGTAAAGACACCTCTTCAGCAAAATTTTGTTGTTCCCAAATCTGATGATGAAGACCATGTAATAGAAGAAGAAAATCACTTCTTTACTCGTGATGATATGCCCACTTTTATCACTAAAGATGATGAGTATGCAGAAAGTTCAGCTGTACAGCAGTACGCAGATTTTATCTTGGCAATTGACACAACTCTTGAAGAGGAGTCGAATGAGTATCAGAGAGGGTATATGCATGCCTTGTTCGCCCAGTAGTGTCAGTATTCATTACGAAACATAAATGTCCCCATCAATCCAATCCAGAAGAGAAAGGAAGGTCCAGCATCTAAGAATGAGTCACCTGTTGCACCAAATAAAGGAAAAGAAGTTGTTGATCCTATGCCTAACAAATCTCCTTCAGCAAATGAAAGAGCCAATCAGCCCATTGTACCGAAAGATAAAGCTGAGAAGAAAGAGGTTCCAGCCAAAGAGGTAGAGAAGACTTCCACTTTTAGTTTAGAAAATGAAATTTCTAAATTGAAGGTATCCATTCCCTTGACAGAGTTGACGAGCAACAACAGTTATAGAGGTCAGGTCACCAAAATTTTGAACTTTGATCCAATGTCTGATATGGTGAGTGTAGAAGATGATCAAACTGAACTTATTTTTTGGACCAGCATTGAATGGTGAGTCTCCGGATAGTGATGTGCCTCCTTTTTATATCATTTTGAGAGTGCATGAGTTTGTGTTGCATAATGCTATGTTTGATTTCAGCGCCTCCCACAATCTTATGCTGAAGGCTATCATGGAAAAGTTGGGTTTGGACATCACTAGGAAATACCATGATCTTTATTCATTTGATTCCAGCAGGGTGAGATGTATTGGGCTTATTAAATACTTGGTGGTTAGTTTGGATCAGATTCCGGCAAAGAACGTTTTGATGGATGTGGTGATGGAGGATATACCTCCTAGGTTTGGAATGCTTATTTCCAGATCTTGGGGAGCAAAGATCAAAGGCTTGATTTTTCCTATGCAACGATTCCTGTGTTTGGCCAAATGAGAAAACTTTATCGGGAGCAAAAAATGAAATACATGATTACAAGCAAGGAGAAACCAATTAATCATCCGATTAATTATGTACATACAGATTTAGAGTCTTTTTTTTTGTATTCAGATAGTTTCAATGAGATTGATAGTCAGTTAGTTGCAGCAGATGATATTCCAGAAATAGCAGAGAATTTCAGAGAAGTTTTGAAGAAATAAAGTCAAGAAAAGGGCAATACCATTCAGCGATCAGAAAAGGATAATGGACAGCAAGCAGAAAAAATACAACAAATAGAATTTCAGCACTTAGAAGAAGAGAAAGATGGCCTGTGGACTATGGATTTTGATGGAGCAGTGGGAAATGATGGTGCTGGAATTGGAATTTGGGTACGCAATCCTTTTTCTGCTCTAAACAAAGTGCCAAGTAATGTGCGGGTATGTTCTTACAAACCTGCTTTTGATTGCTCAAACAATGAAGCTGAGTATGAGGCTTTGATTGCTGGCCTAAAGATCCTAAGAAAGCTGATGCTAAGGAGATTGTTATGTATGGAAACTCCACATTGGTGATTAAGCAAGTTAAAGGTGAATATCAAGCAAAGCATCCTCGGATGCGGGCATACTGAAATGTTGTTCTATACATTTTGAAGATGTTTTCAGATTACACCTTGACGTGTGTGCCTCGTATTCAAAATAGTATTGTTAATGCACTTGCTAAGGTAGCAAGTAATTTGAATTTTCCTATGAATTCAAGTAATAAATTTGAAATCCATGTGAAAAACCATCCGACTGTCTCGGACAATCAGAGATATTGACAAGTTTTCCAAGATGATGAGGAGATTGATGATTTTCTGCAAAACAAAGGTAAGTTCAAAGATACCTCAATTGATATACAACATGATGACGGAAAAGATGATGTGCAGATCAATCAAATGGAAGTGTTGCAACTCAAGGATAATGTGATTCCTAAAGGCTTGATACCTTTAGAAGAACTCTTTGATCATGATGACGTAGCCCGCAAACCAACATTGCAGCCAACAGAGAAGGGAGTCGAAGAGGCGAACATTGGAACAGCTGAACATCCGAAGATGGTAAAACTGTCCAAAATATTACCACCAAAGGTAAAAGCCAAATATATCAGTTTGTTGTCATCGTTTTCCGATGTGTTTGCTTGTGACTATTCTGATTTGAAAACATATGACACCAATATAATTCAGCACACAATTCCTATTAAGCCTAATTAGAAACCTTTCAGATAGAAGTTAAGAAGGCTTCATCCAAAATTGCTGCCATCAATTGAGAAGGAGATAAATAGGCTGTACAAATCAGGAATCATTGTTCCCATCTGTTTTTCTGATTGGATATCTAATTTGATGCTCGTACAAAAGAAGACAAGTGAGATTCATTAGTGCATTGATTTTCAAAATCTCAACAAAGTTTCATTGAAGGATAATTATCCACTGCCAAAAATGGATCACATACTTCAGCGAGTAGTTGGAGCATCTCGCATGTCACTACTCGATGGTTATTCTGGATATAACCAAATTTTAGTTTGTGAAGATGACCGAGACAAAATAGCATTCATCACTTCGTGGGGGACATTTCATTACGCTAAAATGCCTTTCGGTTTGAAGAACACGGGTGCCACTTTTCAGCGGGCAATGGACTTGGATTTCGCCAATGAAAAGGATGTCTTCTTGGTTGTGTACCTTGATGATTTGACCATGTTTTCCAAATTAGATGAAGAACACTTGTATCATTTAAAAATTGTCTTTCAAAAGTGCATGAGATATGGCGTGTCGCTGAATCCTAAGAAGAGCTTGTTTGCCATGGATGAAGGCAAACTACTTGGGCACATTATCTCAAAGGATGGCATCCATATTGATCCAACACGTGTGGAAGCAATTCAAAAAATTGACCTGCCCTGGAATAAGAAGGAGATTCAATCGTTTAATGGTAAGATGAATTTTCTGCGCCGCTTTGTTCCTAATCTTGTTGAACATCTAAGGGAGATTACAAACATGATTAAGAAGGACAGCCAAGTGACGTCGACGGAAGAAGCTGTAAAATCTTTCAATTTAGTAAAATTGGCTCTTTCTTCAGCCCTAGTTCTAATTAGCCCGGATTATACTCAGGATTTTATATTGTTTTCATTTGCTTCGGAGCATACTATAGCAGTTTTATTAATGCAAAAAAAATATGAGCATGAAAGACCCATTGCATTCTTCAGCCGGACTATAAGAAATTTTGCTTTGAAATACAACATTATTGAGAAGCAAGCCCTTGCACCTGTAAAAGCACTGAAAGATTTCCACGTGTATATTCTGCATTCCCATATTTTAGCTTATGTTCCTAACGCTGCTGTCAAAGATGTTTTGGTCCAAACAGATCCTGAAGGAAGATATGGCAAGTGGATTGCAGCTTTGCTAGAGTATGATGTAGAGATAAGGCCCACGAAGCTTGTTAAAGGACAGGGATTGGAAAAGTTAATGGTAGAATCAAATCTGCACGTCTTAGACATAAATTTGATTGCTACTATGTCTGATGAGAATGAGGAAAGTTTGTCCATTCAGGTAGCTGAAATTTTTGTTCTTTCTCCATGGTATTCAGATATCATATATGTACTTCAAAATTTGTCCGCGCCACCAGGTATGGCTAGAAACAAAGCTAGAACTCTTAAGTTAAAGGCTGCTAAGTTTTGTATTTTGAATTCTGCACTTTATTGGAAAGATCCCAGTAGCGTTTTGTTAAATGTTTTGGTGGAAGAAGAAGCGAAGCAGGTCATGGAGGATTTCCATAAAGGAGATTGTGGCGGTCACCTTTTTTGGAAAACAACGACAAATAAGATTCTAAGAGCTGGATACTATTGGTTGACATTGTTTGCTGATGTGTTCAAGACTGTTAAGAGTTGTCATAACTGTCAGATTTTTCAAGGAAAGCAGAAATTACAGCCTTTTCCGCTTAAGCCCATTGAGGTGAGTGCTCCTTTTCAGCAGTGAGGGTTGGATTTCATTGGTGAAATTCATCCTTCTTCTTCAGTTCAGCATAGATGGATCCTCACGACGACAAATTATTTCACAAAGTGGATTGAAGCAATTCCCACTAGGCAAGCTATGGATGCGGTAATAATTTCATTCCTTGAAAATAATATTTTGTCTCGTTTTGGTTGCCTGAGTAAGTTAATCACTAATAACGCAGCAGCTTTCAAGTCAAAAAGGATGGTTGAGTTTTGTAATAAATATCACATTACTTTGGGGCACTCAACTGCCTATCATCCACAAGGCAATGGATTGGCGGAGCTTCCAACAAATCTTTGGTTAATTTCATTAAGAAGATGCTGGAAATCAAAAATAAGAGTTGGCATAAGAAGTTGGTTCATGCACTTTGGGCAAATCGAGTGAGTCAGAAGAAATCCATTGGTATGTCCCCCTTTGAGCTAGTTTATGGAGTCGATACCGTGTTCCCTACCTCTCTTGAAGCTCTGGTATTCAAACTTCTTTAGGAGGCTAGTAGTGAAGATGACCCAATGCAGAGAAGACTGAATCAAATGATCCATTTGTAGCAGACACGAGAAGATGTTTTTCAAAACACATTCAAGTTGCAGGAGAGAATTAAAAAGATTTATGACAGAAAAGCAAAGGCAGACACATTTCAGTTGGATGATGTGGTGTTAAAGTGGGATGCAAGGAATGAGGAAAAGGGCAAGCACGGTAAGTTTGAAAATCTCTGGAAAGGTCCTTTTAAGATTGCAGCATATCGATGTCAGAATGCCTTTCTTTTGAAGGAGATGAATGGGGAAGATTTTCCAGGAGTGACGGTCAATGGTCGGCTGCTCAAGTGGTACCTTTTCTAAGTTATTTTTGTTGTTTACATTGTCATTGTAAATACCATTTTATTTCAGTTTCACTGCAAGTGTGTGCTATGATCTTTTCTTCAGTCTGGGGCCCAAAGTGAAGGCTATAATTTTGAAGAAAGATTTCAGTTTTGAGTTCAGTTTGTTGAGTCAAGTCTTTCAGTCATTTCAGTTTCACAATTTAGTCTAATTTTCAGTCAAATAAATGAGTCAGAGTCTTGGTTGTTTGTCTAAATAATGATTCCATAGCCCAATGGATGAAGGCATTGTCTAGCTCTCCTAGAAATCTATCGTTCTTGGCACCTCCAAGGAGCTACCATCCCCATTGGAGCCAATGTTAGAGTCGGTCTGGTCGTCCCTCCGTTAGAGATCAAAACTCTTTTTGCATTTCATTTTTAGGTGTCCCATATTGCTCGATTAGTTGCATTTCGTTAGGAGCATGCCATAAAATCTGACGGAAGGGCTTTGTCATTCATCCCCCTCATGCTTTTCACTTCTGGCTTAGGTCTGTTCATCAAAATCAAGTTTTCATGTCTTCTGATCAACAAGAGTTATTTTCAATCACTAGTTCTAGGGTTTCACAAAATGTGTCTTCAAAATGTCCAACAAAGTCAATAGGCCAAAGGGAGGTTCTTACAAAGTTGTCATTCAAGGATTTTCATCATCATACGGATGGATTATGATTGTTCTTCAAAACACTGTTTTGAAGAAAATTCAAACATTTTGTCCTTTTGTAATAATTTTCAAATTTTTCAGTTTTTCAAATCTTCAGGTGAAGTCATGATCTCCTTTGCCAAATTCCATGTCAGCTGTCCCTGCAAAAATTGCCAAAAAATTTCATCATCTCAGTGAAAAAAAAAAAAAAGGAAGTGTGAAAAACAGAGTTGCATTAAAGTGTGAAAAAGTGCCAATGTTAAACATTATAAAAATGGGTCTTGGAGAATCAAAAATCAAAACCATGTCTCCATGTCTTTATAAAGATTTCTCCATGAGGGTCAAGGTCATTTTGAATGCCAAGAGTAAAGAGGTAATAGTTCAAAGCAATTGGGTGAGCAAGTGCGCATTTTGGGTGGAGTTGGAGGAAACTTGGCGGGCACGGCACATAGAACAGGTGGCACGGCGCACTGGGAGAAATTGTCCAGTGTAAATTTGAACGGGCGCGGTGCACTCGGACGGTGCGGCGCGTTGGGTATGCGGCGCGACGCATACACCTGAAAGCCAGAAACTCGTTCAAAACTTCACAAAATTTCCATTTAATCATTTGGATTTTCCATGTAGGACCGCCATTGTAATGTTTCATCAATTTTTTTGCTAATGCGATGGTGGTTTATAGCTACTATTGGTTGAAATAAAAACTCTCAAACCCCACCTCTAAAATCCCTCAAGCCAATTGTTGTTAGGGTTGCAAATTCATTGTTTGGTTACCAAGGTTCCCCCTCCATCCCATTTTTCCCTTTTTTCCATCATCCCTTCTCCCTTATTCCATTTCTCCTGAATTTTATTCTTCCCTATCCCTAAAAATTATTAAACCCATATTCCCAATTCCCTTCCACACCTCTACAAATGCAAAAACCCCAAACCCTACCTTAGATAAACTTTCGAAAACCCTCCTACATTTCCCTAAAAAAAATGTATCTGAATATTCCCTAAACTCTTCATCTTTTCCCCCCTTTCCTAACAGTCCCTTGTTGCATTTTTCCCCTTGGTGGCAGAATTTGAATACATCCCTAAAAAGGGCAGTTCAGCACAATTTTCATACACCAACATCTTTTTCTCCAATGCAGTTGAAAAAAAGCAGTCATGGCATTTAAGCATTCATCTGACTATGAAGTGGAAACCCAAAGTGACTCACCCTTGGAAGAACAAGCACCGTGGAGGCCTCATAAAGGTGGCAGACATGTTAGAGAAGAACCAACCACCCTTACATAATTGCAGGCCTGCCCTCTTGCCATGTTTTGTTTTCAGCATCAGTCATGCTATGAGTTTTGTCAAAAGGTGGCTAGTGTTCAATTTCATCATGAGATGGCTCATACTTTTGTGTTGCACTTACATGGAGATCAAGCTACCTTAGCCGGTGTCACCTTCACGCTTAC
Source organism: Pinus tabuliformis (assembly GCA_031772625.1). Lineage (NCBI taxonomy): Eukaryota > Viridiplantae > Streptophyta > Pinopsida > Pinales > Pinaceae > Pinus > Pinus tabuliformis. The sequence continues at coordinate 1,063,833,832 of CM062819.1, read as the reverse complement.
ACCAGAAACTGTCTCATTAGCAACCAGCATACCGAACATTGGAGAACCATGGCACAAGAAGCAGAAGATTGACCGGCAGCATTATGAGCCATACATTAAAACTGATTTCTTGAGGTAGCTCAGCAGAGTGTTCCCATTTTGATATCTGAAAGATGAATATGCTCCACTAATGAAATTGATCATGAAATATTTCAGCTCTGAGGGACGGTTCTCTCGTCTCTATGCTTATCACATCAGGTTGCTCATGCATTTCCCCATGGTACGGATGATGAACATTCCGTACTTCTTTTGCTGGAACATAGAGAGGATGACCACACTTGTGCAGCATAAAACCCCTCAGCAGCAACTTAACAGTGTCTATCATCTTTCTCTTATTAAGATTTTGGTGGTTCATCAGCTTGAATTACAGGGCATCACCTGGGATGATTTCATCTCTCATGATTTCTTCAGAGCTTCATAGGGATGATCAGAGGTTAAGCATGAAGGTGTACCTTCTCATCAGTATGAGCACCATGAGACCGCTAGTGTGCCGGTATTCATCACATATCAGAGAGGCACCAGACATTTGTTTGCAGTGACAAAGCGAGTGTTATCTCCACCCGAGTTGGAAGGGGCCTCGTTTCCTCCATCAGTATCATAGGTACAGGAAAAAGGTAAGAGGCCAATGCAGGATGAGGGGCCTTTAGGTGAGCCTTCAAGTGAAAGAGAGACTAACTTCATTTTCATTCATGATGATGATATAGATACGGACCCACAAAGTGCCAAGCTTAGGGAGATCATCCAGGAGCAGCAAAAAGAGATCCAAGCCTTATCCCTTGACTTGGAGAGAGATAAGTGGACCATGAAGTACTTGGAGTAGAGTAACAAATAGCTTGAGGATCAGCAAGAAATCATGGAGCTACAAAACATTTGCGAGCATCGCCAAGCTGCACAAAGGAGAAGAATTGAGCTCACGTCATTGGAGCAAGAGATTAATGAGGATCGGGAGGCTAATCTTGAGAGAGTTAACATGCACTTAGAGAGGCTGTTGGACAAGGTTGACAAAGACCATGCATTGCTGAGACACATGGATTTCCACTACATGGCACGGAACAAGGTCTGAAAGGCACAAATCAGGCATTTAAAGGCAAAATTGAGAAAGGCAATGAGGAAGCAAAAGAGGAAAATGGAGCTTGATCTTCTTCAAATACTGTCTGAAGCCTCTTTAGCCCAGCATAACACTTAATGAATAAGCTCCAGCCTAAATTTCAAGAAATTTGGGGCATTTTTGACATTTTGGAAATTTTTTGCACAAAAAACAGGGTTTTTCTCCTTGTGCGCCACTCCACCTGGCGCGCACTTTTGATAGGAAGCTACAAATGGAAAAAAAATTATATTTTTGGAATTTTCATGAAAAATCATGACTGCTAGTCCATGGCCAAGAAGTTTGGGCAAGTTTTGAGTCCTCAGGAAGTAAAAAACACTCAAAAAATGACCTCTGTGCCCCTAATTTCACACACATGAAGCAGTCTTGGGAGATTGAAGTTTTGGATAGGAAAATGGACACCAAATTCAGAAATTCCACTTGGGTTAGGAAGTAGATAGGTAGGGACTCCAAAAATAACACTTGGGCTCAATTTGGACTTCAGGAAGTGCCTCAAACTCAGCCTCAAAGTGGTGCGACGCATAGAGAAATTGGCGCGGCGCACAGAGAAGTTTTGCTCAATTTTTCACCTTCAGCTCAGAAATTTGGCCGGATTGACTAGTTTTGCTTTGTGATGTAATTTTTTATATATCTTGATGTAATTGGATAAACATCATGTAATTTTGGCACTTATTTACTTGTTCTAGAGGATTCATTCACCAAAAGGTGAAATTTAATGAATGAATCAGTTTTCTACCTTATAGAGGCAAGTTGTTTTGATTGCCTAGATTTTAGTGCTTTGTTTAGAATTGGTTGAAACAGCTCCTAGAATGATGAGCTCAACTCCTAAAGCCAAGGGAATGGGTTGGGCTAGTCTATATCATGTAATTCCTAAGTCATTTTCAGGGTTGGACACTTGGGATTGCTTTGGCATATCATTGTACATTTTATCTCTGCATTTTTGGCTAAGGAAAGACCAGGGTTTTACAACACTGTTTGGGATCCATGTGGCTTTATGTTTTGATGGTGTGCTTCTCTGAGTAATTATAAGTTAATTAGTGTTATGTGTATCATTTTCCTCTCTTTTCTTCTGAATTTGAACAAATGAGTGATTAAGGTAGAATCCATTAACTGTTATGCTTTGCCTTTGAATTTTTTTAAATTTCCATGTTTCCATCTGTTTAAGGAGAATTCTTGAGACTCCCTTTCTCTCCTTAACTCCTCACCAGTCCGATCTATTCATTCACTCAATTTAAAAGCATCAAAATGATTTCCTTCCTTGCCCCAATCAAAACTCTACAAAAACTGTGCCTCATCCCTGAGCCCAATTTGCCTTTCCCTATTTCCAACACAAAACCCCCAAAAACTCACAACAAACCCTTGTACTTAATACCTAGCCTAAGATTAGCTTTTATTACAATCATCTAGAGCCCCATCGATTATCTTTTGCCGAGATCGACCCAGAGAGAGCCCTCTCCTATCCTCGTAGGGCTAGCTACGAGGTTGAGCGTGGTTTGATGTGGACCTAGAACCTTGTTTTTTCAGCCTGAGGCAAATCTAGGCTCTAACAGGACCATAGGGGATGAGCACACTAGAACTTATGGAATTAAAAATTTTGTTAGAATGATTTTTAAAAATGGGTACATATGCCCAAGTGTGCCACCTTGGGGTTGCCTAGTGCTCTTTGTGAAAAATGAAAATGGACATTAAGGTTGCATATTGACTTCAAGAAAGTAAACAAGGTAATAGTAAAGAAAGCGTATCCCTTTTAAAGGATGGATGACTTTTTTGATTAGCTAAAAGGAGCTAAAGAGTTCTCCAAGATTGATTTGAGGTTAGGATACCATCAAGTAAGAATAAAGGAGGAGGAAATTAGCAAGACAACATTTAGAACTTGATATGGACGTTATGAGTTTGTGGTGTTACCATTTGGGTTATCTAATGCACTGGGTGTTTTCATGTGCCTTATGAATGGAATTTTCTTAATTTGCATAGATACATTTTTCATTGTTTTTTTGGATGAAATCCAAGTGTATTCAAAATATAAGGAAGATCATAAGAAACATTTAAGGATGTTGTTGTAAGTACTCAAAGAAAATCAAATTTATGCTGAGTTTAGTAAGTTTTCATTTATCGAAGTCAAATTCATTATTTGGGACATATCATATTAGAGGAAGGGGTGGTGGTGGACCTAAATAAAATCAAAGCAATCAAAGAGTGGCTAGAAACCAAAAATGTGATAGAGGTTAAATCCTTCATGGGCTTAGTAAGCTGCTATAGGTGATTTATTGAGGAGTTCCCAAAAGTAGCACATCCTATAATTCTTTGAAAAAGAAGAGTGTTAAATTTGAGTGGTATCATTTATGAGCCTCAGTATTGCAACAAGAATGCTACAACTCCCAAGGCTACCGACTTTAATTATCAACTCGGGGTTTGTACAAACTTAAGAGGTATTGGAACTATATGTGCAGCATATAGTGTGTCCTTCCTTTGCTATCATGAGAGAAAATAAATGCTGCCTATTTGCAGGAATGAAAGACTAAATTTAAAAATGCTTGTAAAGTAACATGAAATCCTCTATCTACTTATTAACACACTTTGCATACAAAAGAACCATGTTTTAACCCTATTTGTCACATGTGATGTTTTAACTAATATAAGCATGAAATCAAATCTAGAGAGTACTAACTGTTGTGTGCATGTGTAAATATAAAAGAACTCATTTTTTTAATCTTTTTTCTTTATAAATGCAAATGCTAATATTTCCTTGATCTTTGGTAGGGGAGACAGGTGTGGAGGAAGAGGGTTAAAATGATTTTGATGGCTTGGGGGTCAAGTAGGGGCCTAATCCCAGCTTCAACGATTATTTTTCTCAATTTTGGCTCAAAATAGGATGCTATAGAATTTCCTACATGATGTGCTAGTTCTCCTACAGGATCCCCTGTTTTACTACAAGATGTTACATATTTACTATACGAAATTATAATTCATCGAATGACCAAGATAATCAAATCCAAATTGGATGAGATAAAAAAAATTATTGAATAGGATTTCTTAGGTCCCCATTCCAAGTGGAATCACTAAAAAAGACCTCTGTTAACCCATGCTAAAAAATAGCAGAAAATTACTAGTCGAAAATCTAGAAATTCGAGAACTAGTGAGCTAGTAAATATATAAAATGCCTAACCTAATCAAGTTCAAATGCAATGGGGTAAATTCTGTTATTTACTAGAATGTTTTTTTATATAATTCATGTGGAACCAACTCGATTGAAGCTCATTAGCATGCTATAAAAAATATCATAAATTTATTGTTCTTTGTCGCAAAGGAGTTCCAGAAATCAAGATTTGGGAATAAGAAAGCTAATCCAAGTAGCTCAATGGTTACTATGAACTTAAAAATATTTTCCAAGGACGAAGTGATGCTTCTGGTCATGTAAAAGAACTTACATAAACCATTTAGCCCAATCCTACAACAAGAAATCATTTATACTAAATGCAGAAATAGAAAGAAATAACACAAGAAATGCATGTGAATAAGAAGTGAAAAGAAGGAAAGAAACTTAGAGACCTATGGAGGAGAACAAGATAGAAGTTGAACATGACACCAATATTCATTATTTTCATCAATACAAATACATCCCTGCAAGAAAATACAATGGAGCTGCAGAAATATGAGTTCTCTCCACAAGAGCACTAATGAAAATCCATCCCTAGAGGAAAATTCGACTTGGTGCTTATACAAAATTATTAGGAATCATTCCCCATGAATGGAGGAAGCTTTCCCCACCAAAATCCCTTGATTAGTGGATTTGGTTCCCAATACTAGGAATCTGCATTAAATGACAGGGAACACATTCCTAGATTTTCTGAATCATTGGAGTTCCACAATTTGTGCCATATTCCACAATATCTTGTTGATTTATTATTTATTAATGATCCTCCTATAGTATGGAGCAAGTCCCTAAATTATCTCCTCCTCCAAATCTTCATAATCTGTCCAATATTCTCATAATATTCCACAAAAATAAATAATATTAGGCAAAAATATGCAATTATTCATAAACCTTCCTAATGAATATATTAAAGTTAAAAATACATTATCTAATGCAAAAAGAGAGGTTTAATGTGCTGAAGGATGGTCATAGGCCTTAATTTATGTTTAATTTAGAGGCATGGGCCTTAATTTATGTGTAATTTAGAGTCCCATCAATCATAAATATGAAAATTCCTTTCAACATTTAAAAATGTTATTAACAAGTGCACCAATACTACAAATAGTTGATCCGAATGAGTATTTTGTTGTGTGCACCTATGCATGTAAGCAGGCTCTTGTAGGAGTCATGGAAAATGAGCATCTAGTATGTTATGAATCAAAGAAGTTAAAGGAGCACGAAAGAAATTATTTGACTTATTATTTGGAATTGGCATCCATTATACACACCTTGGAAATGTGGAGCCATTATCTCATGGGGAAATATTTGAATTAGGAACATACAACAATGGTTTGAAGCACTTGTTTGGACAACCCACCTTAAATGCTAGAAAAATAAGATGGCTAGAATTCCTAGCTAATTATGTATTTTAAATACAACATATAAAAGGTAAAGAGAATAAGGTGGTTGATGCGCTAAGAAAAAGGGTCCATACATTACATACCACATCCATAATTATATGTGAATTTGATTTAAAGATTATAATTTTAGACACTAAAAATTCTGATGAGAAATACATAAAAGCAAAGCAAGAGCTACAACAAAATAATTTAAAACCAAAGTACAATATTTTTTAGCTAAACGAGGATGGAATATTTAGGTACAAAGGTAGAATTTATATGCCAAATTCTCAGGGGTTGAAAGGTATAGTGTTGAATGAAATGCACAAGGTATCTTATGTTGGACACCTAGGGTACCAAAATAAAATTTAGCCATCAATAAATGATATTTTTGGCCAGATATGGAAAAGGCGATAGTTGGTTATATAGCCAAGTGTTTAGAGTGCGAAAACGTTAAGGTTGAAAATTTCCATCTAGCTATATTGCTACAACCAACACCCATCCTTGAGTTGAAATGGGAAATTATCTCTATTAACTTTATTAGAAATATTATGAAGACTATGAGACAACATGATTCCATCATGGTGGCAATGAATAAGCTCACTAAAGTTACCCATGTTATTCTAATGAAATCAACACACAAGGTAGAAAAATGTTGGGTGTGGAGCCTGATTATCTTCTTTATTTAGATGTATCTCCACATTGGACCCGAGTTCGTAATGTGTCAGCAACACCACCCGTAAAATGTACACTGCAATGGGGGTCCGGTGGGTGGTTGTGATCTTTTGGAGCCCACCTGGCGGGGGATCGGGGGTAGCGCCCCCGAAGCTAAAAATAGATGTAACATTGCCTTGTAAAATGTTGTAATTTCGTAGTCAAACTAGGTCGTCCATTAGGCGGAGATCTGATGGTAGAAGTTATGTTTAATTTAGGGTTTTTGCCCTAGAAGGAACCCCCTTGCTATATATGAGGAAATTGTATTGCGTCTATGTAGATCTGTATTCTGTGTGAGAAAGGGAGAGGAGATTGTGTGAGAGTGAAGAGGGAATTACAATGGATCTACTATAGGTGGTATCTCTTCATTTTGCTGGATAATATAAAATGAAGGACTAGATGTTTCTACATGGACATAGCCCAAATTTTGTGAACCATGTATATCTGTGTCTCTCTTGTGTTATGTGTTTTCTATGTTTATATTTCTGCAATATATTTTATGTATTCCATTGCTCTGTAATATATAATTTTCTAACAAAAACATTGTTGAAATTTATGAGAAGGAAATTATCAAGCTACGTGGTGTTCTTAAGGAAATTATTTCAAATATTTAGCCAAAGTTTACATCAAACTTTTGTTACAAGTTTTTTTAATGTATTTGGAACTAGTTTTAATTTTAGTATGACATACCATTTAGGGTTAGATAGTCCAAAAGAATCAGTTAGGTGATCAAGGATATGATGAGAATGCATGTGATGTACAGATCATCAAAATGAAAAAAGTATTTTAATTTGGTGGAGTTTGCATATAATAATGGGTACTAAGCATATTTGAAGATGAGCTCATTTTGAGGCCTTATATGGCATACGATGCAACACATCTATGAGTTGGGACAACCTAGTGGATAGGGATATTGTTGGGCCTAGCCTACTCATGGAAATGGACAAACAATTAGTGTAAATCAAGTGTAATTTAAAAGCTACCCAGAATAGACATAGAATATATGCATATAATAATAGGCTAAATAAGGAATTAAAAATTGATGATGATGTCTTCTTGAGAGTGACAGAAAATAAGATTTTATTGAAACTAGGTGGTTATTCAAAGTTGGTAGTCGGATTATGTGGGCCATTTGAAATCTTGGAAAGGGTTGGCCTAATCTATATAGGATTTCATTACCAACATCCATGCATATTCATAATTTGTTTCATATTTAATTACTTAAAAAGTGTATTCTCGATGCTAATTATGTAATTGTTTGGAATATGATATAGATGGAGCCCAAGGGAGACTTTCAGGTCCAACTAGTGGAAATTTTGGTAGGAAGTTCAAGGTGCTCCAGAATTAAGCCATTACCTTAGTAAAGGTCCAAGGGTCACATTTTTGTCTTGAGGATGCCACATGTGAGAATGAAGATATTATGAGGGTAGATAACCCTCATCTTTTTAAATAGTTATGTTTCTATATATATGTGTATATGTAATGCACTAAGGACAATGCATAAATAATGGGGAAGGGAATGTAATACCCCTAACTTTACCCTTGAATTGTAAATTAATATGTACCTATGTTACTTGGGATGGTGAACCCATAAATTTTAATTAGGATTGTGATCCAAGGACTACTTGACGGTCGTTGTGCCCATGTGCATATGCATTTTAGACTAGTGTGCCTCTATTTATATGATTTGGGGCTAGAGGGTCTAGTTTTTTAAATATGAAATCACCTGCATATTAATAAAATACACTAGTAGTGCAAACCAAGTTACATAAAAGAGTATGGAAGGATAATATTCCACGAGTGCAAAAGGGGCTAAGAGATAAGTGATGAAGAGATAAACCTAGGTGGTTAATATATTATTAAAATAATCTTGTTAAAAAGTTCACATGTTTTAACTTAGGTCCATAAAGTGATTTTAAGGAGTGTGAAGTGTCAAAATAGGTACATACAAACAAACTTGAAGGTTGTTAGTGTCATTAGACACCAAAATTACATCATTTGACTATGAGGAGTTGACTGGATTCCTTGGAAGAGAAATAGGGATGACCTTGTGACAAATTGGATCCCAAGTAAAATCTAAGGGGGATTCAATGTAAAGGGAATAATTTCCCTCACGTGAGATCAGATAGGTGCCTAGAGACTATGGGGCAATCGGAACTCCTAAGAACCATAGGGCTTAGAACATCACTGGTCAACAGAATTAGACACCCTAGAAAGGTCATGGCACAAGTCAAGGTATTGTAGGTGTAGAGAAGAGGGTGCACTACCTAGGTTGTGGGGTTGGTGGGGAATGTGAGCATGATGTTTGGAGGCTGCTAAGTTTGGCGCCTTCACATAGTTATGTATGGTATTGGTATATACCTAGCTTTAGGTAAGCTACTTCCCTTTCGATTCAAAGCCCTAAATTGGGGGCTGAGATATTATGAGCAACGTGCTCTATGACTGGGTAGAATGTCATATGTTTGCAATTGATTGATGCTTACTTTGAAAAGATATAATGTTATTATTTTCATGTGTAGTGTGTGAATAGTAATTTAAATGGTTGAATTTAAGCTTCTGTGATCCATATCAAGTTTTTGAGAAGATTTTTCAGCGGAAATCACATTATAATACTTTTGTCGACGCGTTTCGAACCAACGAGTGTGGTTCATAGTTAGGACATGTTGAAGAATTAGATAATGGCTGTGTGTTCAATAGGGTGAGCAGATCTTCCAATGACTATGTTTGACTAGGAAACGACTATATTGGACTGGGCAATTTGACTGAGAAACGACTAAATTTGACTGGCCAACCTGATTGGACTGAGGGAAAGGGACAGGAAAAGTTATTTTTGTTATAATTATTACCAACATTTTGTTATATTTATTACCAAAATTTGAATAAAGGTAAAGTTTGAATTTAATAATCCAGAGTATGAATCAATTAGTTATTAATAGGTCTTTTCTCTAATTATAATTATATAAAAATTGGTTAGTTAATTGTTATGAAAGTTAGTTTTTGTTATATTTATTACCAAAAAATGTTAATGATTTAAGGTTATTAATTATTAATGTTTGGTATAGTGGTCTTGGTAGTTAATTCAAACAATTAACATTTTTTGGTAATAAATATAACAAAAACTAACTTTCATAAAAATTAACTAACCATTTTTTATATAATTATAATTAGAGAAAAGACCTTTTAATAACTAATTGATTCATACTCTGGATTATTAAATTCAAACTTTACCTTTATTCAAATTTTGGTAATAAATATAACAAAATGTTGGTAATAATTATAACAAAAACAACTTTTCCTGTCCCTTTCCCTCAGTCCAATCAGGTTGGCGAGTCAAATTTAGTTGTTTCTCAGTCAAATTGCCCAGTCCAATATAGTCGTTTCCTAGTCAAACATAGTCGTTTGAAGATCTTCTCTCCCTATTTAACATGCAACCATGATCTGATTCTTCAACTTGTCGTGACGATGAACCACACTTATCGGTTCGAAATGCGTCGACAAAAGTATTATAATTTGATTTCCGCCAAAAAATATTCTAAAAAATTTAAATGGTGTTATTATGCAATTATATTCTAGTAAATGAGTGTATTTCATGATATAATGCATTAAACATATTTAACCATTCCTATAGAAAACATATTAAAGTAAAAATTGCAAAAAGATAAGGTTACATGAATATTTATATGCCCTAGCAGGTGGTTGGGGCCATTGCATTGTACCACAAACATTTGGGTCACTTGCACCATGGATCTTTTCTATTATTCAAAGACATGGTGCAAGGATTACAAGATTTTAAGATAGGGTAGATTTATATGTGTAAGGAATGTGCACTTGGTAATCATTCTCAGACTGTGTTTCCATCCAACAAGTAAATATTGACAAAAATGTTTAAGTTAATATACTATGATGTTTGCAAGCCTTTGTCTTCCTCTTCATTGAAAGGTAATTTGTACTATGTTTATTTTATTGATGATTCATCTTGGAAATTATGGATATATTTTATGAAAAAAAAAAAAGTATTCATTAATTTAGTTACTTGAAATCCTGAGTTGAAAATCAAATAGGGGAGAGGATTTTGGTGCTCCAATCCAAATATGGAGAGAGCACATCTCCAATTAATTCAATGTTTTGTTTTTTGCAAGGGAGGAGGGATTAATAGGGGTCTTAAAGTGTCATAAAACCCACAACATAATGGGGTTGTTGAACATAAGGAAAACCCATCATTGAAGAAAATTCTTGTTGGCCTTCAAAATGACATCATTAGCTATCCCTTTCCCTCACTATTTCCTTACCTTTTGCACCTATTTTTCTCCAAACCCTTATGATTTTCATCCTAAATATAACTAGAAAGTGTGATGAGGTGATGATTACTTATATATTTAAAATCATAAGTTTTTATTGGATTTAAGTGGGTTTTTGAGGCTATATTACTAACGGTGGATTTTTAGTTTACTTCTAGTTCTTATAGATTAATTCTAGTACTAAGGGTTTACGCAATCATCATTCAACATATGTGTGGCTACTTAAATGGGAATCCAACACGTGGGTTTCAACGACACCACTATGGACATGGTGTACTTCCCTTGGTGTGTGCCTTGACTCTTTAAAGTTAAGTGTGGTTAGTTTCCTTGTGCACAAACTGATGGCAAGGATCATTTATTCTACATACCAAACCCCTATTCTAGCTATGGAACAAGGCATGTAGTGAGATATCACTAATCTCTACATACACATGTTTGTAATGGAAAAGGAATCAAAGAAAAAGGATATTGTATCTCGATATTTTGATTATTTTGAGTGGCTCCATTTCCTAAAACAAGGGAGACACTCTCATTCATGTAACTAGCCTCTTAAAGGAAATATTTCATTGTATAATGTTTATAAATGGGACTAGACAAAAATCTAATAAGATAGATGACAATAAGATAATGTTCAGACTCTAGTTGCAAACTCTTTAAGGTTGTATATTTTTTCCCCGTGCACTAGCAGGCTTGTTGTAACAAGTTATTATTAATACAATTCAATTTGGTTCATGACTTCATTGTGATCTCTCTTCTATGACTATAAGTTAATAGATGTACTATTGGTGATAAAGATCCCTCACTCAGCTATATAACTATTATGTATATTTTATCATTATAATTTATGCTTGTGGTTTCATTACAGTATTGTTTTAGCGCATACAACCACCCTCCAAAATTTCTCCTTAGCTTCGTTTTGGAGCCTCTCTACCAACCATCCTTAGTAACATTTATTGTGTTAGGGCCTTGATCTATCTCAGGCTGAAGGAAGGCGGGTTTAGGGTAAAATCAAACCACACTTAACCTGGTAGCTAGCCCTACCAGGTTAGGAGAGGGATCTCTCCTTGTCAATCTAAATTAGAATATGGCAACTAGGGCTTGAGATGACTGAAATGAATGCTTATTTTAGGCTAGGTATATTAGGTCAATGGATTTTGTTTGATCAATTGGAGAAGGCAACTTGGGTCCGGGAAATCAACTCAGGAATACAGTCATGTCTTGTGGGGCGGGGTAGACAAGGGCTCATGTACTAGCAAAGGATTGATATGGTGGAGAAAGGCAGCTGAGGAGTTGAGGAGGGCATAAGAAACTATGAATCCTCCTGAAACAGTGAAAATTTTGAAAACTAGATGCAATCCCAAGACAAAGCACTGTAAATCTAGTGTATTTTGTCTATTCACCTTGATTCATTTAGTTTAGAAGAAAGAGAAAAATTTGGATACATATAAAACATCAGAGAAAACTCATTACAAAGAAGAAACAATACATAAACTCACTTTCATAAGAATCCCACAAAAATAGTTGTGAAACCTGGTTTTATTCCTTGCCAACTGTTGATACAAAATGTTTAGTGAATCCAACACTTCTGCCAAAGTCCAACCTTTAAAAATGAATCAAAAGGTACATGATATAGGAAAGGAAACTACTTAAGCTAGCTATTAGGGTCGAATCCATGAGAAAAGGGGTGGTTTCAACCATATCTAAACTAGGAACAGAAATATAGGCAGTGGAACAGCCTCTAAAACCATGGAAACTAATTCATTTAGTTCAAAACCACCTTTGAATTGATGTATCTACCCTATTAAGTGTTTTACATCCATAATTACATCAAATTACATCATTCACCATGATAATTTTACCAAGAAAGTAAGAAAATTCAACTATAGAGAAAACTAGGTGAAATCTAGAAAAACAGCCAAAAGTGGCAAAATTCCTCCTATGCACAGCACGTTTTCAAGGCTGCTTTTATAAGGCTTCCCGAAGTCCAAATCAAGTGTAGGATATCTCATTGGAAATCTTGGTGAGTCTACTTTCTAGAACAACTTGAACTTCTGGGTTTGGAGTCCATTTGCCCCTCCAAAAATGGAATCTCCCAAGACTACTTCCTTTGTGGCAAAAAAGTGGTAGAGAGGGCACTTTTTGGGTGTTTTTTGCCCTTTTGGAGACCTAGAACTTGTCCAAATTTCTCAGCCATCTTTGAGCATGCATATATCTTCATGCTGATTCCAAAAATATAAGTGCAACGCCCCCTACTGAAAAAACCTATTTTTTGCATTAAAAATTCCAAAATTGACAAAAAATGCTCCAAATTTCTTGAAATTTGGCATGAGTGATCCTTGTTAGGTGCTTTGCTGGGCCAATGATGCTTCAGCCAAGATCTTGAGCTTATCTTGCTCTTTTTTGTTCCTCAAAGCTCTTTTTAGCTTAGCCTTTAACCTCTTCACCCTTGTTTTGCAAATTTTGTTCGAGATAGGTAGTGATAGGCCATATGGCGCAACATTTTCTTCTCTTTGTTGGCTTTCTCAAGCATCTTTTCCAGGTGAATGTTTGCTCTCTCCAACCATGATTCCCGGTCATCCTCAATTTCTTGCTCAAGGGAGGTCATCTTGATCTTTCTCTTCTTTTCCATTTGTCTATTCTCCCTTATCATTTGCAGCTCCATAATAGTTTGTTTGTCTTCCAGTTGCTTGTTTTCCTGCTCAAGATAGTTGATGATCCATTTTTCCCTCTCAAGGTCAAGTGATAAGTCTTGGATTTTAGCATCCTTCTCTTTGATAATCATATCCTTGAGTCTTAAGCTTTGAGAGCCCAAATTAGTGTCATCCTCCTCAATCAACACAAAATCCCTATCTTGCCCTTCAGTAGGGCCCTCTTCATGCATCTGTTGCTTTCCTTTGTCTCTTCCCTGTACCTGTTTAGCTGGACAAGAAGGCAAAGCCCCTTTCACCCCCAGTGAATATAGCATTTGCATGTGGTCTGGTGAAGAAAACGAGACCCCTTCCACCTCTGGTGGAGATAGTACTCACCTGGTAGCAACAGAAAGCCTCATGGTGCCTCTCTGATAGGTGACAAACACTAGAACACCTGTAATTTTAGTATCATGAACATCTGGCTATCTTGAAGGCCCTCCTTCCTCTTGAGGAACCGATGGAATCACCTGAGGGCCTTTGAAAATATCATGTGCAATGAAGGTATCCCATGGTATGTTCAGCAATCTTAGCTAATGCAAGAAAACAATTTTAATCAGTGAGAAGTGGTAAATATTGTTGAACTATTGAGGAAAAGGTTTCCTTTGCACAAAGAGAGCCATCTTCTCAATATTCCTACATATAAAGTATGGGAGGTTCATCATCCTCACTCTTGTGAAATACATCAACAATCTGACATGATATGTATATAGGCGGGAAAACCTCCCTTCATAGGTGAAATACTTGATGATGAGTTTCATGAGAGGAGCATAAATGTTCTGCAAGTATTTGAAAGAAAAAGCCCTGCTAATCTGCCTGTGATATCTCGCCTTAACGTAAGGCTCATAATGTTCTCCACCCACATGCTGCCCCTTATTCCACTATTCACCTACATTAGGGATGCCTGTTGCTGCTGCAATGGTTTCAGGTGTCAAGGTGAAAGAGACACTGGCAAGGTTCACCTGGCCATTGTGAATATGAAGAAAAAACAACCTAGCAAGCTCATGATGATATTTCACCCTCTCTACCATTTCACAAAACTGATAACAAGGTTGGCGTTTAAAGCAAGTTACAGCAAGAGGGCAAGAAAGTAATTATGTGAGAGTGGTGGGCTCCTCCCGGATGATTTTTCCCCCTTTATGTGGCTTTCTTGGTGCATGAGCTCCTCTGGAAGAATCACTGAGAGTTTCCTCTTCCCTCTCATAGTCGGAATTTGTCTCCATGCTTATGAATTTGAAGTGAAAGCTGATGAGTATGAAGAGATTTTAAAATATGAGGGTGAATAATGTGTATAGGAAGTGAATGCTAGGAGGAAGGGTTTCTTTTGGGGAATGAGGGAAATGACTGGTATTATGAATGTGGAATGAAGGGTTTGGTAATGAAGTGAATGTAGTGAAGGAATAGGATATGGGAATTAGGGTTTGGGAATAGGGTGTAGGTTAGGGTTTGGTAAATGGGAGTGGGGTTTGGGGAGTGAGTGTTGATGATTTTGTGAGAGGGGATAGGATTTCAGGGAAAATAGTTTAAGGGAATAGAAACAACAGCAAGCAAGTACCCTTGCAAAGCTATGAGACAGTTGAGAGAATGGCTAGGGTTTATGTTAGCAATTTAGCTAGGGTTTTACTTAAAGGAAACCACAAACATCCAAGATACTAAACACAACTTCCCTGAGCAAGGAGGAATGCTTTACTTACTTGGAACAAGCTTTGATTTGATTTTTAGGAAGTTGAGATGAGTTTTGAAGCGTTCCTAGCTTTTGGAACAGATGCATAGCGCTAAGGAACAGGTGCACAGCGCCAAGGAATAGGTGTGTAGCGCTTGGTAGGTGCACATCGCCAGACGAAATTTGTATGGGAAACCTGCAACAGGTGCATAGTGCCAAGGCCCAGGTGCACAGCGTGTTTGGTCAATTTAGTGTTGTCTAAATTGCTATCATTAATTGTCAACCCGGGGCTCGTAAGCTGATGAAGTGAAGTGTACAGTATGTACTTAAGCAACCTTTCCTAGTTCTTTTTGTCGTTTCTAGATGATGTTTGTGGTTGATTTAACTTCTTAAGATGGAGTGATGGATTTATAAACAAATGAGTGCGTGTGTGTGCATATGGTGGTTTCCAAATGCTTCTAGAACTTTTTAAAGAGAAAGCTTGAAAAGTGACTTGCAATGGAATTGAAACTTCAAATGAAAGCAAAGCATTAAATAAAATGACTAATGGCACTAGTCCACTATCTATGCTGCTGATAAGAACAAAAAGAGCATCTATGTTAACTCAATGGAAAGTGAAAAACACTACTTTAACTGCAAAACTTAAATGACAAATCATAACACTTCATTCTTTCTTAACACTCTGCCTCTAGCTGAAATTGTTCATGTGAAAAATAGTTAAGAAGGAATCAGTAATATGAGTCCAAAAGCTAATCAAACCAAGCTGCCACTCAATGATATTTTGGTCTAATAAAGGTTAGTCAATTATGATGAGAAGACCATCAAAAGATTAGTAAGCAACTTGTCAAAAACTTGATAAAGTAAACTAGCAATGAAACTAAGTAAGCAAGGTAAAAATCAGCAGCTAAGACAAGACAACTTCAAATACCATCAGTGATAAAAAGAAATAAAAACGCACTATCCCGGGCTCCTAACACACCTGCATAAACAAACTGATCAGTTCTGAAAAGTGCTGGAAATGTAAAGGCATGAAATCAAACTGTACATTATTATACATGTTCAAAGAAATGAAAAACTGCAGAAATCAAACTATACATTATTGTACATGTGAAAATGAAAACAAAGAAAGGTAGGAAAATAAAGTTAAATGCTACTGTACATAGGTTGTGGTAGATGGGGGCCCTCCATCCACTCAACCAGCTAAAGATCAGTTATGCAGAGATGAACAGGAACAGTCTTCTTATATTAAATCAGCATGTCAAAATACAGTCAAAAAGTGTTGTAAAAACAGTCTTTGAAACAGAGTTTGATAACCAAAACAATTACAACAATTACAATATCAAAAAGCTAATCTCTAAGCGTTGGTAAACGCTTTATTTATAGGCACAGGGACAAACTGTCCTCTGCGTAAACTAAGCAACTACAGTCTTAATTAATTAACTATGCAGCAACACGCAGGCAACTCCGTGCACGTTTGGAGGAAACGGTCATCATGGGGAGTAAATCTATGGTTAGATCCTGTCCCTTGCTATCTTCGTGGCGTGGAGGAAGTGCCAGCTGTGGTTCCGTGTCTCAGTTGCTCACGCAGAGCCGTGCCACCGTCTGGAACTTAACTGTTTGACCGTGGGTACACCTGCGTTGATCTGGGGCATACGTGACTGATTTGGCCCAACCAATAGCATACGAACCATGTATACATCCATACCAACATGCCCATGTGGCCCGTTCCTTGAGAAGACACGTGGAGTATAGAAAACAACAAAAAGGTTGCGGAATCTCTGAACAGCTGCGGAATTGTTGAGTAGCTGTGGAATTGCAGAACAGCTGCGGAATTGCTGAACATGTACCAAAATTCTAAACAAACAGTCAATCATTAGCACAGTCAACAAATCATGTTAAAAAGACGTATAATGCAATGAATTGAACAATTTGATGGAGGAAATGATGTCAGAAGAGAGAAGTGAATAGGGAAAATTTGTTGGGAGGACAGGTAAATGAGTGCAAGGTTGAGGCTCAACATACCCCCACTGCGAGGGTGTTGCATGTCCTCATGCAACCAAAACTTTGTCATAATCTTTCAGTTCACATGTTCAGATGCCTCTGCCAAGACATCCAACCTTCTCCTTTTCCTTCCTGTTGCCAAATTTGTTCTTGGTTTCCTAACCAAGCACCTGAATTTCAAGTTGACCAAAGCCCTGCTTAATTTCTTGCATTTCCTCTTCAATTTCCTGTTCTTTCTTTGCCAAAGACCCAAATGAAGCATTGTGTTATCGTGGACCATTTTGTCCACTTTTCCCTGTTCTTTCAATGCTTCATTTTCCTGTTTGATATGGCGATTCAGTACCTCTAGCTCAAATACTTCTTGCTTCAGAGATTGAACCTGCTGTTCAAGGGGCAAGACAGTACTAGGACCAGCAACAGATTGCTCTAATGTTTCCAAATAATCATATGCCTCCTGCTGGACAGGGTCAATGTCAGGTGTTTGTCTTGGCTTAAATTCAAATCCTTGAAAACTGCTTTCTCTCTCTTGCTGGAAAGGACTTTCCTCTCTTGGAGGACTTAGCTCAATATCTAGCTGCATTGGAGTCTTCTCAGGTGTGCCCAAATCAATGAAATGGGACTGTTTCTCTTTAGTCACACTCTTCTTCCCTATAAGTCTACTGCTTCTTCTTACTTGCAGGCTAGTACTCTTTGGCTTTTGCTGTTTTTGCTTTTGTTTCTTTTTGAAGATGGCAGTTTCATGAAGCTGAGCAAGCCTATGAGCTAATGTTTGGGTATCTTCTTCACTTGAGGTTTCAAGTGAAGGGTATGACTCTTGCAAAATGGTTTTCCCTTTATCCCCCTTTTGTCTTTTTGTTCTGCTTCCCTTTTTCTTTTCCTTTTGAATAGTTTCTTGAACAGTTTCTTGGGAAATTTCTTGAAGAGTTTTTGCAACAATTTCTTGGGCAGTTTCTTCAACTTCTACAGCAGTGTCTTGGGCAGCAGTCTCTTCTTGGGTAACCATTTCTTTCCCTTTTCTTCTACTTCTTTTTGGTACCCTAGGAGAGCTACTAGAGGCTTCAGCTGCCTCTTGAAAATGGTTTCTAACAAGGAATTTCTCCCATGTATCCTTTCTAATTTTTAACTGCTCCTCAATCAAGATTTTAATGAGTCCATGGTGATATAAGTGGGGCTCAATGTTTCCCACGTGTTTCTGAACAGTGGCACTCATTTTTCTTAAACTAGCTAGCAAAAAATAAGGAAGATTGATGGTATGTTCACCCATAAAATGCATCATTATCTTTGTATGATAAACATACATTATACCAAATCTGCCTTCACATGTTAAAAATTTCTGAACTAGCAAAAGTAAGGCAGTCCATTCCTTTTTAATGACACTTACACATATTCCTTTGGTGAAGATAGTGGTATCCATACCTGGATTTTTCAACATGTTCTTCCACTCTTGGCCTTCAACAGTTCGATTTTTGAACCAACGTTCCCCAGTACGAGGCAAAGCAGTTGCTTGAGCCAAGCTGCTCTCTGTGACAGTGAATTGTAGGTCTCCAATCTCCACAGTATCTGTTTTTCCATCAAACGACCGAGCAAAGGCCTTGGTAACTTCCTTGTGATATCCTTTGAACTTCTGAATAAATTTTAACCACTTGGCCTTCTGCAGGGCATTCTTCATTTGTGGGTAACCGTCTAGAAACTTAGAACCTTCCGGCTCTGCTCTTAATAACTTGCCCATTTCGGTTACCAGCTCTCTTGCTGCTCTGACAGCGCTGTTTGAATACTGGAGAGAGAGCTATACGGGAAAACAGTGCTCAGCAATGGGTATTACGGCTACAACAGAATGCTCAGCAGTGGGTATTACGGCTACAACAGAATGGTCGTGATGCAATTACGAAACTGGTGGTCAGGGTTTTGAGTGGAGAGGTGAGGAAAATAGAACAGAGTATGTTTACAGTGAAACAGAGTAGTGAATGAAACCGAGAGTGAAAAACAATGGAATCGAGGGAGTGACAGCAATAGAAATGGGGTTATGCATGCGTAGAAGGGTGTTAAAGGATGAAACGGCCGAATCCCATGGACGTCGGGTGGCTGTGTACACCTAGCTGCGGAATGATCAATTGGAGAGCTGTGGTACAACAGTACACGTCACTCTAGTACGAAGAATTAATGAGAGAGAGCAGGCCGTATTAAGTTCAAATCAACAGCAATTAGGGAACCTTTAGGAAGGTGGTGAGGTGGATTACGCAGCATAATGGATGAGGAGTGGACGGGGGTCTTGTCAATCATTACATTACGTGCCTCATACCATAATCCGAAAACCATACATAAATGATATAACTGTTAGTTAGAAATTTAGAACATACCTTCGTGTATTTGCATTTTGATCCCTTTGCTAATTATGATGCTAACCTTTGATTTATTGCTGCCTTTGTATATGCCATGTGTCCTTGCTCTTTAATGATGCTGGTGCTTTTGACTGCAGATTTTTTCTTTTTGAAACAGAGTTTGTTTTTGTTGCAGGAACAGAGTGTATTAGCTGCGGAATCTTGATATCAGCTGCGGAATTGGCTCCTAGCTGTGGAAATTGCAGCAACACTTTTCTGCCTGCACAAAGAGGATTAAAACAACTTGACTAAATGGAATAGTCCTGAGAGGGACTTTATTTGGTGAAAATGAGATGGAATGAATGGACTGGAAGAAAATGAAGTGGAATGAAAATGATGAGATGGATGAGATGGACAGAGAAAGAGAGAGATTTTTTTTTTGGAAAATATAAAGTGTCAGGTGACCCTGATTTTCACTTCATATTTTCTGCATAAGACCGCCAATCCAAGATTGGTTTTCAGGCTTATACAAGAGATTTTTTCTTTTTTTCTTTTTTTTTTCGACTGAAAGGAACAAAAACTAGGCTGATGGAGGAGAAGAATTCTTCTCCACCAGCCTCATTGCAAAATCTTCTTGGAACATTTTAACAAATTCCTCCCTTGAGAGTGGCTTGTGGTAGACTTTCAATCGATGGCCATTCACAATGAGAGGAGTCTGAAGTTCATCAATGGTCTTCACTCGAACTGCTCCATTGTTAAAGACTTCATCAATCTCATATGGCCCAAGCCAATGAGTTTGAAATTTTCCTTTGAAGTCCTTAAACTTGGAATCAAACAATAGTGCCCAATCTCCCTTCTGAAACTTTCTTTCTTTGATGTGTCGATCATGCCATTTAGTTCTTTGGTGCTGAACTAGATCGGTCCTTAGAATTGCATCTTGTCTTATTTCATCTAGCTCATTTAGCTGGTCCATTCTGTGTTTTTGGGCTTCTGATAGGCTCATCCCCAATTGAACTGCCATCTTGAAGGTCTTGATTTGGAACTCAATGGGGAGCAGGACTTCTTTCCCATAAACAAGTTCATAGGGAGAATGTCCTGTTGTGTTCCTCCATGTAGTTCTATAGGCCCATAAGGCTTCAGGAAGCCTTTCTGCCCAATCTCTTCTATGAAGATGAACAGTCTTGGTGATGATGCTTCCAAGAACTTTATTTGTAGATTCCACTTGACCATTTGCTTGTGGATGATATGGAGTAGATGTTCTGTGCTTGATTTTGTACTCCTCCATTAGCTTCTCCATCAATTTAGATGTAAATTGACTTCCCTGATCTGTCACAATTTCTCTTGGGACACCAAAACGAGTAAAAATATCCTCAAAAAGAAATTGAACAACTGAATTTTTAGTGGCAGAAGGCAATGCCTTGGCTTCTACCCACTTAGTAACATAATTAGTGCAAACCAATATATACTTCTTTTGCTTAGATGGTGGATTAATAGGTCCAACGAAATCTAGAGCCCATTTCTCAAAGGGTTCGATGCATACCTGTGGCTGTAGTGGCATTTCATTTGAAGGAGTTGGTCTCCCAACTCTTTGGCAGCTGTCACACCTTCTAACATATTGCTTTGCATCTTTAAAGAGATAAGGCAAATAATATCCTAAAGAAAGGATTTTATAAGCCGTCCTCTTGTCAGCAAAGTGTCCGCCGCACGGTTCATCATGGCATGCCTTAAGGATGTCAGGCATTTCATCTTCCCGAACACATCTTCTAATCATACAATCTGGCCCTGTTTTGAACAATTCATTAGAAATCCAAGAATAATGTGAACTCTCCTGAATGATTTTCTTTTTCTCATTAGGAAATAAGTGTAGAGGTAGCTTCCCTGTAACTAGATAATTAGCAATATCTGCATACCAAGGAGTCTTGGTAGTTACTGCAAACAAGTATTCGTCTGGAAACTTATCCTCTACAGGAGAATCTTCGTTAGTGTTTTGGATTCTAGACAAGAAATCAGCTACTGTGTTTTGTTTCCCTAGTCTATCTAACACAGTAATGTTGAATTCTTGTAAAAGTAAAAGCCATCTTGTAACTCTGCCATTAGTAACAGGTTTGTTCATGAGATATCTAATTGCAGAGTGATCAGTATGGACAAAAGTTTCATAGTCGGTTATATAATGCCTAAACTTGTTGATTGCATGAACAACGGCTAAGAATTCTTTTTCAGTCACAGTGTAATTTAACTCAGTGGGAGTCAGATTTTTACTAGTGTAATAAATGGCATAAGGGACCAAATATTTTTGTCCCAAGACAGCTCCTAGAGCTGTATCTGAAGCATCAGTAGAAATGTGGAAAGGGAGTTTCCAATTTGGCCCTCTCAAAATGGGTGCTTCAGATATTCTAGTCTTTAAAGTTTCAAACGCAGACTGACATTCAGGATCCCATTTGAACTCACAGTCTTTGGTAAGTAATTTGAAAAGAGGAGATGCTATCTTGGTGAAGTTTTCAATAAATCTTCTATAATACCCAGTAAACCCAGGAAAACTTCTAACATCTTTCTGGCAATTTGGAACAGGTAACTTGGAGATAACTTCAACTTTGGATCTATCAACTTTAATTCCATCTCCTGAAATATGATGTCCTAAAACAATTCCTTCAATAAACATCATAAAACATTTTTCATGACTTAATGAAAGATTTGTTTCTTTACATCTAATTAGGACTTTTTCCAAATTTTCTAATGCTTCTTCAAATGTGTTACCATAAATTGTGAAATCATCCATGTAGACCTCTACACAATCATGAATTAGATCTGAAAAGATTCCTAGTACAGCCCTTTGAAATGTAGCGGGTGCATTGCATAATCCAAAAGGAAGTACTCGGTAAGCAAAAGTTCCCCAGGGACAAGTAAATGTGGTTTTGTCTTGATCTTCAGGTGCTACCTGAATTTGATTGTAACCACTAAAACCATCCAAAAATGAGAAAAACTTTTTACCTGCTAAAGTATCTAATACTTGATCAATAAATGGCAAAGGAAAGTGATCCTTCAAGGTTGCTTTGTTCAATTCTCTGTAATCAATGCAAACCCTCCATTTACCATTCTTTTTAGGTACTATAACCAAGGGAGAAACCCATTGGCTATCTGAAATAGGGTAAATGAAGTTTACATTGAGTAACTTCTGGAGCTCTTCTTTCACTATCTCCCTAAGATTTGGATTCATCCTTCTTTGAGGTTGTCTGATTGGTCTACTGTTTTCCTCAATGTAGATGTGATTAATGCAAGTCTTAGGGTCAATACCTTTCATGTCGGTATACTCCCATGCAAAAGCAGTAGAATGTCTTTGCAAGACTTTGGTTAGCTCTTCCTGTTGGGATTTTTCCAAGTTTTTGTTGATGTTTAATGTTTTTCCTGGAAAGATCTCAATGGCAGAACTACCAAATTCTTCCATAGAGAAAAGAGACATTTGTCTATATGATAGACACTCTATGTCAGAATCCAACTAAAATTGTGTAGAGTCATATTCTGAAGACGGTTCAAAATTTTCTAATGTGTTCAGAATTTGACTATCTTCACTAATCTCAGAAATGGTAAAGACAGGTTGTATAGTCTCTTCATCATCAATCCACTCATTATCTCCTATTTCTGTAATTGCTTTCGCTGGAGGATACAGATTGAACTTCTTTGTTGAATTACCATCAGAAATATACATATCCCCAGACCTACAACTTATGAAAGCATCAGCTGTGGCTAGCCAAGGTCTTCCTAAAATAAGAGGATGTCCTCCTAGATTGTTCTTGGGAGTTAAAATAATAAAATCAACTGGATATTCCCAAGAGTCTAGGGAGACTGGAATGTCTTCCAATACACCATCAGGTTTAATGATTGATCTATCTGCAAGTTGCAGTAAAGTAGGTGTAAAGAGAAGGTTAGGAAGTTTTAACTGGTCCATGGTCTGTCTACTCATAATGTTGATAGCAGCCCCTAAATCAATCAAAGTATTTGGTATTTCTACCCCATTGATATGTGTTTTGACAATTGGACTACCGGGATCTACATATTTCTGCATGGTAATCTTTCCCATCATAATGTTTGCAATTTTTCCTACCAGGTGGATCCTTCTGGTATTTCTTGGTTTCCTTCCTCGT
Organism: Pinus tabuliformis; assembly: GCA_031772625.1. Classification (NCBI taxonomy): domain Eukaryota; kingdom Viridiplantae; phylum Streptophyta; class Pinopsida; order Pinales; family Pinaceae; genus Pinus; species Pinus tabuliformis. The sequence continues at coordinate 1,063,810,335 of CM062819.1, read as the reverse complement.
CTTTTAAGGCTCAACTCCTTTATTGTTTTTGCTAGAATTGGAATCTCTTTAATGGCTTGTAACAAGGGAATCTTGATACAGACATTCTTCAATTCATCTAGAAAATTATAGTCAGGCAACCAAATTTGCTTTTCCACTCCTTTGTCGATTTGTAACCTTTCAGGAAAAGGAGGTGTGGATGAAGATGTAGGTTGCTCAACTATGGGAGTTGTGGGGGTCATTTCTTTTTCTTTTTCTTTTTCTTTTTGAGTGTTTGGGTTTTGAAGGGATGCTTCAGAACCCTTATTAGCTCTAAGAGATTCTTCCTCAGAAATGCTTGGTTGTTGAACATTTATAGAAGGTTGATCTAGGATTCTACCTGATCTGAGTTGTACTTCATTGAGAGGAACAATCATATAGGTAGGGAATGGTTGACCTTCCATCATGTAAGCATTTTGAGGGTTCCTATTATTGGGGTTTGGCAATGGCTGAGAAGGAAGTTGATTTGACTTCTGTTGGGATTGGAGCAAGAGTTGAGAATTTTGATTTTGTGGAGAAGGTTGTTGTTGTTGAGGGAATGGTAATGATAGTTGTTGACTTTGATTCGGAAGTTGTGGAGCTTGCTGGTTCTGAAAAGATGGAGGATATTCATAGAATTGAGCAAATCTCCCATAAGGATTTTGCATGCTTTGCATCCATGATTGAAAAGGATTTTGAGGTTGAGGCCAAGGTTGTTGCCAAGGATTCCAATTTGGTTGGGGTTGAAAATTCATAGAGTTGTTAAACCCTTGATTTTGTTGCCCCTGCCAAGGTCTCCTTGCAACAAAACAGAGAGATTCAAGTGTATTTGGATATCCTTGAAAGACTGCTTTGAGCCCAGGGATTGAAGGACAATCCTTGGTCTCATGGTTTTCTGAGCAAATTACACATGTTTCCACAACTTGTGCTTCCAAGGGACATTCCCTTAAAGCATGTTTCTTCCTACATTTCGGGCAAAAGATGGCCAAGGCCTCGGCTTCTGCTTTCTGTTTATTGTGGATCTTAAGGGTGTCTAATTGTTCACTAAGACTCCCTAAGATGTCAGTTTTAAATTCATCAAGCATATTGCCGATCTCAGCCCTACTTACTGATCCAGTTGCAGATTTATTTGCCCTGAGGAGAGAAGGATCTCTAGGCCCTTTTTGAGTTTTTGATTTGCCCCTTGAGAGATGGACACATAATTCTGCTATATCAGAAAGTGGAAGCTGAGATATATCTCCCTTCCCCATCATATTCAAAAGATCTATCCATTCATCTCTAATGGCTTTTAGTAATAGGGCTTTCAAGGTCTCTTCATCCAAGTTACTCATTTTTGCTCTTTTCAAATTATATTGAAATCTTTCAATCAATTCCTCCAAGTTCTCATCTTCTCCTTGTACCATTTTAAATACCTCATCCTTGTGATTGGTGGGCATACAATAGTCCAGGTACCTATCCAAAAATGTCTGTTTCATATCATTCCAAGACCTAATGGATTGAGTGACTAACCCCATGAACCATTTCAAAGCTTGTCCTTTCAATGTGGAAGGGAACAATTTGAGTTTTTGAGTGTCATCCAAATAGTCATAAGTTCTACATACGACTTCAAACTCAAATAAAAATGTTTCAGGGTCCTCATTCCTTGATCCATGAAAGTTCGGGAGGACAGATGGTGAGATGTTCTTCATGGTGGCTCGGGAATCCTCATCGACTATAGGGAACCCGAATGAGTTATCCCCATCCCTATTTCCTCCAATATTACCTCTACCTCCTCCATTGTTTCCTCCTCCTCCTCTACCTCTACCTCTACCAAATCCAGGTGCTCCTTCCTCTGCCATGGTAGTTTCCCCAGAGACTTCAGAGTCTTCTGGTTCTTCTACTAAGGGTGTATGAGAAGGATTCCCTCCTTCTTCTTCAGGTGTTTCTACTTCTTCAATTATAATTTGCCTCTCTGGAGAAAGAAGGAAAGGATCTCTTTCTAATTCAGACTCGATGGAAGGTATGGGAGAGTCGACTCCTGCTTCTTGAATTCCGGGAACCCTAGGGCTAGGAGTGTCAGTTGGAGATAAGGGAGGTGTCTCTTGTCTATCCCTTGAAGTAGATGGACTTGTAAAAATCGAACTCTTGGCTCTAGCTAAAAACCTTCCCCTAGAATCTCTAGCTCTATGCATGTCATTTTTTATTTTTTCTTCAAGTCAGGCTAATAATTCTTTTTCTGATCTTCCAGGTCACTCTAGGTGCAAGAAGAGAGCGTATTTAAGAAACTATTAAACCAATAACTTTCTCTTTTCTGATCCTCCAGATCACTCTAGGTGCAAGAGGAGAGCATACTTTGAGAGGTTATCAATTTCCCTTTCTTGAAATTTTCTTAATTTTTTTTTAGAATTGGCTACCTAATTTCACTTCCCCGGCAACGGCGCCAAAATGTTTAGTCAATTTAGTGTTGTCTAAATTTCTATCATTAATTGTCAACCCGGGGCTCGTAAGCTAATGAAGTGAAGTGTACAGTATGTACTTAAGCAACCTTTCCTAGTTCTTTTTGTCGTTTCTAGATGATGTTTGTGGTTGATTTAACTTCTTAAGATGGAGTGATGGATTTATAAACAAATGAGTGCGTGTGTGTGCATATGGTGGTTTCTAAATGCTTCTAGAACTTTTTAAAGAGAAAGCTTGAAAAGTGACTTGCAATGGAATTGAAACTTCAAATGAAAGCAAAGCATTAAATAAAATGACTAATGGCACTAGTCCACTATCTATGTTGTGGATAAGAACAAAAAGAGCATCTATGTTAACTCAATGGAAAGTGAAAAACACTACTTTAACTGCAAAACTTAAATGACAAATCATAACACTTCATTCTTTCTTAACACTCTGCCTCTAGCTGAAATTGTTCATGTGAAAAATAGTTAAGAAGGAATCAGTAATATGAGTCCAAAAGCTAATCAAACCAAGCTACCACTCAATGATATTTTGGTCTAATAAAGGTTAGTCAATTATGATGAGAAGACCATCAAAAGATTAGTAAGCAACTTGTCAAAAACTTGATAAAGTAAACTAGCAATGAAACTAAGTAAGCAAGGTAAAAATCAGCAGCTAAGAAACGACAACTTCAAATACCATCAGTGATAAAAAGAAATAAAAACACACTATCCCGGGCTCCTAACACACCTGCATAAACAAATTGATCAGTTCTGAAAAGTGCTGGAAATGTAAAGGCATGAAATCAAACTGTACATTATTATACATGTTCAAAGAAATGAAAAACTGCAGAAATCAAACTATACATTATTGTACATGTGAAAATGAAAACAAAGAAAGGTAGGAAAATAAAGTTAAATGCTACTGTACATAGGTTGTGGTAGATGGGGGCCCTCCATCCACTCAACCAGCTAAAGATCAGTTACGCAGAGATGAACAGGAACAGTCTTCTTATATTAAATCAGCATGTCAAAATACAGTCAAAAAGTGCTGTAAAAACATTCTTTGAAACAGAGTTTGATAACCAAAACAATTACAGCAATTACAATATCAAAAAGCTAATCTCTAAGCGTTGGCAAACGCTTTATTTATAGGCACAGGGACAAACTGTCCTCTGTGTAAACTAAGCAACTACAGTCTTAATTAATTAACTACGCAGGCAACTCCATGCACGTTTGGAGGAAACGGTCATCATGGGGAGTAAATCTATGGTTAGATCCTGTCCCTTGCTATCTTCGTGGCGTGGAAGAAGTGCCAGCTATGGTTCCGTGTCTCAGTTGCTCACGCAGAGCCGTGCCACCGTCTGGAACTTAACTGTTTGACCGTGGGTACACCTGCGTTGACCGGGGGCATACGTGACTGATTTGGCCCAACCAATAGCATACGAACCATGTATACATCCATACCAACGTGCCCATGTGGCCCGTTCCTTGAGAAGACACGTGGAGTATAGTTAACAACAAAAAGGCTGCGGAATCTCTGAACAGCTGCGGAATTGCTGAGTAGCTGCGGAATTGCAGAACAACTGCGGAATTGCTGAACATGTACCAAAATTCTAAACAAACAGTCAATCATTAGCACAGTCAACAAATCATGTTAAAAAGACATATAATGCAATGAATTGAACAAGTTGATGGAGGAAATGATGTCAGAAGAGAGAAGTGAATAGGGAAACGCTGTTGGGAGGACAGGTAAATGAGTGCAAGGTTGAGGCTCAACACAGCGCCAAGGCCCAGGTGCACAACGCCGGCAAAATGACAATATTTTTCCTCTGTTTTTTCCCTCTTTCTCCTAAAACGTGATTTTCTGCCTTTAGCTCATTCAATTGCAACAGTGAAGACTCAAACACATGGATTGGATTTTATATCCCTTTTCTTTTCATTTTTCATTAACCAAACCCACTTTTCTAATGTTTTTCTAGCTTTTTCACAAATGCCCTATTTCACTTACATTCTGACTTTTTTTTTTTGCATGTGGACTTTTACATTGATTTTTTGTAATGGTAGGAGTGGACCTTGTCACCAGGTCACTAAGAATAGCTTTGAATACATATTACATATAGAAACATTGAAATTACATGAAATTTTTACAATGATGGAAAAAACCTGTTTTCACCTCAAAACAAAGTTTTGAGGTAAAAAAGAGTTATTGAGCATAACAGAAGTAAAATTTATAATTTTATGAGTTTATTTATCCTCCTCATGTGCCTGCTGACTTTTTATTCAGTTTCGGATGACCATGATGACAAACCCTAGACCTAGTGAGACTAAAACCCTAAAACTGATTTTTGTAAATGAAATGAAACAGGATGATAGTAAATGACTAAAAAAAAATGTATGAACAGGTCAGCAGGTGAATGGCATGAGGGAAATTGACATGAAACCACTACCATCAGTTGATCCATGACCTAATGGAATGCAACTGATCGGATGAGACACCTAATGTGCATGCAAAAGAGCAATGTGATCACTGATGGAGGTATGAAGATACCAACACTAACATATTGCACTGTCCAAGTACATAGGCTTCAGCTGAGTTTCACTGGCATACCAGCCTGTCTTGGTCAACTTGTTTGCCTCCCACCTGCAGGCTGACATTCCGAACTTAACCATTTTCTAGATAAGGTGCTCACCTAGAAAATTGCGCAATTATGGAGGGGAACGAGCCTTCCCTCCAGAAATTGCACAATCCAGCTAGGTTGTCTGCTGGGCTCCAGAAATGCACAATCTAGCCAAGCAACCTTCCCTCTGAAAAATGCACAACTCAACCCAACATTGGGCTTCAACTCAAAAATTTGTGCAATCTTGACTGACAGCCAGGGCTTTAGTATAGAAATTGCGCAATGCATCAGGGACAACCAGTCTTTCTTAACCCAGAAATTGTGCAATTGTTATTCACAGGCTTGCAGACTATTGCATGTGCTCCCAAATTGATCGGTACCCTCCAAGACTGAGAAATCTTGATTTGCATGTATGGCCTGCTTTTCCCAAAGAAGAAAAAAAAGCAAAAAGCATCCCTAGATTTTAGGGATATATTTTTAGCAGTTGGAGGTTACGTGCAAAGACCATTTTAGAAACTTCCTGTCAAGTGTTCCTTTTTCCTAGGTTTGTGGCATGTGCGTCATAAGCCTCATCCTTATCAAACTTATTTATTCAACGCTACAAAGATCATTACTCACATCAATCTTGGAGCTCTAACATCCCACATTGCATCTAGGAGCATTTGGCACATTCAACTCATCTTTTTCTAGGTAAGTCTATTTTTCATTTATTTTGATTCCTTTATATCGCTTTTTGTATTTCGCTTTGTATGGATGTTGTTTTCTTGCTTTTGTTGAACGCCTGTTGCCATTTTAATGCATGTTAGCTTGTAGAAGCACTATTTCAAGTTTTCATTGCATCTCACTACTGTCACATGCATGACACTATTTCTGCACTGATAGTCATCATTGCAGCGACTCGATTCACACACATGCTTGCTTTCCCATTTTCTGAATCTCACACTCACTAATCACATGCATGATCATTCACTCTTATTTTCTCTTAGGTTCAACATGCATTCAAAACTTTTCATGTTTTCAATCGCCCATCGGTGGCTCTGGGTTGCCCTGGCCTGGACATTGCCTTGCCCAGCTAGAAATTCACATTTTTGAGAGTGAAGGCTCTGCCTTCCCTCTAGAAACTGTGAAAATATGGCCCAACATTTGTCTCCAAGATTGATTTGTGCAATTCTAGGAGGCAGTACCTTATTGTCCCTAGAAATTTCTCAATGCAGTTGTTGGGTTTGCATGTCATTGCTGACTGAAACTGTGCATTAGGCAGTTTTAGTCCTCAGCAGGCCATGTTGGATTGTGCATTGCATAGTTATAGCAGTCATTAATCCTTCTAATAGCCCGGACTGTGCCTTGCGTAGTTTGGATAGTTAGTCTCCTAGCCTCCTAGTGACAATTGTGCAATCTTCTCAGTCAGTCACCAGGGTATGTTGCATGTCAGTCCTCAAGTTTCTTTTGGTTTTCAACTGATAGATTTCTTGCCATGAGTGTTTTTATGTCTCCAGGTATCACAAGGTTTGATCCATCTCTTAGCACTTCAGGTAGGCCTCCAAGAGAGCAGGGTCAAAGGACATCGTCGAGAGGGAAACTGGAGACGCAGTCAAGCAAGTGTCTATGAGATTATCTATCTACGAAGACAACATGTTATTCATAGACAAATATATCAAGATGAAATGGAAGGACATCAATGGTACATTCTCAGACACATTTGAGGAAAATATAGAAGACTGCAGGGTCTATGTCAACATTCACAAGTCTGTCTGTACCAGATTGCATGTAGGTATCCCGCATTTCTATGCGTGGACATGATCCAATGGATCATCTCGCATACTGATCCCGAGACAATTTTTTTGAGAAATGGTAGTGGAACACAAATTTCTACCTTCAGGGAGGAGGACTTTCAAGAAATGTATCAGTTTCCACATCCAATGATCAAAATGGAGAAACCCTTCAACAGACCTAGCAACAGTGAAAAATTAAGAGATATCTTGAAGAGCTGGGCAAAAGAGCTAGCCAAGTTTAGGAAAAAACCCAACCATGCTTACAAGATGAAGATACTGCAAAATGCATATCAATACTTGGTCATATTTGCATGCCACTTAAACGAGAAAGAGAGCACAGAGACCTTCCCACCGAGTTAGGTGATTGCATTGGACCAAATGTCCAGCGAAGGAAGACCTTGCAACTAGTCTGACACGTTGGCTCTCGGGTTGAAGAAATAGGTGACAAAAGCCTGGCATCTACCCAAGGGTCAACAAGCAAAGATATACATGTACGCTTACATTCTGGATGTAGTCTGTTCCCATCAGCAGTTCTCAAGCTTGGGTTGGGCATGGACACCTTCAAAAACCTCTATGCACACTTATTGCATATTGTTCTCCAAATGCAGCTTCCGTGGAGTTATCATAATATTTTCATACCACTTTTTCACCCTGATGTACAAAATGATATTTGTGCAGGATCCACCTTGCATGTCGCAGGCAACAATAGAGGCATTAATCGGCATAACATATTGTTATGCCTCACCCCTAGGCACCTTCCTATGGATGTACAACATGAAGAAGGCTCCATATGTTTTACCGAAGTTTTCCATGGACAAGCTCGTCATGCAAAAGGTGTCATATCACATCTTGACAGGGTTGTCACCGAGACTGTACAGGAAGAAGAAGGCACCTTGGCCCGCTCTTCCTTTCCAGATTGGGTTGTATGAGATATGGAATCTCAAGCATGTTAAGGCCAAGACGGAGGAATTCAAAATATTCACCTTCGGCACCAAAAGTTTCAATCCGTATGACCTGCATTACGTAGTGAAGGACCACTGTACAAGAGTGCAACATACTTGGATTCATGGGGCGTGTCATTGGCCTGAGGAGGACCCATGGAGATACTACTATCACTTCTCCAAGCTCAATGAAATTTTCAACATAGTTGTAGAGTGGTTAGCAAAACAAAGGGAAGCAACAACTCAGAGAGTAGCATCATTAGCAGCACCAGAGGGTAGCAAACCTATGCATGACAAAGGAAAGAGAAAGGTTGTTGATAGCGTAGAGGCAGAACAAAGTTACAAGTTCACAGCAGATCCACTTGTTTCGAAATTAGATTTGGAGATTGAGGCTAAGAGGTGACTCTGCGACAAGAAGATCACGCAAATGCTATGAGAGAAATGGAGGGTGGAGGAAACATAAAAGGAGTTGCAGGAGTTGAAGTGGTGACTCAGGGAAGAACAGGAGCTGCACAGAAGAGAGAAGGAAGTGCAGCAGGAACAAGTACAGTAGGAGGTGCATAATGCAAAAATTGATGGAACTACACTCATACAGGTTATAGACTCATTTTGGCAGCTAGCACAAAGAAGACAAGGTGAGATGTAGTAGGAGCAGGACTTAGCTCAAGAGATTGAATATATGCTAGAGTAGATGGACATGGATATGGTTCAGCCAGAGTCAGATTAGGATATTGACCTCATGCCTCGAAACCAAGAGGTCACCCCACCGGGTTCACCAGATCTGGAAGCAGAGCAAGTCCCAAGCGATCAAGGAGACACAATGATCCTTGAAGACAATTCAGAAGCAGAGATGCACACCATATCATTTGACAAGTCGCAACACAGAGTTGTTCAATCACATAGAGTGCCCACTCTGAATGTTCACATATATCCTACACAGTTTGAAGAAAAAATGATCATATCCAATCTGTGAAAGCATCCAACAACATTGGTCAATGCTACCAGAGCATATGTCGAAGCCAACAACTCAAGTGTTTGATTCTTGATAGCATAGAACAAGCACATGGCTAAGGAGTTACAAGTGGCCAAGCAGGGAGGAGACCAGGTTACAACATCTACCAAAGCAGATTTGATGAGGACAATATTGAATGAAGTATCATCTCTTGAGACAATCATGCAGACGTTGTATTCTAGACTCATCACCATGCATAAGTCAGTTTTCCATCCCAATGGTTAGCAGCAGAGCTGTGCTAGGAGAGCATGCATCTTGTGAAATCTACACATTGTTGTCAATCGCATGCAAACATGGAAAATGATGTACAAAGGAGACCCATTACACTTGTCAAAGATGATGAAGCCAAAGGTGATAGAGTTGAAGGCATGCATCCGGAGTCATATTCGGAACTATGAGGAACTCCCATAACTCATCACCAGTTTGCAGGCTTCACATGCACGGGTGTTCAGAAGCATGGATGTCATTGTGCGCACGCACACGATCCCATCCATAGACACACTCACCGAGGCAAATTCAAAGAACCAATTCCGACTAGAGCTAGACATGTACTTTAATTATTTGATGCACGCAACCACCAGCACATACTTGGAGATCAGCATAGACACTATGCATTAGTATGTTGTTGGTTCGACTGAACTCAAGACTATGATGTGCATGTTATTAGATGAGTTGGATAGAGGTGCCAAACCAGTGTACCTAGATGTAACAGAGGCAAGAGTTCGCTTTCAGCAGGATGTCACCATTGAGCACGTGAACACCATAACAGACTACCAAGTTTGGCATGAGTTCACCACCGTCGATCATTGTGAGAATATTGAAGAGTGGTCTTCTCACAGCTTTCCGAGTCTTAGTGATATATTGCATGGTTTACTCAAGCCTATTTTATCTCACATGGGCACATGTGCAAATTGTAATGTAACATCTTCTAAAAGTGAAAGACCAAAGGTCGATAGTATAATGTAACAGTCATGTAGTAGTTAAAGAGTCATGAGGGTAGGTGAAGAGTCACAAAGGGGAATGTCAAGGGTCACCACACCCTTTGCTATTTATAGAGCCTCATAACCCATTGAACAGGATTTTTGGAGCCAAGCTTTCTATAGGTGTATCTTAGAGAAATCTTGGGGTGTATTATAACAAGCCTTGGCTTCTCCATAGTGCAGAGCTAGTATATATTTTTGGAGGAGCAGGTGGTAGTGACTGTAACTTTCTACTGTCGGGACTAGTGGTTGGCCATGGTTGTATGTATGATTGGATATTTCACTTTCTTAATATAAAAGAACCAACAAGTTTCATGCATATGTTGTTATCGTAGTTGAGCTGTCTTGGTTACTCTAATGATATATGTAGTTGTTATTTACGCATGTATGTATGGACTTTTTTGTATATGTTTGTATGAATCTTATCAAAATTTGTTGTTGGTATAACCATCACTTTGGATCGTCATCTAACTTGCTTTCCAACTTGTGATTTCTTGCTATTCATGTGTTCCCTTTCAAGCTACGTGATACCACAGGTTTCTAAGGGGCGCACTCATACCCCTGTTCCATGTGTTAGAGCATCTCATGCACCTTCCTTGACTTGCTATCAATGTCACACCCTTGCTACCAACAAGTACATCTTACTCACCTATGCGCGCAACTGCGGTCAAGGTGATACCATACTACCCACTGTTGGGACTCCTACACTAAACATTCTAAGGTCTAGTTGGGGCTTCTTATCGAGGATATCCCCTGAGATGTTGGTGGATCTAGCACCATCAACAAGTAATTATTTTATTTCATATACCATTATATTTTTTTTATATGCATCATGATATATGTGTTCTTATGATGGTGTGCATAAGTGTTTAATAGAGAGGAGTTGTGCACTTTTATTCATAAGAAATATTGTCATATAAGACTCGGACCTAAAACCAATTCAATATCATGTTGAATTCTGCGTTGTATAATTCTTTAAATCTCTTTTCATTTGGATTAAATCAATTCCTATAACATGATATTTAACTAAAGTGATAAACTTTGAAATTGGTTATGTATCAAATTGAGCATTTGTGCCAAGTAATATATTATTTACTATTAAAATTGGAAACTAGGGCCAAATTTTGATTTGGACAACTAATTTTATGGAGATGATAATTACATTGAATTCCTATTTTTTAGAGGACCAAAATCGACCTAAATATCATCAAATTTGGACAAGGGAAAGTGTATTTCTGAATTATGAGCCCACATGTGCATATTTGAACAGGTCAGCATCTAAGAAAATTGGACACCCTTGGAAGGATATAAATACAAGTGACCTTAAACTAATTTGGAAAAATCATGAGACATTATTCTATTCTCTTTCATTGTTTTGGCTCATACAGGTCTGAGGCAGATCCACAGAGGAATGGGTTTGCACGAAGGTCGAATTGCAGGGTCCAAAGCTCACATCTTTGTATTAGGGTTTTAGGTCTCAATTGCAGGCATGACACAAAGAAATATTGGCTATAGTCACATGTTGTCCGACTCATCTATGTGGCTGAAGCTTTTCAGTTGCACATAACATGTCCTCCATGTGACCGAAAAATAGGGTTTGGATTTTTAGTTGACCACAAATTTCACTCGTTGGCCATAGGGTTCGACAATTGACCGCAAACAGTGAAAATTGATTGCAGGCTTCTGAAGTTTGGTTTTGATTATTAGCATTATTAGGTTCATCTCATGGAAGTTGTTTAGTTTATTTTTACTAGATAATTGTATGGATGAAGTTATGAATGATTGTACTCTCTTTTGTTGAATCATTCAGTGACAATGTAATAATAAGAAGAATTGAAATGGTTTTTCCTATAGTGGGTTCTTCCCTAGTCTTTGACCAATCCTAGTGTCTCTATGTGTGAATGGTTTTCTTTTATTATTCCTTTATGTTCCGCTGCATTGATGATGATGATATATTTCTTTCTACATAGTTGCATATGTTGTCGAATAATCATGTAAATATGAATAATGTTATGATGTTATGGGGTGAATTTAACGTATGAATGAAATTATCAAAGAAAATAACAATATATCCCTAAGAAAAATTAACATGGTATCAGAGTTGGGTTGAAGAAAAGTCATTGAATATGACCCCTATGAAGACACCATTGATGGAAGCAAGAGAATGGCAGAGACCTAAAAGAATACTAGGGTTTTAAGGTAACCCTGTGAAATTTTTGTATTAGGGTTTGATGGATATTATGAGGTTAGGATTTGGAAGAAACCGAGTTTTATGGAAAGTATTTGATATAGAGACCCTAGCATGATCAATGTGAATATTTTCAAGCACTTATGATAGATTTGTTGAACCCCTAGATGGGATAGTCTCTATTAGGCTTGGTTGTTGATGAAGTTGGTAAATATATTGAAGGCATCAATGTTATATGTTCAATGGATAGTCATGGCTCTTGAAGGCTGGTTCAAGAGGGAGATGATTACCTCTCATTGAAGATAAGTACTTTTAGATTTATGGTGCTCCTTTATGTCTTTACTCTTGTTTATACTTATTGAACTGATTATTTTTATTATTATTACTTATAATTCCTGCATGATATGTGAGTATTTGGATACCTCTAACTTCTTGATGAGATATGATAAGTGGATCCTTCTGGAGGATGATCTGAGATGCAAGAAAGATCTCTAGTGCAGGAAGTGAAGACCTACAGTTTCCATTACAAAGAAGCTGACAAAGTGCTCCCGCTACCAATGTCAAATAAGGAGGTGCAGAGGTATCTGAATACTACAATGTATTTATGGTGTATTGGTTCAATGGTATGTCTCAACTACAATATTGGATGGAAAGGTAAGCCCTAAGACATGTTGATTATATAACCTTCACATATGGCTCATGAATACATATGAAATGAAGTTTTATTCATGATACCTATGATAAAATGATGCAAATGGTAGTGAAAAATTATCTTACCCTTTAGACATAATGAACTTCTTGATTCTATGAAGCTACTTAATATTGATATTTGATATATTGATATACTTTATGTTTATCTAACATCTATCATTTTGGATATCTTGATCCCATAAATAAGGCTAGCACCTTGATTCTAATAGATGGTAACATGATACTATTATTAATGCTTGTGATAAGCATGATAACCATGATGATAGAAGGGTAACAATGAGATTGATATTCAGGATATTTTTGTTGTCCATGGTTAAGTTTTGATGAGTTTAGTAATTATGGTATATGGTAAAATTGAATGGCTTGACTTGATGGATTGAGTTATGTGACAAAGAAGTGATGTTGTGATCATGATTCTTGAAGTATACTCCTATTATCTATTTGACACTAACCCTTGATGAAATATTGATGCCATGATGTAGTGATGAAGTAGTTGATGTGAACATCTTATGACCATGATGGATATATGTTTTAGAACACAATATAGCTTGACTTTATGATCTCACAGTTTTGTTGATGCATGACAATATTATAGATAGATTGATGACGTGAATAATAATGGTGGAAGGGGTTGCTCATTTCGACGGAGAATATCTCCATAATATCCCCACACCTATTATCAATTGCATTATATGTATAGAAGATTATTTATTTTTGAAGTAATATTTATGGAGATGAATAGAAAAATATCTAATATTGTTGGTCTGTAGCAAATTTCTAGTCTAAGAAGAAAGAGTTTTCCTTACTCTAAGCCTCAATCGTGTGGAAGGAAGCCTAAGGGTGTGTTGTAGTGGCTACAACCACCCTCAAATTTTTGGCCTACAACTAATTTCAGACCCTCCCTTGGGAATTTCGTTTGATGACTACAAACCCTCAGGTTCACTCCATGAGCTCGTGGGAGTCTTTGCATCTGCTTTGCTTGTTCATTTCACCCAAGTTTTTGCATGTTGGTGTCTAAATCATGCTTGCGACCATGTTTTGGTTATGTCCAAATTCTCCATTTCATGTGTACTTATTTTGTTAGTTATGAAAGCATCTGTCGCGCTCACACATGGAGTCACATTCACTGTCGCACAAGTGTCATCACAATCAATCAACGATCAATCACAAGTGTCATGCTTGTCGCATGCACCGTCAGTCAAACATGTTGAAAATGTATGTCTATATGTTTTGGGTCATTTGGTCGTTGAGTCATGTGAGTGTGTGTTTGCATGATAAATTATGCTTCTTTCGATCGTTCACACACTTAGTCATTTTGCTAAAGTTCTAACGACCGAACTCCAATCTGAAAACCGAACCATCACCCTGTCATCGACTTGATTGAATGTCACCCAGAACAACGCAGAAGCACCAAGCAAGTATTTCTAAGTTGTCCTGATCGCAAATCAATCAACTTTCATGATGACCACCAGACAGTCAGACCCGACAGCCACCCCAGGACTGAATCCCCTCAAAATTTTCACAGAGGCTACTAACCTTTCCCACTTGGATGACTAAGGAAATTGCGTAGACAGACAAAATAGACACTAAGTTCCCATCCTTGTCTCCCTCAAAAAATTGCACAGTTTTCCCAGTCAGTCCTCCTAATAGTAGACCCACTGTTCATCCAAGAAATTGCATAGTTTTCATGGGTAGGCCTTCTGCTGTACAATAGTCTGCTCAACTTAGAAATTGCGTAGAGATTATCAGCAGGCTAGCCTATGCACCTCAATGTCGTTTTCCTTGCCAGTAGCTCCTAGCATCAGACTTCCAGTTCCCTCCAGGAATTGTGCAGTTTCTACTACCAAGCTCTCAGAAACCGACTACCAATTCCCATTGGGAATTTTGCAGGTTTTGTTGCTAGTTTCCCATAAACCAACTGCAAGTTCCCTCTGGGAATTGTGCAGTTTTGACTACCAGGCTCCCATCTAGTTCCTCTCAAACACTACGCAATTTATGCCTACTAATCCTCCTCGCATCCCAGCCTGTTCCACCATTAAATTGAGCAAATTTGGCCTTCCATCCCCTGCTACACATTCATTCTATAAACTACGTAGATTCTTCCTACCTTTCCTTCCTACAGCCTGAACTTTCCCTCCCAAAATTTGCACAATTTTTGCTTCCAGTCGAGCTAGATGTTGCGGACAGTCACTATCGACTTGGATTTCCCATCTTCATCACTCAGCGACTCTTGCATAGTTTTCATCAGCAGTGCCTGGATCCATCATCCTGATTCGCAACCTTGTTGCCTCTCCCAGTCACATGCATTCGAAATGATTATGTTTCATTGTAGACTAGGAGCTTTTTGGAATTGATGTCGTCTTGTTATGAGTGATTGCAGGCAATGGTACACTAGAAAGCATGGTGCGAAAATGAAAGGGATGAACAAAGGGAGCACATGCAGAAGGACGTGTTCACCGATGGACAAACAAATGATTCATGCGAAGAGAAGTGCTCATGAATGGATGATCATGCAAAGATGTGTTTGCGGACGGATGTACAAGAGAACATGCAAGATGTGCTCACGGATGGACAAATGAATGAACATTCACCTTTCTCGAATAGATGAGCCTGTCAAGCCTTCCAACATGTAAGCAAGGAACAACGTGCCAAAGCATAACCAAATACCATCAAATACTCCGTGCACTTTGCCATGCGGAGGTGAAGCTGTGCTACACCATGAAGACATCCACCACCTAGAAGCACTGTATCTCGACATGCACTCCAATAGCATCATGAAGGTACCAGCACTGTCATGTTGAGTCATGTCATGAGTCATGTCACCCACATCTCTGTTATGGGTTATGTTGTCAATCAATGTAATGTAACGTGGAAGTCCAAGAGACCCACTTGTTGTACAAAGAGTCATGCAAAGTCGAAAATTCATGGAAGTCAAACAATCATGAGGGTAGTCGAACGGCCACAAGAGTCAGTTTCACCCTTGGCTATAAATACCCCCTCATTTGTACATGAAAAGGACTTTTCACCTCAGCTCCTCCCACATAGCCAAGAGAGTATGTAATCTTTTCTTTCAGGAGTAAGTAGTGGCTCCAACACCCGCTCACTGGGTTAGTGATGTATGGTATAATGATGTGTCTTGGAACTTTTTCTTAATTCAGAAGCTTGCTAACAGGCCAACATGTTTTCAAACATGTATTGTACCTATTGTAAGACTAATATTGAACACTTATAATGCATGTTTCTTTAACCTGTGTTGAACACTTGAACTATTTCACTTGTTGTAATACATAATATGTTAATGGAAATGTGTTGTATATGTTGTTAACGTTGTCTCACCCATGGTGGATATCTTCCCAGACATCAGACAAACCTTTGACATAAAGCTTGTTGTAACAACCAATGCATTCGTTTGGACTCATCTGTTGAGTGTTGTACATGTTATCTTACCTTGTGTTAGGCGGAAAGAGTCGATAGTGCGGACACAAATCAACCTCCCTAGGAGCCTAAGACTCTCTAGTGACAAACAAGACAAACAAGAGCAATCCTTCTCTAAACATGCATTTACTATACAAGAAATCAAGTGTTTAGATCCTACCTGTAGTCCAACGTTGTTGTAGTAGTCCAGCCTCGCCGATCTGGATGAGCTCCTCCTTCACTTCGAAACCTGCATCCACTAACAATCAAACGATTAAATAGCACTTGATAATCTCATAAGATAAAACATATTTAACATATAGACGAAGGAGTATATGAAACAACTCATAAACAACAAGTTATTGAGAAGAATGGACTCATTTGCATTAATAGGAAACAAAAGGAACAATTACAACCTGAGCCTTGGTGTTGTGCAAGTCCCTCCCAGGGTCCATCAAGAGTTCTCCTTTACTTTGACAAAGCTCACCCACTTCCAAATAGAACAAGCAAAGATGACAATCTCTCCTCACAAGCTTCTAAATGGGAGTTCTAATTCCTGCAGCATCTACCCTTAGAAATGTTTAGCTTTCAACCTCTCCTCCTTCTGGCCCAATGCCTGTATTTATAGTGCTCAAGAGGAAGTTAATCAGGTCCACCATCAATGGGATAATCCCCTCTTTGGATGGGATAGCTCCTCTCTTGATGGGATAAGTTCCTCTTTGGTAGGGATACATGAACCATCTGGAGGCGCTCAATACTCATCAAACAACCTTCTAGAATGCTCTAGAAATGACCACAAGTAACTTTTTAAAGATGAAACTTGCGCATTTTGACCTTTACAGGGGGACGCACCTGCCCCTTTACATACAGAGCGTCCAAGGACGCAGCTTTTGTGAACATTAGGTGCGTACCCGCAGGTAAGGTTGAGAGAACCTGTGTACCCAGAGATAAACACATTTATAAAGACTTTCTCTCTCTTTTGAAGCTTGACATGGAGAGCAGAGGCTTAAGACTTGCCCAGGAGGATAGCATGACTATTGATAGAGCCATACTAACTGTACATAGCCATGGTGACATTTTTTAGTGTAACAGATTGCCCCCTAAAGTGCGAAGCCTGTAGTAGATTAGGGTTTTGTAAATCTAGGAAGGGTGAAGCGCTTTATCATTTCAAGGATTATCTCGTGGAGAGCCTGGTCAGAACCTGCAATTTTCAACACAAAATACATGTATAAGATTATATCATCACTGAGGTAGGCATTCCCATACTCAGATCAAAACTTTAACTAACAGACTAACTACTTTGATATAGGAATGATCTTGCATTACATCATAATCATAGACTTTTGTAGACACAGTATGGGCGCAGCCATCTGTTTATGATTAGTCTACTTAGATAATGAATACAAAACTCCTCGCAGCCTGGATGGTGGAAACTAGATCCAGGGTCTTCATTTCTGCTTCCTGAATTGGTACGATTCTAGCCATGCGAATAAATGAGTTGATGTCGAACATGGTAGAAACCACTTGATTACCAGTCAATGATGTAAACTGTTAACAAGTGTGAGAGAGACCACCTATAATTCAATGGTTCTCAAAGTACCCAGTACAATCCATGAGATGTGAATGAATGAGTTGATGTCGAACATTTCACGGAATCCTTCGATCGAAAGTCAATGATGTAAACTGTCGTCAAAGGCGAGAAACCTGCCATTGATGCATGCAGACTTCGAGGTACTGACGATTTCTAAGTCATCTTTCTATATAGTGTGTTGATATCGATAGAAAGCGACCCGTTGCAGGCAAGCCCACAACATGAAATCATTGTTCAAGTTGAAGAAATATTGCTGTAAGGACTGACTCAGGGATGGTCAAATGGATGACAAGTATTTTGCAGATGAAAGTTTTGCTTGCAGACCTCTTGGACACATAACGACACAACAGATGGGTTGGTGATAAACGACTCAAAGTTAATCCCCGGAACCCGGCTGAAGACTTTCAAAGTGGTTTGATCAACTGTGAGGTAAAGGATTTCCCAACCCAGGTGAATGAAAAGTGTCGTGTCCAAGAGTGGTAATAAAGTTTCTTTTGGGACAAAGGATAACAAACAGGCTCATTCTTCTCTCTTTTCCCCCACCATTTCTGGCAAGTACCTCTTTATTTTTAACAAGCTTGAGGAGGATAACATATGCTTGATTATAAGCTCATCCTTCGGACGAGTCCAACCTAGTTTTGATTCGAACCCTAGGAAGGAGTGGTTCGTTCCTGTATGTAATTGAACAGGTCCTTTACTGTGAAATTTTAATGAGTCCAGTATAGGAGAAACTCGGCGTTTTTCAGTTTTAGAGAGTCTGAAAAACTTAAGAAGACTCCAAGTTGAACTTTTTCGTAAATTTGTGTCCCTCAAGCCCGAAAAAGTATAAAATAATACCTGGGGGAACCGCTTGATCTTGCGACCAAGGAGTACTTTCATAATTAGTGCCACTGACCTGAAAAGTAAAAAGCGATCAAGGACACGTCGTTTTATTTCCAGTATCGAGTTTGAAACGACAAAAACTCGGCAACCTTTTCCTGTTTTTACGGTCAGAAAAGGGCTATAAGGGGACCGTCTCTTAATTCCGTTTTAACGAGTGTAAAAGAAACGCTCGGCAATCTTTTCATTTTTTAGGAGTCAGAAAAGGGCTTAAAAGATGACTCTGATATTTTGGTTCGTGAAAAATGACAATTTTCCCTCTAAATCCCTTTGTCCTGCACAAAAACGACATATTACTCATACCTGTTTAAGATAGGCAAAAATACATTGAAAAATATCCTTCCATGGTGAAAAATAAACAAACCTAGCATTCATTCATCCAAAAAACCTATAAAAAGACTTTTTACCATGTCATTTTTACCATTTTACTGTTGAGGTTGAGAAAAGGGCTTTTGGCAAGAAACTTCCCGTGGTCGTTGCGGAGAATCCGACCGTCAGAATCGAACGCCGTCTCTTCCAGGTATTTCACAACATCCTCCTCTTCAATTTCATCCTATCAAAATTTTGTTTTAGGTTTTAGTTTTGTTTTTTGGGGGGTTTTAGGTTTTAAAAGCCGCTCTGCGGGGTACGCAGGTGCCCTAAGGGTGACCTGCGTCCCCCGACCTTTTCCTACACAGGAAAAAGGTCGGGGTACGTAGCCCACCTTCAGGCCAGCTGCGTCCCGACGCTCTGTGTCCTAAACGCGGGGTGCATCCCCCGCGAAGGGCGGAATTTGAAACCCCAAACCCCAAAAAAAACCATTTGAATCTTCCCAAATTAATTCTAACCTTTACTTCTTGGTGTGTAGGGCACCCACCATGTTGGATTGGAGAGAAAGAGAGCACGAGGATGTTGATTTAGCCGCAATCAATCATCAACCTTCCATTGATGCCCTAAAAGCATGCGGACTATATAAATACTGGGTCATACCTGGCATGAGGGCTCAGGTGAGATTCTTGGAGTGGCTGGTTGAGAGATGGAACATTCATGAGCAATGCTTTTACATCGGAGAGCACCAGCTCGAGATAGAGCCCTCTGACATATACTTTCTCACTGGCTTGCCAAATAGGGGCGAGCAACTCAATCTAGCCGGGACTAGGCCGGGTGGCCAATCCCTTGCTAGTCTCCGGGCAGATTGGTGCATACCCAATCAAAACCATGCGAAAGGCGTAGAAATCAAATACATCTCTCGGCGTGAACTCAAGGTTATAGCTTTCACGGTTACCAGAATTTGCGGTGCAGCCGCTTTACATATTGCCACCGGGTCCCAAATGCGGATGGCGATTGACTGTTTCCGAGGCACCATCTTCAACTGGTGCGATGCTGTGTCGGCCAATATAAAGGCCCAACTGACTAGGGCAAAGAACGGACAACTGAAGACCTTTGGATATGGGCCTCTAGTTGTGAGCTTTGCCTTAGAGAGAGTTCCGATGTTGATCCCTCAGCATCTCACTGTTGATATCTTGGGTCCTCGGGAGCCAAAGCTGATACGATGGGTTACGGTGATGGCCCGGCATCCTGACGAGGGCGCGGCAGTTGTTTGATTCCCTGCTGGTTATTTTCACTGGTTAGAAGACCAGGTCTTTGCTATTCAGGACTTTCCTTATGCCGGAGTGGATTTTCGGAATGATCCGGACATGGTTCTTCCACCGGGAGAACAATGGGATGACAGAGGTACTTTATTTTTCACAAGTTTTTAAGTTATATATATATTTTTTGTTTTCTATATATATCTCCTCAAACTGATAGTACAAATTTTCAAAATGCAGATGTAGGTCCACGGCGTCCAGCCAACCTCCGGGCTTTTGAGAGAAGAGTACCAGCTGTACCAGCACCCGCCCCACAGGATGCGGCGCAGAGGCCTTAGTCGAGCTGGAACGGGATCTAGAGCGTCTGACGGCGGATATACCAGAGACCACCATAGATGACATTCCTATTCGACTTCAGCGCTATGTGGTTGCAATCCCAGGACCTATCAGAGGGTTCCTGTGTAGGGTAGCGTGGGCAGTGGTCTCGTATAGAGAGCACCACCAGTGATTGGCTAGTCACTTTGTAGACACATATGTCATTTTTGGTTTTTTGTACTTATCATTTTGCCGATCATAAGGTGTTTTTCAACCTATGATCGAAGACGATGTATATTTTTTTTGACACACTCCTACTTATATATATATATATATCATTATTACCGGCTTATCTTGTTTAACATATGTGATGAAATGTTTTTAAATTTACTTGTATGATTATTGTAAATGTTTGTCCAACATTCGAGAAGCAATTGCATCTGCTAATGTATTTAAAGACCTTGGAATATGCTGATATTCAATGTAATCAAATTCACGTTCCAAGAGACGCACTCTCAAAAACAACCTTAATAACACAGGATTTCTAATGGCATATACTCTATTAAGCTGTAATACAATGAGTTCAGAATCTAACCTCACTATCAAACGTCGAATTCTGAATGAAATAGATTCAGACAATAATTCAACCACTGCACTATATTCTGCAATGTTGTTCGTTGTTTGACCGAGGCTCACCCCATGCATAGAAACTAACTCGTCAGAGGGCGAATAGATAACCCAAGCTGCGGAAGAGATATTCCGTGTACTACGACAAGCACCATCAGCAAATCCAATGTACGTTTGGAGAGACGTCGACATCTGCAATATCAAGAGTAAAACCAAGATAAGCCAGAATAACGACAAAAACACACTATCTAAGCTAAGCACACCATCTAAACTAACAAACATACTAGCTAGAAAGAAAACCTAACCTAACTAAAAATTCTCCATACCCACCATTTAAGCATAATACCTCTTTAGGTAAAGTCCATTTCTGGGTTTACCCAAAGAGTCCCCATCAAAATCTACCAGCTCATAAGCCCCTTTTGCTAGCTTTCGCTTTACAATGTAGGGTCCATGCCACATAGGAACGAATTTTCCAGCACCTAGCTTATCGTTAGCTTGATCATATAATAACACTAGGTCTCCCTCCGAAAAACTTCGAGGGGTCACATTTCTATCATACTGAGCTTTCATTCGCTTCGCGTGAGTCTCGATTGCCAATGCAGCGTCACGTCGAGTCTCATCTAATTGAGCTAAGTATAATAAACGTTTCTCCTCTTCGGAAGTAGCTGGGAGTAATTCGACAGCCATTTGAAGTGATGGGATTTCGCATTCAATGGGTAACACGGCTTCCAAGCCATAAACTAGCTGGAAAGGAGTGAACCCTGTTGATGTTTTCACTGAAGTTCGATATGCCCATAGCGCTGAAAATAACATGTTGTGCCAATTCGACCGATGAATGCCAATGATTCGTCGGATCATGATAACGAGAACTTTGTTGATAGACTCAACCAAACCGTTGGCTTGTGGATAATAAGGAGTAGAGCTATCGTGGCGCAAACCAAGCTGGCTTGTAAGCTCAGTCATCATGATGTTTCGAAAATGGCTCCCATGGTCAGTGATAATCGCTTGCGAGACACCGAACCTAGTTATAATGTGATTGAATACGAAAACTGCAGTTGTTTTGCCGCTTGCATCGAATGTAGGCATCGCCTCGGCCCATTTAGTAAAATAATCAACTGCAAGGATGATATACGCATGCCCCCCGGCCGAGTGAGGGTTACAAGTAATAAAATCGATACCCCATTTGGCGAAAGGACCAACGGCAATTATAGGGTGGAGAGGAGCAGGTGGTGCGCACATCTTGCGATCAAACACTTGACAGTTGTGGCATTTTCGGACCGCAATGATACAATCTTTAAACATGGACGGCCAGAAATAGCCAGCACGCAACACCTTCTGAGCTGTGGCATACCCAGACATATGACTGCCACACGCTCCAGAGTGACAATCATTCAAAACTTTCTCAGCCTCTTCGTGAGTTAAACAACGTCGAAAAACCAAGTCTGCCCCCTGGCGATAAAGTGTATCTCCAATAATTTTGTATTGCTGGGACTGGAATCGAATTTTTCGACGCTCTGACTTTGAAGCTTCAGGCCGAAAGGTTTGGGTCTGGAGATAGATGATGATATCCCCATACTATGGATCTAAAGTACTGATAAGAAACAAAGATTCGTCCACGATGGACTCCTCTGCCACAGTTTCCGTGTCAGCATGCGGGAAATCACACATCAATTCCGCAAAAACTAAGGATTTCTTAGACTTGGACTTCTCAAACTCCAAGTCGAACTCTTGCAGGATAACGATCCATTTAGAGTACTTGCCCCCTAGCAGTTGTTTAGTCAAAATATAAATCATAGGGTTGCAATCCGAAATAACTATAGTTTTACGGAGAAGAATGTAGTGACGAAAACGTTGGATAGCTTGAACGGCTGCCAGGGCCAATTTCTCCACATGCGAATATTTTAGCTCAGTGGGGTTTAATGTCCTACTAAGATAATATATCACATGTTCCGCTCCGAATTCATCTTCTTGAACTAACACCATTCCAATGGTGGAATGCGAAGCCGCGAGGTATAAGAAGTAGTCTTGGTTGTAGTTGGGAGGATGCAGCAACGGTGCATGGGTCAACGCGTTCTTAAGCGCATCAAAAGATTGTTGGGAAATCTCGTCCCAAAAGAATTGAGCATTTTGTTTCAACAACCGTGTAAAACCCTTAGTGACCTCGGCGTAGTTTGGAATGAATCGACGTAAAAAGTTTGCTTTCCCTTGCAAACTCTGGAGTTGGCGCAAGCTCGAAGGAGGAGGCAATTTGATGATAGCTTCGACCTTCGAGGGATCAACGCGAATGCCGGCTTTTGAAACAACAAATCCCAGCAATCGACCCGCCTCTATACAAAATACACATTTGTGCGGATTCAACCGAATACGATAATGCCTACACCTCATGAAGATTGCTCGTAAGTGGACAAGGTGATCAGTTCGATGTAAAGAATGAACAGGCAAGTCATCGAGGTACGGTTGCACAATGTGTTTGATGTCATGAAATGCATAAGACATCGCCCGTTGAAAAGTGGCTCCGGCATTCTTAAGCCCAAAAGGTAATTTGCAATAAGCAAATGTCCCACATGGACAAATGAATGCCGTTTTTGGTTGATCGGCAGGTAGAATATTGATTTGATTATAGCCCAAAAAACCATCCATAAAGGAAAACATTTCATTTCCGGCACAATCATCAATTATTTGATCGATATAGGGCGTAGGATAGTTGTCTTTTGGACAAGCTCGATTGATATCCCTATAGTCGATACAGATTCTTATTGTTCCTTGTTTCTTGTTAACCGGAACAATATTCGATACCCAATCCGTTAACGGGATCGGATAAATGAAACCTGCTTTCAACAGCTTTTCGACTTCTGCTTTAATGGCAGCTGCTTTTCGAGGGTGAATCTGACGCAACCGTTGCCGAACGGGTTTAGCGTCCGGGTAGGTCTTGATTTCATGGACAACAATAGCAGAATCGATTCCTGGCATTTCCTCGTAGGACCAGGCAAACACGTCGCAGAATTCTTGGAATAGGGCCTTGTACCTTTGAATTTCCTCATCTGTACACGAGGCACCTATATGAATGTTCTCCTCAATTCCGGGCTTTACTGAAATATCAATGGGAATAGTACGAGAAATATTCCCTAAATTCAACTCTGAATCAGGATGTTTCGTTGGATTCTGAGCTTCTTTGACATATTCAGCGGTAAAGATAGATGAAAAATCATTTTCAAAAACATCATCCTTAGGTAAAAACGAAGATCTGTGATGAAGATCTTCCCATGGTAGATCGTCTACACTTAGGATTTCGCGAAGTTGCTCGTCAGATGACACGACTTCGGGAAACGGTATCCGTTCTAAGGTTGGTGTGAAAAGTGATTCCTCACTGACCACATTCATTTGGTCGATTTGGGTTGAAAGCGAGTCGGTAAAAGACACGACGACTTCATAAGCAATCTCATATGGACTCAAAGGCATAGCATTACCGAATGAGTCTATCTCAGATTCAGATGGGACAATCCAAGGATCGTCGTAAATAATGGTGTCTGATGTAATCATATGAATTGATGCAAACGAAGGGTCTGCATTGATTGAAGGAAAAGAAAAAGTTCCTAGTAACCCGGAATCTTTAACTAAACCTACGCCAATGTCCCTATAAGGGATTTTCGTTTTACCGACATGCTGGATACTCTCTGAAGAGGCTGGGTCGGATGAAAAGTATGTCAGCTAATCAATTGTCACGATCTTGCCGTTATGTGGAAACTTGATTACTCTGAAGACCGATGAAACGACCGCTGTCATAGCATATGACCAACTTCGACCCAAAAGAAGGTTATAGTCTAGAGGGGCATCAACCACCTCCACATCCAGACTAACGGTTTTATCTTCTACCCCTATAGGCAATTCATGTAGAATACCAAACGGACGGAACCCACAGCCATCAAAGGCCTTAAGGATGGTCGGGGATTGGTTTAGTGAAGGAGAACCAAGCGATCTCCAACACTGAATTGACATAATACACGTAGAAGCTCCTTCATCAATCACAGTCTGATGAATAGGCCTGTTTTTTACTATCACTGGAATCTGGAAAGCCATCTGATGAGGGAGACGCGGTGTACTATTTTCTAGATCGAAGATTATCAGGTTCGGGTCCTGAATATCAACAGCTCCTATAGCCGACAAAAGTAATTTTTGTTGTGCTGGGCATGATTGCAACACTTCTAAAGCCGACATTGCTGAGGGTGAAACAGCTAAGTCCTCAACAATGTTGTAATTCAGGGCTGCTCTCGCATGTGGATTGAAAGCAGACCTCCGAAGTACACCCTTGGCAGGCGGTTTGATTACTAAGTCTGGGTTAGGTTTTTCGATCTGTAGTGGATCTGAACCAGGAGCTGAGGTTGATGGATTAGAATGAGAAGATTCTGCTTCTTTACCATCAACAGGATTCTTACTACCATAATCTTGCGACCGAGTCGCAATCCTCACATGAGACACCATCAAAATGGGTTCTTCACTAGCAGTCGAGGAAGAACCTATCATTTTACTTTCCTGCTTTGGAACAGGATCTTTCAACACAGCAGGAGTGGAAGAACCTTTGACTATTTTCGCAACCTCGGCCCGATGCGGGCAATCTCTTGTAAAATGATCTTCTTCACAAATAAGACAAGGATATCGAGGTTTGCGCTTTTCGTCATTGGTTTCCGACTTTTCTGTTTTCTCCTTTGGAGCCTTGTCAGCTTTAGCCTTCTTCTTTCCTTTCTTCTTTCCACCGTTTTTTGATTTGGCCGTAGATGACTCCACGGCATGAATATCGGCGGAAAGTTCAGGAGAAGACTCTCCTGTCGGGGAATCAGGCAAGGTGATTATAGGAGTAGTAGAATTCTTGGAAGATTTCTTCTTGCTCTTTGTGTTCACCGTACCAATCATACCATCAGCAGCATGAGATCCCGAAGGAGCAGCAGCGATTTGATTTGATTTTGGAAGATCTGGGATCTTCTCGTGTAACGTACCCGACTGAGTATAAACTAAGTCAAGATACTGGGCTTGAGCAATGACTTGCTCCTCAGTAACTACTCCGGCCTTAGCTACATCTTCAGTAATCTTCGGTAATAATGATTTGACAAACCATTCAGCTAAGATTTGGTCCGAAATAAAAACTTTCACTAACCTTCTTCGACGTCTCCACTCATGAATGTGATCAGAAATATACGTGGACATCGATTGTTTTAGTGAAGTTAATAACTCCATGCCGTTATCGTATCTGACCGGAAACTGAAAGTGAGTTAAGAACGAGGTAGCTAACTGGCTGAAATTGTAAAAAGAGGCCCGTGGTAACTCAATGTACCACTTGGCCGCAAGACCAATGAGCGTACGCTGGAAAAGACGTAAGCGGATCGAATCATCCGAGATAGAATTTGAAGCACACCAGAGGTGGTAAGTCATCACGTGATTTGATGGATCCTCTCCAGACTTACCTTCGAACTTGGGTATATCGCTGGGCAACTTATTTGGCATTGGCGGCCAGAACGAAAGATAATTTATCGGATCATTCGTTAGGCGCGTCAAGTCGGGTAAATCCAAAGTTGCAATAAACGGCAATTGCCGGTTAGGATCTCTAAAACTCTGGGTCACAAGACCAGCTCCAGGAGGAGGATATCCAGGATAACTTGGAACAGGAATCGCATTTGGGATATTATACCCTCCTAGAAAACCAGGATTAACCGGACCATACTGGGGTTGCTGAGGTTGTTGATAAGTATACCCAGGATACGGTTGATACTGGTAAACCGGTTGTTGGACAGCAGGCCCGTATTGGTACTGTCCCTGGTGCTGTTGATACGTATATTGTGGTTGAGTTGTTACAACGGTACTTAAACCAGGTTTCCCTACAAGCATCTGGACCGTGGTTTGAATCGTGGATCCAGACAACGGTACAGATGTCTGAGGGGTGGTTGCAGAGACAGTAGAAACCGGAGCTGTCGATACTCCAGAAGTAAGTGTGGTAGATGTTGCGGTAGTTGCAGCAGCCGTTTGAGATGGAGTACTAGGTGCGATTGGTGGCTAAGTAACTACCGAAGTTACAGAAGTTTGAACACTCGACTGGACAGGTTGCGGTTGCTGGGGTGTACCAGAAACTACAGGTTGTCCAGCTTGAGGTAACGACTGTATACTTGGCTGCAACACCTGTTGACCTTGTGAGGGATTCCACACTATCATTCCGGGGTATTGACCCGTAACAGGTTGAGGATACTGAGATCCATAACCGGATTGAGGATAGGATTGATAATTGAAAGGTGCAATTCCCATACCTTGAACATATGACTGACCTTGAGGCGGTTGATAACCTTGACTCGAGTATTGACCTTGAGGTTGATAACTTTGAGGTAAATACTGATACTGGGGTTGACCTTGACCTTGAGGTTGATACCCTTGGGGTATATATTGATACTGAGGTTGACGCTGGGGTACATATTGAGGCTGGGGTTGGCCTTGAGGCATGTATTGCACCATAGGTACATACTGACCTTGAGGTTGCCCCCCAGGAGTTAATTGAGGCTGCCCCCCAGGCGGAAATTGACTACCTTGAGGTTGGGAAACGGAACTGAACCTGACATCATGTAAATGTCTCCTACACCCAATGGTATATTACCATTGTTTCCAGCTAATAACCCATGATCAATGGGTTGAGGAGATGCTCCCGCAAAGTTACCAGAAAGTGATTGATACCCAGTAGGAACAGAAGGACCACCATACAAGAAAGTTTCAGGAGATGGAGTAGACACGGACGACGAACCAGACATATTTACAGGAGTATAAATACCTCCGGATGGATAAGGAGTACGAGGTGGAGAAAAACCTATCCCTGAGTTGTCAAGATAATTAGTTAACGAAAGATACCAAGTAGTACTCTTAGGTGGACTGTAAAAGATAGATTCACGCTCTCTTAAGTCAAGAGTAGGTTGATCTTCAAGAACAGGGCCTACTTCTTCTTCTGGAGTAAGTTCTTCAATAGCGATCAAACCAGAAGGAAGATTCTCGGTTATGACTCTTTCAATCCTAGGTGAATCAGGAACACTAGAAGTTGGAGTAACAGGCTCAGATATTTCAGGTTCTTCGCCTATATCACTGGTAGACGAAAAACTACCAACAAGCTCAGAAACTGCAACAGCTTCAGGATTGTAACCTGTCTCTAAACCTTGGTAATCCGGATGGACTACCAACGAAGACTCTCCTTCTTCAGGTGAACCTACTCTACTGCCACTAGGAGGAGTTACGAGGACTTTCAAACCTTCGTGATGACCCGGGACGTCTTCAGGAGGTCCACCCCGCGATCTACGGAGTTTCCTCAACAAATCAGTTCCGGTAACAATCTCAGGTGACTTGCCCCGAAGTCTACGGGACTGTCTCGGTAATTCCGCCACAGCTAAAAACTTTTAACTACTACACACGAAAACAAAGTAAAATCTCAAATCAAACCACCTAAAGTCTCTAAAGAACCAAACAAATTTGAATCACACGCCTAAAGAATCTAGGGCGTCAAACCAAGCACAAACAGTAGCCTTCCAGACCGAAAACGCTAGTTGGAGATGAAACCCAACATCGCCGGATCCAGTACAGAAGTGGCGGGTGGAACAGTTACCCCGGCAACCTGCTTAATGAATAGACCGGTACAAGTTCCTCCACTTTAACCGTCTCGAGTGAAGTGAACCCCCCGGAAAATCCAAGTGAGTCTAGCCGATGTCTGCTCCAGGTACAGTGGGATCTTCCCTCCACCGTCACCTCGGTAGAATCCTAAAGATAATGGTCACTAAGGTTACCAACCGCAACAAATGCACCTGGGGGAACAGTCTACACTCCGACAGCATGCAAGGGCAGAGTATAAAGCTCAATCCCCTTGCCAGTTCCTTGACAATAATCCAAGGTTTACCGACAAGTGACCCCTGGCTCCTCGACAATGGTTAATCCGAGGTTTACCGTTTGTAATACGTGCGTGTCTGGCGTCATTCCCAACGAGGGAGGATTGATCCCCTCACTGGTTCGGACACGAGCTCGTGCTTCTCCTTTAAGAGGAGCTTTCCCAGAGTACAAATGAGACAATTGGATTTATTCTATCACAAGATAAGCTACTTGTTTGGTTTTGTTGTCTTGGAGAGTTAATTACTCTCCTACTCCAAGACACTAGCCTGATCTAAATTGGTGTTTCAGAGCCCTAGTAAATAAAAGTTACTACGTTGATTTTACTTTAAGCGTTAATTTTATGGTTTCCTTAAGACAAAAGGTAGCGGAAATGAAACCAATGGTGTGTAGACTCGACTCAACCACTACAAAGATGCACCTAAGATGATTTACGCTACTTTTCTCTTTCGATGAAATTCCTAACTAAGAGAGTTGAGAAATGAAAAATTTTATAGAAAACAACTTTCTTAGTAAAGACAATCAAAGAAACAATTCTCTTTATCTTTCAAAGCATACAAACATGACCACTCATTACGTGCACGAAAAACTCTTTTTCTTTCAAAATCCCTCAAAGCTACTTGAAACAAAACTTTTCAAAGGAGATGTTTTTGTATTTTCTCTTATTTAATAAAGCATATAAATCTATTTTAATGAAAATCAATCTCAAAAGCTATAAAATCTATGAAAAACTTGACTCATAAGCAAATCAAAAAGAAATTTACTCTAAAGCAAACCTAACGAGGCAAAAGCCTACAAAGATGATTCTAGGTTGTTTTACTTGACCACAATCAAGTCAAGGACCAGCTAATGCAGAATCAAAAGACCAGTCAAAACAAAACTCAAATCTTTTTGTTCTTTTTGTAAAATGGAATTCAATACTCAATCAACAAGCACTTCGAAATTTGCCAAAGAGACCACTCAAATGTAAGTTGCTCACAGGTATACTTTATGACAGGTCTGACTTCTAAGAATGCTGACAAAACCAGAGATCTAAGGCTTGACAACTTCTACCGCCAAATTCACTACAAGACCTACTCAAAAATCAAACCCTAGGGCTTAAACTTCTATGAAATCTACTAAAACACTCAATTCTATCGAAACAAGTTCAGGTGAAGATCTTTGACAAGAGACTAATGGATCTGGGCAGTAAAAACTAAGAAAAAGCAAAATCTAAGAGAAAAAATACAAAAGATGGAAATTTCTTAATTTTTAGCAGGGGACGCAGGCAACCTGTTAAGCCAGGTGCGGGCCCGCTCTGTGCACACAGAAACAGTGCGTACAGGTACGCACTGTGCAAGACTCAGAGGGTGCGTCCTACTGAAAAAACCAAGAAAAACTAAATTCAATCTAACCCTAAGCTAACCCACCCAAAAACAAAGTCACAGAGCCAAAAACCAGAAAATAAATGACTTTTCTCAGATCAAAGTTGCATACAAAGGAAAAGACTTTCACATCAATGGATTCCCCAGCGGAGTCGCCATTTTGTCAGGCGGAAAGAGTCGATAGTGCGGACACAAATCAACCTCCCTAGGAGCCTAAGACTCTCTAGTGACAAACAAGACAAACAAGAGCAATCCTTCTCTAAACATGCATTTACTATACAAGAAATCAAGTGTTTAGATCCTACCTGTAGTCCAACGCTGTTGTAGTAGTCCAGCCTCGCCGATCCGGATGAGCTCCTCCTTCACATCGAAACCTGCATCCACTAACAATCAAACGATTAAATAGCACTTGATAATCTCATAAGATAAAACATATTTAACATATAGACCAAGGAGTATATGAAACAACTCATAAACAACAAGTTATTGAGAAGAATGGACTCATTTGCATTAATAGGAAACAAAAGGAACAATTACAACCTGAGCCTTGGTGTTGTGTAAGTCCCTCTCAGGGTCCATCAGGAGTTCTCCTTTACTTTGACAAAGCTCACCCACTTCCAAATAGAACAAGCAAAGATGACAATCTCTCCTCACAAGCTTCTAAATGGGAGTCCTAATTCCTGCAGCATCTACCCTTAGAAATGTTTAGCTTTCAACCTCTCCTCCTTCTGGCCCAATGCCTGTATTTATAGTGCTCAAGAGGAAGTTAATCAGGTCCACCATCAATGGGATAATCCCCTCTTTGGATGGGATAGCTCCTCTCTTGATGGGATAAGTTCCTCTTTGGTAGGGATACATGAACCATCTGGAGGCGCTCAATACTCATCAAACAACCTTCTAGAATGCTCTAGAAATGACCACAAGTAACTTTTTAAAGATGAAACTTGCGCATTTTGACCTTTACAGGGGTACGCACCTGCCCCTTT
This sequence comes from Pinus tabuliformis, assembly GCA_031772625.1. Classification (NCBI taxonomy): domain Eukaryota; kingdom Viridiplantae; phylum Streptophyta; class Pinopsida; order Pinales; family Pinaceae; genus Pinus; species Pinus tabuliformis. The sequence goes on along the minus strand of CM062819.1, from coordinate 1,063,779,056 downwards.
ACATACAGAGCGTCCAAGGACGCAGCTTTTGTGAACATTAGGTGCGTACCCGCAGGTAAGGTTGAGAGAACCTGCGTACCCAGAGATAAACACATTTATAAAGACTTTCTCTCTCTTTTGAAGTTTGACATGGAGAGCAGAGGCTTAAGACTTGCCTAGGAGGATAGCATGACTGTTGATAGAGCCATACTAACTGTACATAGCCATGGTGACATTTTTTAGTGTAACACCTTGTGTGTTGTGACTTCTGCATCTGTGTGGACTACTCCTCCAGAAGCTATGCACATCTTGTTGTGTTGTGTGTTCCTAGCTGAGTTGGGACTTCTTCCCAACCAACTTGGGACTCACTCTCACCCTCTCCCCTTATAGTGAAAGAACCATTGACACAAGTACACTAGCATTCACCAGGCACATGAACCTCACTTCTTAAAGGAAAATAAGACCACTCTCCTATGTTGACAAGAAAGAGTTGAGGCAAATCCTTAAGACAATGGAAACCAGGCCATCATACCGAATGGGACTCCCACACCAAACAGTGTGAGGTCTAGTTGGGACTTCATACCAGGGTGATCCTCAGAATGTTGGCAGGTCTAGAACCTTCAACGTTTCTGGTGCTAGAAGGAGGGAAACCAGTTGTATATGGTTGAACATCCCCTCACACTCATTCATCAACCATCTGGTCAAGGCAGTAACTTGCACTCCCTCTCACTTACACGCAACTCTGTAGTTGGTTACTCCTCATGTCCTAGGATTGAACACGATATTTTGTATCAACAACTTCGCTCCTTCTGTCCCATTACTCGCTAGATCATGAAAGCAGTCGGAATTATCCCAAGCATACAACATCTTCCGTATGCATCAAGGAAGTCAAAAGCCACTCCCATAGGAGTTGTTTTATCATCAGTGGAAGAAGCAGTCCTTGCCACACTTGAAGGTCTGATAGAAGTTATTGAAGATGGAGAGGAACCTTTGGTCTTCCAACAAGGTGAAAAATACACTCTTGTGATATTGGGATTAGACTCTTGTACAAGAGGCGTGGGGGAAGGTAGCGGAGGAGGTGGAGGTGGAGACGAACCGATAGAATCAGAGCCAGAACCATCATACTCTGAAAGAGAGGAAGAGAGGGAAGAAGAAGAAGATATGGTTGACCCAAATCTTGAATGGATGACTCAGGGACCTTTGGCTCTCCTAGCTATTCTTCATAAGATGTTGAAGCGAGCAGAGAGGATGAACATCAAGTTCAACCCTAACAGTACGGTGAAGGAAAAAGACCACTTAGACAAATTCTACCTACAGCTACATACACTTGAGGTATGGTTTGATGACATAACATGTAGATTGTTCCCATATACCTTGGATGGTCAAGCAACTGCATGGTATCATAGCCTTCCACTGAACTCTATACAGAACTAGGGTGCATTCAAACACATATTCCTTGAGAAGTTTGTTGATGACAAAACCCCATCCATGCTACTCAAAGAGTTGGGAAACCTAAAGATGGAGGGAAAATAAAAATTGAAAGACTTCAATAAGAGGTTTACGCGTATTCTGAATAAGTTTGCAGTGGACACTAAACCTCATGACTCCATCATTGTTGATTACTACACCTCCGCACTGCCAACCAGCATTGTGCAGTTTGTCAATGAATCTACGAAACCAAGACTCTTGGAAAGTTGTGAAGATGTTATTGTTGTTGAGAAATACTTGTGCATGATTAGAGTCATCAAGGATGATGAATCAATGAAGGAATCCAAGGATGCGAGCAGGAAGCCTCAAGCAATGATGAGCAAGGGAAGAGACAAGGAAGCAACCGATATTGAGATCCTTACTTGCCTTGTCAAAAACTTGACCATGGAAGTGTCCAAGCTCAAGCAATAGAAAAAAGACACATCTACAAGCAGCCATCCGCCCAGACAAAGACAGGCAAACAACTCATCGAGTGGCTCTTCAAGCAGCAACCAGTTCACTTCAAAAACTATGCAGAAGCCTGTGTTCCAACTTGAACAGTGCGCAGATCCTAAGTTTTGTTCCTTCCATGAAGAACATCACCTTGAGAACTCTTGTTTGGATTGGAAGTGAGTCATTAGCTTTGTCTACAGTCATACACTCGATGCGGAAAGCAATATGCAATAGCAGCCGAAAGGCACTGATGATGACGAAGAGGTTGCACTTGATGAAACATCAAGTTCTGGGCATGTGGTGAATGCATATCAGTGGTCGCAAGTAATATCGATGAAGAACACCGAGAAGTATCCCCAAAAGCAAAATTATCATTAGAATATTAGGAGTAAAGTGGCTCCCCCTACACTTGGGGAAATGCAAGAGAAGGTGAGACTGTTGATGAAGAAGGTCAAGCCACCAAAGAAGAAAACACAAAGCAAGTTTGGGAAGACAGTGGTGGATAAGAGTACATCCATGAGCAGCAAGTTGCAAAACACTCCATTGGACAACACGAACATTTGTTGCACCCCAAACACCACAGTGAGTCTACCACCTCTGGACTACAACATTGTTGATGACATGAAGAAAACTCGAGCGAACATCATTTTGTTCAAGTTAGCCAAGGTCTAAAGTCAACAAGATATCCTGTTGCGTGCATTGGGACAGACAACAATGGACAGTGTAACCTCTACTAGCAAGGGAGCAAGCACACCTCCCGAATCACTTTCCACTATGATCAATATACTCCAGATGAAAGAAGAAAACTTAGTTTGCCCCACATTCCTACTTTCATTTGAAGTTTTTAACTATAATGTTCACAATTGCTTGGTTGATTTTGCCCTAGAAGCCAATTTCGTGCTGCTCTCCATCACTAGGAAGATCAATGCACAATGGAACGAGACATCTATGAAAATCATCCAACTTTATTGAACATCAGTACCAGTCAGTGGTGAACTACGAGACATGATCATCTGACTATCTCATGACATTCGAGTCCACCAATGCATCAACATAGTTGTTATGGAAATATTGAAAGCATATGGTCTATTACTCAACAAAGACTAGTCTAGCAAGCTAGATGGATATTTTGCTACAGACTCATCTCACATGTGGATTTCGTACAAGGGAAAATGCAACCAAATCCGGGTGTTATCCAAGAGGTATATGAAACATAATTTCACTCCCCTTAACGAAGAGAACGAATCATTGGCCTTCACAAAAATCATGTTTGGAAACTGTCTTCTGGAAACAACATTGGAGTGTTATCCTACACAATCAGCTCCAACCTCATTAGACACACAGTTGGGACTCCTTCCTTGCCCAACTGATGGTAATGAACCTACTCTACTACTCTACGAAATTCAATCACAAACATGCAATGAGAAATAACACACAAGCACATAGTATTTTTTCTATGGGAAAGCAATATGCTAAAAACCCCTTTTTCATCTTGCATTAAATTGATGAATAGAGATGTATTATAATTGCTATCTCAATTTGAGCTCAACCTGCAAGTGAATAGCCTATCTCTCTTCTCACTAAGAAGCTATGACCCAGAATTAGTTAATTCCTACCTCTTCTTGAGCCCCTTTTTCCTTATGCAATACCTGAGGAAATTAGGCCCCTATTATTTAGGAATTTCCTCTGAAATGCTTGCACAATTCCCAAGGCTAATCATATGACTACATGCAACACTTGTACACTCAAGACTAGTCTACAACTGATGTTACACTACCTTAGAATCTCCACCACAGTTGTGGAACTCGAATTCTCTGCATGCACTAGTTATTTTGGGTTGATTGATCAGTTAACTAGATGATCACTAAGCTATACTAAAGTCCCACTACACAACTGACCTTCCACTAGTTCCTCCAACAATTAGAACTAGTTTAAATGAAAACGACTTGAAATAACTGACCTTGATTGCTACAAATTAGCAATCACGCATGCTTAACTAAACTCTAACTCCTCTAACTCGAATTTACTATGTAAACTGTGTGACGCAAGACATTTCACACAATTTAACTGCATCCAAGTTGTCTGTTGATGTGGAGATTCGAATTTTCTCAATTTGACCGAGGCAAAATCAAATTGAGACTTTCTTGCTGCATTTTTCAACACTCCCTCTAAGCAAGAAAGTGATTATCAACCACCCCTATCTTGTACCTATGGAACTCAAACTTCCCTCTTGACAAGGCCTTTGTCAAAATGTTAGCATTTTGTTCCTCTGTCGGAATGTATTGTAGTAACAATATCCGCCTATGCATACAGTCTCGCAAATGGTGATATTGGATATCTATATGCTTGGATTGAGCATGAAATATAGGGTTCTTAGAGAGCTTAATACAACTCTGATTATCACAATAGATCACAGTTGAATCCATAATCTGACCAAACAATCTAACAAGTATCTTTCTCATCCAAATCACCTCACATGTTGCTTGACTTGCAACCATGTATTCTGCTTTTGCTGAGATGAATGCCACAAATATTTACTTCTTGTTGTACCAAGAAATATTTGTGGACCCAACACTAAAAATTCTACCTTATGTACTCTTTCGGTTGGATGGAATACCTACCCAATGTGCATCTGTGAAGCCACAAAACTTCACTCCCTTTTTCTGTCTGTACCATAATCCATATTGTGTAGTGCCTCTGAGGTACCATAAAACATGTTTAGATGCCTTCCAAAACAATTTGGTTGGCCTAACCATAGCCTGGCTCAACGAGTTTCCTGCATAGCACATATCTGGTCATGTGTTCACAATATACATGAGTGAACCCACTAGTTACCGATAAATGGTAGCATCCACTTCTTCACCTGAAGTGGCATCCTCCTTGCTCCATTTGCTTGCTAGAGGTGTCTCCATGGGTTTACAATTCTCCATGCATAATCTTTGTAGTATCTCATTTTCATGCTTGCCTTGAGACACAAATAATTCCCCGTCACTTTTCCATATTTCCAACCCGAGTAAGTAGTGCATGAGACCCATGTCCTTCATTTAAAATTCCCTTGCAAGGTCCTCCTTGCAAGATCTGATCAGTTGCTCATCACCAGTTAAAATCAAATCATCAACATATAATATAATAATAAGCAATTTACCTTCTACCAAGATGTGATAGAGGTTTGCATCTGCTTCACTTTTGGTGAAGCCCAAACCAGTGAGATAATTATCGATCCTAGTGTACCAAGCATGGGGTGCTTGTTTGAGACTGTACAACACTCACTTGAGTCTACACACATGAGACTCTCAATCAAATGTCTCAAAACCTTTTGGTTTCTCGATGTAAACCTCCTCCTCAATAACTCCATTGAGAAATGTTGTTTTTACATCCATCTGGTGGATCTTCCACCCCATCTGCATAGTTAGTGCAAGAATTGATCTAATGGATGAGTACCTTGCTACAGGAGAAAAGGTCTCCTCATAGTCAATTCCCTCAACTTGAGAGTACCCTTTGGCCACAAATTTGGCCTTATACTTCTCTATGCTTCTGTCTGTTGCATGCTTAACCTTGAAGATCCATCTTGAACCCACAATTGATTTATATGTTGGTCTTGGGACCACTTCCCAAACACTGCTCTTTACAATGGATTTGTATTCCTCCACCATTGCATCTACCCATACAGGTTTCTCTTCTTCTTCCTTTAAATAGGATGGCTCAATCTCTACAAGATCAGTCATTAGAGCCATGTAGCTAGTGTACTGATCAAGTGACCTCCTCTACCTATGCAAATTTGAAGGAGCTCCCACATTCTCCCTCGCATCTTGCACAAGTCTATCAACTTCCCTGGTTCTTTTTCTACCTTCTATGGATGTTTCTGATTGAGTGGATGTGTCCACTCTCTGCTCATCTACTTGTTACTGCTCCACAACTTCCTAAGGCTCATCTTTTGGTGGGATGTGAAGCACCCTCTCAAGAGAGCAGTACATCACTTTCTCCTCATCAAACTTTACATCCCTTTCTGCAACTGCCATTCTGAGGGAAGGTAAGTACAAATGGTAGTTGTGAGGATTTTTTCGGTAACCCACAAATACCCCCAAGTCTGCTATTGGCTCAAGCTTCTTCATTAATTCTTTGGAGACATGGCAGTAAACAGAGGCTCAAAAAATATTGAAGTCTGACACATATGGCTTTCTCCCCGAGAAAGCCTCCTCCTATGTAATCATACCAAGAATCCAATGAGGACTTTGGTTCTACAAATAGACCTTTGTGTTACATGCCTCAACCCACAAATGCAGAGGTAGGACTTGGTCATGCAACATAGCCCTCGCATCTCCCATATTGCTATGGTTTTTTTCTCTCAGCCACCCCATTCTTCTATGGGTTATGGGGTGTTGTCATCTCTCTTTGAATGCCTTCTTTTGCACATATTTTTTTGAATTCATTTGAAACATACTCACCTCCATTATCACTCCTGAGATCCTTCACCTTCTTATCGGTTTCTTTCTCAAATAGTGCCTTGAATTCTACAAACTTGGAGAACATCTCATCTTTCTTCTGCATGAAGAAGATCCAACACTTCCATGAGAAGTCATCAATAAAAATGACAAAATATGTTTCTAGCAGTGGAGGCTATTGAGAAAGATCCACAGACATAAGAGTGGATTCTTTCTAAGATTGTGTGTGCTTTGTTGTCCTGATCGTGGAATGCAGATTTTTCATACTTCCCTAAGGTACATCCTTTGCATACATCATGTTTCTCAAGTGCTCCTTTGGGGAGGCCATTGGTTATTTGTTGCATAGTCTTCAAGGCACCATGATGCAAATGGCAAAGTCTTTTGTTCCAAATTTCACTAACATCACAGATTTTCACTTTCTCCGTCTTACTACTTAATGCAATACAATCTTCCACATATATATTATATAGGTTCTTCACATGAACCCCGATCTTCTTCACTTGTCCCATGGCTATGTGTCTCAGGAATTCTTTCCCTTTGTTGAAGATCAGATCGTAACCACGGTCTTCCAAAACTACAACATAGATGAGATTTTTATTTATGCCTAGAACGAACATGACATCCTTGAGTCTCGAAGGGGATCTCGGCTTCCACTTAAAGGTGATTGTACCAATCCCGGTCGCGTTGTACCTTCCATCATCCCCCAGCTCAATTTGCGTCTGGATATATTTCCGCTCTAGGTCACTAAAAAAGTCTCTACATCCTGTCATGTGGAAAAATGCAAATGATTCCGAGTACCACACACTCCCCATCATGGTGTTGACCATGCATGCGATAAGGGTGAAGTTAAGCTCGAACTATGCAGCCAAGACTTCACCTGCTGCTCCTCCTTAGTTCTTCTTGCTCGATTTTTTTTGTGGACACTTCATGGCATAATGCCCAAATTCATGACAATTGAGGCATTTAATTTTGGAGAAATCTTTCTTCTTTCCCCCTTGGTTGGATTCTGGTTTGGTTTGAGATTTCTTCCATTTTCCCTTCTTTCCCTTTCCAACCAATGCACTTTTTTCTTCATCTTCGCCCTTAGATGAAGTCCCATCTCTGGTATTCCACCTTATTTCCTCATATACCAAACCAGACCATAAGAGTTCCCAATTCAATAGTTTCTCCCTCTTTCACCGAATCTTAGTAGCTATGCCAACTCTTAGGAAGGCCTAGAAGGGCTAGGCTTACCAAGTCATCTTCTACAACATTAACACCAACCCCACCAATTTCATCACGAACCTATGTAAATATCCTTAGATACTACGAGATAGTGTCATTCTTTTGCATCTTTATATGTTGAAGTTTATCCTTGAGCACCAGCTTCCCATGGTCACTATTATTCTCAAACAATTCTATCATTTATCTCCAAATTGTGAATGGAATTTCTTTCCCATGGAGATTTGAGACAATGAGATCCCCTACTCCCTCCAATATTATTATCCTCACTTTGGCTACGTCTTTCTTCCATTGGGATAGGTGCATCAGATGCATGTGGTTTTACAACATCTCTATTGATGCATTCTAGCAATCCGTTTTCATCCAACACCAACTCCATGTGATCCTTCCATGCAATGAAATTAGAGATTCCCTCCAAGGCATACTTTAGTCTCAACCCGTTGAAGTTCATCTTCCCAACTCTAAAGAGATCTTGCTACATTGAACTGCAATTTCGAACCTCTTGAGAAACAACTTCGAAATTATTTTTTTAATATGAATCCTACTCTGATACCATGTAGAAATTATGGTGTATATTTGAAACCACTCATGAAATTTTAATCAAAATCACAAGACACAAACCTACTCCACTGCTCTATGGAATTCAATTCACAATTTAGAACGTCAATCACAAACATGCAATGAGAAATAACACAAAATATTTTTTCCATGGGAAAGAAATCTGCTAAAAACCCTTTTCTTGCTTGCATTAATCTTATGAATAGAGATGTATTACCATTTCTATCTCAATTTGAGCTCAACCTACGAGTAACCTATCTCTCTTCTCACTGAGAAGCTCTGACCCACACTTAGTCAATTCCTACCTCTACTTGAGCCCCTATTTCCTTGTGCAATTCCTGAGGAAATTAGGCCCCTATTATTTAGGAATTTTATCCAAAATTCTTTCACAATTACCAAGGTTGATTGATTAGTTAATTAGATGATCACTAAGTTAGACTATAGTCCCACTGCACAACTGACCTTCCACTAGTTCCTCCAATAATTAGAACTAGTTTAACTGAAAACAACTTGAAATAATTGACCTTGATTGCTACAAATTAGTAATCACACATGCTTAACTAAACTCTAACTCCTCTAACTCGAATTTAATAAGTAAACTGAGTGACACAAGTCATGTCACACAATTTAACTGCATCTATGTTGTCTGTTGATGTGGAAATTCGAATTTTCTCAAATTGACCAAGAAAAAATCAAATTGATACTTTCTTGCTGCATTTTTCAATAGTGCACAAGTTTGCCTGAAACACTAACCTTTTAAAAAGCTTAACCCTTTTTAAAAATTATTAGGAGCCCAAATCATTCATTTTTTTATTATTTTTTCTTTTAGCAAAAACAAAAATGGGGCAAGGAGAGTTTGAATGTGCGGAATTATCATAATAGGTAAACTTCTAGCTACAACAAATGCCACATTCTCTCTATGAACTGGAGAGATAGACATTACATGATTACATGTGCTACCACACTAATGCATATAAGCATGAACCAATGGGACTTACAAAACACCTATTCAAATCAACTTGCACATGAATAAACTTTTGCAACTTGGACCAAAACTCACGGGTGTCAAGTACAACCAATCATGCACCTTCTACGACATGCTCAATTACAAGACTTCAACTTAGGTACAACATATATCCAAAATTCTTTAGAACAAAACAAAGATTACCATCACTCTTTTGCGGTAATAATATACCCAAAATATAATCCCATTTACATCTCATTACCATGCATCACGTATGCTTTACTTCTTCATCCAAAGTCTTCCTTCTTTATCCTTCACCATTTATCTCTGTTAAAATATTCCTCTTGTTGTACTTCTTCATGAGTTTGTCTTTTGCTAATTTTTTCTTCTTTCATCTTGTTCTTGATATATTCTTCAAAGCTTGGATTTGAGATGCCTCATATATCAATTCAATATCTCCAAAGAAACCTATTATTACTCTCTAAAAACCGAGCTCCAAAAATTACACCTTTATCAAGGTCAATTCTTGAAGTGCAAGTGAGAAAAAGGTTTTTGAAGATGCCTAACGCAATACTCTTCTAATGGATAAGTAATTGCTTGTTGAAAATGTTAATAACTTATGTGATTTTGGTTTTGTCCTCAACCTATTCGGTGGAAAATTGTTCGAGTATCAACTTTATGAAAATCTATGACTTCTTCAGAGGTCTCAAATGTAACACCCTCCTCCCACATCTACCCAAGTAACCGACCAACCGGGGTAAACATGTGACGAGAAGTTACTATGATATGATTCGGCCTCCTAAGTCACCTCAAGGAAGTGGAACCAACAGAACACACCATACAGACCTTCCACATTGTATAATTTCCCACTGTAGATCACCTGATAATGCAATATACTAAAGCAAAATACTTGATCTACTTCTACAAACAAACTTGCGGAAGCTTAATCGATTATGAGCAAGATCAAATAGAACACATATAACAGAGAATGAGAAATCAATCACACATGAACACAAAAGAATACTCTGGGGAAAGCCTCGGCTAAAATAACCCCATCTCTGTATTATCATACAAGTGGAAATATGTTTGGATTACACAAAGCTTTAGCTCACAAGCTATCTAGCTCTTAGTACAATCCCTCAATATAGCTCACAGACTGAATAGACACAACATATGCCTTCCCTCAATCCTCCAAGCCTCCTATTTCCTTGCACAGTTTCTCCTGGGGTCCAATTCTATCACATGTGTGAATTCCCACATCACACAGTCATCAAAACGCAAAAATAACTGTGTAATCCTCAAGAAATGAATTCCTTCTGCATGCAAGAGATATCCTCAATGGAATATTCCTGCAACTGATAGTACATTGTCCCATCCTCTGATCTCAACTGGGTCTCTAATTGAACTGACATGCATGAGTTATTTATGAGATAATATTCAGTTATCTAAAGTGCAGCAGTTACATGCATGCATGCATTAACTAACTGAACTCACAATCAATTCCACAAATTCTTGGAACTAATCTAACTAGACTTAACTCAGTTAACTGAGCTAACTAATTACAACTCAAAGTACAACTCATCTTGATCTCCTTAATTAAGGGATAACTTCCTCAATCAAAGGGGAAATTGTTGCATGTCTTCACATAGACTTCATGTTTGATTTTCTACAACTAATTAACTCAAGATGAATTAATTAATTATTTTACAAACAACTGCTAAGATCAAATTCGAATGTTAATTCTCAATTTTAGTTTAGGGACTAACTAAAATTGGAATGTATCCCGAAATGCTATTTATAGAAGTGTTATTTTTAGCACTTCTATTTTTAGCATTTCTTGTTGCTATTTTCAACACTCCCTCTCAACAAGAAAGGGATTATTAGTCACCCCAATCCTGTCTCTGTGGAACTTGAACTTGCATTTTGACAATGCATTAGTCAAAATATCTACATCTTATTCCTCGGTCGAAACATACAGCAACAGCATGATCCTCTTCACCACACATTCTCAGAGATGATAATACCGGATATCTATGTGCTTGGACCTGTCATGAAATACTAGATTCTCAGAGAGTTTGATACAACTCTGATTATTGCAATAGATCACAGTTGGATCCATCCTCTGATCAAACAATCCCACTAGAATCTTCGCATCCAAATGGCCTCGCATGCTACCTGACTAGAAGCCATGTATTCAACCTCTGCTGAGCTAAGTGCAACTGACCTCTGTTTCCTACTGTACCAGGAAACTGCAGCTGAAGCAAGGTTGAAGATTCCTCCAAAAGTGTTATTCCAGTCTGATGGACTCCCTGCCCAATCTGCATCTATGAAGCCTTGAAGCTTCACTCCCACTGTCCATTTGTACCACAATCCATATTGAGATGTGCCTCTGAGGTATCTCAGCACATGCTTCGTTGCCTTATAAAAAATCATGGTAGGCTGAACCATAGCTTGACTCAGCTGGTTCACCGCAAAGCACAAATCTGGTCGTGTGTTCACTAGATACATCAATGAACCCACAAGCTGCCGATAAACAGTAGCAGCTACTACCTCACCTAAAGTAGCATCCTCCTTCCTCTAGTTAACAGCTAGAGGAGTCTGCATGGGCTTGCACTTCTCCATGTGGAATTGCCTGAGTATCTCATTGGCATACTTGCCTTGAGAGACAAACACTTCCCCATCCTTCTGCCACACTTCTATGCCTAGAAAGTAGTGCATAAGACCCATGTCTTTCATCTCGAACTCTCTTGCAAGGTCCTCCTTGCAAGACTTGATCAACTGATAATCATCTATCAAAATCAGATCATCCACATAAAGAACAATGATCAATAGCTTCCCTTCTACCATGATGTGGTAAAGGTTCACATCTGCTTCACTCTTGGTGAAGCCAAACCCGGTGAAATAGCTGTTGATCCTGGTGTACCAAGCATGAGGTGCTTGCTTCAGCCCATACAAAGCCCTCTTGAGTCAGCACACATGCGACTCACGATCGAAGGTCTCAAAACCTTCCGGTTGCTCAATGTACACCTCTTCCTCAATCTTCCCATTGAGGAACACAATCTTCACATCCATCTGATGGATCTTCCAACCCATCTGAGCTGATAGTGCCAAAATCCATATGATAGATGAGTACCTTGCTACAGGAGCAAAAGTCTCATCATAGTCGATCCCCTCGACCTGTGAGAAACCATGAGCAACAAACCTTGCCTTGTGTTTCTCAACACTTCCATTAGCTGCCTGCTTTACCTTGTAAAGCCATTGAGAACTCACCGCTGACTTGTCTTGAGGTCTTGGGACAACATCCCAAACACAGTTTCGAACGATGGAGTCGTACTCCTCCACCATAGCATCAACCCAGACTAGTTGTTGCACTGCTTCCTTGAATGAAGAAGGTTTGGTCTCTACACACTCCCCAACCAGGGCCATGTAACCAGTGTACTGCTCTGGTGACCTCCTCTATCTGCGCTGAGAAGATGGTTGTCCCACATTCTCTCACGCATCCATCATCAACCTGTCATCCTCCCTTGAGCGTTTCTGCCCATCTCTAGAAGACTCAGCATGAGTTGATGTCTCCACTCCCAGATCCTTTGCATGTGACTACTCTGCATCAATCTAAGGCTCCTCCTCCTTAGGAACTAAAAGTTCCTCCTTTGCATGCAACTTGAGATCCCTCTCAAGTGATACTCGCATGGCTTTCTACTTGTCGAAATTCAGATCTCTGTGTACCACTCTCCTCTGTCTAGTAGGTAGGAACACCCGATAATTGTGGGGTGTATCAGTGTACTCCACAAGTATCCTCAACTTAGTTGTTAGATCTAGCTTCTTTCGGGAGTCTTTGGTCACATGGAAATAAACCGATGATCCAAATATCCTAAATTGACTCACATCTGGCCGCTTCCCGGAAAAGGCTTCCATTGGTGTCTTCATCCCCAGTATACGATGTGGGCTTCTGTTATGCAAGTATATTGTTGTATTGCATGCCTCAGCCCACAAATGAAGTGGTAGGCTTTGGTCATGCAACATCGCTCGAGTTGCTCCCACAATTGATCTGTTCTTCCTTTCGGACACCCCATTCTGCTGTGGGTTAAGGGGTGTCGTTAACTCCCGTTTAATTCCTTCTGCTACGCAGAAGTCCTTAAGCTGTTGGGAGACATACTCTCTACCATTGTCGCTACGCAAGGCCCTTATTTTCTTTCCAGATTCTTTCTCTGCCAAGGTTTTAAACTCACAAAACCTTAAGAAGGTCTGATCCTTCTTCTGCATAAAGTAGATCTAACATCTACGAGAAAAATCATCAATAAAAATAACATAGTATCTTTGTTTAGCGATGGAAGCTATAAAGAAAGGTTCACACACATCTATGTGAAATCGCTCCAGGATTTCTCCAGCTCTACTGTCTCGATCCTGAAAGGAATATTTCACATACTTACCCAAGGTACAACCTTTGCATGTATCCGTCTGCTCCAGTTTTCCCTTGGGAAGTTCAGTAGAAATTTGTTGCATGATCTTCAAGGCCCCATGGTGCAAGTGGCCCAATCTTCTATGCCATAGCTCGCCAACATCTTGGCTTTGCACCAACTCTGCTTTGGAACTCAATGTAGCACAATCATCTACCTCTAGCTTGTAGAGATTCTTTACTCGAACCCCAATCCTCTTGGTCTGTCCAGTGTTGATATGCCTCAGGAATCCTTTCCTTTACTAAAGACTACATCACAGCCTTTGTCTTCCAGCATAGCGACAGACACAAGATTCTTTTTCAGACCTGGTACATACTTTACATCAGTCAGGGTGAGAGGAGCTCCATGCTCCCTCTAAAACACAACTGTACCTTCACCTGAAACACAGTACTTTCCATCATCGCCCATCTCGATCCGCATCTGGAGATCCTTCTCCTCCAAGGTACTGAAAAGATTCTTGTTGCTAGTCATGTGGAATGAAGCTCCACTGTCCAGGTACCAAACACATCCCACCATGTATGAAACCATGCATGCAATGAGAGAGGAATCCAATTCGAATTGTGAGGCCAGTGCATCACCATCTGATCCCTTCGAGGATCCCTTCTTGGATTTCTTCTGTGGACAATTCGTAGCATAATGACCCACCTCATGACAATGAAAGCATCACACTTTCGATTTGTCAAACTTCTTCCCACCATGGGAAGAACTGGATTTGGGATGGGATGACTTCCCTTTCCCTTTCCTCACCTTACTCGCTAAGGCAAGATTTTCTTCATCATCTTGCTTTGATGAAGATCCATCTCTGGTGCTTCTTCTTATCTCCTCCTGCATCAGATCCGACCAAAGTCGTTCCCAATCTGGCAGTTTCTCTCTTCCATTTACCGAGTCTTGGTAGCTATGCCAACTCTTAGGAAGACCGACGAGAGCAAGACTCATCATGTCATCATCAGCTGTTGTGATCCCTACACTTCCAAGCTCATCCCTACAGGTGGTGAGCTTGTTCAGATATGTAGAGATCGTGTCGCCCTTTTCGCACTTGATTTTTTGAAGCTTGTCTTTCAGCGCCAGCTTCCTCTGATCGTTGTTGTTCTGATATAGATCCTTCAATTTTTTCCACATTGAAAACGGTGTCTCCTTCCCATGGAGACTCGAGACTATGTGGTCTTGAACTCCCTCCAAAAGGATTCTCCTCGCTCTAGCCACACATTTCTTCCATTCCACAAATTCTGTAGCATTAGCTACTACTGGCTTCGGGACTTCTTGATCAATGAAGTCCTTCAATCCGTTGTCCTCTAATATTTCTTCCATGCGATCCTTCCAGGCTATATAATTCGAGCTGCCATCAAGGGCATACTCGAGTCTTAAACCGTTAAACGCCATTGGTGAAATTTGAGATGTGATAAGAATTTTAATTTTATAATCAAGAACTTCAAACTTGGAACTTCTCCCTTCTTTGTATATTGTTCTTCACTTTGATCACCTTTGCTCTAATACCATGTAGAATTTCCCACTATCGATCACCTGATAATGCAATATACTAAAGCAAAATACTCGATATACTTCTACAAACAAACTTGCGGAAGCTTAATCGATTAAGAACAAGATCAAATAGAACACATATAACAAAGAATGAGAAATCAATCACACATGAACATAGAAGAATACTCTGGGGAAAGCCTCAGCTAAAAAACCTCGATCTTTGTATTATCATACAAGTGGAAATATGTTCGTATTACACAAAGCTTTACCTCACAAGTTATCCAGCTCTCAGTACAATTCCTCAATATAGCTCACAGACTGAATAGACACAACATATGCCTTCCCTCATTCGTCCAAGCCTCCTATTTCCTTGCACAGTTTCTCCTGGGGTCCAATGCTGCCACCTGTGTGAATTCCCACATCACACACTCATCAAAACTCAGAAATAAGTGCCCAATCCTCAAGGAATGAATTCCTTCTACATGCAAGAGATATCCTTAATGGAATATTCCTGCAATTGATAGTACAAAGTCCCATCCTCTAATCTCAATTGGGTCTCTGACTGAACTGACATGAATGAGTTATTTATGAGAGAATATTCAGTTATATGAAGTGCAGTAGTTACATGCATGCATGCATTAACTAACTGAACTCACAATCAGTTCCATAAACTGTTGGAACTAATCTAACTAGACTTAACTCAGTTAACTGAGCTAACTAATTACAACTCATCATGATCTCCTTAATCAAGGGATAACTTCCTCAATCAAAGGGGAAACTGTTGCATGTCTTCACATAGACTTCATGTTTGATTTTCTATAGCTAATTAACTTAAGATGAATTAATTAATTATTTTACAAACAACTGCTAAGATCAAATTCGAATTTAATTCTCAATTTTAGTTTAGGTACTAACTAAAATTGGAATGTATCTCGAAATGCTATTTATAGCAGTGCTATTTTTAGCACTTCTATTTTTAGCATTTCTTGTTGCTATTTTCAATACACACAAGCAATAAGACTCCCAGGAACCATTCCAACCTCTTAGGTCACCAAACCCTAGGTCCCAATGAGATTTTAGACCATCTAACTCCCGGACGCTCCCTTGATATGGGCATGCATGTGTCCAGGGGGATCTAGACACTCCCACAGCATCGGTATGCCAGCATCCAGGGAATTTTCTGCTCAGTGTTGTGCCTGCATCCCCTAGATTTGAGCCACTTTTTCAGACCCAGAGACCAGGTCAGTGCCCATAACTCAATGACACCTTCAGAATTGAAAGATAACAACAAAATAATGATACAAGTGTAATTGCTTGAACAAGAACTTGACTAGAACCCTACTAACCATGAGAGGTGTTTCGTCAAACATGTCACAAGTATGTAATCTACAGGTTTAAGCAACAAATCTGAGCATAGGGGTCTCATACTTATCTGAGAATCGCTAAGAAGCATTGTCCCCTTATATCATTAGCTACATTATCATCTATTAGGCCATAGATACATTTTTCATTCATTTACTGATAAAAACATGAGGTGATCCATACATCATCACTAGCATAAAACATGCTTATAACCAACATAATAACAATAGAAATGCCAAGGATACATTAGCCATAGAATCCACATATACCCCGATACATTTACACATAAGATATCAAGGAAAGAAACTCTTATTAATGAATGAAAAATCCAACCTAGTATGGCACTACCATGTTCCCCCCGACCATAGTATGGCTGAGCCAATTCTCTCTTCAATCATTCACTCCCGTGCCATATTCTAAGCATGAATCTGGAACTCAAACCAAAAGAACCAACCAGGGCATCTCGAGGCTAAACCACGTCACCCTCATAAATAGAAACCAGGCTTTACCGTAATCCATCCTGGTTCACTAGGCCAAACAATAAACATGTAATAACATGATTTACCATGATCCCCACCAGATCACTAGGCCAAACAAGCATGAATGCCACCAGATTTCCCCACCTACACCGTGAGGAATTTTCCTATCTCCTAGTCTCTCATGCTTTACCACAATCTACACTGGATCACTAGGCCCTAAACCAAGCCCCACTCTCTAGGCTTTACTGCATATCCCATCTCGAGATTACTAGGCCTCATGGAGAGCACCCACCTCTCAGATTTACCATATATCCCGCCATTCACCAGTTAAGGATTCCTAGGCCCGCTGAGGCAACACAAAATCTATCTTTACCGCAACCCACAGTCTGGTTCAAGGGTTACTATGCCATGTGTTCTATTATTCAGAGATCCACCTCACTCAACTTCAAATCCATCTGGCAATCCAGCTCAACCAAAACATGAGAACCCCATCACACCATGGATATCCAAAAATGGCAAGGCTAGGCTAAAAACATTGTCACACCTGGCAAAACCCATGCCATAACAACAAATAAACACATGCAATACCATTCATGCCAAATATAGCAAGTAAAACATACATGCAAATCGATACCTGCAAAGAATCTTGTTGTAGATACTTAATCTTGCTCTTCCTTCCTCTTGCCTTCTCTGCCTTTCTTGATCCAATTCCAAAGTGCTCCAAGAAAACTCTAAGTTTCCAAGAGTGAGTGAGAAAGAAAGAATAATGAGAAAGCTCTAAAACTGAACTGACAAAAGATACCAACTAATCCTCATAAGCATTTTTATCAATTAGGCCTCTATTTTCTTCATTTTCCATTATTTTCCTTCATTTTCCTCCTCACATGCAATCTGTGACCTTTCACCTTACTTTTCTCCTAATTTTCTTTATTTTCATAAATAAATGTGCCAAAAATGCCATTTTTCCTTTCCAAAGCCTTAGCCATTGCCTTTGCCAATTTCCTTAACCTTATTAAAACCAATGAACCACTAGGATGTTTTTCCCAACATTTAGCCTAGAATAAGTGTCCCATCAACCGTGGTTATTATTTTTCCTTTATTAACATTTATTACATGGAATTTTCACTAGGGTTGTTACAGAACCCTCCCCTTGGGGGACACCATCCTCGGTGTTCAACCACACCTATACCTTAGCAAAATCGTTGAAAAGAAAACATACTGCCCATGGAGCTTTATAACATAGCTCGATGCAATATTTACAATGATCACCCTACTAAAAAGAAAACCAACATGACAACATAACAACATAAAAACTATAATTATATGACACCCATTTCACTTATTGGAGCTTTATAACATAGCTCATGGCAGTATTTACATCCATATACATATGTACATATACCAAACATCACCAAAACATGTACCAAAGACAAATACCAAAACATCCACTCAACCAATGAATAAGGAAGGATACATAGGTCGAATCTAATCCACCATCTCCCATGTAGCTTCATCAGGCCTAAAATGTTTCCCCTACACTTTAGCCTTCTTGATTGCTAGGTTTCAGAACATGAGCACCTTTTTTCTGCAATATACACTAAGGCTCTAGCTGGAATTCTCCATTTGGATCCACCTACAATACATTTCAATCAATCACATGATCAACATATTTAACATACTTCTTAACCAATGACAGGTCAAAAACATCATGGACTTTCACTGTCGGAGGCAATGCAAGTTGATAGGCTACTGGTTCGATCCTCTTAATAATCCTAAAAGGTCCACAAAACCAGGGTGCCAGCTTAGGACATGATCCAATCTGTAAGCAGTTCTTCTTCGGTTTGATGTGCAAGTACACATGTTCCCCAACCTAGAACTCCTTGAACAACCTGTTTTGATTTTCATAGCACTTATGCCTATCTTGTGTTACCTTTAGATTCTTCTTAATTACCTGCATTTCCCGCTCCATGTCTGCCAACATGTTTGTTCCAATCAATACCCTATTAACTAGATCACTCCAACTGGTGGGAGTATTGCAACTCCACCCATAAAATGCCTCAAACAAACTCATCTTCAAAGATTCCTAATACCCATTGTTGTAAGTGAACTCTACCAGTGGAAGATACTCTTTCCACTTTCGTTGTTGATGCATCACATACATCCTCAACATGTCCTCCAATATTATGTTGAACCTTTGAGTCTGTCCATCTGTCTGTGGATGATAAGTTGTATTGAAGGCCAACTTTGTGCCCAAACCTGCAAACAACTCTTTCCAAAACTTGGAAGTGAACTTCACATCCCTGTCTGACACAATCTTCTTCGGGGCTCCATGCAATCTGACCACATCCCTGATGAACACATGTGCTACATCACTCATTGAGAATCTAGACTTCACCTGGATGCTTACACTCTTCCTTCACCTGCTGACAATCCAAACATATAGTCACAAACTCTTTTACATCCTTCTTCAGATTCGACCAATAATAAAACTTCTTCACTGCAGTCAATGTCTTCTAATAGCCTGGGTGACCTAAATATGGTTTCACTCGAAACTCCCTCAAGATCACCTTCTTGAGCTCATTGTTGTCTGGCACATATATCATGTCTCTAAAGCTTACCAATCCATCTGTTGTAAGACAATAGTCCACATCCTGTGCACCTGCACCTATACCTATACCTATACCACTACCTGTAGTACTAAATGTACTTGTACCTGTACCACCACCTATACCTATACTTGTACTCTGCTGCAACCTGTGCACAATCTCCATATACCTGATATCGTGCTAACCTGCCTACAAGATCCTACCCTGTAGATATGTCCCATAGGAACTCCTAGTTGCTATATGATTTACCTATACCCACCTGCCAAGAGCAACTGCGAACCTATTCTCCTTTCCTTTGATGTATATTTTCTCAAAATCAAACTCACTGATTGTGGCCAACCATCTAGATTTCCTGGCATTCAAATTCGGCTGGTCAAATAGATACCTCAATCCACCATGGTCACTCATCAATACAAACCTCTTGCCAAGAAGATAGTTCCTCCACGTCTTTAATGCATATATGATCGTTGTTAGCTCAAGATCATACGTTGGGTAGTTCTTATCGTGCTCATTCAGTTCTTGTGACTCATAGCACACTACCTCTCCTTCTTGCATAATGACTCCACCAAGTCCTTTCTTGCAAGCATCTGTACATACTACAAACTCTTTATCTGAATCTGCAATCTTTAACGTTGGTGCATATGTCAACAACTGCTTGAGCTGCTCAAAACTATCCTCACACTCCTCTGTCCATTCAAACTTCTTACATTTCATCTTCAACGATGCAATATGATAGGCAATTTGTGAGAAGTTCTTGATGAACCTCTGTAATAACCTGCCAATACCATGAATGATCTCACCTCATCTACATTCCTAGGAGCTGCCCACTCAATGATAACTCTTACCTTTTATGGATCCACTGCTATGCCATCCTTGGAAACCACATGCCCCAAATAGTGTACCTCAGTTTGAAATAAATTGCACTTGTTGAGCTTAGCATACAGTTGATGCTCTCTCAACAACCTCAACACTACTGCCAAATATTCCGCATGCTCTTCCTCATTTTTAGAATATACCAATATGTCATCAATGAACACAATAACAAACTTATCCAAATAGGGACGCAAAACACTATTTATCAAACACAAAAAGGTGGTTGGAGCATTAGTCAACCTGAATGGAACTACAACAAACTCATAATTCCCATACCTGGTCCAGAAAGTTGTCTTGTAAATGTCCTCCTCTTTAATGTGTACCTGATGATATCCAGATCTAAAATCAATCTTCGAGAACACTATTTCTCCCTTCAACTAATCGAACAATTCATCAATCCTCGACAATGGATAGTTGTTCTTGATGGTCACTTTGTTCAACTGCATGTAGTCAATGCATAATATGAGAGTACCATCCTTCTTCTTTGCAAGCAATATCAATGCACCCCATGGTGATACACTTGGCCTAATGTATCCTTTTTCAAGCATCTCTTTCAGCTGCAACTTTAACTCTACCAACTCAGGTGTGCTCATCCTGTAAGGTGCTTTTGATGTTGGAGCTGCCCTTGGCACTAACTCAATAGAAAAGTCTACTTCCCTGTGAGGTGGAAAATATGAAATATTTGCGAGAAACACATCCTAAAACTGTTGTATAACTGGAAACCAGCTCAAAACATCCACATCCTCAACTTCCTTATCCTTATTTCTAGAAATGTGCACTACAAATAACACACACCCTTTCCTACGACTACACTTGGCCTGCATAGCTGTAACCATGCTAAGTGATGTGGATTTCTTCTTTCCCTGTAAGACTCTTGGTTTCCCATTGTCATCCAAGCACTCAATGTCTTTGTCATAACAATCCACCTTGGTCCTATGAAGGTACAAAAAATCCATGCCTAACATCATATTGTATGATCCCAATCGTAATACATTCAAATGTGTTGCATTAGACATACCATTCAAATCAAATTCACAAGCTCTTATCCAATGATGAACTCGCTTCTTTGTACTTGTAGCCAACTGCACTAACCAAGATTCTACATGCACTTCTTTATTCAAAACACATGTATCCACCAAGTCAGGACTAACATAACTATAATTAGATTGAGGGTTAATCAAAATAGAAACAACTTGATCAACAATCTTATCGCATGTCCAACACTCCAACCATTCAACACCATCACCTCTATGTTGCTGTTGTGACCCATGTCCCTGTCTACCTACATTGAAATTATTTTGTGGTGCCACATTTTCTTTCTCTTCTACATTCTGAAGCCTTGCTCTTTTTGACTATCATTTACCTCTACCTTTATCTTTCCATTTCCATCCTTGCTGAGATTCATTCTTACACTTTGACTGCTCATAGCAATGCTTCAATTTCCCAATAACTTTCTCAAGTGACCAAGGCTCATCATACTCAATCCGATCTCAAAATGCTAATGGAAAACCACTGACAAATCGCTAAACTTTAGCCTTCTCATCTTTAAGATACGGTACATGCCTCAGTAGCTCTAGGAACTTGGTCATGTACTCTTCATATGTCATTGATCCCATCTTTAGCTCATAGAATTCTTTGACATTACTGTCGTAGTACCTTTCTGACAAGTACTTCTTCCTAAGAATCCTTTTGAACTAATGCCAGATCAAGTCCTCTATCTTGATGTCTTTAACCCGCTTCACATCTTCCCACCAGATATATGATTTACCTCTCAGGCTAAAGATATCGACATTGGCCTTCATATTATCTATGTAATTATGCAACTCAAAGAACTTATTCATCCCAAGTATCCAAGTCTTTGCATCTTCCAGCTTCTTCACATCTCCATCAAAAGTAGGTGGCTTTTCTTCCTTAAACTCATCCGGTAAGTATCCCCTATCACTCCTCCTGTAAGGATGATAACAATGATGATCATGATGCCTGTCAGAACCAAAACTAGAGTAGTACCTTTTCCCATTACCTCTCTTATCCGGAGTATCCAAAAATCTGCCATCTCTAACCGTGTCATCTCTATCAGACCTGTGACCACCATAAGACTTACTTCCATATGCCCCATTAGTTCTTTCCTCCTATCCCTAGTTGATCTGAAGTTTCCCTTGTCGTTGCAATTATGACAAACTCTGAAGGAGTATTGCATTAACCTTTGCATGTTTCTCTTGTGCTTGCATGATTTTGTCATTGTCCACCTTACAACTCCTTATTTCTTCCTTGAAGCTTCTCAATGTGTCTTCTAAATTAGAAGAGTGCTCAACACCAAGTTGCTCATCTGATTCATAGGGAGAATCTTTGTACTCTACCATCTTATCAGTCATTTTGATCTACTATAAGGCACACTATGTTAGCTGAACCAAATCACAATAAACCAATGTAACTTAGCAAATTTCAGGGAGGATATCTCATCTGCAATATCAACCAATCAGCATAGTACATGTATAACATAATCATAACAACATATATACACATAATACATAAGCATATAACCATATAACCATCATTCTAGCTAGAGTCCAACCATCAATGCATGATCATATCAACTACACATATCATGACCTCATGCATGACAACAACAACCATACCAATGTACACTGACAATACACAAGCATAAAAATATGTAACCAATCATACACTCATTATGGCACACTTCACAACGACAACATCCTCTTTCACATGGCGACATCACTACAGCCATGAACAACACCATGAATATGCAACAAGAATATAGACCACAGGATGATTAACACACATGCCACTAACATGAATGCATGACCAACGCACACCACCCATCCAATCCAAGGGGTGAACCATGCTCTGATCCCACTCTGTGGTATCAGATATGACCCAAAGAGAGCGCAACTCGCTCTGATAACACTCTGTAACACCCTCCTCCCACATCTACCCAAGTAACCAACCAACCGAGGTAAACATGTGACAAGAAGTTATTATGATATGATTCAACCTCCTAAGTCACCTAAAGGAATTGGAACCAACAAAAACACACCATACAAACCTTCCACATCAGCAACATGACTCCCAGGAACCATTCCATCCTCTAGGGTCACTAGCCCCTGGGTCCCACTAAGATTTTAGACCATTTAACTCTCGAAAACTCCCTTGATATGGGCATGCATGCATCTAGGGTGCTCTGGACGCTCCCACAACATGGGTATGCCAACGTCCAGTGACTTTTCTTCCCAGTGTTGTGCATGCGTGCCCAGGATTTGAGCCACTTTTTCAGTCGCAGAGATCATGTCATTACCCACAAGTCAATGACACCTTCAAAAATAAAATATAACAACAAAACAATGATACAAATGCAATTTATTGAATAAGGACTTGAATGGACCCCTACTAGCCATGGTAGACATTTCGTCAACCATGTCACAATTATGTAATCCACAGGTTTAAACAACATATCAGAGCATAGGGATCTCATACTTATCTGAGAATCGCTAAGAAGCATGGTTCCCTTATATCATTAGTTGCATTGTCATCTATTAGGTCATAGATACATTGTTCATTCATTTACAAATAAAAACATGAGAGCCATACATCATCACTATCATCAAACATGCTTATAACTAGCATAATAATAATATAACTTTCAAGGATACATGAACCATAGAATCCACATATACACCAGTACATTTACACATAAGATATCAAGGAAAGAACCTCTTATTAATGAATCCAAAATCCAACCCGGTATGGCAATACCACGTTCCACGCAACCATAGAATGGTTGAGCCAATTCTCTCTTCAACCATTCACCCTCCTGCCATATTCCAAGCATGAAACTAGGACTCAAACCAAAAGAACCAACCAAGGCATCTCGAGGCTAAACCAAATCACCCTCATTAATAGAAACCAAGCTTTATCGTAATCCATCCTGGATCACTAGGCCAAACAGTGAACATGTAAAAACATGCTCTACCATGATCTCCAGCAGATCACTAGGCCAAACAAGCATGAATGCCACCAGATTTCTCCACCTACACCGTGAAGAATTTTCTTATCTTCTAGTCTCTTAGGCTTTACCACAATCCATATCGGATCACTAGGCCCTAAACTGAGACCCACTCTCCAGGTTTTACCACATATTCCATCCCGAGATTGCTAGGCCTGAAGGAGAACACCCACCTCTAGGATTTACCGTATATCTCGCCATTCACCGGTCAAGGATTACTAGGCCCGCTGAGGCAACACAAAATCCAGCTTTACTGCAACCCATAGTCTGGTTCAAGGTTACTAGGCCATGTGTTCTATTATTCAAAGATCCACCTCACTCAGCTTCGAATCCATTCGAGAATCCCGCTCAACCAAAACATGAGAACCCCATCACATCATAGCTATCCAAAAATGGCAAGGCTAGGTTGAAAACACTGTCACACTTGGAAAAACCCATGCCATAACAAAAAATAACCGCATGCAATACCATGCATGCCAAATCTAACAAGTAAAACATGCATGCAAATCGATACCTGCAAAGAATCCTATTGCAACTGCTTGATCCTACTCTTCCTTGCTTTCTCCTTCCTTCCTCTTGCCTTATTTTCCTTTCTTGGTCCAAGGCCAAAGTGCTCTGAGAAAACTTTGTATCCAAGGGTGAGAGAGAGAGAGAGAAAAAAAAAATAATGAGAGAGCTCCAAAACTAAACTGACAAAAGGTACCAACTAAACTTGAGACACATTTTTATTAATTAGGCCTCTATTTTCTTCATTTTCCATTATTTTCCTTTATTTTCCTTCATTTTCCTCCTCACATGCAACATGTGACCTTTCACCTTCCTTTTCTCCTAATTTCCATTATTTTCACAAATAAATGTGCCAAAAATGGCATTTTGCATTTCCAAAGCCTTAGCCATTTCCTTTGCTAATTTCTTTAGCTATAATAAACCAATGAACACCCACACTAGAATTTTTTGCCCAACATTCAACTTGGAATAAGTGTCGCATCAACCGTGGTTATTATTTTGTCTTTATTAGCTTTTATTACATGGAATTTTCACCAAGGTTGTTACATCAAATTTAGGAAGTGTACCATCAAACGCTAGAAAGATCTCAATCCTTCATGAACCAAAGTAGAGTGAGGCCATGGAGAGAAATGGAAAATCCTTATGTTATGACAACATTTGGAGAGCTCATTGAAGTCAATTGTCTATCTACACAAGTTTAATTTTATCGCTCTCACATTCTTCTGCTCCGTCCAAACATCTTCAAACAAGTGATTTCCTTGATTTCACCCTTTAAGTAAATCATTGTGTCTTCTTTTCCCAAGAAAATTTATGGAATAATTGTCGGTATATTACAATTCAAACTTCATCAATGATTATAGGATCTAGATCTACTAACATGGCTCTCAACATCTATTTCCTAGCTCCCATCTCGCTAAAGAAGTAATGTTGAACTCATCATCTCCAAGACCCACTGATGTGTCATTGGGAACTATATTATTGGGTTGGATTCCATGCTTGATACAACATAGATCCCAAGAGGTTCTTTTAAAATAGGCAACTCCTCATAGGACACTCTTCCCTGACGACTTATAATCCAACCACATGAATTCCCTCTTCTGACTCTCTCTTCTCATTCCAGCAACATTTTTCTTCAATTCCTTCATCAATGTTAAAGACCACAAACCACATCAAATGACATTCAAGTCATTGTTCACACATTATTGCACACATGTCAACTATTCACTCTTAATAATCTACTTACTCACTACTTTAATTTACTCTTATATCAGATTAACCTCACAGGGATTTTCCTGTGTTTCTGTGAGAGAATCAAGCTTTGTCTAAGTTTGATATTATTTTTTAAAAATGAAAAAAAATAAGCATTAATGTACATAAATAAAGAAATGTGATATGTCATGATACACATATAAATACAACATTTATTTCAAGATAGAGAAACGATCTTGATCACACAATCATTTAATAATAAAATATTTCAACCACAAATTAATTTAGGAAGTTAAGTAATAGGAAAATATCTCTTAAACCAACTAAATCCAACCACCTAATAAATATTGAAAAAATTCAAAATTAATTCTAAATAATGATCTTAACAAACATGATTACACTTAAAATAGACCATAATAAGTGACATACTTCAATATAATAATGAAAAATTTACCCATATTTAATAAGTTGTAAGTTCTATGTCAACATAATTATTATAAATTTACCCACCATTTTAATCATTTGTACTTCTAGCATTATTACTATATTTGTAATTATGAATTTTTATACCCACCCAAAAACAATTTATATTGTAATTAGTTTATGGTAAAAAAAACTCTCAATTTCTTCAAACAATCTACAAAGTTTATTAAAGTTTTTGAAAATTATAATACTAAATCAAATATTTTGAAAATTAAAAATCAATTTTTAAATATATATATTTTTCTTTTTTAATTAGATAATACATAAAAAGTGACTAATTTTATAAGGTTTTAAATATATGGGAGAGATGTCTAATGTTGTGCAGGACCAGTGGTTGTTAAATTAAGAGATGTGCAACCACCTTTTAAACAAAAATATATAACATTAAGTGCAAATATATTTTAATTTATGTCCAAAATTTCCCAAAATGCAGACTAGGCCCACAACTATCCATAAATAGTATTTTAAATACCAAGAGTACAAAACATCTTATCTAAACTATAAAACAAATAAAACTATAAATCTTTACAAAATGATCCATTCTAGAAGTACAAAGTACTCATCACTTCAACCCCACTGAACTGGACTGAAGCTATGTATCCCAAATGGACATTCATACCTGCACATATAAATAGTTGATTTATGTCAGCCATAACTGTTGTGTTATTCAACAATTCAATCCACCGTGTTCAATAAATGACACCCAACCCATTATATTTTCCATTAAGATAAATCAGATCAAAGCACATGGATCAACCATAACAAATTCCCAGTCATTTCATCATATCCAAATTAATCTAGATCACACATTCAAAATTAATTGATTGCAATCCATGACAACCCTTGCTACCAATCAAATTCAAGTGCAAAAAACTATAAAAGAATTTCCACCCTTGTTGAAGTTGCATTTGTAACATTCAAACTATTCACCAGCACTGGAGACATACCATCAGAGAACATTTCACAGTGTATCTAGGTTATTTATTTCAGTTTTTCCACAGTTTATTTCCCATATAGACTATATTATAATTTATTTAAATGATGGAACTTAAATAAATTTTCCAATATTTTGATTATGTAAACTAGAGACTATAGTGTAACGAATGGTCTATGCATTTCAACATTCTAATCAACACTTTTCTTTTGCTTCAAAGCATAAAAGGATGTCTTAATAATACCAAGAACCAACACAACCACTACAACAACTATGTCGATGATTGCACCTAAGCTTATACTATTTGGATTTGAATTTTCTACAAATAGCCACACAAACTAGTTATTTTTATTCTAAATGTTATTAGATCATTTTGATTGACTATAGATAAAAGAAGAGTATGCAATTTAGGTGTCATTTTCATACGAGGAGGGTATGGAACTCCAATGAAAATATAGGCCCTAAATTCTTTAAGATGCTTATAGATTTGATTACTGAGGTTGGAACTAATGTTCAAAATCTGTGAGTATTCAAAGCACATCATATCATATTTAGAAAAAAAAATGAACTAAAGTATAAAGATAATTAGTGTTGTAAAAAATGAAGGCAACACAAATACATTGTGGCCATGGAGAGGTTCAACTGAAAATTTTGTTCCATCCTATGGAATCTCTACTTATTGCTTATATCCCAAAATAAGGGGGCTCTAAACTACAATTGGCCCTAATAATGTCGTTGGCATTAATAGGTACAACAATTGGCCAAAGAAAAGGTGATATTATCCTTTGCAGAGGGTGTCAAAATTTTTTTGCTTATATAAATCTTGAAAAAGACACCTCAAAAAAGACTAACTTTACAAAACATGAGAAGACCCGAAGTTAATAAAGGGCATTCCTACTCACCGTTTTCTTCAACACCTAAACTAATAGACATTCTGATTTTGGAGGTGGATGACTGAGGGCTCCTAGATAAATTTGAAACATGTTCATGCAGAACACAAAACTTAGCCTCTTGAGTTTTCAATCTATCTCTTCTGTTGCATCAGAGTTTCCATTATACTTGCAATCCCACTCCTATGATTTTCCTCCTGAGCATGATTTTCTCCTGTTGTAGTGAAAATAGAGGTCCTGTTATTTGCAAAAAAAACCTTGTCCTAATTCAACTCATTCCAATCTCTAAAGAAAACTACCAAGAATCCCCTAATTCAAGTCATCCTCTATATTATCCTCAGTGAACCACACTTACACTGCCAATTTGAAACCAAAGAACACAGAGGAACAATTGCAAAATTGACAGAGCTACTCACCTTTTCAGCTAGCAAAGTTGTGAAACACTCCAAGAATTCATTGAACACAGATTGGGGAGAGATGTTGCCAGGATTACCACCTCTAAAGATATAACACTAGAAATGAATTGAGGCTATCTATAGCTTCGAGTTACAATAAAACTTAATTGATAGAGCTTCTCTGCATAGAGCTTGAATTGTGCAATGGTATAGAGGTTGTAATGCCTTTCAGATTCTAGCCTTACATCTTAAATTCAATGGGCCACTTGGTTTGGTCATATGATGGCATTTGCAATGTTGGATTAGGAATTAACAAAATTTATTAAGCAATCGGGGAGAAGGATCCCTTGATATAAACAAATGCCTATGCCTGATTATTGGTTGCCTTATTTGGTCCCCATTCAAAACAAACTTTTTGAAAATGATCCTCCGACACCTACCATCGACCTATTTTTCCTTTTGAGGCCCCATCTAAAAACATATAATTTTTTCTATGAGAGAGTTTCCAACCTTGGAACACCTCCTCTACCATCTGTAGATGAATTTTCCAATTCTACCACTATTTAGGTTTTGAGTTGATGATTCTAGGCTAAGAGGCATGTACAAAATTATAGGCCCAACAAGGTTTTAGTTTTAGGAATCACATCAGTTTAATGCCCAACCCAACATATATTTATGTTGTTGTTTTTAAACATGAATATTTCTATAGCGTGAAACACAAACATTCCCACAATAGGAGAATCACTAACCATTACAAAGCAATTGATCAAGTCTTGTGTTTGTAAAGTCAATGTTCATGGACATGAGGCTCAACATTTTTAAATAAAATTAGAAGCTCAATAAAACCTTTACTAAGGCAAGCCTAAAGCTTCTATTGAGCTACTAAATTCCTTTGGCAAGGCAAGCCTACAACTTCCTTCATGCCTGGAGATTTTATCTATAGGAATAACAATATTGGAAAACTAAGAACCATTCCCATAATACGAGAATCACTAACCATTAAAAAGAAATTGATTGATTGAGTTTTATGTTGGTAAAGTCAGTGTTCATGGACATGAGGCTGAACAATTTAAGTCATAAAACAATTTATAAAAAAAAAACTAGACCATATCAACATCTTAACCAGAAAATGAACCAGGTGTCACTTGTTTTATTTGAAATTCCTCCAACGTCTACATCATTTTATTATAACACATAAAACATTTTATCCAAAACATTTATTCATATAATTGAAGACATATAACCAATTATAGGTCAATTTCAACACATTGGCAGTAATTTTCCAAGTGAAAATATAGGCATGGTATTTTAAGTGGAAAAACAAGTTATCAAAAAATCAATCACTGATATAGTTGAATACATACAACAAATTCCTTTTGTAGATTTGATTTTTCAAGGATATTGTCAAAAAGGCATATGTATGAAAAATTGTTAAGTTGTTTCTATTTTTTATTGTGAATTGTTAATTGTCTGTAGGAAAGCATAATTACTACTAGTCTGTAGGAAAGTAGAATTTCAATTATTGTTAACTAAATGCATGCAATAAATCTGCAGGTAGTTGCATCTATCGAAAGAGTTAGTTATGTTGCTCGTAAAAGGAGAAGTGGCAGGCGAGTGACCAGAGGTGCCCGGCTGCGATGCCCTTCATCAAATGAGGAAGGAACAAGCGATGTGAATGTCAATAATGCTCCCAGCAATGTTGTTGAGGATGGCCATGCAACAGAGGCTGATGTTGTCTCACCATCAACCACAGTCCAAGAGGCAAGTTCAACTAAGAAGATCAACGCTATAAGAGGTTGGAAAAAAGAAGACATGTTAGCTGCAATTGACGACATAAATTTTAATGGATATTCAGTTCGGGCATCTGCCAAAAAACATGGAATTCCTCCCTCATCAATACATTATTGGATAAATGGCTCACTCATACAAAACATATAGGGCCTCTTACAGTTATGACTGAAGAGGAGGAGGTTGAGGTGGTTGAGTGGTGTAAGGAGATGGCCCAATTGGGACATGGGCTAGAGTTGATACAACTCAAATCCACAGTTGCTCAAATCTATCAAGGGAGGCAAAATCCATTCAAAGATGGGTTTCCTGGTAAATCATGGTGGTTTGGGTTTTAAAAAAGGCATCCTGACCTTGTATTGCATACAACTGAGGGCCTTGATAGAGACAAAGCTTTAAATTTATACCCTGCAATCGTGTCTAAGTTCTATGTCATTCTTTCTAGTGCTTCCAATACGTATTCTTACGCTGCATACCATATATGGAATTGTGATGAAACAAGTTTACATGCAGGAAATAATTGTGGCATGTGGGTAATTTCCAAGAGAGGGAGCCGAAATGTGCCAAAGATTATTCCTAAGAGCAGGGAGTGGATAACTATTTTATGCCGTGTCAATACAATTGACGCTTCAATCCTAGGCTTTTATCTATTCAAAGATGAAAATCAATATATACAAAATTGTGAATCAGGTGCAGGCATTGTTGCACATCCGCATGCATGGATGACTAAGGAACTTTTTTTTTTAATTCGCTTTGTCACTTTGCTGCATCTATTCTAGGTGGTGTCTCACCTGGGAACACACACCTATTGATTTTATATGGTCATGGAAGCCACATTGTTGCGCAAACAATTGAGGAGGAAAACAATTTGGGCATCAACATATTAACATTGTTTGCTCATACCATTCACAGATTGCAACCCCTTGATGTCAGTGTGTTCGGCCCTTTCAAGAACAATTTAAGGTCAGTGCGAGTTGCATGGATGTCAAAGAATCTAGGGGTTGAGGTGAAAATGTTTGAGCTACTAGATCTTGGAAGTAAAGCCTTTAAAAGAGATCTCATACCATCAAATATCAAGGTTGGCTTTAGGAGGACTGGAATATGGCCACTGAACTATGATGCTCTTATGCATGATACTTGTTGTAGCTAGGCTTCATGTAAATGGTCAAGAAGAAGGGGATGTCCAAGAAGATGTTGAAATGCAAGAAGAAGTGGATGAATAGGAAGATGCAGTCACAGCGAATAATATAATTTCCCTCTCTCAAGGACACTTTTATGGTGATGATGATGAACATGTAAGTGAAACACAATATAATCATGAACCAATTAGCAGTAACATGAAGTTTTTTCTACCAAGTGAAGCACATGGAACTTCAGTGGTTGATATTCTTAATGACTCTATTGATCATGCAACTGACAATGATAATGTGGTTGAAAAAGACATTGTTGATATTGCACTAGGAAGCAACAATGACCAATTGACATTGCCAAGCCAAGTAACCCCACCATCATGGCTGGCAGAAGCCATGATGAATATAAACAAACATGGTGTCTCAAGAACCAATGAAGAAAGCATGAACATGCCTTCACAACCAGCATAATTGAACAATGAAATTGTTCATTTTTTTGTGGACAATAGATCAATGGAAGAAGATAGTGCACATAATGAGGAATCATATGAAGAGAAAAATATAGTTCAATCAGTTGTCCCAGATATTGAAAGGCAAGTGTCAACCAATGACATGCAGGACACAGGGAATGAGAAGTTACTTGGTCAGTTCCTAAAGCTACCAGTAGAGATAATGTCAATGAAAAAAAAGCATGGAACACCAGGTAGTCTTTGTTTGGGATGAAGTTCACAGTTACTCACCTCAGAAGACTATATAGCCCTATTAGTTGAGTCTAAAAAAAAAAAAAAACTTGGCATTCAATAATTAAAATGGAAAAAGAAGGATTTAGCTAAGGAAAATAAGGCAACAAGGATTGTTGCAACACAACTTCGAGCAGAGGAAAGGCTTGAAAGAGAGAAAGTAAGGCAAGAGAAGGACCATAGAAAACAAATATCAAGGCATGAAAAGGAAGCAAGAAAGGCTCAACCAATGCTTCAAAGAGAACATGGGATGACAATTGACAATATGCAAGCACAGTTAATGAAACTAGGATGATTCCAACCACATTGGACCAAATTACAGATGATACACCATTATTCCAAGACCTCATAAACATTCAAGTGTCTCAATATCAGAATGGAGGTTTACCCACTTGCTATATTCCTACTAGTGCAGGTGTCAATCCTATGTATGCTTATCGAACACCTCCACTTAATGCAGGGGTCAGTAGCACAAGTGTGAGTTATGGGTACTCAATTCCTCCATGGATACAAAGGAAAAATTGGACTCAATCATACGGAAACAATGCAACACATCCTAATCAACCATTATTAGGTGGGCCAACCTACTTGAATCAAGCAAGGAACTCAAAAAGTTTGAGCACTGAATAGGGGTGTGATATGTTTTTTGTTGTAACTACATTATGATGTGGATTTTGGATGGATTACCCCCTTTTCTTGTCACATGAGGATTTTGGCTTATAATCTAGGTCGTTTTATTCCATATTGTTTGCAACATTGTAATCGAAAGCCATTTTAGAAGCAACATTCATAGTATATTTGAATGGAGAAATCCTAGTTGAAAATGCAGATGGAATTTTTCTTTACATACCAAATGATCCACAACATCACATTTTTCTCTGAGTTGTTAAATAAATGACAAACAAGGGAATAATGGAATCATGAACAACTTATTTTTTATAATTTGAAAACTCCATAAAACAATGAACGGTAACAATAAACAATTTTGGTTGATGCACACATCATGACTCCATTTATTTTGGTGGTCATTTTCAACCTCCTAATTTCTCCCTCACTATTACAAATTTAAAATGCATTCAATTCCATTTGGGAATACTTACAAGGGATAACTCTTCTTCCATTGCAATTGGGTTAATTGTAAACATCGTGGGTCCATTAAATAAAAAAAATTCAAAATTCTTTAATCAAACAAATTCACAAATGTCTTGTTATGACCAAAGAAGAAATTGTGAGGAAAATGCAGTGGATGACAAGAAAGAATACCACACAATTCAATTCAATTTTGTTGATATGTCATGACTACATTGAATCAAACAAATTCAACATTTTTTAATCAAACAAATTCACAACTGTCTTGTTATGACCAGAGAAGAAAATGTGATCAAAACATAGTGGATGACAAGAAAGAATACCACACAATCTATTAAAAAACTTGATTTGCCATGACTCCATTGAATCAAACAGATTCAAAACTTTTTAATCAAACAAATTCACAACTGTCTTGTTATGACCAGAGAAGAAAATGTGGGAAAAATGAAGTGGATGACAAGAAATAATCCTAGAAGCATCTGGGCATGTTGAAAAGTCACAAATTCAAAATGGAACTCATCCTCAACTTCCTTAGTATTACAAATTAAGCAAATTTGTTTATCCCAAGGTGTTTTTAACTCCACAACTCATGTCAATACTTAATAGTCAACTGAAATGTATATCATGATTCAAAATCAAGACAAACAAGTGGATTAAATATGAGTGTCAAGTGTAGATTAAATTGTTGAGAAAGACTAAAACCTAATTTGAGCTACATCTTATCTATATAACTTTCTATCTTTTTAGTCATAAGTTAATTGTAAGGAGGTTTAATGTCAAGGCCCCTCTCTAAGGTTGGTTTTTCAAATACAAACCTTCAACAAGGAGATAGAAATTATGAAGTTGTCAAACAACTGTGATGCTTTTTCTTAACGGATTTGATGATTATGCCTCATACCGAATCAAAATGAGATTTATGTAAATGAATATTGAGCAAAGCGGCTATACTCCACCCTTTTTTTCAAGAAGAAAAAAAAAATTGTACTTTCATTACTTAAAACAAAAGAGGTTACAAGTAGCATAAATCAGATCATCAAGTTGGCAATGTCCAACTTAAGTCTTCCTGCTTGGGCAAAGTTCACCAAAGAAACATAGATCACAAAAAAAGACATTGTTCACAAAAATTGAAAACAAATCAGACCAAATTACAGTGGAATCTGCAATGTCCAAGGTACCCCGGGGAGTGGCTCGAAATTGTTGAAAGACCAAGTCAAAAATTCTAGAATGGGCAAGAGATCTTCAGCTCGGAGACCTGCGAGTTACCCATGTTATATCTCCTCTCATTCGTCTCATTGAGTTCTTTCAAATCAACTGCTCTGCAC
This sequence comes from Pinus tabuliformis, assembly GCA_031772625.1. Classification (NCBI taxonomy): domain Eukaryota; kingdom Viridiplantae; phylum Streptophyta; class Pinopsida; order Pinales; family Pinaceae; genus Pinus; species Pinus tabuliformis. The sequence continues at coordinate 1,063,744,208 of CM062819.1, read as the reverse complement.
AACACACAAAGAGAAATTACCCTCGAAAAACCCAATAGAGTGCGAAAACCCCATGTCCACTATTGAGCTGAATGACATCTTGGGTGGGTCGACAACAAACGATTGTACCAAGCGCAAGTGTGCCACAACCATAGAGCAACGAGGCATAAAAATCAAAACCATGAACCACAATAGTCGAACCCCTGAACCCCCCACAAACCACTTCTCTCAGCACACAAACCACTTCTTGTAGCAACGAAACCAGTCAAGTGCAATCATGGAGTGTCCGTTGGCCAACATCAAGGCGTTGACAAAACAACAGTCGAGGCAACAAAACGCCACACACCGGCCCCAAGCAAAATAACACAACCTTCCAAACACAATATACCCTAAACCCTAACCGACAAGGAAAAACATGAGAAATGAGGCAGGGTGAATTCCCTAGTGACCACGACAGGTGGGACGATGCATTGGAAATGTGTCGTACAACCCATGAGATGCTGAGGTGGTCATTTGATGTTGTGGCAGGGAGGGTGCGCAAAAACTAACGTCCCTCCCTAATTATCATAATTTTTTTGTTTATAAGAATTAAACTTTAAAACAAACTATAGTATCACAAAATGTCTATAAAATTAATTAACATTACCACCAAATTAATACTTAGTACTTCCATCAAATCAATCCACTGCAAGGTCGATTCATAAAGTCTCTACTCGCTTGACTGACCCACCTTTACCGGCCTTAGTGTGCCTAAAACATGCATTTCTCCCATTAATTTGGATTGGATTCCACTAATAGCTTACATAAAGGTGTCGAACGAACACCGAGACTCAATGCAAGGTCATCCTGCAGATTGAGATTTCAATCTAAAAAGAAAAAACTATTTCATATTTAAACAAAACTATTATTCGAACATTCCAACACAATCAAAATTCTAGTAATTTGAATATGTGATTTTAGTCATTTGAATATCCGTAAATTATGCTCATATTTCATAATGTTAATATAATTTAGTGGAATTATAAATATTAATAATAATGTAAATATTTTTTTAATAATTTAATTTTTTAATGTTTTATTTATTTATAAAACTTTTTAAATTAATAATATATATTTTCTAAGTAATTAAAATGATATAAATTAATAAAAATCATATCAAATAAATACACATTTAAACAAAAACTATTAATTATATGCAGTTTTGTAGTATTGGAAGATATTTCACCCGCATTGACACTCTTAAATCTAGTGAAGTGTACAATCAAATACACTCAAAAAATAGTTAATTAATATATCCTATTTTAAATATACTTATAAGATAATAACCTTTGTCTTTATCTCATAATCACATTTAATATTTAATAATAAACTAGAGTTATAAACTAAAAACTATGACTAAAGTTTTAAATTCTTCAAGGTTAACTAAATGACTTAATTATTAATTATTTTTTTGCAACGCTGCATATTTAACATGTTATTGCCATAGTTGCAATGTTTTTCAAAAATAAGAAGATTATTTGCGTGATGTGACTGAAAATCTCAACGATAGCACTCAACGTGTGTATCAGTTTCGCGAATGTTGGAAATGGCGACCATCATGCTTGTGGGGCTGGTTCATTCTTGTGGCATCGTTTGCTTGGGTTTGATCGTCATTGTGGGCATTGGTTTGAAGTGCCAAATAACCATTGCTTTTGGTCTGATTGATTGTCATTGTGGGCATTGGTTTGAAGTGCCAAATAACCATTGCTTTTGGTCTGATTGTTGATTAGGAATCTTAATTTTACCTTGAATGCCTAGCGTGCTGGTTCATTGTTCTGGTCCTGCTTGCTTGGCCATAATTATGATCGTCTGTATTGGTTTAAAGGTGCTTTTGTTCTAGGTGTTGTTGGCGAGAGAATGCCGTAGCCATTGCTTTTGGTCTAATTTGAGCTGCAGATCCAGAATAAGATTATTACTCTCGTTAGTATGGTTCCCATAGCGGATTCTGTCTTGGTTTTCTTTGGCTTCCGGCTTCTGCGTAGTTGTTGCTACTGTTAGAGGGAAAGGATGATATTCTAGAGGAAAGCCTTTTGGATCTAAGCCGGGGAATGCTCTTGTTGATTGAAGACTGTTGGCCTCCCTGTTGAGGACAAGAGTAATCAACACTTGCCCAAGACGGGCGTTGGAATTCGGTGGTTGGAGAACTCACGCAAAGTCTTGAATGATAACAAAGATTTCAATCTTCGGGAAGCATTAATCCAAGTAGAAAAACATTCCTGTTACCCTTGTCGTCTCTGGTTTCAATCATCATGTTGACAGAGGGGGTTAAGGTGCTATCCTCTCACCTTTGCTCTATAGTCCCGTTAGAGGAATAGCATTGTTTGTTTCCCTTATTTTATGATTTGAAGTCACTGATCTCACTGGTAGGGATTTTTGTTCTCTTTTTTGACCCGGGCCGATGGGGTCTGTGTTGTTCCTTTTGGTGGTCATTGTTGTAGAGGGATTTTGGCCTACGCAGATTCTTGCTGCTAAAAAACTGTTCATGGAAATTCCCAGGATAATCATTGGTGCAGTGCATGTATTCTCCTGCGAGGAGGTGTTCAGGTCTGCAGTTTGAAGAGACGAGGAAGAAACTGTGGCTCTATTAGAATCTACATATTTCAATATGCGTGAGCTGGAACGAGAGCTAGAAGAGAGTTGAAGCAACTCCCAGGCCGGGATTCATGAATTAGTCATTCGACAGCTTCACTTGGTTATTCGTAGCCAAGCATATCTTGGATGAAACATAACTTGATAGTTGTTCCCGGAGTAACTTCTTCCTTCGATCTCTTGGTCCCTTTGAGGTAAGTACCATAATGTGCCTATCCTTTCTTCCTGAAGGTCCAGAAATCAGAGATGCGTCCAAGTCTCTTAGGTCTACCTTCATGCATTTTGTCTATTCGTGGGCTATGCTCTACCTGTGGCTGGTTGGGCCACTTATGTATAGCCAGCATTAAAGTGTCGGAATTGCAATTTTTGCATTCAGAACTTACTCTCTCCCGATCTTTTTCTAATTGCTGCAGTAGGGACAGGGGTTTCATCATTGGTATTTTTGGGTGTGCATTTAAGGTACATTGAAAGATGCATATCAGAAACCTGCCCAATAAACCCATTTCTCATTCCAGTTCCTATTCCCATCTTGACACTAATTATTGCTAGTACATTACCAATCAATTTTATATGCTAGGAGGGGATTGACCTTTCTTATCACTCAAAACCCTCGAGCCCTTTCTCTTGCCATTCCTGTTTGCCATTCTGTTTTCTGTTCCTGGTAACATAAATTGGCCAATGTACCACATATTGAAATTCAAGATAAGTAACTTCAAGCTGCATATCAAAATCTGTTTTAGATGAGTGAACTATGCTAGTGTAAGTGTACATTACAACCATCATGACCGAAGGGATGTTCAACAGAAGGCCAAGGCCACAACTATAATGTACCTGGTTGGACAGCAAGAGTGACCTGCTGGTTCTTTAACCATTTTCTTTATCTTTAACTACTTATTAGTTTGAGAGTTTGTTACTGATCTCCTTTTGGAAATTTGGCGTGCAGGTCTTTTGCACTGTTTCTGAGGCTGAAGAAAAGAGAAAAGTTTTGAAAGTATTGGAATATATGTCGTCACAGCCTTGGTTATACAGTCTCTGTTTCAAGCATACTGAACATGTTCGAAGGATTTGAGTTTCTGAGACCTGCGAACAAGTGGAAGCGGTGCTATCTCATAGTGATTTCCACGGGTGGAATTGCGGTGCCCTTGGAAATATCATCCTGGATCACTTTCTACCTCCGACATGACTCCGAAGGCTCAAGGACCTCCAACAGTGCAACTTCTAATGGAGGAAGGAAAAGGTCTGGTGTCTAGAACTAGTTTGGAATGCTAAGTTAGCATCCTACCCTACAACGTTAGCAACTCTAGATGTTTTTGGACAAGTACATGGAAGCCTGGGCTAGCTCTTCTCTTCCATTTCTGAGTTCAGGGCTGGTACTACTACTAGCCCTGCTATAGGTGAAATAGGATGGCAGTTCAGGTTTACTCTGTAAATATCAGCTACGGATTTTTGTTAAGTTACTTTGATGAGAATGAGATATGTAGGTGCGAATTTCACATTTTCTATATAAAGTGGAAACCATTTCCTTTTGGTGGTGTTTATGTAATCGCCCGATTGGTTAGAGTGGAGCATGTTTAGTGGCAATCAACTACCTACATTCGTAAGTTGTGCAGTAAGGCCTTTCTAAACATGAGTTTGGCTTTCTTCGCTCACCTTCAGCTAATCCAGTGGAGATAAGGCCCTGAAGTTCGACCTTTTTTTAGAGGAGTTTATCCAGAAAGTTATTACTTGAGTTCTGTGATGTGTAAGGTGTTTATTGACTTGGGTTTTGGCTTTTCTTGAATATGTTTCTCACATGTAATCTCTTTATTTGCTGGTATTTTGAATACGTATTGTATCCGTTTTGCAGAAGTTATTTCCAAGTGCTAAATAGAATGATGTATCTTTAATTGAGAGAGGGTTCCAGTGGGACTCCGCTATGCTCGTTTGCCTATTGAATGTGAAAATTTGTTGATATCGACATGCTTATTATTTTCCATTAATAGAATGGATAATCATATTATGTAGTTTTTAACACTAGGTGCTGAAGTTCATTCCCAATGTTAGATACACAGGTAAAGTAGTAACTCTCTTGTGCCTAAGTCAAAATAGGAGCTATTATAGTGTTGCATAGTGAAGGAAGGAGTACTGTAATGTTTCCAATTTTGATTTTTCATCTGAGGTGGATTGCTGGGTGACTTGGGATGGTGCCAAGCTTAGCACAATTTTATAATGCAAGTCTTGGAAATGATTTGTGGCTTGAGGGGCTCAGGTGGAAAGACAAATTACAGCTCAATGGAATATGGGGGCCACAAGAGAGAGAATTCGACCAAGAGGGATGTGTACTCATGGAGCAAAATAGAGAAAAAGGGTAAATGCGCACTTGTGGCCAGGAAGGGGGAGAAAGAGAAAGAGAACAAACTAGTGGAGAGTGGGGACCACCAAGGGAGTAAGAGAAAATAAAGCAAAGGGGGGCTCTCATTGGGAGAAAGAGAAAGAGAACGATCTAGTGAAGAGTGGGGGCCACCAAGGGAGTAAGAGACCAACAATTATAAATAGAGCAAAGGGGCCTCTCATTGGGATACCTTGATCATTTGATAATTCAACGTTAGTTTTCTTGAGTTGCTTAGCCAAGACAACCCTTGCTGTTCAGTACAAGGAAATTTTCGGCATTCCACCCTGGTTTCAGAGAACTTCTAGTGTCTCCCTAGTGAGACAAATTTGGAGAGCTTAATTCAAAGTTTCCATTGGGCATATTTACAGGCTGTTTTAGCTGGTGCATGTGTTCCTCCCAGGGCACTGAAGTGGCTCAATTTGCTTGTGACGAGATCAGTTATGATTCATGAAGGAGCAGAACACCGGAGGGTTTATAGGTGTTTCCTATTATTTTATCAGGAGATTTTGTGGTGATTAGCAGGGCTGAGTTTGAAAGAATACTTGGGGACTAAACTCTACATTCCTGGAAGTGCGCAAGGGTCTCTAGGCAGGCCTGCGCATGGGCTGTATTAAAATCTGAAATAGGGCTGATTTTGGTTGAAGGAGAGTGCCAAGTTTCCTTGCCGGAATGCACATGGATCAGTCTCCCTATTTGCTTGAATTTGTTTGCTAAAACAAGGGAAGACTTACTCTTTTGATGGGTTGCGTGTGCCTTCATTCTTGCTGGCTGTGAGTGGTGAATACAAGGACGTGTTGCCAAGTTTCTTGTGAGCCGTGGCCTTTCTCTCAGCTATTATTTCACTGATTTGTTGGCTGAGTCATCTCTGCAGTCAAATCTCATAAGCAATGGGTGTGGAGGGCGTGTTTCTATGCTCTAGTGCTGGGTAAGGTTGTTGGTGTATTTCTGGACAGATTAATAAAGTTCAGCTACAGCCATTCTGGGACCACATTCCTGAGTTAATACAGCTGGAATTATTCCATACTTATGACTGAAATATTGAAGGTTCCTATGCTAAAATAAAGCCAGGTTCCTCCTCTCTTGTATGCACTGTGTTTCCTTAATTTAAATCAAAGAAAGGAGTTGTTTCTTGCTTCTATTCACTGCTATGTGAGCTTGTATCAGCCCTATATATATTTCTAAGTTTAATGAAAATTAGTCCAAGATTATTTGGGGTTTCATTTTGGGTATGAGTTAAGTGTTGTATATGTTTATTTGAAAGCCAATAATAAGAAGCCATCTACAGTACTTGCATTCAAACTGTTTGTTAAAATACTTCAACAAACCAGAGTATGTAAACTCAGAAAATTTTGTGGATTTTTCAAGAGGTTTTGGAAAGGGAACATTACAAGTTGTTAAATTGGCAACTATGGCCAAACTCCATGTGGATCAGTTTATTTATGGCAGCTGATATTTTTATTGGATCCCTCTCGTCGAGAGGTGTAGGATTGATCCAAAGATCATCCGATTCCGATAAGTATTTATGGAGATATGAATTTATTTTGTTTATGTAATTATTATCAAGCCGACCAGCTCTTATGTAGGCTCTAGAAGCCCAACCGTCGTGTCTATTCATCACCCTCATTTTAGTATAAATATAAGAGGATTTGATGTCATTTAGATACACTCTTTAGGTGATCTCCTCTCCACGTCTGGGTTTTTGGAGAAGGAGAAAACGCTAAGAGTAGTTGCCACTATGATGCCCTAACAGCTGTAATGCCCTAGCCGCAGCCGCAGGCTTATGAGGATGCACACAAAGATCTTGTACGGTGTTAATGGAGACCATTAATACGCAGATTAGGGAATAAGCTGATGTTGTACATTGATACGCAGATCTAGGAATAGGCTGTTCCTTAAACGCAAGACTGTCTCGTGATAAATCTGCTTCGTTGTCATATTGAAGAGCTGCAGCAATTATACGCTGATCATGAGGAGAACGCAATACATAAAGGTATAATATGCATATGGGAATGAACCACGCAGTCATATGTTACGCTAGTCAATACGCTGGGCAGCAACTCATAGAAATGAATACACGCGTCTAGGGTTACACAGGGCATAAGATATATGCGCTGGACATGAAGTTGTTCATGGTTACACATAGTCTAGGGTTTCGCAGGGCACCAGATTAATATGCAGGTCATAAAGATCCATCCTCCACCTAGCCGTAGGAAGGGTAGGAACTTATACGCACAGCATGAAGACAAGACAGTCTTCAGAATCATTACACACTTCAACGCGAGGACATCTCGATTCAACGCAGTTAATGAAGAGTCCTTCATCACAGCAATAGCTACATATTCTCAGTCAATATACGCACGGTGTCACTCAGTGTAAATATATATACACGCAGTCAAATGTAGCCACAGTCTACACAGTCAACGTAATGCTCTTAATCTTTTATACGCAGGGCAGAGAAACCATACACGCTGGAAATTATGCAGGCTATGATGGATGAAAAAGGATATCAGTATATATATGTGCTCCTGCTAGCTCAGCTGTAATGTCTCAGCATCAATTTAAGGATGAGCTTCTCAATCGTTGTCACAATAGTGATCTCTCAATTATCACTACAGTTTATATATAGTGTTTATGTAAATAAAGACATACACGTAGAAGTATGTAGCTGTAAATGGAAACATATATGCTGATATATATAGTCACCTATTCCGCTGTAAATGGTAACACCTTATACACAAGCAGAGGAAGGATTGCTGTTGGTAATAGCATGACAAATTAGGTCTGCTGGCAGCATGATGTATAATGATGCATGATGACATGGAAAGCATCTTGATGAATGAGATAATGAACATGGGCAGCATGAAGTTGAATGAGAACATGGACATAATGGACAGCAGCATAATGGTAATACACATCTGCAAGGACAGCAGCATGATAAGATCATGAACATGAAGGGCAGCATGATAAGATCATGGACATGTAAGGCAGCTTGATAAGATCATGGACATGGGAAGCATGATGATTATCATGATTAGTGCAGCATGATGCAGTATGCAATGGTGCAACTATAAGACCAAATGCAGCACGATGATAGGTGAATGAGTCACCTTGAGAATCAGTTGAAGCAGAATGTCTTCAACTGATCTCATCGCTATACGAAATGATCTATGCTAGATCTAGATAAGTCAAAGTGTTGACTTCTGTTGTAAATGTACTACCTCTCTCTCTCTCTCTGCTGAACTTTGAAGATAAAAGAAGATTTGATCAAAGGGTTTCCCCACACATTGTGGGGTTTGTCCCTGGCTCGTGCCATATCTTGTGTCCTCTTATCTTGGCTTGTCTTCTGCATATTATATTTATGTTCTATCTGCAGTTTATCGTAATGCTGATGTGATTGCTAACTGTGAAAATTTAAATAAATTTCTCTAGCATAGAACATACCAAAAATTAACATGGTATCAAAGCTGAGGTGAAGACAATGCCCAAGCAAGAGTGAAAGAGCAATCGCTGAAGACAGTTGGACAAGGCAGAAGGATCAATGGGTTCCTCATAATTCACCCAGGGTGAAGTCAAAGCAGAGAATGTTATCAGAATGGCGCAACGAAAGATTCTGATGGTCCATCTTAAGATCAATTCATTGAGAAGTTCAGATTTAAGGGTGGAAGAAAAGGCGGATGCCTTGTTGAAATAAGTTCGGCCGTTGTACGAAGGAGTGTCTGAATGGCAGAGACACATATCTTGATGAAGATAACAATCATTCCTGGGACATCTTCAATGATCAAAAGAATGACTGGTAATGCAGGTCATCAAGGAAATGGTCGACTCTTCCACGAAAGCAAGGAACCCCAAAATCTCTTTTATGTACCTGATCGAACCTGATGTCCATCTCGGAAATGGAAGTCAAAGGTTGCAGGGTGGCACTTATCGATGGAAAGGTACGTGTTTGAAAATAGATCTTTTAAAGATGTTTTTGAGTTCAGGGTTGTATCAAGTTGCCGGAAGTCCACTGGGGACCATGTCCATTGACTCAACTCCGGAGGTCTGTGAGTTATATGGTGACTAGGATGCCTGAATTCAAAAAGAAGCATGAAGGTACATGTCTGAAATGTACCAAAGGAAAATATTATAAGGGTACCATTCCCCTCATGCAGCAAGTTCACAGGTTTGGAACAACCCGAGGAGTTTGAGAATCATGATCAAGGAATCTCATGTATACAGGTGGAAGAAAGCCCTCTATGGCTTGAAGAAAAACACCTCAGGCATAATATGAGAGGATTGATAGCTGTCTAATGCAACTGAGATTCACTAGGAGTGAAACCGATCCAAACCATTACTCGAAGGTTGTGGATGATAAACCTCTCGTACCGGCACCTATGTCTGACAGGTGCAGACCCTCTCATTTATAGGAGATAGAGGGAGTTGGATTCTGAATGTGGGAAGATAAGATGCAAGCTTGTGACTACCTCGAGGATCTTAATTTTCAAAAGTTATATGGTAATGATGTCGGACCAGATTTGGGAAATGCCTCTGAGTTTCATAAACTCATTCGCGTTGATGTTCTTGGAGAACCTCCGTCCGGACATCTGTGTTGCAGTTAGCATGGTGAGCTCATATTTGGTTGAGCCTCACTAGATTGGTGCCAAGAATCTTCTAAGATATCTTCAGGGCACAATCTCTCATGAATTGAGATACACTGCCGGAAATATGAAACCACATGATTATTCGAATGATGAGTGGGCAGGCAGTATGGAGGATCACTAGAGCACTTCTCAGTGTTGTTTCTCTTTAGAATCTGCCTCGATATCCTGGATGAGCAGGAAGCAGAAGTTGGTGACTTTGAGCACCACCAAGGCAGAATACATTGCTGATAGTATGGCCTTCTGTGAGGCAGTCTGGTTGCTGAAGCTCTTCAGTGAGCTGTTTGTACACATGATGAATACCACTGTGAATCTCTGTGACAACCAGAGATGGGATTCGATTATTGAGGAATCCCGTATTTGACAATTGCTCCAGTAGATAGACATCAATTACTGCCTTATCTGGGATATGGTAAGTCGATGATCAAGGAGGCTCCATCACACTGAGATGATGTACAGGACAGAGCCCTGAGGAAAGATCAAATTTGTGATTTTCCCGAACGACTTGGAGTCGTCGAGAGACCTTTGTAAAAGGGTCCTGCATGCTGCATACATTGAGCTCTAGGAGCTTTGGGGGGCTTGCAGTTCTATTGGAGCAACATACGACCACAGGGTGACTCACCCTCCCCTGGTGGTGCACACTGAAACAAGATGATTCGCTCTCTTGTGGGACAAGATGATTCGCTCTCTTGTGTAGCAGGATGATTAGTTCTCCTGTGAGGCCTGGATTGATGTGTTCTCCATGGCGATTGTAGCAGGATTGATATGTTCTCCTGTGAGGCCTGGATTGATGTGTTCTCCATGGCGATTGTAGCAGGATTGATGTGTTCTCCTGTGAGGCCTGGATTGATGTGTTCTACATGGCAGCCTGGATTGATGTGTTCTCCATGGCGATTGTAGCAGGATTGATGTGTTCTCTTGTGAGGACAGGGTTGATTAAGTTCTCCTGTCGAGGCATCCTACCCATGCAGTCTGGGACTCATGGGAAGTACCTCTCATCTGATCAATGAGCAGGGAAATGAAGTTAGGGACCATAGTAGTACCGATGGACGCATCGTTGTATCTACCGTACTCCCTATGCTAGGATGTCCTCCATTGATCTGGGATCAATGATACTGGTCTGGGACCAGTGGTAGGAGTTGTACATGCTATGACGCTGACTTCGGGTCGGCTGAGACTGGTCTGGGACCAGTGGTACATACTCCGAGACTGACTTCGTGTCAGTGCAGTACTGGTCTGGGACCAGTGAGAGTGGTACAGACTATGACACTGACTTCGGGTCGGTTGAGACTGGTCTGGGACCAGTGGTACACTCTCTGAGATTGCGATACTGGTCTGGGACCAGTGGTATGCACTCTGAGACTGACTTCAGGTCAGTGGAGAATGATATGACTCATTCTCGATCAATTCTTCTTCTTCATAGTTCAGCGGAGATGAGCAGAGCAGAGCAGAGCCAGCAGAGCAAAGCTAGTAGAGCTTAGCAGAGCAGAGCCAGCAGCGCTGAGCAGAGCTAGCAGAGCAGAGCAGAGCCAACAGAGCTGAGCAAAGCAGAGCAGAGCTAGCAGAGCCAACAGAGCTGAGCAGAGCAGAGCTAGCAGAGCCAGCAGAGTTGAGTAGAGCAAAGCAAAGCCAGCAGAGCTGAGCAGAGTAGAGCAGAGCCAGCAGAGCTGAGCAAAGATGGGCAGAGCAGTGCAGGGCACTGATGGCAGAGATAGTACAGTCGTACATATGGATTAGCGGATGGAGTTCTCCCTAGTTGAGAGGGAGTGTTAAATTGGCAACTATGGCCAAACTCCATGTGGATCAGTTTATTTATGGCAGCTGATATTTTTATTGGATCCCTCTTGTCGAGAGGTGTAGGATTGATCCAAAGATCATCCGATTCCGATAAGTATTTATGGAGATATGAATTTATTTTGTTTATGTAATTATTATCAAGTCGACCAGCTCTTATGTAGGCTCTAGAAGCCCAACCGTCGTGTCTATTCATCACCCTCATTTTAGTATAAATATAAGAGGATTTGATGTCATTTAGATACACTCTTTAGGTGATCTCCTCTCCACGTCTGGGTTTTTGGAGAAGGAGAAAACGCTAAGAGTAGTTGCCACTATGATGCCCTAACAGCTTTAATGCCCTAGCCGCAGCCGCAGGCTTATGAGGATGCACACAGAGATCTTGTACGGTGTTAATGGAGACCATTAATACGCAGATTAGGGAATAAGCTGATGTTGTACATTGATACGCAGATCTGGGAATAGGCCGTTCCTTAAACGCAAGACTGTCTCGTGATAAATCTGCTTCGTTGTCATATTGAAGAGCTGCAGCAATTATACGCTGATCATGAGGAGAACGCAATACATAAAGGTATAATATGCATATGGGAATGAACCACACAGTCATATGTTACGCTAGTCAATACGCTGGGCAGCAACTCATAGAAATGAATACACGCGTCTAGGGTTACACAGGGCATAAGATATATGCGCTGGACATGAAGTTGTTCATGGTTACACATAGTCTAGGGTTTCGCAGGGCACCAGATTAATACGCAGGTCATAAAGATCCATCCTCCACCTAGCCGTAGGAAGGGTAGGAACTTATACGCACAGCATGAAGACAAGACAGTCTTCAGAATCTTTACACACTTCAACGCGAGGACATCTCGATTCAACGCAGTTAATGAAGAGTCCTTCATCACAGCAATAGCTACATATTCTCAGTCAATATACGCACGGTGTCACTCAGTGTAAATATATATACACGCAGTCAAATGTAGCCACAGTCTACACAGTCAACGTAATGCTCTTAATCTTTTATACGCGGGGCAGAGAAACCATACACGCTGGAAATTATGCAGGCTATGATGGATGAAAAAGGATATCAGTATATATATGTGCTCCTGCTAGCTCAGCTGTAATGTCTCAGCATCAATTTAAGGATGAGCTTCTCAATCGTTGTCACAATAGTGATCTCTCAATTATCACTACAGTTTATATATAGTGTTTATGTAAATAAAGACATACACGTAGAAGTATGTAGCTGTAAATGGAAACATATATGCTGATATATATAGTCACCTATTCCGCTGTAAATGGTAACACCTTATACACAAGCAGAGGAAGGATTGTTGTTGGTAATAGCATGACAAATTAGGTCTGCTGGCAGCATGATGTATGAATGGACTGCGTGATGTATAATGATGCATGATGACATGGAAAGCATCTTGATGAATGAGATAATGAACATGGGCAGCATGAAGTTGAATGAGAACATGGACATAATGGACAACAGCATAATGGTAATACACATCTGCAAGGACAGCAGCATGATAAGATCATGAACATGAAGGGCAGCATGATAAGATCATGGACATGTAAGGCAGCTTGATAAGATCATGGACATGGGAAGCATGATGATTATCATGATTAGTGCAGCATGATGCAGTATGCAATGGTGCAACTATAAGACCAAATGCAGCACGATGATAGGTGAATGAGTCACCTTGAGAATCAGTTGAAGCAGAATGTCTTCAACTGATCTCATCACTATACGAAATGATCTATGCTAGATCTAGATAAGTCAAAGTGTTGACTTCTGTTGTAAATGTACTACCTCTCTCTCTCTCTCTCTGCTGAACTTTGAAGATAAAAGAAGATTTGATCAAAGGGTTTCCCCACACATTGTGGGGTTTGTCCCTGGCTCGCGCCATATCTTGTGTCCTCTTATCTTGGCTTGTCTTCTGCATATTATATTTATGTTCTATCTGCAGTTTATCGTAATGCTGATGTGATTGCTAACTGTGAAAATTTAAATAAATTTCTCTAGCATAGAACATACCAAAAATTAACACAAGTACCTTCTTCAGTTCTATTTGATCAAACTTCCTCTAATTTAGATTTGTTTCCTTTCAGTTTGCGATGTTTATTCATGACAGGCTTTTGGCATTCGGTAAAACAGGGTTTTCAGGATCTATCATCTTGTCCTTTTAATAAATTATGAAATCCCTGATACGTGTGCCTATTTTTTAAAGTAAACTTCGATTTGCATTATCAAGATTGCACAGCTTGTGAACCCAATTTCTTATCACGAATGTTAATGTCATTTAACATTGACTAGCTGGATCCCTTTGAGCAATATAATGCCATATAAATTTGATTAGCTAGATCCCCTTGGGCAATATAACGCCATGCGAATTTGATTAACTAAATCCCTTTGGACAGTATAACCAAGATTGTAGCAAAAGTCATTAATTTAATTTGAAGTGTTGATAATGTTGCTGGATTGTTCGTTTACCCTACTTCCCCTATCACACAATTTGGAATGTTGAATTACAAGCCAAAGTATCAAATTTGTATTGATATCGATGTTATATATTGAGATGTGAAAGATCCAAACGCATGGCTGTTAAGGTGTTCAAATCAAGCTTGTGTCTTGCAGCCATGTTACCTACTAACTAAACATAGGGACTGGGAAATCTACATTAGAGAAAATATTCCCACTTATTGTAGAATATTTGAAATCCGACATGGAGTATATCATGAGCTGTAGCCATTAATTATTTGATTTCCTGATCAGTGCTTTAAAATGTTATCATCTCATTCTTATCCTGATTAGTGCTTTAAAATGTAATTGTTTTGGTGTGTAGTAAGACTGGTCAAAGAGGCAAGGCAGCTGTTAAAATTGGCAACTAGGGCCAAACTCTATGTGGGTCATCTTATTTTTGGCAGCTGAATTTTTCCTTGATTCCTCTCGTCGAGAGGTGTAGGATTGATCTAATGATCATCCAATTCCGACATGTATTTATGGAGATATGAATTTATTTGTATATACTTGACAATTTGTCAAGGTCGGCCAACAAGATAAAGTGTATGGCACACCCCCAGCTTTACCTCAACATTGCATATAAAGCAAGGAGACATTGTGCCTCATTTCATCATCATTTCAACACTCATCTTCTCTCTCCTCATCTCATTGGGCCAGCGAAGGAGCAGCTTCTCTCACACGTGTAAGAGGAAGGACACATTTTCTGTTTAGGGCTGCGTTGACCAAGTGATGGGTTGCTAAATGAAGCATTGACCAAGGGCTGACCTACGCATGTTGTTTGTGTGCAGCGTTGACCAACGTTGACTAGTTAGGGCTGACCGCAGACTGCTGATCTTTGACTGCGGTTTTGACCATTGACCAAGGGCTGTTTTGGGCAGCCGAAGTTTGCTGTAGAAGACCGAGTTCTTCAAGGTTGACTAGAGGTCAATCCGGGGCTGTTTGACTAGATTTGACTTTGTTGATTTAGGGTTTGCTGCTGCTGTCATAAAATTACAAATTTTTGAATTTGTACTACTTCTCTCTGCTGAACTATTGAAGATTAAAGAAGAATTGATCAAAGGGTTTCCCCGCATTGGGGTTTGTCCCTAGCTAGCTGCCACATCTTGTGTCTCTTCTCTTGGCTTGTTTTCTGTCGATCTATTAATGTTCTATCAACATTTTACTTTATGTTCATGTGATTGTTAAACAGTGGCTAATAAGAAGAAATCGAAGTAAATTGCACTAAGCATAGAACATACCATAAATTAACATGGTATCAGAGCTTAAGGTGAAGACAAAGCCCAAGCAAGAGCAAGAGCACGAGCAATCATCGAAGGCTGTTGAAGCAATCCTAAAGACTTCGTGGGGTCTTCATCACACTTCCTCGCTGAAGACAAGCTCTGTGAGAAGTCCAACTATCACGGATGGAAGATGTCTCTCGATCTGGCACTGGAACAGCAGGAAGTGTTGGACCATGTGAGAGGCAGAATCATTGAGCCTCCATCAAATGCATCTGTTGTTGCAAGGAACAAGTGGACTAGAGGAGAAGTCAAAGCAAAGAAGATCATCCGGGATTCTATTGACAAGCACCTGGTGGCCTATGTTTCCGAGCTGACCACCTCCAAGGAAATCTACGATAGACTGGTAAGCTTATTTAAAGTTAATGATGCAAATCAAGTTTTGTTCCTTAAGAATAAGCTAAAGGAAATTAAGAAGGGCAAAGATGAGAGTATGCAAGCCTACTTCTTATGGATCACCGAGATCAAGAATGATCTCCTATCAATTGGGGAAGTCATTCTTGACAAGGAACTGATCATCACTACTCTTAGAGGGCTCTCATTTGAATGGTATATATTTAGAACCACTCTTCTCAACAATAATGTAATCCCAAGATTTGAGGAATTGATGGTGAGATGCATTCAAGAAGAAACAAGGATGGAAGAGTAGGAAATGCCTGCACTTAGAGGCAATTTTGTTGCATTCTCCTCTCATGCTAAAAGGAGAAATAATTTCGGGGCAAAATCTAAGGAAAAGGCTGGACCGAGAGGTGGAAGGAAAGGTAGATATTACATTTGCAACAAAATTGGCCACTATGCAAGGGAGTGCCCTGATAGAAAGGACACATCTCATGATGATCAAAATCACTCCCGAGGCAATTCCAACAACAATCAAAGGAAGGGCAGGTTCAATGGCAAAGGAAAAAGAAATGTCAGAAATCAAGGAAGTGGTCAACCCTCCAAGAAGGCAAGAAACTCTAGGTATGAATCTAACGTTGTTAACAATAAGCAAGATGAATATTATCTACCAGTGACCCTCTCTACTACTTCTCCCCGGACTCGCTGGGAAATTGGCTTATTGATAGTGGTGCCTCAAGGCACTTCACTGGTTACAAAGAAGCTCTCCCTAATCTGATAGAGAAGGAGACCAACCTGGACATTATTCTTGGGGACAACTCCAAATATCTCGTAAGAGGTGTAGGGAATGTCTCTCTTCAATTGAATCAGGGTAATACAATTCATTTGCAAGAAGTCCTATGTGTACCTGATCTCAAAAAGAACTTGGTGTTCATTTCGGCAATGGAAGACAAAAGGCTACAAGGTGGCCTTCATCGTGACAAGGTACGTGTATGGAAAAAGAACTTCAAAGATGCTTTCACTCTTGGGTTTCGGGTTGACTCTTTATATCATGTCGGAGGAAGTCTGTTGGGTGTCATGACTTGTGACACATCTCTTCAGTCCGAACTGTGGCATCGGAGGTTTGTCCACCTTCATTATAAAGCTCTACCCGATGTGAGACAAATGGTGACTGGGATGCCTGAGTTCAAATTAAAGCAAGAAGGTGTATGTCCAGGATGTGCCAAAGGAAAGCTCAAAAGGGGACCATTCCCCTCAAGCCATAGCAAGACCTCCAATATATTGTAGTTGGTTTACTCCGACATATCTGGTATGATGCCTGTGAATTCCTTGGGAGGATATTTATATTACCTCACTTTTACTGATGATTATTCTCGCAAAACTTGGATATACTTATTGAAAAAGAAGGATGAAGTGTTCTCCTAGTTTCGTCACTTCAAAGCCTTGATTGAGAATCAAACCAAAAAGAAGATCAAAATCTTAAAGACTGATAATGGGACTGAGTATGAATCCAATGAGTTCCATGACTTTTGCAAAGAGGCTAGCATTAAGAGGGAGACTACAACGCCATATACTTCTGAGCATAATGGTGTGGCGAAAAGGAAGAATCGTATGATTGTGGAAGCTATCCGTGCTATGCTCTATGATTGAAGGCTTCCGAAGTTTCTATGGGCCGAAGTTGCGAATACCGTCGTATATGTGCAAAACCGATGCCCTTATCAAGCATTGGGTTCCAAGACTCCCAAGAAATGTTCACTGGTAAGAAACCTGACGTATCTCATTTTAGAATTTTTGGAAGTCTGTTGAAATTTGGTACCGGAGGACCTGTGGTTCCCTTAGGCTTTGATCTTTGGCCTAGGGAAAAGTGTCCAAAAGAATTTAATTTTTCTCCTAAAGTAACTTTATAATTTTATAAAGTTAAATCTAATTTAAAAGTGACTTTAAGTGATAAAATTATTAAGTCTAATTTTAAAGTGACTTTTATAAAGTCAATGAAAAATTAGAAAGGAAAAGTGACTTTGGAAATAAATGACTAAGTGGGTCTTTATTAAAGTGGGGTGAATTAAAAAATAGAAAGTGAGATTTAAATGAGCATTTAATCTCAGCCATTGATCTAAATCTATTTCAGCCATTGGATTTAGAGATCACCCAAAGTCACTTGGATCACCCAAAAGTCACTTGGAGTTATATTAAAGGAGGAAAAGGTCATTCATTCTTTCATGAGCAGATTGGGAGAAGGAGAGCAAGAGAGATTTCTGAGCAGGGAGGAGAAGGAGACAGCAGCTTGGCACACATTCCAAGGCAGCAGTTGAGCAGATTTGTACAGCTGATTCAGCACATAGTGAAAGGCAGATTTTTGCACAAAAATCGAGGAGCAGTTTGCTGATTTTTCTGCACACAAAACGGAGGCCGTACAGCATTTATTGTTGTTCTGTTTGCTGTAATTTCTAGATTGCTGTGAGGCACGGGAAAGGAGATAAGTTGTAAATTTGCTTGCTGATTTTTTGCTGAATAATTCTCACTGTAAAAAGGCAATTTTCAGAAATAAAGAAGAGCTCTCAAACTGGTTTTCCCCAAGAGTTGTAGGGGGTTTTTCCAGGGTCAAGTTGACCAAAAATATCAGTGTTTTAATGTGTTTTAATGGCTGTTTTTGATTGCTAATTTTTAATTCTGCAATTTCCAGCATTCTGAAAAATTTCCAGAATTTGTGTTTTCAGCAATATTTATTTTTTTCAGTCTGTTAAATGTATGGTTATGGGAATGGGCATTTAACTACATGGGAGAAATAAGGAGAAACTGAAAACCGGGGTGGGAAAACAGAAATTTCTTCATGGTATCAGAGCTTGAGTGCTGAAGGGCAGTTTGGGACAGCAAAAGGAAAAATTACAGTTGCTGATTTTTCACTCAGAAAATTCCAGCAAGCTGATTTTTTCATAAACAGCAGTTTTATCTTTACTACAACAGTGCTATTTTTCAGTTTTAGGACAGCAGGATGTCATTGGGATTGAGGGTGGAGGATAGGTTGGATGGGCATACAAATTACAGTGTTTGGAAGGAGAGAATGCAGAGTATCTTTGAGGAGGCAGAAGTCTGGGATATCATGGTGCATACCGCACAGAACCTTGTTGTTGTGCCCACTGATGTTACTCAGTTGGCTGAGTATAAAAAGAAGAACAATAAGGGTAAGAGGCTGATTCTAGATGGAATCAAAGACCATTGCATTCCTCATGTGAGAGGAAAGAGCAATGCCCATGAGATGTGGACAGCATTGTCCAATCTCTACCAGAGTACCAATGAGAACCGGAAGATGGTCCTGAAGGAGAAGCTGAAGAACATTAAGATGGGTAATGATAGTGCAGCTGGATATCTCACAAAGATTACCAATGTGAGAGATGAGTTGGCAGCGATTGGAGAGGCCATTCCATCCACTGAGTTGGTGCGTATTGCAGTGAATGGCCTCCCCCGTTCATGGTTGAACTTTGCTGATGGGGTTTGTGCACGTGAGACCCTTCCCACATGGGAGAGGTTTTGGGATGATTGCATTCAGACAGAGATCAGGAAAGGACAGCTTGGGGCAGCCAAGCCAGTTGAGCAGGATGAGGATGTAGCACTGGTGGCAGGAGGCAAGAAAGGCAAAGGGAAGAAGCAGGCTTCCACAAGCGGTGGTGGGGGCAAAGGCAAAGGTAAAGGTAAACAGGGGAACACACAGAAGGACTATTCCAAGGTGAAGTGTTGGAATTGTCAAAAGATGGGACACTATGCAGTTGTGTGTCCGGAGAAGAATAAGAAGAAGGGGAAGAACCAGGACGTGGCAGCTTCAGCAGAGATTGAGGACTTTGCTGGTCGTTTTGACCGAGAGTTTGCATTCACTACATGTGAGTCCTCTAGTGCAGGATCACCTGCCACACAGGTTCAGAGGGAGCATGCTTTTCCCTCGATTAGCGGAACATCTACAAGTATCTGGTATGTGGACAGTGGGGCTTCACGTCACATGACAGGAGTCCGTGAGTACTTCTCAGAGCTTTCAGAGAGTGGCACTGATATCGAGGTAGTACTCGGTGATGACAGAGTTGTTAGAGCAGTCGGGGTGGGGACAGTGACATTTCAGAGGGAGTCCAAACCTCCCTTGAAGGTGTCAGAGGTTCTTTATGTGCCAGGGATGAGGAAGAACCTCATATCCGTCTCAGCGTTGGAGGACAGAGGATATGAGGTACTGTTCAGGGGAGGACAGGTGTTGATGTATCCCAGGGGCACTCCAGCTGATTCAGCTAGAGTGATAGGTGTACACCATGCAAAGGTGTACAAGTTTGCATTTCAGCCCCTTTTGGCATTGAGCAGTAGTACCGACAGCAGAGCTAGCAATTCTGAGCTGTGTGAGATTTGGCACCGCAGGATGGGACATATGTATCATGGAGCCTTGAGGACATTGCGGGAGATCACTACAGGTGTGCCAGATTTCAGTACTGATCACTTTGATACTTGCAGAGGTTGTGCGATGGGCAAGTTTGCCAAATCCCCTTTTCCCAGCAGTGACAGCAGAGCGACGGGGATACTTGATTTGATTCATTCCGATGTGAGCGGTCGGATGTCTCATGTTTCCTTGAGTGGATATGAGTACTATGTGTTATTCATTGATGATCACTCCAGGAGGACCTGGATTTATTTTTTGAAGACCAACAGTGAGGTCTTCAAGCGGTTTCAGGAGTTCAGAGCTCTTGTGGAGACTCAGACAGGTCGAAAGATCAAGTCCTTGAGGTCGGACAATGGAGAAGAGTACACCCTTGGAGAGTTTGTTGACTATTGTGCGGAGGCAGGCATTAGGAGGGAGTTCAATGTTCCTTACAACCCCCAGCAGAACGGGGTTGCAGAGAGGAAGAACAGATCCATCATAGGGGCTGCCAAATCCATGTTACATGATCAGGGGTTGCCATTGTTCTTGTGGGCAGAGGCCTGCAACACAGCTGTTTACTTGCAGAACAGGAGTCCGCATCGTGCCTTGGGGCACATGACTCCGGAGGAGGCTTTCTCTGGGAAGAAGCCTGATCTTGGTCATCTTCATATCTTTGGATGCATTACATACTCCTATATACCCAAGGAGAAGAGGACCAAACTAGAGCCCACCGCAGAGAAGGGTATCTTTGTGGGCTACAGTGAGACCTCAAAGGCCTTTCGGATTTACATTCCTGCACAGAGGAGAGTTGTTGTCAGACGGGATGTGAAGTTCGAGGAGGACAGGGCCTTTAGGAGGTCACGGGAGTTAGAGTATTTGGATCAGCCAGACCCTCAGCAGCAGTTGAGTCAGTCGCAGGGATCCAGTGGGCAGGGATCAGAAGGATCAGGAGGTATATTTATGAGGATGTCAGGTCCGTCAGTGAGCAGTGGCTCATCGAGCCAGAGGGGTGGTGCTCCAGGCAGCATGCAGAGTAGTTCACAGAGCAGTTCACTAGGGAGTCCACTGATGGACAGTTCACACGGTACCTCAGCTTCTACATGTTCAGGTGCAGGCAGGAGGACAGCAGACAGACAATCAGGAGTTCAGGCTACTGATGATGATGAGGAGGAGGAGTTTCATTCTCCGGTGGGAGAAGTGCGCTCAGGGAAGAGGAAGCCCAAGTGGCTTCAGGACACCTTGAGAGATGCCACATCTGTTGTTGAGCCGAAGAGGCCGGTCAGAGAGAGTAGACCACCTGAGAGGTTTTGTAGCTATATGGCGATGGTTACCAGCATCCTTGACTCTGAGCCTTCTAGCTATGAGGAGGCAGCTAGCCAGCAGGTCTGGAGAGAGGCCATGCAGGAGGAGTATTCTTCTATCATGAAGAATGATGTTTGGGAGGTGGTGCCGAGGCCTGAGGGCAAATCCGTGGTTACTTCCAGATGGCTTTACAAGGTAAAGCATGCTGCAGATGGCAGCATTGAGAAATTCAAAGCGAGGTTTGTGGCTAGAGGGTTCTCCCAGGTAGAGGGAGTTGATTATGAGGAGACCTTCGCTCCCGTGGCTCGATATACTTCGATCCGCTCCATTATATCGATAGCAGCAGAGATGGGTTGGAAGATCCACCAGATGGATGTGAAGACCGCATTTCTCAATGGCTTCATACAGGAGGAGGTGTACATTGAGCAGCCACTGGGCTTTGAGGTGCATGGGAAGGAGTCCCATGTGTGCAGATTGAAGAAGGCCCTTTATGGCATGAAGCAAGCTCCCAGAGCTTGGTACTCCAGGATAGATGCATACTTGCAGGGGATGGGTTTCACAAAGAGTGAGGCAGATCCAAACCTTTACTTTATTGTGATTGGTGAGGAGCCTCTCATTCTGGTGTTGTATGTGGATGACTTGATCATTACAGGTGCAGAGAGACTCATAGAGCACTGCAAGAGAGATCTTGCGGCGGAGTTTGAGATGAAGGACATCGGCTTGATGCATTACTTTTTGGGTTTGGAGGTGTGGCAGGAGGAGGGGCATTTCTTCCTGGGGCAGGGGAAGTATATTGTGGACATCCTTAGCAGATTCCACATGGAGGATTGCAGACCCATGTCGACACCAATGATCACCAACTGGAAGAAGCTTCATGCTTCGGATTCCGAGTTGGTGGATCCCACATTGTACAGGCAGCTGATTGGTTCCTTGATGTATTTGGTCAACACTAGACCAGACATCTGTTTTGCAGTCAACACGATGAGTCAGTTTATGTGTGAGCCTAGGAAGGTTCACTGGGTGGCTGCAAAACACATTTTGCGGTACTTGCAGGGGACAGTGGATTATGGTCTGGACTACAGGCAGGGAGATGGAGTGAGATTGGCAGGATACATTGATTCTGATTGGGCAGGTTGTGCTTCTGATAGGAAGAGCACTTCAGGGTGCTGTTTTGGGTTGGGTTCAGCAGTAGTGTCATGGTTCAGCCGGAAGCAGCAGTCAGTAGCACTGAGTTCAGCGGAAGCAGAATATATGGCAGCCAGTCTAGCTAGTTGTGAGGCTATCTGGCTTCGCAAGATGTTGTTTGGCTTATTTGGTCAGCCATTGAGACCTTCAGTGATTTACTGTGATAATCAAAGTTGCATTAAACTCACGGAGAATCCAGTATTTCATGACAGGTCAAAGCATATCGGGATCAGATATCATTTCATCAGAGACTATGTTCAGAAGGGAGTTGTGAAGCTTGAGTATATTTCCACTGATGAGCAGGTTGCAGATATCCTTACCAAAGCCTTACCACGGGGCAAGCATGTCTACTTTAGGGACAAGATGGGTGTGGTGAGGAACACCTTCCTCGGTAAGAGGGAGTGTTGAAATTTGGTACCGGAGGACAGGTGGTTCCCTTAGGCTTTGATCTTTGGCCTAGGGAAAAGTGTCCAAAAGAATTTAATTTTTCTCCTAAAGTAACTTTATAATTTTATAAAGTTAAATCTAATTTAAAAGTGACTTTAAGTGATAAAGTTATTAAATCTAATTTTAAAGTGACTTTTATAAAGTCAATGAAAAATTAGAAAGGAAAAGTGACTTTGGAAATAAATGACTAAGTGGGTCTTTATTAAAGTGGGGTGAATTAAAAAATAGAAAGTGAGATTTAAATGAGCATTTAATCTCAGCCATTGATCTAAATCTATTTCAGCCATTGGATTTAGAGATCACCCAAAAGTCACTTGGATCACCCAAAAGTCACTTGGAGTTATATTAAAGGAGGAAAAGGTCATTCATTCTTTCATGAGCAGATTGGTAGAAGGAGAGCAAGAGAAATTTCTGAGCAGGGAGGAGAAGGAGACAGCAGCTTGGCACACATTCCAAGGCAGCAGTTGAGCAGATTTGTACAGTTGATTCAGCACATAGTGAAAGGCAGATTTTTGCACAAAAATCGAGGAGCAGTTTGCTGATTTTTCTGCACACAAAACGGAGGCCGTACAGCATTTATTGTTGTTCTGTTTGCTGTAATTTCTAGATTGCTGTGAGGCACGGGAAAGGAGATAAGTTGTAAATTTGCTTGCTGATTTTTTGCTGAATAATTCTCACTGTAAAAAGGCAATTTTCAGAAATAAAGAAGAGCTCTCAAACTGGTTTTCCCCAAGAGTTGTAGGGGGTTTTTCCAGAGTCAAGTTGACCAAAAATATCAGTGTTTTAATGTGTTTTAATGGCTGTTTTTGATTGCTGATTTTTAATTCTGCAATTTCCAGCATTCTGAAAAATTTCCAGAATTTGTGTTTTCAGCAATATTTATTTTTTTCAGTCTGTTAAATGTATGGTTATGGGAATGGGCATTTAACTACATGGGAGAAATAAGGAGAAACTGAAAACCGGGGTGGGAAAACAGAAATTTCTACAAAGTCATGTATATTTTCATGTGCCGAAAGAGAAAAGGAATAAATTGGGTGCATCTGGACAGAAAGGAATCTTCGTGGGCTATAACGAAAATACTAAGGGCTATAGAATTTATGTGGCTGGTCAAAGGGATGTCGAGATTAGCCATGATGTCACCTTTGACGAAGATATGGCTCTTGGAAAAGTTGACAATCTTCCTATACTGAGGAAATTCGGAGAAGCTATCACCAGGAAACTAGAGGAAAAGGAAGATGAGACAATGCCCGATGTAGAAGAACCTATGGATCCTATTGATCCCCCTCCGCAAGAACCTTCCTCTTCTAAGAAGAGGCCTTCATGGCTCAGGGGGACACTTGATGATGCCGAAGGACACATTGCACCCAGAGGGACTTTCCGTGAAAGTAAGAAGCCGGCCAAGTATCAGGGATACTTGACCATCATGAGCATGATCATTCAAAATGAGCCTTAATTGTTCGCAGAAGATGTCAAGCATCAAGTATGGAAAGATGCTATGACTGAGGAATATGAGTCCATCATGAAGAACGATGTTTGGGATGTGGTCCCCAGACCCCAGGACAAAGCAGTTGTCACTTCGAAATGACTTTACAAGATAAAGCATGGAGCTGATGGAAGTGTTGAAAAGTATAAGGCTTGTTTTATCGCTCGTGGCTTCTCTCATAAGGAAGGTATAGACTATGACGAGATATTTGCACCTGTTGCCTGATTATACCACCATCTGCTCGATCATAGCCCTTGCTGCTTCGCAAGGATGGAAACTACATCAGATGGATGTCAAGACCATGTTTTTGCATGGTTCGATCAAAGAGAAAGTCTATCTGGAACAACCCGAAGGATTTGAGATTCATGATCGGGAATCTCACATGTGTAGGTTGAAGAAAACCCTCTATTGGCTGAAGCAAGCACCCCAAGCATGGTATGAGAGGATCGATAGCTACTTGATGAAGCTGGGATTCACTAGGAGTGAAGTCGACCCTAACCTTTACTTTAAGGTTGAAGATTACAAACCTCTCATACTGGTGTTGTACGTTGACGACCTCTTTTTGATAGGTGCAGACCCTCTCATTCACAAATGTAAGAGGGAGTTGGCTTCTGAGTTTGAGATGAAGGACCTAGGACTGATGCACTATTTCAAGGACTAGAAGTCTGGTAGAAGCCAAGGGAGATTTTCCTTTCTGAAGGAAAATATCAATATGTGGTGAAGATATTGGAGACTCGAGAGATTCGGTATGGTGGACTACAAGCTCGTGACTACCCCGATGGAGCTTGACTTCGAGAAGTTAAGCGGTCGTGCTACTGGACCTGTTCTACAAAATGCTACTGAGTATTGTCAACTCATCGGAGCATTGATGTTCTTGGTGAACTCCTGTCCAGATATATGTTTTGCAGTCGACACGTTGAGTCAACATATGGTTGAGCCTCACCACACACACTGGATTGGTGCCAAGAATCTGTTCAGATACCTTCGTGGCACAATCACTTATGGGTTGAGATACACTGCCGGAGATGTGAGACTACATGGATATACCGATGCTGATTGAGCAAGCAGTGTGGTGGACCGAAAGAATACTTCCAGGTGTTGTTTCTCTTTGGGATCTGCCTCGATATCCTGGATGAGCAGGAAGCAGAAGTCGGTAGCTTTGAGCACCGCTAAGGCAGAGTACATTGCTGCGAGTATGGCCTCTTGTGAGGCAGTCTGGTTGCGAAAGCTCTTCAACGAACTGTTTGGATTTACATTGGCTACTACCGCGATCCTGTGTGACAACCAAAGCGGGATTCGTTTATTAGAGAATCTTGTATTTCATGATTGCTCCAAGCATATCGATATCAGGTACCACTACATCCGGGATATGGTGCAGAGGGAGGCAACAAGGCTCCAACATATCGGTACAGATGAGCAGGTCGCCGACATTCTGACAAAGCCCCTGGGAAAGGTCAAATTCTTGACTTTCTGAGAACGATTTGGTGTCGTTGAGAGACCCTCTTATGAGGGTCGTGTATGATGCATACATTGAGCTCTAGGAGCTTCGGGGGGTTTAGGGTACTTCTTGGAGGGACATGCGACCACAGGGCGACTCACCCTCCCCTAGTGGTGTGCTATGTAGAAGGTGAAAGGTTCAACCTTCTCCTGTGATACCCCATGGCGACTTATGGACATGATGATTAGTTTTCCTGTCGAGGCATCCCACCCATGCAGTTTGGGACTCATGGGAAGTACCTCTCATCTGATCAATGAGCAGGGAAATGGGGTTAGGGATCATAGTAGTACTATTGATGGACACATCGTTGTATCTATTGTACTCCCTATGCTAGGATGACCTCCATTGATCTAGGATCAATGAGAGTGGTATGACATACTCTCTGGGACTGACTGAGAGTGGTATGATACATCCTCGATCATTTCTTCTTCTTCATATTTCAGCAGAGCAGAGCAGTGCAAGGCAGTGCATTTGATGGCAAAGATAGTACCGACGGTCAAACGGATTAGCAGATGGAGTTATCCCTAGTTGAGAGGGAGTGTTAAAATTAACAACTAGGGCCAAACTCCATGTGGGTCATCTTATTTATGGCAGCTGATATTTTTCCTTGATTCCTCTCGTTGAGAGGTGTAGGATTGATCTAACGATCATCCGATTCCGACATGTATTTATGGAGATATGAATCTATTTGTATATACCAGTGTTTTAAGATTCGGCTGGCTCGGAACCAACTCGGCCGAGTTGGTCCGCACCATAGCCTCCTTGAGTTGACCCGGCCAATGAACCAGTTCGGCCGGCCGGGTTGGAAAACTGCGACCCGTGAACCAAAAAACAACGTTTAAAAAAAAATTCCTTTGGGGGAATCCAAACATGTTTCTATTTTACCTATTGTGTATTTGGGGTCCATTCCCCTCTCCTAAACCCTATTTAACCCACACAACCCCTCTCATTTCCTCAACCATCTCATGCATTTGAGTGAGAGTTTGTGAGGAGTTGTTGAGTTTGTTTTTGGAGCAGCAGTGAGGAGTCTTGGGCAAGCATTGTAGCTGGAGTGAGGAGTTTCTTGGGTAGCCATTTGGAGCAACATTGAGGAGTTGGTTTCTTGGAGCAACTTTGAGGAGGCAGTTTGTGCCTGGAGGTATTTTTTTTCACTTGTAAAAGTTTGTTTTTGCTTATTAAATTTTATGTGCAAATCTGGAATTTGAAAAGAGTATTTTTTGTGAAAAAAATGAACATTGAAGCAATGCTTATTTTTTTGTTTTCATTTTCAGATATTTTGCTTTCATTTCCAAGTCAAAAAATGGCACCTAGAGTGAAAGATGTTGCTTGGGCATATGTTGAAATGGTTGATAGTCAAATGCATTGCAAATTTTGCCATAGAAAAATTAAGGATGGTCCTGGGGGCATTAATAGGCTGAAACAACACTTGGCGGAGATTAGAGGCCAAATTACTCCATGTGAATCAGATGGAATTGGGGATATTAGGAAGGAATTGTTAGTTAACTTTGAGAAGTTTAAAGAATATAAGGCTAGGCAAAAAAAGTTAGAGGCTGAAATTGGGCGGAAGAGGAATATACAAAAAATGTTGGCTACCAACCTCCATTTTGATTTTGAGGGTTCTTCCTCTATCCCTTGTACTGATGCATCCAACCCCTTCCGATATGTTCTTCTCTCTTTTGAGTCTATTCAAGAAAAGGGTAAGGGTAAAATGAAAAAGGGTGATATGAATATCAAAAGTTATTTCACTGTCACACCTTCCTCTCCATCAGATGCACATGGTCCTCAAGCTAGTAGAACTTTGCAGCCCACTTTAGATGACCATTGGAAGAAAGAATTGAGGGAGACTGCTTGTGATTACATATGTAGATGTTAGTATGACGCTGATATCCCCTTCAATGCTTCTCGTTCACCATATTATGAGCCTATGTTTTATGCCATACATGCTGCTGGAAAAGGCTTCAAAGGCCCTATTATGCATGAGATAAGGGGGTATCGTTTGCAGAAAGAAATTGCCTCCATTAATGAGTATTTGAAAGATTTCAAGGACTCACGGGCAAGAACAGGATGTACCATCATGTCAGATGGATGGACTAATCAAAGAAACCATACCATCATAAACTTTCTTATCTTCTGCCCACAGGGAACCATGTTTCTAAAATCAGTTGATGCATCTGATAAGGTAAAATATGGACAATTGTTGTTTCAGCTATTGGATGAGGTTGTTGAGGAGGTGGGGGTGGCTAATGTTGTTCAAGTCATCACAGATAATGCCTCTAACTATGTTCTTGCTGGTAAACTGTTAGAGGAAAAACACAGAACCATCTTTTGGAACCCATGTGTTGCACATTGCATAGACCTCATGCTTGAGGATATTGGCAAATTAGATTGGGTCAAAAACACTGTAGATAATGCCAAAAGCATAACAAAATGTATCTACAATCATTCATGGATTTTGAGTTTGATGAGGAAACACACAAGGGACAGGGATATTATTAGGCCTACCATCACTAGATTTGCTATTCATTTTTTGACATTGCAATCTATGCTTTCACAACATAGAAACTTGCAAAAGATTTTTCCTAGTGAAGAATGGAATCAAAGCTAGTGGTCTCACAAACTGGAAGGCAAAGAATTGAAAAAGAAAGTTAATGAAGAAATATTTTGGAGAAAGGTAGCAGAGATTGTGAAGCTTGCTAAGCCACTGGTTAAGGTGTTGCGGTTGGTGGATGGGAAAGATTGGCTATGGGCTTCATTTATGAGGCTATGGATCAAGCAAAGGAGCAAATAAAGAGGGCATACAAGGATAAAGTGGCTAAATATGGGCCCATTTGGGCAATCATTGATGAAAGATGGAACAATCAATTCCATCGCCCTATAAATGCAGCTGGGTATTTTTTGAACCCACGGTATCATTATAAAGCTAAGGCGACAGGAGCTTTGAAGAGGGATGTTAGAGATGGATTGATTGACTGCATTGATCTCGTGATCCCATTGGAGTGTGATCAGCTGGAGATACACTGACAAGTCACAACCTTCACCAATGCTTCAGGTACCTTTGGGAAGAACCTAGCAAAGATTGCAAGGGAAGCAGCTGAGCCAGGTAAACAAAAATTTCAATTTTCAAATTCTTAATACTTATTTTGTTAAATCGTTTATAATTTGAAAGTTGGATATAATTTGTAATTTTGTTAAGCTAACTCATTACACTCCTATGTTTTTTGCAGCACAATGGTGGGAGGCTTTTGGTAGCCATTGTCCTGAATTGCAGAAGTTTGCAATTCGTTTTATGAGTCAAACTTGCAGTGCTACTAGGTGTGAGCGCAATTGGTCTGTCTTTGAGAGGATTCACACAAAGAAGAGAAACTGTTTGGATCAAAAACGGTTAAATGAACTAGTCTATGTCCAATACAACCTCCGGCTCAAACGCAACCAATTGCTGAACAAAAGCCCTGATTCAGATCCCATTGTGTTGGAAGACATTGATCCAACATCAGATTGGGTAGTGGAGAGTCATCCAGCAAAGTTTGTTTTTGATGAGGATATTGATTATGAATTACAAATGATAGCATCACTCGAACATAATGTTCAGTTGAATGTAAATCCTGATCCACTTGTACCAGCCTCAGCCTCAGCGTCAGAGCCAGCAAGTCCTCCAGTTGCAGGGGCTTTATCTGCTCAACCATGACATAAGCGCATATCTTGTCTATCTCAGCTTGTAGCTGTTGCACAGCCTGCTAGTGCTACCACTTCTACAGTTGCAGTTGGAGATGATGATGAGTCATGGGGCCCCCTGCCTGACTCTGATCTAGAGGTTGATCCAGACGATCTTGGCTCCTCTAGTAGTAGCCAGTGGTACTGGTCACAGTGTACTTTTGTTGTAGAGGCCATTTCTAGCCTCCTTGGTTATGTGTTTTTGTTTTGATCTCTATATCATCATCATGTATGTATTGGACAGTGCATTGGGTGCCATTTTGATATAATGGATATATTCATGAGCCTACTTTGATCATATGTTGTCTTCTATCTATATTCTAATGCTGTGCGTTTGGAAACATGAATGGAAATCTTTAAAATTATGTTTTTTTTTATAAAAAATAAATATTTAATGTATTTTTTACAACGACCGAGTCATTGAAATCAAGCCGACCGAGTCGATACCGAGTTGGAGTCGACCTTCGGCTGAGTCGGAGTTTTAAAACGTTGGTATATACTTGACAATTTGTCAAGGTCGCCCAGCAAGTGTGTGGCACAACCCCAGCTTTACCTCAACGTTGCATATAAAGCAAGGAGACATTGTGCCTCATTTCATCATCATCTCAACATTCATCTTCTCTCTCTTCATCTCATTGGGTCAGCAAAGGAGCAGTTTCTCTCACACGTGCAAGAGGAAGGACACATTTTCTGTTTAGGGCTGCGTTGACCAAGCGATGGGCTATTAAATGAAGCGTTGACCAAGGGCTGACCTGCACATTTTGTTTGTGTGTTGCGTTGACCAAAGTGTTGACCAGTGTTGACTAGTTAGGGCTGACCGTAGACTGCTGATCTTTGACTGTTGTTTGGACCATTGACCAAGGGCTGTTTTGGGCTGCCAAAGTTTGTTGTTGAAGACCGAGTTCTTCAAGGTTGACTCGAGGTCAATTCGGGGCTGTTTGACTAGATTTGACTTTGCTGATTTAGGGTTTGTTGCTGCTGTTATAAAAATACAGATTTCTGAATTCGTACTATTTCTCTCTGTTGAACTATTGAAGATTAAAGAAAAATTGATTAAAGGGTTTCCCCCTAAGTTGCACGAAACGGGGAAACGGGTACGAGTTTCCGAAACGGGAAGCGATACGAAACGCGACCTCCCCAAATTTTGGAAACGGGGAAACACGAATATATATCTATATATATCTATATCTATATATATATATATATATATATATATATGAAAATATTTAAACATATATATATATATATATATATATATATATATATATATATATATGTGCAATCATAAAGCATAAATGATACATTATAATTTATTACACTTAAACATTAAGATTTAATTTACATCACATTTACTCATGAATGATCACATAATGAAAATAAAAATATTGGAATATCCAAAAGCAACATTTATTATATATCCAAATCTCAAAATCAGCCTTTATTTATATTAATATATGAAGCTGCAAGTAAAATAAAGACTATAAGGCTGCAAGAGAGAGATCCAAATCAGGATTTTCTGCATCCACATCCCATTCTTTAGAAGGACCACTGTTGTATTAGGAGTCTCCTCCTACATAGTCGAACGACCTTAGTGCTCTTGATTAAATACACGTTTCATACCCTAGTACCCTACATGATCTTGATTATTGGGAGTTTCCCCTGCATAGAGGGCTTGATTCTCTTGATTAAATACAAGTTCCATACCTTAGTACATGATAAAATCCAATGGAAACATTGCAATCCCCGCAATCCTGAAATCCTGAAAAACAAATAAGTCTGCTGGATTTTGAGTGAGATCTAAAATTCTACTTTCTCCATATGAAATCCAATGAGGGCGAAACCACTCTCAAACATCTTGAGTCATTTCATGGCAATGTTAAAAATTTAAGTAAAAGGATGAAAATGAAAAATAAAGGAGAATATCACTTTTACTTTAAGAATTTAACATTACCATGAACTGCATATGCCTCAAACTTCGTGATGAACTGCATATCAACACTAGGGCAAAAATTCACTTTTATAACTCTAGACACACATCTAGAAGTCACTAACATACCCTAAAAGTAAATTAAAAAACAAATTAAAAAAATGAAATTTAAAAAAACACAAGTTAATGAGGAAACGTGGGTCGTACGGCACTGAAACGCGTTTCCGGCCGTACTGGCCACGTTTCCGTTTCCGGAAACGTGGCAGTACGGCCGGAAACGCGTTTCATGGCCGTACCAAACATGTTTCCGCGTTTCGTACCCGTTTTCGTACAGAAACGGACCTCTATGCCACGTTCCCTGCAACATAGGTTTCCCCGCATTGGGGTTTGTCCCTGGCTAGCTGCCACATCTTGTGTCTCTTGTCTTGGCTTGTTTTCTGTCGATCTATTAATGTTCTATCAGCGTTTTACTTTGTGTTTATGTGATTGCTAAATAGTGGCTAATAAGAAGAAATCGAAGTAAACTGCACTAAGCATAGAACATACCATAAATTAACAGAAGGCTACAAGGTAGGAGACGGTAATATAACCATTAAGGGCTACAGAGTATAAGACCAGAAAGCATTAGAGGGGAAGATTATCCAGAGTATAAGATCACAAGGCATTAGAGAGGACGACTATTCAATGAAATTGGAGAAACCCATAAGGCATAAAATTGAAAATGCAAGGCAATCCACCACGATCCTGAGTAATTTTCCTCTAATTTGAAGGCAGCTGAATCTATCATAATTTTTCAAACGTTTCTATCTCCTTTTTTCATTATTGCATGTCATACATATATGCATACATAAATGATTGAATCTGTTGCATGAATGGAATTCCAATGATAGGTTGGGTCACTGTATTTATTAATTTAAGTAGTCATTGTATTTATTAGCTTAAGTAGATATAAGTGCAATAGAACTAATAAATGTGGCATTTTGAGTGAAAACATTAATCACATTTTCTTTGTTCTTGTTGCTCTTTTATCTACTTAAGCAAAAAGGTGCACGACATGGCTATTATGGCTCTTGTTAGACTATAATACACTTTTATAACCAACTTCACTGATGGTGGATCTACAGCGGTATCCCACTCTTTGCTTCATTATACATCATTTTATATGGAAGATAGATTTGGTACCAAAACAATCATGGGAACGGGGAATTAGCATAGGATACCAAGTTGGAATGGAAGCATCTCTCCAGATGGAGGACCAAAACAATCATGGGAACGCCGAATTAGCCTAGGGTACCAAATAGGTATTGGAAGGAGTAGCCTTAGATGGAGGAGCTACCAGAGGAGAGCTGGATGAAGCAGATAACACAGAAGAAGATGTGCTCGTCCCAGACGCATGTGAATGTGACAATCCGGAGCCTGAACTGGAGGACTTAGTCTTTCGGGAAACATGGGAATGCGCAGAACTGGTGGATTTGGTGTTTTGGGAAGCACGAGATTTCATAAAAGCAGGTTTTTTGGGATCTGGTAACGTTACAGAATGACTTGAAAGCATCAAAATGACCGTAGACATTGGCGGACGAAGTGATGAATCGGATTGTGTACACAACAGACCAGCATGAATCCATCTCAACGCTTGCGCCTGATCACACGTTTCAATTATTGTTGGATCAATCATCTGCAGAATATCTCCTCGTTTGTATAATTTCCATGCCTGCATAATCACCATGGATCGTCATTTTGATATTAAATATATACATAATAGATCCATAAAATCAGCATTAATTTAATTTTATGGTGAACTAATGCACAAGTCAGTAGATAAGAAATTCATAGGAAAAAAAGATAAGCAATGAAACCCTGGACTCGTATTTCCATGGTGTAATACATATGAACTAAATAGCATGGCCAGGAAAACGTAGATATGATAACGTTAAGAGTATCTTACCCATCCTAAAAGCATCTGCATTTCAGGTGACAAACTGTAATCGGTGTTCTTTCTTCCTGCGATAAGTTCCAGGAGAACAACGCCAAAGCTATAGACATCAGCTTTTACAGATAATTGTCCCTGCATAGCATACTCTGGTGCAATATATCCGCTGCATATCCAAATTAAAATATGAAAAATAACTCAGTATCGCAAAACTAAGAATTGGGTAATAATAAATTGAAAGCTACTTGCAGAAGAAACTATACTCCTGGATCCTAAAATATTAAGATGGTATGGACCGGTGGGAGGGGCCAAGACCTAGCAGGCCAAGAAATTCTATCCTAGCTTAGTATTTAATCAAAATTCAGATATCATATATAAACATATGTAACTCCAAATATCAATTCCCTTAGGCAGGCTCCTTTGAGGGCACCCAATGGCGTTCACTGCATAAGCATCTAAGTTACTGTCTTCTCCTTGTCCTCTGTCAGATGAGTAATTCATCCTCTTTAATTTCTTACTTTGCCACAACGGTCCTACTCTAATGCTTTGATTGAGCATGTGCCATGCATATTAGGGTAATGCACCGTGGAACTCCCACGATCCATATTCATTTTATGATCACTAACAGATTGCTGCTTGTCTGCAGTTTCTCATTTATTAAGAGACAAAGAATTGCATACATGGAAATGACTAAGCTAAAGCTGATTTGGAATTTGGAAAGAGAAATGGAGAAAAGGATCCATTCCCATGGAGAAAACAGTGGAAATGTTACTTGTCAGTAGTTTGGTTGGTCAAGATGAATTGGTACTAACAGTCAATGAACTGAATGTGGCTGATTGCAAACAGTTGGTCAAGACCAACTGGTAGTAACAGTCAATGAACTAAATGTGGCTGATTGCAAACAAAATATAGAGAGAGGATGTTGTTTTCAAACTGACCATTCTAACTGAGAATATAATGGAGGAGAACCCCGTTGATGATGTCTGGAGTGTTAGACGAAAAAGAGGGAAGTACCATGGCTTATTATTCTATTTCTGAAAATATAACCAAGGTGAACATCTATTTTAATTGGTCAGATTTTATTAGTTTCCCCATCCACTTTCATGATTATCTTGAGAAGAATTTGGTAAGTTGGATAAGCAGGGGAGAGAAGTTTAACATTGAAGGTTATGATGGTAAGGCTGGATTTTTCACAATAGTAAAATAGGATTTTCCAGAGTGGACAGCGAACACGATTGGACTTTTTACAATTGCAAAATTGGACTTTTCAATAGTGGACAGAGCGCATACAGGGAACTGTGAAATCAACAATGGTGATTAGGAGTGAGCAGTTGCTAGTTGAGAGGGTTAAGGCAACGAAGATGATGTGGCAGCGTCTTGTTTGTGATATAGTACCATGAGGTGATTGGGTATGTGGGGTGTTGTGTGAATTGGTTTGATTAAGAACGAATACAAAAATGGTGATTGGCAGTGAGCAGTTGCTAGTTGAGAGGGTCAAGGCCATGAAGATGATGTGGCAGCATCTTGATTGTGATATAGTAGCATGAGGTGATTGGGTAAAGGTTAAGGAGCAGAGAGGGGGATATGCCCAATAATTCTACACATGGAGCGTGAGAATTTTTTTTTGAGCGAGGGGAGCTGGTTCAGTTTATTTACAGTTCAGAGATTTTTCATAATTTGGATTTTTCAGTGGACCAAACATCAGTGGACCAAACATCAAGATAAAGTAAAGGCTTTAAGATAGAAATTTTCATCACTTAAATAATGATTATGATTTCAATAACATGTTACTAATTGAAATTGAAACTGGGTAGTGATAGCAATCATTCCTCCCAACCACCTAAGATAAATCCAATTGACAACTCCCACCTCCACCCTTATATACATGTTCTCCTTATTATCTCTCCCCACCCAACCCAGAAAGTGGGAGTGGGGAGATATAATAGGGAAAACATACTATGGAGATAAAGGAGGGAGAAAATTATAAGGAAAATTTGAAAGTGAAGATGAAGGTGGAGAGAGATAGTAAGAAAAAACATATTTCATATATATGAGGATAGGGAACAGGGAGAAAGCTGTAAGTACCCTTTATCCATCACTGAGAATGATACAAGGCTTGGACGCACTGGATAGAACAGGATCTATAACATTAGAGCCATTTGATAGCCTCAACTACAACCTAACCTAAAGGAAATTTCTCAGTCTGGAGAGAGAAACTTATTCTCAGTAGGAAATAGTTTATTGTCCTGAAATTATAAATAAAAACTTGGTGAATTAAAAGTAATTACTGAAGCGTGTTTTGAAGGCTGTATTGTTTTGTTTATTTCGGATAAGAGAAGTATTTTACAAGGCAATCAGCTGTCTGCACTATTTCTTGTTGTTTCCCTCTTATAATCCTACTTTGTTTTGTTTCCGCTGTAGAATATCACTAGATTTGTAGGTTTGTATATTTGTCCAACTGGTTGAAATGTGGATTTGGTGAGGAGCTCAAGGCTCTCTGTATGAATCAGATTGGAGCAGAACGTGGGCTCTACACCAATCAATGTAAATCCTAAAAAATGATTGGGAAAAAGAAAGAGTGCCACACTATCAGTTTTTCTGGAGTAAAATCAGCCTATTGGGGAAATATATGCATCCCTAATTGTAGACAGCTTTTGACATTGTGAAAGAGTAATAATCGTTTGCAAATCTTACAAAGTTCCAGCGACTCTTGTGCTGATGTGAGTCTCGTCTTCAGGAAAAAGTCGTGCTAAGCCGAAATCTGCAATCTTAGGATTCAGTTTTTCGTCCAACAAAATATTGCTGGCTTTAATATCCCGATGGATAATCCGCAGTTGAGAATCCTCGTGCAGATAGAGAAGACCCCGAGCCACTCCCGATATGATGTTGCAGCGCTTCTGCCAATCAAGCTTAGAGCGTCTGTTTGCATCTGTATCCATACATATGCAGTGCATTAACCAATTATCATGACCGAACTATATATTTTGAAACAAAAATGTTTTTTAATCGACATAAAAAAAATGACACTGACTCACCGAATAGCATTCTATCGAGGCTCTTATTCCGTAAGTACTCATAAACAAGCAACCTTTCTGATCCCTCTGCGCAACAACCTAGTAAATTTACAAGATTTCGATGTTGTATTTTGGCCACAAGTTTAACTTCATTCAGAAATTCTTTCCTTCCTTGAATAGATTTTACGGACAACTTCTTCACAGCGATTTCTTTTCCATCTTCAGTAATTCCCTGAAATGTTCATATAAAAATTACTTGTATGGCGATTTTTGTCATGGACACGGTGACAGCATCCCACTGACTACTATAATTTAAGATTCTATAAACTGCTGGAAGCTTTCTTAGCCTATGTTACCTTGTATACAGCGCCAAATCCTCCCTCTCCAAGCTTGTTATTTTCATGAAAATTTTCTGTAGCAGCTGTCAATGTTTCCATCTTAAACACTATTTGCCTATCCTGATGGATTATTATGTCTTCTTCGGCTTGCCCATCACCTATAGAAAGAAATTACATAGCTAAATCAGAAAATACAGGGACCAATATGGAATGATTTCTTACTTTGGTAGGTCTCTTTGAAGAGTATCTGTGAAAATCGTTTTCGATGAGTAGTTTCAGACAATAGTCTAACAGAGCAGACTGTTCAAGCCTTCATATCTATTGTATCTTACTTTAACTGTGACAATTCATCATAGTAGATTTTGTACAGCCAGATAAGAGATATGCATTCTACGGCGCCATAAGGGCTGTGGTGATTGTGCAATGGATATGGGCAGGAGCAGCACATATGCATCGGGTTTGACCAGATGCACCACTTGCTTTGCGCTCGGGTGAATATGATCAAATCCTCTGTCCTGAACAAAGTGTTCTGTTACAGCAGAAAATAAAGGCTATTTGACCGTCCTACCAGTTCATATAATCAAATTAAATACCTTTGTGTCCTCCTCGAAAGATGGCAGCCTTCAATCTTTTTCCCTTTCCACATAAGCATGCCAAAATGGCCATGGGACAATGGCACACCAGTTAAAGCACATTCCAATGATGCTCCCCTAAATTATAATCTACTCTGCAAATTATTTTATTTCCACGTTTCTCGCTGTAATTCGGCAGCCAACAGGCATTCCACCCAGGAAACACGCTATCTTCTCCCAATTCTTGCCTGCCCTAGGGTTTGTGGAGTCACGAACCACCAGGTGCGTTCCCAGATGCATCAATAGGAAAAGAGGGTAGATTTGCTCCGCCTGATTCCAGCCAAGGTTGTGCAATCTGCATAAAATTTAGACAACACCTAGTTTGCGTCCGCCACTGAACGATCTTAGAGTTACAAGAATGACAGACCGACTCCCGTCAATGAAGGACACAAGCAATATATGACCATTTCCAATAGTTGACAAGCAATTCCAGTGTCGATGAAAACTTGAGTTTGTCGTACAGTGGGAATCGGGAATTTGGTTTCGTGGAAACTGGATATCCAACGCGGTAATTGTTTTCACCTAATCTGGCTTGCCTTGCCTTGACTTTACGACCTTGGTCAAGATACGTGGTGTGCAGGCAACCACACAAAAAAAAAAATCTAAGTAGCCATCCAAAATAGAAATCTCTGTAGTTGCCAGTTTGCATCGATCTCTGAAGTTGCCATCCAAAATATGAATCTCTAAAGTTGCTATTCAAAATTAAAGAAGCGGTTGATTTTTAATTGACTATGAAATTTGGTCATAAAATAAACCTCATATGTTATTCATATCGCATCCAAAGAAGTGATTCGAAACCTTGATCAAGCCATGGAACTTTAAAAGCTTGGTTTAAAGTTTAAGCTCTTTTTGTGTTTTTTTTTTTTTTTTTGTTGCCGTTATGTGAGAAACTTCCTATAGCATCCATATCTCATTTAAAGGCCAAGGATTTGTGTGAGTTTTGAAGAACTTGTTCATAGCCCTAAGCTTGAGAAGCTTCGTTTTGGCCCTAAGTCCTTTTTCTTCTTCTTATTGCACCATATTTTGTATGAGCTATTAAAGAACCATTTTCTGTGACACCTATGGAGTTTCTATCAACCAATTTGTAGATCATGGGCATTATCATGGTGCACTTGTTCTTCTTGATATTATCCTTATGGTTGATTTGACCTTGGTTACTTAGGGTAAAGGTGTTATGCAAGGAGAACACCTTTGCATTATCAGTTTATTGTGCTCTTTTGATTCTCTTCAACATATTTAATGGATTGGCCATTTGTGGCATTGGTGGAGGTTGCTTTAATTTCATATCGTGTATGTTTCATATTGCTAGAGGTGCTTTCTTTGGTTGATCTTGTCAAGACCATCTTATTATTCACTTTTCTCATGATGTTATAGTCACTCCTTTTACTTGGTTGTTGCATCGTGGATTCATGTCTTGTTCTTAGTTGTTTGTAGCCTTGTGATGGGGTGTTGTCCTAATGTCTCACTTTTCCACACTAACACTTCATCACTTTCTTATTATTTTACTTAGGTATATTCTATTTCATCATATTTTCACTTTGTACCTTAGTACAATCCACACCATATTCTCATTCTCAAAAGGTGCATTAAGCATTCCATCCATATTCACATTTGTTTCACGCCATAATTAATATTTTGTTTGTCATATGGCATTATTTCACCAATTCTACATAACACATCAAACTAGTTTGGATATTTTCATAATTTCCTTAAGCATCTACACCCTTATTTTCCTTTCCCTTAATGAAGGTGTTGACAAGGGGGAAATTCCCAACTATAATGAGTTGTGTATTGGCGCGACTAGGGTCCCAATCAAACCCTTTTTCATTAAGATGTATATGTACTCTCCAGAACTAAGGCCTGACTGCATGTCCTAAACTAAAATGAACTTAAAAGTGAAAGAGATAATAAAAACAAACTTTAAAATTGGGAAAATATATGACATATTTAAATATTTATAGTTATCTACAAAAATATAAACAAATTGCTGGTTGGATGAAGCCAATTTGAACAACAACTAGGATAGTAGGCAGGGGATTCATTCAAACCTAATAAATCACAAGAAATATCATGTGTGTTTGAATCTAGTTGTGATTTGGGTCCAACTTTCCACACAAGTTGATTTTGAGAGAGATTTTATACAAAGAGCTCAAAAAGATGTTTATCATATTTCTATTCTTTTTCCAAAATAATTTTTATTTGTTTTTTTTCTGAAATTAATATGCATGCATTAACTAGAAATAATAAGAAATAGGAAATAACACTATCTTGAAAATGAGAGCAACTTATATTCTACCTTTTGAATATCAAATTTCAACCATCAGACAAGAATTATAAAAATGATAACAATCAATAAACTTATGCTGATAATACATATACACTGTAACAGATCCTAAGAAATGTTAAATAGAATAATCAAATATTAATTCAAAAATAAATATGCACAGTTAAAGATAAATACAAGGGGCATCCATTAAATAATTAAAAATATGACCAGACATTAATCGCATAGCTCAAAAACACATTTGATTATGAAATTGGTCTTAAAAAAGTTGCCACTTCAAAAATTTGATTGAAAAATACAAATTCTGAGACTTCACAATTTCTTAACCGCTACTCCAACATAAGAGGTCATATAAATACTTCAAAAATAAGATAAGTTTGATTAACAAATAAAAACTAGAAAATTATGAAGATCTTATCTAATAAAACAATACTTCTAAAAGTAAAAATTTCATCATTTTCAATTAATACTTTCCTGAAAAGATGTTAAGTTCTTCATCTTTATAGTCTTTATCCTCCATGTTTAGTAGTAGATGCGGTGCATTGGTTTGGATATGAGTCACCCATTCCAAATAAATTTGAGTAACAATTGAGAAATGAATTGGATGAAACTGATTTGTGTTGACCTAACAGTTTGAAATTAAATTCTGGATTATTTTCTTCCTTTTCTGATATCTGATACCAAATTTAGAAATAAGTTTGATGTATTCGAAAGGGAACTACAAAAACTTCTGGAAAGTCTGTTCTGTCCAGAGCTTGATTTCACCTATTTCTCGAGTCTCTAGTAATGATCTCTTATGGTGGTTGTTTAAGTTCTCCTGGAATAACTTCTTTTAATGGCTTAGAACCTGGAAGATCAAATTCTTCAATGAAATCAGTTCCCTTCTCCCATATTGACAAACATTGTTCCAGGGATTTATTGGCCCATTCCCTGATTTCTTTGGCTTCTGCCTCTCTGTGGGTTAAGGATGCATGCATAAGTCTTCTGTCATTCTTTGAAACCTTTGGAATTTCTTCTGACTTAAATTATTTTTCCCTTTTGAGAATAGGCAAAGATATTACCTTGATATATTTATCTCCTTCCACTAGGGAATCAATCCTTTCATTAAGGTTTAAAATCTCTTGATAAAATCATGAGATTTTATCCATTTGCTTGTAAAACTTGGATTGATCCTTTCTTAATATTAGGCTGATTTGTAATGCTTCTTCTCTGAAAATTTCAAAACTCTGCATTGCTCCATTGCTTGGACTCAGTTGAGATTGGAGAGAATCAATTTGCTCTTTCAAAGTTGTGGTCATTATTTCAATAATACTTTCAACCTCGTCTTTTAGTATTCGAATTTGATCTTCACAAGTTTTTTCTTAATTCTTGAATATGTTGGGAATGTTTTAATTATAACTCATTCAATTCTTTTTGGAATTGATTTTTTAGGCTATCTCTTTCAACTGCAAATCCACGAACAAGAGTTGTAGAATAAATTTGCCAGTTTTCTTCATTAAATACCTTGCCCTTTTCTAATTGTCTTTCTAATTCTTTAATTCTTTGTAAACTATTGTCATAAGAAGTTGCAAGCTCATTAAGATGATATTGATTGTAATTTTCAAAAGCACCCTGGGCTTATGAAGATTCCTTTGCTTTCTCCTTAACATCGCCTAAAGCTTGCCAATTGTATTCATAAATAGTTTCAAGAGAATCAAACTTTCTTTTCTTAGTCTTCCTTACAAT
The DNA here is from genome assembly GCA_031772625.1 of Pinus tabuliformis. Classification (NCBI taxonomy): domain Eukaryota; kingdom Viridiplantae; phylum Streptophyta; class Pinopsida; order Pinales; family Pinaceae; genus Pinus; species Pinus tabuliformis. The sequence goes on along the minus strand of CM062819.1, from coordinate 1,063,702,790 downwards.
TGACTTAGTTTGGGAATTAAAGTAATATTCCATTAAGGAAGGAACAATATCAAATATTGTTTCGAGTTCAAAAATAGGTTTAAATAGAAAAGAATCCCAAGGGATATTGTTTGAAATATGAATCATTGAAGTATCAGGTGATGTTTGAAGTATTGATGATTTATCACTCTTTTCCTATTGCTCTGATGTTTCTTTATTATATTCAGAAAAAGTAATATTAGCTATTTGCTTATCACTTTCTACATCAACTTCCATTTCTTTACCTATTATGTTCTTTGCCTGCATTTGCTTTGTGTCTTTAGGAGAATTAATAATAATACTCTCCTTAGCATGTGATATTCGCTTGTCTGTTGACTTTATTGTTTCCTGTTCTTCTTGCGCCTTCTCAAAAACTTATGTGGTTGTAGCATCCTTTGTTCTTAACTGACTTTTTCATTCTTCTCTTTTGACATGATGATCTTCCTTTGTAATTATTTATGCACCTACAACCGCTTCTTTACCCATAACAGAAAAATTTGTTGCTTTTTTAAATTGACTTTCTTATTCTTCCAAAGAGGTAGAGAGAGGATATGAAGTAATCTACTTGAAATTAAATCGAAAAAACTCAAAAGATTTAAGTTCTTCTACTGAGGTATTAACACAAAGACTCTTCTCTTTTAAGAACCCTTCAAAAATATCTTCTCTCAATTCATGTAATTTGGCCCTTCCTTCGCTATCTAAGAGCTTTCCTCTATCAAAAGCTTGTTGGAAATCATCAATGGCTATGAAAACTTCATCAAAAGGAGGATCTTGATGTGTGAAGATTTTAACATAGCTCATAGTTTTATAATGATTACAGATAATTCCACGAGGGTCATACTCATAATGAGGGAGAGAATAAAGCCAAACATACTGAAGTTATTTTGCTTCTTTGAACGCATTGTTGAGAAATCTAGGGCATCAAGTATTAGGTGATTTATCTGAGAGATAATTGCTTGTAAATTATTTTTACTCCTTAGATTAGATTATTCTCTTTAGATTATCTTTCATCAAACAGTTACCAATACATAAAAAATAAAGGGACAAGAGACACAAGATGTAGGCTATTCGCCACGGCCAAAACCTCTCCACTTGAGAGTAAAACCCGCAAAAATTATTCTTCTTATAGAGAATCCAATTGGCGAATACCAAGACTAAGACCCTTGACCTATTCGACCTCTCCAAGACCAAGATACCAAGCTTCTTGTTTTGACCTCTATTTAAATTCAAAGATAATCAATTGCCTACTGCTTCTACTTTTGCCTCGGCTTCCTTATAGATCTCAGCTTCCTTGTCTTTGCTTCAAACTTGCAACTCTTTAGCCCTAATTCATAGGCCTTAGTACATGTAGATGACCTTCTTTTGCACCTTAATTTCCTTCGCTTAGGGTAGAGACCTTTCCTTGCTTAACTTGACTTCTCCTCCTTTTTCAATTTGACTGCCTAGGTGACTGAAGTATTTCAGTCCTTTTCTTGTAGCAAACAGTCTTGAAATATTTCTCATATGAAGTGATATCAACCCAAAACAACCTTGTCTTCTAGTCCTTCTTTCTTCACTTGGGGAGAGGCTTCCTTAATGAGACTTCGCACTTCTTATTGCAGACTTGTTGTACCTCGCACTTCAAACAATGATCATCGAAAATATGCCTCTGAAATGATGTCGAGCACTCCTATTTATAGTTGTTTCCTGTCAAAACAAGCCGAATTGACTTGGGTGTGAGTCAGCATGTCACTTGAGGAGATCATTTAATTCATCTTGACACTGACTTGCAAGGAGTTGCTTGTGCTTGTCTTGGAGGGTATTTTGACTCTTTGAATGACTCATACAAAAATGTAACATACCCAAGAAGGGTCCTTCATACATGACATTGACTCAATTTGACTTTATGACCAATCCTAAGGACTCACAATGGGAGTCACACTAAAAATAAATTCCTTTCTCATGAAACCCATGAGACAAACATTGCGATAATAGTTTTATTTTTCTTCTTTACATCAATTACATAAAATCATAATTACACATGTCATTATGAAGACCAAAACTAGTTACTTTTAAACACTCCCTCTTGACTAATGAGGTATTCATAATGATACTTGGTCATTCTCAATCTGAATAATTTCCCATAAGAAGAGTTGGATTGGTAACCCATTTGTATAGCATCATATCAACCAAAGTTTTCATATGGCAAGGCCTTGAATAAAAACTCTATCTCTCCACGAGATTTGAGCACAATGTTGGCGAGACGAATGATGTATAGGCACCCTCATCATTTTCTCTCTCATAACATACCCCACTTGGGTTCTCAGGGTGTGTTCCACTAGGACTATTCTTATCTTGGATTCTCAGTCCTCAAAGAATATCGGTCCTTAACGACTGCTCTTATCTTGGATGCCCTAATACATTCTCAAAGAGCATCAGATGCAAAATGTTTACCCAATCCTCCATTCTGTCTTCCCAAGTGAAGAAAATAATGATATGTCTATCTCTCCCTCTTAATTAGGGAGGACATATCTATTCCAATAAAGGAATGTACTCATTCCTATAGAAGGAATGTACCTAAGCTCCCTCTTGGCTTAGGAATTTCCAAGTTTCTTCCTACTAAGAAACTTGTTTCCAATCTCCCTCTTAATTAGGGACCTACAACAACTCCTCGGGTGGAGATGATGGGACAATTAGCTTCTTGAAGAATTCCTCATGATGTCATGAAATTCTTTTCATTATCCAGGAGTCTTCATGTTTGGGAATTCTACATAGGAATCGACCATCCATCGCTTTCATCCATGAGTTAGCCATGTCATCATCGGAAAGAGATCCATCAGTCTATATATGGCCTTTCTTAATGGCATACTGCTTTCTTCATGCCATGTTTACTTTAGGATTTTTCATCCTACTACATGTACATCGGTGGTGGAAGACATCCATAGATATTCCCTTGGAAGCCTTGCATAAACCCATCCAAATATTTGTTCAAAAATAAAGGAATGAACATTAAAATAAACATTACCTTTGTGATGGTCTTTCATCATGACATCTTCTAGTTTGCATCAACATCTTGCATACATATCGACACATATACCAAAGATATATATTTTCAAGGGTCTCTTTCTTTTTCAAACTCCATAAGAGTTTGCATATCTTCCATGGAGATATCCTAGTCAAAGATTCTTGGTCTTTTGGATGTTGATTTCCTTTACCATGGTTGCATATTTCATGATCTCTTCCCTCCTTTCTTCTCACATTTCATTCCCAAGAGCTTCCAATCAAAGTTCCTCAATTGTAATCAACCACCTCATACTTCATATGAGGGCTTATTATGTTGATTTCATTTAGTGAATGTGTGACCCATGCATTCTTGTATCCCTTGATTGAAAGTGCTTCAATCCATTGATTTGCTTCACTTTTATGTCATTATACCATCATCCCATGAATTCCACAAGTTTTTCAATTCTTGATGAAACACTTGCTTCCCCTCATGATCGATGAATCTTTAAATGAAGATTCCATTAGAGATTCTTAAGGATCTAAAGTGTCGCATCGGCAGATGTTTCCTTCTAACAATTGTATGATGAAACCTTGAAGTAGATGAGCTTGCCACTTATGTTTCCAGTGAGATTCCCAAGAGATATATTCTTGAATTTCATATATTCTAACCATCTTTCATGCTTCTATATGATGATGTCCCGAGCTCTTGCTCCCAACATTTCTATGATGCCTTGATGCATCCCATTTAGTGGATCATGATAGCCATATCTTACAATAAAAGACTTCGGAATTTGAAAAGAACTTAGGTGAGGAAGACTATCTCAGTCACAATAGAGATCTCTTACTTCCTCTTTCTTGGAATTCTTCTTTTCAACTTCCTTTACTTCTTGGGTGATTTGAGCTTCTTCTCTTCTTCTTTTGTTATTGTCCTTCTTGATTTTAGGATAGTATCTTTGTAGTGTCCATATTCTTGACACCCATATCATTGGATTTTAGCCATGTTCTTTTTCTTTTTTCTAAGGACCAAAATTTCCAAATTGTCCCTTTCTTCTTGTCATTGCAACATAAGCTTGATTTTGCTCACCTGCTCCCACATTAGATTTGGCCTTTGGCCTATATTCTTCAATCTTGCATAGTGATGATAGATCCTAGAATGGAGCAGCTTCTTTCTTCCCATAAATACTTGAAGTAAAGTTACCCCACTCCTCTGGTAGTGCATTAATACAATTGTAGTCATTTCACTATCGGACATGAATTCTCCCAGATCTTGTAGTTGATCTAGGATCTCAGATATCCTCATAAATTATGGGGCTATTCCATCTTCCCTAGACATCTTCAGGTTGTAGAGTTCTTTCCTTAATGAGATGACTTCTCCAACAGTGCTTACGAAATACAACTCTACCAGATTGTTATAGTTTTCTTTTGAATTTTCGAGTTTAGATACATATGGGATGAGGGGATCTTTGATGGATTCAATGAGAATCCTTTGAGCCCTAATTTCCCCTTTCATATACTCTGCAAGTTCTTGAACATATTCTTCTCCTAGTTTGGTGATAGATCCTTTGACATGATCCATGACCTCATTTTCAATGAGATTTAGATTTGTCCTTTTCTTCCATGCAAGATAGTTTGAAGCCCCAACTAATTTGTTGCTTTCCTTGCAAAAAGACATTTTGAAAGTGTTGGCGGTGTTGGACCCGCCAACATTTAGGGGATCACCTCGGTATGAAGTCCCAACTAGACCTCACGCCGTTTGGTGTGGGAGTCCCATCCGGTATGATGGCTCGGTTGCCATTGTCTTAAGGATTTGCCTCAACTCTTTCTTGTTAGCACAGGAGAGTGGTCTTCTTTGTCTTCGCGAAGTGAGGTTCACGTGCTTGGTGAGTGTAAGTGTACTTGTCTCAATGGTTCTTTCACTGTGAGGGGAAGAGGGTGAAGGTGAGTTCCAGGTTGAAAGGGATCGGTCCCAACTTAACTAGGAACACACAACACAAAAGGACATACACAGCTTTCGGCGGAGCAGTCCACTCGGATGCGGCAATCACAACATACAAGGTAAGATAACACGTACAACACTCACAGATCAGTCTGAACGAGTGCAACGGTTGTTACAGCAAGGTTCATGTGAAAGGTTTGTCTAATGTCTGGCAAAGCAGTTGACACGGACAAAACATCATTAACAACATTTACAACACATTTCCATTAATGGATTATGCATTACAACAAATGAAATAGTTCAGATGTAGAACATAGGTTAAAAAACATGCATTACAAGTGTTAAAGATCAATCTTACAATAGATACACTACATGTGTGAAAACGTGTTGGCCTGTTGACAAGCTTCTGAATTAAGCGAAAGTTCCAAGACACATCGTTACACCATCCATCACTAACCCCGTCAGCGGGGTGTTGGAGCCACTACTTCTCAAAGAAAAGATTACAGACTCTCTTGGCTATGTGGGAGGAGCTGAGGTGAAAAGTCCTTTCTATGTACAAATGAGGGGGTATTTATAGCCAAGGGTGAGACTGATCATTGTGGCTATTCAACTACCTTCATGTCTGTTTGACTTCCATGACTTTTTGACTTACATGACTCTTTGTTCACAAGTGGGTCTCTTGGACTTCCACGTTACATCACATTGATTGACAACATAGCCCATAATGGAGATGTGGGCAACATGAATCGACATGACTTGACATGACAGTGTTGGTACATTGTTGCTGCTGGAGTGCATGTCGAGCTACAGTGCTGCTAGGTGATGGATGTCTTCAAGATGTATCACAGCTTCACCTACGAATGGCGAAGTGTGCAAAGTTCTTGATGGTCCTTGGTTTGCTTGATGAAGCTCTAGCATGTTGCTCCTTGATTGCATGCTGGAAGGTTTGACATGCTCATCTGTTCGCGAAAGTGCATGTTCCTCATGTTCATCTGCTTCACATGCTTCGTTTATTCGTTCGTTGGTGAACCTGTCCTTCTGCATGTGCTCCCTTCATTCATCTCGTTCGTCATCTTGCCATGTTTGTTGGTGTACCTGTACTTGCAGTCACTCATGACGAGACGACATAAAATCCAGAAACCTCCTGGTCTACCATGACACATGATCATTTCGAATGTAGGTGACCAGGAGAGACAACAAGGTTGTGAAGCAGGATGATGGCTCCGGGCACTGCTGATGAAAACTACGCAAGAGTCATTAAGTGATGGAGACGGGCAATTTGAGTTGACAATGACTGTCTGCAAGGTCTGGCTTGGCTGGGAGGCAAAATTGCACAAATTTTGGGAGGGATAGTCAGGGCTATAGGAAGGCAAGGCAGACATGCTCTACGCATTTTTCAGAACAAACAGTCAGCAGGGTCTGGACAACCAAATTTGCACAGTTTTATAGAGGAGAGGGGCGGGCTACATGATGGGTCACTTGGTAGGGATTGCGCCATTTTCTTGGGGAACTGCCTGGGAGACCTGCAGCTAAAATTGCACAATTCCCAGAGGGAACTGTCAGTCTGCTGCTGGGGTCACTGGAAGCCAGAACTACACAATTCCTAGAGGGAACTATCAGTTGGCTGCTAGGGTCACTGGCAACCAGAACTGTGCAATTTCTAGAGGGAATCCAGTTGGCTGCTCAGTCACTGGCAATAGAAACTGCGCAATTCCCAGAGGGAATTGGCAGTTTGTTGCTAGGAGCTACTGGCGGGGAAAAGCACCGAGGCCGGGAGGCTAGCCTGCTGATCATCTATGTGCAATTTCTGAGCTGAGTTGATTAATGGGCAGTGGAAGGCCTGTTCATGAATACTGTGCAATTTCTGAGATGAAAAATGGTAGACTGTTTGGATGACTGACTGGGAAAATTACGCAATTTTCTGAAGGAGACATGGACGTGCACTTGGTGTGTATCCGACCTGTCTGCGCAATTTCCTCAGTCAGTTGAGCAAGTGAGGTCAATGGCCTCTACGCAAATTTTGAAGGGAGTTAGTTCGGGGTGAGCGCCGGCTCGACTGTCCGAGTGGCCAACATGAGAGTTGATTGCATTTCTTGCGGGCAGCGCAGCTTGAACATGCTATCTTGGTGCTTATATGCCATTCTGGTTGACAATCGATTGAATCGACGACGAGGTGATGGTTCGGGTGTCAGAGTGGAGTTTGGTCATCAAAAATTCAACAAAATGACTAAATGTGTGAACAATCGAAAGATGCATAGGTGATCATACAAACACACACTCACATGACTTGATGATGAAACGACCCAAACCATCTAGACACACATGTTCAGCATGATTGATTGACGGTGTAAGTGGAAAGCGCGACACTCGTGATTGATCGTTCATGATTGAAACGACGCTTGCGCGACAGTGAATATGACTTTGTGTGTGTGCGACAGATGCTTTCATAGCGAATACAATAAGCACATACGAAGCGAAGACTTTGAGCATAACCAGAACATGGTCACAAGCATGAATTAGACATCATCATGCAGAGACTTGAATGCAATGAACAAGCAAGGTGGATGTAAAGTCTCACACAAGCTCATAGAGTGAACCCGAGTGTGTGTAGTCATCAAGTGAAACTCTTCAAGGGAGGCTCCGAAATTGGTGCAGGCCGAAATTTTGGAGGGTGGTTGTAGCCACTACAACACTTAGCAACACACAAGTAGAACTCCAGCTAGCACAGGGCTTTGGTCTTTCAAGGAGTATTGAATCACTGTGCGGGTTACTTAAGTTTCCCCATTTACCCCATGGACATACATGGTTCACCCTTTGCTAAAATCAGTAAAAAACAATCACAAGTTCAGCCTAGATCTCAGTGTTTTGAATCCGGGAAGGGTAGTTTAGCTGGTGAGTTGAAGATTTCCAGAGTATAAGTTTTTATCTCTGGTGTTGCTTCGCTGCCAGCAAGCCTGGACAGTACCCCGACGGAGTCATGCAGGAACACACACATTGCTCCACTGCTAGCGAGCCTGGTCAGTACCCCAGTGGAGTTGCATGCTTCACCTCTCTGCGCAAGAAGCCTTTCTCTTCTTTCACCTTTGTATTTTTCAAGAGAAATGTTCATAGGAACTTATTTATTTTTGGGGAGGAAGAAGGATCCCGACTTATTGGGAGAAGAAGAGGTTGTTCCTTTAGAGAAGCATGTAAGACCTATGACATATGTTTGCTCGTTTAGATTTTACCCTTCCTCGTTTCTACTAGTTGGATGAGCTTAAACACAAAGAGCAGAAGGCTGAGTACAGGCATGGGGTTTTCCAGTGTGGACACAGGTTAACGGTTGGACCGAAACTTCCCTTGCAAATAGTTCATATTTTCCGTCAGGACTTCATTGGGCGAAGGTTACAACCAAGCATAGAGAAGGCAGACGCAAGACTGGCAAAGTGCTGCAGTGTCACAAGTCTCTTCAAATTTCAACCACATACTCTATTCAAAAGCTAGAACATAATAGTTGGCAACACTTATTTCTGGAAACAAAAATAGTAAGCACAGCAAGCAAAGTAAATTAGAAGTAGAAGTAAAAGCGAAAGCAAAGAGAATAAGCAAACACACAAGCAAGCAAACAAACAAACAACAAAGCAAGAGAGAAAACAAACATGCAAGCAAGCAAACTGAAAGAAAACACTACTCCTACTCCTAAGCTAATAGTTCATGGGCCTGATCACGCAAAGTGATATTTCCAATGTAGCCATCGGCGCATTGGTTGACCCATGTTGGTGAAGGCTTGGTCCGCGAGCAACCCAATTGTGCGAACCAGCAAATGTGAAAGATACAACAATGAAAAGAGATGCACTCCAAACTTACAAGCGTCCACAGAACAAAAATGAGTGAAAGTGCATGTCATGCACTCTATGGACTTGCCATGGTGTTGTGCTACATTGCGTGTAGATGTTGAGTGTATGCATTTCCTTGACCGTGATATGCAAGCAAAAGTGAGAAAGGTAGACCACTTTTGTTGCACAAGGGTGCTTGTTGTGTAAGATTCCTCTAATGCATGAGCGATGAGATCATGTAGCTCATGTGGAGGAAGTAAAATATGAGTTTTAGATTGATCTTGAGTGCATACAGATGAGCGATGAGGAGCCTTGAGTGTTTGAAAAATTTCCTCATCAAAAGTGAAACCAACCTCAAGATAGCGAGGGCCTGACATAAACATTAGCTCGGGATGAAGTGCCTCGACAGTCTGTGGGGTTTCAACTTCATTGAAAGATGGATATTCGTAGACCAGTGGCTTAGATGGATTAACAACGAGTGAATCAACATCATGATTGGATGATGAGGTGAAGAGATCACGACAACCAAGATCAGAAAATTCAGGATGTTGGTCGGCATCCTCATGGTTTGATGAGTCACACAGAGGGGTAGATGAGAAGGAAGGATGTTCACCCTCTGTGTTTCTGGAAAGAGAAGATGAAAGATCAAGTGGATTTTCAATGAATGATTGGTCCTCTCCATTGTTGTATGATGGGCCAACATCCGGCGAGTCCTGCGAGTGATCAATAGTGGGTGCATCCGTGGATGATGACACACATGCGAAATCATGGATGGTGTTATCTCAAAATCAGGCCCTGGAAGGCTGCTGACCAGGAAGACTTCAAGTAACTATTTCAGACCTACTTTAGGTTGAGGCTTAGCCTCCTCAACCTGAGAGGACTCTCTCTAAATGGGTTAATAATTTTGATTAAGATAAGATGGCTAACTCTTGTAGAATAACTATGACAAATATGACTGCTGGAAATACATTAAACAAGTATCCATTGGGCCTATGGAGTCAATAACACCTCAGTAAACAATGATAATGCCTTTACATAGAAGTCAGGGCACTTAGCATTTGAATATTCAGAACACAACTCATATGGAACCACGACTCATAAATGCATACAGGAAATCAGAGCATAATCAATGAATTCTGGGTGATTATACATCTATGCAACTGTAAAAGACATTAAGGAAAGGATAAAATCACACATTCTGAACATAGAAACCCTTCATGAATCCTGAGAAGTAAAGCAGCCAAATTATATTACTGAACTCTGTCTTTACATAAGCCAAAACAATCCTTTGTTCATCAAATTTCCAACCCTCATTACATTGTTGTTTCAGCTATATATAGAATCCTTATTCTAACTAATTCGAGCTTCCTCCTCCAGCATGAGGGGAATTCGATAACTACCTCTAATGACACCTATCAGCTATTTAACTAACTAATAAATACAATAAAGTGCTGACTGGAGTTTTTAAAGAGTTCTAAATTAACTATGACTCTAACTCCATTTTCCATGCATAATGGCTTCTCCTTGTTCTTTGACACCTGGTCCTCTTTCGATTTGGCTGAGCTGGATGTTTAATACTCCATATTGACCTTGAACGCTGCATCTTTTAACTGCTCGGAAGTATTAGGAGATTTCCATTGTTTCTCGGCTCCAGTTTTCCTCAAAATGCTCGAATGTACAGAAGCATGCTATCTAGCCTTTAATAACCCAAAATATGGAACACTGCCACGTTCTTGATGTGTTGTAAGTTGCATCGATGGACATGTGTGCAGGCAAAGTTCCTTGTATGCAAATCGTTTGATACCTCTTGAACGATGATAAAGGGACTTTACAATAGAAATTTAAAATTGGGTCGAAATATTCCACCTTTTTAAAGCATCCATCTGTCTTGATCTGATTGACTATTGTTGTTCCAGCTGATGTCTTGCATACCCTTTTGGCGTTTCCCTTTCAAAATTCCCGCTCATAATACAAAACTGCCTGTCTGTGTTAAAATCATCACCTACAGCATTTTCGTAGCGCGCTACGAAACTGCTGAGTCTTTTAGCTTGCTTTTGCCCCGAGACCCTTATTAGCCGAGTATTTGATTGCCCAAAACTTCCTTAAACTTTACACATGTCGTACAGGGATCTATGTTTCCTCAAAAAGACAAAGTCAAGCAAATTTGTCAAAATTTTAAAACAAAATCTTACTTGGCCTCAAAACTCATTTAGCAGGTAGCTGACCTAGCTGTGCCTTCAGATCTTCAATTTGTTTCCTCATAGCTCTATTCCTAGCTCTCAGTTGCATATTAATCCTCCTGATATACTTGGCTTCTTTGATTGCTGGTACTGTCCAGGTGTGAAATTGTGCATGGCCATCAACCACTGAATTTAACTGAGATTCTAGGGTTTCACTCCCTTTCCATAGAGCTTTCCTATACTCTGCATGTATGACTGCATGTTTACTAGCGGCCTTCTTCAATTTGGCAATTTCATATTTAGCTGTTTCTAATTGACTCTTTATGGCTGCTATATTATCTCCTTGAGATGTGATGGTTGTTTTGCTTGTGTCCTTTTACCTAACTTTCCCGGTTTCCTCTGTTCTGGGCAGTGTTTCCTTTACTTGCTGGAACTTCCTTGTAATAGGTCTTATGGGTTTAAAAATAAATTCTTCACCTGGCTCATCGAATTTCAGCCTTTTTGAGGCCTTAGACTTCTTGGTACCTTCTTGCGGTGACTGTGTCAAATCGATATGGACTGGTTCAGACTGCTCGAATTCAATGGCCTGTAATAAATCATTCAAACTTGCCTTAGACACTGGGCTCTCTTCAACTGCTATGGCTTTACCTTTTTCCTTATTTATCTGGCTTCTTGTCCTTACCCTTGAGACTGCTTCAGATCTGCTTGTTTCAGGTATAGTCTTCTTATCATGAGTTTTTTCCTTTGTTGATTGCTGAGGTTGATCTTGAATGATTAGTGGCTTCACTGGTTTTCTTAGCTGTGACTTGGTTTGCTTTTTAGCTCTTACTTCCTTTTGGAGCTCAGCTATTGTGAATTCTCTGGCTGGTTGTGGAGTAAGGCCAGTCTTGCTTTGGAATCCAGCCATGAAAATAAACGAATTCCAGTCTCTGCCTATCTTTTGGAGGCCATCTAAAACTAGCAACTTAATCAAACCATGATGAAACAAAGAGGTTTCACAGTCCTCTTTCCTCAGCTGCACCTTATCACACATCTTACTCAAACTGCGAAACAAATAAAAAGGAATGTCTATGGAGACTTTCCCCGTGAAATACAAAAGCAGTTTGAAATGGTAAGAATAAACCTTATTGTACCTTCCTTCACAGGTCAAATATTTCTGTATGCAGGTGAGAAGAAGAGCATAATGTTCCTTGACATAATTCTTGGGCACTGCTTTTGTTAAATCTTCGTTTACATATGCCTCCTTTAAAAACTCCTTACAAGGATTCATGTCAAACTTAAAATTTTTAAACCATTATTCTCGTCCTCTTGGGATCTCTGTCACAGCAGATATTGCTTCTGGAGAAACCTGTACTTCTAACATGGCTACCTTTGAATTTAAACCAGTGAAGTTTAGCGCAAATTCTTTAGTTACCTGCGCATGTCCTCCTTGTAGCTTTTTACAAAAGTTCCAGCACTCGGCATCCTTGAACACTTTCTTCACACCTTCATCCCTCAGTGTTATGTCCAAGCCCTCAGGTTCAGTCCTCTGGCATTTACCGGATCTGTGCTCTTTTTTCTCCATTTTTTCTTCGAGATCTTCACACACAAAGTCTAACAGCTCTGGTTGAAATGGTGATTCAGCTCCTTTTTAAATCAGCCTCGCTTGAAATTCAAATTCCTTCATTTAAAATGCTTCAATACATAATCAAGCAGATTTGTCACTCATGCAACACTTACGACTATCATTAAGGTCTATGCACGGTATATCAACAGATCTAGTGGTGGGGTAGTGGCAAATGAGCGTTCAAACGTGATACGAGAGGTACATAAACTGACATGAGTGGACACAACTGGTGACTCACCTAACAGACTTGACATTTCGGGAAAGATTCACTGCAAAATGCACGAATCCATGATTTCGCAGCGCTGTTAGTTTTAAATTCTAATGATGCGCTGCGAAACGACCTAATCATGACGCGCTGCGAAATTGCTTAACCATAATTGCGCTGCGAAACTGGCAAATGGGATTACGCTGCGAAATCACTAAAAGACACGGTGACTCGGATAAGACAAGATATGACTATGGAACAATGATAGGTGGAGAAGAACCAATGGGAGTCGAGTATTATTTGAGTTAAAAACTTTTAAAACTCCAAATCCTAAGTGAGGAAAAATAAAATGAAATCAACTTAACACAGACCTTTGTCATCGGACTAGGACAGACAATTATATGCATCAAATTTTTAGTTCTAAGTGATAACAGATGGCAGGTTCACCAAAGATGTTAGGAAAGAACGGAGGGGGCTCGGACGGAAGGGAGTCATCCTTTGCCGAGTGTTGAGCTCAAGCTCCCACTCATATTCTTCATGAATGATAGGGCCTGTTGGTTAGGCAACACCAACTCCGTCAATGGCTTGTTCCTTGTTCACAACAAGTGAAGAATCTCCAATGGATGAACATAAGACAACATGATCCGGAGGAACACCTGGGTGCGAAGACGGAGGTTGTAGAATAGAATTCATATGAGAAATCAAAGGAATCACAACCAAATTTGCGTGAAAATTAAGCGAAGTGATGTTGGGAGGATGTGAAAGATGAACAAGTGAGTGAGCATGATCCTCAACATCACTCGACAGTGGTGGGGCTGTTGGATGAATGGATGGCAGACAATCAATCGAGACAATGACCGCATCAACATGAGATTGCGCAGCTCCATCAGTGAAGAATGTTCAGCGATGTTTGATCTCAAGCTTCTTCTTAGGATGGGCATATTTCTTAAGGAAATACTCGAACCGGTCCCAAAGATAGGAAAATTTCATCTGGCTCCTCGGAGCTTGAAACTACAAGTCACGGAAGCGCTGCCAAAAATCAATAACCGATTCATGCGGAGCCTTCCATTGCTGTAACAGTTTCTGGTCAAGATAGTCTAGATCAAAATGATAGAAAGTGTCTTCAACAAGATCACATAAGTGTTCAAATGAGTGCACGTTGTCAGCCGGTAGGCTAAGCAGCCAACGAAATGGGGATTCGCGAAGTGTGTATGCAAGCAACAAACCGACCTGTTCATCAGAAAACTCATCTTCCTCATGAAGCATGGAAAGAAAGTTGTGTAAGTACTCAGGCCAGGCCACTTCGGCTTCACCATCATACGTGTAAGTGGACAAGAGATCGAACAACTCCCCCGTGATGGAGACATCTTCACGATTTGAAAAACATCACAGAGGGAGAAGAGTGCAAGATTCCATGAAAGATATGTAAAGGTTCAAAACTGGATGAGAGGACACAACTTGTCATCTGGCCCTCCTTCTAGCGCCAAAAATGTTGACGGTGCTAGACCTGCTAACATTCCGAGGATCACCCCGGTATGAAGTCCCAACTAGACCTCACACCATTTGGTGTGGGACTCCCATCCAGTATGATGGCCCGGTTGCCATTGTCTTAAGGATTTGCCTCAACTCTTTCTTGTCAGCATAGGAGAGTGGTCTGCTTTATCTTCAAGAAGTGAGGTTCGCATGCCTAGTGAGTGTAAGTGTACTTGTGTCAATGGTTCTTTCACTGTGAGGGGAACATGGTGAAGGTGAGTTCCAGGTTGAAAGGGATCAGTCCTGACTCCGCTAGGAACACAAAACACAAAAGGAAATACATAGCTTCATGCGGAGTAGTCCACTCGGATGCGGCAGTCACAACATACAAGGTAAGATAACACATACAACACCCACAGATCAATCCGAATGAGTGCAACTATTGTTACAACAAGGTTCATGTGAAAGGTTTGTCTAATGTCCCACAAAGTAGTCGAAACGGACGAAACAACATTAACAACATATACAACACATTTCCATTGATAGGTTATGCATTAAAAAAAATGAAACAGTTCAGATGTAGAACACAGTTTAAAGCAACATGCATTACAAGTGTTAAAGATCAGTCTTATAGCATATACAATACATGTGTGAAAACGTGCTGGCTTGTTGACATGCTTCTGAATTAAGCGAAAGTTCCAAGACACGTTGTTACACCATACATCACTAACCCTATCAGCGGGGCGTTGGAGCCACTACTTACTCCTCAAAGAAAAGATTACAAACTCTCTTGGCTATGTGGGAGGAGTTGAGGTGAAAAGTTCTTTCTATGTACAAATGAGGGGGTATTTATAGCTAAGAGTGAAACTGACCCTTGTGGCTGTTCAACTACCCTCATGACTATTCGACTTCCATGAATTTTCGACTTACATGACTCTTTGTTCACAAGTGGGTCTCTTGGACTTCCACGTTACATCACATTGATTGACAACATAGCCCATAGTGGAGATGTGGGTGACATGACTCGACATGACTTGACATGACTCAACATGACTTGACATGACAGTGTTGGTACATTGCTACTGCTGGAGTGCATGTTGAGCTACAGTGTTGTTGGGTGATGGATGTCTTCATGATGTATCATAGCTTCACCTCCGCATGGTGAAGTGTGCGGAGTCCTTGATGGTCCTTGGTTCGCTTGATGAAGCTCTAGCATGTTGTTCCTTGCTTGCATGCTGGAAGGTTTGACAGGCTCATCTGTTCGCGAAGGTGCATGTTCATTGCGTTCATCTGCTTCGCATGCTTCGTTCGTTCGTCCGTTGGTGAACCTGTCCTTCTGCATGTGCTCCCTTCGTTCATCCCACTCGTCGTCTTTCCATGTTTGTTGGTGTACCTATACCTGTAGTCACTCATGACGAGATGAAATCAAATCCAGAAACCTCCTGGTCTACCATGACACATGATCGTTTCGGATGCAGGTGACCAGGGGAGGCAGCAAGGTTGTGAAGTGAGATGATGGCTCCAAGCACTGTTGATGAAAACTACATAAGAGTCATTGAGTGATGGAGATGGGAAATATGAGTCGACAGTGACTGTCTGCGAGGTCTAGCTCAGTTGGGAGGCAAAATTGTGCAAATTTTGGGAGGGACAATCAGGGCTGCAGGAAGACAAGGGAGGCATGCTCTGTGCATTTTTCGGAACGAACATTTAGCGAGGTCTGGATAACTAGATTTGTGCAGTTTTCTAGAGGAGCAGGTTGGGTTGCATGATGGGTCACTTGGCAGAGATTGCACAGTTTTCTTGGGGAACTACCCAGGAGACTGGCAGCCAGAACTGCTTAATTCCCAAAGGGAACTGCTAGTTTGCTATTGGGGTCACTGGTAGCTAGAACTGCACAATTCCGAGAGGGAATTACCAGTTCGCTGCTGGGGTCACTGGCAGCTAGAACTACACAATTCCCAGAGGGAACTGCCAGTTGGATGCTCAATCACTGGCAGTAGAAATTGCGCAATTTTAAGAGGGAACTGGCAGTCTGATGTTAGGAGCTACTAGCGGGGAAATGCACCGAGGCCGGGAGGCCGACCTGCTAGTCATATCTGCACAATTTATGAGCTGAGCTGACTTATGGGCAGTGGAAGGCCTGCTCATTAATACTGCACAATTTCTGAGATGAACAGCCAGTTGACTGTCCAGATGACTGACTGGGAAAACTGCGCAATTTTCTGAAGGAGACAGAGATGGGCACTTGGTGTCTGCCTGTCTATGCAATTTCCTCAGCCTGTTGAGCGAGTGAGGTTAGTGACCTCTATGCAAATTTTGAAGGGAGTCAGTCTAGGGTGACCATCGGGTCCGACTGTCCGGGTGGCCAGCATGAGAGTTGATTGTATTGCTTGTGGGAAACACAACTTGAACAAACTAGCTTGGTGCTTTTGTGTTGTTTTGGTTGACAGTCGATCGAGTCGACGACGGGGTGATGGTCCGGGTTTCAGAGTGGAGTTTGGTCGTCAGAACTTCAGCAAAATGACTAAGTTTCTGAACAATTGAAAGATGCACAGGTGATCATACGAACACACACTCACATGACTTGACGATGAAACGACCCAAACCATCTAGACACACATGTTCAACATGACTGACCGACGGTGTAAGTGAAAAGTGCGACACTTGTGATTGATCGTTCATGATCGAGACGATGCTTGCGTTACAGTGAATGTGACTTAGTGCGTGAGTGTGACAGACGCTTTCATAGTGAACACAACAAGCACATACGAAGCAAAGACTTTGAGCACAACTACAACATGGGCGCAAGCATGACTTAGGCATCAGCATGCAGAGACTTGAATGCAATGAACATGCAAGGTGGATGTAAAGACTCACACGAGCTCACAGAGTGAACCCAAGTGTGTGAAGTCATCAAGTGAAACTCTTTAAGGGAGGCTCTGAAATTGGTGCAAGCCAAAATTTTGGAGGGTGGTTGTAGCTGCTACAACAGAAAGATCCAGATAAGGTCATATACTTACTTGATAGGATGCTCCTTTCTCCTTGATTCTTCCTTGATGTTGATGATGATATAGAGAGTAGAAATCTTCTCCTTGATGAAGGTAGTTCTTCAAGAGTGATACTTGATCCCACAGAGAGTGAGATCTCTTTGGATCCTTTGATGAAGATTAATGATGCCTTCTTGGTGATGTATTAAATGGTAAGGACCTTGATTCATATATCTCTTCAACTTGGCCTTCTTTTCTTGATGATGATCCAAATACTTCTTTGTAGATTCCTTCTTAGATCTAAGGTTATAATGATTCCTTTGTAGATCTTGTCTTAAAGATGATATTTGCTTTGATCCCTTCTTCGAGATTTGATCCTTAAGTGTCCATTGATAAGATTCCCTTCCTTGAATATGTCACCTTACCTCTAATACCATGTTGAGAAATATAGGGCATCAAGTATTAGGTGATTTCTCTGAGAGATAATTGCTTGTGAATGCTTTTTACTTCTTAAATTAGATTCTTCTCTTTATATTATCTTTCATCAAACATTTACCAATACATAAACAATAAAGAGACAAGAGACACAGGATGTAGGCTATTTTCCAAGGTCAAAAACTCTCCACTTGAGAGGAAAACCAACAAAAATTCTTCTTCTTATAGAGACTCCAATTGACGAATACCAAGACCAAGAACCTTGACCTATTCAATCTCTCAAAGACTAAGACACCAAGCATCTTGTTTTGAACTCTATTTAAAGTCAAAGATAATCAACTGCTTACTCCTTCTACTTCTACCTCAGCTTCCTTATAGATCTCAGTTTCCTTTTCTTTGCTTCAGACCTGCAGCTCCTCGACCCCAATTTAGAGGCCTTAGTACATGTAGATGACCTTATTTTTCACCTTAATTTCCTTCTCTTAGGGTATATACCTTTCCTTGCTTAACTCGACTTCTCCTTCTTCTGTAATTCGGCTACCTAGATGACTAAAGTATTTCGGTCCTTTTCGTGTAGCAAATAGTCCCGCAATCTTGCACGTGTGAAGTGATATCAACCCAAAATAACCTTGTCTTCTAGTCCTTCCTTCTTCGCTTGGGGAGAGGATTCCTTAATGATACTTCACACTTCCTATTGTAGACTCGTTGTACCTCACACTTCAGACTATGATCACCGAAAATCTTCCTATGAAACGATGTTGAGCACTCCTATTTATAGTTGTTTCCTGTCAAAATAAGCTGCCTTGACTTGGGTGTGAGCCGACATGTCACTTGAGGATATCATTTAATTCATCTTGAAGCCGACTTGCAAGGAGTTTCTTGTGATTGTCTTGGAGGGTCTTTTGACTCTTTGAATGACTCAAACAAAAAATGTAATATAACCAAGAAGGGTCCTTCATACATGACATTGACTCAATTTGACTTTATGACCAATCCTAAGGACTCACAATGGGAGTCACACTAAAAATAAATTCCTTGTTCATGAAACCCATGAGACAAGCATTACAATAATAATTTTATTTTTCTTCTTTACATCAATTACATAAATCATAATTACACATGTCATTATGAAGACCAGACCTAGTTACTTTTCAACACATGTGTCCCCGGTCTCTGATATTTATTTCCCCAAATTTAATTGGAAAAATTGGCCAAATTTTCTTTTGAAGTCTATTCATTTTCTGAGCCTGTCCATATAAGGAAACTTGATTTGCCAGTTCTCTTAAAGAAAATATTTCAGGTATATATCTGGGTACAATGTGAGGACCAACCTCATTGGCATAAACTCTTATGTAAGTAAATAATTCTTCTAAAAATCATTGGCCAATTGATTCTAGGCCTTCTTTAAGATTTTCACTAACCCTAGGAGGGGCTTTGCCAAAAAGAATTTCATGTAGAGGAATCATGACATAATGGAAAATGTCATATAGATGAAATTTGAAATTACTTTCCCATAGGACCGGGGCATAATTCTAAATGTGGAGTTGTTGATTAGTCGGATAATTCCATTTCATCAGGGGAAACAAGACTGAAGCAATAATATAACAATATCCATAAGGAAATCAGGCATACAAAACATTTGTTTCTAGTTGGGAGGAGATAAAAATGATAATTCCAAAGCCTAAATGATGTTTCAAGACATAATATTGACCCAATTAAGATGCTTTGAGTCATGACAGATACTATGGAAAATGGGAATCCACTGCGTTTTGCAATGTTCGAGATCCTTTTCTCCATACAATTAGGATAACAATTTGATGATGAATATAAAGGGTTTCTTAAAACAAAATGGGATATTCTTTAGAATATTTGAGCTTAAACCCTTATTCCTTTTGCCATAACCAATCTTATATGACTTTGAAAACAATGTTTTGGAAATTATTGAGGAATTCAATGGAGAGATGGATTTCATGAGGACTAAGGTTGTAAATGGTTGAAAGGACTTTGGGTTTCCAAGAAGATATAACATTCTTGTTATGGTCTAACACAGTGCGTGTTAGGATATCCACATGTGCTAAAATCCAAGAAATCATATCATAATAAGGGAATATTTTAGCCATAGTAGCTACTCGGTGCAATTGTATTTTCCTAATGCCTTCCAAAATATTATTTTTCGTTTGAGAAGGTCTTACAGAATTCAATGACTTTCTATTCTCAAAGAAATAAAAAATCTCTTCCCACTTCATCGTACCTGCTTTTTGAGTTTTGAAGGTGTTGTCGAAAATGAGAGATGGATTGAGGTTATATTTCTCAAGTCCTAGATTGTCTACTTCTTTCAATTTCCCTGTTATATTCTCTATTGCTTGTCTTGTGGTAGTCGATTTTCTGTTCTTTCCCATTTTATGGCCCATGAACAAAAAACAATGTAAACTTTGAAACGGGAACTGATACTGTTACCCGTTTCATAGAGATAACAAAAAAGTGACCCAATTTTGAAAAGGGGTGATGCAGAACACACATGTTTTTTTAGAGCATAGTTTTTGGCACTATAAGTTTTTTATGTACATTGCGTTTTAGAATGGTAGTGATTTTCATGCTGATTTAAAAAAGTGGTAATTCTACACCAGACCCTTTTTTTAATTTAATTTTTCTAATGTATGAAATGTAAATAATTATTTTTTAAATTTAATAATTTTTGAAGTGGTCTTCTTCTTCATCTTTTTTTTTTAGTGAGGTTTTTATTATTTTGCATTTTTAAAGAAGAAGGTCGATATTTTGAATTTTCGATACTTTACATATTTATACATCGTTAATTAATTTTTCAATCCACATGAAATAATTGTACCTAAAAAACAATAATTTTTAACAATTGACATAAAAATAACCATTTTTAACATAAATATAACTAGAAAACTACATGTTTTGATAATTTTTTGCTAGAATGACATGTCAAAATCACAATTTTTATAGGCAATTTTTAACTAAAAATGGTTAAATAATATTTTTTCTTATGAATTTCATGTCAAAAAAATTAATAATAACCACTTTTTTTCTTCAAAAAATAATGATTAACATAAAAATTAATGCGAAAATCACATAATACAAATATTGAACTCATAACAACCTTAATTGAGTGTATATTCTTCTCATAAAATGTCAAAGTCAAAACATTACAAGTATAACTAATTAATAGTTACAAAAAATGAGTTTGATTTCCAAGCATAACTTAAATTTAATCAACAATGTCACGTAATCCAAACTCTTCGTCCTCTAGAGTTTAATCATTGTCTTCTTCCACAATATTTTCTGATTCATTTTGCTCATTTTCCTTTTCTAATGAATCTTTGATGTCTGCGAATCTCCCAATGTATGCCTTTCCAATCGTTCCGTGTAATGGTGGTTGGGGTTCCTTTGTCTTTTTTGCCACACGTGATTCATTAAAGTCCCCTTCCTTCAACCCAATTTCTTGCATTTCATATGGAAGAAATTGAAGAGCATTGATTCTTTGTTGAATGAAATTGCACTGTATTGGATCTTTTTCAATTGCAATGCAATTTCTTCTTTTTTGAAGGCAACATGCTAGTGTTGTACCTACTTATCAAGCACAAAAGAAATAATGAAGTAAATTAGTACAGTGACATATTAATTAAGAAATAACATATTGAAATTCAATTCCATATAATAAAACTTACCTGATCCAGAAAATAAATCCAGAATCCAATCTTCTTCATTTGAACATATGTCTATAAGATAGTTAATCAATAACTGTGGTTTTTGATAGATGTTAACTATCTCTCTTTTTGCTTCTTGTCTTCATATGTTAGTTTTCTCACAACATCATCAGAAGTCAGTATTTGGCTATGACTCTTTCCATCTACCCGATTAAAAATCATAGACATATAGCTATCATCTTGTGCCCAACTATCAATATGGATGAAATCACAATCATTTATAAATATTTGATCTTCACGGTTAAGAAGATTTGACTTTTGTCTGTAACATGAAATAGTGAAAGTTCAATTAACTTGTACATAAATGAATTTTTCAACATTAATCAAATATAGATTTTAAACGTCTTACCATGTAAGATGCATCCTTGAATTTGTTTTCCCCTTGAAGCTTGACAATAACATTGCCAATTGTGTGTTTGAATGAAATGTCACAAATCTCCATAATGGTGATGACGTGACTTCTAGAAATCCTGCAACCACTTTACTAAGAACTTGATAAGTATAAGGGTCACTATCATAGTCAATGTTTGGAATATTGAAACCATGGGGAATATCTGCAATAACTAGGGCATAATCCATTTTAGGTATGAGTTTAACAATGTCTTCACAGTCGCCTTGTATTACTTGATATTGAATAGTGTCTAGCCCATTCCAAATGAAATGAGTAAGAGTTTGATCAAGTTTAACATTCTTAATATGTTGCTTCTTCAGTCTTTTGATCTTTATTTTTTCAATAAAGGTTCTGAAACTATTTGGTGCTCCATTATCATCCTTATTCATCTTTTATAAAACAAAAAAATATATGTGTAAGTGATAAATTAAAAATAGTACACAGATGAATAAAAATGAATGTATAAATCAACAAACCTTTTTAAAAGCAAGATTTTATTTTATTTTATTTTATTTTTTATTTTATTTTTTATTTTTTTATTTTTTTATTTTTTTATTGTTGACATAGAACTTGAATCTAGATAGGTGCGTACAACATCATCCCAACTATCTTCATTCAACAATTTAACCATTTGTTCTTGAATTTTCATGTAAACTTTGTGACTGCATAAATAATGTAAAAAAAGTTAATATAATGATATGTATAACAAATACTACCAAGAACAATATGTTATATTTAAAAGAAAATTATAATCTAGAAATAAATAAAAATAATTCAACAACCTTACTTTAGAAATTCCTTAGACATTTCCTCCAATGATAATTCCCTTGACCTCACACGAGATAATATTGCTTTGACAATTTTTTCATCCTTCACTCGCAATGCTCTCCAAGGTGTGATAGTCATATCTTCTGGAAGCTGCTTCATTTTAGGACCTGATTTACTGTTGCTACATATCAATGGATTAGACTTTTTAACCTTCCGATTTTTAATGCCAATCTTCTCCCACGTGCTAAAAATCTCATTAATAAACTCCCATATCTCTCCAGTTCTAAATGCCAACTGGAAAATGTTATCAACACCTCTGAATAAATCACTAAATTTTCCGCATTTGCCACCTTTTGAATTGATTTTCTCTTCAATTGGATAGCCTATTTCCATACAACTTTCCTTTTGGAAATCTACAGTAACATTTATCCTATCCCCACCACATTTTTCTTCAAATTCACTATGAATAAATCTAACCCTTTGGATGAAATTCATAGACATTCTATATTCATTATTTGAATTATGACCCCATGCCACTAACTTTGCTTCTGTATCTGATAAACCAACATAAATTATACATTTCATTGTTTCAAAACATGAGTTATTGGGATATTCCTCCATCAATTGTCTTTGAGCTTCTAAAAAATGGTTCCCCCCAAGCACATAATAATTGTATTCAAAACATTTTGACTTATCAAATGCTTCTTTGTTGGGAACTTGAACTGGATCAACAAGTAGCACATAATTAACCACATGAGCATATGGATTGTACCTCATCAATGTCTTCAAGTTGTGAACATGCAAATGATGTGGCTTTCTGATTTGATATTGACATTGTCCTTCACTTGCCTTATAGATTTGTATGACATTAAGATGAAATGTACGACCACCCTCAATTAAGTTTCTCTTTGTCAAGTTCTGTCGAATGGCATTTTGTTTTGTTTTGATAATGCCATCCTCTAAATCAGCTCCTGGTGTAATGATTTCTCTGCTTTCTTTTGAAGCTTCACTAGGTTCTTGACTGTTGGTAATGACTACTTCAAAATGTTCAACTTTACTTTTCTTCTCCATAACATTCTCATCATTAACTGTAACAGATTTATTCTTGGCATTATTACTTTTGGTCTTTTATGGCTCTTCTCAGTTCCAGTGTCATCTTTAGTAATGGCAACACATTCTTCACTGCCAGTTTCAACTTTCTCGTATTCAAAAGTAACTTGTCTACCCTTGCTAGATTTATCCACTAGAGGCCTTTTTGTTTTTTGTTTTTGTTCTGATCTCTTGGATTTAGTTTTGTAGCATCATGAATTACTACATTTTGCTTGTTTTCCATATTTTCTTCTGACACTGAGTAGAAACTGCTAACAACTTTCATAATATCATGCTCTATGAAATGAATGCCTCCCAACCTTATTGAACAACTTTCAACACAATTCTGCCAAACAAAATATCATATGTCAATAAAAACAAAGTTAAAAAATATAGTGAGATAGTTACAAGAACACAAAACACAAATATAAATAACAATACTTACGATATTTTGTTTCATCTCATTTACGATTTGTTTACACAACTTTGTAGATATCTCTCTTATGTCATACAATGAATATGATAACTGGTATTTAATCATTTCATGCGACTTGAACGGTTTTGTAAGTATGTAAACAACTTCACTGTTCGGTACCGAACACATGTCTATGACTCTTCCCATCACGTCATAAATTCCATTATTATTACGTATATCAAAATATAGATATATCTGCAAATTTTGTCTTTCTCTTTCTTTTACATACCAGATTTTTGATGGAAGTTTCACTTCTTTTGATTTCTTCCAGTATGAAATTATCTTCTTATCATTTGAGGCACTTGAAAGATTTGTAGCCATCAACTCAGGTGGGTTCGTTCACCAATGTTTTTTGAAGATCCACCTTTAAGAGTTCTAGTCCAAAAAGATTCATAGAAATATTCTTTGATGCCATTTTCCTGGAAAAATGAAACACATAAATTAGTAAATGACGAAAACATATTACTTAAATTAACAACGAAAATGATAAATGATAATTATTTTATAAATCATAACAATTTCGAAAAAAATAATATTTTAAAAAATACATAGCCGTGCCGCCGCCCCCTAAAAATCAGTTGGCCAACCGAGCTAGCCATTGGGTCCGGCCCCCTAGCCCACCATAGCGGCCCAACCACTTCCCTCCACCCATCTTCGGCTCACGACACCCCGACGGAGTGGCACAGGGGGAGCTACACGGTGGCAGGCGGGCCACCGGGGTGGTGCGGGGGGAGCTGCACAGCTCCCCTCGCGCCACCCCTGCGGCCCGCCCCCCACAGGGTGGCGGGGCGATTTTGAGAATCGCCCTGCCACCTCGCGGGCGGGCGGGCCAACCATCCCCATCGCCCCTAACCTATGGGCCCGTTTGGCCACCGTGAGCATTACCGGGCCCGTTTGGCCGCCGTGAGCTTTACCAGGCCCACCATGCCCACAACGGACGTAGTGGGTAAATTTGGCCCGCAAAAAGTTTTAATTAAAAAAAAAAATTAAACTTCATTAAACTTATTTAATATTAAAATTTGCAAGGAAAAAAATTAACTAACCTTTCAATTGCGAGAATTCTCCGTTGAATATGTTGTTGATAGCAATGTAGCTGCTCCACAAATTCGCTAGAAGTCTTTTAATGAACCTCGGAAAACCTTGATGTGATATGAGTAATAGTGATAATGGAATTTATTATATAGGTGAAATTGCGGAAATGTTTTATCGTATGGTTAATGTGGGATTAATTTGTTTTAAAAAAATTTAACATGTTAATTTTTTTATGGCGATATAGGAAACTATGATAAAGCGAATATTATGGAATCGTTTTACAGCGTGGTGAATGTGGGATTAATTTGTTTTAGAATGTATTATAAAAATTAAAAAAAACATTCAATTGTTTAGTAAATATTATATAGTTTAACTATTAAAATAATTTAAGTAAAAGTTTTAGTTTACAATTTTAAATTTAAAGATTTATTTCATAAAAAAATTTAGTTAACATTTTTCAATGAATTGTAGAATAAAATAATAAAGGGAAATACATGAAACAAAATTTTTGGAGGGAAATATTTTGGCGAAACTTTTTGGAGGGAAAATTTCGTTCTCTAGCTATATAATATCTTTAGGAGGGTCTGCATTTATATCATTCGACCTCTTTTATTTGAAAGAGATGGGTTCTCCTGATAGTGAAGTTTCGCTTTGTACAACATTAACATCTTCATCGCGTAACAACTCTATTCATATTGATGAATATAATGGAAATTCTTCCACTATGAATAGAAAGTCAATTATTCCACTTAGTCCTAATCCTAAGGAATATGAGAACAACACTGATGAAAGAGGGGATGGAAAATTTCAAATAAATAAAGAGTCATGGATTCCACTTAGTCATAATTCTAAGGACTATGAGAGCAACAGTGATGAAGAGCATGATGACGAATTTCAAAAGAATGGAGTGCCATGGTGTCCACATAGTTCTAATCCTATGGACTATGACAACAGTAGTGATGAAGAGCATGATGATGAATTTCAAAAGAATGGAGTGTCACGGTGTCCACTTAGTCCTAATTAGAAGGACTATGAGAGCAGCAATGATGAAGAGCATGATGACGAATTTCAAAAGAATGGAGTGTCACAGTGTCCACTTAATCCTAATTCTAAGGACTATGAGAGCATCAGTGATGAAGAGCATGATGACGAATTTCAAAAGAATGGAGTGTCATGGTGTCCACTTAGTCCTAATTCTAAGGACTATGGGAGCAAGAGTGATGAAGAGCATGATGATGAATTTCAAAAGAATGGAGTGTCACAGTGTCCTCTTAGTCCTAATTCTAAGGACTATGAGAGTAGCAGTGATGAAGAGCATTATGAAAATCTCAAAATAATGGAGTGTCACGGTGTCCTCTTAGTCCTAATCCAATGGACTATGAGACCAGCAGTGATGAAGAGCATGATGACAAATTTCAAAAGAATGGAGTGTCACAGTGTCCACTTAGTCCTAATTCTAAAGACTATGAGAGCAACAATGATGAAGAGCATGATGATGAATTTCAAAAGAATGGGGTGTCACGGTTTCCACTTAGTCATAATTCTAAGGACTATGAGAGCAGCAATGATGAAGAGCATGATGACGAATTTCAAAAGAATGGAGTGTCACGGTGTCCACTTAGTCCTAATTCTAAGGACTATGAGAGCAGCAGTGATGAAGAGCGTGATGATGAATTTCAAAAGAATGGAGTGTCACGATGTCCTCTTAGTCCTAATTCTAAGGACTATGAGAGCAACAGTGATGAAGAGCGTGATGAAAAATTTCAAAAGAATGGAGTGTCACAATGTCCTCTTAGTCCTAATCCAATGGACTATGAGACCAAAAGTGCTGAAGAGCATGATGAAAAATTTCAGAAGAATGGAGTGTCACGGTGTCCACTTAGTCCTAATCCTATGGACTATGAGAGCAGTAGTGATGAAGAGCATGATGAAAAATTTCAACATAATGGAGTGTCACGGTGTTCTCTTAGTCCTAATCCTATGGACTATGAGAGTAGTAGTGATGAAGGACAGGATGAAGCACTTAGTCCTAATCCTAATGACTATAAGGGTAGCAGTGACAAAGGATAGGATGTAGCATTTTCAGTAAGTAAATAGTCACATTTTCGACGTAGTCCTAATTCTATGGACTATGAGATCAACACTAACAATGCACATGAGGAAGAATATCCAATAAACATCGAGTCAAATTTTCCATTCAGTCCCAATTCTAAGGACTATGACAGTAGCACTGAAGAAGGGGAAGATGAAGAATATCCTCCAAGTCAGTATTTGAAAATCACAGTTGATCATAGTGTGGATAACATTCCTCTTAATGATGATGAAAATGCTTATACAAATGATGATCCAATGATGGAGATGTTGCTAAGAAATATTGTATCAAGGAGTAGGAGCAGACCTTTTCGTATCAATGCAAGATGTTCTAGTTATACAAGGGGTAGAGCAGAATATTTGACGAGAAGAAGTTCTATCAGCGCTCTCATTTGAAGTGAATGTTGTCAAAAAGATTGCTTGAAACATCTGGATTTCAAATTTTCATTAGAGAGAAGGAAGAGATATTTGTCAATGAATAAAAGCATGCAAAATTCATATTTAGTTGGGTGCATGAAATCTACATTGTTAGGTTATGATTATGATATTGGATCTTTATTTATCTATAGAAAGGATTTCAAAATGTTTCATTCCATGGGGAATTTTCGTCTTTCGAGAATTCAAGAAAATTTGGAAAAGGATCCCACATTTTATTCAGAAGTACGTCATAAAAGACAGTGTGGGCCATTATCAAATACTGCAATGTCATGGATGAAAGATTTCTTTCAAAGCATGGAGAGTGTATGCCAAATAGAGAGACAATACATATTCCAGATAATTTTTCAAGATGAGAAATCTACAACTTATACAAAGAATATGTAGAAGGTGCTGAGGGACATGGTCGGTTTATTACATATCAATATTTTGTGAAGGTATGGAAGAAAGAATTCAACAATGTCCGTATTCCTAAGAAGGCAAGGATGCGGATTTACAGTACATGTACTTCTCTTAAATAAAAAAGGGACAAATGTGAAGGGTCAGAAAGAGGTAAGCATTCATAACTTTAACTTTTAAAATTGTATAGTCATCAACTATGAAAACATATTTCTTAATGGATTTCTTTTATGTTGTGTAGATTCAATTGTCAAAGAACTTTAGGAGCATCGCGAACAACAAATAAGTGAAAGGAAAAAGTTGTACAAGCATCGAAAAAAGTGTTATAATAATTCGAATAAATATTTGGGTTTGATAATTGATGGTATGGACCAGAAGAAAACACTTTTACCACATTTTGTTCGCACAACCAAAAATTTACAGGAGGAAAATTTTATTCAGTATCACTTGGTCGGTTGTATGGTATTCAATGCGAAAATGTTGCCAAGGGTGTACTTCATAGCTCCAAATATTCATAATGATGCAAATCTGACAATAGCCGTAATTCATGATGCCCTTTCTCATTGGTCTGATAATCTTCCTGAAGTTTTGTATCTACAATTGGACAACACTTGCTGTGAAAACAAAAATCAGGTTGTTTTTGGATATCTAAACATGCTTGTTGAATTGAGAATTTTTCAGAAGGTAAAGGTTGGTTTCCTTCTTGTTGGGCACACTCATGACCATATTGATAAGATGTTTAGTCGTTTTTCAGTCACATTGAGGAGGAAGGAAGTTGGGAGCTTGCCATCTTTAATTGAATGTATTAAGAAATCATACGTGCCAGAGCCTACTTTTGATGTGTTGGGAGAAACTGTTGACATGCGAAGGTTTATTTTGGGATTGCATGGTGAGGAGAAATGCATTGAACAACTTAATGACATTAGCTTCCAACATCAATTTCGTATCAAAAAAATTGATGGGAAAACACTAATATGGGGCAAGAAGTATTCAACTACTGCAAAATGGGCACCTTCATCAGGTTTGGAATTTTTGAAGTTCATTCCAGATCATCCAATATTTGCATCAAAAATATCGTTATTACAATCAGTTGGTGAAGTTCATAATGCACGAAGACAGAATGGAGATATAAATTATTTTTATTGCTTAGAAGAAATTAAAAAATGTGTTAGATATACATATGAGTACTTTGACATTGCTGATTCAGTTTGGTGGGAGTCATTTTTCAATAATCAAAGTGATATCATCTCAACAACAACAAATGAAGATATACCTTTGAAAAATTCATTTATTTGGCCACAAAATGTGTCGAATGAACATGAGGAAATAAACATTATTGAACAACAACAATCTCAAGGTATTATTAATTCTTCACAGGCAGAGGAAAGAGAGATGTATATTGGTTCCAGAAGATCTCGTGCACAATGTGAAGCCATGGAAGACCTTTACAGGGGTTCAGTATAGGATATTAAGGAGGGTTGCATCATCACAGTGCTAGCAGATGGAGATCCCAATGGCTATCCATTCTGGGTTGCTAAAGTTATAAAGGTATTTACATAAAATGAGGATGTTACAGGTGTTGATGTACATTGGTGTGCCACAAATACACACCCATTCAATGGTGTGTATAAGCCAAAGATGGTAGTTGACAAAAAAATGGCAGAAAGAGAAAAAGAAAGGGTACAAATATAAATCGTTGCCACATAGACATCTTAAAACTGGAGGATGTTGAAATACTTGTTTATGACTTCAATTTAACAAAGAGAGGAACTCTTCACTTCAAGATGATAGAGATTCTGAAAAGGTTGTTACCAGAAGGAACAATGTTGAGATGAGAGTCTGCTGAAACCAGTTGTAGATCTAGAAGAATTTTGAAACCTGAAATGGTGGGCATGCATGTGGACTCAGATGGGGCACTAGTTGATGAAAAGAGAAGAATATGGAACATCTTCGTCAGCATCCAGTCACTCATATGAAGATGTGAATTCTGATGGTGTGCAAAAAAATATGAGTGATTTTGAATAATTGTTTAAGACAATTTATATAACTGATGTTTGCATCGTATCTTGAAATAAAATTTTTGATTTCCATATGGTGTTAAATCAGAAGTTATAGTTATTTTGATGTTGTTGGATTATATGTCTTAATTATGATAATTTTTATTGTTTAGAATACCTATAATGCAACACTAAATTAGATATATAATGCATGTTTCATTCAATATACAAATAATGACATTTGAATTCATTTAGTCATGTGATTTGTTCATAATGTCATGGTTTTTTAATTTTATGGTTGAAAAAATTCCAATTTCTTTTGTATCTAGCATGTTATAGTTGAAAACATGTTGAATTTATACTTAGAAAAGAAAAATTTTATTCTACCAAAAACATTAGTGTGTTTTTTCCTCATAAAAAACTTTTTTGGCACATAAAAATTCGGTTTTACTAGCATTTTTTAAAAATGTTGAAAATTGACCCTAAAAAAAAAAATCATCGTTCCAGTATCACCACTTTTTCGTTTTCAAGGTGTTTTTTGCACGAAAATTTCATTTTCACTGCCACTTTTAAAACATGTTCAAAATTGACCCTAAAAAAAAACCATCGTTTCAATATACACACTTTTCGTTTTTAGCACTGTTTTTGATGTTTTTTGGCCAGAGTTCCCATTTTGAGTTTATAGTTCCTGTTTCAAAGTTTACATTGTTAAAATGTAAAAAGTGAGCTTTCTTTAGTAAAAATATTGAAATAAAGATCAAAATTCCTTTAACATAATTTTACTTAAATGCAGTAACTGAAACTTAGTCTTTTCCTTCCTACAATTCAGATTTATATGAAGCAAGCCTAACAATTTCAAAATAACATGCAAGCTAGAAATGTGTTGGGAAGTTTTTAATTTTGATAAAAACTTGGAGAATGGGTGAATTAATTAATATGTCTTGATTATTATTTCTCATAAAGTAATCCAAATATTTTTTTTTCGAAAAACAAGACAGAGAAGGAGAGTTTTCATGCTGGGATTGAAAAAAATTGTTTAAGCATGGAAAAGCGGAAAAACAAGTTTCAAATCAATTTATTTGAAATCAAGAAAAACAAAAAATTATGAAAATTAAGGAAATAAACTGTTATTTATTGGATGGTCAGGAAGTCGGGTAGTCAGATGGTCATTCATTGATTGATGAGTATCACTTATCTCTGATCTCGACTACAAAGAAGTCAGGTGAGTCTAAAAGGTTAGGCGAAGAATGGAGTCGGGAGGTTGGGTAGTCGGGAATTAAAGATTATTGGAAGAGATTGAAAGTCAGATCGACCGTGCAGTGGGGATGTTGGGGTCAGGATCCATATTTTAATTATTTGTACAAAAAACATAATCCGACCTCCGACCCCGAACTTAAAAAGTTATGTTTTGTTTTTTTCCATTTTCCATTTTTTTGTTGTTGTTTTTTTTTTTAGGGAATAAAAGAAAAATTTATATAGGGTCCTCATTTTCTCTTTTACAAAAAACAAAAAACAAGGTTGTTGTAATCCTAACAACAAATGGTGACACACTAAAAGAAACATTTATCTTCATTGGGATTAATTTTATAATTCAAATAAAGAAAGTTTTCAGAAATTTCTTCTAATCTATGATTAATATTGAGATACTTGATAGTTTGAAGGAAAAGAAAATGGTCAAAATAGAAGTACTTATGAAAGAAATGAAAAATTTATGAAAAAAGAGTCAAATAATGAGGTTATTTGTATCTTTAGAACCTTAAAATCCAATCAATTTTCTGAATGTTTTAACACTAAGTTTAAGATTTTAATACTATCAAAGTGTTTTTGCTTTGCGTTATAATATTTCTTTAAACCTTTGATTGTTTCACTTTGGTGAGTGCAAATATCACCTTGAGTTGAATTACAAACATCGACCCATTGCCAACAAGTGTTTATAGCCCCGACGAGTTTGTTTTTTCTTCTTTGAATAACTTTAATCTTCCTTCTTTCACTTTATAGCTTATGACTAATTTGAAATTTTCTCACATATAGCTATGTGAGGAAAGCAGGGTATCAGAGAGTTGTTTTGATAGAAAATATTTTAATGTATTAAAAAGCTCAAACTTTGTATTATATTATTCATTACTTAGGAGAATTTGGTTGATTTTTTTTTTAATATTTGAAAGTGATGGAACTCTCACAACATAAAACAAACAATCAAACACTTTTCCATTATCAAAAGTTTATATGAGAACTAAAGAAATATCAAACATTCCTGGACTTTTCATATTTTGAGAATAATTTGTCCTTAAACTTTAATTTATTGGAACAATAATATAACACAATGATAAAAGTATGCTTATTGGAATATGTAATCATAGTTGAAATTCTACAA
Source organism: Pinus tabuliformis (assembly GCA_031772625.1). Classification (NCBI taxonomy): domain Eukaryota; kingdom Viridiplantae; phylum Streptophyta; class Pinopsida; order Pinales; family Pinaceae; genus Pinus; species Pinus tabuliformis. The sequence continues at coordinate 1,063,670,371 of CM062819.1, read as the reverse complement.
CTAAGGAAACAAATAAAAAGAAAAACCATGCACACAAATCTTCAAAAGAACATTTTTTTTTTTTAGGATATTCACATCCTTTAATAAAAAAAAATATTTATATATGGTCTTGATAGATTTTCTTATGAAAAAAATCTTTTCAAAACTTGCCCATTTACAGGTAAATTTTCCACTTAGCCTTGCAATGCTTGTAAAATGTAAGTTGAAGGACCAAATTTTGAAAATATTTGAAAATGACCAATCCAAAGATTGCTGAAATTTAGAGTGTTTGCCTTTGTCCTCATGGCTTTTGTCCCATTTGAGAACTAAGTCACCAACAACAAAATATCTATCATATGCTAGATGTTTATCAAACCATTTTTTGATAATTTGCTAATGATCATGAAATTTAACTTTTTCCTTTTGTCGTTCCTCTTCCAATTTTAGCAATGTATATAGTCGAACATCCATATTTTTTATTGAATTATGTGTTACAGATTTAGCTAATTGGATAGATGAAAGGAAAATATTTGGTGGTAGTATGGCTTGCTTACCACATACCAAAAATAGAGGAATTACCTAATTCTCTTTTAGGAGTAACTCTATCAGCCCATAGGGCATTAGATAATTGGCTATGCCAATTTCTTTGATGATTTTGGACAATCTTTTTGAGAAATTTGAATCAAATTTTTATTTGTGGACTCAACTAAGCCATTACCTTGAGGGTAGTAATTAGCATAAAATTTAATTTTGATACTTTTATGTATACAAAAATCAACGATCTTAAGAGGAGAAATATGAAGCATTATCAAACAAAAAATATGTTGGAACTCCAAACCTCTTAATTATATGGGTTTCAAGGAAAGATCTAACCTATTCATCGTTGACTTTTTCCAAAGGGATTGCTTTAGTCCATCCTGTAAAATAATCAATGGCTTATGTAATTTTGAAGAGTTTGGATTGATCTCACTAATCAAATGGTCATTCGACCTCAACAAGTTGAAGAGGGAGAGTCGGTCTTTTCTCTTTTCATGTTGTTATGTTACGTTCTTTACATTTCCGCACATATGCATAGGAATATTTAAACAGAGTGGGCTAGTACTAGCCTCCTCGTAAAAATTTATGTGCAGTGGTTTCTCTACCAAAATTCCCACTAGAAGGTCCATCATGTAAATATACTAGGACTTTTTCATGTATTTATTGGTACAGGTACATAAATGATTTGTTCTTGATTCATCTCAAATTCATTGTACAATCTTGTTTCTGAATTAGAATTTTCATCTTCATCTGAACGATATCCTTATGATTCAACTGATAATTTACATAGCCTCTGTCCTCTGATGACTTTAGATGGTTTAATTTCTAAATCATACTCTTGTAATGCAATCATCCAATTTTCCGTTTTTTCTCCTAAATATTTATGTACTAACAAATTCCTTACTACAAGGTGTGGAACTTGTTAGTGTCAGTCTTTCCAGCCTTCCTACAGTGATCAAATGTGCTCTTACAAAGTGATTTTGAAGTGTCAAGGTCAAATTTTGTCATTTCAGTGAGTCTTCAAGCAAAATTTGGTCACTAGGCATTAGGTCTAGGGTTTGCCCAAATGTCAGTCCATGTCACCATTCAGCTGAGTTTATCATCATTCGTAGGGTTGTCATTATCATGTCAGTGTCTAATGAGTCATTTTACACCTGGTTCATGCTTCATGTTGCGCCCAGGCAAGGTCATTTCCCTCTCCTAGGGTTTTGAAGGCAATTTCTCTTGGATGGTCAAATCACCGGCAAAACTTGTTTCCTGATGTTCATACACCTTCCCCTATCCTTAAAGTACCTTATCAAACACTTCCCATCCCTTAGATCCGCCAAATTCCTCATTTTTGCACAAATCCTAGTTTCTAGCTACAACCTGGCAATTTTCTAGGTTTGGCCTGTGTTTTGTCCTTTTCGACCCCTTCCCCTCACTCAATTTCTGAGATTCCACTTTCCCCTGCTTCCTAACATCCCTCCCCACTCCCAAAAATTTCCCCAAGAATTTAGAAGCCCTCTATCCCCTTCATTTCGCTCCATTTCGACAAAATCCCTTGTTTCACACATCGGGACAAGTTTCACTCAAAAGTTGTTCCTGAGCAATCAGAGATGAATTTTGCAAAACTGAGAGAGGTTTTTGTCCAAAACATGCCAAGAAAGAAAAACCTCTTTCACTTTTTACACAGGTGTCATGGTTTGAGAGAAATGTCAAAAATACCGGCGAGAACGAAGGTGCTCCAAGGACGGTTGGCCAAAGCACAAAAACGAAGGAAAACGCCCGATCCACTCCAAATTTTGGCCAAAGCCTCTTTTACTGAGCATGGTACTTGATTTGGGACTCCCAGCCCAAATTTCAAGAAATTTGGAGAAAATTTTGTCATTTGTGAATTTTTTGTGCAATTTTACAGGTTTTGGCCGTTGGAGTGGTCTCACCCCGCGCGCGACCACTCGTGGGGACAGCTCAGAACGGGGAAAACTCTGCATTTTTGGAATTGTCATGCAAAAATACACTTGCTTATGCATGGGGTCAAATTTTTATGGAGATTTTGGCCTCCAAAAGCTCAAAATACATGCAAATTTTGACTTTCTGCCCACTTTTTGAGTTGCAGAAAGCTGTCTTGGAAGAAATAACTTTTGAGGGGTCAAATCAACTCCAAATTCAGAAATTCCAGTTGAGTTGGAAAGTAGACTCACAGACCTTTCCAATGAGCTATCTTTCACCTGATTTGGACACCATGAAGGCCCTCAAACACAGCTGTCAATGCGCGCGACCACTCCAAGGCAGGGGCGCGACCACTCAGGGAAATTTTTGCCAGTTTGACCATTTCGGCCTGCAAAACTCAGTTTTTACTATGGTTGACTCTTAATGCTTGTAAATGATGGATTTTTGGATAATTTTCATGGCACATGGATACATTTACTCTTCTTTAACACTTCTAGAAGTTTCCTTGATGTAAATAGTGAATATTAAATGCATGAATGGGTTACCTAAGTTTTAGAGGCAAGTTGTTTTGACTGCCTATTATCTAGTGCTCAGTTTAGAATTAGTTCAAACTGCTCCTAGGAAGCTGAGCTCGACCCCTAAAGGTGGGGAAAGGAGTTAGATCATCTATATTATGCCTTCTCTTGCTCATTTTCATGGTTGGACTCTTGAGGGAGAAGCTCCTATTGTATATTTTACTTGTATCTCTGCAATTTGAGGAAAAGGAAGGCCAGGGTTTTGCAGACATCATTGTGGATTCTTGTGGATTATTGTGTTGATGGTGTGTTTCCTACTTGTCATTGTAAGTGTGTTTATGTGTTCCATCTCTTATTCTATTGTTGCTAATTAAACAAAAGAAGTGATAAAGTTTGAATTCATGCATGCCATGCTCAACTTTCAATTTTGTTTGATATTTATGTTTTCCACTGTCTAAAGAGGATTCAAAGCCATTGTTTGCCCTCTTTAGCTCCCTCTCTTTCTTCCTTGATCATCCATCTCAGCTTAAGGCATCAGCACAAACTCCTACCTTGCCCCAAAGACCCACCTGCAAAAACTGAGCTCAATCCCCGCACCCTGAATTGCACTCCCTCCAATTGCCACCAAAAACCCCAAAAACTTTAAATCAACCCTCCTTATCAGTTTACTAGCCTAATATCAGTGTTCCTAATTGGGTCAGCTCATCCTATTGAAAGATCTACCGAGTTTGACCGGAGAGAGCCTTCTCATACCCCGTAGGGCTAGCTACGAGGTGAAATGGTTTGATGTTGCCTTGAAGGTTTACCTTCTTCAGCCTAGGGTGAAATCTCAAGCGCTAACATAGTGGCGACCATACTGGGGAGAACAAACTTGTTTGTGGGTTGATGTGTTTGTTTCATAAGTCTTGGACGGAGCCTGAAGTTATGCCAGGTAGCCTTCGAAAACGCTCTTGTTTTACATCAGCGTTAGTAGATAAACGCTGCTTCAGTCAATCTCCGTGAGCATGTGAATACGACACTTCATTTGCATTTTACCCCAGTACATGTATCAAGTTCAGATCTGATGGTTGATGGTGGACAACGATCAGACACTTGAAAGGCTGAAATCATTCACTTGGCAACTCTAAATCAGTTTTGAAGATCAGATCCAAAGACTCCACTGGAGGATGATCCCGACCAGCAGAAACATGAAAGGAGAATATGGCAAAATCAGGTATTCAAGTTGGAATTTCATCCAAGACATTTTGTTCTTTGTCATAAATTATTTCTTCTCTTTTCCCACGAATGTCAAGAAGGCTTTGCAAAGTATATTGTATTTGAGAAGAGATCCTTGACCTACAGTTAATTCTTTTCCTTCGAAGATTGTGAGTGCCAAAGATTTGAATACCTTTGAGCTTGATCAAGACCTTTCTTCCGAATTTTGTGATGACCATCTTCAAGTTGATGAACCTCAAGTGACCAAAACTAATTTTATACCTGCTGTACATACCCCTATACCTTGTAAAATTCCAGATCGGTATAAACCTCTTGTTTTACCTTCTGTTCTTCATGCTTTCCCCAAAAACTATGATCTATACTTGCCGATGTTTGATGGTGAATGTAAGAATGTCAACGCTGAGCAACATGTCCAGAATTTTGAGAATTTTCTAGATCTTTTTGAAGTGGATGAAGAAGATGTCAGTATTAGGCTTTTTGCTCTTTCTTTGCAAGCTGAAGTGAAGAGTTGGTTCAAAGCCCTGCTTGATGCAAGCATTTCAGATTTCCAGCAGTTTGTCAAAGTTTTTCTCGACAGGTGGATGATCGGTCAAAACCTTTTCTTGATTGTAGAAGAGTATAACCAGTTGAAAAGACTGCCAGGTGAGACAGTACAACAGTTTTCGGCCAGATTTAATCAAGTTTATTATTCGATGCCAGTTGATATAAGACCTTCTCCTAGATCTGCTCTCTTGCACTATCCGGGTGCCTTTGATCCAGAGATGGAGTTTCAGCTGAGAGAAAGGGATATTGCAACACTTCACGAGATGCAAAACAGTGCAGCAAATGTAGAGGCGCATCTGCTGATCCGAAGGGCAAGGTTGAAGGAAGAAGAGATGAAAAACATAGATCCGGAAAAATCAACATCTCTAGAGGTGAAGCTTGATATTTTGGTAAGTGCAGTGGAGAAGATGATGGAGAAGGTCACCTCAGGACATGCTTATGATGTTCAAGGCTCGCTGATTGAAGAAGAACAAGTTGCTGATCCAAAACATTTTGTTTCTTATCCTAGTTGTCGTAAATCTGATAATGATTATTTTGTAGATCACCTTGGCGAAGAAAGAACTGTTGATATGACCTGCATGCTTGATGATATGTTTTATACTGATGATTTGCCTTGGTTTGATCAATATGACGATGATTATGTTCTCCAAACAGAAGCTAATCTTGTAGATAAACCAATAGCTAGTTTGTGGGAGGAAGAGGTTCATTTTCAGCAGCTCAAATATAATGATCACCCATCACATATCAGCTATGACAGTGACGAGGAAAGTGCAGCAAATTTTGAAGTAAGTGAAGGATATTTACCTTTTTGTTTTGATTCATGTCAGTTCATTAAAGACAACTTCCATGAAATTAGAAATCAGCTGTCAACAAGTCTTGATCTAGACCATCTTGGAGGCAATAAAAACCTTGTTCCAGACTTTTCATATTCAGATTTGCAGTCCCCAAATGCCTTTGATTGTCAAGTTGCAGATGAAAGCATGGAAGTTGACATATTTGATCAAATGATACAAGAAGGTTCCCTACCTTTTTGTTTCGAATCATTTCAGTTTTTGAAGGGTAGGTTGTATAGTAAATCTTTAAATGGACAACCTATAACAAATCAACAATCTCTCAATGTAAATGTTGAGGATGAGATAGATGAAAAAATTCTTGAGCAGCCTGTAGCATCAGATTTGCAGCTACCAAATGAAATTGAAAGGCAGATTACAGATGAAACTGTGGCAGCCGAAATACATGATTTGATGATACAGGAAGATTCTATACCCTTTTGTTTTGAAGCATTTCAGTTTATAAGGCAGAATTTTCATAAAATCTCTCAAGAAAATGATGAACAGCTAGAAGGATGTCATACATTTTCAATGGATACATTGCAGCAGTCTTTTCAAGTTTTTCATGATCCAATCGCTGATGTTTTGGATGAGGTTTGCAGTCAAAGTCTTTCTCCATTGACCACATGTGAGCTTGAAACATGTGCTGATATGAATGTGATCTGGCAGCCAGTTTCTGTGTCATTTTTAGCAGAGGTCTCATCACAAGGCTCAGATCAAAGTTTGCATTCATGTAATGAGGAAAAGAGAAGTAATCCATTGGATGAGCTAAGTTCCAGTGTGCTTGAATTTCAAGATCCTTATGCAGTGTTATTGGAGGCGGATAGAGAATTCATATCATTCAATGGGTCTGTTTCTAAGTTGTCATGGGAGTTGCCTTTCAATAGTTCTCTTTTGTTGTTCATAAGCAAGCACTTGTGGAGAATTCGAACAGCAGATGGGACACTTACTTGGTTACATTGGTTGTTTCATTTCACTTGACCAGGTGATGAATGAAACTGTTAGAGTAGGTTTTGATGAATAAGCTCCACTTTGAGCATCATTTTCAGTTGGTCGAGTGTGTTTAAGTATCGAGTCAGTTTTTAGTTGAGTCATGAGTCCTTTATGAGTCAATTTTTAGCCTTGTGGTTAAGTTAGTTTGTGTCAGTTTTCAGTCTTGCATTTCAACTTGAGTTTATGACTCCATTGCCCAATGATTGTAAGGCACTGGTCTGCTCTCCCAGAGGTCGAAGGTTCTTGGCACCTCCAAGGAGATACCATCCCCATTGGAGCCAATGTTAGTGTCAGTCTTTCCAGCCTTCCTACAGTGATCAAATGTGCTCTTACAAAGTGATTTTGAAGTGTCAAGGTCAAATTTTGTCATTTCAGTGAGTCTTCAAGCAAAATTTGGTCACTAGGCATTAGGTCTAGGGTTTGCCCAAATGTCAGTCCATGTCACCATTCAGCTGAGTTTATCATCATTCGTAGGGTTGTCATTATCATGTCAGTGTCTAATGAGTCATTTTACACCTGGTTCATGCTTCATGTTGCGCCCAGGCAAGGTCATTTCCCTCTCCTAGGGTTTTGAAGGCAATTTCTCTTGGATGGTCAAATCACCGGCAAAACTTGTTTCCTAATGTTCATACACCTTCCCCTATCCTTAAAGTACCTTATCAAACACTTCCCATCCCTTAGATCCGCCAAATTCCTCATTTTTGCACAAACCCTAGTTTCTAGCTACAACCTGGCAATTTTCTAGGTTTGGCCTGTGTTTTGTCCTTTTCGACCCCTTCCCCTCACTCAATCTCTGAGATTCCACTTTCCCCTACTTCCTAACATCCCTCCCCACTCCCAAAAATTTCCCCAAGAATTTAGAAGCCCTCTATCCCCTTCATTTCGCTCCATTTCGACAAAATCCCTTGTTTCACACATCGGGACAAGTTTCACTCAAAAGCTGTTCCTGAGCAATCAAAGATGAATTTTGCAAAACTGAGAGAGTTTTTTGTCCACAACATGCCAAGGAAGAAAAACCTCTTTCACTTTTTACACAGGTGTCATGGTTTGAGAGAAATGTCAAAAATACCGGCGAGAACGAAGGTGCTCCAAGGACGGTTGGCCAAAGCACAAAAACGAAGGAAAACGCCCGATCCACTCCAAATTTTGGCCAAAGCCTCTTTGACTGAGCATGGTACTTGATTGGGGACTCCCAGCCCAAATTTCAAGAAATTTGGAGAAAATTTTGTCATTTGTGAATTTTTTGTGCAATTTTACAGGTTTTGGCCGTTGGAGTGGTCTCACCCCGCGCGCGACCACTCGTGGGGATAGCTCAGAACGGGGAAAACTCTGCATTTTTGGAATTGTCATGCAAAAATACACTTGCTTATGCATGGGGTCAAATTTTTATGGAGATTTGGGCCTCCAAAAGCTCAAAATACATGCAAATTTTGACTTTCTGCCCACTTTTTGAGTTGCAGAAAGCTGTCTTGGGAGAAATAACTTTTGAGGGGTCAAATCAACTCCAAATTCAGAAATTATAGTTGGGTTGGAAAGTAGACTCATAGACCTTTCCAATGAGCTATCCTGCACCTGATTTGGACACCCGGAAGGCCCTCAAACACAGCTGCCAATGCGCGCGACCACTCCAAGGCAGGGGCGCGACCACTCAGGGAAATTTTTGCCAGTTTGACCATTTCGGCCTGCAAAACTCAGTTTTTACTATGGTTGACTCTTAATGCTTGTAAATGATGGATTTTTGGATAATTTTCATGGCACATGGATACATTTACTCTCCTTTAACACTTCTAGAAGTTTCCTTGATGTAAATAGTGAATATTAAATGTATGAATGGGTTACCTAAGTTTTAGAGGCAAGTTGTTTTGACTGCCTATTATCTAGTGCTCAGTTTAGAATTAGTTCAAACTGCTCCTAGGAAGCTGAGCTCGACCCCTAGATGTGGGGAAAGGAGTTAGATCATCTATATTATGCCTTCTCTTGCTCATTTTCATGGTTGGACTCTTGAGGGAGAAGCTCCTATTGTATATTTTACTTGTATCTCTGCAATTTGAGGAAAATGAAGGCCAGGGTTTTGCAGACATCATTGTGGATTCTTGTGGATTATTGTGTTGATGGTGTGTTTCCTACTTGTCATTGTAAGTGTGTTTATGTGTTCCATCTCTTATTCTATTGCTGCTAATTAAACAAAAGAAGTGATAAAGTTTGAATTCATGCATGCCATGCTCAACTTTCAATTTTGTTTGATATTTATGTTTTCCACTGTCTAAAGAGGATTCAAAGCCATTATTTGCCCTCTTTAGCTCCCTCTCTTTCTTCCTTGATCATCCATCTCAGCTTAAGGCATCAGCACAAACTCCTACCTTGCCCCAAAGACCCACCTGCAAAAACTGAGCTCAATCCCCGCACCCTGAATTGCACTCCCTCCAATTGCCACCAAAAACCCCAAAAACTTTAAATCAACCCTCCTTATCAGTTTACTAGCCTAATATCAGTGTTCCTAATTGGGTCAGCTCATCCTATTGAAAGATCTACCGAGTTTGACCGGAGAGAGCCTTCTCATACCCCGTAGGGCTAGCTACGAGGTGAAATGGTTTGATGTTGCCTTGAAGGTTTACCTTCTTCAGCCTAGGGTGAAATCTCAAGCGCTAACAGAACTATCACTTCAGCGTGAGATTTCAACAATAATGGTCTAAAGTGTTTGACAGATTTATAAACAACATATGCTTGCTTGTTTATTTTTGGATAATTTAATTCAGCACCCTAAAAACCAAAACTCATGAAAGAAATAAGAATTTCTATATTTTTAATTTTTTTATGAGTGAGGATTATTTCATATGAAGCATCAAATGCAAATGCGTATAATAAAAATTCTTTATCAAAATTTCAGCTCATTAATGTCGGGGAAACAACAATAACTTCTTTGATTTTTTCAAAGCATATTTTTGTAATGGTCCCCATTTAAAAACATGATTCTTCTTAATCATATCTTTCATTGGTCTGATTGTTTATGCAAAACTTGGAATAAACCTTCTAACAAAATTGATCTTTCCCACGAAAGATCACATATATTTTTATTGTGAGGAAGAACAATTTTCAAGATTGATTTGATTCTATCTGGATCAATAATAATACAAGTCTAAGAAACTATGAAACCCAATAATTTACCTTCGGTGACAACAAATATAGTTTTTTATGGGTTTAATGTTATCCCATACTTGCGTCATTTTTCGAAGATCTTCCTTAAATGATCAACATGTTGAGTTCTTTTCTTAGAATAGACTGTAATGCCATCCAGATATACCACCATGAAATTATTAATAAGTCCATTAAAATCAATATCCATGGCTCGTTGAAAAGCAGCTCCTGCATTGATTAACCCAAAAGGCATCTTTTTATAAGCATATGTACCCCATTTAGTTCAAAAAGTAGTTTTAATTTGATCTTTTGGTGCAACCAAAATCTAATTGTAACTAGAGAATCTATCAAGAAGAGAAAACATATTAGATCATGCAACAATTTGTGAAATATGTTCCATTGGAGGAACATGATAATTATCATTTTCAAATGATTTGTTAAAATTACGAAAATCATGCAAATTTTGCCATCTCCATTTCTTTTTTCCGGTCTGGGACTAAATTTTAAACCCATTGTGAATGGCTCACAAGAAAAATAATCCGAGCTTTCAAGAGTTTATTAAGTTCTTCTTTGATTTGACCCTCAAGTCTAGGATGCATTTTTCTTAGTTTTTGTTGAAAATGTTTAGTATATGATTTGATTGGAATTACATGTTGAATGATTTTAGTATCATAAACTTTCAAATCATCATAAGTCTAAGTGAAAACATCCTTGTATTGTTTGAAAATTTTAATAAATCTAGATCGTTCAATAGGTGTATAATTACTTCCCAAATTAATGTTTTGAGGTTGGTTTTTTGTTCCCAGATTTGCAACTTCAAATTGCATTGAAGAGTTTTTTTATTTTTTATTTTTGTTTATTTATTTATTTTTATTTTTTTCCTATTTGTACTACCTTTAAATCTATTTTGAAAGTCATATAATAACAATGTAAACTTTGAAACAGGAACTGATACTGTTACCCATTTTGTAGAGATAGCAAAAAAGTGACCCGATTTTGAAAAGGGGTGATGCAGAACACACATGTTTTTTTAGAGTATAGTTTTTGGCACTATAATTTTTTTATGTACATTGCGTTTTAGAATGGTAGTGATTTTGATGTTCATTTAAAAAAGTGGTAATTCTACATCATGCCCTTTTTTTCACTTTTAATTTTATAATGTATGAAATGTAAATAATTATTTTGTAAATTTAATAATTTTGAAAGTGGTCTTCTTTCTCATATATATATATATATATATATATATATATGTATGTATGTATGTATGTATGTATGTATTATTATTTTTTATTTGTAGTGATGTTTTTATTGTTTTGCATATTTAAAGAAGAAGATCAATATTTTGTATTTTCGATATTCTACATATTTATATATCGTTAATTAATTTTTCAATCCACATGAAATAATTGTCTCTAAACAAAATATAAAAATATATATAAAAAAGACAAAAAAAATGTTAAAAAAAAGTATCTCATAAACCATAAAAGAATTTGAAAAAAAAACAAAATTAAAAAAAATATATATATATAAAATAAGGTAAGTAAAAATAGAGAAATAAAAAAAAGAAACATTAGCAAAAACTACGAAAAAAATTAAAAACAAACTAGTTTAAAAAAAATAGAAAATTAATGAAAAAAATAAAAAAAACTAGTAAAATTAATATTAAAAAAACAAAAATAAATTCAAATTATAAAAAATAAACCAAAAAATATGAAAATGGCATAAAATATATGTCTTTTCAAATGAAAAAAAGAAATAAAAAAATAAAAAAACATTTATAGTTTATAAAGAAATGTGTATTCTTGATTTAAAATATATATATATATATATATATATATTTTATTAAACCTAAATTTTTTATTTAAAAAAAAATAATTTTTTTTAACAATTTTATTTTATTTTTTTAATTAAAAAAAATTATTATTATTATTATTTTTTTAAATTTAAAAAAGAAAATCATTAAAAAAGTTTTAATTTTTTTAAACAAATTTAATATTTAAAAAATTATTTATTTATTTTTTTTTTACAAAAAAAAAATAAAAAAATTGCTTGTGGCCTCTCTGCTCCCCGGCCGCCCATGGTGGTGTGCTCGTGGGCGGAGGGTCTGCACGGAGGCCCCTTCACCCATGGCCGCGCCACCACGGGCGGCGGGAGAGCGAAGGGGCCACACTTTTTTTTTTTTAAAAGATTAAAAAAGTATATATATATATATATATATATATATATATATATATATATATATATATATATATATATTTTTTTAAATTTTAAATTAAAATATTAAATTTGTTAATTTTTTTTTTTTTTTTTTTTTTTTTTTAATGATTTGTTTTTTTAAATTAAAAAAAATTAATAATTTTCTTTTTTAATAAAAAAAATTTGATTTTTTTTCAAAGAGATCTGCGCGAGCTTGAGACTGATGCGCGAGCCTGAAGCTGCCTGCGATCGCGCCTCAGCATGGATCCTCCGGATCCACCCCATGGGGATCCGGATCTGCAACGGGCCTTTTCCGACCTGGTAAAATCTCTCCCCCCGCAGCGACCCTGACCAGCAGCAACAAAGTTTGTAAAGAAACTTGATATATTACAGGAAGTTCAACTACCGCTTGCTATCCCACGCATGGCAACCCTTTCCCTAGCAGAGAAAGGATTAATTGGGCAATTTACAGGACTTTGGCCATCGCCCAGAACAGTGCAAAGGTGGATCGAACGAAACTGGTCGAACAAGATTCAGGGTAAAATTTCTATCAGATTCTGTGGCAGAGGATATTTTACATTCCATTTCGAGACAAAGGAGGACAAAGATCTAATATTCAGGAACATACCATATTTTATGGACTCCAGGGGCCTCTAGTTCAACAAACGGACCCCGGATTTCGACCCAAAACTAGATATCCCGAATGCTGTTCCAGTTTGGGTACGGCTGCCACATCTCCCTCTTCACTGTTGGGGGGATGATTCAGTTAAAGCTATAGGAAATGCGGTGGGAAAATACATAGATCGCAGTGAACCCAAAGACAACATGCAGGCATGCGCAAGGATCTGTGTGGAAGTCGATCTAGGCTGAGGATTGTCGGAGGCGATCAAGCTGAAAGTGGATGACTGGAGCCATATCCAGCAATTGGACTACGAGCAGATACCCTTTAAATGCAAGGTATGCCACGAATACAGACACTTTGCAAATAGATGCACAAAAATTGTTAATGTAGATAATGATGAGCAAGATGGCCACTGGGAATCTGTTAAAAAGAAAAAATCATCGCCTCCTCACAAATCTCCTATGGATTCTGATGTCCCTGGAACCTCCAATCAGCGCCCTTCTTCCCCTCCCCCTCTGAAACTCGATCCGCCTCTGCCTCCTTCTTCCAATCCCTTTTCGATCCTTTCTGAGGCTGAATCGGGACCTGACATCCCCTCCATTGATCCCCCTCCTCATCAATCTCCTCCCCCCTCCATGCAGCCCCCACCTGACCCTCCCTCTTCGAGAATTACCAGGAGCTCCTCAAAGGATCATGGAGCGCCCAGTGATGTTCCAAAAAAGCAAGGACCTGGAAGAAAATCAGCTAAACAACAAAGGGACGAAAGCGCACAAAAAGACATAGCATTGGGCACTCAAACACCAATAGAGACTTTTATTCTTGGGCATCTGGAAAAAGAAAACAACAATAAATGCCATGAGAGGCGAGCACCTCTCCATATATCTAGTATCTCATGATGAAAATCCTATCTTGGAACAGCAGGGGATTAGGGCACCCCTCCAAGCTAGCAGCTCTCAAGGATCTAATCCACAGCGAGAACCCCGAAATCATGCTTATACAAGAAAAAAAGCAAGATCAAAGTGAAATGAATAGAGTAATTAGTCAGAAGAAACGTTTCCGTGGAAGCATAAGTGAGGCAAGAGGAGCCTCAGGCGGCATAGTAACCTTATGGGATAGCAAGAAATGGATGTGCAGCTCTACCAATGTTCAACAAAACTGGATCCGAACCACACTTGAAAGCAGAACCGGAGGCCAATCAGTAACGGTGTATAATGTGTATGCTCCAAATCATTATAGAGAAAAAGAGAGATGCTGGGACACTCTGAAAGCAAACATAGAAATGGATCAGAATACCAATCTCATTGTAGCAGGAGATTTTAATCTAGTGCTGCACGCTAATGAAAAAAGAGGAGGTTTTTTCACTCCTGATCCTTCCAGAAGTCACTTAGAGACCATAATACAGGATCATGATCTAGTTGATGTCAGGCCCAAAAACCGTAGGTATACCTGGAGTAACAGAAGAATTGGTGCCAGCAACATCATGGAATGGCTCGATAGATTCCTTATCAGCATAGCATACCTTTCCACTTTCTCAACAGGCTATTCGAATATCCTCAACATGTCGGCTTCTGATCACTATCCGATAACTCTAACTCTCCAAAGCCACTGCCCTCTAGGGCCCATACCCTTCAAATATAGCTCAATATGGAACCGGATACCAGCTGCAAAAGAAGTGGTGCAAATGACATGGATCCATCATGTAGAGGGGTCTCCAAGTTATATCTAGGAGACAAAACTTAAAAGAGTAAGGCAGGCTTTAAAGAACTGGGCAAGAAGAAATTATCAGGAGCCCGAATTGAATAAAAAGAAAATCAAGCAGGATCTAGAGGATGTGCAACAGAGAATCAAAAGGCAAGGGCTATCTCAGCAGAATAAAGAACAAGAAGGTAAATTATATTCACAGCTGAACCAAATCCTCAGGGATGAAGAAATAAAGTGGAGATTGAAATCAAGGCAACTTTGGTTGCAGGAAGGAGAAAAAAACACAGCTTACTTTCATAAACAAGCCACTGTGCGAAAGCTTAGAAACACAGTGAGCACAATAATGGATAATGAAGGGAACCGATATAGTACCCAGGATTCTATAAAGGAAGCAGTCACCAGGCATTTTTGTAAACTTCTGACTGAAGACAAAGGCGCAGAAGATTACTCAAACATGCTCCAGTATCTGCCTAAAGGGGTCACACAAGAAATGAACAACAATCTTAAGAAAGAAGTAGAAGAAGAGGAAATCAAAGCAGCTATTTGGAGTTTGCATCCTGACAAAGCACCAGGACCGGATGGATTCCCCATTAGCTTCTATCGGGAATACTGGTCAATGATCAAAAAAGATCTCTTAAAGATGATTCGTTGGGTGATGAAAAAAGGTAAAATGGGGGGATTCACCAATTCCACTTATCTTGCTTTGATACCAAAAGAAAATCGCCCTTCCTCCTTCTCGAGATTCCGGCCAATCTCATTATGCAACTCAGCCTACAAAATTATCTCAAAAATATTAGCAGCCAGGCTTAAACCTCTCCTTCCCTCCTTGATTTCTGAAAATCAAGGGGGATTTCTCCCCAACAGGCACATTACTGATTCTATTCTCCTTGTACAAGAGGCCATCCACTCGAGTTTAACCAGGAAGGAAAAAGGATTTGTTCTAAAGCTGGATCTTGCAAATGCTTTCGATAGAGTAAGGCACTCCTATCTGTATGTTGTCCTTCATAAAATTGGGTTTGATCCTTCCTTCCTCACTATGATAGCAGCCTGTATAACTGGATCGTGGATCTCCCCCTTGATCAATGGGAGACCATGTGCAGCCTTCCAATCATCCCGTGGTCTCAGACAAGGTTGCCCCCTTTCTCCATATCTGTTCATCCTCATGGCTGAATCATTCAGTCAAGCCTTGGACTATAATCTGAGAGTAGGATTAATCACTGGCATCAAGATCGAACATGGAACAAAGAACATCAATCATTCACAGTTTGCAGATGATACTCTGCTGATAGGAGGAGCATCCACTACAATAGCAAGGCGATTCAAGAAGCTCTTGGACCAATTCATGGATTACTCAGGAGGGAAAGTCAACCAGATAAAAAGTTGTATTTATGGATGGAATACAACAAATCATACCATTCACAGTATTGCAAGCATATTTGGAGTTTCTTGCAGTCTAATCTGGAACCACTTCTCCTACTTAGGAATGCCAGTGAATTTGGGACCCTTGAAAGCTGATACCTGGAATGAGATCCTTGACAAAATAAAGAGGAAAGTGCAGCAATGGGGCACAATGTGGTTGAACCCAGCAGGAAGGCTAATTCTCCTAAAATCAGGTATTGCATCTCTCCCCATATACCGTTTTTCTTTATATCAAGCTCCAATTGTTTTCCATCAGAAAATGGAAAGAGTACTCAGACACTTTCTTTGGAAAGGAGGGAAAACGGATAAAAACAAATTCAATCTAGTAAGCTGGAAGAATATAATCCAATCTCAGGAAAAAGGAGGACTGGGCATCAGATCCCCAAAGCTTCTCAACTTGGCCCATGGAGCAAAAATTGTATGGAGATTGATCACAGGGCCTACAGTGTGGTGGAAGAAGGTTTTGGAGGTAAAATACTTAAACTGTACAAGGCAGCAACTTTTGGAGGCTAATATTCCTAACAGAGTCTGCACAAAAATCTGGCAACTTTGCAAGAAGGCTATACCATTTATGTATCAAAATATCTCTAAGGTCCCAGGCGGGGGAAACATTATCAATTTCTCTAAAGACAAAATCCTCGGACAGCAACCTATGGGATCAAAAGTAGAGGCAATCCCTGTCATAAACTGGCTTAATGATAAAGGACTCTTCTACTTGTCCCAAATATCAAAATGGGACACCCACACTCATGCCTGGATAGGTTGGAAATTCCCGGATCCCCCCAATGTGTTAGAAACCAGCCTCAACGCCCTAAAGAAGCTCCTCCACAGCAAAGCTCCGGTTCAAGAAGGCACACTGGATGGGTACCGATGGGATCCAACTGGAACACAATACACAGTAAAAGCTGGACATCAATACCTCTGTGACAGCACCTATCAACTGGAATTATGGAACCACTGGAAAATAATATGGAGAGCAGAGGCACCCCCCAAGGTTAAGTTCTTCATTTGGCTTCTTCTGAAAGGGAAAACATTAATAACGGAAAATGTAAGAAAAAGAGGCATAATGGGCCCATCCAGGTGTCCAAACTGTTGCAGATCAGAGGAAATGATGCATCATTTATTTATAGAATGTCCGGTGGCTGGTGAATGCTGGAAGAAAATGGCCTCAATGGGAGAAACCCCCTGGGAGCCCCAGACCACCATCGCAGAAACGATTTATAAATGGAGGAAGAACAGTCCTTGGAAAGAGAAAAGAAGCAAACTGGCTCAAAGAGTATGGAACACCATACCACTCACACTTCTATGGCGCATCTGGTTAGCACGAAATGGCAAGGTCTTCCAGGAGAAAGGCTTCAGTACCAGGAAAATTTGCCACAAAGCCAAAATGTTGGCTCTAGAATCAATTACAAACCACACCAGCGGCAAAATTGATGCAACAAATTATAGTATAGAGGAGAGAAATCTTCTCAGCTACGTTCTGGAGAACATATCCAGTGCTCAGGAAACCAGCAGGAGGGGGACAAAGGCAAAAGAAGCAAAAAGCGCATGGAAACTGAGGTTAAAAGAAGAGGAATTCTCCAACTGGCTGAGTAACTGCAATAGGTTCTGCTTATTCTTTGATTGCGCATCTAAGTCGAATCCGGGTCTGGCCGGTGCAGGGGGCCTTATCTGTAATGCAAACGGAGACTGCATCCTTCATTATGAGTGGGGACTAGGGGAGAACTCCAACAACAGAGCTGAAGGATTAGCCCTGTTCCAGGGTCTCACCCAATTAATCAAACTTGGGATAAAGAAGGCAGTGGTGTTCGGGGATTCCTCAATAATCATTCGGCTTATGGCACACCGACATAGTACACCAAATATTCTCCTCCAACAGATAAATCAACGAAATCAAATCCTTCACGCGACAATGGAAGAGGTTAATTATTATCACATCCTCCGTAGTATGAACAAGGAAGCGGATAAACATGCCAGCAAAGCATGCGAAAGGCCCATTGGCAGTCTGAGCTGTAATTCCAGCGTGACATTCCAACCGCTACCATGATTCTTACATATCTAGTCAACAGCAGGCGATCTCCAGCTGACAGAATCAGTGAGATAGATCAAGTAATTCGTGCCGGTGACAGAATAGGTAATGTGGGGAGGATTTTGCTCAGATTTGCAATCAGGAACTCGCCTCAATGCATGGGAAGCCACAAGCCTTCAGGTGAGAATTGTCCTTTCAGAACGACCCTTCATGCTATGTGGGATTTGCATCTGACCACTCTGCGGATATGCAATAGTCCCATGATGCTCAGTTTGACATCTTCCCGCCCTCGAAGTGCGCAATTTAACTCTATTTATACATCAGAGAATAGATCTCTTCAAAGTGTTAAGCAAAGATGTTTGTGTGAGCATCAACACCTCAATGCTCCCATCCTTCTCATTTTAACCCGCTGTAATCGGTTTAGTGCTCAAAAGAATCGGCCATCCATTACGCTTGCTCGAGTTACAGTAGCTGAGACTTCAACCTGCTGTAATCGACTTAGTGCTCAAAAGACTCGAGTTTCAGTAGCTGAGACTTCAAGCAGGAAATCGCCTGAGACAAATATGGACCGATCAGAAGACTGCCTTCACTGCGCAGACCTTCAAGCAGAATTTGAGGAGGTAAGGGCGCAGCAGCGCATCCTGGAGGACCAGGTCAAGAGTTTGGAGGCAAGAATGGAAGCACAGTATATGATACTTAATGAGAAATACAGGGCAGAAATCGATCTTTTTTTGCACAGTGTCCTCTCTCCATGAGCAGTTCAGAAACTTGGCGAATCGCTGTAGTCATGCAGAAGAGTCGATTGCAATCCTAAAGTACATGATGGACAAAAAGATTAAGGATGCCCCCAGCTCTTCTAGTGCAAAGCAGATGGATCCAGACCCAAATCCGGAAGAGTCCACAGCTAGGCAGATCAGTCATATTGAAATAGATTAAATATGTTGTGTAGCTGTAAATTTTGGTCTTTGCAATATGTTAGGATTTACAGTAGTTTAGGAAGTTTCAGAGGCAGAACTAGTAGAACAAGGATCAAGGAAGGGACCCATTTTGTAATTCCTCTGATCCATGATATCAAGAAAGTATTGTATGTATGGAGATCTGACTCCTTTTTTCAGCTCATAATATAGCAACCGAATTTTGTCTAAAAAAAAAAAAATTGATTAAAAAAAATAAATTTTTTTTTTTTTTGTTTTTATTTTTTAAATAAAAAAATGTAGGTTTAATAAAAAATAATTAATTAATTTTTTATTTTATTTTATTTTTTAAATAAAAAATACGCATTTCTTTATAAACTGTAAATGTTTTTTTTTGAAAAGACATATATTTTACGCCATTTTCATATTTTTTTTGTTTTTGAGTTTATTTTTTATTTTTTTAATATTAATTTTACTAGTTTTTTAATTCTTTTCGTTTTTTTTTTTTTAATGTCTCTATTTTTACTTACTTAATATATATATATATATATATATATATATATTTTGTTTGTTTTTGTTTTTGTTTTTTTTTCTCCAAATTCTTTTATGGTTTATGAGATAATTTTTTTTAACATTTTTTATTTTTTATTTTTGTCTTTTATATATTTATTTATTTATTTATTTTTTTAAGTAATCAAAATTTTAATCTTAATTTTAGTAGTTTTTAAATTTTTTGGTTTAAATCTAGTTTATTTTTAATTTTTTACTTTAAAGATTTAGTTTTTTGTTATTTTTCTATTTTTATCTAATTAATTTTTAGTTTTTTTTTTGGATTTACAAGATAATTTTTTATTTTTTATTATTATTTTTAAATATTTTTTTTTACTATTTGTTTGTTTATAATTTTTTTTTTAGTTTTTTAATTCTTATCATTAATTTTGTTTTTTTTTACATTTTTATGATTGATTTATTTTTTATTTATTTTTTTATGTTTTGTTTTTAGTATATATTTTAATTTATGTTTTGTTATTATTATTTATTAACTTTTTTCATTGTTTTAATTTTTCTATTTTATTTTATGTTTTCATTATTATTATTATTAATTTTTAAATTTTAATGTTTTTCGGGGTCATGATAAAATATTTTACGCCATTATTTTGAAATGTTGAAATTTTACTTTTGAAAGGAAAAAGTGTTTTCCCAGCATTAACACTTTTTGTTTTGAGGGTGTTTTTTGGACAATTTTTGCACAAAAAATTGGTTTTCACCACCATTTTTAAAACATGTTGAAAATTTACCCAAGAAAAAGAAAGTATGATTTTAGCATCAACACTTTTTGTTTTTAGCACTATTTTTGATGTTTTTTCGGGGTTTTTTTGCCAAAGTTCACGTTTTGAGTTTATAGTTCCCGTTTCAAAGTTTACATTGTTTAATTTTTTTTAATCAGACTAGTACAAATTTTGGAATTGAAGTTTTATTTTTTTGATCATTCAAAAAATCTGATTGCAACTAAGAATAATGCTGATCTTCATCAATAATGGATTCCTTGAAACTATCTTCTAGAGTTTAAAATTCTTTGATTTGATAACCGTCATTAAATTCTCTCCAATTTTGAATATTGTCAAGAACTGGAGGCCTAAAAATAATTTCAACTGAAAATTGTTCTGGAATAAAATTCTCAACTAGCAAAAGTTTGGATGTAACATTAGCAAGTAGATTGACATAATTATTTTGAGAACAGGGTATGGAATTTAATTCAAAGTTATCAAAATTTTGAACTAAGTCCCATACTTCTTGTTTGTAATTTCTCAAAAGATTAGCTACACAATGAATAGTTTTATTACATTGTCTTACTATAATTTTTGATTGACCTAAAGCTTTAATATTTTTTATGTCCATTTCAATATCCTTACGAAGAATTTGAAGTAAAGCTTGGTATTCAACTACATTATTGATGCAAGGTAAATTTAGTTTGCAAGATAAAACATAGTTACGGATGAAACGAGAACTATTACCTTAAAATGGGTACTCGAGCCCAAAAATCCCCAAAAAACATGAAAAAACAACCCAAAATTGAAAAGTATTTATTCCAAAACGATGCTTTTTTTTAAGGGTAAATTTTCAACATGTTTTTTAAATGGAAGTAAAAACCATTATTTTTTTAGAAAAATGGATCAAAAAATACCCTTAAAAAAATGTTTATTCTTGAATAACAAAAAAAAGAGGTTACAATTTTGACATTTTTTAGCAATGGAGTTAAAGAGAAAATATTCAGACTTTGAAAAACTGTAAAATTCAAACAATTCTCGGACATGATGTTAATGATAAAAATATCATGTCTTGAATCCTGATAATTCCAACTATTTCTATCCATGTCGTTAAAGATAAAATATCTTGACTCTAAAAAACCTTGAAATTGTAATTGTTTTCGACCATAGCATTAGATAAAATATCATAATTTAGAAACACCTTAACATTTTGATAACTTTTCAACCTTGTAACTAAAACCTTCAGTTTGTAACACATTTCAACCATTAAATTATGGACAAATTATATGACTGAAACAATTTTTAAAAATGAACAAGTAACTAAAAGATTCATTATTCCAAGAGTAATTTTTAGCAATGGAGTTAAAAAATAAAATATCCGAACTTTGAAAAACTGTAACATTCCAAGAATTCTCGTACATGATGTTAAAGATAAAATATCATGTCTCGAATCTTGATAATTCCATCTATTTCCACCCATGTTGTTAAAGATAAAATACATTGACTCTAAAAAACCTTGAAATTGTAATTTTTTCAACCATAACATTAAAGATAAAATATCATAATTCAGAAACACCTTAACATTTTGACAAATTTTCAACCTTGTAATTAAAAACCTTCAATTTGTAACACATTTCAACTGTGAAATTATGGACAAATATATGACTAAAACAATTTTTAAAAATGAACAAGTAAATGAAAGATTCATTATTCTAAGAGTAATTTTTAGTAATGGAGTTAAAGATAAAATATCTTGACTCTAAAAAACCTTGAAATTGTAATTTTTTTCAACTATAGCATTAAAGATAAAATATCATAATTCGGAAACACCTTAACACCTTATAATTAAACCTTCAGTTTGTAACACATTTCAACCATGAAATTATGGACAAATTATATGACTAAAACAATTTTTAAAAATGAACAAGTAAATGAAAGATTCATTATTCCAAGAGTAATTTTTATTTCAAATGATAAAATTATAGCTCTTTTCAAAATTTAGCCTAAGACAACTTATCCTATTGTAAGAAAAACCTAAAAATCGACCATCTAAATGAAGTGTTCTTATACCAAATGATAACGATAAATAATATCATGACAATATCACTGTATAATTTAAAAAATCAACATTAATTTCTAATATTTATTTACTTTTAATCAAAATATCAACTTTCCTAGTTTGAATATCACATACATTAAAGCATATAATCCAAAAAACATAGAAATGACCCATAACTTCATGTATGATCATATGGAAGTCAAAAATATTTATTTCAAGTTACCATGCAAACATCTCTAAAGACATGAATTTCTTTTAATTAAAACATTAAATCCAACAAACATAGAAATGACTCATAATTCCATGTGAGATCATGGAAGTCAAAATATTTATTTCAGGTTACCATGCAAACTTCATTTACATAAAATGTCTTAGACATTTATTCAAAATCATCCATAGGATTTGGCACACCATTAGAATCTACATCTTCAGATGAATGACTGGATGTAGATGAAGATGACCCATATTCCTCTCTTTCATCAACTACAGCCCCATCTGAGTCAACATGCATGCCCACCATTTCAGGTTTTAAAAGTCTTCTAGATCTACGGCTAGGTTCAGTAGATTCCCATTTCAACACTGTTCCTTTTGGTAGCAACTTCTTCAAAATATGTATGGTCTTGAAGCGAAGAGTTCCTCTCTTTGTTAAATTGAAGTCACAGACAAGTACTTCAACATCCTCCAATTTTAATAGGTTTGTGTGGCAACAATTTATATTTGTACCATTTCTTTTCCCTTTCTGTGATTTTTTTTATCAACTACCTTCTCTGGCTTGTACACACCATTGAATGTGTGGGTACTTGTGGCATACCAATGTACCTCAACAGCTGTAATATCTTCATTTTCTTTAATGACTTTTATAACCTTCGCAACCCAAAATGGATAGCCAAGTGGATCTCCATATGCTAATACTGCTATCATGCAACCCTCCTTAACATCCTGCACAAAACCCCTGTAAAGGTCTTCCATGGCTTCACGTTGTGCACGCAATCTTCTAGAACCAATATATATTTCTCTTTCCTCTTCCTGTTGAGAATTAATAATGCCTTGAGATTGTTGTTGTTCAACAATGTGTCTTTCCTCATGTTCATTTGGCATATTTTGAGGCCAAATAAATGGAGTCTTCAAAAGTGTATATTCATTTCCTGATATTGAGATGATATCACTTTGATCCTTGAAAAAAGACTCCCACCAAACTGAATCAGCAACATCAAAGTAGTCATATGTATCTCTAATACATTTTTTTATTTCTTCCAGACATTCAGAATAATTTATCTCTATGTTATGCCTTGGAGCATTATTGAGTTCAACAACTGATTGTAATAATATTATCTTTGATGAAAATATTGGATGATCTAGAATGAACTTCAAAAATGCTAAACCTGACGACGACCCCCATTTTGCAACAGTTGAATACTTCTTGCCCCATATAAGTGTTTTGCCATCAATTTTTTTGATACGAAATTGATGCTGGAAGTTAATGTCATTAAGTTGTTCAATGCATTTATCCTCACCATGCAATCCCAAAATAAACCTTCGCATGTCAATAGTTTCCTCCAGCACATGAAAAACTGGCTCTGGAATATATGCTTTCTTAATACATTCAATTAATGATGGAAGGCTCCCAACATTCTTCCTCCTTAATGTTATTGAAAAATGACTAAACATCTGATCAATATGGTCATGAGTGTACCCAACAAGAAGGAAACCATCCTTTACCTTTTTAAAAATTCCCTATTAAACAAGCATGTTTAGATATCCAAATAGAACTTGATTTTTATTTTCAAAGCTTGTGTTGTCCAATTGCAAATACAAAACTTCAGGAAGAATACTAGACCAATGAGAAAGCACATCATGGATTATAGTTATGGTAAGATTTGCATCATTATGAATATTTGGGGTTGTGAAGTAAACCCTTAGCAACATCTTTTCGTTAAAGACCATACAACCAACCAAGTGAAACTGAATAAAATTTTCTTGCTGTAGATTTTTTGATGTGTAGACAAAATTTGGCAGAAGTGTTTTCTTTTGGTCCATACCATCAATTATCAAACACAAATATTTATTTGGATTATCATAACACTTTTTCTATGTTTATGCAATTTTTGTCTTTCACTTTTTTGCTAATTGCAATGCTCTTGAAGTGCTTTGACAATGGAATCTACACATAAAATAAAAGAAATCTATTAATAAATATATTTTCATATTTAATAACTATCCAATTTTAAAAATTAATGTTATGAATGCATACCTCTTTCTGCCCTTGAAATTTATCTCTTTTTGATTTAAGAGAAGCACGTGTACTGCAAATCCCCATCCTTGTCTCCTTAGGAATATGAAAATTGTTGAATTTGTTCCTCCATATCCTTGTAGAATATGAATATGTGATAAAATTACCGTCTCCTTCAGCACCTTCTGCATATTATCTATATAAGTTGTAGATTTCTCATCTTGAGAAATTATTTGGAATATGTATTGTGTCTTTATTTGGCATACACTCTCCATGCTTTGAAAAGAAGTCTTTCATCCATGACATTGCAGTAATTGATGATGGTCCAACTTCTCTTTTATAACGTACTTCTGAATAGTATGTAGGGTCTTTTTCCAGTCTGTTTTGGATTCTTGAAAAATGAAAATTACCAACTGAATGCCACATTTTGAAAGCCTTTCTACATATCAATACATTCCCAATATGATAATCATAACCTGGCAGTGTAGATTGAATGAAACCCAGTAAAAATGAATTTTGCATGCTTTTATTCGTTGGCTAATATTTCTTCCTATGCTCCATAGCAAACTTGAAATCCATATGTTTCAAGCAATATTTTCGAAAACATTCACTTGAAATTAGATCACTGATAGAACTTCTACTTGGGAGATATTCTATCCTATCCCTTGTATAACTGGAATATTTTGGATTGATATGAAAACGCATGCTCCTACTCCTAGATACAATCTTTGCTTGCAACGTCTCCCCCATTTCATTATTATCTGCAAAAGCATTTTCATCGTCAGTAGGAGGAATATGATATTGATGAAGATAGATAGAAAATTCATCACCATCATTGCTTGGAAAATATTCATTACCATCCTCACACGAAGGAAATTATTCACTACCAACATCTGCACTTTTGAAATCTTGACTCAGACGAAATTCTTCACCATCTTCATCCCTGCTTTTGAAAACCTCCTTTGGACGACTCAATTCATCATCACCACAACTAGCTTTGAAACACTCACTTAGAGAAAATGCATTATTGAAATTTGTGCCTCTAAAATTATTGTTTACAAGAAACTCTTCATCCTCCCCTTCATCACCTGTGGTAGCATAATCCTTAGGATTGTGACTAAGTGGAAAATATGACTCTATTCATAGTCAAATTATCATTTTCACGAAATTCTTCATCCTCCCCTTCATAAGTGGTGGTTTCATAATCATTGGGATTAGGAACAAGTGGAAACTTTGAATTTCTATTTAATGGAAATTCTTCATCCTCCCCTGCGTTAGTGGTGCTCTCATAATCCTTAGGATTAGGACTAAGTGGAAACTTTGAATCTCTATTTACTGGAAATTGTTCATCCTCGCCCTCCCCTTCATCAGTGGTGCTCTCATAATCCTTAGGATTAGGAATATGTGGAAACTTTGACTCTGCAAATTCTTCATCCCCCCCTTCATCAGTGGTGCTCTCATAATCCTTAAGATTAGGAATATGTGGAAACTTTGACTCTGCAAATTCTTCATCCCCCCCTTCATCAATGGTGCTCTCATAATCCTTAGGATTAGGAATATGTGGAAACTTTGACTCTGCAAATTCTTCATCCCCCCTTCATCAGTGCTGCTCTCATAATCCTTAGGATTAGGACTATGTGGAAACTTTGAACCTGCAAATTCTTCATCCCCCTCTTCATCAGTGCTGATCTCATAATCCTTATCCTTGACTCCGCAATTTCTTTATCTTCCCCTTCATTAGTGGTGCTCTCATAATCCCTATGATTAGGAGGAAGTGGAAACTTTGACTCGAGAAATTCTTCATCACCCGCTTCATCAGTGCCGCTCTCATAATCCTTAGGATTAGGACTATGTGGAAACTTTGATTCTGGAAATTCTTCATCCCCCCCTTCATCAATGGTGCTCTCATAATCCTTAGGATTAGGAGGAAGTGGAAAAATTGACTCTCTATTCACAGGAAATTCTTTTTGCTACCCTTCATCAATGTTTCTCTCATCATCCTTAGGATTAAGACCAAGTGGAAAATTTGTCTCTCTATTCATAGTGAAAGAATTCCTATTACATTCATCAAAATGAATAGAGTTGTTGCATGATGAAGATGTCAATGCTGAAGAAAGAAAAACTTCACTATCAGAAGAATCCATGACCTTCAACTAGAAGATGTCGAACGATACAAATGAACTCTCTCCTAATATAACTTAGAGATTGAGATTTTCCCTCTAAAGTTTCCCCCCAAATTTTTCGCCGAAAATTTTCCCTCCAAAGTTTGCCCCCAAAAACTTTTGCTGAACATTTTCCCTCCAAAAATTTTGTTTTAAAATTTTTCCCTCCAAAATTTTCATCTATAATTTACTTGAAAACATATTATTACTAAACATTTGGTTTTGGAAAATTTCACCCTAGTTTCTATTCAAAATATTGATAGAAACTCAAAATATTTTTTCTATTTAAATTATTTAACATCGATTATGTAAGTAAATTAATTTTTATATTTAATATATTTTTTTTTATCCCATAATGAATGTAAACTAACCTAAAGCTATACTATTAACTATAAATTATTTTATTTTAATTTTAAGTTTAATCCCACATTCAAGAAACAATAAATCATTCCCACAATCATCGCTATAAAATAAAATTCATCGTTTCTATTCATCACATCACATCAAATCTTCTGGGTCTTGCTAAAAAGTTTGGAGCTATTTTACAGAGGAGCTGCATTGTCATAGATAACACATTCACCGGGAGTTTTACGCATTTTAAAGGTTAGTTTTGTTTCTATCTCGACTATTTATAGATGAATTTGGGGAAATTTTGTGTTTTTACGGGAAAAACCACATAAAAACTCTTTTTTCTTTTTTATATTTTTATAGGGACGAAAAGGAAAAAAAAAACAAATTTGTAGGATTTTTGGGAGAAAAATTAAGAATTTTTTATAAAATTTTTAGGCTTTTGAAAGGAAAAATGGGTGTTATTTTACTTTATTTTTTTAATTTCGTTTGGGGAGCATTAAAATTATTGCATGGAAACCAAAAAAATCAATTAATTTTTTGTTATACATTTGTAATTTATAAATTTTTTAATTAAAACAATATTTATTAAACACTATATATATATATATATATATATATATATATTTCCTTATTTTGTTTGTTATTTTTTATATTATTCTTATTTTGTTTATTATTTTTTGTTTATTTTATTCTTATTTTGTTTGTTATTTTCTTTTATTTTTTATTTTTGTAAATTAAAATATATATGTTTGAAAATATTAGAAAATTTTAATTTAAAAAACATTTTTTTTATATGCTTTTTTAGTTATCAAACAATAATTTATAAAAATAAAATTCATAATAATAATAATAATAATTTTTTTGGTTTATTATTTAATATTAAAAAAACAATTTAGTGATTTTTTTTGTTTTTTGTTTGTTGTTTGTTTGTTTGTTTGTTTGTTTTTTTTTTTTTTTAATTTAAAATTATAATGTTATTTTTATATTTATTTTTTTTTAACATAAAATTTTAATTTTAATTTTTTTTAATTATTTAAAATTAAAATTTTGATTTTATAATTTTTCATATATATATATATATATATATATATTTTAAATTTTAATTTGTTTTTATTTAAAATAGTATTTTTAATTGTATAATTTTGTAATTTAAATTTATAGTTTTGTTTTTTATTTTAATTTTTAATTTATTAAAAGTTATAATAAAAATTTTATTATTGTTTTTTTTTACTTATTTAAAAATTAAAATGTATTATTTAATAATTAAAATTTATTATTTATTATTATTATTTTTTTTAATTCATTTTTTAACGGCCCGCCCTTTGGCCATTGGCTGGGGGCCCGGGCGTGCTGAGGGGGTTGTGTCTAGCTCCCCTTCGCCCGCCCAGGCCCCCGGCCGGCGGCCAAAGGGCGAGGCTGTTAATTTTTTATTTTTTATTTATTTTTTTAATTTATTTAATATAAAATTTAAATTAATAAAATAATTAATTATTAACAATTAATTTTATAAAAAAGTTAAGTAATAAAAAAATTAAAAAGAAAAAAATTATTTATGTTTTTTAAAATTTATATAATATGTTAAAAAAAAAATTAAAATTAAAATTTATATTTTTATATATATTCAAAATTAATATATTACGTTTAAAAAAAATTAAAATTGAAATTTATTTTTGTATTTTAATTAATATAATATGTTTTAAACTATATATATTAAATTAATATAATATGTTAAAAAAATCATTTTTTTAAAAATTAATATAATATGTTTAAAAAAAATTAAAACTTTAATAAAATTGTAATTATAAAATTATTATATAATTTTAAAATAATTTCATTAACAAATTTTAAAATAATAAAAAAACATTTATAATAAAATTTGTAATACAATTTTATTAATACATTTCTTGTAAAATTTAAATATAAATCTTTTATATATATTATTTTGATTTTATTATTTTTTAATTGAATATCTAATGATTTTTTTTTAATTGGTTAATAATTCAAAATTTCATATATATGTTGAATTTAATAATTTAAAATTTAATATATAATTTGTTTTGTTTTGTTTTTGTTTTTTATAATTTTTTATTAATAAAATTTGTTTATATATATATATATATATATGATTTTTTTTTCTTAATAATTTAAAATCTAGTATGTAATTATATTTTTATAAAAATGTAGTTATAAATCATATAAGATTTTTTTTTTTTTTTTCAAATTTATATTTAATACCTTTTTTTTATTAATTTCAAAAATATATAAATAAATTTTGTATATAGTAAATTCTTTATAAATTTATAGATATAAATTTTTTAACTTTTTTTTTAAAAATTTACATATAATTTAACTTGTTTTTATATTTAAATAACAATTATTGTGTGAAATTATTTATTTAATTTCTTTAATTTTTAAGTAATATATATGGTTTTTTTATTAACATATATATATATATATATATTATCTATTTCTATTTCTATATATTTCTTAGGAAGATGGCATCAAGGAAGGTCTCTGTGAATATGTATGGAACAAATGCAACAATTCCATCATCTAAAGTTGTAGGTGGACATGTTTTGAAGATTGTCGAACATACCAGAAGTAAAACTCGACCAACTGGCCCATCAAGTGCACCAAAGATTGTTTCTGAATGGATGAATTCACGAGAAATAAATAAAACAGAGGGTACATGGCATATTCAAGATGTTGAATCTGATGATACAACATATCTCTATCTATACTATGGTATGATTTATTTGGGTGAACCATATGAGATGATAGGCAGAGTACGAGACATATGTTTGGTGTGGAATTCAAACACTGTTTATGTTCTTGCAAAATTGCCCAAGTCACATGAAAAGATTAGATATCGACTCGGAAAGTACAAGTATGACACAGATCGAGAATCTACACCATTGTGCAAAGTAATCTCATCCAACATTTCAAATAACATTGTAAGTATGCTTATTTATATTTATGTGTAATGTATTATTGTAATGATCATTAAATTATTTATAAATGATTGATCATTGACATATTTTATTTTCTTTGATAGGATTTTGCTGAGAGTCTTTCAATGATGTTGGAGGGTATTTATTATATGGAACCAAATATTATGAATGTCATCAACAATTTCCATATAGAGTTAGAACAAGAAAAGAGAATGAGGCAAAGATCAACAATCCATAACACTACAATGGTACATGCAGGGGATCAACAAAGAATCCATACAGTGGGTCAATCTAACAAAGGTAAACATGTTTCTTTTGAAGATGTGGCAGTTGTAGCTCACGCTGAAGCTTAAAAATATGTTTCCATTAGTGAGGAGGAGGTTAGAACTATCGTTGAAAAGGAGAAAAGAAATAAAACACTGAAAAGAAAAATGGCCATGGATGTTGCTCTTCCACTTGATGATGAGAAGATTATTTCTGTAGAAGAAGAAATGTCAACTAGGAATAAGAAGAAATAAAAAATTGGAAAATTTGTTAAAATCATAAGCAACAGTGAAGAACAAAGTGAAAGTTCTAAAGGCAACAAACAAATCATAACACCAGGTGCTGATTTAGAGGATGGCATTATGAAAATAAAACAAAATTCCATTCGGAATCACATGAGGAAGAATAAATTAATTAATGGTGGCAAAATATTTGAGCTTAATGTCACCCAATTCTATAGGTCAGATGAAGGACAATCTCAATATCAAATTAGAAAGGCACATCACCTACATGTCCATAATTTGAAAACATTGTTCAGGTACAATCCATATGCACATGTGGTGCCTTATGTGATTCTTGTTGATCCAAATCAAGTTCCCAATAAGGAGGCATTTGATAGGACACGATGTTTTGACTACAGATATTATGTAATTGGAGGGAACCATTCAGCAGAGGCCAAAAGACAATTGATCGAGGAATATCCTGGAAACTATCTTTTTGAAACAGTGAAATGCATCATTTATGCTGGTTTAACAGAAACGGAGGCAAAGTTATTGGCATGGGATCATAATGCAGATTGTGAGTATAGAATGTCTATGACTTTCGCTCAAAGGGTTAGATTTGTTCATAATGATTTTTTAGAAAAATGTGCTGTGGATAAGATTAATGTCAGTTTAAGCTTTCAGAAGGAATGTTGTATGGAAACAGGTTATCAAATTGAGGATAGAATCCAATCAAAAGGTGACAAAGTAATTTCAGAACTATTCAGAGGCATGGAAAACATTTTCTAGTTGGCATTTAGAACATGGGAGATATGGGAATTGATTGATGACATTTTTGAATTGTGGGAGAATATTGGCGTAAAAAATCAGAAGGTTAAAAGGT
Organism: Pinus tabuliformis; assembly: GCA_031772625.1. NCBI lineage: Eukaryota > Viridiplantae > Streptophyta > Pinopsida > Pinales > Pinaceae > Pinus > Pinus tabuliformis. Next base: position 1,063,639,422 of record CM062819.1, on the reverse strand, counting down.
CTAAACCCATAATATGTACCAACAGTAAGACAGGTCCTGAAATGAAGCAACTTCCAGATGATATGACTATCACACATTGGAGAACAATGTAAGGTGTGAAAGATGAAAAATTAGTCAAATCAATATTATGTCATGTGAAGTAAGGTGAATTGCCATTGGAGGAAATGTGCTCGGAATTTCAAAAGTAAGTTTGTTCAACTACTTTTATTTTTTCTTAGATTATAATTTTCTTTTAAATATAACATATTGTTGTTGGTATTATTTGTTATACATATCATTATATTAACAATTTTTACTTTATTTATTCAGTCATAATATTTATATGAAAATACAAGAACATATGGTTAAAATGTTGAATGAAGAGAGTTGGAATGATGTTGTACTCAACTACCCAGAATCAAGTTCTACAACAACACTTAAAGATTTTTATCTTGCATTCAAAAAGGTATGTTGATTTTTACATTCATTTTATTCATATATTTTTTTATTTTATTATATTACTTATACTTATATTTATTTATTTCATTAAAGATGTCGAAGAAGGATGCGAATGGAGTACCAAATACTTTCAAAAGTTTCATTGAAAAAATTAAGTTGGAAAGGCTGAGAAAGCAACATCTTAGGAATGTTGAACTTGATCCTACTCTTACTCATTTCATTTGGAATGGGTTGGCGACTATCCAATATCAAATAATACAAGGTGACTGTGAAGACATTGCAAAACTCATACCTAAAAGGGAATATGCCCTGGTTATTGCAGACATTCCTCATGGTTTCAATTTCCCAAACATTGAATATGATAGTGAGCCTTACACTTATCAAGCTTTTAATAAAGTGGTTATGGGCTTTCAAGAAGTCACAACATCACCACTTTGGAGATTTGTGACATTTCATTCAGACACATAATTTGAAATGTTATTAACAAGCTTCAAGGGAAAATCAAATTCAAGGATGCAACTTACATGGTAAAACATTGAAATTGTATGTTTGATTAATGTATTTTTTTGTATGTACAAGTGGATTGAACTTTTACTATGTTGTGTTACAGGAAAAAGTCAAATCTTATTTCTTCCAGAGATCAACCAATTACAAGTGATTGTGAGTTCATCCATGTTGAATGTTGGGCAAAAGATGATAACTATAAGTCCATTCTTCTGAACCAAGTAGATGGAAAGATTCATAGCCAAGTGATGGTTCATGACACTGTCGTAAAAAACTTAACATATGAGGATAAATATGCAAAAGGGGAGATAGTTAACATTTATCAAAAACCACAAACATTGATTAACTATCTTATAGATTTATGTTCAAATGAAGGAGATAGGGTTTTGGATTTATTTTCAGGTTCAAGTAAGCTTTATTATATAAAATTGAATTTTAATATTTTATTTTTTGTTTTTATGTGGTTATACCAATTTACTTATTATTTTTGTGCTTGATGATTAGATACAAAATTAGCATGTTACCTACAAAAAGGAAGAAATTGCATTGTGATTGAAAGAGACCCTCTACAATGAAATTTTATTCAACAAAGAATTAATGCTCTTCAATTTCTTCCAGATGAAATGCAAGAAGTTGGTTTGAGGAAAGGAGTTTTTAATGAATCACATGTGGAAAAAAAAGAAAAGGAACCACAACCACCACTATATGGAATGATTGGAAAAGGACACTTTGGGAGATTTGCAGACATGAAAGATCCAGTAGATGAGGAAAATGAGGAAACTCAAGCAGGAAATATTGTGGAATAAGAAAATAATGAAGTTGCAAAAGATGATGAACATGGATTATATGATATTTTTGATGACATTTAAGTTATGATTGCAAATCAAAATCAATTTTAAAAGATCTTCATTAGTTTTATTTGTAATGTTTTGACTTTGAGATTTTATGAGAAGAATGAACATTTGACTATTGTTGTTATCCCACTCTTGTTAAAAGATCTTAGAGGAATATATTTATAATCTCTCCACAGAGTTAGTCAATGACCTCATAGATCCCAAGTATGGCTCCAAAAGGAAGTTTTCATGACATTCTCGCATGAGTTGTTGCAGTGAATTTCAATGGTTCCATTTTTGTATGCCTTCTAGGGATTCTAACGCTCCATTGATTTGCTATCTTTTAGAACTCCATTTCCCTAGTGCTCTTGTCCATCCCTATGATAGTTCGTTGAACCCTAATGCAAACCTAATTGTTTTATTTCTCCACGGGTCGCTACAGAATGGTGAATTTCACCTTGCTCTACAACTTTTTGTGTTACTAATGCTTGGTAAGTATTGTGACACTATTTGTATTATCTTCTTTTCACTGTAATTTTTATGCGAATAGTTTTTTTTTTTTTGTAAAAACCCTGTGATTACTATTATTTTTTAACATAAAATTCAGTAAAAATGCTATTTTTTAAAGTTTTATGGTTAGGATTTTTCCATAAAAATCGTTTATTTGACATGTCATTTTTGACGAAAATTCTGAAAATGTGTATTTTTTTCATTATATTTATATAGAAAATGTGTTTTTTTTTTTTTTTTTTTTTGTGAAATGTTTAAAATTATCGTGTTTTAGTGACAATTATTTGATGTCCATTGAAATATTAATTAACACTACATAAACATATAGAAAATAGTAACTTTAAAGTATTGAGCATTTTTTTTTAACTACGCGAAAAAATGAAGATTTCATTACAAAGAAACTTGAAAAGAAAAATGAAAACACAAAAACACAAAAAATACACTTAAAAAAAATCTTATGGGAAGAAGAAGACATTAGAAAATTTAAAGCGTCAAAAATCAACCCTCTAAAAAAAGGGGGTTGATGCTGCATAAAAATTTTTCAAAATCAGCATGAAAATTACTAACATCGAAAAAAATGTTCATGCTTGATACAAAAGAAAATTTAAAGTGCCAAAAATATGCTAAAAAAAAGTTTATTTTGGCATCACCACTTCTCAAAATCGGGTGATTTTTTGCTACCTCAAAAAAATGAGTACCAGTTAACTTTCTCGTTTGATCGGTAACTATGTTATAAGAGAATTTTATTCCCTTGGGGGATCACTAACAACATGCAATTCAAGCTCCCTCATTTGATTTGGAACCATCAAAATATAAAGTCCAACTTTTAAGTTGATCAGTTGTAACAATAGATGGAATCTCAACATATGAAATTTGTCTTGAATTCAAAGTTGGTACCTTGAGATAATTTAGGCTTTGAATTTGAGTTTCCAATACAACGAATTCTTCGGATAAGACATTACCAAGGTAGGTATCAAATGTATAATTTCCTAGTGAAGACTCAGGGGAATTGATTGGTTCATTTGGATTTTCAAGGTATATTACTATATGTTTCATGTGTTGTTCACAGTCGGCCTTAAATTTGTTTGGCCTACCATTTAAAGACAACCATAAATGAGACCAGTCTGTTTAAAAATAGCCATTAAGCTTTTCGGACCAACCTTGACTAAGAATTAAGCCATATGATTCTGGAATATCTGTCACAATGATATCGATATTCTGAAAGATTTTGGGATTTGAAGCAAGTCTGATAAGCAATTTTTGATTTCTCCTAAAACTTGTACACTTGATCTGTCAAGTTGCAAATTTGAGTAGATGAATTTATAGGAGATAAATTTAATTTTTTAAAAATTAATAATGGCATTACATTGGATGAAGCCCCTGAATCGACTAGACAATTGTGCACATTTCTACTGCAGATTTCGAAATTCAAAAGGAAAGGAGGAGGCTGAGAAGATGATCTATATTCATTAAAGCTACATTGATATTATAAATATTTTTAGAAGGATCTTTATTGGAATTTTGATTTTTAGATGGGTTATTCTCTAGAGCTTTAATTAGTTTACCTCTTTGTTGAGTAAGTTTTGATAATTCAAATAAAGAGACATTGGCTCTAATTTTATTCATGTCTTCAATTAAATCATAATCTAAATGTTCACATGAAGGAACAATATTAGATGTAGAAGTAGCTTTATCAAAAGTTTGTGTTTTTTTGGTTTGAGAGGAAGGATTAATATTTAATGATGATGCTTTATTAGAAGAGGGATTTTGACTTTTTGATCTAGTTTGAATAGTATTGACTTATTCTTCATTTTCAATATAATCATTATCAATTAATCCTCCCTGGGAAACATCCCACAATACATTAATTTTACTAGACTTTGCTCCATTTCTTTTTTCTTCCTTTAGTTGTTTCTCCTCCTCAGTTTCTACAAATACTTTGAACATATTTATAAAAGAAGCATACATTTTTTTAGAATATATATCATTATGAGCTTGACAAAAGTCAGCTTGAGCATAATCATCAATATTGAACTCTTCAATATTGGTTTGATTAGGATTAGGGGGTGGATTTCTTCTAAATGGTCTCCAACATTTTCTAATGACTTGTGTGTTGATGGTGTTGGACCCGCCAACATGTCAAGGGGATATCCCTGATAGTAAGTCCCAACTAGACCTCAGACCATTTGGAGTAGGAGTCCCAATAGTAGGTAGTACAATAGTGCCTTGACTGCGGTAGCACAAAGAGGTAAACAATATAACTTTGTCAGAAGAAAGTGTGTGACCTTGTGGCGAGTCAAGATAGATGCATGGGGAGGCTCTAACACATGGAAGGGGGAAATAAAATGTGTCCCTTAGAAGCCTATAATAGTATGCAACCTAAAAGGAACACATGAGCTGAAAGACATCACGGGTTGGAAGTGGAATAGTCCACAATCCAGAGTGACGGGTTAAACCAACAACACGATTCCAACAAGATTCATACAATCATATACAAAGTAGTTCATACATGAATGCATAAGTTAAATGACATACATTGCTAAGGCAATCAGAATAGTCCAACTACAATAACAACATATGCATGAAAACAGGCTGGCCCTATTATATATATAAAGTGAAAGTTCCATCCATACATACAACCATGACAACCACTAGCCCCAATAGTGGAACATTACAGTCAACACTGCCTGCTCCTCCAAAGAGATGTACTCACTCTGCACTATGGAGAATCCAAGGCTTGTCACAATAATCTCCAAGCCCTCTCTATGCAATGCCTAGCAAAATCTTGGCTCCCAAAATCCCTTTCTCTGAGTTATGAGGTTCTATATATAACAAAGGGTGGGGTGACCCTCGACATTCCCCTTTGACTCTTGAAGTACCTTAATGAATCTTCAACTTCTTTACATATAACGCTTTAAATTACATATGACTGTTTGTATTCCACTAACGACACTTGGAATTTCACTTTAGATTACATTTTATTACAACAGATATGGCTCATAGTAGTGAGGCAGTCAAGACAACTCATGACACAACTTAACATGACACTGCCGACATGTACTGGATGACTATGGTGTCCATGTCAAGCTGCTGCAATGCTGAGTGATAGATGTGTTCTTGTACGTGATTTATCTTCACCTCCACATTGCTTGGTGTTGTGGGGTCTCCAATGGTCTTGGTCTCTACAAGATGGTTCTATGCATGTGTGTCTTTCGCTTGCTATTTGATGTGCTTTGTTTGTTCGTCTAGTTGCAAGTACATCTTCTAGCATGTGTGTTCCTTCTTCATCCCGTTCATCGTCTCGCCATGATTAATTAGTGTACCTGTTCCTGTACTCATGATGAGATTACATCAAATACAAAACCTCATAGTCTAGCATGATGCATTGTTTTCCATGTTTGGGTCTAGGTGGCCAGGAGGGAGGACATGACACTGAAAATGCATAGAGCATAGCTCAGGTCAGGATGAGGAATTCTGGAGCTCAGTCTGCACTATTGAGAAAAAATGCGCAGTGAACATTGGGAGGCAGAATCGGGCAGTGACAGTCACCAGTGTCAATTGCAAGATGAGACTTTGAGAGGGACAACTTTTGTGCAGTTTCTAGAGGGAAGACAGAGCAGGGCTGCTAGGCAGTTTTGCACATTTTCCAAAGGGAAGACAGAGCGGGTTGCTAATAAGTTCTACGCAGTTTCCAGAGGGAAGACAGGGCAGGGATACTGAGGGAGCTGTCACATAGTTTTCAAAGGGAAGACATGACATGCCACTCAAGAGACTAGCTGGGAATTCTACGCAGTTTCCTAGAGCAGTGCAGAGCAGGCCAACAGAGGACCTTCCAGACATGACTGCACAATTTCTGGAGACAGTGCAGAGCAAGGCATTAGAGGCCTTCCTGATTTTGACTTCACAATTTATGAAGGCAGTGTAGGGCAGGAAATAGGGGAAACAACTGGGCATGTCTGTGCAGTTTTGGAGAGGAGTACAGTCCCAACTCTTAGTGTAGTGCAGGTTTCTAGTAGGCTAGAGGGAGGCTAAATAATTGTGCTTGAGAAATGCACAATTCAATTTAGGTATGAAAGCAATTTCTGCGCAGTTCTTGGAGGTAGACAAGCTACTCACTTCCAGGATTGTGCAGTGCAACTATCCTGGAGGACAATCTCAAGCACTGCTCAGTTCCAGGCAGCAAAGTAGGGTCCCTGAAGGCTGAGACTGCATAGTGTAGCTTAGTTGGGGTCCGGCTAAAGGAGGTTGTCCGGTCGAGCAGATTTTCAGTAAAACGGTTGTGTCGAAAGCAAGTGAATTTGTGTAGACTGACAATGTGATCATACAGTTAGGATATTTTGACGATGAGACAACAAATACCAAAAATACAAAGCATGTGCTCAGTGAGACTTCCTTAAAGTTAAGAGTGACAAGTGCGACACTCGAGATAGACCTTTGAACGACTATGATGACACTTGCACGACTATTCTTACAAATTTGTGTGTGAGTATGATAGATGTTCACAGAGCTAAGACAACCCAAACACACAAAGAAAAACCTTCAAAATCACTAGAACCGGATTCCAAGCATGACACAACAATCAACATGTCAAAAGACAACAACTAGTCCAACAAGTGAAAAAGAAGCAAGACATGTAGAGGAAACACATGGAATGAATTTTAGTGCTTGCAAACATGCATGTTATTGAAGTCAAAATGATATGACACTAATCAATAGTAATTCAAGCTACACTAAGATATGTACTTCAAAATATGTACTTTATTTACCATACTTACCCTCCAGATGGTTATGCATCCGATAAAGTTTTCATGTGGTCCCAATCTCTTGTCATAACTTGGTTCCATGGTGTTTCTCCTCAACTCTTTGAGAGTCATCTAACATTTCATATTTCCTTATGGTCACTGAGAGATACATATGCTCAGTTTCAATGGGCAATGACTGCTACTGGGATGAGTCCTGGGAGGAAACCTTTGCGCAGTTTCTGAATGCAAGGCATACTGTATAACTAGGACAACATTGCATAGTTTTGAGATGCAAGACGCTATTGTGGGATTGGTCTCGGGAGGACATATTTGTGAAGTTTCATGTTGCAAGACGTACTGGGCAACTGAAGGGAAACATTGCGCATATTCTGAAGACAGTGGGTTCCGGCTGGGGAAGTACACCGAAGGAAACCACTACGAAGTTTTGGATGCCAAGGGAGGTTGGGGTCTCTGTGTATTGCGCAGTTCCAGCAGGAAAGGGAAAAATTATTGAGGGTTGCAGAAGTGAAGTGTGTAGTTCCAGAAAGCTGGATGAGGCTTGGTTGCTTGGGAAATTGGCTAAGTGTGAGATCAATGAAACTAATGTGAACAATGATAGAACTTGACTATGGTCATACACTCGAACACTTAGTGATAAAACATAGACCATCCAGAACATATAAACATACTCTACTTGATGCAACAACCTTTGAGACAAGAGTGCGTGAAGTGAGTGTGAAACATGTCTATGTAATTGGAACAACTCATACACACAAAGATTTCCCCTTGAAGCAAAATAAGCTTCTCTTTGCATGACAATCGGTAATCCCCATGCCCAAGGATGACACATGCTACATAAATATGAGAATGTGAACAACTCTTAAGATCAAGAAGGGGGCTCAAGATCATCAACTTACCAATAAGTGACAAAGGAATGATCGATCACAGGATCCATGGTAGGCTCCAAAATTTGCATGCGAGCCAAAATTTTGGAGGGTGGTTGTAGCCGCTACAACATTGGCGACACAATGGTAGAACTTCAACTCTTTGTATGGACCTTGTTTCATGAAAGCGAGTCTAACCCTTCTGGAAGTGTTATTTGATTCTTTGATCATCATGGCTTCCTCACTAGCTTGAGTGAAAGATGTAGTCCCTACCATTCTCTTGATTGGTCAGTACACATATCAAGCCAAGTCAACTGAGTTGTTTAGATTGGGGATAAGGGGTATATTGGTGCATAAGTAATATAACTGTCAGATTTTTTTTTTCATCTCTAGTGTTGCTCAACTGTCAGCAGGCCTAGATAGTACTCTAGAGGGAGTCACGCAGGAACACAAGCATCACTCCACTACCAGCGAGCTTGGTTAGTACCCCAACGAAGTTACTTGCATGACCTCTCTACCCAGGAAGCCTTTCTTTTCTTTCACCTTTATTTTATTTTTCCATTTTTTTCATTTTTTTTCATTTTTTTCATTTTTTTCATTTTTTTCATTTTTTTCATTTTCGAATAACTGTGCCTATGCACTTATTTATTTTTCATGAGGCGGAAGAGGGATCACAACTTATTGAGAGAAGAATAGGTTGTCCCTTCAGATAATTATGTTATATATACCTATGACATACTTGTTAAGGTTTCCCCCCTTCCCTTACTCTACTTGACTGAGCTAACAAGGGTTAACTGAATAATATAATAACTGATTAGAGTAGGTGGTACTAGTTAAAGCGCAAGCATTGTGACTTCACCAAGACTCACTTTGAACAAAATGTATTTTCCATCAGGGTATCATCGACTAAAGAACACAAGATCATCATAAAGAGAGGGAATAAACAGATAACCACATGTTGATATCTGTAAACATCCTCTTATATTTTCCCATCTTGTCTCAAAAGACAAACATGGTTCCATGTGAAGCTAACCTATGGGTGAAAAAAAGCAAAAATAAAGAAAGAAAAGGGCAGAAGTAAAGTGAAAGAAAAACAAGTGCGCAAAGAAAAACATGCAAGCAAAACAAAGCAAGAAAGCAAAGAAAACAAAAAGAAAACACTATTCCTAATCATACGCTAAACAATGCATGGGCTTGCTCACGTAAAGTGATATTTCCAATGCATCCACCAACACATTGATTGACCCATTTTGGTGAAGGCATGGCCAACAAGAAAGATAAGCATGTAAACTAGCAAACAAATAAGATAAGACAATGAAGCTCGACACGCTCTGAGTTTAAATGCATCCACAACAAAGAAAAGAGTAAATGTGCAAGACAAACATTATGTGGATGTACCATGGTGTTGTGATACACTGTACATAGATGATAAACACGTACACTATTTTGATCGTGATGAAGGAGAAAACATGAAAAAGGAAGACAACTTACGTTTCGCAAGAGTGCTCATTGTGTAAGACTCCTCCAGTGCATGGGCGATAAGATCATGTGATGTTGGTGGAGGGAGTGAAATCTGTGAACTAGATTGATCTTTAATGCAAACTAGAGATTGATGAGGAGCCCCGGGTGTTTCAACAAATTTCTGATCAAAAGTGGAACTGACCTCATGATAATGAGGGTCTGACATAGCCATCAACGTAAGATAAAGTGCCTCGACTGCTTGAGGGGTTTCCACTTCATCAACAGGTAGATCATCAAAGACCAGTGGCTTAGAAAGATAAAAAACAATTGAATCAACATCATGATCAAATGGAGTAAAGAGATCACAACAACCGCGATAAGAAAATTCGAGTTGTTCATCGACATCTTCATGATCTGATGAATCATGCAAAGGGGTTGATGAGAAACAAGGATGTTCACCCTTTGTGTTTCTGGAAATGACAGATGAAATATTGAATGGATATTCAGAGAAATATGTGTCCTCTCTGCACTGCAATGATAGATTGACATCCGATGTGTCCTGTGAATGATTAGAAGTAACAACATATGATGATGATTTTTCACAAGGAAAGTAAAAAGTGGCAGAATCACAAGAGATGTCAGGATAGAGAAGATGAGGCAGGGATGGAAGGAAGTCATCCTTCACTACGGGTTCTTCTTCAGATTCCCGCACACACTCATCGTAAATGAGAGGGCAGGTTGGCTGCACAACATCAACTTTGTTGACAACTTGATCCTTGTGAACACAAGATATGAAGTCCAAAATAGGAGAACACAACACAGTACAATCCAGAGGATCAATGGAACGGGAGGATGGAGGTTGAGAGAACAAGTCCTCGTGAAAACCAATAGGCTTGCAAGCCAAATCTGTGCAGATATCCAGATCAGGTGGGGTGGGAGGATGTGATAGTTCAATGGATGGGTTCATAACTTCTCCCACCTCGCACTGCGGAGCTAGAGTTGTTTGATGAGAAGCAAACAGAGGGTTACTTGTGACAACAACCTTTTCTGTTTGAGATTTGGCAGCTCTAACACCGAGGTGTGATGGGAGGGGTTCAAATGATTCTAAGATATGAATATTTTCAGATATGTGAAGAAGATACTGGAATATTTCATGGAGAAATTTCCAATCAATTTCATTTTCAGGGATTTGATATGTGAGATTACGAAAGCATTCCCAAAATTGCACAAGGGATTCATCAGGTGCTTTCCATAATTTCAGAATTTTCTTTTTAAGTGCTTAATGATCATATTGATAGAAATCACTTGTCAACTCTCCGATCAACTGGTAAAAAGAGTGAATATAAGCATCAGGCAGTGTGACGCACCACATCATTGGCTGTCCATGAAGAATGAATGCAAACAACGAGTAGACAATGTAATCCTCATGAATTTCATTCCTTTCATAGAAGCCTGTGAAGGAAACTCTGTGTCTAAGCAAGGATACTCCACGTTCACCATCATATGTGTTACGTGAGAAGTAATTCCAAAGCTCCTCCGATACTTCAAAATAATTTCCATAAGACAAACATCTCGGAGGATTGACTGTAGCATAAGTCATGACAAATGTGTAGAGATTCAAAACATACTTTGAGGACTCAGCTTGTCATGTGGCCCTCCTTCTAGTGCCAGAAACATTGACGATGCTGGACCTGCCAACATGTCAAGGGGATCTCCCTGGTAAGAAATCCCAACTAGACCTCAAACCATTTGAAGTAGGATTCCCATCAGTGGGTAGTACAATAGTGCCTTGACTGTGGTAGCGCGCAGAGGTAAGAAAGATAAGTTTTTCAGAAGGAACTGTGTGGCCTTGTGGTGAGTCAAGATAGATGCATCGGGAGGTTCTAACACATGGAAGGGGAAAAGAAAGTTTGTCCCTTAGAAGCTTGTAATAGTACACAACTTTAAAGGAACACACGAGCTGAAAGACATCACGGGTTGGAAGCGGAATAGTCCACAATCCAGGGTGATTGGTTAAACCAACAACACGATTCCAACAAGATTCATAGAATCATATATAAAGTAGTTCATACATGAATGAATAAGTTAAATGAAATACATTTCTAAGGCAACGAGAATAATCCAACTACAATAAAAACATATGCATGAAAACATGTCGGCTCTGTTATATATATATATAAAGTGAAAGTTCCATCCATACATACAACCATGACAACCACTAGCCCCTATAGCAGAACATTACAGTCAACACCACCTACTCCTCCAAAGAGATGTACTCACTTTGCACTGTGGAGAAGCCAAGGCTCGTCATAATACTCTCCAAGCCCTCTCTAAGCATTGGCTAGCAAAGGTTTGGCTCCCCAAAATCCCTTTCTATGAGTTATGAGGTTCTATATATAGAAAAAGGTGGGGTGACCCTTGAAATTCCCCTTTGACTCTTGTACTACCCTCATGACTCTTCAAATTCATTACATATAACCCTTTACATTACATATGACTATTTTTATTCCACTAATGAAACTTGGAATTTCACTTTACATTACATCTGGTTACAACATATACGGCTCATAGTAGTGAGGTGGACGAGAAAACTCATGACACAACTCAACATGCCACTATTGATATGTATTAGCTAATTGTGGTGTCCATGTCAAGATGTTGCATTGTTGAGTGATAGATGTGTTCTTGGACGTGATTTTTCTTCACCTCCGCATAGCTTGGTGTTGTGGGGTCTCCAATGGCCTTGGTCTCTGCAAGATGTTTCTATGCATGTGTGTCTCTCGCTTGCTGCTTGATGTGCTTCATTTGTTCGTCTAGCTGCAAGTAGGTCTTCAAGCATGTGTGCTCCTTCTTCATCCCGTTCATCATTTTTCCATGATTCATCAATGTACTTGTTCTTGCAATTCACTCATGACAGGATGACATCAAATCCAAAACCTCCTAGTCTAACATGATGCATTGTTTTCCGTGTTTGGTTCCAAGTGACCAGGAGGGAGGACAGGACATTGAAACTACGGAGAGCACAACTTAGGCTGGGATGACGAATTCTGGAGCTCGGTCTGCACTGTCGTGAAAAACTGTGCAGTGATCACTGGGAGGCAGAATTGGGAAGTGATAGTCACTAATGTCAGCTACAAGATGAGACCTTGAGAGTGACAAATTCTACACAGTTTCCAAAGGGAAGACAGAGTTGGGATACTGTGAAGTTCTATGCAGCTTCCATAGGGTAGACAAAGCGGGGTTGCTGATTAGTTATGCGCAGTTTCCAGAGGGAAGACAGAGCAGGGATGCTGAGGGAGCTTCCACATAGTTTTCAAAGGTAAGATAGGACATGCCACTGAAGAGATCAACTAGGAATTATGCGCAATTTTCTAGAGCACTGTAGAGCAGGCCAGCAGAGGACTTGCTGGACAGGATTGCATAATTTATGGAGACAGTGTAGAGTAAGGCAACAAATGCCTTGCTGATCATGATTGCGAAGTTTATGAAGGCACTACAGGGCAAGCAACAAGGGAGATAACTAGGCATGTCTGCATAGTTTTGGAGAGTAGTTCAGTCCCGGGTCTCAGTGTAGTGTAGGGTTTTGGCAAACCAAAGGGAGGATGAATAACTGTGCTTGAGAAATGCATAATTCAGTTTGGGCATGGAGGAAATTTTTCTGCATAGTTCTGGGAGGCAGACAAGATACTCACTTTTGGGATTGCATAGTGCAGCTATCCTGGAGGAAAATATCAAGCACTTCTCAGTTCTAGGCAGCAGAGTAGGGTCACTGAAGGCTAAGACTGCACAATGTAGCTTAATTGGGGTCCGACTGAAGGAGGTTGTCTGGTCGAGCAGATTTTTAGGAAAATGGTTAAGTGTCGAAAGCAAGTGAATTTGTGCAGACTTATAATGTGATCATACACTTAGCATATTTCAATGATGAGACAACAAAAATCAACAAGACAAAACATGTGCTCAGTGAGACTGCCTTAAAGCTAAGAGCGACAAGTGCGACACTTGAGATAGACCTTCGGATGACCGTGATGACACTTGTGCGACTATGCTTACAACTATGTGTGTGAATACAATCGATGTTCACAAGCTAAGACAAGCAAAACACACAAAGACAAACCTTCAAAATCACTAGGACCAGATCGCAAGCACGACACAACAATCAACATATCAAAAGATGACAACTAGTTCAACAAGCGAAAAAGAAGCAAGACATGTAGAGGAACACACAGAATGAATATTAGGGCTTGCGAACATGCATGTTATTGAAGAAAAAATGATATGATGTTGATCAATAGTAATTCAAGCTACACTAAGAGATGTACTTCAAAAGATGTACTTTACTTACCATACTTACCCTCTAGATGGTTATGCATCCGACGGAGTTTGCATGCGGTCTCGATCTCTTGTCATAACTTGGTTCCTTGGTCTTTCTCCTAAACTCCTTGAGAGTCATCTAGCATGTTATATTTCCTTATGGTCATTTAGAGATACATTTGAGCAGTTTCATCGGGCAGTGACTTCTGCTAGGATGAGGTCCTGGGAGGACACCTCTATGTAGTTTTTGAATGCAAGGAAGATTAGATAGCTAGGAAAACACTGTGCAGTTTTTAGATGCAAGACACTACTACGGGATGGGTCTCGGGAGGACACATCTGTGCAGTTTCAGGTTGCAAGACAGACTGGGCAGCTGAAGGAAAACACTGTGCAGATGCTGAAGACAGTGGGTTCTGGCTAGGGAAGGACACTGGAGGAAACCACTACGTAGTTTTGGATGCCAAGGGAGGCTCGAGTCTTTGCGAATGCATAGATTCAGTAGGGAAGGGAAAAATATTGAGGGTTGCAGAAGTGAAGTGTGCGATTTTGGAAAGCTGGATGAGGCTAGGTTTCTTAGGGAACTGACTAAGTGTGAGATTAGTGAAATTGATGTGAACAATGATAGAAATTGACTATGATCACACACTCGAACACTTACTGATAAAACATAGATCATATAGAACATATAAAAATACTCTTCTTGGTGCAACAACCTTCACGACAGGAGTGCGTGAAACATGTCTATGTAATGGGAACAACTTATATGCACAAAGATTTCCCCTTGAAGCAGAACAAGCCTCTCTTTGCATGACAAAAGATAATCCCCATGCCCAAGGATGACACATGCTGCATAAATATGAGAACGTGAAAAACTCTTAAGATCAAGGAGGGGGCTTGAGATCAGGAACTTATGAATAAGTGACCAAGGAACGATTGATCACAGGACCAACGGTAGGCTCCAAAATTTGCGTTCAAGCCAAACGTTTTGAGGGTGGTTGTAGCTGCTACAACACGGTGTTTTAGAATGAACACATTTGACATCAATTATCTCATTAGACATGTTTTTAATTACCTTTTGGATCGAGTCTAAATCGATAGTTTCTTTTCTTTTTTATCTTCAACCATTTTACTAGTTGAATCCTTTTTAGAAGTAGATACTATTTTGTTTCTTTCTTGTCCTAATGATTATTTTGTTGCAATTTTTAGGTTTTTTTTTCAACATTCAAAGATTCATCCATGCTTAGAGATAATATGGATTTTTTCTGCTCTAATGATAACAAATGCAATATGAGAAGGAAGAGTAGTAGTATAGATTTCAATTATAATATCATTGCTTGGTGTGGAAGTTGTAGGAATTGTATTGAGGATCGAGAGTAATCTTTGATTAAAATCATTGATTGATTCTCTTGGATTCATCCTAATATTTTAGAGTTATACAATTAAAGATGCTTTGGTTTTATCTTCTCCATATTTTTTGATAAATTGTTTTTCAAAAATTTCCCAACTTGTGATAAAACCATCACTTAGTGTAAAATACCAAGGTTTTGTTTTTCCTTCAGAAGTGAATGGAAATAACTTGAAAAATGATCCTCATGTTGTAATTCTCCTAATTTCAAAGATAAGATGAACTGTTTAATGTGTTCTTCGGTAGTAATAGGTCCATCGAGATTATACTTTGGAATCCATCTTTCAAAATGTTTTGGTAAATCATGCTAATCTCCAACAATAGTGATGGGTCCAACAAATAACTGAGGCTTTCCTGACATAGGTGATATTAGGGAAGATGAACTTGAACTTGATGTGTGTGTTGATGAGATACCTGGAGGAGGTGATCCTATAGAAGGGATAACCAGAGGTGGAGGAATTGAAGGTGGAGGAGTTGGAGAGGAAGATTGAACCAATGAGGTCAAAGTTAGAGTAGTTGAAGGAGTTACTATTTGGCATACAATGGGATCAATTTCCCAATCAAATTCTTCCAAAGGAAGTAGAGGGTTTGTAAAAGTGGTGAATTCAGACAAAGCTCTATGATTAGTTTCTGTTGATGATCTAGTACTAGCTTTTGAAGAAGAAGAAATTATAGCTTCAAATTCGTGCCTATGCCTTCTCATTTTAGATATATGAAATAAAATAGAGTATAAACCTAAAACTTTGCTTTGAGATCGAGTATACACTCTTGAGAATGTAGTTTTTGATAAAATAGGTTGTGTTTCAGTTAAATGAACAATTGTAGATGAGGTACTGGTGTTAGGCGATGCAATAAGATGAATAGAATCAGTAGGTTTATCAGATATACAATATCAATGGCCCTCCTTCTAGTGCCAAATTATTGACATGGGGAAATTCCCAGCTGCAACGAGTTGAGTATTGGCCCAATCAGGGTCCCAAACAAACCCTTTTTCGTTGAGATGGTTGTATACTCTTTGAAATTAAGGGATAGTTTCCTGTCATAAAATAATATGAACTTAAAAGTGAAGGAGACAATAAACAAATAATTTAAAATAGGGAAAATATATGACACATTTAAATATTTACAATTATCTACAAAAATATAAACAAACTGATGTTTGGATGAAGCTAATTTGAACAACAACCACGATAGTGGGCAGGGATTCATTCAAACCTAATAAATCACAAGAAATATCATGTGTGTCTGAATTTGGCTAGAATTTGGGTCCAACTTGCCACACAAGTTGTTTTTGAGAGATTTTATACAAAAAGCTCAAAAATATGTTTATTAGATTTCCCTTCTTTTTCATTTTTTTTTTTGTTTTTGTTTTGCTTTTTTTTTTTTTTTTTTTTTATGAAATTAATATGCATGCATTAACTAGAAATAATAAGAAACATGAAAGAATACTATCTCGAAAATGAGAGAAACTTATATTCTACCTTTTGAATATCATATTTCAACCATCATATAGGAATATATGAAATATATAACAGTTCATAAACTTCTGTTGATAATAGATATAAACTATAACAGATCCTCAGAAATGTTAAACAAAATAATCAAATATTCACTCAAAAATTAATATTCATAGTTTAAAGATAAATACCAGGGGCATCCATTAAATAATTAAAAATATGACCAAACATTAATCACATAGCTCACAACACATTTGATTCTAAAATCTTCAAAAAAGCTGCCACTTCAAAATTTTATTGAAAAACACAAGTACTGAGATTTCACAATTTCACGACCTCTACTCCAACATAATAGGTCATATAAATACTGTTGGCATTATGATGCATGTGTTTTACTTGATGGCAACCCACTTGTAGCATAACAACTCACTTGTATATGGTAACTAGATGAATCTAGAGGAGAAATATCAGATGTGACAGAATGCATGGCAGTTGTGTTTATAGATGTGACAAAATACAGGGCAGTTCAAAGGAATCATTTCAGAAGTAATATGGAATATTACAGTGTAATAGGTCTATTCAGAGGTAACAAGGCACTGGTACAGAAGAACAAGAAGATGGAACTAAGGTCTACTGATCAAAATAAAGAAGGTAAAGGAAAAGGTTGATGTAAAGCAGTTTAAGAAGTATACGCAAGTCCACTTAGTCAAAACAGCATATACACGTTGGTCCACAAAACAAAAAGAGCGTATACATATACACACACTCCCACATGAGGAAAATCACGTACATGTTGGAAAACCAAGGTTTTAGTTCAAGGTATTTGGTCCGAGGTATTGACCCTAGGTATTTGGTCCAAGGTATTGGTCCTAAGTGGTTTTGGTCCGAGATATTGAAAAATGATCTAAGTATATAAGGAGGAGAATATCAAAGGGCTAAGTGCACAAGTAATGAATATCTTATGAAGTGTTATATCAAAAGAAAATATGCATGTTATGGGTTTCTGATGCTTTGCTTGATCTAGACTAAATATGCACGTGAGCATTTGATGATGGATGAGATCTAATGATGGATCAAGATCATAATGAATTATCATTATGTGATCTGATAATGGATGGGCTAGATCTGATTGCTAACACATGTTTTATCCTTTATATGTGATGATTTGGGTATGTCTGAAGTCGGGAATTGCAACGAAGTTATAAGTAAGTATTTGCAGATCTATACGTTGGTTCACTTTGGTGAAGATGTGTATACACGCTGGTTCGGCTCTTCCAAGTAGCGTATGCAAAAGAAAAGCTTGATGTTCAAGGATGACTGATCTATCAGATCAGTGATGTTGTTTTACTGTTGTCTGTCAATGAAGTCTTCTTAGATATGAACGTAAAACTGAATGCATAAGGAGGCTAGTATTTGATTGATTGATTTTATAAGTGAGAAGAAGTGATCTCTGTTGTTGCCTGTGTAAAGCTCTGTAAGTTGATAATAGATGTTCAATATATTGTTGGTTGGTACAGACTTGATTCAAAAGTTTATATTTGCAGTAGTTTTGAAGGTATACACAGGTTTTATTAATGGAAGTAGTGTATACACACAGTTTGGGTTCAGCCAAGTAGCATATACATTCTGATGCATGGTTTTGAGGTACCACTGGTTTTGACAGATGATGCAGTGTTCTAGGTTCAGATCTGTGTACTAGTTACAGTGATTTGTCTGTTCTATTTGATTGGTTTAATTAGATTAAGTTTGAATGATTGTTTGATTCAGTTATTCAGTGATTGTTTTATGTGAGAGGTTTCAGTGATTGATTGATTCAGAGATTGATGATTGGGTTTCAGTTATATCAAAGGTTGATGATTGAGTTTCAGTGATTGGTTGATGCAGATGTATTTGATGGATGTATTGCAGTGGTGATTGAATTTGAGCTTCAATGTTACTAATGGGTCCAGTGTGAAAATTTGATGGAATGTGGCCTACATATAGTGTTGTTGTGTACCAGGAGCATCTAGTGTGAAAATTTATGAAACATGGTCCCTGGAGTGTTGGAATTATGATACAGGTGTTGTCCTTGATGGAAACTCACTCAGATGACAGATCATAGTGCAGCAGGTCAATAGCAAAGAATTAATGATTAGAGAGAGGTATACGTAGGTTCACCTTGACAAAGAAGCGTATACACATGGGTTAACAGATCAAAAGGAGCATATAACGTACACACACACTTTCACAGAAGGAAAGGCGCATATATCTTGGAAAATTAAGTTTTGGTCCAAGGTTTTTGGTCCATGGTATTTTGATCCATGGTATTGGTCCAAGGTATCTAGTCCGAAGTATTGACCCAGGTATTTGGTCCAAGGTATGGTCCATGGTATTGAGAAAGGCCTAAAACTATAAAAGGAGGAGAAGATCACTAGGCCATGTGTGCAAAGTATTTGAATATCTGATGAAGTGTAAGATCCAATATGCAGGTTATGGGTTTGTGATGCTTTTCTTGATCTGAACCAAGGATGCACCTATGTCGATGATGATGGATCGGGATGATAAGGCTTGGAATGTATTATCATTATGTGGTTTGATCATTGATAGACTAGATCTGAATACTGCCGCATGTTTTATTCTGCAAATGTTATGATTTGGGTATGGATGAATTCTTAAATAGTTGTGAAGTGCTAGGTTAATATTTGTAGATATGTACGCGGGTTCGCTTTGGTAAAAGCGCGTATACACGCTGGCTCAGTTCATCAGAGTTGCGTATACATTATGAAATGTGATATCTGAATTTTCAGTTGGTTCTAGTGGGTGTTACAGAGTTCTGGTGACTATGTTTTGATGACAGTATTCTGAATGTTCAGTGGTGATTGTTTTTGAGCTTCAATGTTGTTGATGGGTCCAGTATGAAAATTGGATGAAATGTGGCCTTCATATATTGGTGTTGTGATCCAGGAGTATCCAGTCTGAAAATTTATGAAACGTGGTCCCTGGAGGAAGAGTGAAGGTTGGAGCCTTTAGTAGGCTGGCACCTACGTACTGGTAAACATATCGGCCAGTACAAGAGCTAGGGGGTTGGAGCTCCCTTCCAGTAGCAGCTGGAAAACGAGATAAGGTTGTAGCCTTTTTTAGGTGGGTGCTTGCGTACTGGGATGAGTCTATGCCAGTACAAGATTGTAATTAGGTTTTTCTTATATTAAAAGGAAGACTGCAGCAGGTGTTTTTTGTCCCGCATTGGGTTTCCACCTTACATCTTGGTGTTCATGTGTGTTTCTTACGTGTGATGATCTATTCTGTTTTTACTGCACCTGGTTACTGTTATATGGTTAATGAAGTTCTGATGCACTCATTAAAGATCAACATATGATGAATTAACTGAATCATAAGTTTATTGGATATATGCTAGTTGCATTAAACACAGTTGCATGTACATGCGGGTTCCCTTAACTGAAGTAGTGTATATGAATCTGATAATGGAAATGAAAAAGTTATTGATTTTCTAATACTGATTCACCCCCCCTCTCAGTATTATTATCAACAATTGGTATCAGAGCAGGTCCTTCAGAAGAAGCTTGATCACTTGAAGGGAGATCCATCAAAATGAATAATCAAGAGAGCATGGGATCCATCAGACCACCAATCTTCGATGGAACAATTTTGTTTACTGGAAAGTAAGAACCACATCATATCTACAATCGCTTGGAACAAATGTTTGGGAAATTGTGGAAAAAGGATATACATTTCCAACAACAATTCCTACAGATACGACAGGTAGAAAGGATTATGAAACCAATGGCAAAGCTGCAGGTGAAAATTTTAAGAACCCCCCCCCCCCCTAAATTTATAAATATAATAAATGGGCGAATCTCCATGGTATATAGGAAAAATGGAAGGCGATTTTATCAATAATATAATATGTATATATAATTTTTTGGCGAATCTCTCACCAGGCATGGCGAATATTTTACTCAATTATAAAATCTTGTAAGATCTTGGCGAGTCTTTCACTAAATAATAAAACTTTGTAAAGTCCTAGTGAATCTTAGCATAAGCTACATGCTGGTTTAATTCCCCCATTTAAATAGGCTACATTTCAGGTGAATACCATGGGTCAATACCATGTGCCATTTTGGTGAATACCATGGGTCAATACCATGTGCCATTTTGGTGAATACCATGGGTCAATACCATGTGCCATTTTGGTGAATACCATGGGTCAATACCATGTGCCATTTTTATTTTTATTAATTCTAATATTAGGGTTAATAATGGTTTTTTGCATGGTATTAATAACAATCTAGTCCATGGTATTTGTCTCATAGTATTTTGGCCATAGGTTTCACCTAAATATAACCCATTTTTTGAGTGTTCGTAAATATAAGGTGACTTATGGAGTAAATATAAAAAAATATTTTGTTTGTTTACCATACCTCTCATTTATTTATATTTTTATTAATTTACCATACCTCTTTTACAAATATGGTATTTGGCCCATAGGATTCACTTAAATAAAACCTCTTTCTTGAGCCTTCATAAATAGAATGAGGGTTATGGACTAAATATAAAAAGAGGTTTTATTTATTTACGATACGTCTAGTTTATTTATATTTTTATTTATTTACCATACCTTTTGAGTAAGTATAAAAAGACGTTTTATTTATTTACCATACCTCCACTTTACTTATATTTTTATTTGTTTATACCCTTACATGTATATAAGGTGACTTATGGAGTAAATATAAAAAATGTTTTATTTATTTACCATACCTCTCAATTATTTATATTTTTATTAATTTACCATACCTCTTTTATAAATATGGTATTTGGCCCATAGGATTCACTTAAATAAAACCTATTCTTGAAAATGGGCGAATGGATTCACTTAGATAAAACCTATTCTTGAAAATGGGTGAATGGAAGGTTGTAAGTCCTAATTTCAAGGGCTAAATTTAATTTTTTTACCCTCTCCCTTAAAATAAGGTGGGCTATTTGAGGTGATTTGTAAAAATGTACTATGATACAAAATATTCGCCCACTAAAAATTTAAAACCCCTTAATTTCGCCAAAGGGTGAACATTCGCCCCTAAAATTATCCTTGCAAAGCTGTCACTATTTTATTGGGAAGTTTGTCAAAATCAGAGTTTGTCAAGGTCATGCAGCTCAAATCAGCCAAAGAAATATGGGACAAAATCATTCTGAACTACGAAGGAGACTCTCAGGTAAAATGTGCTAAGCTTCAAACTCTCAGAATTCAGTATGAAACTCTTAAGATGCATAGTGATGAAAGCATAGATAATTACTTTCTATGTATAGATGAGGTTGTCAATTGTATGAAGAATTTGGGTGGAGAAATTAAGGAAGTCGTCTTAGTTGAGAAAGTTTTGAGATCCCTGTCTGCTAACTTTGAACCCAAAGTGTCTGCCATAGAAGAAAAATAAGATCTACAGAATATCACCATGACACATCTTCACGGAATCTTAACTGCCTTTGAGATGAGAAAATAAGGACCATTATATAAGAGAGAAGCAACATTTAAAGCATCAACAAAAGAAAAACTCTATGAATCAGGACACATCTTAGAAGAAGAATATGAGGTAAATTTTTTCAAGCAGCTTCAACGGGGTTCTAGAAGGTTCAAAGGTAAGCTACCTTTCAAATGTTTTTCTTGTGGAAGAGTTGGTCATTACGCTGCTAGATGCCCTCATGACAAAGGGAAGATGTCTAAAGAAGGTAATAGAAGTTATTATACTAATGATGATAGTGATGTTTGTCCAATAGTGATGAAGATGATCAAGAAATTAGACTACTCATGGCATATGAAAATAATGACTCAGAAAAGGAAGATTTACTTAAAGAAATCAATCAACTTAAAATCAGTTTGGCAGAAAAGGATACAGTCATAAACATAGTGACACATTAACTCACTGAAAAGGACAAACACAATGAAGTGTTAGAATGTGAAGTGGTAAGTCTAAGAAAAGAACTTGAAAAGACAAAGACTTTGAATCTTAGATTTGCTAAAGGATCAGAAACGTTAGATGAAATCCTCAAAGTTCAGCGTTCGCCCATTATAAAGACTGGTCTTGGTTTTCATGAAGGTGAATCTAGTTCACAAGGTAAGGTAAGAAACTCCAATGAAAAATCTAAGATGCTCAACAAGGAAATAGAAAGTCAACCACATCAACAACCAAGGAAAGAGATTCTTCAAAGAAAATCTGTTACTCCTAACTGTGGAAGTAATAGTCGGTTATTTCCTTCAAAGAATGATGTTGAATGTTTTATATGTCATAATTTTGGACATGTTGCAACCAAATGTAGAAGAATAATGGTTCAAGATCATCACACAGAAAAATAATCAAGTTCCAGGTACTTTAAGGGATATTGCTTTGCTTGCAATATGTTTGGTCACAAAGCTATTGATTGCAATAAAAGGAATATGAAACATATAAGATGTTATGCGTGTAACAAGTTTGGACATAAAGAAAAGGAGTGCAGGAGAAAAATTCGGACACCAAACCAAAAGAAGCATACATCATCTCAATTCTAGGTATTGAAGAAGACAAAATTATTGTCAGAAAGATGTGGCATAGCTCAGTTTACAGACATGAAAGACCCAGGGGAGGATGAAAGTGTAAAACTTTAGTATTCCAATTTTCATACACACTTATTATGAGGAGAAGTCGCGTATATATGTGAGTTAGACGCTGCACAGTCGCGTATATGGTGTTCTGAAGAAAACACAACCATATAGACTACGAAAAAGGAGTCTGATATGGTTCAGTCACTTATCTGCTTTGGTTGATGATGGTATGGCACAGGTTTAGGGGGAGCATATGCTTCGAATAGTGCATTGTTGGCATTATGGTTAGAAGTCTTTGGTGATGATGCTTATGCGGCTAAATGATACATCTTGCTACTTATTGTTGGTTGGTCAAGAGAATGGTATTGCAGGTTATAGATGCTGTTGTCAGATGCTTATGGTGTAGATCATATATGGTCTATGATAGTTGTTGATGACTATCATGGTCTTGTTTAAATTATTGGTCCTTGTTATAAAAGTCATGTATATTATTTGATGTAAAGGTCATGAAAATACCTAATTTGTAATCCCACTTTGCATGGGAAGGATGATGTAATAATGTCTCTTTCAGTCATGTATAAACATTTGGTATATCCCCACTTAGTTGGGTGGATGAGTAAAAAATGGTGTATCCCCACTTGGTTGGGAGATTGATGTATGTATGAGTCATTGGTGATAGGAAGGTCATACTCACATAGTCGAGTCATAGAGTCATGTTGTTCTTTTGAATATATTTTTGCAGACTCTGCATGTTCTCAGGGGGAGCAAGGATGGTTTAGTATATCTTAGCATGTACAAAGGGGGACCTCAATTAGATATTTTAGCATGTACTCAGGGGGAGTATGGACAACATAATGTATATCTAGGGAGAGAATATCTTGGTCTGCCCTTTGCCCTTGATGTCAAAGGGGGAGAGTGACTTGGTGTTGTTGTTGCCATCAAGTCCAAAGGGGGAGATTGTTGGCATTACGATACATGTGTTGTCCTTGATGGCAACTCACTCAGATGACAGATCATAGTGTAGCAGGTCAATAGCAAAGAATTAATGATCAGAGAGAGGTATACGTAGGTTCATCTTGATAAAGAAGCGTATACACGCGGGTTAACAGATCAAAAGGAGCGTATAATTTACACACACACTTTCACAGAAGGAAAGGCGTGCATATCTTGGAAAACTAAGTTTTGGTCCATGGTATTTTGATCCATGGTATTGTCCAAGGTATCTAGTTTGAAGTATTGACCCCAGGTATTTGGTCCAAGGTATTGGTCCTAAGTGGTTTTGGACCATGGTATTGAGAAAGGCCTAAAACTATAAAAGGAGGATAAGATCACTAGGCCATGTGTGCAAAGTATTTGAATATCTAATGGGTTTGTGATGCTTTGCTTGATCTGAACCAAGGATGCACCTATGTGGATGATGTTGGATGATGGATCGGGATGATAAGGCTTGGAATGTATTATCATTATGTGGTTTGATCATTGATAAACTAGATTTGAATACTGACGCATGTTTTATTCTGCAAATGTTATGATTTGGGTATGACTAAATTCTGAAATAGTTGTGAAGTGCTAAGTTAGTATTTGCAGATCTGTACGCGGGTTCGATTTGGTAAAAGCACGTATACACGCTGGTTCGGTTCATCAGAGTCACGTATACATTATGAAATGTGATATATGAATTTTCAGTTGGTTCTAGTGGGTGTTTTCGAGTTCTGGGTTCTGCTCCGTGTTCTGGTGACTATGTTTTGATGACAGTATTCTGAATATTCAGTAGTGATTGTTTTTGAGATTCAATGTTGTTGATGGGTCCAGTATGAAAATTGGATGAAACGTGGCCTTCATATATTGGTGTTGTGATCTAGGTGTATCCAGTTTGAAAATTTATGAAACGTGGTCCCTGGAGGAAGAGTGAAGGTTGGAGCCTTCAGTAGGCCGGCGCCTATGTACTGGTAAACATATCGGCCAGTAAAAAAGCCAGGGGGTTGGAGCTCCCTTCTAGTAGCAGCTGGAAAACAAGAGAAGGTTGTAGCCTTCTGCAGGTGGGTGCCTGCATACTGGTATGAGTCCATACCAGGTACAAGATTGTAGATAGGTTTTTCTTATATTAAAAGGAAGACAACAGTAGGTGGTTTTTTTCCTGCATTGGGTTTCCACCTTACATCTTGGTGTTCATGTGCGTTTCTTACGTGTGATGATCTATTCTGTTTTTATTGCACCTGGTTACTGTTTATATGGTTAATGAAGTTTTGATGCACTGATTAAAGATCAACATATGATGAATTAACTGAATCATAAGTTTATTGGATATATGCTAGTTTCATTAAAACAGTTGCGTGTACACGCGGGTTCCATTAATTGAAGTAGCATATATGAATCTGATTATGGAAATGAAAAAGTCATTGATTTGCTAATACTGATTCACCCCCCCTCTCAGTATTATTTCCAACATGGAGGATATTGAGTGTTGGAGCCTTCAGTGAGGAAGTCGAAGCTTCCTGCCAATAGTGGCTAGTGATTTGATTAGGGGGTTGGAGCTCCCTTCCAGTGGGAGCTGGAGAATGAGTGAAGGTTATAGCCTTCTATAGGCTGGCATCTATATACTAGTAAATGGATCGGCTAGTACAAGAGCCAGGGGGTTGGAGCTCCCTTCTAGTAGTAGCTGGAAAATGAGTGAAGGTTGGAGACTTTTGTAGGTCGGCACCTATGTACTAGTAAACGGATTGGTTAGTAAAAGAGATATGGGGTTGTAGCTTCCTTCCAGTAGAAGCTGGAGAATGATAGAAGGTTGTATCCTTCTGCAGGTGGGTGCCTACATACTGGTATGAGTCTCCACTAGTACAAGATTGTAAACAGGTTTTTCTTATATTAAAAGAAGACAACAGTAGGTGGTTTTTGTCCCGCATTGGGTTTCCACCTTAAATCTTGGTGTTCATGTGTGTTTCTTATGTGTGATGGTTTGTTCTGTTATTACTGCACGTGGTTACTATTTATATGGTTAATAAAGTACTGATGCACTGATTAAAGATCAACATATGATGAATTAATTGAATCATAAGTTTGCTGGATATGCGCTGGTTTCCTTAAATACAGTTGCGTGTACATGCGAGTTACCTTCATTGAAGTAGCGTATATAAATCAGAGTATGAAAAGAAAAAGTTATTGATCTGACTAATATTGATTCACCCCCCTCTCAATATTATTTCCAACAATTGGTATCAGAGTAGGTCCTTTGGTAGAAGCTTGATTGCTTGAAGGAGATCCATAGTAACAATGGGAAAGAAGCTAAAGAAGAAAGCACCTCAAAAGAAGAAGACATCTCAAAGGAATTGTGACAATGAGAAAGACGATTGGCCTTTATGTGGAAGAAAATCTTCAGATTCAGAATCACCTCAAAATGAAGATGAACAAGCAAAAGAACTATTAGGTATGAACTTGTTTTCCTCTGGTGATACATTTCTCTGTTCATTTGAAGATAATGAAAGTGACAGCGAAACAACTGAATTTTCTCTTATGGGTGAAAGAGAAAGAAATGAAATAGAGGCAGAATTTAAAAGGCTCACAGATATAATTAGAGATCAAAAAGATCTAATTGATAAAAGGGAATGTTCCTACAAAGAAGAAGTTACCAGATTAAAATATCAATTGGAGGAAGGAAACAAGGTAAGGAAGCAATACAAGGAAAAGGAAGATCAATGTCAAAAGTTACAGGATGAAGTGACATCATTAAGAAATGAATTAAGTGAAAAGAGTACTACAATCAAGAGACTTAAAGATAGATCCAGTTACTATGAAAGTCTTGAAGCTAAGACCCTCTCTCTAAAAGAATATCTTGAAAAATCAAATGAGAAAAATGAAGAACTACTCCAAGAATTTGAAGAACAAGAAAACAAATTTCTTGAATTAAGGCAACAAGTGGAAGAAGGAAGAAAAGCTGAAGAAATCATGAAGAAGTAGTATCTTGAAAAGGAAGAGAAATACCAGGTTGAGGTAAATATCCTAAAGGGTAAATTAGAAGAAAAGGATAAACTTTTATGATTTCAAAATAGTACTAAAATTTTGGATGATATTCTTAGTAGTCAAAGGTCTCCTACCATCAAATATGGTCTTGGTTTTCATGAAGTTGTTAAAGGAGAATCTAGCTCACAAACTGAAGCAAAGAAATCTAGTGCAAAATCTGAAATGCTCAACAAGGAGATAAAAGGTCAACTCCATCAGCAACCAAGGAAAGAAAGTCTTCAAATAAAATCATTGACTCCTAACTATGGAAGTGATAATCGGTTCTTTCCTCTGATGAATAATGTTGAATGTTTTATATGTCATAATTTTGGACATGTTGCAGCAAGTTGCTGAAGTAGAGTGGTTCAAGCTAATAACTGTCACACAGAAACATCATCAGCTTCTAGGTACTTCATTTCTTGCAATATGTTTGGTCACAAAGCCATTGACTGCTATAGAGGGAATATGAAACATATAAGATGTTATGCTTGTAACAAGTTTGGGCATATAGCAAAAGAATGCAGGAGAAAATTTCGACCAACATACCAAAAGGAGAAAACTTCATCACACTCCAAGGTATGGAAGAAGAAGGAAGTACAGTCAGAAATATGTGGCATAGCTCAGTATACAGACAAAACAGACTCAGGAAGAACTGAAAGTATGAAATTTCAGTGCTTTAATTCTCATACATAGTTATAATGAAGACAAGTCACATATATACGCTAGTTAGAAGCTGCACAGTCGCGTATATGTTGGTTTGATGAAGAAGCAGTGGGACAAACTCAGGAAAAGGGGTCTGATATGGTTCAGTCAATTATCAATTATCTTTTTTGTTTTGATTGATGATGATTATAGTCTGTTGATGATATGTAGAAGTGATTTTGACCCTCATAAGTTGTTGATGACTTGATGTATAACTAGTTGATGATGATGCCTTGATGATCCTTACTGATATATGCAATGATCAGATCTGATAGTGAACAATTGGCACAGGTTCAAGGGGAGAATATGCTATGCTTCTAATAATGCATTGTTGGCATTATATTTAGAAGTTTTTGGTACTTATGTTTCTGAAGTGTTTAAATGATACATCATGCTATGCTGCAGTCATGAGTTGCATATGATGAAGTCTCAGATGATACTTATATTACTTGAGCGAACTAGTTGTTATTCAAATCAGATTTATGGATGATTGTGGATAACCTTTTTGATGATGCATACAATACATATGATATGTTGCTTATAGGATAAGGAGAAGTACAAAGATCGAGTACACAACTTCATTATTTGATGATGTCACTCATTTCTTTTATGTTGTTGTCATCATGCCTTCAAAGATGCATAAAGTTCATATGGTGCAGTTATGATGCAGGATTCCTATAGTTCTTGGTTCTCACATGGTTAAGGATTGCTACTGTTGATGGTATCAAGGAAGCTTGACAAATGACTATGAGCTCATGGTTTTCTAGATACATATTTCTATCTCTTTGATGGATACACATTATGTTGGATACATGTATGATTACTTAAGTTGCATATTGATAAATATTGTTGGTTGGCCAAAGAGAATGGTGTTATTACAGGTCTCATGAAGACATAGATATTTGAAGACATGGATATTCAGAGACATGGCTTACTTAGTCACATAATGATGATACATAGTTGATATATTGAAGGTTCTTGTGGAAAGATCATGAAGTTCTTGATGATGATGTTATGATCATAGATGATGACTATGGTGTTTTCACATACATATGATATGATTTTGTGTTACTGCTTGAAGATACGACATATAGTTGATTCATGGAAGGTTATGAAAAGGCTCTTTATACTAAGGAAACAGAGAAAGTTGATCTTGATGAGATTAAGAGGATGAGTTGATATCTATATGCGGCATACTTTGTCACAGGTTGACGCTATTTACATAGTGATATATTGGGAACTGATGATGGAAATATACAGGTTGCTGGACTGGATGTTGCTGACAGATGCTTATGGAGCAGATCATATATGGTGTATGATAGTTACTGATGACTATCATGGTCTTGTTTAGACCTTTGGTATTTGTTATAAATGTCATGTATATCATTTGATGTAAAGGTCATGTAAAGGCCCATGATGTAATAATATGTCTCTGTATGTCATAGTCTTTAATGAGTCCTTTTTGGTCATATGATGTAATTTGTACTCCCACTATGCATGGGAAGGATGATGTAATAATAATTGCTATATTTTAGTCATGTATAAACAACTGGTATACCCGCACTTGGTTGGGTCGATGAGTCAAATTTGGTATATCCCCACTCGGTTGGGAGATTGATGTATGTATGAGTCATTTGTGATAGGAAGGTCAAACTCACATAGTTGGGTTATAGAGTCATGTTATTCTTTTGGAAAATATTTTTGTAGACTCTGCATGTGCTCAGGGGGAGCATGGATGGCTTAGTGCATCACATCATGTACAAAGGGGGAGTTTAATCAATGAATTTGACATGTGCCTAGGGGGGCATGATCAATGTTTATATTTAGTTGTTCAGATATGAAAGCATTCACTTTGGTCAACCCTTTGCCCTTGATATCAAAGGGGGAGAATATCTTGGTTCGCCCTTTTGCCCTTGATGTCAAAGGGGGATAGTATTTTGGTGTTGGTTGTTATCTCTAATAGTTTCTATAGCTTGCCGTAATCAACACCAACATGGTTGCCATCAAGTCCAAAAGGGGAGATTGTTGGGATTATGATGCATGTGTTGTCCTTGATGGCAACCCAATTGTAGCATAACAACTCACTTGTATATGGTAACTAGATGAATCTACGTAACTAGATGAATCTACAGGAGAGATATCAGATGTGATAGAATGCATGGCAGTTGTGTTTACAGATGTGACAAAATGCAGGGCAGTTCAAAGGAATCATTTCAGAAGTAATATGGAAAATTACAGTGTAACAGGTCTATTCAGAGGTAACAGGGCACTGGTACAGAAGAACAAGAAGATGGAACTGAGGTCTACTGATCAGAATAAAGAAGGTAAAGGAAAAGGTTGATGTAAAGTAGTTTAAGAAGTATACGTAGGTCCACTTAGTCAAAATAGCATATACACACTGGTCCACAGAACAAAAAGAGCGTATACGTATACACACACTCCCACATGAGGAAAGCTCGTACATGTTGGAAAACCAAGGTTTTGGTTCAAGGTATTGACAAAGGATTTAAGTATATAAGGAGGAGAAGATCAAATGGCTAAGTGCATAAGTAATGAATATCTTATGAAGTGTGATATCAAAAGCAAATATGCATGTTATGGGTTTCTAAAGCTTTGCTTGATCTAGACTAAATATGCACCTGAGCATTTGATGATGGATGAGATATAATGATGGATCAAGATCATAATGACATATCATTAGGTGACTTGATAATTGATGGGCTAGATCTGATTGCTAACACATGTTTTATCCTTTATATGTGATGATCTGGGTATGTCTGAAGTCGGGAATTACAGCGAAGTTATAAGTAAGTAATTGCAGATATATATGATGGTTCGCTTTGGTGAAGATGCGTATACAAGCTGGCTCGGCTCTTCCAAGTATCGTATGTAAAATAAAAGCTTGATGTTCAAGGATGTCTGATCTATCAGATCAGTGATGTTGTTTTACTGTTGTCTGCCAATGAAGTCTTCTTAGATCTAAACGTAAAAGTGAATGCATAAGGAGGTTAGTATTTGATTGATTGATTTTATAAGTGAGAAGAAGTGATCTCTATTGCTGCCTGTGTAAAGCTCTGTAAGTTGACAATAGATGTTCAGTATATTGTTGGTTGGTACATACTTGATTCAAAAGTTTATATTTGCAGTAGTTTTGAAGGTATACGTAGGTTTTTTTAATGGAAGTAGTGTATACATGCATTTTGGGTTCAACTAAGTAGCGTATACATTCTAATGCATGCTTTTGAGGTTACAACTAGTTTTGAATGATGATACAATGTTTTGGGTTCAGATCTGTGTACTGGTTATAATGATCTGTTTGTTCCAGTTGATTGGTTGAATTTGATTAAGTTTGAATGATTGTTTGATTCAGTTGTTCAGTGATTGTTTTATGTGAGGGGTTTCAGTGATTGATTGATTCAGAGATTGATGATTGGGTTTCAGTTATATCAGAGGTTGATGATTGAGTTTCAATGATTGGTTGATGCAGATGTATTTGATGAATGTATTGTAGTGGTGATTGAATTTGAGCTTCAATGTTACTAATGGGTCCAGTGTGAAAATTTATGAAACGTGGTCCTTGGAGGATACTAAGGGTTGGAGCCTTCAGTGAGGAAGTCGAAGCTTCCTGCCAATAGTGGCTGGTGATTTGATCAGGGGGTTGGAGCTCCCTTCCAGTGGGAGATGGAGAATGAGTGAAGGTTGTAGCCTTTTGTAGGTTGGTGCCTACGTACTAGTAAATGCATCGGCTAGTACAAGAGCCAGGGGGTTGGAGCTCCCTTCCAGTGTTAGCTGGAAAATGAGTGAAGGTTGGAGACTTCTGTAGGTCGGCGCTTGCATACTAGTAAACAAATCGAGTAGTACAAGAGCTAAGGGGTTGTAGCTCCCTTCCAGTAGAAGTTGGAGAATGAGAGAAGGTTGTAGCCTTTTGCAGGTGGGTTCCTGCGTACTGCTATGAGTCTGCACATGTACAAGATTGTAAAGAGGTTTTTCTTATATTAAAAGAAGACAACAGCAGGTGGTTTTTGTCTAGCATTGGGTTTGCACCTTAAATCTTGGTGTTCACAATGTGTTTCTTATGTGTGATGGTTTTTTCTACTATTACTGCACATGGTTACTATTTATATGGTTAATGAAGTACTAATGCACTGATTAAAGATCAACATATGATGAGTTAACTGAATCATAAGTTTGCTGGATATACGCTGGTTTCTTTAAATACAGTTGCGTGTACACGCGAGTTACCTTCATTGAAGTAGCATATATAAATCAGAGTATGAAAAGAAAAAGTTATTGATCTGACTAATACTGATTCACCCGCCCTCTCAGTATTATTTCCAACAAATACTTCAAAAACACGATAAGTTTGTTTGAAAAATAAAAGGTAGAAAATGATAAAGATCTTCTTTAAAAAAGCAATACTTCTAAAAATAAAGTTTCATCCTTTTCAACTGATTCTTTCCTGAAAATATGTTAAGCTATTAATCTTTCTTCATCATATTCAGATACTTTATCCTCCATGTTGAGATGTGGTGCATTTGTTTGGATATGACTCACATATTCTGGATATATCTGAGAAACAATTGAGAAATGAATTGGATGAAATTGACCAATGATGACTTGGCAGTTTGGAATTAAATTCCAGATTATTTTGTTCCTTTTCTGATATTTGGTACTAGATTTAGAAATAAATTTGATTTGTTCCAAAGGGAACTAAAAAAATTCTGGAAAGTCTGTTGTGTCCAAAGCCTAATCTCACCTATTTCTCTTTATTCTTTGGTAATGATCTCTTCAAGTGGTTGTTTAAGTTCTCTTGGAAGAAATTTATTTAATGGATTAGAACCTGGAAGATAAAATTCTTCAATGAATTCAGTTCCCTTATCCCATATTGACAAACATTATTCCAAGGATTTCTTGGACCATTCCCTGTTTTCTCTGGCTCTTGTCTCTCTGTGCCTTAAGGATACATGCATAAGTCTTCTGTCATTCTTGAAAACCTATGGAATTACTTCTGACTAAAATTATCTTTCCCATTCGAGAACAGACACAAATATTACCTTGATATATTTATCGCCTTCCACTAGGGAATCCATCCTTTCATTAAGGTTTAAAACATCTTGATAAAATCTCAAATCTTGATATTTTATCCATTTGCTTGTAAAAATTAGATTGATCCTTTCATAATATTAGGATAATTTGTAATGCTTCTTCTATAAAAATTTCAAAACTATGCATTACTTCATTGCTTTGACTCAGTTAAGATTGAAGAGAATCAATTTTCTCTTTTAAAGTTGTCGTTATTATTTCAATATTAATTTCAACCTCATCTTTCAGGATTCGACTTTGATCTTGATGAT
Source organism: Pinus tabuliformis (assembly GCA_031772625.1). NCBI lineage: Eukaryota > Viridiplantae > Streptophyta > Pinopsida > Pinales > Pinaceae > Pinus > Pinus tabuliformis. The sequence continues at coordinate 1,063,606,257 of CM062819.1, read as the reverse complement.
ATTTTCTTAATTCTTGAATATGCTAGGCATGTTTTAATTCTAACTCATTCAATTCTTTTTTGAATTGATTTTGTAGACTCTCTCTTTCAACTGCAAATCCTTGAACGAGAGTTGCAACATAAATTTGCTAGTTTTCTTCGTTAAATACCTTGCCCCTTTTTAATAGCCTTTCTAATTATTTAATTCTTTGTAAACTACTGTCATAAGAAGATGCAAGCTCATTAATATAATATTGATTGTAATTTACAAAAACACCTAGTTGTTGTGAAGATTCCTTTGCTTTCTCCTTAACATCGCTTGAAGCTTGCAAACTGCATTCAGAAACAATTTCAAGAGAACCAAACTTTCTTTTCTTAGTCTTCCTTACAAATGACTTAGTATGGGAATTAAAGTAATGTTATGTTAAGGAAGGGAAAATATCAGATACTGTTTTAAGTTCTGAAACATGTTTAAATATAAAATAATCCTAAGCAATATTAGTTGAAACACGAGTCATTGAAGTATTAGGAGATGTTTGAAGTACTGAGGATTTATCACTCTTTTCTTGCTGCTCCGATGTTTCTTTATTCTATTCAGAAAAAGTAATATCAGTTGTTTTCTCATCCCTTTCTGCATAAACTTCCATTTCTTTACCTGCTATGTTCTCTGACTTCATCTAATCTGCCTCTTTAGGATAATTAAAAATAATAATATCCTTAACATGTGATTTTTTCGTTTCTACTGACTTTATTGTTTCTGGTTCTTCTTGTTTTTTCTCAGAAACTTCTATGATTGTAGAATCCTTTGTTATTAACTGACTTTTGATTAATCTCTTTTGACATGGTGATCTTCCTTTGTAACTATTTCTGAACCTGCAACCACTTCTTTACGTGTAACAACAAAATATACTTCTTTTTCAATTGGTCTTTCTTGTTCTTCCTAAGTGGTAGAGGGAGGATGTGAAATAGTCTAATTGAAATTAAATTGAAAAAACTCAAAAGATTTAAGTTATTCTACTGATAAATTAACGTGGAGACTCTTCTCTTTTAAGAACCATTCAAAAATATTTTCTCTTAATTTATGTAATTTGGCCCTTCCTTCAACATCTAAGAACTTTCCTCTATCAAAATATTACAACAAATCATCAATGGCTATGAAAACTTCATCAAAAGGAGGATTTTTACGTGTGAATATTTTAACATAGCTCACAGTTTTATAATTATTATTCATAATTCCATGGGGGTCATACTAATAATAAGGTAAAGAATAAAGACAAAAAATACTGAAGTTCTTCTACTTATTTAAACACATGTCCCTGATCTCTTATATTTATTTTCCCAATAGGCTAATGGTTTGTAAGTAAATAATTCTTCTACAAACCATTAGCTTATTGGTTATAGGCCTTCTTTGAGATTCTCACTAACCATAGAAGGGGCTTTGCCAAAAAGAATTTCATGGAGAGGAATCATGACAAAATGGAAAATTTCATATATATGGAATTTGAAATTACTTTCCCATAGGATTGGGGCATAATTCTAAACAGGTAGTTGTTGGTTAGCCAGATAATTCCATTTCATCAGAGGAAATAGGACTGAAGCAATAAGAATATCCAGAAGGAAAGTGGACATACAAAGCTTCTATTTGTAGCCGGGAGGAGATAAAAATGATAATTTCAAAGATGCAGTGATGTTTTGAGATAAAATATCATCCTAATTAATAAGCTTTGAGTCATGATAAATAGTATGGATTTTGGGAATCTACTGCATTTGATAATGTTTAGGATCCTTTTCTCCATACAACCGGGAAAACAATTTGATGATGAATCTGAAGGGTTTCTTAAAAATAAGAATGGGATATTCTCTAGAAGATTTTAGCTTAAACCTTTCTTCCTATTCCTGTAACCAATCTTCTATTGCTTTGTCATAATTCTCCCCACATGGTTTGAAAACTAGTTTGGAAATTATTGAGGAATTCAGTGGAGAGAAGGATTCAAGACGACTGAGATTATAAATGGTTGAAAGGACTTCGAGTTTCCAAGAAGATATAGCATTCTTGTTATGATTTGACACAGTGCATGTAGGGATATCCACATGTCCCAAAATCCAAGGAATCATATCATAATAAGGGAACATTTTAGCCCTAGTAGCTACCTAGTTCAATTTTTTTTCCTAATTCCCTCCAAAAGAGTATATTTTGACTAAGAAGGTCTTACATAACTCAACCACTTTCTATTCTCAAATAAATAAAAAATCTCTTCCCACCTCATTGTACCTTCTTGAGTTTTGAAGGAAGAGTGAAATTTCAGAGATGGGTTGAGGTTATATTCCTCACGTTCTAGATTTTCTACCTCTTTCAATTTCCCTAGGCTCAATGAGTTAATATTTTGAATCCATCTTCTATCTATGCAACCTCCACATTAACTACCACTTGGCCTACATCTAGCATAATTGTACTCCACTTCCCACATCATCATTAGTAATTCTAATCAAACTTTTACTCATGTGGATATCCAATTTTTTCAAGTTTTCTATATTCATTATAATCCAACAAAATATGAAAACCCAGGAAAGCTTATTTTTCTAAAACTAAGGATATTTGAACTTCTAGATTTCATGCCACTTGTTGAAATAGGTGCCATGTTGACCAACACATCAATTATTATGTATAAAACACCACATTAACATTCCTTGTCAGCATGCCACATCAACATGTCATGTCATCCAAAATTTCCCTTTGTGCCATGTCAACATGACATGTTAGCCTATCACCTCATTCTAGCACATCAACATGCCACCTCACCAAATGATTTAGATTTTCCACATGGATCATACATTTCCACCTTGTATACTGCTTACTTCGCATCTGGATCTAGGTTTTTCCATAAATTCCCCTTATTAAAATTTCTGGATGCACAAACTTCTGTATTTGATAGATTCCAAATGCTTAGTCTTTGATACTTCAAATATTTTGAATGTTCATACTTCCGAATTTAAAAGATCCAACATTTAACTAAATCCTACATGATTTTCATTCAACATTTTTGGGTTTCCACCCACTTTATCCCTATTAAACCATATGACTAGGGGCTAGAGATCAGTCCCCAAATTTCAGAAGTTACAAGCTCCCAATAAGCATTTTTGCTCCTGCTTCTAAGGACTAAAATTGACTCTAACAAGGCCTATACTTGCCCAAATTTGTTCTAAGGGTACTAAGGTTTGCAACATCATGTAAATCTTGCATAAACCCTTGAATCTATGGTTACAACTAGGCTTATTTTCAAGAAAGAAAAAAACGATGCTAAGGATAATATCCCCAAATTGATTAATTGGGTGAACTATCTCTCCCCTTAGTTCTAATAAATCAGGGCTTTCATTCCCTTTAGTAAACTTTCTAACTCTTGGCATCAACTCTTTTATGAAGACTTATTCCTCTAAGTCTCCACTCTAAAAGTTAAGGAAATTTTGTATGAAGGATGGAAATTTACACTATATTTTAATTTTAAAGCGGTTTCCATAGTTGTCTTAAACAATTTGGCATTATTTACATATTATACTTCACTCCCATTGGCTAGTACAAAAATATCCTTTTAGTCTAAGACTCATTGAGATCCTCTAACCCTTTTTCATGAATTTGTATGATATAGGAATGTACACATCCATAATATAATAAGTAATCATTATTTAAAGGACTATTTCCACATCATAGACTCATTCTTTTGAAGATTACAACCAATAACCAAGAATCATTACAAAATGCCTAATTCATCAGAAAAATTCACACTCAAGAACCCATTAACAACATCATTTATAAAACTAAAAGCATATATTTGTGTGTGTGTGTATTCAAGAAAGAGAAATACACTTAGCTAAATTGTTTTTACGCTTCACATAAAAATGAAGAAGGGAGATCCACTCTCCACCCAACCATAAGATTTGTTGCATTGTGATTTTCTTACAGTTGACCACCTCTAATCTAGATTTGATGCCACAAGAAGTAATCTCACCCTGCCCTCAAAAGGTTAATGAATTGGTAGAGATAAGAGGGAAACTCTCATTCATGTACAAAAATCAGGATATTATCTATCAACCCATTGAGCCAAGGCTTATTACTAGTTAAAAAATTACCACAAATGGGTTTGCACAACACTAAGGGCATCCTTTGTTTCTCAAAAATCACTTAGCACCTTCCTTTTCTCAGTGTTTCATGTGATTACTCAACAAATAATTTAGAGAACCCATGTCCCTCTCTTTCAGATTAGGTTGAATATTTAAGCTTTGATTTTTCACAAAGAATTTTATAGTCACTCATTCCTCTCCTCTTATTCTTCTCTTCTCTTTATATAATAATAAATCCTCTTCATGAAATTTCATGGTCCATAAGTAGGGCTATGTGGTCAATTTGGAAATTTCCTAAAGGGTAATTTTCCTATATGCCTAGGTAATCTTATACCTCTTCCATCTCTTTCATGACTACTAGAAATTGATAGTTCAACTATCAATCTTTTTTTTTTTTTTTTCTCTAGAGTTTGGGAAAAAAAAACTTTCCATTTGGTTTTTAGAAAAATATAGTCTATGCATTTAATTTAGGGAAATATATTTTTGTTGATAGCAAATTTTCCAATTTCTCACAACTTCCTTTCATGAATTACTCTCATGGCATTGAATCTATATAGGCTTTACCCATTCCTTTAGCTTTTTTCAATTTAGATTAAAATAAAACATATTACATTAGTCAAGAGTCTTTCAAAATATCCATGTTAGCCATGCCAACAATGAAAATCATATTTACAATTACAATATGGGGTATAAAGTGGGGTGTTACAATCCTCCCCCCTTAAGGGAACATTATCATCAGTGTTCTTCTAGTAAATGTAGTAGAAACCATAAACAACAAATAAAAAGGGGTATGCCACTTTCTTGGCATCCTCTAATTCCCAAGTAGCCTTATCCACTCAAAATTTTTTCCATTGTACCTTGAACTATGTGATAACTTGGTTTAAGAGCAGGGTCTCCTGCTTGTCGAGAATGCATTGGGGTTCTAGCTAAAATTTTCTTCCAGTTCCACCTAGATCAAAACCTAATAAATAAAATGATTAACATTATAGACATACTTTTTAAGAAAACATTCATGAAACACATAATGGGAATTCATATTATGGGGTAAAGAAAGTTAGTATGCCACTAACCTCACTCTTTCCAGAAACTAAAAAGGTTCATAGTGACGCAGTGCCAACTTAGCACATGTTCCCATTTTTAAGGAACTTCTATTAGGATTGATTTAGAGATATGCATGTTCTCCTACTTGGAAAGTTGAGAATGTTGGAAATTGTTGTCATTGATGTCAAGACTAATCAATGATGTCAAGTAATGTCAAGTTGAGGGGGAGCTTGTTGAGGTTTTCATGCATTATGCTTATGTTGTTATTACTGTCTTGGTTGTTTCTATTAAAAAATTGTTGACCCTGCGATGTCTTGGTTGATTGTTAGTTGGTGTGTATTTGAAGGAATTTTTTCTGTAGGTAACTTACTCAAAATCACATGACAAGTTCTTGGTTGGATAGCCATCTCAAAGAGATTTCTAATAGTATATGGCACTTTGCCCAACTCCCTAGGGATGAAGATAAATCTTGGTTTGAAGTTCAATCATGGTTCCCTAGGTTCATGGTTCAAAATTTCCTATGGAAATCCGACCATCTGGGGTTGGAGCAAGGTGGATGAGAATATGAGTGTTGAATAGGTGGATGTTGGCATGGATATGAAAATAGGGTGGGGACCCTGGGTTCAAGCACAAGGGGCCAACAAGGCTCCGTCGTTTTCTAGAGAAAAACCGACATATTCACCTTACCCAGAGAGGGTAAGAAATATCACCTAAGGCGTGCCATGACTGAAGTTAGATGAGGGTGGAATTAGGCACCACAGGATTCATATCGAATAGAAGAGATTAAAACATAGTAGCCTAGCATCCACCTAACTCGATCACAATGATCTACTCATGTTGTATCAGGAAACTATCTAATTAGACTCATTCATTAAAAAATTTAAAGGGTCAACATAATGCTTAAAGACACAAGGTGGTTTTGAAAAATCTTCTCCATTAACATAACATGAAGTAGTACATAAGGCTCAAGGCCTGATCATTAACAACAAGAATAACACAGCCAACACAAATTGATACAAACAGGAACATGGATTCGTTCACATTACTCCGCAACATAGGAAGACTCTAACTATCACAAGCTTGCTCGACTGACTAACAACAACTCTCCTTCGCTCTTTCTTCTACTTTTTATTCCATGTCATCTGATCGAACTGCCAATTTTGCCTTCCTTTTGCTTGAATGTCTTCATTCTTGACTGCCTTTGTTCTTTCCTTGCTCCGTTGTCCTTGATTCTTCCTGCCACATTTCCACGAATGCTAGTCATCTTTCAGTTTCCATTCTTCCCTCGGTTGGAAACTCTACAATTCCAATGGTCATCTCCACCACTTGTCATCAACTTCTTTATCCATAAAATCTCAAAACAAAGGCCCCAACAGGCCTGACTAAAGTCCATTGACTTGTCCCCGAGTCAATCTTCCCTTGGTGCTATCAGTGTGGTTGACATTTCTACTGATGCCTCTATTATTACTAGTGTGGGCGCTTTTGTTGTCGTTGCTGCTGATTCTTGTTGTGCTGCTACTGCTTCTTGGCCTTCTTTATCAAACAAAGGCCCCAACTCCAGAACGACATAAACCTTCCCCTGGCGGAATTGAGTGTAATTATCTAGTGTTTCTTGTGAGGGTTCAGTGATTGCCATGGTGTGCTTGATGAACTCCGTCACCGTGCTAGTCGGGTGCTCAATAGAGAAGCCCACTTCTCCTCCATTTCTTCGTTGAGATCTTGCAGGGTGTTAGCATGAGTTTGGACCGATGGTTAGAGATCACAAATCTTCTTTTTTGTCTTCCCCGATTCATTCTCGATTTTTTGGACTCGGACTTCCAAAGAGGCTATCTATGCTTAAAAATTATTTTGCTTATATTTTTCCTTAGAGTTATTGATGTTGGTGAGGAGTTGTTGAATTCTATGGTGGAGCAGGTAGACTGATTGATTTTTATTTTCCAAACTATTGGACCAGTGATAGACCTATTGCATCAGTGTGTACCCATCATTCAGAGTGTTGAGAATGGAGGCTTTTAGAACGATGACAACAATGATATTCTGTTTAATATCATCAATATACATTGTGGAAGGATATGGAAATTCCCTCCTTGCGGTGTCGAGGCTTTGCCTGAGTTCTCTGTTGGAGGATATTAGTTCGTTTCATGTAGATTGGATGTGGTCGCAACATTCAACCAAGGTGAAAACGAAAAATTCCTCCAGAGCTTCAATGACTACGTCAGAAATTTCCGGCCAAAGCATCTGGAACTGTGAAGTGATCTGATCAACCTGTTACTATAGTTGTTGATTATTCTGGTGGAGTTGGTCTCGTTCTGCCGTAAGGGCAGCAATTTGTTGTTGTTGTTTCTTATGGTCAGCGACAAGGTCATTATGAATTTGTGCAGCCCTCTGCACCACTTGTTGTATAAAACTGAATAACTAAGTTAACAACTAGTTCTAGAGGTCATCTTGCTACATGCTGGATGTATTTGGGAATTGGCTCTACAAGGGATGCCCACTAGCAGCGGATTTATCTAAATGGTCATGGGGTGATGTGGCTTGTTGTGAAGGTTATGCAAATTGGGGCATTTTTGGTATAGAAACATGATTTGGTACAATAGGAGAATTTAAAGAAAAGGGGGCCACAAAGGGCTCAATAGATGTAACCAATGGTTGTGAGGTGATGGGAAATGCACTCAGTAGTGGGCCCGACTCTAATAGCATGGCTTTGTGGAGGTGGTGATGTTTTCTCCATTGGGGAATATTATGGAGGAATGAATAACAGAGTCAACCTCCATATCTTCTGTGCCTAGCCATGTCCTAAAGGGAATGGTATTTGATCAGGTTGCGGAAGTGGATGCCGTATGCAGGGATGGGTCGCACGAGTTTGGTGAAGTGGTCGAGGTGGAGGGTGAGAGTTATTCTACGATTGGGGAGGCCACGACGGTCAAGGGTCCCTTAATGGTGAGGTCAACAATTGGCACTACAGGGTCTACCTTTTGCTTCTTGGTTACAGCTGGAGGCTTGACGATTTTTGTTTTCTGGGGTTTTGGAATGGCCGGCATAGACTATAAATGAGTTCCTATAGGTGGTATGGAAACAACAATGGGGGTGGTTACTAGAGGGTTCTGCAACGTAAAAAATTGAAATTAAACTGAGTTAGGAACCAAACTTGATGAATTAGTTATGCTCGTAATGGTTTGCTTGAGTGAGCTCATTTGCTTCTTCATTTGAGTGAAGACCGACTGCAACTCGTGCTCCGCGAGCCACATCCTGGTGTCCATAACTGTTTCTCTTGGCAACGACGGTGGTACCATCCCTTCAAAGAAGTACAGGTACTTCCCTTCTCAAATTTCCCCTGAAACCCTCGGTCATGACTCGACCTCTGCATGAAAATATTTAGTTGAAAGCACAAAATTTGGGGCCCGCATTTGAAAGGTGTGTGGGTGAACGCAATGCAGCCTGATGAAGGTATTCCCATGAGTAGCCCCAAACCAAATTGATTCTGAATACTCATCTAGTAGTGACTTGGGGATTCTCTCGGTGGCTCTGATCACCTCAAGAATTTTGACATACCACCCTCCAAAGGAAGCTTCATTGATCTCCTTGCTACTTGGGTCTCTCGAAGTCCTCCATGGTACATACCAGAGAGTTAATGGTTGGTCGTCTGAAATTGGCGCTAAGTCCCTTCCCTTTGGTAGGCACCACTTCCACATCATTAGAGCCACCACTAGATAGCCATAGACGAAATTGGTGCTCCTTTTATAAATGTCTTCACAGGCCTCAGGCAACTCATTAAGTAGATATGTGCACTAGTTCAGTTGGGCACCCTCTATACAATGCTCCACAATTGATATTGTGTCCAACATGCACTCATTCCTTGAAAAATGGCACATCAACTTTCCTGCAATGATGTAGCAAAAAAAAAAAATATTTTCCTTGTTGATGAGGTCAATTTTCACTCCCTTCCCTCCTCTCTTGGTGTTGTACTTGGAATAGTAGTAGACATCTCCCTCCTTTGCTTTTTTTGAGTTCATCTGCAATGCTGTCAAAACTACATCCCCCATTTGTGATAGATCTGTGAGCCTCTAAATATTGACTGCATGAATTGGGTACTCCTTGTCCAACCACAACGACCTGCCATGCATCCTGCTGATCAATAGTTTAGTGAAATACATTGTCATAAGAGTCGTGCCAAACATGGGTAAACTCCTCAAATTTAACAACGTGGATTGTTGAATTCACTTATATTCGACCTTGGCCTTGACTTTGGTGTCCCATCCTCCTTTGTGACTGTCTCTGTATATACTTCCCGCTTAAGGGCTGGGAATTGAAAAGAATCCAACAAGTCATTGTCGACGAGCATGGCCTTATCGTATTTTCCATCGAGTGGCTCTGAAAATGAAATCCTATCATACAACCCGACTTCAGGAACATACATAATTGGATTTTTCATGCTGTAATGCTGCTAATAGACTGCAATTATCGGTGGTTGATGACAAATTTTTGGAAGACAACATTGAGAACCTGACTACGACTGGAGCGACTCTATCACCTTAGCTTCAAACTCTGAGAAATTTGGCATTTCCATGTAAAATAAGTAGACTAGCTTGACATGACATTTCTAACAAGATTCGCTATAAAATTTCTGCATGCAGACTCGAACGTGTTACTCCGCCGCTGGTTGAGCTGGACCTAACTTGGCTGACACACTTCAGAAAAAGACAAAGAGGAGTTCATGGGTAATTCTGCTAATGTAAAGGCAGACATTTAGGAATTAATTTTTTCTATTATGGGAAATATTTTACATAAATCCAGAATGACACTAGCATTATTGTCTTACTATTATGGAAAGAACTCCTAGCACATGTGACTTACCCCCCTAGAACACAAACAATTACGGTGTGGTGACGCGTAAGTTGCACCTGAACTAACGTCCCAATTTTTTTTATTGTAAATATTTTGACAACTAGCTAACTGACTAACTAAATGTGTCCTAAACTGACTAAATGACTCCTACATATTTTTCCTAACCCTACCTATGATCTCTTTTTAGAGACCTAATCAAGTTTGAATGTCAATATTTGATGTGTGGAAGGGCTTCAGGTGTGCGCCATTCACCCAACCTGGTAGTAGTACTCCATCCAGTTGCGTGAGCTTGATGGCTCTAGAATCTCTGAGTTCTAGAACTATGAACGAGCCTAAACAGTGCATACATAGCTTTCCTGGAAACTTTTGAAACTTTCTGCATATAATATAACATGCCCCCCAATTGTAAATGCTTTCTTCTTGATGTGTATGTCATGCCATGCTTTCTGTCTTCTTTGCTCTATCGATTGGTGAAAATCCGCTAAGAATATCACTTCATCCAACTCCAATAGTTCATCCAATCGCTTCTGGAGCGATGCCTCCTCTATCATCTTTGTGGCCTGGGCGATAAATATGCGTGGGATGGCGAAATCTGCCGAAACCACGACTTATCATCCATACACCAATTGGAAGGGTGTCTGTTTGTGTAATCTTTTTACTGTTATGTGATATGCCCATAGCGTGGCTAGCATCCTTTCATCCCAATCATCTGTATTGGCTGAACACACCTTAGTTAATCAATTTTCCTATATTTTGTTGAATGGTTATACAGTTCCATTGGCTTGCGGGTGATATTGGCTACTCTTGTGGTGAAGTATCATGAAGTTATACAACAGAGAAGCAATTGTTTTGTTGATGAAATGAGTTCCTTAGTCCTTGGTCAGGCACTTGGGGCATCTGATCCATGAGATGATATTTTCAAATATAAACCTTGTGTTAGGGCCTAAATCTACCTCAGGCTGAGAAACGTAGGATCTAGGGTAACATCAAACCACGTTTAACTTGGTAGCTAGCCCTACAAGGTCAGGAAAGGGCTCTCTCCTTGTCAATATCAGAAAAATATGATCAATAATGGCTTGAGAAGACTGATGTAATGACTAATTTTAGGCTAGGTATGTGTACAGAGGTGTTTTATTGAATTTGATGATGTTTTGTTGGCTCAAATGTGAAAGGCAGATTTGGGTCCGGGGAATGAGACTCAATTTTGTAGAGATCTCTATGGGGCAAGGTAGGAAAGTGATTTGATACTTCAAATTGAGTGAGATGAAGAGATTTTAGATAGGAGAGGATTTGAAGAGGGCATGAAAGTCTTAGGGGTCCTCTTCAAACATTTGAAAACATAGATAACTAAACAAACCCTAGGTAGAGCACTGCACTTTCAATGTATTCTAAATTTATCCTTGTTTTATTTAGTTAAGATGAAGAAAAGAGATATGATGACATACATAAAACACATGTAGACTTACAATTACAGAAGAAAACACAATACCAAAGCAAGATTCCACATGAATCCCATAAAGCGCTGCAAACCACTGGTCAATTCCTTAGCCAAACTACTGAAATGTGTATACAATAAGCTCCAAGCTTTCTCAAAAGTCCAACCTTCTGCCAAATTCCAACCCCTACAATATGAAATTCATAAAATATATATTTTTTCTCATCCTTGTACTAAGGGAATTGAGCTCAACCATTTTCGTCAAAATAGAATTAGTTACATTAAACTTGGACCGAATTTTGGAAAATAGGTGTTGACGATGAACTCATATCTCCTAAAAATAGCACCTCTTACAAAACTAAAAGAGGTTTTTGTAGATAAGGTCATGTTGGAGAAAAAAATCTCTCAAATTTGGGAAATTCGTTTCCAGTTGATCGCAATATTTTCCACAAAATCATCTCTAAAACAGAAAATCATTAAAAATTTAAATCTGTGAAAATGAGCTGTAAAGATCTAGTCACATATCCCAATTCGTAACACTTGTGAATAAACTGAAATACATTTTTGTTATATGGCTTGTGTTTAGAAAAAACCTCCTTGGGTTTGCAAAATTACTTTCGATCTGTTGTAAAATGGCCCTGCACTAAAATGACTAAAACAGTAAAAAATATGAAAAATTTGCTTTGTTTTAATGTAAGCTCCAAATATCATTGTATATCTCCCACATAGTAGCACCTGTGCATAAACTGTAGGACATTTTTGTTATTTGGTATGTGATGGACAAAAACCTTTTTTCACTTTTGAAAAATTCCTTACCATTATTTCAGAAACTGATTTTATACTAAACTTGTCATTGTGTGTAGCAGCTGACCTCAAAACATGCATAACCAAGAATCACTCATCCATTTTGATCATATCTTCTAATCTGGAAGCCAGTTATGGGAGTGTGATATACCGTTGGAAATATTTTTCTGAGCTTCTTTTGATGGAAACACTTGTGACATGTTTTGTGCTGAACATCATGTGCAAAACATCTAACAAAACCAGACATAGTAAGAGCTCATGTTGATCCCTGGTGACAGGCTGCGAAGGCTGGAACTAACATTGGCTCCATTGGGGATGGCAACTCCTTGGAGGTGTCAAGAACATCATAGGCCAAGTGCCTCATCCATTGGGCATGGATTCAAACAACTACAAACCCAAACAACTCATACTAATCCAAAAACATATACATACTACATGTACATAAACAAATACCGAAAACTGAAATGCTACCTCGGGCAACTTATTTATGTACAAATCTAACCCACTTTGCTGCAAAATTGATAGATCAAGTAATGTTGTAATGCCATATCAACAAATCAAGTAACTGTGACAAGGATGCTACTTGAAAGTTCTTCAACCAGGATGCAAATGTAAATGCTGACATTCATACATGCACATAACGAGTCTGGTTATGTAAAAGACAATTTGATCTATCATTCAAACTGAAAAAACTTTCCATGTACGTTGCAATAGGACTGAAAAAACCAGACTCTGTTTGCTGCCCCAACTCCTCAATACATGCTTCTAGCTACAAACTGTCAATGCAAACATCCATGGGAAACTCTATTATTTCTTGTTTTGAAGGAGGGAGAGTTTCCAAGAACTTTTTGGGATCTTGGAATTCATATGATTGGATCTGATCATTTAAATACTGAATCTCCTTCTCAAATTTTTCAACAACTAACTCAAAGAAACTAGTTTTAGCTTTAGGAGGAAACTTCGGAGATCTCAAAACTTGAAGCACGACAATGAAAAATACTTCATCAATTTCAATGTCCACTAACTAATCTCTAACTTCTTTTAAAACTTCACAAAACACAGGGTTTGCCACATACCCTACCATTTTATTTTAGTGCATGAATGGATCAGTGAGCACTGGAATCTCTAGATTGAGTTGGAGTCGCCAGGTGAATGTTTTAGCCTTCATATGTGTCTGACTGCTGTCCACCATTAGCAATCAGATCTACAACTTGAATGATCTTTCCCGGAGAAGATCTGTCACCTCTTCCCTAGTTTAATGTACTGGGGCAATTTGCAAGTCAGATGTTCAGTTCATAAACTAGACCGGAGATTGACTGAAGCAGCGTTTATCTACTTATGCACTCGTAAAGCAATGTGAAGTTCAAAGGCTTCCTGGCATAACTTCAGACTCCATCTGTAGTTTATAAAACAAAGAACACTAACAAACAAATAAACAATTCTTCCCCAGTATGGTCGCCACTATGTTAGGGCCTAAATCTACCTCAGGCTGAGAAAGGTAGGATCTAGGGTAACATCAAACCACGCTTAACTTGGTAGCTAGCCCTACCAGGTCGGGAGAGGGCTCTCTCCTTGTCAACCTCAAAAAAATATGATCAATAACGGCTTGATATTACTAATGTAATGACTGATTTCAGGCTAGATATGTGTGCAGAGGTGTTTGATTGAATTTGATGATGTTTTGTTGGCTCAAATGTGAAAGGAAGATTTGGGTCCGGGGAATGAGACTCAGTTTTGCAGAGATCTCTATGGGGCAAGGTAGGCAAGTGATTTGATACTTCAAATTGTGTGAGATGAAGAGCTTTTAGACAGGAGAGGAGTTGAAGAGGGCATGAAAGTCTCAGGGATCCTCTTCAAATAGCTGAAAACATAGATAACTAAACAAACCCTAGGTAAAGCATTGCACTTTCAATGTATTCTACCTTTATCCTTGTTTGATTTAGTTAAGATGAAGCAAAGAGATATGATGACATACATAAGACACATGTAGACTTACAATTACAGAAGAAAACACAATACTAAAGCAAGATGCCACATGAATCCTATAAAGTGTTGCAAACCATTGGTCTATTCCTTAGCCAAACTGCTGAAATGTGTATACAATAAGCTCCATGCTTTCCCAAAAGTCCAAACTTCTACCAAATTCCAACCCCTACACTATGAAATTCATAAAATATATACATTTTCTCATCCTTGTACTAAGGGAATTGAGCTCAACCATTTTCTTCAAAAATGAATCAGTTACATTAAACTTGGGCCTAATTTCTCAAAATAGGTGTTGAAGATGAACTCGTATCTCCTAAACCATAGCACCTGTTAAAAAAATGAAAGAGGTTTTTGTAGATAAGGTCATGTTGGAGAAATAATTCTCTCAATTTTTGGAAATTCGTTTCCAGTTGCTCGCATTTGTTCCACAAAATCATCTCTAAAACATAAAATCATTAAAAATTTAAATCTGTGAAAATGAGCTGTAAATATCTAGTCACATATCCCAATTCGTGACACGTGTGAATAAAATGGAAGAGGTTTTTGTTATATGGCTCGTGTTTAACAAAAACCTCCTTGGGTTTTGAAAAATTACTTTCCATCTATTGTAAAATGGCCCCGCACTAAAATGACTAAAACAATAAAAAATATGAAAAATTTGCTTTGTTTTAATGTAAGCTCCAAATATCACTGTATATCTCCCACATAGTAGCACCTGTGCATAAAATGAAGGAGGTTTTTGCTATTTGGTATGTGATGAAGAAATTTTTTTTTCACTTTTGAAAAATTCCTTACCATTATTTTAGAAACTGATTTTGTACTAAACTTGTCATTGTGTGCAGCAACTGACCTCAAAACATGCATAACCAAGAATCACTCATCCATTTCGATCATATCTTCTAATCCGGGAGCCGGTTACAGGAGTATTATATACTGTTGGAAAGAATTTTCCAAGCTTCTTCAGATGGAAACACTTGTGACATGTTTTGTGTTGAACATCATGTGCAAAACATCTAACAAAACAAGACATAGTAAGAGCTCATGTTGATCCCTGGTGACAGGATGCGAAGATTGGAACTAACACCTTGTAGCTGTGTCTTCTATTCAATCCTTCACTGGTGCTACCTTGGCTAATCTTGTGAGATATTATGTCATTGTGATTATGCACCCGGCCTGAGTGTAATGCGCTGACGGATTGATCGGCCCTATGAAATCAACTGCCCACTTTTCAAATATCTGTAAGCCACGTTTTGGCTATAATGGGAGCTCAGTGCGATGTGATGGTTTCCCAACTCTCTAGAACAAATCACATCCCTTAGAATACGCTTTGGCATATTTATATATTGTTGGCCACCATAACCCTGCTTGTAACACCTTCCGTGCAGTCGCTTTTCCCCCTACATGGCCACCCGCAACTCTTGAGTGGCACCCCCATAACTCTTCATGTCATTCATGGTGAAGGACACATCGTCACAAAACCTAATTGAGGCCCAGTTTGTATAGGTGCCTTGCAATTAGCTAGTAATCAACTGCTTGCACGACCATGTGTATTCTTTGCATAGCCGTGTAGTCATCCATACATTTCCATGTAGCTAGGAAAGTTGTGATTTCTTCTAGATAATCCAGGATTTCTTCTACCTTGAACAAATCAACATCAGGTAGTTGTTCATTTAGGGAACCTCCACTTTCTCTGGGCTCTAGCCTCAAAATATGATCAGGTCTGACATTCAACCAACCTGGTTTGATGATTGCTTCAGAAGTAAATTCCTAAAATAGTAGCAACCATCTACAAATTCTCCCCTCAAGTACAGGCTTGTTTACTAAGTATTTCAAGCAGAGTGGTCATCAAAGAACTTAAATCCCCCCCCAAGCAAGTCGTGTCTAAATTTTTTAAGAGAGTAGACCATAGATAGTGCTTCTCTCTCAGTGGTGGTGTAATTATTTTCCACGGTAGATAACTTCATATTGGAAAAGTAGATGAAATGGTCAAGGATCCCATCCCCCGGCTGGGCCAACACTGCCCCTAAAGAAATACTAGATACATCAATATGAACATGGAATTTCTTATTCCAGTCGAGATAAACTAGAATCTATGCGCTTACCAACCTTTCCTTTAGTATGTTTAGTGCTGCTTGACACTCCTTTGACCATGCAAATCCTTCCACTTTCCTTAGTAACTTCTCCATTACTGCGGTTATCGAGGCATAGTTGCGGATGAATATTCGGTAGTTTCCAGTGTGCCCTAATTTCGATCTGAGCTACTTGAAATTGGTAGGTGGGTCCATGTTGACTATTGCCACAAACTTGGCAAAATCTATGCATAACCCGTATTTGTATAAAATGTGGCCCAAAAGTATTCCAAATGGGACCACAAATATGCATTTATTTAGGCTCAAGGATATCTATAGTTGTCTGCAGAGATCAAACATTATCCTGAGGAGGTTTGAGTGTTTCTTCAGTAGGCTGTATATTGTCCAGTCATCCTTGTATACCTCCAAGAAATTTTGGATGTAGTCCTTGAATATTGCAATCATGATTCTCGAGAATACTACGGGCGCATTCTTAAGACCAAATGGAATCACATGGTAGGCATATAACCCCCATTCTGTAGTAAAATTGGTATTCTTCTTGTATTCTTCGGTGATTCTGACACGATGGTAGCTCGGGAGCCCATCTGTGAAGGAATAAGCCTCATTCCCTACTACATTGTCTAGGACCTCATCACTAAATGGTGTTGGGAATGGGTTGTGCACACAAGCGTTATTAAGGATGCGATAGTCCATGCAGAATCTTATCTCCGTAGCATCATTTTTGTTATGTATCACTATCAGACTGACCCATTCTGCCTCGTCCATAGGGAAAATAAGTCCCACCTCTAGAATCTTGTCTATTTCTTTCTTTGCCTTCTCTTTGACCCTTGGGTTCAATCTGTATGGCCTGTGCTTCACTGGATTTGCATCGGGCTTCAGTACAAATTTCATTTCTCATATGTCTCCCTTAATCCATTTTAGCTCCACAACTGATGAGGGAAATAGATCTTCGTACACCCTTAGGAGATCGAAAATTTATTTTGTCATTGTTTCATCCCAATAGTCTTCGTTTGATGCCAACTTAGGTTTATCCTACAGGCCAATGTTGTGCTTCACAACTTCACTGGGAGCAAGTGTGGAGCATCCATTAGGGGTCCCTCTTGTATATCTCTTTCCCCTTTGGTTTCATGGAATTTCAGGTGTTGTAACCCTTCTAGGTTGTCCTCATCTCGTTCTTTATCTGATGATTATATATGAAAATAAACAATTTTAGCTAGGCATCATACGATGGTGCAATTAACGCATAACAGAAAGAACATATCTCATATACAATTCATGAAAATGAAATGTTATCACTAATTAAACAGAAAAAAAAACTAATCATACAAGATAGAATTACCATATATGTGAAGTTCTGCTCATTTGACTAATGACATAGATCAATTCCTTTCTTCAGATCAAATTATCTTCCAAATATACAACAGTGCATCAACAAAGGAAAGTAGTTTGATATTTAAAAGAAATGACCATGTCCCATAATTTCATCAAGGCATTCACAAACTTACAGAAATGCATTCTTTGCAAATGTTTTTATAAAATTCTAGATCGTTCTCTAAATGCATGAGAAGGGTATAAATACTATTCTAACTAATGTTCAAAAATAGATTATACAAAAAATTGAGGAGGTTTCAAACAACCTTCCTCTTAACTAGTCAAATAACTTTAAAAATAAAAGTGACTCGATGAGTAGAGGTTATAAGGATGAATTTTTGTCTACCAGCTTCTCTTCTTTTAAATCATATATATCGGCCATCGGTTTCACTTGAGGAGGTGCCCCAAACTGTGTTCTGGCCTGTCCTGCGAAAATATCATCTGTGAGAGGTGGCATCATCCATTGAGTTGAATGGAGTGAGTAGTTGAGGGTCATGATTTCACTGTGTGGCTTGCCAAGGTATTGCCAATACTCCTCCCAGTTAGTCTTTGCTAACTTTGCGATCGCTTCCCTTTGGATTTTCGCTCTTTCCTTCCATATTTTATGCAAGTCATTTAAATTTGGAAGTATTTTTGGGTTACCTTCTTTCACTAGGTTGGTGGCATGTAAAGTATGGTTTACTGCTTTTACTATGTTCTTTGACACCCCTGCTGCTCTTGCCACTACTAATTCATCTTGCTTGATCCACGCATCCCAATCTGTGAATAGAATGTCCTTATGTGTCTCCTCAATCTCAAGCAGATTAGCTCTCCTTCCTTCTTTTGTTTCTTGCCATTCAATGAATTCTGAGATCCTTGTATTTAAATCATTAAATTTAGTTCTTTGGTCAATCGCCTTATCCGTTAACTGATCACTGGTGATCAGATAAGGAGCGATATGCGACATTCTTTGGAAAAATTTCTCTTGCTATTTTGATAGAAGGGAATTTAGCTCTAGTGCCTCTTTGATGAATTCATTGACAGTAGGGACATCTTCATATTTTTCCATGGCTTCTTGCAATTCTTGAATTTTCATGTTCTTTGCAGAAATGTCTGCTTCATGGCTTATCTTTAACACTTCCATATTCTGCTACAATTGAGTGATTTGTTCAGCGACTTGTTGGTTCACACTTTCTTTTTCAATTTACAGCTATTGCTAGATCTGCGCTATCTTCTCTTCCCTCTCCTTTAACAAAATAGATATCTCCGTAGATTTATCCATGGTGGTAGTTGCATATGCCCCTATAAACTACGACAGTCTGGTCAAATTTTCAGCTAGATTGGAAGGAATATCCTTCTAGACTATGTCCATTGGCTCATTCCCAGGTGGGATCTCAGGTGTTTCTATCCTCCTTCTTTTCCTATGTCTCCTTACTACAACCTTGTGAAGTGGGCTGTAGAACACATCTAAAGGAGTAATTTTGGTCACCTTTAGGACAATTTCTGATGTGGGAAAAGAAGGAATGATTTCTGTCTACTGTGAACTTGTCCCTTGCTCATCCATCGGCTCAGACTCTGTAATTTTTTGGGTATGCAGAGGAGTGTAATACTCCGTGGTTTTCTGGGCATCTATTGTCTTAGGAGTGTCTTGTAGTTTTTTATTGAATTGGTCCCAATCCTGCTCCAAACTACTTCTTTTTCTCTCAGAACCGATATCTTTAGTCAGGTCACTTATGACTTTCTTTTCGGCTGACCTCCTGCTGGATTCTGTTGTATTCTCGGAATCTTGGGCTTTCCCTATATCCAGTGCTTTCCCTGTGTCCACTTGAGACTCTATGCGAGAATTTGGTCCTTCGTTGTTGACAGTTACACTGGGTGTAGGTTTGTCCTCGACTTTTAACAAATGCAATGGAACTATTTCGAGTCTTTTGTTTCTGAATTCCTGAAAGCTTTCAAAATATTTAAGACTCAGATTGGCCCTTGCCCAGTCGAATGCTTGTTCAAATGATTCAACTGACTATAAAAGGTATTTAGAATTATTAGCTTCATGGTTAAAGGGATTAATCTTCACCGCAATAGTAATATTATGTGCCATTTTGTCTAGATCAAATTACCTTTTCAGTGGAGTATGGAGCCTGAGGCTCTCTAGGCTTAGTGATTTCTTGGTTGCATGGTTAAAATTTGCTAACGAAAAGGAACCACAACGAATGGGAAAATATGGCCACAATGAATTTTTGTTATCTTTTAGGGTCTTGGTCAATCCTTTTCCCATAGTCTGGTGGGCTATTTCTCTTGCTAATAGTTTATCAGAGACATACAAGGGGAGTACATGTGGGTTTGCTGTACTTCCAAAAACCCTGATGTATGTAAACCATTCTTCAACAAAATACTTGCCTACTACGAGAACGTCTGTAGCAGGTTCTTTGAAAAACCTGGGGGTTTCTTATTAAAAATCAATTGATGCAATGGTAAAATAAGAACATGGCATCCTTTATAAAAATGGGGTATATAATGGAATTCCCAAATCTATTTATGGATGATATGGATAGGGTAGGGGTCCTTCAAAGTCCATTTCCAACCCATGATTGGAAATTTGGTGCAAAAACAAATGGCATGTATGCACTAAAATAAAATGGAGGAAGGTTCTCTATGGAGGAGGATCTCTTTTGATGATACTCGGAGATGGCAATGGCTAGGTTATTAGATAGGATAGTGGCCCAATTCAATATGTGGGAATTGACACATGCATCAATTAAAGGAATCCATTCTATGGAAAACTTAGCATTATTAGGTAATCCATATAGCCTATAAAATAGAAGCTGCATAGTTGTAGGGATTTTCCAAAGAGGTTATGGGATACATACACATTTTATCATATTTGAACTTGTTCTCCAGTACCCTCTAGCCCTGGATCATCTTGAAATGTTCTTCATTTTTCTTTGCAAAGTTGGCCAGGTATGACTTGTCATATATGTCTTGAGGGTTAGGTATATGATACATTTTCTTCAGGTCTTCAACTTTGAATGATCCCATGAGCTCCATCCTTGAGTTCTTGAATTGCCTATTTTCAATACTAATATTTTCCACCACCCACCTAATCATATTAGTATATGGGAGCATTTTCGCTCTCGATCCTATTTTGTGAAGGAAGAAATAGGCTGCATCTTTGAATTGGACTCCCAATGGATTTATTGAGTCAGTTGTCGCCTTTATGAAAATAATTATAGGACGTTCATTTTCAAGCCTGTTGTATATGACTTCCCATGCTATCGCTCCTCCATTGGCACTACAAACTGTATCAGCAAATATAGGCGACATTTCTGATAGCTCAGACTTTGTAATTCTCTGCTTTTTCTGCTTTTGCATCACCTTTCGTCATGACATGTCTTTTGAATCTTTCCTGAAAAGGAAGAGATATATCAGCGTAGAAGATATAGGGCAATTGAGGCTGAAAGCTCTCTAGAATGAATTTTAATCGTGGGAATATTTTGAACGAGATATTCAACGTTAGCTAGCCATAACTTGAAACATCATTACCTCTCCTCGGGCTGCTAAACAATAATTACCCTGTCAAACCACTCATTATTATATTAAAACACAGTAACTTCCCACACTTCATGCTTTATTTGTGCATCGCAACTTTTAAACATTGTAATATAGTGTTTCTTGGAGATAAGGCGAAATGCGATTGCGAAAATCACAATATCACATTTCGGGATTTACTTAAAGATGTTTATAATTATCACATGGAAAACTGCAAAATGCCATTTGCAATAAATATCCTAAGCTTGGGTTGTTTTATAAGGGTTTCAAGGCAATTTCTTGGAGTTAGCATTTATCTTTCAAAGACCAAAAAATTTAAAAAGGGTCCCCATTTATATGTCAAATATCAACTATCACTCGTATAAATGCGGGGGTTGTTACATAGTACAACAATTTGCGATTCACTTGGGAGAACTGGCTATCTTTGATTGCTCTTTTGAAATTTCTAAAACTTTCAAAATAAGAAAAGTTATAGGGATAATAATTACATGAGTTATAAAATAAACCATATTCCTCTAAAATCATAATCACTCACTCAATCTATCTATTCAAATACAAAATAAAAATGTTTGCACCAGTCAATTATAAGATTTTAAAGAGATATAGCAGTTGACTTCTACAAATTAGTTTTTTGGTTTCTCATTTATCATAGATAGTGCCTTTCCTGCCAACGGGCGTTCATAGCCTCGACAGGGTTACCTTTTAACCAATAATGATTCATTTTTCCATCCAAAGCAATTTTCAAAATTCAAATTGATATTCATTTTCTTTTTCTTTTCTCTTTGGACCTTGTTTTTCTTTTCATGTAATTTTCTTTTGAAATTTCTTAAAAGACATTGTCTATGCTTGGTAACACAATAATGACAATGCCATTCACCAGTTGTAACTAAACTGAACAAGCTGGTTCTTGATGCGACCCCTTGTCCTTTGATTGATTAGATCATTGGCTATTACCCTATTTTGATATGCAGTTTTGGTAATATCAGTTTAATTATTCCCCTATGATCATGGTAAACAAGCTCATAATGATACTTATTATCTTTTAAGTTTTGTATATTTTAGAATTACGTTGTGAAAAAAGAAAATTTTATCAGATGGGGTGAATCATTAGACCTTTTAAAGAGTTTTGGATGATAATGATAGAGTTTTGAGATACTCATCTATAGAAATTCCTTACTAGGTTAAATATTCTTTTCTTGACTGGTCAAAGACATCTATACTTTATAAAGATAAGAGCTTGTTCATTGAACACGTGTTTTTAGCAAGGTCAAGTTTTTCCAAAGAAATAAGGTTCATTTTGATACTCAAATGCTCCAATTATTTCTTTAACTTTTCCTACATATAGATGCAAAAAATCAAAATACTATCAAATATTTTATTTTTAGAAGCCTAAAGTAAATACTACATTAACGTTTATTTTCCTAAGAATATTAAATACAATATGATACAAAAATAGAAGAGGTTGTCTTCTAGGAAAAGTATTTTTTCAAAATTTTCCCATTAACGGGCAAGGAATCCACTTTACCTGACAAGTCTTGTAAAAGAAATGTTGATTGACCAATTTTCTCAATGATTTGGAATGGTCCAAGCCACAGTATTTGGAACTTGGTATGCTTACCCTTTTCCTCATGTGCTTTGTCCCATTTCAAAACCAGATCACCTACTTCAAAAGTTTTATGACTGGCAAAGGTTGTATCAAAAGAGGCTTTGACTAATTGCTGATGATGGGAATGGGTAGCTTTAGCCTTTTCTCTTTCTTCTTCGAGTTTAAGGATCTGAAATTGTCTTGCTTGAAGAGAAGAGGAAGGATTTTCATTGATAAATTGCACTAGGGTGAGATATGGGATTGCTATGTTTGTAGGGAGAACTACTTATTTTCCATAAACTAAAGAAAAAGGAGAAGAACTGATTGAGGCCTTTTGTGTTATTCTATTTGCCCAAAGAGAAAATGTCAATGCTTTATGCCAATTCCTATGATTTTGATCTATAGTCCTCTTGATGATTCTGATAAGGTTTTTTTTGTTGATTCGTCTAATCCATTACCTTGTGGATAATAGTTGGCTAAATACTTCAATTTGAAAACTCTTTTCAAAGAAAATTCTACCATAGTATGTCCAGAAAAATAAGATGCATTATCAAACATTAAATCTGTGTGTAGGCCAAACCTAGTGATTATATACTGATCAATAAAGTCTGTAATACTTTTTGTATTAGCTACCTTTAGTGGGATAGCCTCTACCCATTTCATAAAATAATCAGTAGCTATAAGGATGTACTTGTGCTACTTGCAAGAGTTAGGAACAACCTCATCAATTATATCTAATCCCCATTGTTCAAATGGTTGTTGGATATTAACTGGCTGCAAAGGGAATGCTAGTTTCTTTTTTCTTCTAGTTGCAGTTTGACAAGTTTTGCATTTTATTGCATAGTCATGTGCATCCTCGAATAGTGTTGGCCAATAATAATCTTTTTAGCTTTAGTTTTTTCAAGGCATCTTAATAATATTGAATCATAATTTTTTTCTAAATAATACATCATCAATCAATTGATACTAATTTGATTTCAACCTTAAAGCACGTTTTGTTTTGTAATTGAGATGCATAGGAGCATATCCATTCTTCAAATAAAACTTCAAATCAACATACTGTGATTGTGCATCGTTGAGGCTTACCTATGATATTTTCACTTCATTACCTTGGTCTTGTTATGTTGATAAGTGGGAAGCTCTAGTTAACATCTTGCAGAAACCTTGGACCCTAACAATTTTAGTTGGCTGGATTTCTACATCATATTCTTGAAGTGTAGTGACCCAATTGGCTCATTTCACCCCCACTTCTCTTTGAATCAATAGTTGCTTTACTACAGGGTAAGGTACTATTATTTTTGTATGAGTTTTGAGGAGAAAAGGTATGAAATGTTTCAAGGTTTTAAAGACATCAAATGCTTGTTTATCAACAACCGAGTAGTTTAACTCGACACCCTGTAAATTTGAAATGAAAAAAGAGATAGGTGCTTCTATGTTTTGATCATTTAGCTGTGTTAAAACTACCGCATATGATGTATCAGATGAAAAAGTGTACAACACAAAAGGTTTGAGAAAGTCTGGAGTGGTTAAAGAAGGAGCATTGATGATGGATTTTTTGATTAACTCAAATGAATCTCTTTCATTTTTACCCCATTTGAAGAATGCATTCTTTCTTATCATTGATTGAAGGGGTGAAACAATCTGTGAGAAATCTGGAACAAATCTTTTTACAAAATTGATTTGGCCTAGGAATGATTGCATGGTATTTTTGTTATGTGTAAGAGGAATATTTTCAATTTCTTGGATTCTATTAGGATCAATATAAATTCCTTTCTTGGATACTATGAACCCAAGAAGCTTGCCTTCTGCTAAAGCAAAGTATGACTTTTTTGGATTCAAATAAATGCCATATATCTTGCATCTTTCAAAGATATGATTTAGGTCATTAAAATGATTGCTTCTGTTCCTAGAGTAGACTATGATGCCATCTAGTTAAATAACAAATGATTTATTAATTAGACCATTAACAGAAATATCCATGGCGTGTTGGAATGTAGCACCTGCATTGATAAGTCCAAAAGGCATGTTCTGATAAGCATATGTTCCCCACTTGGTTCTCAATGTTCTCTTTAGTATGTCATTTAGATGTACAAGAATCTGATTGTTTCTTGAATATCCGTCGAGAAAAGAAATTAACTCAGAACCTACAATTGATTGCAATATTTGCTCCATGGTAGGAAAAGGAAAGTTATCCTTTTGACAAGCTCTATTCAAGTTTCTAAAATCAATACAAATCCTAATATCACCATTCTTTTTCCTGACAGGAACCATATTTGATACCCATTTTGAGTGTCTAACAGGAAAGATTATCTTTTCTTTTAGAAGTTTGTTCAACTCAGATTTGATTTGACTTTCAAGGTTTGGATGAATCTTTCTCAGCTTCTGTTGAACTAGTTTCTCATTAGAAGTCATTGGTATAGTATGTTGAATTACAGAGGTATCATAGGTCTTGAGATTTGAATAATCCCAAGCAAAGACACCTTTATATGTTTTCAACAACTTGATGAATGATATCCTTTCTTTGGATGATAAACCAAGACCTAGGTTGACATCTTGTGGTTTTTCAGTTGTACCTAGGTTTACCACTTGAAATATCAGAGTAGAACTCTAAGTCTTGGAGTTGGTAATCTTCTTAAATCTGTCTTTCAAATCATAGAGATCTTCCATTTTGACTACATATTTCGGAATTGGGTTTTGATCTTGTTTATGGTTGATTTGCAAGTCATGTTCATGTTCATCTATGATTTTTTCCTCATAAGATCCTTCTGATGTAAGGAAATCAATTATATCAGCATCATTATTAAACACTCTCCAATTTGTTACATTATCAGGAATGGATGGTCTGAAAACTAACTCTATGGAAAATCTATCTGGACTAAATTATTCTAAAGGTATAAGCCTGGATGCTACATTGGCAAGTAAGTCAGCACTTGCATTTTGTAATCTGGGGACTGAAGAAATGTTAAAAGCAGTGAAATAAGAAGTAATATTCTGGGCTAAAGATTGATAATGTTTGAGATGCCCAGACACGCAATGGATTGTGTTTCTTACCTGTTTAATAACTATTTCTGAGTCTCCATATACTTGCAAATACTTGACATTAAGGCCAATGGCTTTGTACAACCCTTGAATCAAAGCTTCATATTCTGCAGTATTGTTAGTGCATTGAAATTCAAGCCTGCAGGATAACATGGTTTTCTCTCCTTGTGGGATGATTAAGATACATCCTGCACCTGCACCATCTTCAAAATTGGAACCATCAAAATAAAGAGTCTAGAATAGTGAATTATTTACAACTTTATCAACTACATCTACACACTTGGAAGCATCTGTTTGTGAAATTTTTTCTATTTGAGATATTACAACATTATTTGGAAAGGGATATTTTCTAGCATTAAAGGATCCCAAGAATGACTCTGCCGAGTAATTTCCAATAATGTTATTGGTGAAAGTTACAGGTTCATTGCTTTCGTTGATATCAGTGACTGTGTACTTCATGAATTTTTCACGGTCTACTCTGATTTGGTTAGGTTTACCATTATATGGTAACCACATGTGAGACCAATCAATTGCAAAGTATCCATGCAACTTTTCAGACCAATCCCTACTTAGAATTAAACCATAAAATTTAGGGATATCAGCCGCTAGGACATCGATTATTTGCGAAACTTTTGGATTAGAGGAAAACCTGATTGAAACTGATGCTATTTCTCCAAGTACTTCTACTTTAGTTCTGTCTAGTTGAACTATGTGTACAACAAATTTTTGAGGTGTAATATTCAATTTGGTGCACACAGTTCTTGGCATAATATTTGAAGAGGCTCCTGAATCAACAAGGCAATTATGGACATTTCTGTTGAAAATCTCATAAGTAAGAAGAAATGGAGGCATATGAGAAATATACCTATCACCTATCTGAACTAAATCTGATGGATTTACTTTGTTTGGAGATGAAGGAGGTTTTCCCATATCATAATAAGCTTGAGTGACTACGACAGATGGTAGAGGGGCTACAGGAACTGCTTTTAACTCTCTGAGTAGAATTTTTTGTTGTTGCTTGAGTTTAGTCAACTCATGTAATGAAATATTTGCTCTCGTCTTTTTCATATATTTGACTATGTTATATTCTACTGTATCTGAGATCACTAACATTTTGGAAGTAGTTGGAGGATCTAGTGGAATAGAATCAGTTTGAGTAGTCTTAGATTTCTTACTTAATGTCCTCTCCTTTATAGGAGTAGCAATTTTCTGTTTCTGAATTGTTGTAGACATATCGGAGAGTTTTTACTTCTTGTAGTTATTGGAATATCTTGTGCTTCCTCTTCAGTTGGAAGAATGAAGTCCCACATTCTATTTAACTCAACATCTTCTTCAGTTTCAACTTCCTCTTCGGTTGGCGAGTCTTCTTTTCTTTTTGGATCAGATTTAGCATTAGAAATAGTATTTGGTGGCCGAGATGTAGAAGAAGGATTTATTTTAAATGAACGAAAAGGTTTCTTGGGAGTAGATGATTTCGCAACCTGTTTCTTGATTTCGACCATTTCACTGGATATGGTCTTCAACACTTTCTAAAGGCCTTCAAGGTCAAAATTCTCCTTTGGAGTTTTCTTTTTTGAATCATCCTTGAATGTTACTTTTTTTTAATTTCTTTTCGTATGTCTGTGACCTCTTTTCTAAGGAAATAATTCTTATTTCTATAGACATAGATTTTTCATGGTTTCTACAAGGGTAGCCTTATTGTCTCTATCTACAAAAATTGTAATATTAGAAGGAAGGGAGGATATGTACCATTCTATTTGTACATCTACCGCAGGTTTTGAGGCAGCTAAGATTTTGTTTAGTAACTTGTTAAATCTGGAGTTGAAGTCTTTGATCCTTTCATCTAAATTTGATTTTAAGTTGGAAAGACCATTGATTAAGGATGCTATAGTCTTGTCATCACCAAATTTTGCAATAAATATTTCTTGAAAAGTATCCCAGTTCCTTATTGAGCCTGCTAGAAGGGAAAAATACCAAGATCCAACAGATCCTTGGAAAGTATAAGGAAACAATGTGATTACAACATCTTCATGTGAAACTCCATTAAGATTCATGTATAACATAAATTTATTTAGATGTTCTTTAGCAGGAAGACCATCATCAAGATTGTAATTAGGTAACCATTTTTCTGGGTTTGCTGGGAGAGCATTTGGATTAGAAACCAGAACAACACCAGGATTTGTCCAAGGTTGAGCGGGTTGATTGGCCATAACTTGAGTTGGAGATTGGGAATATGGGAAGGCTAGTCCAGAAGTAGGTATAGATGGTGAAGAACTTACTACTGGGTTAGTACTACTAGCAGCATTACTAGTTGAAGAAGTGGATTGTTGAGAAGAGGTGGATTGAGTAGAAGTGAATGGAGAAGTGAATGGATGGAAAGGTGAAGTGATCTCGCTGGTATCCGATTTAGATATTGATGTGATAACTTTCTTACGTCATGAATGAATGGGAAACTCAAAAGGAGTTACTCGAATCCTTCCACTTTGTAATCTAGTTAATACACTAGTTTCTCATAATAAGGAAGTGACACTTTCTTAAGAAGCTTTGGGCCTCTCTGGTTTCTCAGTAGAAATGAATATCTGTTCCAATTTCTATATCAAAGAGTGAACTTCGGGAGACTCAGGAGTGTAATTTGAAGAAGGTGGTTGTCTTAATACTTCAGGAGATGAGGGAGATGTTTCTACAACTTCAGATTTATGATTCGAAGATTTTGAACGAGATATAGAAGGTGTAGAAGTTGTGGAGGGGTTTTGACTCTTATGAATGTTTTTCGATTGATCTTTAGGTTTATATGCCATTCATAGTCGGATGGCCCTCCTTCTAGCGCCAAAATTTTGAAGCCTCAGATTTCTGCTGCTCCAACATGGGGGATAACCACCTGGTCCAGATCTTAAAGACAAGTCCTTTTCCATTTGAAGTGGTTTCTTCAACTGGGGATGATGGGACCAATTTCCTAGTGTAGGTTTTAAAATGAGAGTAAATGATTGTAGTATGGATAATTATAACTAAATGACCTATTCTAACATGCAAATCTCTAGCTAACTTAATCTAATATAAACCCGGGTATTCTATGTGATATGCGATCTAAAAAATATATCTGTTTGACATGTGATAATAAAGATCAATCACACATTAAACAAAGGTGATAACATGTATAGATAATTTCTTTGACTAAATAGTTAGTCAAAGAAATGTATAAACTATATTGCATATATCTGATTATTATATATGAAAATAAACAATTTCAGCGAGGCATCATACAGTAGTGCAATTAACTTATAACAAAAAAAACATATCTCATATACAATTCATGAAAATGAAATGTTATCACTAACTAAACAAAAACAAAACTAATCCTACAAGATAGAAGTACCATATGTGTGAAGTTCTACTCATTTGACTAATGACATAGATCAACTCATTTCTTTAGATCAAATTATCTTCCAAATATATAATAGTGCATCAACAAAGGAAAGTAGTCTGATATTTAAAAGAAACGATCACGTTCCATAATTTCATCAAGGCATTAACAAACTTATAGAAGGGAATTCTTTGCAAATGTTTTTGATAAAATTCTGGACCCTTCTCTAAATGTATGAGAAGGGTATAAATATTATTCTAACTAATGTTCAAAAATAGATTATACAAAAATTTGAGGAGGTTCCAAACAACCTTCCTCCTAACTAGTCAACTAACTCTAAAAATAGAAGTGACTTGATGAGCAAAGGTTATAACGATGACATGCTGTCTACCAGCTTCTCTTTTAAATTGCATCCATCGATTTCACTTGAGGAGGTGCCCCAAACTGTTTTCTGACCTGTCCTACGAAAATATCATTTGTGAGAGGTGGCATCATCCATTGAGTTGAATGGAGTGAGCAGTTGAGGGCCATGATTTCGCTGTGTGGCTTGATAAGGTATTTCCAATACGCCTCCCAGTCAGTCTTTTCTAACTTTGTGATCGCTTCCCTTTGGATTTCCGCTCTTTCCTTCTAGCTTTTATGCAAGTCATTTAAATCTGGCAGTATTTTCGGGTTACCTTCTTTCACCAGGTTGGTGGCGTGCAAAGTGTGGTTTACTACTTTTACTATGTTCTTTGACACCCCTGCTGCTCTTTCCACTACTAATTCAGCTTGCTTGATCCACACATCCCAATCCGTGAATAGAATGTCCTTATGTGTCTCCTCAATCTCAGGTAGATTAGCTCTCCTTCCTTCTTTTGTTTCTTTCCATTCAATGAATTTTGAGATCCTTGTATTTAGATAATTAAATTCAGTTCTTTGGTCAATTGCCTTATCCGTTAACTGATCACTGGTGATCAGATAAGGAGCGATATGCGACATTCTTTGGCAAAATTTCTCTTTCTATTTTGATATATGGGAATTTAGCTCTAGTGCCTCTTTGATGAATTCGTCAACAGTAGGGACATCTTCATATTTTTCCATGGATTCTTGAAATTATTGAATTTGCATGTTCTTCGCAGAAATGTATGCTTCATGGCTTATCTTTAACACTTCCATATTCTCCTGCAATTGAGAGATTTGTTCAACAGCTTGTTGGTTCACATTTTCTTTTTCAATTTGCAGCTATTGCTCGAGCTGCACTATCTTCTCTTTCCTCTCCCTTAAAAAAATAGATATCTTCGTAGCTTTATCCATGATGGCAGTTGCATATGCCCCTATAAACTGTGTCAGTATGGTCAAATTTTCAACCGGATTGGAAGGAATATCCTTCTAAACTATGTCCATTGGCTCATTCCCAGGTGGGATCTCAGGTGTCTCTATCGTCCTTATTTTCCTCTGTCTCCTTACTACAACCTTGCGAAGTGGGTTGTAGAACACATCTAAAGGAGGAATTTTAGTCACCTTTAGGAAAATTTCTGATGTGGGAAAAGCAGGAATGATTTCTATCTGTTGCGAACTTGTCCGTTGCTCATCCATTGGCTCAGACTCTGTAATTTTCTGGGTATGAAAAGGAGTGCGATATTCTGTGGTTTCCTTGGAATCTATTGTCTTAGGAGTTTCTTGTAGTTTTTCATTGAATTTGTCCCACTCCCGCTCCAAACTATTGCTTTTGATCTCAGCACTGGTATCCTTAGTTAGGTCACGTATGACCTGCTTTTCGGCTGACCTCGTGTTGGATTTCATTGTATTCTTGGTGTCTTGCGCTTTCCTTGTATCCAGTGCTTTCCCTGTGTCCACTTGAGACTCTATGCAAGATTTTGGTCCTTCGCTATTGACAGTTACACTGGGTGTAGGTTTGTCCTTGGATTTTAACAAATGCAATGGAATTATTTTGAGCCTTTTGTTTCTGAATTCCTGAAAGCTTTCAAAATCTTCAGGACTCAGATTGGCCCTTGCTGAGTCTAACACTTGTTCTAATGATTCAGCTAACTGCAAAAGGTCTTCAGAATTATTAGCCTCATGGTTAAAGGGATTAATCTTCACCACAGTAGTACTATTATATGCTATTTTGTCTGGATCAAATTGCCTTTTTGGCAGAGTATGGAGCCTGAGGCTCTCTAGGCTTAGTGATTCCTTGGTTGCATGGTTAAAATTTGCTAACGAAAAGGAACCACACCGAATGGGAAAAGATGGCCAAAATGACTTTTAGTTATCTTTTAGGGTCTTGATCAAGCCTTTTCCCACAGTCTGGTGGGTTATTTCTCTAGCTAATAGTTTATTAGAGACATACAAAGGGAGGACATGTGGGTCCAATGTACTGCCAAAAACCGTGATTTATGTAAACCATTCTTCAACAGAATACTTTGTTACTACGAGAAGGTTTATAGTGGCTTCTTTGGAAAACCTAGGGGATTTCTTATTAAAAATCAATTGATGCAATGGTAAGATAACATCATGGCATACTTTATAAAAATGGGATTCCCAAATCTGTTTATGGCTGAGATGGATAGGGTAGGGGTCCTGGAAAGTCCATTTCCAACCCATGATTGGGAATTTAGTGCAGAACCAGATGGCATCCATGATGTATGCACTAAAATAAAATGGAGGAAGGTTTGTTGGAAATAATACTGGGGGGGGGGGGTGAATCAATATTATCAATTTAATAATATTTCATTTCCATAAACAGATTTATGTATGCTACTTCGGTTAATGAAACTTGCGTATATACGCAACTATGTTTAGAGCAACCAGCGTACACCTTGTAAACTTATAATTTAGTTAGTTGATCTTTAATCTGTGTATTAGAACCATATATGCAGTAATAGGTACAATAAAAACAGAGCAGACAATCACACATAAGAACACAAGATATAAGGTGGAAACCTAATGTGGGTGAAAGCCACCTGCTACAGTTCGTCTCTATCTTCTTTTTACAAAATTTCTGTACTGGTGCAGTCTTATACCAGTACGCAGGCTTCTCCTTGTAGAAGGCTACAACCTTCACTCGTTCTCCAGCTTCTCCTGGAAGGGAGCTACAACCCCCTTAGCTCTTGTACTAGCTAATGTCTTAGTATGTAGGTGTTGACCTATAGAAGGCTAAAACCTTCTCTTTTCTTCCAGGGACCATGTTTCATAAATTTTTAGACTAGATCCATTAATAGCATCAATCAAACATCAAAATATATCTACATCAATCAATCTCCCTTGCACTAACCAAAACTGAATCAAACAATCACTTCTCTGAATGTTGTAACTAGAATACAATAATAGTACCAGAACTCTACCAGAACCCAGAACACTGCAACAATAAACAGAAGTAGCTAAAACATATTTTATGAGATGTATGCTACTTCAATATGTAGAACCTGCATGCATACGCTGTTATATGAAGGAAAACCTGCGTATACGTTGTTTTGAATTGCCGAACCAGCGTGTATACACGCCTTTGCTATACTGAACATACGTACAGATTTGTAAAGATGATTTATGCTTTTCAACTATTCAGACATCAGTTATACCTAGATCATCAGATTTATAGATCAAGACATGTGCCAAATATAAAAGATCAAAATAACACAAAGATACTTCTCTTCAAGCCTTAAGATCTTGACCCATCAATAGAAATTATCCTTCTTCCAGCACTCAGGTTCCTCCTTGATTCATATCCAGCTATGCACCATAACCAAATCACCAGTATTCTAGATCTTACTCTTCATTAGATATTCAATACTTGAGTCATTTTGCCTAATGATCTCCTCCTCCTTTTATAGTATTAGGCCTTACTCAATACCATGGTCCAAAACCACTTAGAAGCAATACCTTGGACCAAATACCTGGGGTCAACACTTTGGTCAAGATACCTTGGATCAATACCATGGGTCAAAATACCAGGGACCAAATACCACAGACCAAAACCAAGTTTTCCAACATGTACGTGCTTTTCCTTGCGTGAAAGTGTGTGTATATGCATACGCACCTTTTGGACTGCTAACCCGCGTGTATACGCGGCTTGGTCAAGGGGAACCTGTGTATATCTCTTTTCCTTCATTCTGAGAGCCTGAACTGTGATCTGTCATCTGAGTGAGTTGCCATCAAGGACAACACCTGTGTCATAGCGCCAAACTTGTGTCATAATGCCAACAATCTCCCCCTTTGGACTTGATGGCAACCCCAAGTCACTCCAAGTCATTCTTCCCCTTTGTCATCAAAGGAAAAGGGTTATGCTCCCCCTGAGTACATGATGAAATTTTCGGATATGATGAAGTGTACTGTTTATGCTCCCCTTGACTGAAGGCAAGGTTTGCAAAAAGATGTTCTATAAGAAGAACATGACTCTATACATCATAAATGACCTTCCTATCACCAAAGTCTCATACATATATCCATCTCCCAACCAAGTGGGGATATACCAAGATTGACTCATCCACCCAACCAAGTGGGGATACACCAAAAGTTTATACATGATAAAACAAGATCCTTACATCATCCATCCCAAGCATAATGGGGAAACAAAATAGGTCGTTACATGACCTTGATAATAAAATATGTACCTGACATAGAGACGAAATATCTAAAACAAGACTATGATAGTCATCAGAAACTATCATTAGCAACATCTATCAATCACCATCCATACCAGCAACCATGATCCCCCTCTACACCTGTTCCACCTGAATAAAAAAAAACTGTGAAATGATACCAAGATTTTCTAAGGTAATGCCAACAATGATAATGCATTATTATAAGTGTTGTGGGGAAAAATGCCTATGCAGGACGATCCTATCCACCTAAGGTGTGACAGTACCTTAGCAACAAACGAATACAGCTACTTCGGTTTCTTCCTTTATGAAATGTGAAAGAGAGGAGATTGGTAGACTTACCGTTATCTTCCGGTTGTCCCTCGATCTAGATCCTCTCCTCTTTGGGTGTCCACAGCTACTTGCCTCCTCGCTTGCTCAAGAGAAGAACTACTTGATTCCCACGAGATCACAAGAGAACAGCTACCTGTGACAAGAGAACAGCTACTTGCGACAAGAGAAGGACACAACACAAAGGAAGATATACATATTCATAAATGATTCAGGATTAGAAGTAAATCAAATATACTAATGCAAATCATACAAAATACACCAGCATATAGGAAAGAACCAAGAAGCTTTATTGATTGATAAACAAGGTTCAGGAAGAGATACAACCCATAGGGCTCCAACCCAGCATCTCCTTCCTAGCAGAATGGAATTCCTTCTTCAGCCCCTTTCAAAGCATAAACACCCAATGATCCAACCACAAACCAACAACAATTCTTTGCAATCACAATATTCCAGCCTCCTGATCTCATTGAGGAGAGATCTATATATAGGAGTTTTGGGAAGAGGATGAGTCAGCTTGAGAAGTGACTAGTGTCCTCTCCCTCTCTTAGTTCTTGAGTCCACTTGGAGGTTCTTGCTTCCACTTGGAGATTTGGAACCTCTTACTCATCACCAGTCGAATTCCCTGATCCAAGTGTCATTTTGGAAGCTTCCTGGGCATTGACACCTTGAGAAATGAGCCTGCCACTTGTCCAGTTATGCTCAGCGCAGGTAGCCTTTGTTGCAGTTGACATTCAACGCAGGTAGATAGTGGAGCAGTTGACATTCAGCGCAGATGCTCAGTGGAGCAGTTGACATGATCCAGAATTGGCCTGTTTTTGAGTGTTTTCAGGTGAAGAACTTCAGCGAATTGCTGTGGTTTGCTGGCCTTGTTCCTCTAGGGGTAGGAACAACATGTTTAGGGACTTTGGATCCCTTGATTATTGACATTTCATGCTCAGTGATGCAAGGCACAAAAATGTCTATAACAGTTGCCCCCTAAAGTATGAGGCCGTTTATCGGGTGAAATGCTTTATCCAGGGGAGTCCGAAGTTCATCCATTTGCTGGGAGGAGACCTGTAATAAGATACAATACAATACATTATGATTCATACTGCTTTCATGATCTAGCTGAGGCGGGAATTCCCATGCTCAGCTTTATAAATACATTTTGGTACATAGAACAGACGATCGTCTGATGGTAGACTGATAATTCTGGCGAAACTATCATCCTTTGAGTAGGATGATCATCTGCTGCAATGATGTACATGTCAAATGTCTTTATTTTTGCTGAATATATATTGCAGCCCGGATGGATGAAACTAGATCCGGGGTCTTCAAACTCGTTCGATCTTCACTCTAAGTACAAGTCGATCCATGTGAGAATTGCGCTGAAGTCGAACATGGAAAGACATCGCTTGATTACCGGTCAATGATGTAAACCGTTAACAAGCGCGAGAGGAATCACCGATAATGATAATGACCCTCAAGGTACTGCAGTACAATTTACGTGGTGTGAATAAAGGACTTGGCGTCGAACACCACGCAAAATCTTCTGGTCGAAGGTCATTGATGTATACCTATCGCCGGAAGTGAGAAACTTGCCATTGAGGCATGCAAGCTTCAAAGTACTGAAGGGGTTGTTCCTAGATCAACTTCTTGGATAATGAGCTGATGTCGACAAGAAGCGATCCGTCAAAGGAGGGCCTTAATGAATCCCACATCAGTGACACGGAATGGAGCTAATGATTTTAATGGAGGTGAAAACGATATATGATTCAGGGTGGCGGTCATGAATGGATGAAGGATAATGTATGGCAGTGGATGGGACCCGGTTGACTCTTTCTGAACGACTTCTCTTGAACATATGGCGACACTGATGCGATGGATTGGTAGCATTACCCCAAGTATGGATGGTATGGCAAGACCATGGTGATGTGACCGGTGAATGAAACAACCCAACCCGATGTGGTACGGAGGAAAAGTGTCATGTTCAAGAGCGACCTGCTACCATCAAAGTTTTCTTGATTTTTTCCCAATTTTTCCCCAGTCATTTCTGACCAGTACCTCTTTATTTTTGTCAAGCTTGAGGAGGATAACATATGCTTGTTCTATAACCTGCCCTTCGGGCAAGCCCATCGCTATGTTTTAATGAGCCTAGCGATAGTGAAACTCGTTCTCGTCTAAAGATAAGTTTGTCGCTATTTAGTGATTTTAACGAGTCTAACGACAAGGAAAACTCGACCCTTTTCATTTTTAGAGAATCTGAAAAGGTACATAAAGTTAACTCCAAAATTCCTTTTTCGTCATCTAATCCCTTAAGTCCGAAAAAGTATAAAATAATACAGAAGGGATGAGTTTTCGGTATTTTTAACGAGCCGAACAAAACAAGCGCTCGATCTTTTTGTGCAATAATCCCTCAGGTCCAAAAAGATTAAAATCTAGAGGAGGGATAGCTCTTCCGGTCGTTTAACGAGCTGGAAGGCCAAAACTCGGCAATCTTTTCATATTTTACGAGTCAATAGAAAAGAGCTTAAAGAAGACTCGTCTTTCGAGGAACGAGTGATGAACAAGGTTAGCAGCTGATTCCAGGTACAGGTTGGAATTTTCCAATCACGGCAGTGTCACAAGGATGGCTAGGTGAAATCACTCTTCGCAGCTGTTCCTCAAAATGGGTAAACAATCATATGGAGGTAAACGATCGGCCAAATGAACAGTGGAGGTGATGGTGCACAAAACACGACCAAGGATTTTATGGTTGATCAGGTTACATACTCAATGGTTATTTACCGGGATGGGTTCATTTTTTAACGAGCTTGAATGCGCCAAAACACTGCTCAAAGCTTATGTTTATTTTTTAACGAGCATGAACTATTCTGCTAAAACTGCTCGGATCTCGCTTTTCTATTTTTTAACGAGCATAAATTCCGCATTAAAACTGCTCGATTATACCAGTCATATGATAAGAGCGTCTCACGGGAGATTGCTATTTTTTATGGAGCTTCATCTCCCTACGCTTTGCTCCACATCCTTTCGTTATGCAAGTTCGGAAACGGCTAATCCTACGAGTTTAAAGGGTTAGAGGTCCTAAAAATTAAAAAAAATAAATAGTCGCCCCTTGCAAGCACTCCAAAAGGTTTGCATGCCCCCAGGCATAAGACAGAATTTCAAGATTACCTCTACTTCTTTTCCACTAAAACTTTCGTTTTACCGGGAGAGGCTTACCTCTTTCAGGTTACCCAAAGATTGTCTCGTTAGCAAATTAAACAAAACACTTCCTCGGAAATGTCTACTGAAATAGACAAAGGTGAGTGAAAAGCAGATTATTCCACCCACATAACTTTGACAAAAGAATCTTATTCTAGAACAACCCTCTTTCCTCTACGGACGGGGTACGGACTGGTCATATTCTCCCGCGGAAACCTATCTTATACCCAAAGTTCTCTGCCGAAGTAGACCAGGATGCATGCCCCCTGGGTTCCAGTCATATCCTCCCGGATTACTCGCGCTCATCAGGAGGACGGACCGTGGGTTGAGACACTTCTTTCGTGAATAGACCATTTAGGGATGGTATATGACTATTTGCGATGTGTGATCCGGGAAACGAAAGTTGGTCCACGAGCTTGACCATTCTTCCTTCATGCGGAAAACACATTACTCTAAAGAGTGAGGAGACTATGGCTCCCATGCAATATATATAGTCTCATCCAAGGAGTAGGTTATAATCCAAGGGTCCTTGAATGACCATCACGTTCATTTGAACGGTCTTCCCTTTCAATGTTATCGGCACATTGGGGAGGATCCCTAAAGGGCGACTGGTTCCCTTATCAAAGCCTGATAGATTTCTCATTTCAGGCAAAAGCGCAGGTGAACCAAGCGCTTTCCAAGCAATAGAGGAAAGGATACTCACAGATGCCCCTTCATCAATAACTGTACCAGCCATTACCATTCTGTATATTTGCACAATAATTCTGAATGGTATGCTAGCTGGCAAGCGGGGTCTGCCTAGTTGGTTCCAGTCAAAGGAAACAACCAGGTTGCTTGGTGGTGGGACCGAGTAAACGTCTGGATAGCGCTCTAATGAACTTCCTTCCTGCGATAAAGGAATGGTGGCATTGCCCCCTTGATCATCAAAGTCAGTGCTGATGAAGAGAATTTGGACGGTGTCATCTTTATTCTCCTCTGTGATGGTGTCATTCGAAGATAGAGCCTCTGAAGGCAAAACCAGGTCAACTGCTGTTTCAACCTTTAGACTTTCATCAGGTATGGATTCAGACTGTTCATCTTCAATGACAGGTGCTTCGGCTGACCACCTGGGCGGGTCAACCGGATTCTCAACTAGCGAGGGACTCGGCAAGAGTTTTTGATATCCAGGAGGAAGATTCGCTCGTAATATCGGGCGATCTTCCAGAACTCTTTTCGCCTCGTCTAAGAAGGGACATTGGTGGATGGCGTGATCACCTTCACACAGTCTGCAGGGAAATTTAGCTTTCCCGCTCTGTCCTGGAGCTTCACTCCCACTAGTTGACGATGAACAATCGACATGACTATCAGAGGTCGATGCTACCGAATTGTGCAAACGGGGGGACCAGTCTCTTAGTATCCAAGGGATACATGGACAATCTCTATGGAAGTGGTCTCCCCTGCATATGACGCATGGCGATTTAGGCCTTATGAGTGCTGTGTGTGGATTTTTGTTATATGGCGCTTGTTTGCCCCCAGTCACCTTAGGCTCCTTCTGCTTCTTTCCTTTCTTCTTCTTCTCCTTCTTCTCCTTAGGAACCCGGTTCTTTGACCGACCAGTTCCATCAAGCGAAGAGGAAGGAGGAGAGGAAGATGAAGTAGAAGGCTGGGAGGCAACTCTTGTCTGATCTAACTGTTGACTCGACTGTTCAGGAATGGTGGCATTCTGAACGACATTGGTTGAAAAGAGCCAAACTGGTAGGCTAATTGTCAGTCCTGGAAGCGACAATGTGGCCATGTGGGGTGCACCAACATCTCCCCAAGAGGAGAAGGGACTAGGATTTCCTCCAAGGGGAACTCCTTGGTTGGTGTGCTCCATCTTTTCAACCTAAATATCAACGTGGGGATAAGGGTGATTGTTCCGTTTAAAATAAATTGTTAACGACGCTTTAGACACAACTTGCTTTTTCAGTTTTAAAGAGTCGAGAAAAAGCTAAAGATGACTCTAGTCTCCTTCGATGTTTTAACGAGCCTGAAGTGACAAATGCTCGGATGGAATTTTTCTGTTATAGAGTCTGAAAAAGGCCAAAAGAAACTGCTCTGGAGATCTAGGCAGAGGGTGTGCCAAACTTTTCGTAAAACCACAGAATACTTTTTACGGTACGGGTGGTTGATCTTCGTGAATGCTGTGTTCACTGCATTGCGATCAGTAGGGCGGCCGACACGGCTTCCTAAGGATAAAGGATATATGCCTATAGGGGTCTCCCAATATATATGCGACGGTACGTGGGAGCACAAGTCCGTATTAGTGCTGTCGTCCCTCAGGAGGAATCACCCACCTTCCCCGAGATCGACAGTCACTAGGTTTAACGACGCCGGAACACGTCTCTACCTAGACCTCTATGTTGTGCGTTATGTTGCAAAGCGTTGTTAGGTTCATTCAGTTTATTTTAAGTTGATCTTTTTAAAGTTTGTCTTTCAGGATCACCACAACATGTATGGTACAATTCCTAAATGCAGTCTAAGATGATAAGCAAGCTTTATAATCTTTCAACTTTGAAAATCCTAGCTACTAAGGGAAAAGAGAGCGACTATCTTTTCTCAAAGAGCAATCAGCACACTCTAATGCACTCTTCCTAAA
This sequence comes from Pinus tabuliformis, assembly GCA_031772625.1. Lineage (NCBI taxonomy): Eukaryota > Viridiplantae > Streptophyta > Pinopsida > Pinales > Pinaceae > Pinus > Pinus tabuliformis. The sequence goes on along the minus strand of CM062819.1, from coordinate 1,063,566,371 downwards.
TCAGACATGCAAACTCATCAAAATGCAAATGCACAATGCAGGTGTTTGTTTTCCACTTTCTTAGTATAAATGCTTACAAAGAAAGCTTTTTGTACAATTTTGAATTTGCTTTTAAATGACTGAAAAATAAACAAGTTTACTTTTTCTAAAATCAGCAAGGGTAGAAGAGATTACAATCACTTTGCGACTTTTCGAAAGAGATACTTGTTTCGACACTTAAAAGTGACAAATTCAAACCAATAAGCAAAAGCAAATGATAATCAAACTGCAAACAGCCAATGAACTCTCTCCTAAGATCACAATCAATCAATCAATAAGATCTGAATCAAGGCTACAGGATGACTATTTCGCTTATGCAAAGGAAAAATGTAAATGACGCCACAAACACATAAAAACACTTACAGTCATTTTGTACAAAAATGAGGCGGAATTCAAGCAAAGAAAAGGGGTTATCAGAGGTGGTACCTATGCTGATTAAAGGCTGCAAAAACAGAGATCAAAACAGGGCAAAAGACAACAAGGAACCCCAGCTGCACAAGGCCACATTGGTTCAACGCAAGTCTAACACTGTCAGTTTGACATCCAGCGCAGGTAGCCTTCACGGGACCTGCGTTGAAATGCAGACTGCCTTCACAGTGTCTGCGCTGAAAGGAGAAACTCTCGTTTCTCTTGGTTTCTGGGTCATAAAATGCTCAAAAATCAACTGTTTGAGGCCAAATCAGAAACACAAGCAAGGTATAAACAGAGGGATGCTTTGAGAAGGTACTAAAGACTATCACAAAGGATCATCAAGTCATTTGTGAGTCCATTGTTCAAATCATAGATAAAATCCAGTGAAGGATCAAGGCAACAACCTTCTACTTTGCAGAAGCAGTTCGATTGTTGCTGTAAGTCTATGAAGCAAACAATGATGTAAACACAAACAAAATGACTAAAACAAATCTTCCCCAGCGGAGTCGCCAATTTGTTGTGGGGAAAAATGCCTATGCAGGACGATCCTATCCACCTAAGGTGTGACAGTACCTTAGCAACAAACGAATACAGCTACTTCGGTTTCTTCCTTTATGAAATGTGAAAGAGAGGAGATTGGTAGACTTACCATTATCTTTCGGTTGTCCCTCGATCTAGATCCTCTCCTCTTTGGGTGTCCACAGCTACTTGCCTCCTCGCTTGCTCAAGAGAACAACTACTTGATTCCCACGAGATCACAAGAGAACAACTACCTGTGACAAGAGAACAGCTACTTGCGACAAGAGAAGGACACAACACAAAGGCAGATATACATATTCATAAATGATTCAGGATTAGAAGTAAATCAAATATACTAATGCAAATCATACAAAATACACAAGCATATAGGAAAGAACCAAGAAGCTTTATTGATTGATAAACAAGGTTCAGGAAGAGATACAACCCATAGGGCTCCAACCCAGCATCTCCTTCCCAGCAGAATGGAATTCCTTCTTCAGCCCCTTTCAAAGCATAAACACCCAATGATCCAACCACAAACCAACAACAATTCTTTGCAATCACAATATTCCAGCCTCCTGATCTCATTGAGGAGAGATCTATATATAGGAGTTTTGGGAAGAGGATGAGTCAGCTTGAGAAGTGACTAGTGTCCTCTCCCTCTCTCAGTTCTTGAGTCCACTTGGAGATTTGGAACCTCTTACTCATCACCAGTCGAATTCCCTGATCCAAGTGTCATTTTGGAAGCTTCCTGGGCATTGACACCTTGAGAAATGAGCCTGCCACTTGTCCAGTTATGCTCAGCGTAGGTAGCCTTTGTTGCAGTTGACATTCAACGCAGGTAGAAAGTGGAGCAGTTGAAATTCAGTGCAGATGCTCAGTGGAGCAGTTGACATGATCCAGAATTGGCCTGTTTTTGAGTGTTTTCAGGTGAAGAACTTTAGTGAATTGCTGTGGTTTGCTGGCCTTGTTCCTCTAGGGGTAGGAACAACATGTTTAGGGACTTTGGATCCCTTGATTATTGACATTTCATGCTCAGTGATGCAAGGCACAAAAATGTCTATAACAATAAGTATATGCTCCTTGTGAACCTGTGCCAGATGATCACTAATAGACCCATATCAGACTATTTTCATCCTGATTCTGGCCCACTGATATTATTCAAACCAACATATACGCGGCTGTATCCATAGAAACCGATGTATGTACGTGGATATGCTTCATGAAACTCGCGTACAACCACTGTTCTTTGAAACATATAAGTGTCAACTGCAAGATGATGCATCAACTACTCCCAGCTTCTATTTGAGGTATTCAAATGTCTCTCTGGGTAGTGGTTTGGTGAAAATATCAGCAACTTGTTCCTTGGAGGGAACATACTTCAATTTGAACTTTTTTTCAAGCACTTGTTCCCGGAGAAAATGATATTTGATAGGTATGTGCTTGGTCTTGGAATGCATGACTGGATTCTTTGAAATACTGATTGCACTTGTATTATCACATAGAATGGGGATGGGTGGAGTACATGTGATCTGCATGTCTTGCAATGTTTGCATCATCCAAAGGAGTTGTGTGCAACAAGATGCAATAGCCACATATTCTACTTCAGCTGTAGATAATGCAATAGAAATTTATTTCTTGCTGAACCAAGACACTAATCTGGAACCCATATAGAATGCACCACCACTAGTGCTTTTTCTATCATCCACGCTTCCTGCCCAATCTGCATCTGTGTATGCATGAAGTGTAAGATCTGTGTCCCTAGGATACCATAAGCCAAAATTTTGAGTTCCTTGAAGATATTTAAAGATCCTTTTGACTTCCTGCAGGTGTGATTCCTTTGGATTTTCTTGGAATCTTCCAACTATTCCCACTGCATGCATGCTGTCTGGTCGGGTACCTGTTAGATAGAGCAGACTACCAATCATAGATCTATAGGTTGGTTGATGCACTGCTGTTGATTCATCATTTGCGTTGAGGCTGCATCCTGTTACCATAGGAGTACATATTGGTTTAGAATCTTCCATCCAATATTTCTTCAAGATCTGCTTGAGGTACTTTGCTTGTGATAGAAAAATACCATCTTTATTTTGTTGAACTTTTAAACCAAGAAAATATGTGAGCTCAACAAGGAGGGACATTTCAAATTATTTCTACATTACCAAAGCAAAGTTGTGACTCATGGCTTCTTCATTGCTACCAAAAATGATATCATCAACATACACAACAAGTATTAGCAATTTATCATTGTCAATTTTTATATATATATATATTGCTCCTTTTGAAAAACCTTGTTGATGAAGGTATTTGTCAAGACGATAATACTAGGCCCTTGGAGCTTGTTTTAGACCATAGAGAGCCTTTCTGAGTCTGCATACAAGTTTTGGATCATTTCCAAGGATGAATCCATCTGGTTTCTCAATATATACTTCTTCTTCTAGATCTCCATTAAGAAAGGAAAATTTCACTTCTATTTGATATACTTTGAACTTCTGAAAGCTAGAAAGAGCAAGGCACAATCTTATGGCTTCAAGTCTATCAACAGGTGCAAAAGTTTCTTCAAAGTCTATACCTTCTTGTTGAGCATACCCTTTACAAACAAGCCTGACCTTGTTTCTAATAACTTCTCCATTTTCATTCAGATTATTTTTGAATATCCATTTGGTTCCTATGACATTCTTATCATGAGGTCTAGGAACTAATTCCCAAGTATTATTCTTTTCAATTTTCTCAAGCTCTTCATTCATAGCCTTGAACCAACATTCATCTTTGCATGCTTCATGTACATTTTGCAGTTCGATGGAGGAAAGCAATGCTAGATAGCTTGAAGCTTCTATAATAGTTCTTCTTATTTGCACACCTGCCTCTTTCTGTCCCAAAATTTGAGTCTCTGGATGATTTTTCTGAACATATTTGGATGGAGTATTTTCTTTTGCCGTTATCTGCTCTTCTGGTGCTTCATTTGTTTCTTCTTCTTCAACATTAGTCTGATTTGATGTGGAAGGATAATCCTCATCATCTTCCCACTCTTTAGTTTTTACCTGCTTTGAATTTTCACCTGCTTCATACACCACAACATCAATACTTTCAACAATTTTTCCTAGTCTTTTATTATAACACTTGTATCCTTTACTTCGGGAAGAGTAACCAAGGAGAATGCCTTCATCTGCTCTAGGTTCAAACTTGCCAAGTTTTTCATTAGTCTTTTTGATGTAACATTTTCTTCCAAAAACTTTGAAGTGTTTTACAGTAGGAGTCTTACCGTACCAAAGTTCATGAGGAGTTTGAGTGCTGTTTATCCGAACATTTGTTTTGTTGAGAATAGTGACGACAACGAATGCAACATCACCCCAGAAGGTTGTAGGAGTTCCAGACTCATCTAGCATAGCACGAGCCATTTGTTGAACAGTTCTGTTCATCCTTTCTAGCACTCCATTTTGTTGAGGAGTCCTTGCCGTAGAGAATTCCCTTCTTATTCCATGTTCTTCACAGAAGTCAAAGAATTCATCTGAGGTAAATTCCCCTCCTCGATTAGATCTGAGGCATTTGATTTTGCGATCTGATTCATTTTCAACCAAAGCTTTGAATGGTTTGAAATTTTCAAATGCTTCGTCTTTATGCCTTACAAGTCCTATCCAACACATTCTTGAAAAGTCGTCAATGAACAATATAAGTATTCTTCTCCAGGAGGTGACTTTTTCCTTGATGGACCACATAAATCAGTATGGACAAGTTCAAGTGGCTTACTAGCTGATCCTTCCTTCTCAGGGAAATGTGTTCTGGTTTTCTTACCAAATTGACATGATTTGCATATTGTATTTTCTGGAATTCTGATATCAGGAAGATCACGAACAACCTGGAATTTGCATGCTTTCCTTATCTGAGGGAAGCTCAGATGCCCCAATTTTCTGTGCCATAGCCAGTGTTCATCATTTTTTCTTAGATAGCATTGTTGGTGTCCTCCCTTCAGTATGTATAAATTGTTTGGAGTTCTTATGCCTTTGATCACTATTTCTCCTGTATCAAGCTCACGAATAACACATCCATTTTATCGAAATACTACCTCATTTACTTGATCACACATTTGACTAATACTCAATAGATTATGCTTTAAACCATCAACATACATAAAATTCCCAACTTTGACCTTTTCTTTTAAAAGAACAGAGCCTTTACCTTTTATGACTGCAGGGGTGTCATTTCCAAATGAGACCTTTCTTTCCTTTTCTAAGGCACTATATGACTGAAGTTTTTCTTTATCACCTATCATGTGTTTCAAGCATCCACTATTGATGTACCATTTATTTTCTTGTCCTTCTGCATGTAAGGCTATACCACATCTTTCGGTTTGCGGTTCTTTCTTTTTCCATGTTTTGGGAACCAATGAGGCTTGCTCCTTTTGAGGTGTTTGCCGAAATTTACTCCTGCATTCAGAGTCTTCATGACAAAAGTTGTTATAGATAGAGCATTCTATTTCTTTTTCAAGAGCAGAAAAGTTATTGTAGGTCCTTTTCATGATCCCAATCACATTCCTTTGATTTCATGCTTCTTTAGTCATGATGGTCTTGTAAGCAACACATTGAGCAGCTTTGTGTCCAAAGTTATGACATGAAAAACATTGGCCATTAAAGAAATTCTTGCTATTATCGAATCTACTGACCTGATGATTGTAGTTTCCATTGACATTCATTCTTGAAGCAAATTGAGAATGATTTACTTGTGGCTAGTTATAACTTCTGTTCATCCTTGAAGTAGATTGAACCCGATTTACCTGGTGATCTGCTTTAATCCTGCTGACGATTGTCAACCTGTTCATTTCTCCTTGCTGCATCAAGATAGCTTTTGGAGGTTGATGGCTTCTGTGCTTGAGATGGTTCTTTAGTATATCCAATACCTATCTTTATCAAAGGAGAAAACTGCACTTTGATAATTTCATCTAAAGTTTCTGATCCTTTAGCAAACTTAAGATTGGGAGCTTTTGTTTTCTCAATTTCTTTTCTTAGACCCACAATTTCACATTCTAACTTTTCATTGTGTTTTTCCCTTTCATCAAGTTAGAATGAAAGAGTATCTATAATCATACTCTTTTCTTCTAAACAAATTTCAAGTTTAGAAATTTCTTCATAGAGACCATCTTCATCTAAATCATCCAAGAAATGATCATCTTCAAAAGCCATTAGAAGTCTATAATCATTACTATTTTCATCTTTATCACTATTTGATAAACCATCACTATCTTCATGCATATAATAGCTCTTCTTATTTACACTTTGTTTTCTATTCCATTTTTCTGATTCCTTACCTTTATCAAGCTTATCTTTGTGAGGACATTTGGCAGCATAATGACCTACTTTTCACTAAGAAAAACATTTGAAAGGTAGTTTACCTCTGAATCTTTCAGAACCTTGTTGAAGGTTCTTGACGAAGTTTGATTCTTCCTCTCCTTTTGACGTATGTCCTGACTCATTGAGTTCTCTTTTTCTTGAAGCTTTGAATGCGACGTCTCTCATATCTGATGGATCCCATTTTCTCATTTCGAAAGCAGTTAGGATTCCGTGCAACTATGACATGGTAATACTCTGAAGATTCTACTTTTCTTCTATGGCAGAAACTTTTGATTGAAACTTAGAAGACAAGGATCTTAGAACCTTTCCAACTAAAGTAACTTCTTTTATCTCTTCACCCAAGTTTTTCATGCAATTAACAATCTCATCTATACATAGGAAATAATTAGCTACACTTTCATCATTGTGCATTCTGAGAGTTTCATATTGAATTCTGAGAGATTGTAGTTTTGCATGTTTTACCTGATCGTCTCCTTCATAGCTTAGAATGATCTTGTCCCATATTTCTTTGGCAGTTTTGAGCTGCATAACCTTGATGAATTCTGATTGTGATAGACTCCCCAATAGAGTATTGACAACCTTTGCATTTGTTTCATACTGCTTTTTACCTGTCGTATCTGTAGGAGTTGCTGATGGAAATGTGTATCCTCCTTCCACGATATCCCAAACTTCTGTTCCAAGAGATTGAAGATAGGCTGTGGTTCTTACCTTCCAATAGACGAAGTTTCTCCCATCAAAGATTGGTGGCCTGATGGATGCCTCTTTTTCGTAGTTGCTCATGATGATAGATCTTCCTTCAAGCGATCAAGCTTCTTCTGAAGGACCTGCTCTGATTCCAATTGTTGGAAATAATACTGAGAGGGGGGGTGAATCAGTATTATCAATTTAATAATATTTCATTTCCATAAATAGATTTATATACGCTACTTCAGTTAATGAAACTTGCGTATATACACAACTATGTTTAGAGCAACCAGTGTACACCTTGTAAACTTATAATTTATTCAGTTGATCTTTAATCTGTGTATCAGAACCATATAAGCAATAACAGGTACAACAAAAACAGAGCAGACAATCAAGATATAAGGTGGAAATCCAATGTGGGTGAAAACCACCTGCTGCAATTCGTCTCTATCTTCTTTTAATAAGAAACTTCTTTTTACAAAATTTCTGTACTGGTGCAGTCTTATACCAGTATGTAGGCTTCTACCTGCAGAAAGCTACAACCTTCACTCGTTCTCCAGCTTCTCCTGGAAGGGAGCTACAACCCCCTTAGCTCTTATACTAGCTGATGTACTAGTACGTAGGTGCTGACCTACAGAAGGCTACAACCTTTTCTTTTCTTCCAGGGACCACGTTTCATAAATTTTCGGATTGGATCCATCAATAGCATCAATCAAACATCAAAATATATCTGCATCAATCAATCTCCCTTGCACTAACCAAAACTGAATCAAACAATCACTTCTCTAAATGCTATAACCAGAATACAGTAATAGTACTAGAACCCAGAACACTGCAACAGTAAACAGAAGTAGCTAAAACATATTTTATGAGATGTACGCTACTTCAATGTAGAACCTACGTGCATATGCTTCTATATGAAGGAAAACCTACGTATATGTTGTTTTGAATTGCCGAACGAGCGTGTTTACGCGCCTTTGCTATACTGAACCTACGTACAGATGTGTAAAAGAAGATTTACCCTTTTCAACTATTCAGACATCAGTTATACCCAGATCATCAAATTTATAGATCAAGACATGCGCCAAATATAAAAGATCAAAATCACACAAAGATACTTCTCTTCAAGCCTTAAGATCTTGACCCATCAATAGAACTTATCCTTCTTCTAGCGCTCAAGTTCCTCCTTGATTCAGACCGAGCTATGCACCATAACCCAATCACTAGTATTATAGATCTTTCTATTCATTAGATATTCAATACTTGAGTCATTTTTCCTAATGATCTCCTCCTCCTTTATAGTCTTAGGCCTTACTCAATACCATGGTCCAAAACCACTTAGAAGCAATACCTTGGATCAAATACCTAGGGTCAACACTTCGGTTAAGATACCTTGGATCAATACCATGGATCAAAATACCAGGGACCGAATACCATGGACCAAAACCAAGTTTTCCAACATGTACGTACTTTTCCTTGCGTGAAAGTGCGAGTATATGCATACGCGCCTTCTGCACTGCTAACCCGTGTGTATACGCGACTTGGTCAAGGGGAACCTACGTATATCTCTTTTCCTTCATTCTGAGAGCCTGAACTGTGATTTGTCATCTGAGTGAGATGCCATCAAGGACAACACCTGTGTCATAGCACCAAACCTGTGTCATAATGCCAACAAGGTTCTCTGTGGGGGAGGATCTCTTCTGATGATACTCAGAGATGGTAGTGGCTAGGCTATCAGATAGGATAGTGGCCCAATTCAATATGTGGGAATTGACACAAGCATCAATTAAAGGAATCCATTCTATGGAAAACTTAGCATTATTAGGTAATCCATATAGCCTACATAACATAGAAGCTGCATAGTTATACTGGTTTTCCAAAGAGTCTACGAGATACATACCCATTTTATCATATTTGAACTTGTTCTCTAGTACCCTACAGCCCTGGATCATCTTGAAGGGTTCTTCAATTTTCTTTGCAAAGTTGGCCAGGTATGACTTGTCATATATGTCCTGAGGGTCAGGTATATAATACATTTTCTTTAGGTCTTCAACTTTGATTGACCCCATGAGCTCCATCCTTGAGTTCCTAAATTGCCTATCTTCAATACTAAGATTTTCCATCACGCACCTAATCATATTAGTATATGGGAGTATTTTCGCTCTTGCTCTGATTCTGTGAAGGAAGGAATAGGCTGCATCTTTGAATTGGACTCCTGAAGGTTTTATTGAGTCAGCTGTCACCTTTATGACAATAATTTTAGGACCTTCATTTTCAAGCCTGTTGTATATGAATTCTCATGCCGTCACTCCTCCATCGACACTACAAACTGTATCATCGAATATAGGTGACATTTTTGATAGCTCAGACTCTGTAATGCTCTGCTTTTTCTACTTTTGTATCACCTTTCACAATGACATGTCGTTTGAATCTTGCCTAAAACAGAAGAGATATATGAGCACATACGATATAGGGCAATTAAGGCTGAAAGATATTTGAAATGAATTTGAATCGTGGGAAGATTTTGAATGAGATATTCAACGTTAACTAACCATAAGTTGAAACATCATTGCCTCTCCTTGGGCTGCTAAACATTAATTACCCTATCAAACCATTCAATATTATATTAAAATACAGTAACTTCCCACGCTTCATGCCTTATTCACGCATCACAACTTTTAAACGTTGTAATATAGCGTTGCCTGGAGATAATGCGAAATGTGATTGTGAAAATCGCAATATCGCATTTCACAAATTGTTAAAGGATGACACAATGGCATGCATTATTTATTTGTGACTCTGCGAAGTGTGATCGTGTGTTCTCAAGGCATTTTGATCGGAATATTGTAGCAAGGGGTTGAATATCGCATTTCGGGATTTACTTAAATATGTTTATAATTATCACATGGCAAACTGTGAAATGCAATTTGTGATAAAGATCCTAAGATTGGGTTGTTTTCTAAGCATTTCAAGGCAATTTCTTAGAGTTAACATTTATTTTTCAAAGACTAAATTTTTTAAAAAGGGTCCCCATTTATATGTCAAATATTAACTATCACTTGTATAAATGGGGGGGTTGTTACATAGTATAACATGTTTATGTAATCCTATCTCTTACCGCAGTTAATTTGTAGAGTCTAAGGGTTGGATGACTCTTACTCAGACTACTTCAAAGATCATCAAATCCTTCTTCTGATCTATAATGACATAAATTTCATAGGCCTAGTTGATACCTAGCAGTGCTGGGTAAGGATCTTTTTCCCCCATTATATCGATCACTTCAAAATCTGCATGTGTCTTTACCCCTAGTACATCCACCTCCACACCCTCTCATCTCCTGATCGGAAGTATACAATATTGATTGGCCATCAGCAACTGGATTGGTTACAATGTTAATTGAGGTTTCCCCATTGCCTCCCATGTCTTTCTTAGAAGGATGCTGATGTCAGAGCCCATATCTAACATAGTGTCCTTGATTTGAAATCCGAAAATCTGAGCATCGATTCTAAATTCCCTGCCCATTCTCTTCTTATTTCTCCTTACTCTTCTGGTGTAACTTTCAGGAAAGTTGGTAGAGATTCCCCCCCTTTAGTTTATTCTTCCGGTATGGCTTCCCTCAAGTTTTTCCGTAGTTTCCCCAGCATCTGTTGATCATTGACAATCTACATGAATAGTCTGAACCATTCCTCAATAGGTCTGGTATTGGTGGATTTTGGAAGATCTAGATGCTTTTCCTTACGAGACTATGTATGCTCTTTTTATGGTCTTGTTCCTTCAGTTAAATTGTCAAATAATTTGGTTGCTTCTTTGTATTACTGCTTCTGCTACTCAAATTTATATGGCCGCTTTGGGGAGGCTACTCAGATGATTGTGGGTTGGTCTAGTGCCCTGGTTAGATCTAGTCTTCTTTCCACCACAGATAACTATGTTTATGTTGGATAATGGGGCTACCTTTGTAATCCCTGGTTCTGCATCGATCATATTCATCCCCCATTTCCTGTTTTGCTCTTCTCATCTGGCGATCATCTCTGAAAAATTCTCTGTCGCGCGGGAATTGACCCCACACTACAAGAACTAGGGTCTCCTTGGTAGAGGAAAGTCCCATGCAACATGTCCCTCTTCTTCACAGTTGTAAAAGTGAATGGATCCCCTTCCCCTTGCCCTTCCTCCTCTTGCTCCTCCTCCTCGCCTACTGTGAGCAGTCTTGTTGACCCTGAAGGTCAAGTGGTCTCATTGATTCGCTAGCGCATCCAATGCTCAACAAGGGTCATTGTGGTGGGTGGTGGACACGTAAAAATCACAATAGTTTTTATTCAGGACATAAGAATACTTCTACAATATCTGGCACAAGCACGGTGGGTGTCCATGCCCTCTACACTCTTCACAGTACTCTGGCTGGTTACGGCCTGGATATGCACCTTGCGACCATACCGCCATGACTCCTATTATAGGTGGGGCCCCCGATGGTCCCCTAGGCACTGACGTGGCACCCAAACCCCTCAGCCTCAGGAAATCGATGGCAACATGAATCTCCACTAAGCAGTTGGTACACCACACATTCGGTATTACTGGGCGAGCTGGTTGTAGATCTTTCAACTTCTTCGTTAAACTTGCAATTTTGTGCTGAAGACCCAGCATAGAGGGGACATGCGAAGTGAATCCCCCCCCCCCCGATATTCATGTAGATACCCCACCATAACCTCTATTCAGGTTGCTTGCTCCAGGGCATCCTGCAGTGCCTTGATTTTCTGTTGTGTTAGCGACATCCAGGTGAGGGGTAATAGGGATTTGATGAACGAACCCTTCTAGTGGTTTGGGTTTGTTATATAGCTGAGCTTACTAATTGCATATTTAAACCTTTGCATTAGTTCCTAGATGGTTTCTCCCCCCTGTTGCTTGATATCCTATAGCTCTAACAACCCTTTCTAATTCGTCTGGGGGAGTTTGAATTCCAGTAGGAACTCTATTTTAATCTCATGCATCACCAGGTTCTAGTGTAACTCCGACTACTCGATGAACCACCTCATGGCCCTATCCCTGAGAGTGGTATGGAATTATATCATCTTTACATTGTCAAACATTTGGCGAGCCCTCTAGATAGCCTCACATAGGTACCACTATTGCTCTACATCTTCATTCCCTCTACCAGAGAATTCTGGATATCTTGTAAATGACCTCGCCATTATAGACTGGGTTCGTGATAAAATCACACAACCCTGTGATCCTGACTGTTGAGATCCTTGTAATCTAAAATTTCTATTACTACTATTTCCACTAATACTACTAGAAGTACCAATCTTATAGTTAACATGAACACTATGCACTCTTATCATCTTAAGCAAATTAGAAAGAAATTTACTAGGGATGTTGTAGAGTACCAGGGGAAGGTCAGGGGAGGTTCTACCTGAGCCTTGGGGGCTTGGATCCTTGATTATTCTGGATGTGTCATATTCCACAAATAGTCTCTGCATATTAAAGTAAATATCATCCTCTACGTCTTCCTCTGAGCCAGCATGACCAATTCCATTCGACCCCTCCTCCGCAATCGGTGAGAGAGGGATCTTATCACCCTTTGGAGTTTCAATGGTCCTAGCCATATCTATCCCTTTCTTTGAGTTCTTATCCATCCTGTATTCCTCTTCTAGGCTCTTCAACACCTCTCCTTCTTGGTGAAGTTCCTTCGACTGCCTTTTAAGCACCTGCATGGCCCTTTCCTGCCATTTGTCCACTATCCACACTCTCCTTTGCACTCTCACTTCCCTAGCCCTCTGTGAATCCTCTGCGTCCATCCTTCTAATGGCCTCATGATCTTGCACTAGGTAGAATTTCTCCCCTTAGATCCTTCCCCTAGTACTAGGGATTTACACTGCCATACTCTGACTTTGCAATATAAGCAGGCCTTCTTCACCCATTAAGACTTTAATCTAGAGAGTTACTTCTTTCAACAAATTACCTCTTAACTCTGCTCGGAACACACCGTTGACTTTTGAAAAGGACTAGTGGCTTTTTTCTATGAGCTCGACAATGTACCCCTCTAGTGTAGTCTGCACCCAGATGTCTACTGCTCTTGTTAGATACGTATTAAGATATTAGAGCGTCGCAAGATCCGCGCGAGTCCAATCATGATGAGACAATGTCTATCCTCCTGACCTACCCTTCACCTACAATCTCCAAAACTAGTTGTATAGTTCTTTTGGGAACTTACACCAAAAGATCTCGTACTGATCAATTATAGCCTCCAAGAATAGGATTTCATCTTTCAATTTGATAATAGCTCGGCGATGAAGTAGAGCTTGCTGAGAGACTAACCAATCCACTTGATCGTCCCACCATTTTCGTATTTCCTTCCTAAAAATCCTCGATACCATATTCCAAACCCTCGTTTTTTATTTCACGTCCCAACAACAGAACCATTTTTCGGCTCAAAAATGATAGTAGGCTTGTGACCTTGGGTTCAGGCACAAGGGGCCAACAAGGCTTTGTCGTAGTCTAGAGCAACGCCGAGATTTTCAACTTACCCAAAGAGGGTCAGGAGTCTCACCTAAGGCATGCCATGACTGAAGTTAGATGAGGGTGTAATTAGGCACCGGGTGAGTCATATCAAACAGAAGAGATCAAAACATTATATTCTAACATCCATCTAACTGGATCATAATGATCTACTCATAATATATCAAGAAACTATCTAATCAGATGAATTCATTAAATTTTTTAAAGAGTCAACATAATGCTTAAAGACACAAGGTGCTTCTGAAAAATCTTCTCCATTAACATAACATAAGGTAGTATGATAAGGCTCAAGGCCTGATCATTAACAACATGAATAACAAAACCATCACAAATTGATAAAAATAGGACCATGGAGCCGTTGACATTACTCCACAACATAGGAAGACTCTAACTATCACATGCTTGCTTGACTCACTAACAAAAACTCGCGTTCACTTTTTCTTCTTGTTTTTATCCCCTGCCATCCACCTAAACTGAAAGTTATGCCTTCCTTGTTCTCGTCTACCTTCATTCTTGGCTTCCTCTGCTCTTTCCTCGCTCGATTGTCCCTCCTTCTTCCCACCACCTTTCCTCGACTGCCAGTCATATTTTAGTTTCCATTCTCCCCTTATTTGTCAATTCTGCAACTCCAATGGTCATCTCCACCACTTATCATCAGATTATTTCTCTGCAAAATCTCAAAACGAAGGCCCCAATAGTGGATGTCAGATCAACCAAATTTATTGGAGCTTTGAGATCATCTAGGTATTTGAACCTTTATGAGAGAAACAATGGACTTAAAAATAAGTAGTGAATGATTGGTGGTGGGATGATAAGGCCCCTGGTCATAAGGGGATAGGTAGCCAACACCTGAGCACATATATAATTTCCCAGTTCAAATGAATCTCTGACAAAAAAATGAGTAGTGAGTAGCAAGTGATGGGGTGGAAAGATTCTCGGTCATAACACAAGGTCACATGGTTTTTGGCTTAAGTTCTAAAGAACTTGTCAAACCACTTGGTCTAAATGGTGTGCATACAAAATAATGGAAAGTGAGTGACAGGGTGATGAGTGGCAGGATGACACATGTGGCCGTACAAGTGGCACCTCTACATGTTGGGTGGAAAGGACATGGAAGTATGAGGTCAGGGAACATGTTAAGTGAATATGGCCTTTTTGGTTGGCCAAGTTGCCCCTTTTATAGTGACATGTGGTAGTGATGTGGTGGTGAAACATGGCATAAAGTGATGTGACAACTTGAGGAGATGACATATGGTAGTGACCATGCAGGTGATGTGACATTGTGGGTCCCTCATTGGGTTTTTCGATCTAGAGATGAGTAGTGAGAGGTGGTTGATAGATGAATAATTTCCTATCAAGTGTAGTTCATTAAGTAATAAATTGTGAACCCCTCCCCCCCTCCTTAGTTTAGAAAGATGGGGGGGCATAATGTTTTACATGTCGTTAGATTGAACTGAAGTACAAAATGTAGGGGTGTGCCATAAAGAGTTGGTGTGAATTTAAACCCATGTGCGAAAAATTGCGAACCTCCTGTTAAAACTAAAATAAGAGGGGGGGCCCGAAGTGCCATGTATGTTGTCGATTTGATTGAGTGACTATGCGTGCCATGGAAGGTGTGAGCTATTTAATAAGAAGGAAAATTGAAATGGTCTAGGGACAAATGTCCTTGGGGATTAAGTATTTGGTTTGGGCCCATAGTCATATGCACTGGGGAGCTAAACACCAAGCGTTACGAGACTCAAAATTGTTGTTTGGGTGCCAAATTTTGTTAAAGATTTAGAGTCATAAGGAAGAGAATGAAAGGTAATATATATATATATATATATATATATATATATATATATATATATATATATATATATATATATATATATATATATGAGACAAATATATGACATGACTTTGTGTCAGCATTGTATCTACTATCAACAACCAAAATCATGGGTTGTATTTAACAAAACCAAGAGAAGAGAGGGAGTTGAGCAACATAATGAAAAGGAGTAGATTTCAAATAGAGAAAATTTATGGTTAAAGGATAAGTCTATATACAAGTCAAGAACTAAAGTGACAATTTGTTTTAAGAAGTTTAAATATAAAGCATTAGAAACAAATTGCAAAAAATGAACTAGATAAAAGAGCATATTGGAGAGGGAAAAGCAAAGATCACGAGGAAATTGAATTGAATTAGGGAATTAGAGAAATATATGTTGATGAAAAGCAAAGTAAGCTGATCTAAGAGTTAATACTTATGCCAGTGATATTTTAATTAAAGGAGCCTTAGACTTGAGTGTGAAAATTGAACAAAAGAGTGATCTACAGGCTGCGCAAGTACGTGCATGTAGAATATTTGGGGTTGGTGCTTGCAAATCGTGGGAGTTAGTACTTGTAAATAAAAGAGTATTAGAGCCTCATGTAGGTTGGTGTCTCCATAATTTGATGTAATTTTGAGTTGAAGCATGCATTTACAACATAATAAAAAAACAATGTGGTTTTCTCCCACATGGGTTTTTGCATAAACTTCTTATATCAAAGTTTTATGTTATTGGTGCATTATTTTATATTATATTATTGCTAAGTATGTTAAATTGGCTAAATAATTACTAAAATCATTGAAATACTTATTCAACCTCACTCTTAGTATTTTTTTGGTTTTCAATAATTATTATCAAAGCTAGGTTCCTTCAACAACATTCTAATAAATGGAAGGTAGATCTGAGACATGGCCAATAAGGATGTAAATTCCACCAACAAGGCTCCTATGTTCATGGGAACAATTTAAGCATTTTGGAACGTAAGGATGAGAACTTAAATAATGTAACTTGGTGCATATGTTTAGGATATAATGCAGAATAGCTATAAAAATCTAGATGTATTGATTAATAGAGATGATAAGCTCGAGTTCACTTATAATGCTAAAGCAATGAATGCATTCCTAGGTGGTTTCCATGAATACGAGTTAGTTAAAGTCATACACTTTAAAACATCCAAATAAATACGAGATAAGCCAATGAGATACTATGAAGGTGATAGGAAGGTAAAGAAGGCCAAACTCTAAGTCTATAGAAATCAATTCAAATCATTAAAGATGAATGAGGACGAGGACATTGCCAAATTGTTCCTTCACATGGATGAAATAGACAACACCATAAGAGGACTTGATGAACCTGTGGTGATTCCTTTGTAGTTCAAAAAGTGTTGATATCTCTTCATGCTAGATTCAATGCCAAAGTATTAGATATTGAGGAGATGCAATATCTCAACACATTAACTTTGGATTAATTTCATGGAAAAATTACATCAACTTTAGAAGGATCAATCTTCAATTGACCTCATTCGACAATATGACCCAAATACACCAAACAGGTTTTTCCAAATTCACATTTGGACAATTTTACATATAATTTCTCTTTTTGCAAAGTATGCAATACTTGTTTGACATGTTTTACATGATCATCCCAGGTTTTGCTAAAAGCAATTATATCATCTATATACACAAGCACAAACTCATCTAGAAAAGGTCGAAGACATTATCCATTACCCTCATGAATTTAGCTAGGGCATTGCAAAGCCAAAATGGAATCACCAACCAATCTAACAACCCTTTCTTGGTTTTGAAGGAAATTTTCCACACATCATTCTATGCAATCCTAATATGACGGTAACCATTGTGCAAATCCAACTTAGTGAAATAAACAACATTATTCAATTGATCAAGTAAATCATCTATATGAGGGAGAGGATACCGGTTTTTCATCGTGATCTTGGTGAGATCCTGTTAATCCATGCACATCCTCCATGTGGCATATTCCTTTGGCACCAACACGATTGGTGAACCACACAAAGATGAACTAGGTCTGATGACTCCTTGGTCCAACAAGTCTTTCACCTACTTCTTGATTTATTCCATTTCCAAAGATGATAACATGTACATGCCCACATTTTACAAAGGGGCATCCTCTTGGAGATGAATATCATGCTAGATCTCCCTTTTAGGAGGCAATCCACCTGGTTCCTTAAAAATCTCATCATAATTAAAGACAATATCAAACATTTCTTTCCTTTGAGAGGGATTATAACCTTTGAAAGCATTAGATTCTTTAATATATTTCTCCCTTGCAACCATGAGCATACACTTCTTGTTGGATTTGATGATCCTTTTCATTTGTCTTGCACTAACAAAGGTTGAATTGATTTTCATGTGGTTAGCTTCGATGATGTATTTGTTCTCATGCCTAAAAATTACTGCCTTCCTATGATACAAATATGGGCTTCCCAAGGCTATGCCACAAATATCAAAAGGGACAACATCTAGATAGACTTCATCTATCATCTTTGAAGCAATGGAAAACCTAACCCTACATTGCTTGTTGACATTAAGTTTTGCATTGTCACATACCCAATTAAGAGGACAGGGTTTTGGATGAGGTTTGGTTTGCATACCCAACTTCTTAATAATTGATTCTAAAATCAAATTAACTTGAGATCCCATATCAAATTGTGTATCTATTTTTGTATACTTAGTTACAACACTAATATGGAACGATTCACTTATTTTGTCATTCATCAACATGAGATTCATTTGTAGAACTTGAAATAACATGATTCGTAGAGCTCAAACTAACAAGAAGGGAACTTTTACATTGTATGCCAATATGTAGTGTCCCTTCTTGGTTAGTTAATTTTGGTGACACCTGGAGGGTGATTTTGATGGAGTGTATAAATATTATATATGCTAGACTTATGTATATGCTTGTACACTATAGACTTGGTTTGTGTCACATGTTTTTTGCATGCTTACGATAATATCTATGGTTGTGTATTTTGGTTAAGTGAATATTATCGATGTTCCCTTTTGGCATCCTATTTTGAATTGGGTGCATGACATGAATGTAACTAGGTTAGGTATTCATAAATTTAATTTTGATATTTTTACTTATTCAAGAAAAGATAAATTATTTTTATATTATTTGTCAATGAGTTTCTTGCTCATTGAAAATAGGTGAAGCACATTTTGAAGTGCTTCTAGAGAATCAAAGTCAAAATGTAATTATGATGAGATCCTTTGAGGGCATGTTTCATCATGTATGTCAACATACAAGGTCATGGGAACACCTCCAAGCCAAGTCAAATCCTCTCTTAGCATCAACGAAGTCTCCAAGCAACAAAAGAATGAATAAAAGATGAATTAAAGTGTGACAGTCAAGTTAGCCTAAAGGACAGCCAAGTTGGTCTAAAAGAGGAGGAATAAACCTCTATTTATAGAGGCTATCCATTCCTCATACAACACATTACTTGTGCTCTGAAATACACAAGCAAGGAAGGAACAACGAAGGTGAAGGGAAGAAAGTCTGAAAGGGTATACAAGGCACAACAAGATAAGAAGGCAGAACAATGAAGGTAAGGAAGTAATTTACAAAAAAACTACAACCATATGTGCGAAGTTAAGGAAGGTACGTCTACGACCATAGCAGCAAAAAATTAATGGTCATCATATCTCAACGTTTTAGGTGCTAACAAGGTCTACAAGGCCTCCCTCCATAAGCAAAGGAGAAGCCCTAAGAAGCTAAGAAGAAGGAAGGGACATCGAGGAAACGAAGATATTTTTAGGGCTTATATCCACACGTGCACCAAGTAAAATTTGAAGAACTAACAAAAGATGAAGGAAGAAAATTGAGAGACCTCACTTGGATATGTATCTAGGTCTATAAGGTATCCAAAGGAAATCAAAGAAGACTCTATCTATAACGAAGTAAAGAAGCCCTAATATTCTAGGGTTTCCTAACTTAGACAAGCAACAAAATAAAGATGAAGTGCTAAGGAGCCAAGTGCCGGAAGACAGAGTTCCATGTGTTAGAAGTTATCGTGTAGAAAGAGGAAGGATTTGACTTATTCTTGGAGGATGTCCTTTTCAAGGGTCTAGGGTTCGGAAAAATTTCAAATAAGAAGCTTCAATTAGAGAAAAATTACAAAGGGTTTTCCTCTCAAGAGTGGAGAGGTTTTGTCCCTAGAAGAGAGCCAAACTTTGTGTTCTTGTTATTTTGTTTTGGTGGCAGTTTGATGAAGTACACACATATACATTAATAATAATAATAAGAAGCATAAGCTAACAAGGAAAGTAAAAAGACTCCACAAATTATTATCAAGTAACGAAGAATCATCACAACGCTGCTTTGCCCTAGATTCTTCAACATGGTATTAGAGCTAAGGTGACAGATCAAGGAAAAGGGAAACTCAAGAACACTCATCAAAAGAAGCATCTACAAAGTTGAAGCATCAAGCCTAGAAGTCTCAATCACTTCAAGGACAAGAAGCGTCTACAATCCATCATTCACCAAGAAGGCATACAAAGATAGAAGAAGAGCCTTACATAAAGGCACCTACAAAGAGGAAAAGATTGAAGTAGGACCTACATAAATCTACAATTCATCATCAAATCTCATCATCAAGCAAGTCCACTTGAAGAAGGCAACTTGAAGAGCATCAAGATCTAGGGAAGACAAGGCATTAAGCCTTCAAGGAGGAAGCAATTCCATTACATCTCAAAATCTATAAAGTAAGTACATGCCCCCATCTGAATATACATCAATGTATTTTTACAAGGAAAGCAATAAATTGGTAGGTACCAATAACTTTCTTGCATGGAAGAAGAGGACTGATCTACTACTCAAGGAGAATGAACTCTTAGATCATGTCAAAGGGAATATCGCTATCCCTGCTAAGGAGAAGACTCAAGCCTTATCCAAGTACAATAATGATGAGACAAGAGCTCAAAGGATTCTGATACAATCAATCAAATACTCTCTCATTCCTTATGTCTCCAAGTTTGAGACATCGAAAGAAATCTATGATAATATAGTAGAGATATTCTTAGTATCCACAACTACAGTGGTAATGTCTCTGAGGAATGAATTATACAAGATGAATATAAAAAAGGAAGGAATAGCTCCCTAATTCATGAAAATATATGAAATGAGAGATCAACTTCAAGAGCTTGGGGAAGTCATGTCTGACAGAGAGATGGCAACTGTAGAACTCAATGCTCTACCTGAGGAGTGGGGAAACTTCACATCTATCATATATGCCAAGAAGGAAGCAACCACTCTCAGTGAAATGTAGTCTTTATGCAAAATAGAGAAAACCAGACGTAGGGAAAAAGAAGATGTGGGATCAAAGGAGCAAGCATTTGCTACCATGGCCAAAAGAAAGGGCAAATTTGGCAAGTTTGGTCCATGAAGAACAAACAACAAAGACATGTCCAAGATCCAATGTTTTAGTTGTCAAGAATATGGACACTACAAAATGAATTGTCCTAAGCTTAAGAAGGACAACAACAACAAAAGGAAGAGGGAATAAGCTCACATAACTCAAGAGATGAAATGTTATGAAACCAACTCACAAAAAGATAGAAAAGATAGATCAATGCCTTAGAACTCAGCCTCTTTGAGGGGGCAACCTCCTTTACATTACACAAACGAACAATTCTTGGATGATTCAAATGAAGAAACCTCCTTTCTATATCTAGGAGTCTAAGGGGTCACAATATAACCAAGACAACCTAACAATAATAATATAAAGGCACAAAAATAACAATAGAGGGATTCTATGGGGCACAATAATAACAATATGGGGACAATAGGGGCACAAAAATAACAATAAGGGATAAAACAACAATAGTAATGGGGGAATCACTAGTATTATAGGGACCTAACATGCCCCTCTCCTTCAAAAAAGTGTTGTCCTCAACACTTGAGTAGTATTCCATGTGATTTTCGCCGAAGAATCTCTCACACACTTGAGTAGTTCTGGATGCTTCTGTATAAAATTCTCATCCTCCCATGTGGAATCTTCAACAGGTAAGTTCTTCCACTTGATGATATACTTTGAAATTGATCGATTTCGTAGCTGTCAAGTTCTTGTTTCTTTAACTTCTTTAGGTTCCAATATGATTTTTCCTTCCTCATCAAGTTCTAGAAATATTGTTTGAACTAGAAGCTTGTCACCTATAATCTTCTTTAAGCATGAAATATGGAAAACTGGGTTCCCTCGGGAAGTTGCAGGAAGCTCCAATTTGTATGCCATAGTACCTATCTTTTGCAACACCTTATACAGACCATAATACTTTGGTGATAACTTATTATCCTTCTTAGCTTGCTTGAGGGAAATTTGTTTATATGGTTGTAGCCATAAAAATACCCAATCACCTACATCAAAACTTCTTTCATTGCGATGTTGATCTGCCTACTATTTCATTCTATTCTTCTCCAAGTTGAGGTTATCCTTTAAGAGTTGGAGAACTTGTTGCTGATGCTCGATGTGATCTTTCACTGCTTGAACCTTAGAATTTTCTCTTAAATATGATGTGATGGATGGTGGATGATATCCATAAAGTGCCGTAAATGGGGTCATTTTTGTTGCATATGGAAGGAAGTGTTATATCACCATTCAGCTAGAGGCAACCATTTGACCCATTGTGTCTGTTTATCAGATACAAAGCAACGAAGATATCCTTCCAACATCTGTTTACTATCTCAGTTTTCCCATCAGATTGAGGATGATAAGATGAGCTATGAGCTAACTGAGTACTAAGACAAGAAAATAATTATGTCCAAAAATTTCCAGTGAAAATGGGATCTCTGTCACTTACAATAATCTTTGGGTTTCCATGTAGCTTTTGAATTGTTTCCATAAATGCAGTAGAAGCTGTACTTGCTTTAAATGGATGAGATAATGCACAAAAGTGTGCATACTTGGTAAGTCTATCCACTACCACCATGATAACACTCTTTCCTTCGGACATGGGTAAACCTGTGATAAAATACATTGAAACCTCCTCCCAATGTTGGCTTGGAATGGATAAAGGTTGTAATAGTCATGGGGTCTTAATTGTTTCAACTTTATTTTATTGGCAAACCAAAAATTCTGCCACAAACTTTTGAATATACAATTTAAGGCCATCCCCAAAAAAAATCCTTCTTAACCCTGTGGTAGGTTTTTAAAAATCCTGAGTGCCCTCCTAAGGGAGAGGTGTGCAATTCCCTAAGAATCTTTTGTTTGAGTTGGGAATTCTTACATAGGTATAATCGATCCTTGTACCATAACGTATCATTTTTCCAGCTAAATGTATCAGATGTACTGGGATCTTGTTGTATATTTTGAATGTGTGCCCACACTTCCTTGTCATTCTTCCATTCATCTATTACTTTGTTTATCCAATCTGGTTGGATAATAGAAATGGTGCAAAGAAATGCTTCCACATCCTCATCCTTTCTTGAGAGTGCATCTACCACAACATTTTGCTACCCTTTTTTTGTAGATGATTTCAAAGTCATAACCCAACATCTTTGTGACCCATTTTTGCTACTCTTCTGAAGATAATCTTTGTTCTAAAAATTATTTAAGACTATCATGATCTGTTTTTACCTTGAAGTGTCTTCCCATTAAGTAGGGTCGCCATTTCTTAAGTGCATGTAGTATTGCTAACATTTCCTTCTCATAAATATGTTTGTGTAAATACTTTCCTTTGATTGGATGACTTTCAAAAGCAATGGGTCTTTCTTCTTGCATTAAAACAACACCAATTCGATTTCCTGAGGAATCACATTCCACAATAAAGGTTTTTGTGAAGTCCGGTGTAGCTAAGACTTGTGCTTGGCACATTGTCTCTTTAAGATGTTCAAAGGTCTTCATTTCTTCTGGAGTCCATGAAAATGCTTATTTCTTAAATACTATTGTTAGAGGTGCTACTATTCTCCCATAATTCTTAACAAACTTGTGATAATACCCTGTCAACACGAGAAATTCTTGTAGATTCTTTATGGATGTGGGGATTTTCCATTCCTTAATGGTTTTAATTTTGCTAGGGTCTACCTTAACATCTTCATGAGATACAATATGACCCAGATATTCCACCTCTTGTACTCCAAATAAACATTTGGATATTTTTGCATATAATTGTTTCTCCTCCAATAGTTTGAGCACCATGTCAACATGTTGGACATGATCCTTCCAAGACTTGTTGTAGATTACTATATCATCAAAAAATACTAACAAAATTTTTCTAAGGAAGGGTTTGAAAATGGAATTCATCAAACCTTGAAATGTAGAAGGTGCATTAGTAAGGCCAAAAGGCATGACCAAAAATTCATAATGACCCTCATGAGTTCTAATTCAGTATTCATTCTGATTTGATGATATCCTGAACGAAGATCCAACTTGGTGAAGTAAATTGATCCATGCAATTCATCCAATAATTCATCAATGATAGGAATGTGAAATTTATCTTTAATAGTGAGCTTGTTGAGCTCCCTATAATCTAGACACATGCACCATGATCCATCCTTCTTGTGAACCAATACTACTGGAGCAGAGAAAGAACTTTGACTAGGTTGAATTATACCAGCCTCTAGCATTTCTGCAACCATACTTTCAATTTCACTCTTTTGGACATAGGGATATTTGTAAGGTCTGATGTTTGGAGGAACACTTCCTGGAATCAAATTAATAGCATGATCATGATCACGAATAGGTGGGAGGCCTTTGGGAGTCTCAAATACCTTGGAATGATTGTCCAAGACTTTTTGGAGACCTGGAGAAATGGATGATTTCGATGTTGGAACCTCTAGTGAACGTAATTGTGCAATTATGCCTTGTTGTTCTTTCTTTAGAAGCTTTGTCATTCCGTTAGAGATGATTATCTTTCCTGGTTTCCCTGTGATACCCCTTAATTCAACTTCCTTTCCTTCTAAAGAGAGTTTCATGAAAAGTTCTTTAAAATTAACAGCTATTGTACCCAAGGATTGCAACCATTGGACTCCTAGTACAACATTAGCACCACCCATTGGAATGGAAAGCATTGGGATATTCAATACATATTATCCCATGGATAGCTTGATATTACGACACTTTCCTGAGATATTTATGGTTCCTCCACTTGCAACCATCACTTGACACTCTGGTGCTAGATATAGGAAGCAATTCAATTCCTTGGCTATCTTACAATGAATAAAATTATGGGTACTTCCTGAATCAATCAACACTATTACCTTTTTCTTCTTGATATGCCTTCTAACTTGATAGTTTGAGGAGTGGTAATTCCAACCAATGCATTACAAGATATGGTCAGATTCATTTCTTCTTTTTCTAGGGTTTGTTCCTGGTGTATATCCTCTTCTTTTAACATTTCTTGTTCCTTTTCTTCCTCCTCTTCACAATCTATGTAAAATACTTTCTTCTTGGCACACTTATGACCTTTAATGTATTTTCTATCACAACTGTAACAAAGCCCTTTTGCTCTTTTTTCTTCCAATTTTTATGGTGCCAACTTGGTAGGTTGTGGATGGCTAGGGGCAACAACACTTCCATCTTTATGATTTTGAGTGGTAGGCTTCCTTGTTGCCATAATTTTGCTTTCCATTTTTCTTGCCAACCTGAATGCCTTCTCCAATGAATTTGCTTCCCAAAGGTGAACCCCATGTTGGATGTTATCTTTTAAAGTCCCTATGAACACATCAATCCTTTGCTCCTCTGGAATATCTTTTACCCTTATATTCAAATTTTGGAAGTCCTCAATATGCTCCATCATTGAACCCTTTTGTTTGAGATTTATCAATTGGATAAAAAAAGTGTTGCTTTTTGTATCCTCATAATGTGCTATCATTTCATCCATAAAAATAGCCCAAGTTACAATTTGTTTACAAGAGCAAAGCCATCGATACCATACAAACTGATTGGGTTCCAAATATAAAGTTGCAATGCGTACCTTTTGTGTGTTTTGCACATGGAGAATGAAAAATCGCTCCATTTGTAGTATCCATGTTCCAGGATCCTTTCCATCAAACTTCCTCATATCGATATTTGGAACATGGTGGTTCTTCGATCCAATGTTAGATTCTATGAAATCATGATTAACATTTATTTTGTTCTCATCATGAGTTTCCTTTACTACCCTTTTTCCATTAGTAATCATTTATTACAGAAAATTTGTCAAATCTGTCTTCAAATATTCCACGCCTTTCTTTAAATCATCCATCTTAGCTTCCACGCCATACATCTTAGCTTCCACGCCATCCATCTTAGCTTCCATGCCACCCATCTTAGATTCCACGTCATTCATCTTAGCTTCTATGTCTTTCTTTAAACCGTCCATATTATTTTCTGTTAGTGAAATTTGTTGCACTTGGTCTCGTAATTTTGATATATCATGTTGCATTTCTTCCTCTTCTTCATGAGTCATGCTAGAGCTTTCAGGTTTATTACTAGGTGTTTCCATTTTCTTTCTTCGAGGCATTAATTACTGATAATAATGCTTCACTATGCCTTTTGAATTCCTTCAAACTATTTTTTCAAACAAAACTTTTGCAAAAATTAAAAAAAATCTACACACCTTTTTTCACTTCGTAGGAGCTCGATATTGAATATGATGTATCTTTGTAATTTTGGATCTCCCAGGTCTGAAATTTCTTCCTACAGTAACCCTCTGAGTAATATTTCTAACTACGCAAGTCTGATCAAGATTGGATTCTCCAATGAAGAGTTATGCCAAATCTCCCACGATGACCTGAGTATAGACTGTTTCAGTAGAGCGAACTTGTATAACATTCCGTGGGTCACTGTTTCAACCTCGAGTTCTGAAAATGATACCAACAAAAAAACTGCAGTCTATCCTCTTTCTGTAATTTCTTATGAAAATTGAATCTGATGCTCAGAGCAAAAGTTATGATGATTTTTCCAAGGTGACCTATTTGGAATGTAATTCAGGGGTCTGCAGAAACCCTAACTTCCTCAGATTATATCTCTAAAAATATAGCAAGACAGGATCTAAAATTCGGAGTCGAGGTTCAGACCGATTTCTTCTCCAATGGGGTTTTTTTTAGCTTCTGAAACTTCATAGCAAAAGAGTTATAGCGAAAATTCCATGATATCCTATTTTAGATGAAATTCTGGAGCTTGCAAAAACTCTAACTTTCTCAGATCATATCTCTGAAAATATAGCGAGAAAAAATTTGAAATTTGGACCTGAGGTTCAGCGAGATATAGTCTCAAATTGGTTTTTTTTTTATCTTCTGAAACATCACAGAAACAAAGTTATAGTGAAAATTCCACGATGACCTGTTTGGATCAGCGAAACCCTAGAATCCAAAGCTCTGACACCAAATTTTATGAAGCCAACTCACAAAAAGATAGAAAAGATAGATCAACACCTTAAAATTCAGCCTCTTCGAGGGGGAAACCTCCTTTACATTACACAAATGAACAATTCTTGGATGATTCAAATGACAAAACCTGCTTCTATATATAGGAGTCTAAGGGGTCACAATAGAACCAAGCCAACCTAACAATAATAATATAAAGACACAAAAATAACAATAGAGAGATTCTATGGGGCACAATAATAACAATATGGGGACAATAGGGGAACAACAATAACAATAAGGGATACAATGACAATAGTAATGGGGGGGAAACCTCCTTTAGATTACACAAATGAACAATTCTTGGATGATTCAAATGACAAAACCTGCTTTCTATATATAGGAGTCTAAGGGGTCACAATATAACCAAGCCAACCTAACAATAATAATATAAAGACACAAAAATAACAATAGAGGGATTCTATGGGGCACAATAATAACAATATGGGGACAATAGGGGCACAACAATAACAATAAGGGATACAACGACAATAGTAATGGGGTAATCACTAGTATTATAGGGACCTAACATGAAAGAAGAAGGAAGATCCTCCGGATCTCTACTATGACTAGGTCAAACTCTTTACTTCTAGACTTCTTTCAAATTTTTGAGTAGAATAGGAACATGTAGGAATAACTTAAATTGCATGGATAGAATCACCCTCTGAATCTAGTAGCATAATGTACAAAGAGTTCTAGACACATGTAGATGTAGCATTTGTGATAAGAACAAAAATGCATAAGTAGAAATATCTTCTAGAATATAGGAGCATGGCAAATATAGCTCAAGATATTCATGTGGAAGGAGCAGACCTAGTATAGGACCTCATATATGATGAAAGAAAATTGACCATGATAAGAATCCTAGAAAACCTACATCATCAAAAAGAAAGGAAACATTTGTAAGGAAAGGATCTTTAAGATCCTATGATAGAACCTTAAAAAGAATGTTCATGGATCAAAGTAGATGTATCATTGGGAATCCCACTCATGGGATTCAAGAAAAGGATGATATGTAGGCAAGCTAAGGTGAAGCAAGAAGGAACACACCAAAGGATTATCAAAGGAGAATCAAGATGAGGTATTGATCCAGGTGGATGTTGGTGGCCACCCACCTATCCCATTTGGACCCCCACAACTGTCTCTTTCAGTTTTTCAGTTTCCTTAATTATAGCACAATTTACTATTTTTAGCAGCTTTTCGGGTCCTAAACTTTCGGAGCCATTTTGAGGCCCTAAATGACATTTTTGGGAAATATACCACCAGCGATTTTTCTGTCAAAAAATCTTCTTTTCTGTCGTAGTCCTCGGAGAGATCTTTCCAACGGGCTATCATGCACATCAAACGGAGATAATAAGACCATGATAGCCTGTTGGAAAGATCTCTCCGAGGACTGCGACGGAAAAGACGATTTTTTGATAGAAAAATCGCTGGCAGTAGATTTCCCAAAAAATGTCGTTTAGGGCCTCAAAACGGCTCCACAAGTTTAGGACCCAAAAAACTGCTAAAAATAATAAACTGTGCTATAATTAAGGAAACTGAAAAACTGAAAGAGACAGTTGTGGGGGTCCAAATGGGATAGGTGGGTGGCCACCAACATCCACCTGAATCAGGTATGTATGCATTAAGTTTTAGTCATATTATCATTTGCATATTATTGAGTCATGGGTATAGTTCTATAACATGATCAAGCATGAAATAATATATTTCACCAAGAACATTCCCGAAGGCATTTACCACAATGCAATGAAGGTCAACAAAAGAATATGCTCACATAAGGAGCATAAGATTGCTGACTAAGAAGCAAGAAGAAATACTGACAAGTCCAGAAAACAAGCAATGAAGGAATACTCTCACAATAAGCATTAGATGGTTGACCTATATATCTGAGAAGAAGAAAATGAAGAAAGAGATCAAGCATGTGAAGAAAACCATGATCACCAAGAATCACTATTTGTGAAAATGCCTTCAAAGATATCTCCCAAAAGAAGGCAAGAAAATTGTGATAAAGGAAGAAAGGACCCTTGACACCTATGAAGACCTTGGAGATATAAATGTTTCAATAACTGATTCTGCTCTACAGAGATGTCATGATGAAGAAGCGATCCAAAAAAAGAAAAAGAAATGTTGAAGCAATATCAGGATGAAGTCATGATGGGCTACTAGGTCAAAACATGTAACCTAACAAGTACAATGAAGCATCCATGAGAAAAGTATTTTGAAGCATGGACAAAATGAAAAAGGAATAACCAAGATGACAAGAAAAACTGATAGTCACTTTCCATGAAGCAATGACATGACAAACCAAGAAGGAAAGTGATTGATGGATGGTGCCCCACCCAGAAGAAGTTTGAACAAAGACTGCATGATATCAAGAAAGAAAGGAAATCAAGCAGTTGAAGGACCCATGAAGAAGAAGTTGCTGATGAAGGAAAGAGTCTCCAGTTAAGAGGGAACTTTGACAGATCCCTGATCAAGAGGGAGTTTTTGGATCACCCATGATGACAAAGGAGTGACAATTGTGTTTTCCATTTCATGGGTCATGCACTAGACCAGGACTAACAACCGTAAGTCTAGATGAAGGCCATGAATGGAAATGTAGACACAAGATAGACAGAACATTATTGCCTTCACTTGGAAAGAAAGAATGGGAGGATTAGGTAATCATCTGACATATGATACTCTTTGAGGATGTGTAGGGAATCCAAGACAAGAGTAGGCAAGATGACTGATATTCATTAGGGGAATTTTGAGGTCTAAAATGGGCCTCCTAAGAAAAATGTACAACAAAAATAAACTTTATAAGAACCAATAGGATTGAAGATGATGACGTCAACCATGGGGGATGATTCACCATTTTTGGAGTAAAAAGGTAAAAAGATTAAAAAATAATAAACTAATAAACTAATAAAACAAAATTTTCAACTCGTATTTTCAACTTATCTCACTAAGGTTTTACTCAAATTTCAACTGTGAGTACTCGTTGGATGAAAAATTTAATTCTTCATCCAAGGAATACCCATGTTGCATACTTTTGATGGACCGTGCTACACGAAAAATGAGAAATACATGAAAAATGTGATTGCAATTACTTTTTTCATGTATTTCTCATTTTTCATGTAGGGGGTCCATCAAAAGTATGCAACATGAGTACTCGGATGGGGAATCAAATTTTGCATCCAACGAGTGTTTCTGCTCAAAATTTGAGTAAACCCATAGGGAGATAAGTTGAAAATATGAGTTGGAATTTTTTTTTTTTCTTTTTTCCCTCTAAACTTTGATGATGTAATATAATATTATTTTATAATTTCCTTAGGAGATCCATTTTAGACCTCAAAATCCCCCCTTTGAGGGCTAGAAACCCAAGATAATAATACTCCTAGAAGGTCATACTCAGAGAACACCCAGGTGGGTATGTACCTCGAGAGACAATGATGAAGGTTTCTATAAATCATTGCTCTCGCCAGCATGTAGCTCATGGTCTCGTAAAGAGATGGAGATGTTAGTCAAGGCCTTGCACTATGACAATGCCGATGAATATGATGCTATAATAGATGGATTCCAAATCTGGTTTTCGTTATGTGAATTTTTCAAGATTGAAAATTGCCAAACACCTTGTAATGTTGTATGAATACCTCCCTAGTTAAGAGGGAGTGTTGAAGGAAATGTAACTATGATAGGTATTCATAAATATAATTTTGATATTTGTACTTATTCAAGAGAAGATAAATTATTTTTATATTATTTGTCAATGAGTTTCTTGCTCATTGAAAATAGGTCAAGCACATTTTGAAGTACTTCTAGAGAGTCAAAGTCAAAATGTAATTATGATGAGACCCATTGAGGGCATGTTACATCATGTATCTTAACATACAAGGTCATGGGAACACCTCCAAGCCAAGTCAAATCCTCTCCTAGCATCAACGAAGTCTCCAAGCAACAAAAGAATGAATAAAAGATGAATGAAAGTGTGACAGTCAAGTCGGCTTAAAGGGCAGTCAAGTCAGCCTAAAAGAGGAGGGGAAAACCTCTATTTATAGAGGCTATCCACTCCTCATACAACACATTACTTGTTCTCTAAAATCTGCAAGCAAGGAAGGAACAACAAAGGTGAAGTGAAGAAAGTCTAAAAGGGTATCCAAGGCACAACGAGATAAGAAGGTAGAACATCATGTTAAGAAAACAACTCACAAAAAGATAGAAAAGATAGATCAACGAATTCAAAATCAGCGTCTTCGAGGGGGAAACCTCCTTTACATTACACAAATGAACAATTCTTGGATGATACAAATGAAAAAACCTCCTTTCTATATATAGGAGTCTAAGAGGTCACAATATAATCAAAGCCAACCTAATAATAATAATATAAGGGCACAACAATAACAATAGTGGGCTTCTATAGGGCGCAATAATAAAAATATGGGGACAATAGGGGTACAAAAATAACAATAAGAGCTACAATGACAATAGTAATGGGGAAGTCACTAGTATTATAGGGACCTAACATGCCTTCTCCTTAAAAAAAGTGTTGTCATCAACGCTTGAGTAGTTCTGGATGATTTTGTATAAAATTCTCATCCTCCTATGTGGAATCTTCAACGGGTAATTTCTTCCACTTGAAGAGATACTCTGAAATTGATCGATTTCGTAGCTGTCGAGCTCTTGTTTCTGTGACTGCTTCATGTTCCAATATGATTTTTCCTTCCTCTTCAAGTTCTAGAAATATTGTTTGAAGTAGGAGATTGTCACCAATAACCTTCTTTAAGCATGAAACATGGAAAACGAGGTGCACTCGGGAAGCTGCAGGAAGCTCCAACTTGTATGCCATAGTACAAATCTTTTGCAACACCCTGTACAGACCATAATACTTTTTTGATAACTTATTATCCTTCTTAGCTTGCTTGAGGGGCATTTGTTTATATGGTTGTAGCTATAGAAATATCCAATCACCTACATCAAAACTTCTTTCACTGCAATGTTGATCTACCTGTTGTTTCATTCTATTATGTGCCAAAGTTAGGTTATCCTTTAAGAGTTGGAGAACTTATTGTTGATGCTCGATGTGATGTTCCACTGCTTGAACCTTAGAATTTTCTCTTAAATATGATGTGATGGATGGTGGTTGATATCCAAAAAGTGCCATAAATGGGGTCATTTTTGCTGTAGTATAGAAGGAAGTGTTATACCACCATTCAACAAGAGGTAACAATTTGACCCAATGTGTCTGTTTATCAGATAGAAAGAAAAGAAGATATCCTTCCAAAAATTTGTTTACTATCTCATTTTTCCCATCAGATTGAGGATGATAAGATGAGCTATGAGCTAACTGAGTGCCAAGAAAAGAAAATAATTCTCTCCAAAAATTTCCAGTGAAAATAGGATCTCTGTTGCTTACAATAATCTTTGGGTTTCCATGTAGCTTTTGATTTTTTTTTTTCATAAATGCAGTGGAAACTGTATTAGATTTACATGGATGAGATAATGCACAAAAGTGTGCATACTTGGTAAGTTTTTCAACTACCACTATGATGACATTCTTTCCTTCAGACTTGGGTAAACCTGTGATAAAATCCAGTGAAACATCCTCTCAACATTGACTTGGAATGGATAAAGGTTGTAATAGACCTAGGGTCTCAATTGTTTCAACTTTATTTTGTTGGCAAACCAAACATTCCACCACAAAATTTTGAATATCAGATTTAAGGCCATCCCAAAAAAATTCCTTCTTAACCCTGTGGTAAGTTTTTAAAAATCTTGAGTGCCCTCCTAAGGGAGAGGTGTGCAATTCCATAAGAATATTTTGTTTGAGTTGGGAATTTTGACATAGGTATAAGCGATCTTTGTACCATAACGAATCATTTTTCCAGCTAAATGTATCAGATGTACTAGGATCTTTTTGTAACTTTTGAATGAGTTCCCACACTTCTTTGTCATTCTTCCATTCATCCCTTGGTTTGTTTATCCAATCTGGTTGGGTAATAGAAATGACACAAAGTAATGCTTCCACATCGTCATCCTTTCTTGAGAGTGAATCTGCCACAACATTTTGCTTTCCTTTTTTGTAGATGATTTCAAAGTCATAACCCAACATATTTGTGACCCATTTTTGCTCCTCTTCTGAAGATAATCTTTGTTCTAAGAAGTATTTAAGACTATCATGATCCATTTTTACCTTGAAGTGTCTTCCCATTAGGTAGGGTTTCCATTTCTTAAGTGCATGTAGTATTGCCAACATTTCCTTCTCATAAATAGCTTTGTGTAAATACTTTCCTTTGATTGGATGACTTTCGAAAGCAATGGGTCTTTCTTCTTGCATTTAAACATCACCAATTCCATTTCCTGAGGCATCACATTCCAAAATAAAGGTTTTTGTGAAGTCTGACGTAGCTAAGACCAGTGCTTGGTACATTTCCTCTTTAAGATGTTCAAAGGCCTTCACTATTTCCAGAGTCCACAAAAATGCATCTTTCTTCAATAATGTTGTTAGAGGTGCTGCTATTCTCCCATAATTCTTAAAAAACCTATGATAATACCCTGTCAACCTGAGAAATCCTTGCAAATTATTTATGGATGTGGGGATTTTCCATTCCCTAATGACTTTAATTTTGCTAGGGTCTACCTTAACACCTTCATGAGATACAATATGACCCAGATATTCCACCTCTTGTACTCCAAAGAAACATTTGGAGCTTTTTTCATATAATTTTTTCTCCTTTGATAGTTTGAGCACCCTATCAACATGTTGAACATGATCCTTCCAAGACTTGCTATAGATTAGTATATCATCAAAAAATACTACAAAAATTTTCTAAGGGTTTGAAAATGGAATTCATCAAACCTTGAAATGTAGAGGGTGCATTGGTAAGGCCAAAAGGCATGAAAAAAATTCATAATGACCCTCATGAGTTCTAAATGCTGTTTTTGGAATGTCTTCAGGCTTCATTATGATTTGATGATATCCTGAACGGATATCCAACTTGGTGAAGTAAATTGATCCATGCAATTCATCCAATAGTTCATCAATGATAGGAATGGGAAATTTATCTTTAATAGTGAGCTTGTTGAGCTCCCTATAATCTGGACACATGCACCATGATCCATCCTTCTTATGCACCAACACTACTGGAGCAGAGAAATAACTTTGACTAGGTTGAATTATACAAGCCTCTAGCATTTCTGTAACCATACATTCAATTTCATTCTTTTGGGCAAAGGGATATCTGTAAGGCCTGATGTTTGGAGGAACACTTCGTGGAATAAAATGAAAAGCATGATCATGATCACGAATAGGTGGGAGACCTTTGGGAATCTCAAATACCTAGGAATGTTTGTCCAAGACTTTTTGGAGATACTGAGAAATAGATGATTTCTATGTGGGAACCCTTAGCGAACATAATTGTGAAATTATGCCTTGTTGTTCTTTCTTTAGAATCTTTGTCATTCCATTAGAGATGATTATATTTCCTAGTTTGCCTGCGATACCTCTTAATTCAACTTCCTTTTCTTCCGAAGAAAATTTCTTGAAAATTAAAAGCTATTGTACCCAAGGATTGTAGCCATTGGACTCCTAGTACAACATCATCACCACCCATTGGAATGGAAATCATTGGGCTATTGAATAAATATTCTCCTATGGATAATTTGATATTATGGCACTTTCTAGAGAAATTTATTGTTCCTCCACTTGCAACCATCACTTGACACTCTGGTGCTAGATATAGAAATCAATTCAATTCCTTGGCTATCTTTCAAATGAATAAAATTATGGGTACTGCCCGAATAAATCAACACTATTACCTTTTTCTTCTTGATATGTCCTTATATCTTGATAGTTTGAGGAGTGGTAATTTTGACCAATGAGTTACAAGATATGGCCAGATTCATTTCTTCTTTCTCTAGGGTTGGTTCCTGGTGTATATCCTCTTCTTTTGACATTTCTTGTTCCCTTTCCTCCTCCTCTTCACAATCTATGTAAAATAATTTCTTCTCAGCACACTTATGACCTTTAGTGTATTTGCTATCACAACTGTAACAAAGCCCTTTTGCTCTTTTTTCTTCCAATTTTTGGGGTGTTATCCTTGTAGGTTGTGGAAGGCTAGGGGAAAAAACACTTCCATCCTTATAGTTGTGAGTGTTAGGCTTCCTTGTTTCCATAATTTTGCTTTCCATTTTTCTTGCCACCCTGAATGCCTTCTCCAACGAGTCAGGTTCCCAAAGGCGAACCTCATGTTGGATGTTATCATTTAAAGTCCCTAAGAACAATTCAATCCTATGCTCCTCTGGAATATATTTTACACTTATATTCAATTTTGGAAGTCCTCAATGTGCTCCATCATTGAACCCTTTTGTTTGAGGTTTATCAATTGGCTAAAAAAAGTGTTGCTTTTTGTATCCTCATAATGTGCTATCATTTCTTCTCTAAAAATTGCCCAACTGACAATTTGTTTACTAGAGAAAAGCCATCGATACCATACAAACTGATTTGGTTCCAAATATAAAGTTGCAATGTGTACCTTTTGTGTGTTTTGCACATTATGGAGATCGAAATATTTCTCCATCTGTAGTATCCATGTGAGGGGATCCTTGCCATCAAACTTCTTCATATCAATCTTTGGAACATGGTGTGTCTTCAATCCAACATTAGAGTCTATGAAATCATGATTAACATTTATTTTATTCTCATGACGTGTTTCCTTTACTACCTTTCACCATTAGTAAGCATTTATTGTAGCAACTTAGTCAAATCTATCTTCAAATATTCCATTTCGCCTTTTTGTTTTTATTCTATATCATCCATCTTAGTGTCCATGCCATTCATCTTAGATTCCACGCTATTAATCTTAGCTTCCATGCCTTTCTTTAAACCATCAATATTAGCTTCTGTTACCTTTTGTGAGAGTGAAATTTGTTGCACTTGGTCTCGTAATTTTGATATATCATGTTGCATTTCTTCCTGTTCTTCATGAGTCATGCTAGAAATTTATGGTTGCTTACTTGGTGTTTCCATTTTCTTTCTTTGGGGCATAAATTAATTATAATCGTGCTTCAGTATGCCCTTTGAACTTCAAACTAATTTTTCAACCCAAACTTATGAAATTTTTTAAAAAGACTACACACCTTTTTTCACTTTGTATAAGCTCGATATTGAATATTTTGTATCTCTGTAATTGCGGATCTCCAAGGTCTGAAATTGTTTCCTGCAGTAGCCCAATGAGTCTACTTTCCAGTGCCAACAGTCTGATCAAAATTAGATTCTCCAAGAAAGCGTTATGCCCAATCTCCCAAGATGACTTGATTATATAATTTTTCAGTAGAGCTAACTTGTATGACATGCCACATGTCACTGTTTCAACCTTCGGATATGAAAAAGCTACACTTAAAACTACATTCTGTCCTCTTTTTGTAACTTCTTACGAAATTTAAATTTGATGCTCAGAGATAAAGTTGTGACTATTTTTCCAAGGTCACTTGTTTGGAATGTAATTGGGGAGTCTGCCAAAATCCTAATTTCCTTAGATCATATCTCTGAAAAAATAGCGAGACAAGATCTAAAATTCGGACTCGAGGTACAGAAGTATTTCGGCTCCAATGGGTTTTTTTAGCTTCTGAAACTTCATAGAGAAAACATTATAGCGAAAATTCCACAATGACCTGTTTGGAGCAGCAAAACCTTAGAATCCAAACCTATGATACCAAATGTTAAGAAACCAGCTCACAAAAAGATAGAAAATATAGATCAACGACTTTAGAATCAGACTCTTCGATGGGGAAACCTACTTTACATTACACAAATGAACAATTCTTGGATGAAACAAATGAAAAAACCTCCTTTCTATATATAGGAGTCGAAGGGGTCACAATATAATCAAAGCTGATATAACAATAATAATATAAGGGCACAACAATAAAAATAGTGGGCTTCTATGGGGCACAATAATAACAATACAGGGAAAATAGGGGCACACCAATTACAATAAGAGCTATAATGAAAATAGTAATGGGGGAGTCACTAGTATTATAGGGACCTAACACATCGAAGGTAAGGAGGTCATTTCTAGAACAACTACAGCCACACGTGCAAAGTTAAGGAACGCCTATCTATAGACATAGTAGCAGAAAAATAAAGGTCATCATATATCAACACTTCGGGTGCTAACAAGGCCTACAAGGCCTCCCTCCAAAAGCAAAGGAGAAGCCCACAAAAGCTAAGAATAAGGAAGGGACAGTGAGGAAAAGAAGACAGTTTTAGGGCTTTTGTCCACACATGTACCAAGTAAACTTTATAGATCTAACAACAGATGAAGGTAGCACATTGAGAGACCTCACTTGGATATGTATCTAGGTCTATCAGGTATCCAAAGGAAATCAAAGAAGACTTTATCTATAACAAAGTAAAGATGCCCTAATATTCTAGGGTTTCCTAACTTAGACAAGAAGCAGAAGAAAGACGAAGTGCTAAGGAGCCAAGTGTCGGAAGACAAAGTTCCATGTGCAAGAAGTTATAGTGTAGAAAGAGGAAGGATTTGACTTATGCTTGGAGTATTTCCTTGTCAAGGGTCTAGGGTTTGGTAGTTGTTCAAATAAGAAGATTCAATAAGAGGAAACTTACAAAGGGTTTTCCTCTCAAGAGTGGAGAGGTTTTGTCCCTAGCAGAGAGCCAAACTTCGTGTTCTTACTATTTTTTTTTGGTAGTACTTTGATGAAGTACACACATATACATTAGTAATAAGAAGAAGAAGCATAAGCTAACAAGAAAAGTAAAAAGACTCCACAAATTGTTATCAAGTAACAAAGAATCATCACAATAATACTTTTCCCTAGATTCTTCAACATGTGACACATGAACAAAAGCTACTATGTGGAGTAGTTAACTGACCATAATCTTGTTGATGATTTATGAATTACATGATTATGTATTCTTAATCATGTATTTAGCAGGAATTGGTAGGGAACTTAGTTACTTGTCGAGAAGGATGCTCAGATAATAAATGACCGTGGAGGTCATGTATACAGTTATGCTCACATAATAAATGAACATGGAGGCCATGTATACAGTTGGTTAAAATGTGATTGAATTAATTCATTATGAATTTTAGTTGTTGTGTTTAATAAAAAAGGTTATGATGCATGCAGGTCTCGGAAAAAAAGACCTTGCCAACAGATCATCAGATGCATATGAGCTCACAACCAGTACATTGAGGAAAAGCATGGAGCTTTAAAGAAGCATAGATGAGAATCTATGGAAAATATTAGGGCATGGAGTCCTAAATTTTCCAAATATCAAGGCATGGAGTTTTAGATCTTTGCAATAGGTCAAGGTGTAGAGTCTTGATTCTACTAGGACACGAAGTCCTAGGTACATGGAAGGGCGTGGAGTCTTAACAAGTCAAGAGAGGTGCACAATAGGGGTGTGGAATCCCTATTCTCTGACTAAAAATAAACACCACTTAAGGGATTACATCAAACGGGTGAATTAATCTAAGTTAAACTTTCAATTGAATTAATTCCAATTTAACCACTTGAGAGGGTCATTTGAATAAACATTATTTTAAAATATTAATTACCTATTTTTGAAAAATCAATATTAGAAAGTTTTGTAGAAAGGACACATGGGGGGATAAATATTAGATAATTAAAGTAATTAAATAATTAAGAAAAAATGAGAGGTTTCCACCTCAGGGCGGGTGGTGAATAATATGAATTATAATAAATTAAAAATAAGTTAATTTTTGCAGGAATGTGGTGAGGTGTCACTCGACTCAATGCTTATAAATATTGAAATAAATTTTCCCATGGAGGGGGGATACCACGAAGAGTAGGGAGATGTAGCCAAAGTGACTAATAAATTCCTAAATTTAAAATCCCAATAAATTTTCCCGATTGATGGAAACTGAGTGGTGTTAGAGGAAGATAAGATAACTTCCCTAGTTTTCCCAATGATTCTCACTATTGCCGAATTTGGTACTGAGCTATTTCCCTTGGATATGGTTGGGTGGTAAAACTGATTGGTCTGTTGGAGTTGGCAAGCGAAACTGCTGAACAAAGACAACTTAGCATTAGTTAAAATCTCCAGTTTGTTATATTTTTCTTTAATTAACCTTTCTTGGATGAAGATGTAGCTATTTTACCTTTTAAATAGTTCTTGTCATTCTAAAAGATCTGATCATTGTTTTTGTTTTAACTAATGGGTGAATAATGGCTCCAATTAATAATTCTTTCATTTAAATGGGTTGTAAGCCGACAAC
Organism: Pinus tabuliformis; assembly: GCA_031772625.1. Lineage (NCBI taxonomy): Eukaryota > Viridiplantae > Streptophyta > Pinopsida > Pinales > Pinaceae > Pinus > Pinus tabuliformis. Next base: position 1,063,527,428 of record CM062819.1, on the reverse strand, counting down.
ATGGTAGTGTTAATTGTAGTCCCTACATCTTCTATCCATTACAAGTGTAGTGTTCTTATTTTTAGTTTGTGTACATTTTTGCTTATGAAAGCATATATTGAAGACAAGTTATTATTTTGTTAATTTTTTTGAGAAAGAACGAAGAAGGATTACAATTTAAGCTTGTAGTTTACCTGTCCGAGTAAAAAAATAGGTATAAGAAAAAAAAACAAACCATGTCATGTAAATTATGATTGGAAGAGATGATGTTCATATTCATATTCTCTGGCATCCTCTTTAGTTCTTCCTGTTTTCTTTGAAATATAACACTTATTCTTTTTGCAGAAAAGAAAGTATTCTTAACGCTTATTCATTTTGCAAAAAAGAAAAACATATATCTTAATTTTTTTTTTTTACCAATGTCAATGTGCTAGTTTAGAGTGTTGTATCATTAAATGCAATGGTGGATACTGCTTTTAGTTTTATGGGCGTATATATTGGTGTGTTACGTTTACCTTGGTTAATGTGTGATATACCTACTAGTTTGTGAGATAAATTAGTGCGGTAAACTTTGTAACTTTTACTAGAAAAATTAAATTAGTGTGGTAATATTTGTAACTTTTACTAGAAAACATTACAAGATTAATTAGTGTGGTAATCATATGTAACTTTTACTAGAAAACGTTACGAGATAAATTAGAGATAAATTAGTGTGATAATCATCTATAACTTTTACTATAAAAAAACCTTGGTAATATTTTATAATGTTGGTAATCTTTTATAACCTTGGTAAACTTTATATGCATTCTTGGAAAATGAGACTTTATGATTTATCCACTTGCAATATGTAGTTTAAAGTTTCTATTTTTGTGGATAATATTTGAAAGAAGATAAAGTTTGTAATATTTTATCTTTGGTTTTTTTTTTTTTTTTCCCATGGAAAAATTCGTAATTTCATCAGTGGAAGAAATTACATTTTGTAGATGCATATGCATATTCTGATATTTCTATCGACATAAAGAGAAACAAAGAAATATCAACAACCTACTACCAATGTCTCATCTAGATAGTAGCCCTAACAGAGTCAGGGAGGAGTCCAAAAAATAATCCAAGCAGATGTGTAAATATTATCTTGATCCACGCAAGGAGATAATACCAAAAATGTGTGTATTGCCAATCATATTGGTCGAAAAACAGTTCATAAACAACATGATAAATATGTACAAAACTGAAATAAAACTGTCCAAAAATTAGACCATAATGTCCATAAAGGGTCTGTGATAGTACTGGTAGCTAACTCCATCAATCTGTTCATTGATCAACCAGATGCCCTGGTCCCGGATTGCGCCTTCTTTGGAAAGATGGTCAGCCTCTGTGTTCCGCTCCCTGTAGATGTGATTATATGAAAAGAAATCAAAATTGGAGATCAATCTTAATGCATCATCTAGTATATGTCTTAATGAAAAAGACCAGCAGTAGGAAAGCTTATTCAACCAGTTGCAGACAATCATAGAGTCACCAAACAGTTGTAGAGCATGGCAGTTCTTTTCTGAAAGTTCACTATAGTTATTTGTGCCCCCTCTCAATCCCATGGATAGCCAAAAGGAGTGCCTCTCAGATAGGTGAAGGTTAGCTGCCCCCCACCCACACAACCATCCACCTGTGCAGCCCCATCAAAATATGCCCAGGGACGATTGTGATCGATCAGTTCATGAGAGATGATACGGGCTCTAACCAAGGGCAGGTCATCAGGGATGAGGTCATAATCCACTTTGATCAAGGCAACAATGATAGTCCACCTGGAGGGGTATTATGAAAGATAAGTTGATTGCGGGCAATCTAGACAGCCTAACAAACCAACACAGGGAGATTCCTTAGTTTGTGGGGTGTGACAGAGGAATTCCACTTGTCCCAGGCCTCGTCTAGTGTGCCTGGGAACCAGCTACTATTAGATGGGATAGTGGCTGATACAAGGTTCCATAAGTGGCGAATGACAAGGCAGTTCAAGAAAATGTGGGAAGAAGATTCACCATCCTTATGGCAAAAATGACACTAGTGAGGGCCAAAGAAGGATCGCTTCATCAGGTTATCCCCCGTTGGGATTTTATTCCTCAGAATGCACCACATTAAAAGTTTGGATCTCGGAGGTGCCTTGAGTTTCCAGAGGTGTTTCCACCATTTGTGTAGAATGGGGGGCTTACGAGGATCCGCCAGCATAGTGTATCCCTCCTTTGGAGTGTATCTCCCTGATTTCGCCAATGCCCAGATGATCTCGTCATCACCCCTAGTCAATCGGATATGGGCCTCTATGAGGGCTTGTATGTAGTTCCTCCCATGCAGTCGCCAAGGTGGAGGAATGTTGAGTTGGAGATTAGATTTCCAAGCCTGTTGAAGAAATGTGGTGTTGTTCTCATCAATAATGTGAGTGAGAAGGGTGATATGATGCTCCCTTAGGTGCTGTAAGAGTTCTGGAGGTAATCTGTGCATATTCCCATAGCCAAATCATAAGTCAATACCAATGTGAACCTTGTTCCTCGAATGTAATCTCCAGGTGATGCCCTCCCCGATGGGATCCAAATATTTTAGGACAACCTTCCAAATAATCGAAATACCTGTGTGGATCCTATCCGGTCTTCTAATCCATTCCATTACATGAGCAGGGGCGATATATTTTGAGTAGGCTACTCGTGTCCAGAGACTATCCAATGCAACCAAATGCCAGCCAAGTTTGGCAGCCAGGGCTGAGGAAAAATCATCAAGCTTTTTGAGTCCCCAACCACCCAATTTTTTTGGAAGAGTGAGGGCATCCCACTTTTCCCAAGCAAAAATTATTCCCGGCTGATTTCCCCTCCATAAGAATCTATAGCAGATATTTTGTATCCTAGCCAGAATGCCCTGAGGAATCCAGGCTAGAGACATCCAATAGACCGAGGTTGCTTCCAGAACACTTTTGATGAGTGTCAACTGGCCTGCGCGAGATAAGAATCTCAAGTACCATGTATTTAGCCTTTTTTCTAGCTTAACAATGAGCCAAGTCCAGTCTACAATCTTATATCCTATCGGCTTTAGCTTGTATCCCAAATATTTCAGCCCCTCCTCTAGAGCAATGAATGTAAAGTTAAATCTGTGAAGAGCATACTGAATTTCATGCTGTGTGTAGGTCGCAACTGTCAGTGTGGATTTTCCTTCATTGATGATCATCCCAGTGGCCTTTTGAAATAAGGAAAATATATCTCTAATCGATGTTATATCCCCCACACTTCCATTGAGAAATATCAGCACATCATCCATGAAAAGGAGGTGTGTGAGCGTGTAGTCATTCATAATCTTAATACCAGAGAGTTTGCCTCTTCTATTCTCTTCCGTTAATACCTGACCAAGGCCTTCCATTATCAAGAGGAAAAGCAGTGGGGAGAGAGGACACCCCTGTCGCAAACCACGAGCTGAAGAAAAAAAAGGAGATGGACTCCCATTGACCAATACACTGAAAGGAATGTTAGTGATGCATCCCATAATACATTTAATGAAAATAAAAGGGAAACCAAGGAGTGTAAGAAGCATTCTCAGATATAACCAATTCACCCGGTCAAATGCTTTAGATAAATCCACCTTCATAATCATACCTTTGTCTTTCTTGCTGTGAAGAGTGTGTAATACTTCCTGAGCCATACCGATCGCCTCATGAATTTGCCTATCCTTCCGGAATGCAAATTGTTTAGGTAGGATGTGCTTAGATAAGATAAGCTTCAATCTATTTGAAATAATTTTGGCAATAATCTTATACAAACAGTTACAAAGCGATATGGGGCGGAATTCATCAAAGGTGGATGTGTTGTTAGCCTTCGGGATCAGAGCAATGAAAGTGGATGTAATGGACGCTTCCAAATGTTGTGAAATCCTAGACTCCTTCACCACTCTGAGGAGATCCAGTCCAATCAACTCAAAAAATTCCAGGTAAAATTCAATGGGCCAACCATTAGGTCCAGGGCTTTTGTCCTTGCTGAACCATTTTAAAGTGTCCTCCAACTCCACCAATGTGACCTCTTGTATCAAATCCTCTTCCTCATCTTGTTCCACATATCTAGGGAAGAGCCAAGCAACCCGGATAATTTCTGCTAAGTTAATCTCCCTGGGGTCACTATAGGCCCGTCTAAAGTGTGAGGATGCTAGAGAGGCCAGCTGAGGGAAAGTGTGTGCAGTCCTTCCCTGTCCATCTTGCATTTGCCAAATAGTGTTGACAACTTTCCTCCCATTGGAAAATTTATGAAAGAATTTAGTATTTGCATCCCCTTCCTGAATCCAGATGGCCCTGCTCCTCAATCTCCATTTGTCTTCCTTATCTTTGAGGATCTTACCACGGGCTGAGTAAAGGGATGTGATGTTATTCTTGTGCTCCTCAGAACTGAATAGTCCCCCTAGCTCTTTTTCAAATATCTCCAGTTTGTTCTCAATCAGTCTCAACGATTGATCATCCTGAAGTCTTTTTTGATGGGCCCAGTTTTTAGACATCTTCTTCAGCTCCGTTAAGTTTGTTAATAAATTCGGCCGTAGCTGTGTCTCCAACCCCTAGTGGGTTTGATTTCCAAAAATCAGTGACCATGCTGATATATGTTGCATCCTTGAGCCAGGTAGAGCTGAACTTGAAAGGACCCTTTCGGTCTGTCTCTACCTCGTACTATTTCCATATAAATAGGCAAGTGATCAGAGAGCCCTCCTGTCCCAACCCGTTGTCTAATATTGAGGCCCATGTCCATAACATGTTCCTTGACCAGAAATCGATCCAACCTCCTAGCTAGGCCATTTTCCCCCACCCGATTATTCCTCCAAGTGGCTTGTAATTTAGCAACAGAGATGTCTATCAGATAGTGAAGTTCCAAAATGGACGAGAAGTATTCTGAGAGAGGGTCCCTTTGTGCTTGCTGACCCCAAGATTCAACGAATCCTATTGAAAAATTAAGATCCCCTCCTACAATCAGGTTACCAGTAGAAAATTGTTCTGAATCTAGGAGGCGATCCCAGAAAATAGGGTGATTCAGGAAAGGTCCATAAATGTTAATAACTCTGAAGGGGGTCCTCAACTCAGCTAAGTGTACATCAACCCCTATAAAACCCTGTCCCCCCCAGCAGCTGATTTCTTTAATAGTTTGAGTATTAAAGCCCAAAGCAATACGTCCAGAGCGGCCTTGTACATCCAATCCTGTAAATCTCCAACCCGGCAGATAGAGTTCAAGGGTTCGAGCTATATTACTAAAGTGACCCAAGGTATCCTGTAGGAATATGATATCCAAAGAGTCGGCTGAGAGTAACTGTCGGAGCGCTAGTTTTTTGTCGGGCATAGGAAGCCCTTTACAATTGAAGGATAGAATCTTCATGGAGGGGGTTCGGATAGGGTTGTTCTTGCTCTAGGAACCCCAGTGATAGTCGATTTCTTGCCCAAAGAAATGTCCACATCAGCTTGTGCTTGTGCCATTTTGAAATCAGAAGGATAGCCTCGAGAGTTTTTGGAAGGGAGGGGGGGTGGAGGATATCCAATCCAACTTGGTTCTTAGTCGAATGCCTCAAACGAGACTGGGTATTGTATCGAGGGACTAAGGTCTCCAACAATGTAGCCAAGGATTGCAGGGGGGTATAAAACAGTGCAGGGGCAGTGGGGGCATAGGTGGTGAGGTGGGGGGGGGGGGTAATGTCACACATAGTAGGAACAAGGGGCTGCAAAGGGATATCAGTACCCAAACTCAATAACTATTTAGATATTTAATTATGAATATCAGAAAAGCATTGTGTGGTGGGTAAGTGATAGGAATGCATACCCGAAGAATAGGAATCTCCCGAGGCCATCGCTGCAATGCCAGGAATAGGTGGAGGTGGACGGTGTGGCGGTCGACCACGCTTCCTTAGTGTGTTCTGGGCCAGCTCCTCTGAATGAAAACCAAGGCTAGATAATGTACCAGTACCCCCAGAGTGTGGAGTAGAAATCCTATGTAATTCCTTAGAGGCACGAGGCAATTCCTGTTTAGCAGGGTCTCCATGAGATAGAGCATCATATTCTGGTGGAGCCTGGGGAAAATGTCTCCCTGATTTCTTGCTATTCCATTTGTTCAGTGGGAAATCTTTGAGTAGGCTCCCCACCTTGTGGCAGCGCCTACATCTGAAGGGTACTCCCTCGTAGTCTAGCATTTGCCTCCACGTCGCATCCTTCCACTGTATGTTGATATATTCCGGGAGCCCACCAGAGAGGTCCATGTGTACTAAGATTCTGGCATAAGCCATTCTTCCAGTCGTGATATAAGATTCATCATGTGTAAGGTACAAACCCATGGCATCCCTAATTTGTCTAAAAATCTGTTCAGTCTAGAAGTGAACTGGAAGACCCGGGAGATGTACCCAAACTAGTCTAGTCCTTGCCATTTTAGTCTCTGGATCGAACATTGGAGTCCATCTTCGAAGGAGGACCAGAGCTTGATCGATGTTCCAAATTGTAGTGAGGACCCAATTGGTCTGGGCAATGCTTTTGAAGCGCAGTGCAAACCATCCCCTCACAAAGGTTTGCACACGTGGGGGTTCTGACAGATGGTGTCCCCAGACCTCCATTGTCCACTTCTGAACATGTTCGACACTGTAGTGTCTGCCCCTAACACGTCCAACCAGGACCTTTTCTGCCGAATCTATCGCCTCGCTGAAAGGAGTGTCTTCAGCTAGTTGTAAGAAGATTTCGTTGCTGCTCAGGGGGAGGCGCTTCTTCCTTTTAGAAGTCCCTGAAAGTTTGTTGTTCATGTCAGCCGTCGCCCTATCCTCCGAATCTTCCACTAGTGTAGGCTTGTCCTTCCCTGACAATGGTGCTTTGGCCTGTAGATTGTCGAAGTACCCACTGATAATTCTATTTCCGTGAAGTTGCCCTGTGGAGGGTTTCCATAATCTTGAAGAGCTGGGAGGACCAGTGCCCTACTATCTTGTGCATGTGGAAACCCTACCAAGGGTTTATTCATCCCCATAGGAAACAAACCTGAACCCGACCCTAGGGCCTGTGAATTTGGCGCACTTCCGCAAATGGCCTCCGCAAAGGGTTCCCTGATCGGTTGAGGGCCCGCATATTCTCGAATGGCCGTAGCTTCTGGTGCTATCGAGATAGAGGGTATGTGTTGCTGTGAGAGTGAGGGTAGGGCATCAGCTTCAGAATCCAGTTCATGCTCAAAATTTAAATAATCGTCCACAGTTGACCCGGTTTGTGGCCAAATTGGCAAACGTTTTGTAGAACCGGCAGAGAAAACGTCTTTTTCCTCCATAACTGTCGAGAAACTGAGCTGACAGCTGCCTGAGGGAATGTCGGTGGGGGACTATATACCATATAGGGGTAATTAAAGAAAAAAATAAACCATTCAAATAACCATAAGTAGCTATGGGAGGAACTAGCCGCAAAGGATCTGAAAAACTATGTAGGTGGGCTGTTATACTCCACGGTAAGGTAGCCTGTATTCTGAGACTCCAAAAACCCCAGTCCACCAAATCAACTCGCTAACCATACCATCGATTTGAGAGATAGGTGCAGACCCATCCCTGAGCGCCAGTGAATAAACCCACAGTTATGGAAGGAAAAAACCTTGTCCCACCATGACAGACAACCGAGGATTAACCTGCACTAAACCCTAGTTCTGCCATTGTCGCCTTCCTCAAAATTCTTAAGCAAAAAGGCTTAAGCTATCATCAACCGTAAGTGTCCCTATGACCAACACTCATTTCCCAAGCTCCAACCATATTTGGTTATTTTACTAATAGTTGATTTTGGAATGGGTTTTAAATAATTTATTATTATTTTAATGTTGTACTCTACATGACACAAAATCTTAGTATGTGAGATTCCACACAAAGTAATTTTGTTTGGACGACGTGAAAGATTTTTTTTTTTGTTTATTTGGACTCTCGTTGAAAAGAATACTTCTGAGTCTTTTTGTAGGTTGGAAAGATATACTTTGATTTTGTTTCATGCAACATGCAATTGTAGTAATAAGAATATTTAGTTCAAATAGTACATATTTTGATAATTTTGACCAATCACTTATGGACACCAATTGGATTTAGTTTACTAAGCTTGAGATTCAATGACATTTTACCATATTATTAAGTAATTGAAATTTTATATGATTATATATATAGATATATATTCCCTTGTAATATTTTTGCATGTAAAGCTATGGTATTGATGAAAGATTCTTACAATACATAAAGAGATTAATTTTAGTTGTTTGGGGTAAATATGAAAACTAATTGGGAAGAGAGATAAATGGATTTGAAATTAGAAAGATTATTCAAGTTATAATACTAGAGATTTAAGAAGAAAGTATTATAGTGGGGTCAACAATATATGAGACAAAAAAATTCATAGTGGGGTTAACAATATATGAGCCAAAAGAATTTCCAACACGACTAAAAATCTGTGGCAATGATGTCACTAAGTTATTGAGAAGAGGAAATGGAAATGAATACCCATGGTTTCATAATGATATCAAATATTTCTAAAATGACAAAAAATTATATTCAAAATTATAAGGTATCGTTGCAAGGAAATATTCTTCAGATGAATGGATCAAATGCTAATATCTAAACTTTATGCTACATGGAATGAATGTTTTTGGATATGATGAGTTCTTCTTTATTTTTGGAAGACCTATAATTTATGCGAGGATTAATGTTTTTAGTTTTCATGTTTTATGGAAGGCCAAAAACATGATACAAAGTCTATATAGAGTATTTTTAACATATAGAAATAATATGGATCTATTTCAATATTTGTATGAAACATGGATGGGTTTTATGTGTGAAGTCAGATTTTATGATTTAAAATTAACATTTAATATTATAGTTGGATTTGAGACAATTTAATTATATCTTCAAACATTTCTTATGAATTTATATGATTTAATTGAACACTTATATATATATATATATATATATATATATATATATATATATATATATATATATATATATATATATATATATATATATATATATATATATATATATATATATAATCATAAAAGAGAAAAAAAATCACCTATTTTCGGTAACTTAAGTTATAGACTTAGTTGGCAGTCGAGGGATCTTACAAAATAGTTGTAATCTTCATCTTGTTAGGAATAATACTGAAGGGGGGGGGGGGGGGGGGGGCGGTGAATCGACATTTTTAAACTACTTAACCTTTTTCTTTTCTCATTCAGATTTTTGTATGCTACTGTTGAAGTAAACCCGCATATGTATGCAATTGTGATGAAGACAAGTAGCGTATATCTCGTTAACTAACTTTTTATTTAATTCATCATCTGTTTAACTTAAATTAGCATATAAATACTTCATTAAACATTAATTAAACAATAATAATGTGCAGTAAGAACATAATAAACCATCACACACAAGCAACACATCAACACTCATGAGTACCAGGACTTTTAGGTGGAAACCCAATGTCGGAGAAAACCACAACTGTTGTCATCTCTGTCTTCTTCTTTTATTATAAAGATAAATTTCTTACAATCTTGTATTGACGCAGACTCATACCAGTATGGAGGAACCCACCTACACAAGGCTACAACCTTCTCTTGTTCTCCAACTTCTACTGGAAGGGAGGTACAACCCCCTTAAACTTAGTTATTTGTGGATCACTTTTCATAATATTTTGAATTGGATCCATTCCAAATATTAGATAGAAATACTGAGATCAACACTGTATCAATAAATCAAATATTGAAATAACTTATTCAAACAACGAGACCAACTTATATCATGATATACACATTCATCAAAATACCAGACTACATATTGTTCATCACAAAAACCGGATCCTGTTACCGCAAACCCTGATTAAACACATGTCAAAATATATACATTACTATTCAGAACCATACTTTCATGTATACACGCTTTCCCTTAGGATGAACTGCATACAATTATCAAAACACAGAAATGTGAATCTAAATTAATACACTACTGAAACAATCACTGAAATACATACTGACCCCATTACAAATCTCTAAACCACATACAGATCGTCACATAGCAACATTATTACTATTCATTAGTTCAATTTAACTAGCATTATTAAACACATATTATTATGAAAGACTTCATCTTCAGGCAACAACAAACATAATACAATAAATCAATCATTATCATCAACTCATACTGCAAAACCATAGGATATGTATGCAACCCTTATAAATCATTTCCGCGTATGTATGTGCCTTTCATACATGACACCCACGTATAGATCTATGCATATTGTAGAATATATACGTGACTACCTAGAAGCATAGTCACTTATATATGTGTCATTTTTGAAGAAAACATGCATAAAATTCTATAATTACTGAGTTAAACCTTCGTTTCACAACAAAACACCTGTCAAACTCAAATCTTGGCATACACTGTAATAATTCCACATCGTAACATTATCATCACAAATCTATCAAGCCATAAGCATATTATCCAATATGGAGTCATTTTAGATCTAATAGATCTGATCCATCATCATACTCCTTGGTGCACACCTATTCCAGATCAAACCAATCATCAATAACCCAATACTTGTACACTTAGCACTTTGATCTCCTTCTCCTTATATAACTTAGGCCTTAGCCAATACCTTAGGTCAATCATTTAGTAATGCCGATGGTATATTTGATGGGATCAAATATCCATTGTTGCTCTCATTACTATGGGCCAATATAATGCTAAAGACCCCTGGTATTGAGAATACCATGGTGCAGAAACTGTATGCGACTTTGCTTCACCATACTCACATATGTAGGTGGTATTTTTTTACAAGAACTATGTATATGTTCCAACACTTTACCTTTATCATTCCTGTTATCACTCAGGTTGTTCCCTTTGACTCCCAAGGGAATACGGCCGAGGTAACCACTAACCAATCTTTCGGTCACAGGTTCTAGCCTACCTGTGACTAGAGAGGGCTCTCTCTTTATGATTTAACTTTGTTTGTACAAAATTTTAGGCTAGTTATGATGCTCAAGGTTTTGTTTAGGAATTTGCTGGATGGTGACTTCAGTCAAGATATATATGTGCTTACCAGGGTGTTCTAGGCCATTGGGCATGGAGTCAGTGGTGCTTGATCTGTTTGATATGTCCGTGTTGTTACCATAGTGATGCTGCAGAGCCAGATAAGTGTCTGAGAAACAATTCTTTAAATCTGTGATTTAAGTGTGGTGTAACCAGGGTATGAAAGGAAATTAAGGATCTTTCAAACAAGCTGGTATGGAGAAACAGTGAGAATATTATTTAGAAGCAATGAAGAATTTCTACATAACATCCATATTTATAGAATTAATGAAAACATGAGCAATTAAGAATTCATGTTCATGATCAATCCTGAAGAAAACATTTTCAGCAATAGAGATTGAGCACAAGGTGTAACCAAACATTTCGTGTACTATTCCTTTTCTCTATTGCTAGATTAGTGAAACATGTATATGATTTAAATAAACGTAAGAAGACAAACATAGATTGAGAAAACTTATTGTTCCATCAGACAGCACAGGAGTTCTGCAACAACACGCATAGCATCACCAAGACATCAAACATTCAGGAAATCACTGAGTTTTTCCAACCTTTTTCATTAGATAATCTGAAAGTATACAATACATTTGCCTCAGAATGAAAATCACCAACCCCTTATACGCTGCCAGGGGAGGTATATATACATAATTTACATAAGAAAATATCTAACTGATGAAATAAATGTTCCATTAATATCGGGCCAACTCCTGGATCGTGGTAGCTGAGAAAGTAAATGCTGAAGTAACTCTTCAGTGCCTTAGCTGTCAAAAATGGTCAGAAACTGTTGACTTTGTGGCTGTTGGAGTCGGCTGAGGATATGCTGTCCCAAAATTGCGTATTTATCTCTTTGCTTGTTGTCGTTGTCCATATGCTGAGTCACCTTTCGGCTGCCTTAAACGCTGTCTTTATTCTGCTGCTTGACTTTTGCTGAGTTGGAGCTGGAAATGACTGAGCAACTGAGGCTATTGTGGCAAAATTTGAAGCATTGCCTGCCACCAATCCTCCTTGGGCATTTGATGTCTTCGAATCTTCACTAAAGTTTCATCTACCTCTGTATATCTATAAAAATTTGGAGGAATATCAAAAAGGTGATTTACCTCATTTTCAATGAAAAATAGAGCTTCAAGTTTATTATATAAGCTCTGCCCTGTTGGAGGCCCTGTTTCCTCAGAAGTGCTGCCAGATGCAGTGATTTGATTTTCAATATAATTTGACATTCTGGTGGCATATTACTCTCGGGGGATCAGTCTTCCTGCACCGTTTAGTAGGCTGGGTAGTCCCTTTTGTTGCAGTGCTCCCATCTTGAGTTTGTACTCGTCCACCTCAGCCTGTATCTCATAGCATTTCCTCTCCACGGTTTGTACAAAATTCCTGAGAGTTAGCAACTTTTTAGCTGTACGAACAACCTCTGTTCTGTTGACAATGCCGAAGGCTGCCAGTTCTTCCTTAGTCTGGTTATTCAAAAAATCTATCATTCTATTGGCCTGCTCAGGCCTGTTTCCCAACATTGTTTTGGCCTTCTGAATTTCTATATGTGCTTGGCCAATTAAATCCATTTGTTCATGCACAGTTTTAATTGACTTCCATTGTTTAGTGATGGATTGGTCAATTCTGGCCCATAGAATTCTTTTTATTTCAGCCATGGCACTTTCTAGATTAAGCTCTTTCTCCAAGGCCTTTATCTTTTCTTTGAGGGCCTTTATTTCTCTTCCTTGCTCTGCCACAGTCATCTTTGATTTATCGTATTTGGTCTCTATCTCTGCCAACTTTGCCTTGGCTTGCTTTATCTCAGTGGCCTGGAGCTCCATTTCTTTAATAGCCCTAGTCAATTCTTCCATGCTTGTACTGGAGTCTGGAGCTGCTGTTGTTGCTACTTCTGTTGTGGCTGTGGTTGTCACAGGGGCTACTGCTACCTCTGTTGTTGTTGCAGTGGTTGAAGTAGTTGGAGGAGCTTGGGATGTGGATTCTCCCTGCTTATCTTGTAATGCCCCTTCAAGTTCCTTCTCCAAATCGAGGACCTTCTGGTTGAGCTGCATTATGAGATCCAGTTGCTCATCGGCCTCCTTTTCCTTCTGTAATTCTGCTGTTTGAGGGTGCTCTATGGGTAGCAGCTTCAACCTTTTCTTCAGTGCATTGAGGTCATCTTCTTTTTTCTTCAGGAGGGCCCTTACGCCCTTTGGATCCTCAGGATCATGTCCTAGGTCGATGATGATGTCCTCCAGTGATTTTATTCTGTTGTCCTTGGCCATGGAGGACATTCTCTCAAAATCAAACTGAATGTTGGTATTTTTCAGTGATTCCTTTAATTCATGGGCCATGGTTGCCCTGTCCACCAAGGTGGCATAGACCATTTCTCCAGTTTGCTTGTGGAGTTCTATTTGGTCCATGGGGTGAATGTCCTTTGCCATGACCTCCACCCTTGTCCTTACAAAATCTGCAGCTGATTTAGGCTGCGGCACCTTAGGCTTAAAGTGACTGAGGATCATTTTCTCCTCTTGAAGGTCATATACCGACATTAGCCTTTCTTGCTGGGCTGGTGTTGCATTCAGAAACTGTTTATAGACTTCTACCCTCAGCAAGTCATTTTGTGCCTTTATTTGTTTGAAAGAAGCCTTAGTGCTTGTAGGCTTCTTGCTCTGCTGAGTGGAGGATGACACCTCCAAGCCAAGCTGCACTCCCTGCTCCTGCTGAAAGGAGCTTGTACCTGTTTTTTGGATGCCTTCCCCATCTTTCCTTGAGCTGTCAAGGACTTCTTCACTGATTTCTTCTATCTCTGGGGAGTCAACCCTTTGCCTTTTGGTCTCCGGTTGCTGGGAGGATCCACTTGCAGGAGTGGACTCTTCTCTGTCTCTCTTCTTACCCCTCTCCTCATGTGCTGGAGTTTGCAAGATTGGAGCTGCTGGTGGCTCAGTTTGTGGAGGGGGGGTCTGCTCTTGTTGCTGCCCACTTGAGGGGGCAGGCTGTTCTTTTGGTGCTTCCTCTTCAGCACCCATTATTCCTTTACCTTTGTCTGTATCTGGTGCTGCTGTAGAAGGTGTCTGTTTGGTTGGTGCAGTTGTTGAGGCCGAGGTCCCTTCTCCTACTGGGTGCGGTCGCTTGAAGGGTACCTGCTGCATAGAATCTAGGTCAAGAGTATTTTCCAAATCCTTGACATTCTTTTACATTATCTCTTCCTCAGTCAATTTTTCAATTAATGTATCATGTTTTCATTCTTGCTGATTGGCATACTGTTCAATGTGTGGATATTTGCAATGCTCATAGCCTAGCAGCCTGTACTTGACTCTTCTAGCAGTGATGAAGCCTTCAGGGTCATAAGGGACCCACCGGAAGCTTTTTGAGAGCTTGTACTTGTCTTCGAGGATTAGTTCAGCATCTTGCCATCCCTCTTTCTTATTCATAATGAAGGGGCCCAGGTGGTGCTTGAACTTGAGATGGGCTTTCTTTTTGGAGCTGTGAAAGTGAGTGAGGTCAGAGTGAATGAGCTGCCTATAATACTCCAAGGCAAACAGTCTCATAGGCACATATTTTGGGAGCCTGTATGGACAGAGCTCACAGCCATAGATTCTGATGACTGTATGATCCTGGTATAGGTACCAATCACCTATTTTAAAATTCTTGGAGAGCTGCAGGATTTTCTGCATTTCAAATGACACTCTGGAAGGAGGAGACCTCATCAACAAACAAGAGACTGGGTAAACAAATTGATCAATGAATTCACAATATGAATAAGGTAAATTTTTCACTCGGTGGAAGACAGATGTCCAGAAGATAACAAATCTTCTTTCTCCTTTAGAATCCAACTTTTTAATGTGGCATGGAAAAGCCTCAGACTGATAGTACATGAACAGGTGGTAGATATAAGATGAATACTTGAAGATGCCCTCCCTGTCTACTTTGAAAAGCTGCTCATGTATTCTGTTGGCTATGAACTTGGCAAAATTGTATTTGTAGGCAGGAGGTTGGCCTGGGCTATAGGCAGCTAGTAACACCAGCACTGTCTCATCAACAAACTCGCTGGTTTTAGACCCCAACACATAAGAAATCATGTCCAATAGGAGCTTGCCTATCTCAGTAAAGTGAACATACAAATAGGGAGGTGGCCCAGTGGGCTGGCGGTCAGGCCTCATGAATGTCTGGGTGATTTTCTGAATGTCAGAAGTGGACATCTTGGCACCTGTATCCAGCAGATAGTTCATGGAGAAAGGGAACAACAGCTGAGTTTGTTTGAAATTGAGCATCTGGTTGATGGACTCAGCATTAATGTGAAAAAGGATGCTCCCAGATGGAGACTTGACAGCTCTTTGACTGGCATCATAATTCTCAGCACAAAGGCGGATAATCTCTGGAAAGATATTGACAGAGGGGAGGAAGTAGTAAGGGAGATTGGATTCCCATATCCCATATATGTCATTATTGTTCAGGTAGTCATCTCTCAATTCCCTGAAAGTCTGCAAGTGATTCCTATCACCTACAAAGTCCTGAATGAGAAAATCTCTGTCAGCAAGAGACAAGGACTCCAGGTCTTTATTTGGTGCATTTATGGGGGCAGCACTGAGAGCTGTGGGTGCAGGAGAAGCCATTATGTAGTTTCTGAATTGAACAAGGTAAGTGTAATAGCTAGGTTCCTCAAAGCTCAAGTGACAGACTCAATGTAGATAATGCTGGAAAATTTCTTCAAAGTGAAATAGGCAGGCTAGGCAGACTTGCCTTTGCTTTGCTTGGGTAAATTCACAGGGATTGTGAATTGATGAGGATGAATTGCAGAGGGTGTGCAGGATTCAAATTGGTGAAATGCAGCTTTGGGCATGCACCCGACAAAAGGGAACAATACCGGGCAGCTCGAGGATGAATTTGTAGATTTCAGACCGTGAATTTATCGTTTCAATATCAAATTATGGAGCTGGGGCAATGTGGGTTGCTTTAGTTCCAAATTAAGTAGTAGACTGTCTTCAATTTGGGATTTAACAGGTGCTTAATGGAGCATTTGCAGAGAAACGGCATGCACAGTGGCAAAATAAGAGAATTGTGGTGAATACCTGGATGAACAGTGTGGAAAACCTTCGGGTTGAACAATGGGTGCACAATGTAGTTGAATTGATAAGTTGTGGCGGCTGCAACTTTGAATTTGGCGGTTCGGAGGCAATTTCGCAGTGAACAGACTTACAACGACTCTGTCTTTTTCACTAGAAAATGACATAAAACGGCCGAAAACGCGCGTTTTAACGACAAATTTGGACAAAATGGGTCATTGGCGCTTTTCCGCCGATGATGTCAGCATGACGTCATGGCGGGCCCGGGGTACGGAGGGTGACATGGGCACTGAGCTGGAGGCCAGCGTGGCGAGACACGGTGGCGGGTGGTGTGGGGTGGCAAGGTTACGTGGAGGGCTATGAGGCGCGGGGGCGGGGGTCGGTGTCGTGACGTCATAATGACGTGGAGGTGACGCGACAAGGGAGGTGGTAAGCGGGAGAGTGGTAAGCGGTCTCCCCGCACTGCTTTTGGGTGAAGGCGGTATCGGGGAGGGGGGCTCCGAACAACCCCGCCGGCTGCCACGCGTCCCGTGTACGGGAGCCAAAACCGCTATCTCCCCGGATGTTAAAGGGAGACGTGTTGAGATTTGAAAATGCCCGTCCATCGTTGGATGAAGGGGGGCGGGAGATGGACGGCTGGCGAGCGCCCCGACCTGTCGTGCATGTTGGGGGGGACCCGCCGGTGGATTAAAATATTCAGTTTAATATTTGGGGTCGGAACTTTGGTTAAGTGATTTTCTGTGGGTTTTGATGGGGTATGAATTAATCTGTCGGGGGGTCAACAAAGGGTTAGGCTTAGGTTTGAGTGGGGGGAAAGGGTTTGCATGGGTAGTTTATGAATTTTTTCGAAACAAAGGGTATAGATGAGAGTTAAGGGTGGGCTATTACTCTAACCAGGGGTTAGAGTAATTCCCAAAGCAGGGTTGACCATAGTCCCTGGTGGACTAATGTCTCCCTTAGACCTGCTATTCAGCTATAACGCTGAAGGGGGGATATTTATACATGTTAGGGGTTTATACACCATGGTGTTATAATAATAGGGAAAGGGGAACATAGGGGATTTAGTGTAGATAGAGTTAGTAGTTAGTACTTGGAGGGGAATTAGAATGGGAAGTGATAGTTACTAAGCTTTTCAGGAGTCAAACTTAGTTAGGAAGTAGATCAAAATGAAAAGAATTTTTACACAAGAAATGTGGCTTCTTTTCAAAGAAAGAAGTCATTTATGACATGAAATTTGTACAAATGAAGGGTGTAAGGAGGACTGATCAGGCAGATCCTGCAGTGCTCATGGGGAGGTTAGTAAGAAACTTTTGAAGGGGAGGAGGGAAGTTAGTGATGGTTTAGTAGTATGCCAAATAGGCCACTACTCTTGCCTTTCTCCTGATGGTGACATCTTGTGATTTATTCTAAGTGATATGCTTGGATCTTGCTTTCTGCAACCTTCAACTGCCTACACTGCCTATTATGCCTAACATTTTTTCTTCCTTTGTATGGGTGCACTTAGCCTTGCAAACCCTGATAATTATCTTTTCTTTTTGCTTCCCTCCTATCTAGGTCTACCCTTATGACTTCCAAGGGCCCAGATTAAGTAGTTGGGCTCCTTTCTTTCTCTATCCACCTAGTCATCTGTCAAGCTTGAACTGTTTTAACAGGTACTTCCTCTCTAGTCTACAACATGAAATTTAAAACATGGTGAGGCCCAGCTTGTGCTGTTGGGCCACCCATCAAAGTAGAAGTGGCAATTTGGACTAGCCACTTTCATGGTCTTTGTTTGGGGTTCATTTCTTTAATTTTTCTTTGACCAATTCATTTTCTTGCCCTTTGATTTTTTTTTTTTTTTTTTTAGGGCTTAACCTCTTTACATTTTTTAACTGTCTGCTTTCTTCACAAAAATGGAACCTTAGTGGGATTGAAGGTGAACATTTTTGGCACTTCCACTGTCAATCATTAAAGATGAAAACCTATTGGTATAGGAGGCTAACAATTCCTTTGTCTCAGAACTGATATTCCTTTGTCCAATCCTTTTGTCACATATGTATGGGCCTGTATAATCATCTTTCTGCCATCGTGTTTACATCTTTATCAATTAGGTTTCCATCAAGGACAACACATTAGTTATAATGCCAACAATCTCCCCCTTTGGACTTGATGGAAACCACTTTGGTGTTTGATTACCATCACCTGTAAATACCTATAAACACATATGTATACCAAGATTCTCTCCAAGCATTATTTTCAAACACCAAGCTACTCTCCCCCTTTGACATCAAGGGGAAAGGGCTGACCAATGCATAATAAATACTTCTTTCTCCCTTTGTGGAGAGGATCACTGTAGGTTTGATTTTATAAATATGAACACTGAACATGCCCCCCTTGAACATATGCTAAATGTTCTAGAATATTTTCAATGAATTACATGACTCTATGACTCAACCAAATATGACATTTGCTATCATCAAGGACTCATGCTTACATCAAACACCCAACATAGTGGGGTTACATATTTGAATCAACATTATATCAAGTGCCCAAAATAATGGGATTACATACATAATTGACTGGACTCCAATAGTTCAAACATGACTGAATATTACAATTTTACATCATGGTTCTTTACATGACCTTTACATTAAGAGACACATGTGACATTTATAATCAATACCAAAGACCTCAATAAGACAATGATAGTCATCAACATCCATCATACACCATATGGGATCTGTACAATAATCATTTGGGAGCAACAACATGAGCATCATTATGAAAAAGAAAGCTCAAGAAGTCATAAGGCCAACAATGCACTAGTAGAAGTGTAGTAAGTTCTCCCCCTAAACTTGTGCCATCTGTTCACTGTTAGGTCTGATCACACCCTATTTAGTTATTAGTAATGTAATCAAAGTAACGTTATCAACCAGTAAAGCAACAATTCCATATTGTAGTGACCATCATAAGCAATCATCACTTCAAGAATTATTGGTCAAAAATAGACTATAACAGGTCAACATCAGAAGCACAGGACCAAAGAAATACTCACTGAAATATACCAGCACCTCTCCTTGAGTTTGTCCATAGTTTCTTCTTCATAGGGATACATATGCTACTATCAAATACCAAAATTATGTATATACATGAATTTCATTCATGTGATCTGCGTACAAAAGATAAACTATAGTAATTCCAAACTCAACTCCCCCTGAACATGAAATATTTGTTAGAATAATTAACAAAGTGATGAAGTAGAGACCACTCCTAGTTTTTGTCTGAGATATTCAAAGGAATCACACAAAAGTGGTTTAGTAAATATGTCCAACACTTGTTCCTTTGAGGGAACATATTCTAGTTTGACCTTTTTTTCAAGCACCTGTTCTCTCATAAAGTGATATTTGATTGGAATATGCTTGGTTTTTGAGTGCATGACAAGATTTTTAGAAATACTTACAATACTAGTATTATCACACACAATAGGTATAGGTTGAGGACAAGTGATTTGAATATCTTGTAATGTTTGCATCATCCATAGAAGTTGAGTACAACAAGATGTAGAAACAACATATTATACCTCAATAGTAGATAAAGCAATGGAGATTTATTTTTTGCTGAACCATGATACCAAGCGAGGTCCCAAATAGAATGATCCTCCACTAATGCTCTTTCAATAATCAATATTACCAACCCAATCCACATCTATGTAAGCATGAAGAGAAAAATATACATCTTTGGGATACCATAGACCATAATCTTGAGTTCCTTGTAAGCACTTGAATATTCTCTTAACTACATGGAGATGAGTTTCTTTAGGATTTTCTTGAAACTATCCAAAAATCCCAACTGCATGCATGATGTATGGTCTTGTGCCTGTACGGTAGAGAAATCTCTTGATCATATATCTATATTCTGGTTGATCCTTTACCATTGGTGTGCATACATGCTTGCAGTCTTCCATTCCACATTTCTTCAAAATCTGCTTGAGGTACTTAGTCTACCAAAGAAAGATAATATTCTTTGCCTGTTGAACTTGAATACCAAGAAAGTGTGTTAGTTCACCAAGTAAGGACATTTCAAATTCTTGCTGCATGACTAAAGAAAATATTTGACTCATAGATTCTTCATTGCTTCCAAATATGATGTCATTTACATAAACAACAACTATCATAAGTTTACCATCATCCATCTTTATATATAGATGACTATCTGCAAACCCCTTAGTGAAATCGTATTGTTGAATATACTTGTCAAGGTGATAATGCTATGCATGAGGAGCTTCTTTTAGCCCATATAATTCCTTCTTGAGTGCTCAAACAATATTTTTATCATTTCCTAGAATGAACCCTTCAGGTTGTTTAATATAAACTTATTCTTCTAGGCCCCCATTCAGAAATGTAGATTTAACATCCATTTGATATACTTTAAAGTTATGAAATCTTGAAAATGCAAGGAACATCTTTATGGCTTCAAGTCTGTCTACAAGTGAAAATGTTTCTTCAGAGTCTATTCCTTCTTGTTGCACATAACCTTTGCATACAAGTCTTTCTTTGTTTCTAATTACCTCCCAATTTTCATTTACCTTGTTTTTGAATACCCAATTTGTCCCAATAACATTTTTATCATGAGGTCTTGGTACTAATTCACATGTATGGTTCTTTTATATTTGGTCAAGTTCTTCATCCATAGCCTTAACCAAACGTTCATCTTTTCTATCTTGATTTACATTTTGTGGTTCAATTGTGGATAGTGAGGCTAGATAACTAGAAGTTCCAACAATAGTTCTTCTAGTTTGTACTATAGCTTCCTTATCACCTAGAATTTGAGTTCTTGGATGATTTTTATGAACATATCTTGATGGAGTCTTTTTTTATGCTTCTGCACTATCAATCCTTCTTCCAATGCTTCATTGATTCCATCCCCTACATCCTTTTGGCTTGCTGTAGGAATATGTTCGTCATCTACTAGTGCTTCCTTTTTGGTACCTATGGATGCTTCATCAATCAAAACATCAATACATTCAACAATCTTTTGAAGTCTTTTATTGTAGCATTTATATCCTTTGCTTCTAGAGTAGTATCCAAGGATAATTCCTTCATGAGCTCTAGCTTCAAGCTTTCCAAGTTTATCATCATTATTCTTTATGTAACATTTTCTTCCAAAGGCTTTAAAATTGTTTACAATTGGAGGCTTACCAAACCATAGTTCATGAGGAGTTTTGTCACTTTTTACCCGAATATGAGCTTTGTTGAGGATATTTACTATTGTATGTGTTGCTTCCCTCCAGAAGGTATGAGGTGTTCTAGACCCATCAAGAATGGCACGTGTCATTTGTGGGATGTTTTGTTCATTCTTTCTGCCAATCCATTTTGTTGAGGATTTTTAGCTATAGAAAACTGCCTTTTGATGCCATGTTGTTCAAAAAAGGTGAAAAACTAATATAATATAAATTATCTTCCTCTATCAGATTTAAGAAATTTTATTTTCAAATCTAACTCATTCTCTACTAGAGATTTTAACACTTTAAATTTATCAAATGCTTAATCTTTATGTTTTTATAAGCCAATCCAACACACTTGAGTAAAATAATCAATGAATAATATGAAGTATTGTCCCCCCGGGGATAATTCTTTCTCATAGGACCACACAAATCAATATGAATAAGTTCAAGTAGCTTACTTGAAGTACCTTCTTTGGCATTAAATTGCACCCTGGTTTGCTTACTGAATTGACATGATTTGCATATGGTATTTTCTAGTAGAGATATGTTAGGCAAGTCACGAACTGCTCCCATTCTTCTTGACTTAAGTAATTGACTGAAGCTTAGATGTCCCAATCTTTTGTGCCAGAGCCAAATTTCTTTTGATTTTCTCAAGTAACAATGTTCTAGACCACCTTCCAAGACATAGATATTACCTAGATTTCTTGTTCCATTTATTATGATCTTACTTGTATCAAGATTCTGCACCACACAATTCTTTGATCTGAAAACAACCTCATGCCCTTGATCACACATCTGACTAACACTCATGAGGTTATGTTTTAATCTATATTTTTATTTTTTCCTTCTTTAACCTTTTATTTTAGCAAAATTGTTCCTTTTCCTTTGATAACAACAGGTGAATCGTTTCCAAAGGTTACATTCTTTTCTTTCTTTATTTCATTAAAGGAAATACACTTATCTTTATCACCTATCATATGTTTTGAACATCCACTGTCAATGTACCACAAATTTTCTTGATCTCATGCATATAAAGATAAACCACTCATATTCTGTGGTTTTCTTTTTTCCATACCTTAGATGTTGTTACATTTTGTGCGTTCTGAAGAGTTGATCGCATTTTGCTTATGCATTCAATTTCTCTATGCCCAATATTATTGCAAAAGGAATATTCAGTTTTATCTTGAAGACGTGAGAAGGTATTGCAAGAAAATTTTTGTAACCCAATCTCATTCTTTTTTTTCTTGATTCTCCAGTAATGATAGTTTTATAAGAAACACATTGAGCAACCTTATGACCTAAATGATGACAAGTGAAGCATTGACCATTAAAGTAAAAGTTCCTAGGAGTGTAGTACCTTCTTGTGTTTACCTTTCACCTAAGAAACATTTGATCCTTTATTACTTTTCTGAGAGCTAGAATTTTGTTGACTGTTTCCTTTTACTACATTGAGATAGCTTCCTGTCCCTGTTTTAGAAAATTTTATAGTCTTTGAAGATTCTCCACTGTATCCTAGACCTATTTTTATAAGAGGAGAGAATTGTACTTTGATTATTTATTCTAAGGTCTTAGATGCTTTAACAAATCTAAGGTTTAGAATTTTTTCTTTCTCAAGTTCCTTCCTTAAACTTACTACTTCTATTTCTAACTTTTCATTATGCCTCTCCTTTTTATGATTTGTTTCTTCAGAGCTTCCTTTGCTAATTTAGCTTCTTCTAAATGATTTTTAAGTTGAGTTATTCCTTCAATGAGATTATATTTTTCTTATGGGGAATCCATAAAAACATCATCAGACTCATCAATACATTTATCTTCAAATGCCATAAGTAAGTGATATTCTTGATCAGACTCACCTTCTTCACCATTTCAAAGACCATCACTATATTCGTGTGTGTAGAAGCTTCTCTTGTTTTCAAACCTTCCTTCAAAATTTACTTATTTTTTTTCTAAATTCTTCCCTTTCTCATGGTTTTATTTATAAGGGCATTTAGAAGCATAGTGACCAACTCTTCCACAAGCAAAAAATTTGAAAGGAATCTTACCTCTAAATTTTTGAGTACCTACTTAGATTTTCTTTACGAAGTTTTCCTCTTCTTCATCTGATACATACCCCGATTCCTCGAGCTCCCCCTTTTATTTTCCTTTAGAAGCAGCTTTGAATGCAACTTCTCTGATATTTGAGGGAACCCCTTTTCTCATTTCACAAGTTCTTAAAATCTCATGAAGCTGTTCAATAGTAAGGTTCTTCAAATTCTGCATTTATTCAATGGTAGAGACATTTAAATTTAATTTTGGGGTTAGAGATCTTAATATTTTCTGAACCAGTGATGATTATTTTACTTCGTCACCATGATTTCTCATTGAATTAACGATTTCATCTACCCTAAGAAAGAAACTTGCAATACTTTCATCATTATGAATTCTAAGAGTTTCATATTGAATTCTAAGTGTTTGGAGTTTGGCATTGTTTACCTTGGTGTCACCTTCATAACTTTGGATGATCTTGTCCCATATAGCCTTTGCATTATTCAGTTACATGAATTTGACAAACTCTGATTCTGGCAAGATTCCTAATAGAGCATTGACAACCTTTGCATTGGACTCATATTTTTTATTTTCTGCTTCATCTGTGGGAATGAAGGATGGATACTGACAACCTCCTTCAACGTTTCCCCAAACATACACTCTAAGTGACTATAGGTAAGCTCTTGTTCTGACTTTCCGGAAAATTAGATTGGATCCATTAAACAATGGTGGATTGATAGATGTTTTTCCCTCTTGGTTTCTCATCTTGATGAATCTTCCTTTAAGTGATCAATATTCTTTTGAAGGACCTACTCTCATACAAATTGTTAGGAAAAATATTGAGAGGGGGGTGAATCAATATTTTTAAACTACTTAACCTTTTTCTTTTCTCATTCAGATTTATGTACGCTACTGTTATGAAGTAAACCTGTGTATGTACGCGACTTTGATGAAGACAAGTAGCATATATCCAATTAACTAACTTTTTAGTTAACTCATCATCTGTTTAACTTGAACCATTGTATCAATACTTGATTATACATCAATTAAATAGTAACCATGTGTAGTAAGAATAAAATAAACCATCACACATAAGAAACACATCAACACTAATGAACACCAAGCTTTTTAGGTGGAAACCCAATGTGGGAGAAAACAACTGCTGTTGTCATCTCTGTCTTCTTCTTTTATTATAGATATAAATTTCTTACAATCTTGCATTGGCGTAGACTCATACTAGTACGCAGGCACCCACCCATAGAAGGATATAACCTTCTATTGTTCTCCAACTTCTATTGGAAGGGAGATACCACCCCCTTATCCTTTGTTCTTTATGGGCCACTTTTCAGAATATTTCAAACTGGATCCATTCCAAATATCAAGTAGCAATACTAAAATCAACACTGTATCAAGTCACTAAACCAAATGTATCACCAAATCAAATATTGAAATAACTTATTCAAACAAACTAGACCAACTTATATTAGTGTATACCCATTCATTAGAATATCAGGCTACATATTGTTCATCACAGAAACCATATCATATTATTACAAACCTTGATTAAACACATGTTAGAATATATACACTACTATTAAGAAGCATACCCACGTATATACACTCTTTCCCTTAGGATGGCCTATGTACGGATCTGAAAACAAAGAAATCTTAATATGAATTACTGTACTACTGAAACAATCACTGAAACACATACTAAGGCCATTACAAATCTCTGAACCACATACAAATAATAACATAGCAACATCATTTCTATTCATCAATTTAACCCAACCAACACTATTAAACAAAAATGATAATGAAAGACTTCATCGAATGACAACAACAAACATTATAAAACAAATCAATCGTTATCATCACCTCATACTACAAAACCCTAGCATATGTATGTGACCCTTATAAAGCATTTCCACATATGTACGCACCTTTCATACTTGACACCTGTGTACATATCCATCCATACTACATAATATATACACGACTACCTAGAAGCATATTCACGTATATACACAACCTTTCTGAAGAAAACCTACGTATAGATCTGTAATTACTAAGTCAAACCTTCATTGCAAAACATAACTCTTGTCAAACACTTAACACTTTGATCTCCTTCTCCTTATATAGCTTATGCCTTAGCCAATGCCTTAGGACAATCCTTTAGTAATGTTGATGGTATTCTTTAACGGGATCAAATATCCATTTTCATGCTCATTACTATGGGCTAACACCATGGTAAATACACATGGTATTGAGAATACCATGGTTCAGAAACTGTATGCATCTTTGCTTCACCATACCCGCATATGTATGTGGTATTTATTCACAAGGCCCATGTAAATTTTCCGACACTTTACCTTTATCATTCCTCTATCTCATAACTGACATTACTTTTTCCAATATTTTTGTCACATCTGTACTGGCATGTATACTCACCCTTCTACCATCATGTTGACATCTTTATCAAGTAGGTTTCCACAAAAGACAACACATTAGTCATAATGACAACAAATCTCATCACCAAAATCATATCCAAGGTCTTGTTGCATTGTACCAACCATCTTCTACTTCCCTTTTCCACCATATTTATTTGGATTCAATTCTAGATGAAACTTCCAACAATTCTCCTCATCATGTGCTTATTTCTTGTAATGAGTGAAACCTAACTTCTCCTCTTCTTGTCCTTTCCTTTCCCTTCCCCTTTGAACTTGTTGTTTTGACGCTTAGACGATGACTTCTTTAGATGATCTTCCTTCCCATGCTTTACCCTATTCTCAAGATGAATAAGTTTCACACTAGCTTCATCAAGAGTAGTGTTATCAAATAACAACAATGAATGTCGAAGATAACTGTGTAAAGCACCAATATATTTCATCAAAATATCAAGTGAGTCTAAATGAATATTCAATTCGAATGCTTGCTTCCTAATCTATTATATGAAACTTTGAACATTCCGACCTTTCCCTTGTCTCAAATTTTTACATTCCATCATGGATTTTTTTGGTATCCCAATGTATCAAATTTCCCTCTTAATGTAGAAACAAACTCATACCAAGAAGAAAGGAGTTTACCAATATGTTGTTACCTTTATGAAGCTTGCTCTTGCACCACACAAGAGTTGTGCCTCCTAGTCAAAGAGATGCAAACTAGATCTTTTCCTTGTCCTCTTAGATCTGTTGTATTCGAAAATATACTTCAATCTATCTGATCCAATTGTTTTTCTTTTATGCATTAGCTTCTCCATTAAACATGGGAAAATCAAATTTCACATCTAACTTAAAAAATGGCTTTTTAGAAGCATCTCTATGATGACTATTTGAATGATGAGAAGAAGATGAAGAAGAAGAATATTCACTTGAATATGGAGATGGAGGCTCATGAGTTTCTCCTCTATTTCCTTGATTTACCAAAGCATTATCCTATACTTTCTATTCTTATTCTTTTCCTTCTTCGCCACTCTCTTCTCATAATATGCAAACAATTTATCTACCATGTTTTCCACCTTGTACAAATATTTTTCATTCTCAATGCGAACATCACCATTCTCCATTTTATTTCTTCATGTTGCACGTTCAATCTCGATGTAAAAATACTTGAGTTTTCCTTCACCCTCTTTGAGTTTGGCCCTAGTTATCATCCACACTCAATTCCCATCAACAAGAAGACTGTTATGATACCAATGTGATTGTGGATATTTACTTCGGTGATGTTTTCATAATTGGATAAAAGATCATGTAAAAAAACATATAACTAAACGCTCTAAGAAGAAGTTGTTGGACATTGGGTTCAACACTCCCTGTGTGTTTCACAGCATGGACTGACTACCTATCATGGATCCTAACTTTGGCAATTGTAGCAGAGACCAACATCAGCGGGTTTTGGTCTAATGACAATTGTGATTCCAACAAGTGGTATCAGAGTGACACGTCTGAATTTCAAAACTCACCCGACTCGCGATCGGTATGGTTGGACATTGGGTTCAATGATCCCTGTGTGTTTTATGACATGGACTAACCACCTATCATGGATCTTAACTCTGGCGATTGTAGCAGAGACTAACACCTGCGGGTTTTGGTCTAACGAAAATTGCGATTCCAATAGAAGAAACATAAAAGGTGACCATAAAGAAAATTCAACCAATGTTTGATACAGTTCATCCCATGTGGACTACGTCTCTGGGCCCTACTTCAATTATGGATAGGCCTCTTCATTTATCTCAACAAAAAGAAAGGAAAGTACATGGAAAAATACATCATTACACCTCAATCCTAGGAGTGAATTGAAAATGGGCTACTCAATTCCCAAATTTGAGTGCACCAGTGAAATTGTTGTGAAACTATGAGTAAAATGAGTATAACTTAGTTGGGTTCTGTCACTATCAATTTTGGACCCCTAGAGAATCTCCAAGATTCCACAATAAATTATGTATGGGAATATTCTAGGAATATTCTAAGGAACATTCATTGGGAATATATCCCTCATACAACATGCTCGCCTAGTTATGGTGCGTAAGGTTCTTCTTGTGTCCTAGTTCCCAAACAACTCCAGGTTCCTATGCCTATCAACCACACTGGTCTCCTCCATTCAGTCAAATGGAAAAAAGTTTGTTTTTATATTACACCACTAGTAGACTTAACAAAGTCCCACCGGCTAGTGGGTTGATCGACAATACCATGTATAGGCATTAGTTTGTAGCGAGTTGTAGGTTTAAACCCCACAAACCAAATTCTTGTTTGCTTTTGACATTATATGTGGTGTATAACTATGAACTGTCCACCAAATTTATCATCGCTATTTGGTTTTCGGCCAACCTTTATATATATTGTATGTAAAGTTGGTGTTTGGTGGGTCTGTTGGTGGCTCGCCAACCCATTTACCAAACAAAATTTTCTAAATACCAAATTTAGCAATATGCTACCTGACTTGGTGCTCATGCCAACTCAACTCGCTTCCAAATTTCTCCACTAAACATAGCCTACCCCCAGTTTGGCTGGCCAACATGGGGTGCCACATGGAACCTAGTGATTAGGCCATGTGGTACCCATGGATTGGGCCACTGCAATCACTACCATGCCATATGTTTCAATCCAAGGTCAACACGTGGAACTTCCTGATTGGCCCACATGATTCCTTACTACCGACAATGTTGTTGATAGGGCTGCCACGTGGCACCCTATATACAACATGTAATTCATTTTTTTGTTATTTGGCTCAAACTTGAGATGGGCATAACTTTCACATACGAAGTCAGTTTGAGGTGTTGTTTGCACCATTAGAAATATCTCATCAAGATTTATGACTCGGTGTTGGTTTCACTAAGATTAAAGGAATTTTGATTTTAGGAATTTTAGGATCCTCCTGGATCACACCTCACATACTACTTCCTAGTCTCTAGATCCAAGTTCTTTTGATAAACTCCCCTTATTAGAATTTTTTGATTCCCATACTTACATCCTTGATAAATTTTGGATGCTTGGCCTTTGACACATAATATATTTTGGATACTCATAATTTGGCACTGAAGGGATCCTAGATTTAACTAAATCCTAAATGTTCGAGTTCCAAATTTTTTGTATTTCTTTCCTCTTTATCCCATTTTCACTTGGCTCATGGTCACAACTCTCATTATACCATATGATCAAGGGATAAGGCTAAAGCCAAACCCAAAATTTCATAAGTTACAAGCTTTCTATAGGCTTTTTTGAGCCTCTAAGGACCGAAATTGACTTCAATAGGGATTGTACTTGCCCAAATTTGTTCTAATGTTACTAGGCTTAATACCAACATGTAAGGCTTGAAAAAATATTCATATACTTGTTTACAACCACGATTATGTTCAAGAAATAAAAATGGACCCTAAGGCTAAATTCCCCAAAATTTAACAACTAGGTGATCTCTCTCTCTCCCCCCCCCCAGTTTTAATAACTCAAGGCTTTGAAGACCTTTAGTTTGCATCAATTTTTCTATGAGTGGCCTTCCTCTATGTCTCCAGTCTAACAATAAAGGATTTCCTTCATGCACGAAGGATGGAAATTTACATAGGCTTTTAATTTCGCAACAATTTCCTTAGCTGTGTTAAATAATCTAGTCTTATTTACATATTAAGTTTCACTACAAGAGGCTAGTATATGTCCAACCTTCTAGTATATGACCAAATGAAATCGTCTAACCTTTATGTGACGAATTCTTATGACATGGGGAAGTACACATCCATAGTATAATAAGTAAGCATTATTTGAAGTATTATTTCCACATCATAGCCTCATTCTTATGAATATTACAACTAGTAACAAAGCAACATTTTATAAAGCTTAATTCATTAATAAATTAACACTCAAAAACCCATTAATAAGATCATTCAAAAAATTTAATGCATGTGTATGTGTCATTCAAGAAAGTGAAATACACTTTATGAACGAAATAAACTTCTACAATTTAATATTTTTTCTCTCCAACTATGATGGCATACTCCCCAAATGAGATTGATTCTCAACATCATACTTCTACTTATGTTCATGATTTCCTTGTATATCCACATCCCTATTAGGGAGATATTTTAATATAATGTTTTGTAATTCTTTTATTCCTTCCATGATGGATTTTTTCATTTTTTCCTTATTTTCACTCATATTCTTTTCTATTTCTTTTTCAAGTTTTTCTTGAGAACCCGATAAATCCACCTTTTTCAACATAATACGATCGATTAGATTAATTTTCTTTTCTAATTGAGATAACTTAAATTCCATGTATTCACTTTCTTCATGAGTAAAGGGTGGGCCTTTAATAGATCTAATTGGTGTAGTAGTTTTTTTGAGGCATGTTGGAAGATAACAATAATACTCCTCTTTATCACAACTTTTAGTCACCAAAAGAATGGAATATTGTAATAAACAATTAGGTAACTTGTAAGTTACATACCTTAATTTGGAGAATATCTATATGGATGAATCTTTTCTTGATACATCAATGAGATTTTAGTCATTTTGTGAGAACAAAGATCACATGGAGAGAGGGAGGGGGTGAATCAATGTAGTGGAAAAATTTCCATTTCAAAACATTTCATCAGTGATTAACCATGTGGTACTTGATCATAACTATTTTCGTCATAACAATGAATGGATCTATTCATCAAAAAGCCATCATCACATCAAAAAAAGAGAAATAATATTTTATGTGGAAACCCTTGTCAGAGAAAACCACAAATTATTTTTTGTCTTCTTCTTCAATTCATTTACATAGATTTGGAGGCACCGACCTACTTAAGGGTTCAACACCCAAGATATGATCAGAACTACCTACAATAGGCTATAACCTTATTGAGGCATCATCCTTGAAAGTGTACAATAACCCACTTGCAATAGGCTACAAAAGGATTAAGGCATCAACCTTGAAAATGTACAAGAAACTACTTGAAATAGTCTACAATTAGATTGAGGCACCAACCTCTCTGGAGGAACCCACCTTTTTCTTCAACCTGGTGTGGACAACTTTTCATAATATTTCAAATTGTATCCAAATGCCCCTCAAACAATATAGGTCTTCAAAAAATGATCATGTTGTTACTATCACAATCTTGTAATAGCATGCTCAACTCATTACAGTGATCTCTTCATCAATCTGGTGCCATGACACCTTTCCTTGATCTTGATTTGGTAATACATACACCAATTGATGCAACATTCTCATGAAATTTGAAGCATCCCAAAAGAAATATTATAGATTTTGGACATCCAAAACATATCATTAAGGTTCTGCATACCCCTTGGACTAATCTTAATAGTATTTTGACCATGGCACTTCTTTGAAAATTCAATTTGGCTTTATTATGACTCCAAAAAACATATAAAACCAAAAATTAAATTAAAGGTTCGACAAAATAGGATAATCTAGGCACACTACAAAATCATTTTTATAGGTTCAAAATAATGATATTTTAAGGGCTCTACAAAATAAACCAAGCCTTTGTGAAATTACCCCTTACTAAAAATCAAATTGAGTTTGGAAGGATTCGAACTCATAACCTCTGTTGTGTAAACCGCACTGCATAATCAACTAACTAAAGCATTGAGTCATGATAGTCTTAGGCTTGAAAGTGTTTTATTGTAGTGCTTCACTCGTATAATTAATATGCACCATGAGCTCGAACCCTAGGAAATCCATGATCTAACCAATGATATTGTACTATGACTAGCATTGCCAACCCATGGGCTTACGATGTAACATAGTGAATTGCCTCACATGTTAAATAATATAACACTACGGCAAGACCCCTTTTGGCCATAGGCTTAGTTAATATAATACTATGAAAAACTCCTTTGAGATGTAGACTTATAATATAACAATGTGGCAAGCTCCCTCTGGGATGTGGGATTATGATATAAGACTGTGACAAGCCTACAGGCTTATCCAATATAATTTTGTGGTGATCTCCCTTTCAGCCCCAATTTCAAACAACATAAAACTTCAGTGAGCTCTCTCCAAGCTACAAAATTATAATACAATAACATAATGAGAATGTAGTATTAAATATTATAATACTATGGTGAGCTCCCTTTGGACCATAAGCTCAAACAATATAACATTATGGTAAGCTCCCTCCAAGCTACGAGCTAATACTATAACACTATAATGAGCCTCCCCATGGACTTGAACCAAGAAAATTTTCTACCAAACAATCCATGCATGTTCATATAACCACAAAGCCACGCCAATTCATAAATCTTTTCCATTCTACCAAGACTTACTTATACTATTTTCTTAGGGTGAACCATTATGTCATTTTTCCATGAACCCACCGTAAGTGCTATTGGCTAGTTGAATTGTTTATCAATTAAACAGTCAAGTACCACATTAATTTGTCAACCTGGGAAAGTATTTTATTTCAAAGGCTACCGCGTACTGTATGTACTTAATTTTTAAAAGCATTAAAAAGCTGTAGTATACACGATTCTGTTTCTCGCTCTATGTTATAACAGTGCATTATAGAGATAAAAGAAAAGCAGTTAACTAAGAATACAAATCTAAAAAGAGAAGTGATGGATGCTCTGTTAGCAGAGGATCATGACCCTATCCTCCAGGTAAGGACGTTCAACACCTGCCCCTGTAACCAGATTGCTAATACACACTGCAACTCTAGTTCACCGGTGAAATATCCTTTTACAGCTTCAAGCAATTGACAGAACATAGTACCAGCAAAAAGAAAATCACCAGAGGTAATGCTACAGAATCCAAAATAGAGTACCAGCAAAAAGAAATTACCAAACACACTTACACACTTGACAGAAAGTAAATGGGTGAATCTTGTGAGGAAGGTGGGCCCAGTCCCTCTCACAAGATTCCCCAGAACACAAATGCTAGATTAGGTGCTCAGAACAATCTTCTATTCATCTGCCAAAAGATCCAGTTACAATAAAAGTTCAGACTTTGCTGTTGTCTTTCAAAATTTCCCTTACAGACTGTTTCCCCCCCCCCCTTCTCTAATGTAGATGTCTCCTCTTTATAGAGGAGACATCTATTACAATAGACTGTCATAGTTCATTCAGTTAAACTTTTCTATCAAAAATAAGAAATCCATCCTTGTTACAGGATGGTGTTACAACAGTGTGACAGTACATTCTTTCTCGGGTCTCTTACTGTTACACATCTGGTAACCGAACTTCGACCATCTTCTTGTAATCCTCGCACTATCCTTTGCCGCTTCCCCATGGTTGCTGATTTAGTAAACCCATGATGTTCCTGATATTTTAGCAACTGTAACTGTGTTTTACCCTTTTTGGACAGTTGCTGATCATGCTGCGTCAGCGTGGAATTCTGGCGATCTTCTGATAGTTGTCGTTTGTTATTTCCGGCATTCCAGTTGTTGCAAAATAACATTTCCCTGTTTTAGATAGTTTCTGTTGCTGGCTATAGCAACTGCGTAGTTGCTGTTTCTGGTGTTGCAGCAACTGCGTAGTTGTTGTTTCTGGTGTTACAGCAACTATGAATTATAATTCCTGCAAACTTTAGACAGTTCAACTTAGCACCTTGGTTAACTTTTCCAAAGATAAATATAAAGATAACATGAATATGTAATGAATAATTAAACACATAGTCATGCGGAGAGTTACTTCATACCTTGGGGTAATTAGGCCATTATGTAATCAAAGCTTTCAACTTATGAACTGAAAAAGGGTAATATTATAGCAAAAATATAAGGTCAAAATGGTCAATTCTGAGTCCTAACATCCCCCCCAACTGAAGAGATTGCATGTCCTCATGCAATGCTTACTCTGAATCTGAGTCAGAGTACTGGGATGAACAGTGTAAATTACTGAGACAGTAGTTATAGAAAGTGGTATCAAACTTATCTCTGAACCCACAGATAGTCTGTATTTGCCTCCATGCTGCTGCCTCCTCCTTTTTGGATAGTCCAAACTGGCCCTTGTATTGCTGACCAGATAACCATAGAAGTGGAAATTTAAATCTGTAGCCAATCCAATTCTCAGCACATTGTTTGTTGTAGCTCCGATACCACTTGTTGTAGATCTGATCCAAAAGATATATGATAACAGAAATAAACCCAAGAAAGAACAAGATCAAAATAGATAGAAATGATTCTCTTTATTATCAAAACCCTTATGGGAGGGCAACACCATACATTCACTCCTTAAGGAAGGAGAACACTCCACAAGCCATATGCCTGTTCATACAAGAATACTTCTCTTCATCTTCCTATCCTCCATGTGGAGTCTCTAGCCTTTATATAGGCCTCATACATACAATACCATGTATCATTACCATGGTTTCCTCATACCATCAACTAATACCATGGGCACCTTACATTATTATTAACTACTTGTGGTCCCTTACATGACATGGGTTAACCACCTTATTTATTACTATGGCCCATCCCATTATTACATTATTACCTTGGGTACCTCCCTTAGTACCCCATATTATCCCCCCTAGGTACATAACATTGTTGCATGCATCTAACATAGTAAGGTACCCTTGAGATTGCTGCCTGTAAATTAGGTGGATTATAAGGGTGATATTCCTGCCTCTCCTTGGGGCAGTTTTCCCAGAATAAGTTATTGGCCTTAATGGCCAAAGGTGCCTTGGTTCTCATATAGTGTTGGCAATCTCGCAGGACCATTGTTTGTAATTGCCTAATGTGATCCTTCATTTTAGGGTCACTTAACATTCTTTGATGTTGTGCAATGAAGGTGGCTGTGTTTTGAGGTTCAACCCTAATCCACAGAAGGCAATTCTGTTCATTATGTTGTGTTGAGATAAAAGCGTTTTTCCATGTAAGTTGGTTGGCTAAAAAGGAAATGAAAGCTCTAAGCTGTATGTCGCCAACAACAGGTAGCATATTCATGTTTCTCTCTTCGGACATGGCTTCATTGTGGAGATAAAGCTCGCACAACAAATTCTGATCATTTTTAGGTGCCTCTGCAAAGGTTTGCATAAATTGTTCTGATGTAACCACCTGATGAGGTCTACCTTCTTTAACTGCCTTTATCTGTAAGAATGTCAGTCGTTCCCTCAAAAATGTTGCATAATTGAAAGAGGGTTTCCTTGTGGCAAGTATTCTTTGGAATAACTCAAACATCTGGGACAATCTGGCTTTTAGTTCCTTAATTTCTTTGTACTGAGCTCTAGACTGCTCAAGTGCTTCCTAGTTCTTGTATGCATAATTGAACCAGATCCCTTTTTGCTGTTGGAATGCTTTGCCTTGTGACAGCTCATATTCTCTCCACCATTTTCCTTTTAATTCTTGAAAACTATCGGTTTCTGTGCATGCATCACTAACAGAGGGAGGTTCTATTTGTGTAAAGGCATCAACAAGGATAATCTGCTTTGTGATAATTGGAGTAGGCCGGGATGATCCGATGTCTTCCTTTCCATTTCTAGCTACTGTTTCTTCTTCTTGTTCTATATTCTGTACTGATTCCTGTGTAACTGCTTCCTCCTCTTGTTCCATAGCAATTTGGGTAGGTCGGGGTGAGTCTATGTCGTCTTCTTCATTTCCTCCTGATTCCTTTGTAACTGCTTCCTCCTCTTGTTCCATAACAATTTGGGTAGGCCGGGGTAAGTCTATGTCTTCTTCTTCATTTCCTCCTGTAATTACTTCTTCTTCTCGTTCCATGGAAATTTGAGTAGGCTTGGGTGAGTCTATGCCTTTTTCTTCATTTCCTCCTGATTGTTGTGTAACTGCTTCCTCTTTTTGTTCCATAGCAATTTGGGTAGGCCGGGGTGAGTCTATGTCTTCTTCTTCATTTCCTCCTAAAACTACTTCTTCTTCTCGTTCCATGGCAATTTGAGTAGGCCTGGGTGAGTCTATGCCTTTTTCTTCATTTCCTCCTGTAATTACTTCTTCTTCTCGTTCCATGGCAATTTGAGTAGGCCTGGGTGAGTCTATGCCTTTTTCTTCATTTCCTCCTGATTCCTGTGTAACTTTTGGAGAACTTTCTGGTTCTTGTGTTTCAGCAAGTTCTTCTGTTTGCTCTTGTGCATTTTCTGGAGAACCTGCTGGTTCTTGTGTGACAGCAGGTTCTTCTGTCTGCTCCTGCACGTTTTCTGGAGAGCCTGTTGGTTCTTGTGTGACAACAGGTTCTTCTTTCTGCTCCTGCACCTTTTCTGGAGAGCCTGCTGGTTCTTGTGTGACAACAGGTTCTTCTATCTGCTCCTGCACCTTTTCTGGAGAGCCTGCTGGTTCTTGTGTGACAGCAGGTTCTTCTGTCTACTCCTGCTCCTTTTCTGGAGAGCCTGCTGGTTCTTGTGTGACAACAGGTTCTTCTGTCTGCTCCTGCATCTTTTCTGGAGAGCCTGCTGGTTCTTGTGTGATAGCAGGTTCTTATGTTTCAGCAGAGGGTTGTGGTGTTTCCATCTGTGTAACAACAGGTTCTTTTGTTTCAACCACAACAGCAGGGACTTCAGTCATTGGTTCTGCCACTACTTTGTATCCTGCTTGAGTATATATCTCACCACAATTAGCACACATATATTCATTCTCCTTACTCTTCTCTACTGTAGATGCTACTCGTGCTAAAATGTGCAAGCTAAATTCATTTTGGTAGGCTTCCTTGATCCTTATTATTTCCTCCTGGTAATCCTGGATTTGGGACTTCAGAAATTCAATTTCTTCCTGCAGGGCAGATATGGTAGGCTGAGCTTGTGGAGCAGCAGGTTCCAGTGGAGGCAGAGGTTGTGCTACAACATTGATTTGATCACTTATACCCTCAACAAGTGGTTCTTGTGTGTCACCTGGAGTAGTGGTTGTTTCTTGTGTTGCAGCTTCTTGGCCAATATTACCTTGGGTGTCGGCAGCTGGTTCTTGTGTGTCAACTGCCTTAAAATATGATGTCACGACACTGTGAACACTCTACATCTCAGCCTTCGAGGGTGAGGGAGAGGAGTTTCCAGGGCTGGTGGGAATGCGGGTTTTTAACGTAATGGGTGGTGAGCTGGGGAGGGTGTGGCTAGGAGATTCAGCTATTACAGACGACCGAGTCCTTTGCTTGGGTAGAGAAGCAGGGAATTCAGACATTTTTCTTTTCAGGTTGGCTTTCTTTAAGATAGGGATAGTGGCAGAAATAACAACTGCTTTAGCCGAAGCCCTAGTTCTTCTTCTTTTTGGTGGGGTTTCATTTTTCTGCTGCATTTTTCGTTTGAGCAGGGTAATAGGGATGTTGTCATTAGAGTCATCGGTAGAAATACCAAGTATGGGAATGGAAGGATTGGTTCTATTGGGGGATGGGGTTGTTTTCGTGGGTATTTCTACTGCTGATTGTTCATTTTCAGCAACTTGTGGGGGTGTTTGCTGGAGGACTTCTTTGGGCATTTGTTCTGGAATGTCGTCTGCTTGCTGAGGGATTTCTTCGGGTATTTGCTCAGGAATGTCCTCTTTTTGCTGAGGGATTTCTTCAGGTATTTGCTCAGGAATGTCCTCTGTTTGCTGAGGGATTTCTATATCTTGCTGAGGTATGTCTTCAGCTTGGTGAAGAATTTCCTCTTCCTGATGAGGAATTTCCTGTTCTGGCTAGGGGATTTCTGCCTCTTGATGGGGATTAATGGGGCGTGGAGGGTTATTTAAGGCGAGGCCTCTATTTATCAACAATTGAGCTAGACGGTGGTGTTTCAAGGAAAGAAGCGGATGCTTTGCGTTGACAGTGTAACGTGACATATTTTTAAGACATCCCAATAAATAATATGGCATATTTATCAACTGACCATTCCTCAAATTATTCAACAAGACGAGATCGTGCTGGTAAATTACCTGGTACCGGCCTTCGCACGTCAGGTATTGCTTCACAAATTCAGCAAATTTCGGCCACAGTTGAGGCAATGACTGAAGTGCTACGCCTCTGCCCTTGGGTTCCACCTACTTGCCCGGTTGAAGAAAATCCTGTTGCGCATTAAGGATCAAGTGCTTCCTACTGAACCACCGTATGCCATTAGCTGGTAGCCCAGTAACTTGGGCTATGACTTCCTCCGTGACTGGGATTTGAACTCCCTGAACGACAGAAAATCCCTCTGTTAAATTGCATGCAAACTCGAGGACTCGCTGCGCGTCGAAGTCTCCTAAAATAATCTAGCCATCCCACTTGCAGAAAGATTTGATAAACCTCGGGATAGAGCTCAAGAAGTGCTATTGTGCCAGGTTCGTATGTGATGAGATTTCCTCCCATAGCTGCTGTTTCAGTGAAATTCTCAGTTCAGAGCCGAGCTTCCGAGTTCGGTTCAGAGTAAACCGTTGCAAATGGTAACATGCCGTGATAAGGTGACTTTTACATATTACCGGGAGAGTTAAAGGCGGCGGCAGTTGGCATAGTATGCAATTATGAGAGCGTTTTGGTAATCCCCCCTTATGCGTAAGTGATATGATTGGAAGTACAATTATTTGGTAGTCCTATCAGCATCTCCGCATTAACTATTATTTAATGTCCATACATAATCATGCGTACCTTTATGTTTTACCTTTTTGGTTGCTGCGTCGAAAAGTCTTGTCTTATCTTTTGCTGGATCATAATGATTACAGCGGGTCTAAGAGCATGAGAATACCGATGATTTTTAATAATAATGACGGGAAGTGATAGTGGAGTATTGTCATCATCACAAGAAATGGTTTATTTATAAAAATTCGTTTCTTGGGGGCTGAAGTGGAGAGGCTGGTGCTTTTATAAATGAGAGAATTGCTGAAAAAGGTATTACAGGATCGGGAAGTGGTGTTGCAGCAACGGGATTTGTGTTGCAGCCACTGGAAGTGATGTTACATCATCGGGAAAAGGTGTTGTAGTAACGGGAAAAGGTGTTGCAGCAACGGGAAAGTGTTGTTGCAGCAACGGGGATTGCAGCAACGGGAAATGGTGTTGCAGCAACAGGAATTGGTGTTACAGCAACGGGAAATGGTGTTGCAGCAACAGGAATTGGTGTTGCAGCAACGGGAATTAGTGTTGCAGCAACGAGACTTCCAAGTCTGCAAAGTGATTCCTTTGAAGCTTTCGTTCTCAGCTATTTTCCACAGCTCAAATTTGCAAAATAATGAAATGTAATATGGCAACCCTTGGCAGGGATTATTAGTTAAAAAAAAGAATATCTAATCTAAAAATGCATAAATAAATAGAAATTTAAATGCCTTGAGGGATACCAAGTTCCCCTGGAAAAGAATACTGTTTAATTGCCATGCAAGTGGCTTTAAAATCTTCTTTAGAAACAGGCTGGTGATATAAACGGAGTCAATATCCATTCACTAGTAGTGGTGTTCTGCTGTCATCAATTGTTAAAAGTCTGACTGTCCCATTTGGAAAAACAGCATCCACTTCATAAGGCCCTAACCACCTTGTTCTTAACTTTCCTTGGAAATTCTCGAAACGGGAATCATAAAGTAGAGCCCAGATACCTTTTTGGAACTGCTTTTGCTTGATGGTTCTGTCATGCCACCTACTTCTTTGTTGCTGTATCATGGTTGTTTGATGGATGGCATCCAGTCTTTTCTCGTCCAATTCTTGAAGTTGCTGCAACCTGGCTGTCTGTGCATCAGTCAAATCAAGGTTAACAGCTAAAGCAGTTCTTAAAGTTTTGATCTCAAACTCTACAGGGAAGATAACATTCTTTCCAAAAACTAATTCATAAGGTGAAAAGCCCGTAGTATTCCTCCAAGTAGTTCTATAGGCCCATAATGCCTCGGGCAACCTTTGGAACCAGTCCCTTCTATTCTCCTTTATTGTTTTTGTTAGGATGGCTTCTATGACTTTATTGGTGCTTTCAACCTGCCCATTTGCTTGGGGGTGATAAGGTGTAGTCATTTTGTGCTTAATATGATATTTCTGAAGCGTATTTTTGAAGCCATGAGAGTTGAAAGGAGGTCCTCCATCCGTGACTAATTCTCTGGGCAATACAAATCTAACAAAGATTTCTTCAAATAAAAATGTTAGTACTGCTTCTTCATTAGCTTTAAGGAGTGCCTTAGCTTCTACCCATTTAGTCATATAATCTGTGCATACTAATATGTACATTCTTTGATTGGATGGGGGATTAATGGGACCTATAAAATCTAATGCCCATTTCTCAAAAGGTTCAAGAATTACCTGGGGATTGAGTGGCATTTCATCCCTGTGATTAGGCTGGTCCATTCTTTGACAGCTATCACATGCCTTCACATATTTTCTGGCATCTTTGAAGAGTGATGGCCAATAATAACCCATTCTGAGTACCTTGTGTGCTGTTCTTTTATCTGCAAAATGTCCTCCACAAGGGCCATCGTGACAAGCTTTTAGTACATCATAAATTTCATCTTCACCAATGCACCTCCGGATTTCCTGATCGATTCCTGTATGGAAAAGACACCCGCTTATCCAGCTGTACCTAGCACTTTGCTGGATGATCTTTCTTCTTTCCCTGTGTGATAGGTGTGATGGTAATTTATCTGCAACTAGATAATTGGCAATGTCTGCATACCAAGGTGAGTGAGCAGATACTGCAAATAAATATTCATCAGGACAAGAATCATCTACTGGAGCATTTTCATCAGTTTTTAATCGAGAAAGGAAATCAGCAACTACATTTTCTTTTCCTGGCCTATCTACAATTGTGATGTCAAATTCTTGTAATAATAATAACCATCTGGTGACTCGGGCATTTGTAACTGATTTATTCATCAAATATTTAATGGCCGAGTGATCAGTATGCACAAAAGTAGTGTAGCCAGTAATATAATGTTGAAATTTATTGATAGCATAAATGACTGCTAGGAATTCCTTCTCAGTGACTGTATAATTGAATTCAGCTGGTGTCATATTCTTACTGATAAAATAAATGGCACAGGGAAGACTATTCTCTTCCTGGCCCAAGACAGCTCCAATTGCAGTGTCTGAGGCATCAGAGGATATATGAAAGGGTAATGCCCAATCAGGTCCTCTCAAAATGGGAGCTGTAGACAACTGATGTTTGAGTTCATTAAATGCTTTTTCACAATCATAAGTCCACCTAAATTCAACATTTTTCATTAATAACACAAATAGAGGAGAAGCTATTTTGGAAAAATTCTTAATAAATCTTCTATAATATCCAACATGTCCTAAAAAGCTTCTTACATCAGTTTGTGTTTTGGGGATAGGGAGGGTCTGAATTACCTGTATTTTAGCTGGATCAACTTGAATTCCTAGGAATGAGATGAAGTGACCCAATACAATACCTTGATTCATCATCATATGACACTTTTCAGTGCTTAAGACAAGGTGTGCTTCTATACATCGCTTAAGTACTTTTTCAATATTCTGCAGTGCATCCTCAAAAGTCACTCCATAAGGAGTAAAGTCATCCATAAATATTTCTAATGAATCATTTAGCATATTAGAAAAGATCCCTATCACTGCTCTTTGAAATGTTGCTGGAGCATTACATAGCCCAAATGGAAGTACCCTGCAAGAAAAGGTCCCCCATGGGCTAGTAAACGTGGTCTTGTCCTGGTCTTGGGGTGCAATCTTAATCTGATTATATCCACTAAATCCATCCAAAAATGAAAGGAATTTCTTACCTGCCAAATTATCTAATACCTGATCAATGAATGGTAAAGGGAAATGGTCTTTCTGTGTGGCTTTATTCAGTGCTCTGTAATCCACACATACTCTCCATTTGCCATTTTTCTTGGGTACAATTACAAGTGGGGAAACCCACTCACTATCAGATATAGGGTATATAAATCCTACATTCAACAGTTTTTGAAGTTCCTCCTTCAAAATTTCCCTTAGGTTGGGGTTCATCCGCCGTTGGGGTTGACAAACTGGCCGAGATCCCTCTTTAATATAAATACGGTGAGTGCATAGCTCAGGGGAGATCCCTTTCATGTTTGTATAGTCCCATGCGAATGCTTCTTTATTTTCCTGGAGTAACTTTATTAACTGCTGTTTTTCGTTATCAGTTAAGTTAGGATTTATATTTAATGTTTTGTTAGGCTCAATTTCTATTGTTGTACTTTTGGAGGGGCTACCTACTGTTGTCTGAAATAAATTTTTATGTTTCAGGTTCTGCTGAGATTCAGATTCTAAGATTGCAGTGAAG
Organism: Pinus tabuliformis; assembly: GCA_031772625.1. NCBI lineage: Eukaryota > Viridiplantae > Streptophyta > Pinopsida > Pinales > Pinaceae > Pinus > Pinus tabuliformis. The sequence goes on along the minus strand of CM062819.1, from coordinate 1,063,485,566 downwards.
TGATTATACATTTCTGGGCTGACCGAAGAAGGTTCAGAAATGAAGCTGCTGATTAATTCATCTTCGGTAGAGTCTTTGAAAGTTAAGGCTTGTCCGATAGTCAATATAGGTTGGGTTTCTTCATCCTCATAATCTACCCATACAGAATTGTCATTATTAATCATGGGTGCAGCATGAGGATAAAGGGTAAGCTGTTTGGTTTCCTGCCCATTAGAGATGGTCATTGATCCTGATCTACAGCTGATGAAAGCATCTGCTGTAGCCAGCCAAGGTCTTCCTAGAATCAGCGGATGACCCCCCAACTTTGTTTTAGTTTGTAACACCACAAAGTCAGCTGGGTAATTCCAGGATTCTACAAAAATTATTAAATCTTTAATGACCCCTTCTGGTTTAAATGTAGAGCGATCAACCAATTCTAGGATGGTTGGAGTCTCCCTAATAAAGTTTTTTAACTGAAGCAGTTGTGCTATTTCAAGTGTCATAATATTTATTGCAGCACCTAAATCTACTAGAACTTTAGAGACAAAAGTTTTTCCAACCTGGACTGTTACTGTAGGGTGACCAGGGTCACCATATTTCACAGGATGATCTTTTTCTGTCATTAAAGCAGTCAGTTCTCCCATCACATGAACTATGAGGGGGTCCTTAGCTTTTCTTCCAGGTTTTTTTATGCAAATATCTCTAACAGTCCTAGCATAAATAGGAACATATCTTAATGCTTGCAATAATGGAATTTTAACGTATAAATTATGTAGTTCACCTAAAAGGTTAAAAGCAGGTTGCTCAAGTGTTTTAGTGAGAGCCAGTCGTTCAGGAAATGGCGGATCTGCTGTTTGATCATTGTTGTTAGATGCTAATTCCACTGTTTCAGCATTATTGTTAGCTGGTTTTTCTTTTGTAACTTCCTCTTTATCAAAGTCAATAATGTCATCAATGATTGGTTCAACAATTATCCCTGAGCGAAGGTGGATATCGTTACATTGCATGGGGGAGACAGGCTGATTTTGAATATCAATTGCTTGCAAGGCTTTATTATTATTTGGGTTGGGGTTGGGTTGCACAGGTAGCTGCGGTCTAATTGCCTGATTATTTGGAGGAGTATTGGATGGTAAGGAAAGAGACTGTTGATGTTGAGGAAATGGCATCTGTTGGGCTGCCCAGTTTGGATTCCATTGATTAAAATACGGTTGCTGGGGAGCCCAAGGATTCCATATGGTAGGATCAGGAAAAGGAAGATTTGGTTGCTGCATAGGTGGAAAATTCATTGTGTTAAAGGGTGGGTACTGCATTTGGTTCATGGGTGGGTAATTTGTTTGAAAATGAGAGTGATTATTCGAACGACTAAATGCTATGTTAGAATTCATACCTTGTCTTTGTGGCCATTGCCTCCTCTGTGTCTTCAGGTACACTGCTTCAGCCTCTTCTTCAGTTGACTGCAATGCTGCTTTAATTCCAGGCAGAGAGGGGCATTGCTGGGTCTCATGGTCCTTTTCGCAGATCGTGCAGATTGGTAACTTATCTAGTGGGCATTCCTTGAGTGGGTGTTTTTCTCTGCATTTGGAACAAAAAATAGCTAGGGAAACTTCTACTTCTGCTTGTTTCTTTTTTACCTGCAGAGCATCAATTTGTGAAGCAAAAGAGCTTAACATCTCAGTTTTAAATTCTTCTAACAAATTACCTATTTCAGCCCTTGTTGCTCCTCCACTTGCTGACTTCTGAACTCTTGAATATACATTGTCCCTACTTTTTGATCTGCTCACTGCTCCTCTTGAACATCTCATGCAAAGGTTGACAATTTCATCGAATGGTTCTTTAGAAATGTCCCCTTTTCCTAACATATTCAACATGTCCAAGCAGTCATCTCATACCCCTTTCAGCAATATTGTTTTCAGAATATCTTTACTCATGTTAGGGTGGTCAGACCGCTACAGATTATACTGCAGTCTTTCCACAAAGTCTTCCAGATTCTCGTCCTCCTTCTGAACCATTTTAAACAATTCTTCTTTCCTTTCTCTTGTCCAGCAGTAATCCTGATATTTGGCCAGAAAGCTTTCTTTCATCTGATCCCAGGTAGTGATTGCCTGAGCTCCTAAGCTCATAAACCACCTTAACGCATTCCCCTTCGGTGTTGCTGGGAACAGTTTTAGTTTTTGATTAGGCCTCACATAATCGTAACTCCTACATAATATATTGAATTCAAAGAGGAATTCATTCGGATCTTCAGAGGATAACCCATGAAAGTTGGGTAATGCTGAGAGTGGAATGCTCTTCATGGGGGTTGCCCCTCTCGGGAGCTCCCCAATAGGGAACTCTAGGGTAGAGAGTGATTTTTCCCCTCTTCCTTCTGCTCTGTTATCCTCCATTAGTCTTTTTCCTGAATCACTTGCTTTATCTTCTATATCTTCTGTTTCTTCAGGTTCTTCTACCGGTTCCTTAGTATATTCTGGTACTTCTAGCTTCCTTTCAGGTCCTAGTACTTCCTCCGTCTGTCGATCTGTTTGTGAGGAATGCTGGATCTGAGGCTTCCGGGAACTCGTCCTCTGTGATGTCTCAGCCTTGGAGATAATTTCGTCAATAAAGGTTTTTCTTCCTCCTCCGCACTTGCCGCCTGTGAAATTAGGTTTCCTACGTCCTCCCATGCACCTGTTATTCTTAAAAAGAAATCATTAATGCTTTTAGAAATCTCTAGTCGCCTTCCCCGGCAACGACGCCAAAATGTTGGCTAGTTGAATTGTTTATCAATTAAACAGTCAAGTACCACATTAATTTGTCAACCTGGGAAAGTCTTTTATTTCAAAGGCTACCGCGTACTGTATGTACTTAATTTTTAAAAGCATTAAAAAGCTGTAGTATACACGATTCTGTTTCTCACTCTATGTTATAACAGTGCATTAAAGAGATAAAAGAAAAGCAGTTAACTAAGAATACAAATCTAAAAAGAGAAGTGATGGATGCTCTGTTAGCAGAGGATCAGGACCCTATCCTCCAGGTAAGGACATTCAGCACCTGCCCCTGTAACCAGATTGCTAATACACACTGCAACTCTAGTTCACCGGTGAAATATCCTTTTACAACTTCAAGCAATTAACAGAACAGAGTACCAGCAAAAAGAAAATCATCAGAGGTAATGCTACAAAATCCAAAATAGAGTACCAACAAAAAGAAATTACCAAACACACTTACACACTTGACAGAAAGTAAATGGGTGAATCTTGTGAGGAAGGTGGGCCCAGTCCCTCTCACAAGATTCCCCAGAACACAAATGCTAGATTAGGTGCTCAGAACAATCTTCTATTCATCTGCCAAAAGATCCAGTTACAATAAAAGTTCAGACTTTGTTGTTGTCTTTCAAAATTTCCCTTACAGACTGTTTTTCTCCCCCCCTTCTCTAATTTAGATGTCTCCTCTTTATAGAGGAGACATCTATTACAATAAACTGTCATAGTTCATTCAGTTAAACTTTTCTATCAAAAATAAGAAATCCATCCTTGTTACAGGATGTTGTTACAACAGTGTGACAGTACATTCTTTCTCGGGTCTCTTACTGTTACACAGCTGGTAACCGAACTTCGACCGTCTTCTTGGAATCCTTGCACAATCCTTTTCCGCTTCCCCATGGTTGCTGATTTAGTAAACCCATGCTGTTCCTGATATTTTAGCAACTGTAACTGTGTTTTACCCTTTTTGGACAGTTGTTGATCATGCTGCGTCAGCGTGGAATTCTGGCGATCTTCTGATAGTTGCCGTTTGTTATTTTCGACATTTCAGTTGTTGCAAAATAACATTTCCCTGTTTTAGATAGTTGCTGTTGCTGGCTGTAGCAACTGCGTAGTTGTTGTTTCTTTTGTTACAGCAACTGCGTAGTTGCTGTTTCTGGTGTTACATAAACTATGAATTATAATTCCTGCAGACTTTAGACAGTTCAACTTAGCACCTTGGTTAACTTTTCCAAAGATAAATATAAAGATAACATTAATATGTAATGAATAATTAAACACATAGTCATGCAGAGAGTTACTTCATACCTTGGGGTAATTAGGTCATTATGTAATCAAAGCTTTCAAATTATGAACTGAAAAAGGGTAATATTATAGCAAAAATATAAGGTCAAAATGGTCAATTCTGAGTCCTAACAAGTGCCTTAGTTGACCATAGAACCTTGCCACATGATCTTGGTCCTAAAGGTCATCGAGTGCTTGCTTGTTAACATCATCACACCATGTGGTGTAATGTGATTGGGCCACATGTCACTATAATTCATTCTTATTGGATGACTAAAAGTTCCATGTTGACATGCCATGTGGTAGGATGCCATGTCATCATCAATGTGCCACACATACTTCATTTCCATGTGAAATTGTCACAAGTTTCCATGAGTCCTTGTACTACCACTTGGATCTATCACCTGTACAACCACTATATGCTTTCCACATGTCCACATTTCATCAATCTAATTGGGGAGTTTAAACGTTGTGCATCTCTACATATCATGCACCAGACAAAATTTTTACCAACGTTAGATCAATCAAAAGGTGTGCTATAGCACCATTTGACACTCTTGGCTTTGATTATGGCCTAGGGCAACCCTTCCTTCCAGAATTGGTCCAAAATCTAAAAAACAATGTTTTATTTCCTATACGCTACATTTCCCTGTGATAAAAGTGTGTACACGTGGGTCAGCAGGTACCCAACCCACGTACATGTGTTAAAACACTTAAAAAAATTAATTTTCCTTAATTTCGAGTTGAGTACACAGGTTTTACCTGTTACTCACCTCCTATTTCCTGTGGCCCAACTGTTTCCCAATTGAAAAAACTAATTTAGAGAAGTATAAATAAACCTCCATGGGAAGGCCTTAGGGGAGAAGATATGAGATATTGATACTATAGTGAGATTATCCTTGATCGAGTTTGACGAATCCCTGTGCCTCCTGCACTCCCCAAAGCTTTAGGAAACCCTTGTTTCCTTGTTATAGATATCCTTCATCTTGCTTGAGATATCCTTGTATTGGTGATGGAGGAAGATTGCTGAAGGTTGGGAAAGGACGGATCCAGAGGATGGTTCCGCTTGGAGCCAAAGAAGGACTCAGGTCGTATTTCTCCACTTTACTTGTAGCTAACTTCAATAAAAGGAATGTTGTTCTATTTTCGATATTAAATGTGTTTATGCATCAAATTATGTTGTAATTCGTTTATGAATCTTATATTGATGTATAATTGGTCATTCATTTATATGATTTAAGGTTAATATCATGAACATGCTTTATGTTTCTATTGCTATATATGTTCCATTTGAATAATTTTCAAGTTCCAAGAATATTAGGAGAAGTTGAGGGTTTGCACCCTGCGGGATCTACCCAAATGTAGGACATCTGGGTAAGGATACTCCTGTACAATTCAGTAGAATAAGCATTTGGGTTGATTGCCTGAGCATTTCTTATTGTGATTTGCCCTCTGCTCTATTGGGGTTCTCAACCCAAAGCCCTAGGGTGGTCTCACCCACAATAGAATTGGCGACTCCGCTGGGGATAACAATCTTGTTATTCCTGGTTTGGGTTGTTTGTTCTCAATCAGGGTTCAATTTCTTGATTGCTTGCTTTTACAGTATTGTTTGGTCCATTAGTGTCCCAGGCATCAAGTCTGATCTTCTTGATCAGACCTTGATTTTTTTTTTTTCCTAATTAAGCTTTGTATACGCTATTTTATTTAATTATAGTAGCGTATGCATGCAGGTTTATTTAAAGCAGAATCGTGTATACATGAGTTTCTTGTATTAGAAATGCATGTGCATGCTCCTGTTTCTTTACACAGTCGCGTATGCAATTTTTTGGATTATTTTTTCAAATCTTTCTGCCTAGTTAGGTCTATTGCCTGGTGATTTATGTTGTTTTATGGTCATCTCCTGTATAGAGAAATCAGTTTTCCTGCAAGCTTTCTTTTTCAAAATCTCTTTATCACTGAAAAGATTTGGCCTAGGATTGCTTCTTAAGCAAGTTTTTAGTTTGTATCTTGGGTTCAAGGCTTCATTTTGAAGTTCTTGGTTGTTCTGGTCTTCCATAATAGGAAGTTGTTTTCAATTTTGTTTTCAGCCCAGATTTCAAGTTCCCTTGCTTTTCTTTCCCTTGTTTGGTGGCCTTGTTGCTTTTCTTGCTTTTTTGAGAGTCTTTTTGACAAGTTTGAAAGTATTTATTTCTTGACATTTTTGTCAGTTTGTCAAAATATTTTGCTGCTATTTGGATCAGTTTGTGCAAGTTTGTAGTCTTTCTTGTTCAAGTTTCATTCATTTTCGAGTTTATAACTTGCAATATTGAAAGACTCCTTGTGCTTATTTATTGATCTTTCGAGTTTTAGTAGTACTTTTGTGACCTCAAAAAGTTGCTTTTGTTTCCTTAAAAGAAAAAGCTCAAAAACATTGCTTTTGTTTTCCTTTTTCCAAGTTTTGGTTTACGGTTTCTTTTGTTTTATTGTTGAGAAGCGAATTGTGATCTTTTGCGATTTTTCCTGCTTGCTTTGAAGAGAGATTTGTGTTCAAATTTTTGTCCTCTTCATTTTTAAGTTGGCTTATTGTCTCTATAAAGAGTTGCATTTGCTTATGAGTGTTGTTTAGGATCTTGCATCATCATTGTAACTTGCATTAGGGTAGTTTGCATCTTAAGGCATTCTTAGTCCTTTTTTAGTTTTTGGGTGTGTGTGGATTGTTTCAGAAAAGAAAAGAAAAATAATTTTCTTATATATAGGTTTTCGTAGAACCCAAGTAGAAATCACTCTTCATCGAAGAAAATGACTGCATCCATATAGTTAGTTTTCTATTGATTTCTTTTGCGTCATAAAACATCATCAGTTTCACCCTTGTAATTCCCCCTGACTTAAAGAACAAATATATAAAATCAAGCGATTAATAAAATGAACTAGAACTTTTATTGTTGTCATTAATCAACACCAACAAGTTTAGATTCATTAGGGCATTGGATTAGGCGAGAGGAGAGTTAAATCTCCAAGGCCGCTCAAATTACAAAACTTAGAAGTTGAATAAAGAGAGAAACCCAATATCGTTAGAAATACTGGGAAAGCTCCGTGAATGAGAGTTAAGCACGAGGGAGAGTTAATACAAGGAAGAGAGGTACCCCCTCCTACTTGTTGGATCCTGCCTCATGATTTTTTTGCCAAGATTCTGATATGAGTTGGTATCCATAGTTTCCTTTCCTAGTGATCACATAGGTGGTTGCGGAGGGGAATCTTATGGCACCTGAGGCTGATGTTGCATAACGTTCAGTATTACTTTTGGAGGGTTCCCTTGCGAAGCTTGGGTGCTTTCACCGACAAAGGCTGTTGTCTGGAGGTTAGCGTAACTGCTTCTGATACCTTTGCTAGTAGGCCTGGGGCGTAATTACCCCAGAATATTTTTGGAAGGACTTTGATTTTGACTTCCTTGTATTTTTGTGTCCGTTCCTAATCACTCAGAGTGGAAATTCTTGAAATTTGTTTGATTTCTTGTATCTTTAGGGACTTTTTAGAGAGTGCTCTTTGCTCCTAGTTGGCCTATCTTTACATTTTTTTGAGTCTTTAAGTAAATCTTTTTAAAATAATTCAAAGCGGCTGATCGGCTGGCTCATTGGTCTAGGAGACTTCATGGGCTATCACCTACAAGTATTGAGCCTTCTCCTCGAAGGCATAGGAGCAACACTTCTAGTGGTTTTCAACCGATGCCAGCAGGCACATCGGAGATTGATCCTCTGGTTGGAGTTATTGATTCACAAGATAGACCTCATACAAGTAGAGAGTTAGAGAGGAGCACTCCAGTTCTTTCTCGCCTCCTCTTCCAGTCGGAAGACAATATTGAGGTTGAAGAGATTTCTGAGTCTATTGTGGCTCCTAATTATCCTCTTCCTTCCGATTATCTAGACGTTTTATTATACGTTGGGACTCCGACCAACATGCGTTCAAGCCTAGGTCTATATCGATATTTTCCTTCGATGACCACTGCTGGAAGCATGGCATACACAACAAATGATACAAGTATGAAAACTCCTATATCCGTACAAGGAGGAGGAACTATTTATATACCTTCCATTACTCCTAGCACTGCTATATTTGGTTCTACTTCCATTCCATCTTCGAGTGGAAGTTCTCAAGCTGTTGCCTCTGGCATTGGCTTTTTCCCTTTTGGAATGTTGACTAGCATGATTCCTTCGGTTCCTTTAAGTATTCCATCAGCTGCCTCCACATCCATGGCAAGTGGATCAACTTCTTTCCAGGGTTTCCCGTTTAGGGGTGGTCATATACCACATTCCAATCCAACTTTGGGATCGATACCTTTTTCCTCTACGGGTCAAAGTTATAATCCATTTCAAAGTTGGACAAACCCTGTAGTTAGTGGGTTAGGAGCCAGGAATCAATTTTATTTGCTGTATTCTTTTGTCAATTCTTTTCATAATTTTTCTCCCTATGCTAATGCATGGAACCCTTATCAGGGGCTCTCTACTCCTTTTAACACTTCTCTAGGGGGAAACTTTACCAGTTACGGAGGTTTTTTGGCAGGAGTTGGTCAAACTCCAGTTTTTTCTGGACCACAAGGGGCTCCTTATGGTTCAATTGGTCTACGAGTTACTTCAGGCAACTTGGTGCCTTCACAATTCCAGGCCATTCTTTTGAGAATGCTGGGAGTTCTTCCCACACTAGGTGGAATCCTTAGGGTCCTCCATGGCTCCCTTTTCTAGCAAAATTAAACTTGTTAGATCTCTCTAAATTGACTAATCATCCGATTTGGTATAACCCAGTTTGGCCTCTGGTCCCAACCAAGCTTCCCTAAGATATACCAAAATTTAAGGGGAAGACTGGTGAAGATCCAGGTGACCACTTAACCACTTTCTACTTATGGTGTTCATCCAACTCCTTGATAGACGATTCAATTAGGTTGAGATTATTTCACCATAACCTAACTGGAAATGTGGCTAAATGGTGCATAGAATTTCCAGGGGGCACCTTCACTTCTTTTGGCGATTTGGCTACTATCTTTTTGAACCATTTTCAATTGCCTATCTGATATGATGCTGGAACTGAGCTTCTGGCCAATTTCCAACAAGATCAGGCAACTCACATTTCGAATCATATCCTGGAATGGAGGAGAAGGAAGAGGCTCATTAAAGCTAATATTCCACAAGAATTCCTTGTTGAATGGTTTCTTAAATCATTACAGCTTGAGATCTCTAAGGACGTGTCCCTCTTCGGTGTTTTCACTGAAGAGAAGGCTATTTTCAGGGCCCAACAGTTAGAACTGATCTATTCGCAGTCTGGGGTTCTTCAAAAAATTCTACCTAATGCTCCTATATCCAAGGTGGATATAGCCAAAGCGAAGCTGGGTCCCCATGCTAACGAGCTAGTTGAATAAATTGATGCCAACACGGCTAACCTATTGAATCAATTGCAGCAGTTGTCTTTACAAACTGCTTCTTCTATGTAGGCATCACCTTCTGTATCTACACCTTCCCAACAAACGTCTATAAACATCGTCCAAACTTCTAACCCAAAAGGAAACCAACAATCTGATGGGAACAGGAAGGGACGAGGTAGGAAAAAGGGTTAGTATGGGAAGGTAAATGCAAACAAACCCAACAATGATGCCGGAGGGGGTAGAAAAGAGTCCAAGAAAAAAGTAAAATTTCCATGCAAGTTATGCAATGGGGATCATTTGACTTATCTCTGCCCTAAGATCCAAGATGCTCAACACTTGTTAGTGTAGCAGGGGTCCTCTAGCTCCTAGGCTATCCTCACTAACCCTTTTCCCCATGAGCAGCAATTACTTGCTGGCACAAACTCAAATGCTGGTACCCTCATAAGGGGAAACCAGGAAGGGGATAATTCGTTAAATATATTTATGATGAGCTCGCATATCAATGTCACTACGCAATCGCGTGATTATGGTGAATTGAAATCATCTAGGGATATGTCTACTTCTGATGCTTTAGAGCCGCTCTGTATTGATAGGCCCTCTGTTGAGTCTAGACCTCGGATGCTGAAAGGCTCCGCAAAGCGCTCGACCATTAACCATAATGCTAGGGCAGCCCAAAACTACTTGATTGTAGAATATCTGGCTCAAAGTCCTTGTGCTATGTCAGCATTAGAGGTACTACAGTCGTGCCCCACTTAGAGGAGTGCATTAATCTCGGCAATCAAAGCAGTAGATCCAAAAAATTATCTTGTGCTCACTTTTGATATGTCAAATGTCAAAAAGAGACTTCCCTATAATATGGATTTTCAGATAAAGTCTACATATCAAAAGACTAACATATTTATATCGAAAGACTAACATCTTTCGAATCGTTATCTATGAGGGAGCTTCCACATGTTTGATGTCCATGTCATGTTGGAAAGCCATTGGATCGCCTCAAGCTGTTCCTTCACCGACTCTATTGACAACATTTGATGGACATTCTCATAGGATACATGAGATTATACCAGCCTTTCCCTTTTGTGTTGGGGGAAAGGTGGTAAATTTGAGGTAGAAATTGTCGATGCAAACCTAGATTACAACCTCCTCTTAGGCAGGAATTGGATCTATGAGATGGATGCCATAGTTTCATCATTATTTCACATCCTTTGTTTTCCTCATGAGGGGAGGATTGTGAAAGTTGATCAGATGGACTATTCTCTGGGTGACTCCCACGCATCTTCTAATTCTATTGTTCCATTAGTGAACAATCCTAGGCAACCTATAGAGAATTTAGGAGTTGGGATGTACTCTTCTTTAATGGGTATTTTTGATCTTCCTTCTCCTATAGCTAGAATCAATGCTATTTCATCCTCCAAGGGGCCTTCTTGAAGAGAGTTCTTTCGAACTCATTATTTTTCAGACCCTTGGCCTTTACCTTCATTTAAAACCACATTAGATGGAGGGAAGGTAGGTGGAATGGCATGTCCTATGTCTGCAACAGAAATTGCTTATTAGTCTATTGTTAATTCTCAAACTCCCATCCTACGCCTTTCTCACCAGAGGAGTTAGATGGAGATGTGGCTTCGACCTGGACCCTTGTCTCAACCTCAGCTTAGGATTGCTTACACATAGTCTTACCATCTGAGGAAGCAATCCTAGAAGCAATGATGGGTGTTGATAGACCATGGGATGATTTACATCATCGTTCATATTTCTTCCCTCCTTTGCGAGAAATTGAGTCAAGTTTATCCAGTCCTTCTACTAGTGATGTTCATACAGTTTTAAACCCTTTGGCCCCAACACAGTTTTTTTCTGAAGGTAACATGTCTGTTATCTCACAAACTATACCGGTGAACATCTCTAGGAATCCTAATATAATTGAAAATGTCTTCATCAGAGCTAACTGTTCCCCTAAAGAAATTCAAATTTATACCTCTCTCTTCAAAGAGTTTCGTGATGTGTTCGCTTGGTCTTATGAGGAAATGCCTAGAATAGATCCATTTATAGTCCAACATGAGATAAAGACATAAAAAAATGCTAAACCTATTTGTCAAAAACTTCGATCGATCAATCCTAGAAAAGAAACAGCTATTAAAGTTGAATTTGAAAAGCTGCTAAAGGCAGGTTTTATATACTCCGTTCCTCTAACAGAGTGGGTCTCTAATCCAGTCCCCTTAGATAAAAAGCAAGGAAAGGTCCTAGCATGTATTGAATTTAGGGACCTCAATAAGTCTTGTCTGAAAGACAATTACCCAATGCATTTTATTGATCAAATTATTAATGAATGTGTGGGTAATGAAATTTTTTTGTTCATGGATGGATTCTCTGGTACGTTTGCATAAAAAAAGATGCATTTTGACCTAAAAAATGTTGGAGCCACTTTTCAGTGGGCCATGTATTATTCTTTTAATGACATCAAGCACATTATCAAAGAATATCTGGATGATCTAGCTACTTGTTCTTGAAAGAGAATTGATCATCCTAAGCACCTTCGGTTGATCTTTGAGTGGTGTCATTCTTATAAAATCCGGTTGAATCCGAATAAGTGTGTTTTTGCAGTCACATCCAGTTGGTTGTTAGGATTCATCGTGTCAAAAAAGGGGATTCATGTCGATAATTCAAGATTGAGGTAATGCTTCAGTTTCCTCCCCCATCTTCCATATGTCAACTCCAAAGCCTCCAAGGAAAAGCAAATTTCTTGAAGAGATTTATAGCCAATTACGCCAAGATCACAAAAGGATTTATGCGTTTGATTAAGAAAGGGGTCTCGTTTTTATGGGATGATTTCATGCAACGATTGTTTGATGCTATGAAAAAACATTAACCTCTGCTCCATTGTTGAGTCCACCTGATTATAGCAGAGATTTCCTCTTGTATCTCGCTGAAACAGAATCAACCATTGGTATGGTTCTAGTTCAGGAAGATGATGCCTTATGTGAGAATGTAATCTACTATCTAAGTCGAGGCTTGGTAGGTCCTGAACTGTGTTATTCTCCCATCGAGAAATTGGCTTTGGCAGCTATCCATGCTGTCCAATAGTTTCGACATTACATTCTGCTTTGAAAAACGTTCATCTTAGTAGCCATTAATCCATTTAAGTTTGTTCTCAGTAGGCGAGTGATTGGGGGAAAATATAATAGATAGATTGCCATTTTGCAAGAATTCGATCTAGAATTCATGTCGGCTAAATCTAAGAAATCTTAGTATTTACAGAGTTGATATTAGAGATACCTCGTGAGGAAGAAATTATTCATGAGGAAAATTTTCCCGATGAAAATTTCTCTCTCATTTTGTCACAAGATCCTTGGTATGGGGTTATTATTATATATCTCCAAACTTTGAAGTTTTCGCCCACTTTTTCCAAAGATGAGCGTAGAAAGTTGCATAACCTCGCTAAGAATTATGTTATTATAGGTGACACATTATATAATTGTGGGATTGATTCAATCCTTAGGCATTGCTTAACTTTGGAAGAAGCTGAGTCAGTTCTTAATGATTTCCATAGTGGAGCTTGTGGCGGTCATCTATCAGGGCTTGCAACAGGCCAAATAATTTTGCGAGTAGGCTACTTTTGGCCTTTGATTTTCAAATATTGTATTGAAGCGGTGAAAAGATGCCATCCTTGTCAAGTCTATTCTTGGAAAATGCAAGCACACTCAGCTCTGCTTTTCCCTGTTATCACCATAGGTCCTTTCACGAAGTGGGGCATTGATTTTACTACTTGTAATCTGCCTTCGGTAGGAAATCACAAGTATATCATAGTGGTCATAGACTACTTTACGAAGTGGGCTGAGGTCATGCCTACTTTTAAGAATGATAGTGAAACATTGGTCTTTTTTCTCTTCAATCAAGTTATTTCACGATTCGGTATCCCTAAAGATATTGTCACTAACCATGGTAGTCATTTCAAAAATCAACTGATGTCTAAATTGGCTCTCAAGTTTGGTTTCTGACAGGAGCATTCATCTCCGTATAATCCTCAGGCCAATGGGCAGGTTGAAGTCGTGAACAAATCCCTTAAAATCATCCTACAAAGGATGATTAACAAAGATAGATCCAATTGGCACATCATGTTGTATCCGACACTTTGGGCATATTGAATGTCAGTTAAGACTGCTACTGGCTTTACTCCTTTTCAACTAGTTTACGAGTTGGAATCTATATTTCCTATTGAATGTGAAATTCCTTCTCTTAAGCTAGCTATTGAACTTCTTCTAGAGACTTCTAGTCTCAAGGAGTGCCTCGTTCATTTGGAGCATCTTGATGAGCAGTGTCAAGATGCTGCCACAATAAATGAAGCCCATAAAAAGAGGGTAAAAACTCAATACGATAAAGTTGTCTGTCCTAGAAATTTTTCTGAAGGTGACCTTGTCCTGGTCTACAATCAAGACAAAGACGCCTTGGGGGTAGGCAAGTTTAAGTCTATGTGGTACGATCCTTTATAGTCAAGCAAGTTTTGAAAAAGGGAGCTTATGAATTAATTGACTTTGAAGGAAACAAGTTGGCAAAGCCCAAAAATGGGCTCTACCTTAAGAAGTACTTTGCTTAGGCTTCGGCCGAGAACTTACTTGTTTGTATATATTGTATGTTTGTACATATTTATCTATCGGTTTTAGTGATGTCGATATCTTTTATCTGCTTTGGCAGGTATTGATGGATGATTCCGTATATCTAGGATTCACCAATGGTGCGAGTAAGCATACCCGAAACCTTGCTTTTGTGGCTTGGGTGATTTATTATCCATCTGGCTAGTTGATGGTTTTAAGAGGAGTATGTATCAATCCTACTTCAAATAATATTGCCGAATATACTATCGTTATTATTTTTCTCTCCGAAGTGATATCTCTTGGTATTGATTCGTTAGTGGTTTATTTAGACTCACAAATGGTGGTATCTCAGCTCAATAACATTTATCGGGTATGAGATCCCTGTTTGTATCGCCAATTTCCAAGAGTCAGATTGTTGCAACGATCATTAGTTTATATCACATATGTTCACATTCCATGATCAGGAAATTCATTAGCAGATTCTATTGCGAATAAAGCATTGGACTGGCATATAAATCGTTCATCAAATTGAAAAACATAAAAAATAATCGAAATATCATCTTTATATATGATCATCATAAAATCGCCTGTATATAGATAGAGTTTTTGTGTCCAAAATAATATACAAAAATCAGGACAAAATGCCCTACAAAATTTGGGCTTATGCCATTCATCATGTCTAATCATAAAAAGATCTGATCATCTATCTGGCTGGCTCAGGATGAGCAGCTAGAAAATAAACAACGACATTGGCTATACACCGGAATAGCCACACCCAGTCCTGTGGTACTCCTACGACGCGACGCTACATCTCCTTGGGTAGGTCCTCTATGGCTATCATGGGTACTTAGTGAGTTAGTCTCACCAAGTTCCTCTGAACTGCATGGAGAACTCTCTCCATCTTAGCTGCAGCCCCTTCGACATCTCTTCCACGACGCCTATGTTGGGGAAATCCATCAGCTTTCACTAGACCCACATCTGAAACATGATCATATATTTTGTAAGTGTCTTGTCTCATTAAAAAAATATATTTTAAGTTAATTTATATTAAAAATACAAAAAATATTAAGAAATTAAAAAAAAATAAAAAAATTGTTACCTATGGTGCCCCATGCTGCATCTGGTGGTAATAATAAATCTGGATCTCCTTGGAAATCCATCCCAATATAATGGTAGTCATCGACTGCGATGACCTGTTGATGCCACCACCCAAAAAACTCGTCATCAAAAGTCATCCTGGGGACATCGCCACCCCCTAGGCGCTTCATCAGGTCAGCTCATCTGCCCATCCATACTTCCCTTGGGCTGCTGATGGTCGACAACACCTTGGGTCGAAGCCCAGGTACTTTCTCAAAGAAGAATAAGCATAAGATTGTGCCATATCCAAAATTCTTTGTCTAACCCTTTTGAATGGAAGTCAGTTGGTTCTTCATATTGGTTAGTAGAGGTGTGCACCAATCAATCACTACAGTGAGACATTCCACTACTAGGCTCATAGATACTCGTGAGGCCTGATGTAAAGCAGCAGAACCATTTACCCTGGCAATGGTAAATAGTAGAATTTTCAAGGACAAGCTCTCTACGTGCTTGATTGGAATTTGACTTCCAATCTTTTCAGGATGATCAGGACAGTATATGTGGACATAGTCTTCTACACTAAGACTACCCCTCATCCTGTCAGTAGAATGCACTACCTCTCCCCTTCGAGAAAGACAAGTAATGAAGTAAATATCTTTGATCTTGATCCTTAGGGGCATTTGATCGATCATGAATGCATCATCCTCTGCACTCCAGTAATGTATCAATAACTCAAGCAATCGTGTGTTTGCTTTCATATTTGGAATTTTAAAGAATTTTAGCAAGCCACAACCTCTTAGTGCATCCAAGGAATTGTGGTCCTCCAATACTTGGTTATCAATATCACTATGCTCCATTTCTCTCCAGGTGATGGTCATCCTGCGCAAAAAAGATGTTTCAAACCATTAGATTTATGTTTTAAATTTTTTACTCATGCACATGCGGGTTGCCTTTTTACACAGTCGCATGTAGGGCCCTCGTATATGTGGGTTACCTGTATTCAACCCGCGTGTACGCATAGTTGAAAATTTTGACATATTTTCCTATGGTCAAAACTTGAAAAAAACATCTAAAAAGTATCACAAATAATTAAAAGCATGATATAAGGGTTACCTAGAAGTTTTGGAGCGATTTGAACGGTTGAATTGGATGGAGGAAAGTTGTTTGAGTTTGTCTCCACAACTCCTTGCTCAAAACACAAATGACAAAACTGTGAGTCCAAAAGTCCTTATATAAGTTGAAAAATAAAAATTATTTTTTCAAAAGTTGATTTTTATCTTATGGACTTTTTGACCTTTTGGCTTGGAGTGTCAGGAATGGGTTGTCTTTACAGGAAATTTTGGAGACTTCTTCGAGAAAGTGTTTTAGTCCCATGACTACAGACCCATCATGGCAGGTATCATTTTCTTACTGGCATATAGGTTAGGGAATACCACTTTCCGCTGCATTTTGCATACTAGCCTCCATACTGCGATATGTTTTCCATAGGGTTGACCCCATCGTGTCTTGGTTCAAAAACCATTTTCACTCGCCAACTTTAAAATCATGACGCGATGGTAGAGCCAACCTTTCCATGGGCATCTTAGTTAGATCCTCATTGACATTTGTTGCCCATGCTTCTATATTGAGTAGGCTTGGGAGTCCTCTTTAGTCCCACCATGACTTATGCGTTGAAGACTCATTCTCGTTCTTCTGCACTATTTTATAGACTTATACCCTAGAGGCTCCTTGGTGCAGAGTTGTACTATTGCATTGCATATTGACTATTTGCACCTTTTGGCCTTCAACCGGCTTCACTTGGACTCGTGTTTAAGCCACTTTTCGATCATGTCTTCTGCAAAATTAACCTTGCAATCAATTAGCCTCTGCAACTTGACGAACCCTTTTACCCATGAAAAGAGCATTCCTTTGAGTGTCCTTGACTAGTTTTGCCACCTTGCATTGAGCATAGGAATGTTCCCCTCCCAGGAACTAGAACATCTGTTTTTTCACACTCATTCTTTCCACTGTACTATAGCATTCTTTTATTCTTTTTCAATCTTCCTATAAAATAAAATGATAAAAAAATTATATATTCCAAAAAGAGCGGGAATGGGACATTATTTCCATATTTGATGGCAACTAGAGTCAGTTGTGTCGCCCTTGAACAAAGCACTCAAAAGTAATTCTTTCCTCCATTGGGAATGGCTTTAGTTTGACGTAGGAGAGCCTTAACCTTATTATTGAGTCAGTACTCCTCTGATTGGTTACCTATCCTAATCATATGGAAAGTTTTCTTATGCCTCTTGCATGACAAACTTATACAAAGTTATCATATGTTGCCATATAGTCACAATTGAGTCGTGCTTTTGTTCAAGGGAAGTAAACGTGAGTCGGCCTTTCTGCGGTGTCTCTTGACCTATTTTTCAATCGGACATCCCTAGTTGTGAGCGTCATGTTCGTTATCACATCAGTTTTATTGGTCCTTTGCTCGTGCTAGTTTGAGAAGGTCTCCATTGACTTCTTGCTGGTGGGTCTTGCTCTTATCAAATACGAAAAATTGCTCTGAGGGTAGATATAAAGCCGCACCTTGACCCTATTTTCATTATTGATAGGTCACCTTGTACTCATCATCGATTAGTATCATGGGTCTTTAACTGAGTGGTTTCCCTTATGTTCGACATCGAATTTTATTATCACACATTGGGATTTGTGCAGTGCCTTGGTCTCCATTTGACCCTATTGGTGGATTCCTCACCTCTGTGTTAGCTTTCATTATTGGTTGGTTCAGAGGGTTTTTATCTTACACTAGCCACATCTTGTGTACGCCGAAAATATGCTTCGGTTGGGTTACTACATCTTTGTTCGTTCGATTCCTTCCACATTATTGGCCTACGGGTTACACTCGTGCTAGATTAATGAAGGATGCCTTAATGCCTTCCTTCTAGTAGATATTTTCCCATCGACTTCGAGTCATTGCTCTGGGAAAGAGATCTAGAGTCCATTTAGCAGTACCTTAGGGTTTGCAGTCATTAGTGGTAGATTCCTTCACTATCGATAGTGGGAAAACATCATTGTCTCCTGATTGATATATTCTTTCAAGTGTTTGACTACAAATCATTTATTCACACTTGTTAGATTGTACTGGGTACCTTGACTCTCATCATCATTATCGATGAGTAGCCTCAAGTTTGTTAACGATATACATTAATGACCGGTAATCAAATGATTTCTAACATGGTTGACTTCAGATAATTCATTCCCATTGTGTAGAAATGTACCACGGCGGTTAGTGAAGACCTCGTGTTTGCATAAACATGTCTTGGTTCACTTGTGAGTTGATCATGTTTCTGCTAGTTGACACCATCCACCTTATATGTTGCAGTTCCTTATAGTGACATATTATATGCTGGCACCCAAGTTGCAGTGTAGTACCATTTATTCCATCATGTTCACTTGGTACTATTTGGATCCGTTTCTTTACTTCAGTGATCAATTTCATACTTCAACATCATTGATCAACTCTTTATATGTGATATTTTTAGATGTGCTTTCTTGATTGTGATCAGATGATCCATTATGTATTTGTAGTTCCTTTATACTTGTATGCATATTGGATCCTCTTTTGTACTTGACATGCGGACATGCTTTACTATTTCTGAGCATGGGTATGACCACCTCAAACAACAGTTTATTTTTGATCTCTCTCGTTGGCTTCGCAAGCTGAATTATGGTGAACTCCTCCTTGGTCTCGGCATGATTCCTTATATACACTTAATACATTTCGACCATCATGTACCCCTTTTGAACTCTGTTGGAAATAATATTGAGAGGGAGGGTGAACCAGTATTATTAGATCAATACCTTTAATTTCCAAAACAGATTTATATATTCTACTTCAGCTAAGTGAACCAATGTGTACATGCGACTCTACTTAAAGCAACCAGCATATATGCAGAGAACTTTTGATTTAGCCAATTTATCATGCATTGAACTATAACCAGTATATCAAAGATTTATTAGATAGTGCAGTAAAAGCAGAATAAAGCATCACACATAAGCAACACACACGAACACCAAGATATAAAGTGGAAACCCAATGTGGGTAAAAGCCACCTAGTGTTGTCATCTCTGTCTTCTTTTAATAATAAGAAAATCTATTTACAATCTTGTACTGGTGCAAACTCATACCAGTACGCAGGCTTCTACTTGCAGAAGGTTAAAACCTTCTCTCCTTCTCCATCTTCTACTTGAAGGGATCTACAACCCCCTAGCTCTTGTACTAGCCGATATGTTTACTAGTATGTAGGTAGTGACCTACAGAAGGCTACGACCTTCTTTCTTCCTCCAAGGACCACGTTTCATAAATTTTCAGACTGGATCCATCAACAACATCATAACTACAATACAATCATCAAATACATCTGCATCAACCAATCACTGAAACTCATTCATCACTTTCTGAATCAACCACAGCTAAATCAATCAATCACTTTGACAACCCATCATCATTGTAGCAAATCATAATCAATCTGATCATTCAGAATACTGTCACCAGCATATAGTCACAATAACCCAAAGAAGAACCCAAAACTCTACAAAAGCAAATAGAAACAACTAAAACATTCTTCATAATGTATATGCTACTTCCATGTGTCAAACCAGTGTGTATACGCGCTTTTATCAAAGCCAACCAGCGTACACATTTGAAAATATTAATTCATAATTCTGCAGCTATTCTGGACTTCAGTTATACCCAGATCATAATATTTACAGAATAACAAATGCGTCAGTATTCATATCTAGAAAATACATGATAAAACCACATAATGATAATTCATTTCAAGCCTTAAGATCCTGATTCGTCATTAGATATTATCCCTCATCAACCGCTAAGGTTCATCCTTGGTTCAGATCAAGCAGAGCACCATCAGGTACTAACCTGCATACTAGATCTCACACTTTATTAGATATTCAATACTTGCATGCTTGGCCTAATGATCTTCTCCTCCTTATATAGTTTTAGGCCTTTCTCAATAGCATGGACCAAAACCACTTAGGACCAATACCTTGGACCAAATACCTAGGGTCAATACCTCAAACCAAATACCTTGGAACAATACCTTGGATCAAAATACCTTGGACCAAATACCTCGGACCAAAAACTTAGTTTTCCAAGATATACACACTTTTCCTTCTGTGAAAGTCCGTGTGTACGTATACACTACTTGTGTTCAGTGAACCTACATGTATACATAGCTTGGTCAAGGTGAACCTGCGTATACCTCTCTTTCTTCATTCTTTGTAGTCTGATATGTAATTATTTGATGTTGACATGTTGTACTGTGGTCTTTCATCTGAGTGAGTTGCCATCAAGGACAACACTTGTATCATAATGCCAACAACCTCATATACTATGGGGCATCTATTATAGCATCATTTTCCACTCTTGGTAGATCTAATGCTCTGATTATGGCCTAGGGCAACCCTTCCTTCTAGACTTGGTCCAAAATCTTAAAAACAATGTTTTATTCCCTATACGCTACTTTTCCCTATGATAAAAGCATGTACACACAGTCAGCAAATACCCAACTCACGTACATGTGTTAAAACACTTAAAAAAATTAAATTTTCTTAATTTCAGGTGGAGTTCACGGGTTTTACTTGTTACTCACCTCCTATTGCCTGTGGCCCAACTGTTTCCCAACTGAAAAAACTAATTTGGAGAAGTATAAATAATAGGGGAGAAGATATGAGATATTGATACTATAGTGAGATTATCCCTGATCGAGTTTGATGAATCCTTGTGCCTCCTACACTCCCCAAAGCTTTAGGAAACCCTTGTTTCCTTTTTATAGATATCCTTCATCTTGCTTGAGATATCCTTGTATTGGTGATGTAGGAAGATTCCTGAAGGCCGAGAAAGGACAGATCTGGAGGACTGTTGGAGAGGTAAATCCCCTCTACGGATAGAGGCGATCCCTACTAGCCCAGAACGGGTCTAGCAACAATCAGTCAATGCTACTATGCAAGTTCCTAATTGCAAATAAAAGGTAGGCAATGAACACCTACTTGGATTCCAATGCTATTGTTTGATGAAGAGATGCCGCTCTCGCTCCTTTGCTCTGGCCGGTCACGATCCTCCACGATCCCCGTGAACAGATACCTGCACACACGAAGAGAAAGACAAACACAAGCGTGAAATCTAATAAAAGCAATTATACATCAGTCAGAAAGGACATAACTCACATTAACAATTACAAAGACAAATGAGAGTGGAACCATAATAGTAGTCATCTATTATTAATCAATAACAGAGAAGAGTACAACCAAATGTTCTGACGTCGAATCCTTCCCAAGAGGGTTCAGCCAGCAAGTCTCTTAAGCATTCACCCTTGGAGGTAGATCTCCCAAGACAAGAACTCTCTCTCACACAATCAACACTCCACAACCTTCCTTAAGCTATAGCAATCCCACACTTGTCACACCAACTACCTACTAGCAGTAGCACTCTAAGCACTATCAACTCCACACCATCCAAACTAGCTGCTCATGGCAATGGTAGAGGTTTAAATAGGAGAAGGAGTCTCCATGAATGGTGGGAGGATGAGCTTATCTCCAAGGAAGGTGGTTCAAATGACGAACAGACATGCCATAGAAGGGAGGGCGACATTTACAAGGCCAACAACCATGTCTGGAGTCATCTGGAAGGCTGGCTATTAGAACAAACTCGCCAAACTGGATCAGCGCGGGTGTATAACTGCACTGGGGCACTGACATCGCATCTTAATAACAGAGCAGGCTGTGTCAGTGCGACTTAATACAAGCATAGGATGCGCTGGCTCATGAAATTCTACCAACGCAGAAAACATGTGTGCTTCTGCACTGGTAGCGCATCAGTTGCACTATCAGGCGCCAGTCAGCGCGGTTATTTTAATAACAGTCACGATGATGAAATAAACTTTGGCAAAATGGGTCATTTGGCCAGATTAGAGAGTAGGAACATGATTAATTGGAATTCATGACACAGTAGGGAGACTGACAGGGAGACAGTGAGAAATTACTGTGTAACAGATGCCCCCTAAAGCATGAAGCCCGAGAGAGTGGGAGGGGTGAAATGCTTTACAAAACTCGCTGAACTGGAACACCACCAAGAAGGACCTATACGTACAACTGATATCTCGATTACATGTAGTCTAGGCATGGGCGCAACCATCCAAAATACATACGAAGAAGGTCTGTGGTATGGACGCAGCCACCCAGCTGAAGAGACCATGATGATAAAAAGGGATGGTCGCAGCCATCCCAAAAGACTCAGGTATGGGCGCAACCATCCATCAATGAGTCATGCAATAACAATCCACAAAATCGCAACCTGGTTTGTAGCAGACAAAAACCAGGGTCTTGCGCTCCATCCCAACCCGAACGAAGTACAAGTTCAAGCATGTGAATACATGTGCTGAAGTCGAACATGCATGAACATCGTCTGATTACCAGCCATTAATGAAAACTGTTAACAGACGCGAGAGGTACCACCAATAATGACAATGGTCCTCAAGGTACTTATAGGTACAATCCGCAGCGTGTGAATCAATGAGCTGGTGTCGACACCCGCAGAATCATCTGATCGGAGGCCAATGATGAAAACCTCACGTCGAACACGAAGAACCTGCCATTGAGGCATGCAGGCTCTAAGGCACCTGAAGGGAGTCTCTAGGTCAATTTCCTGGATAATGAGCTGAAGTCGACAGGAAGTAACCTTGACCGAAGGTGGGCCATAACGTTTCCCACATCATCGACACGAGACAGAGGAAAATATTTTGTGTGAGACATCAGAGGGAGGTTGTAAGCTTGCAGAGGTCAACTTCTCTTGAACATATCGGCGGCACGACAGTGGATTTGGCAGTATTTGACATCAAATGAGCAGAGGTCATGGTGACAAGGCAATGAGCAGATGAGAGGTCAAAACAGGATAACCCAAACCCACGGAGGCTAGTGTAAAACAAGATGAGAAATCCCCACCCAGACACGAATGCAGACGAGTGCCATGTTCAAGAGCGACATACTGCCGACACGACTATTATCACAGTTCCATGTCCCCAACCATTTCTGGCAGGTACCCCGATTATTTTTGGATGACAAGATTGACGGGGATAGCATATGCTTGGAAGGCGTCATTTCGACGGTGTCTGATGTCATGAGGTTTTAACGAGCCTGACAAAGGAAGAGCTCGGCGTATTTTCCTGTTTAGAGAGTCTGAAAAGACAGCGGAAAAGAAAACTCCAGGGGGGTCCTTTTTCGTAAAGTTGTGTCTCGCGAGCCCGAAAAAGTATAAAACAATGCTCAAAAGAACCGCCTGACCAAGATGATCGAGGAGTACTTTTCGTAAGTAGTGACTTCGACTCGAAAAAGTAAAAAAGTGGTCAGAAGCACGTCGTTTTGGAGCCAATAACGAGTGTGAAACGACAAACACCCGACAATCTTTTTAAGTTAAACGGTCGAAAAAAGAGCTTAAAAAGCGACTGCCTCTCGTTCCTTTTAACGAGTCGAGAGGGAACCCGGCAATCTTTTCTTGGTTTACATTGAAAAAGAGCTTGAAGATGACGTTTTTGGGACCAAGTGTACATAGAACCGTCACGACCCTACCGGTTACGAGAAACTGCACAAGAAAACCACCCGCGTAAACCTGTTCGACATGTTAAAAAACATAGTAAAACATGCATAAAACACATAGCAGAGCGAAATTGGTATGAAATACATGGTAAAAACATGACAAAAACCCACATTTATGAACAACTATAGTCAATTATAATTTTTTACCATAAATAGGGGGGTAAAAGAAATGTTTTACCATTGTTACCATTTTGAGCCATGGAGAATGTTGTGGAGCTGCGAGGTTGACGAAGCGAATTCCATCCCGTGCAGACACCATCCATCCGGCAGCTTGTTCCAGGTAGGTTCTTCTCCCCCTGCGCTTCATTTTGAGTCTTTTTTGGAGCATTTCCACGGTGGGAAGTGGCCATTTGAGCAAATTTTTTGAGCTTCAATGTGCTCTCGGTCAGCGCGGATTTCCTCATCGGGACCGCGCTGATCGATTAATTTTACACACACCACCTCCCGGATCAGCGCGGAAAACACATGTGCTTCCGCACTGACCGAAGGAAAAAAACACAGGGCGCCATTATCAGCGCGACTGTTTTAAAAACAGTCGCGCTGATGCCGTGAAATTTTATTTCTATGATTTTGAACGTACAAACTTCAACGGTTAGTGCTCTAATATTTTTTTATGGTCATGCAGGACACGATGGCATTTGTTTGGCAAGAGAGAGCTCACGATAACGAAGATATAGCAGCCTATGCCGATGCGGGGTGCTGAAATGCAATGCGGGCATGCGGGGTGCTCAAATTCTTCCTCACTCCGCGCCTACGGGCGCAGCCCGATCTTCTAGAGTTCCTAATCAGGGCCTGGAACCCAGTTGATGGAAAATTCACGATCCGAGGCTGTGATATCGAGTTTGATCACACAGACATTTATTTTTTGACTGGGTTGTCACAACAGGGCGAGATGCCCATTCTGGAGGGGCAACGACCTAGCGGTGAAACCCTTGATATGCTCATGGCTCGAGTGTGCCCACGGGCACGTAAAACACGGAGTGGAAAGGTGGCAATTCCGACAGTGGAGGACATCGTCCTTTGGACCATACTCTTTATGGTGACCCGGGCAGCAGGCTGTCTGGCCCATCATGAGGCCTCAAAGACCCATTTACTATTAGCTCTCGAGTGTCTACAGCCCACCATATTCAACTGGGCAGCAGCAGTAACGACCAGCATGAAGAGACAACTGAGCAACTGTCGACGCGGAGAGTTGAAGCAGTTCGGTTATGGGTCGCTCTTACTCCCGCTCATGCTGGAGCGGGTACCGGCCCTACAACTACAGGATATGGTCGTGGATCCACCCAGAGGTCCCCGGGAGACGAGGGCTAGTCGATGGGGCCATGTCATACCGCGCGGAGGTGGTGGCCGCCCAGTGGCATGGGGTGTTTATTTTCGAGAGTGGCTGGATCGGCAGGTCATTTTCGTAGAGGACTGGCCATATGCCGGTATAGACTTCCGCGGTGATCCCGACATGCCACTGCCCGCGAGAGAGAATTGGGATGATGGGGGTATGACACTTGATCTCTTTTTTTATGTTTTGTAATGTTTTTTGATTTTTCATGTACATGTCTTTGATAAATGTTATGGTGCGCAGATGTGGGACCCACGAGACCCGTTGGTCTAGCCCTAGAGGCACGGAGAGAGGGGCAAGGTGCTGGAGTCCTGGTCATGGCTCCTCCGGGAGTCGATACGACGGAGACCGTGGCACACAACCTCGAGGGTTTGCTGGCGGGGGTGCCAGATTACCAGGGGATCGAGGAGGTCCCCATAGCCTCTCAGATCCACACAGTGGGGGTGGAACCCAGGATGCATCACCTTCTGAGGCGGGTGGCACGGGCAGCCGTATGCTACAGAGAGCATAACCCAGCACAGTAGACACCTAGGTTTTATTTCCCCTGATGTTTTTTGAGAGACATATGTCTCAGATGTACTGAGGACACCAGCTTTACTTTAGACATATACACTTATTTTTTGAGCGCCTTGGTGCGCCGCGATATATATATATATATATATATATACTGTTTTTGGATGGATCTTTTCACATGTGATGATGTTTTTATATGCTATGCAAACGTCTAATACAAATGTAATCTAATGTATCAGTTGCATAACACACGACCCACGTATTTTAATTTTTATGCAAGCTTAAAAGCACACATGCAAACACACATGCAAACTATGCTTGGAAAAATATACATTTATATACATATGCTTACTCTATGGTCTTATTATGCTTTCTATGTCTTCTTGTATGATGTTTATCTGTTACGCAAATGCCTATCTAACACATGATTCGCCAATGCATCAGTTAACGTGTTTAATCGTCTCGGAATATGTTGATATGTGATGTAATCAAAATTCCTTTCTAACAATCTTACACGTAGATACAACCTTAGAATGCGTTGGTCCCTGACGGAATATCGCCCGTTGAGTTGATGGACGACAAGTTGAGAGTCTAGGTTCACCACCATTGCATGAATGCCGAGATCAACTGCTTCGGCTAGTAACTCAATTACAGCACTGTATTCGGAAACATTGTTAGTGGTACGACCCAAGCACACACCTTGAAGGTCTAGCAACTCTCCGTGAGGATCATAGATCGCCCATGCCGCAGAAGACAAATTGCAAGTGCTACGGCAGGCACCATCAGCGAAACCAACATAAGGTGCACTAGACATCTGCACAAGAAGCAGAAAACACAATAAGAGGCAAACACGCCTTCACACCAAAGCAAAACATGAAATCATGCACACACAACACACTTGCCAAAAACACACGTATGTACAAGCTAGGTGCACGAAATCATGCATAGTATTTTTTCAAATAAAGCCCGTTGCGGGGCTTGTCGAGAGGATTTCCTTCATAGTCAATCAGCTCATATGCGCCCTTCTACAAAACTCTCTTCACGATATAGGGGCCTAGCCACATGGATTCGAGTTTGCCTGCCCCTAGCTTATCCTTAGCTTGATCGTAGAGCAGTACTAGGTCTCCCTCAACAAAGGAACGAGGTTGAATGGTATTATCGAAGTGAGCCTTAACCCTCTTCTTCTGCGCTTCAATAGCTAGAGAAGCTAAGCGACGGGTCTCGTCTAGCCGTTATAAGTAAAGAAGTCATTCCTCCACCGGAGTGGTGTTGGGAAGCAACTCGACAGCAAACTTTAACGAAGGAATCTCACATTCAATAGGAAGGGTGGCCTCCAGTCCATAAACTAGTTGAAAAGGAGTGAAACCGGTGGCGTCCTTCACAGAGGTCCGGTAGGCCCACAAGGCAGGGAACAGCATCAGATGCCAATTAGACTTGTGTGTACCAACGGTACGTTGGAGCATTGTGATCAAAACTTTGTTCACAGCTTCAACTTGACCGTTGGATTGAGGGTAGTACGACGTCGAACTATCTTGACGCAAGCCTAGTTGGGTGGTTAGTTCCGTCATCATGTGATTACGGAAATGTTTTCCATGATCCGTGACGATAGCCTGAGGGACTCCAAACCGAGTAATGACATGATTAAACAAAAACTGCGCCATTGTGTGACCGTCCTCAGTCAGTGTAGGCATCTCTTCGGCCCATTTGGTGAAATAATCCACGGCAACGATGATATACCCATGCCCCCCGGCCGAACGAGGGTTACAGGACGTATAATCGATGCCCCATTTGGAAAATCGACCTACGGTAACAACAGGGTGCAGTGGTGCAGGAGGTGCACACATTTTTTGGTGTTAGATCTGGCATTCATGGCATGCACGGACGGCAAGGATGCAATCTTTAAAGATAGAAGGCCAGAAATAACCAGCACGGAGAATTTTCTGGGCGGTGGCATATCCAGACATGTGGCTGCCACAAGCACCGGAGTGGCAGTCATTCAATACCCGCTCAGCCTCCTCGAGAGTCAAACATCGGCGGAGAACAGAATCAGCGCTGAGGCAGTACAGGGTATCGCCAATAATGCGATAGGGTTGAGATTGGTGACGAATCCTCCGTCGAGCGTCTTTCGATACATTGGGACGGAAGGAAGACGTCTGCAAATATACTATGATGTCCCCATACCAAGGGTCGAGGGTGCTGATGAGAAACAATGTTTCATCTGGGATATGCTCCTCCGAACGAGATGGTGAAAAATGAGATGGCAAAGAACATAGCAATTCAGCAAAGACCAGAGACTTCTTAGACTTGGCAGCAGTAAATTCCAAGTCGAACTCTTGGAGAATTACGATCCATGTCGAGTATTTGCCCCCCAGTAGCTGACGCCACAAAATGTAGGTCATTGGGTTGCAGTCAGAAATCACGGTCGTGGTGCGCAACAGGATATAGTGCCGGAAACGTTGGACGATGCAGACAGCGGCCAATGCCAACTTATCGACATACGCGTAGCGAGTTTCCGTATCCAAAAGGTTGCAACTAAGGTAATAGATAACGTTCTCATTGCCATCGTCATCATCCTGCACTAGAACCATGCTGATGGTGGTGTCAGCGGCAACGAGATAGAGAGTATAATCACGGTGGTAGTTCGGGGGTCTTAAGAGTGGAGCCGAGATAAGGAGGTCCTTGAGTCGCTCGAAAGACTCCTGAGCGATAACATCCCAACGAAAGGGTGTGTCTCACTTTAATAACCATGTGAAACCCTTAGCCACCTCGGCATAATTCGGAATGAATCGTCTAAGGAAATTAGCTTTGCCCTGCAAGCTCTGCAATTTCTGCAAAGAGGCAGGGGGAGGAAGATTCAGGATGGCCTCGACTTTGAGGGGATCCAGACGGATGCCTTCTCGGGAGACAATAAACCTGAGCAGTCGGCCTGATTCTACGCAGAAGACACACTTATGAGGATTGAGTCGAATATGGTAGTGTCGACAGCGGAGAAAAATTTCACGAAGGTGAGAGGGATGGTCCTGACGCTTGACTGAATGAGCCGGAAGGTCATCCAGGTATGGTTGTACAATGTGACGAATATCATGAAAGGCATAAGAAATTGCACGTTGGAAAGTGGCGCCGACATTCTTGAGACCGAAAGGGAGCTTCTTATAGGCGAAGATGCCCCAAGGACAAATAAAAGCCATCTTATGCTGGTCCGCGGGTGCAATGTTGATCTGGTTATAGCCAGAGAAGCCGTCCATAAATGAGTAAATTTCACTTCCTGCGCACTCATCAATAAGCTGATCGATGAAGGGCGTAGGGAAGTTATCCTTCGGACAGGCACGATTGATATCACGGTAGTCAACACAGACCCGGATAGTGCCCTGCTTTTTATTCACAGGGACTATATTAGACACCCAATCCGTAATGGGAATGGGGTAAATGAAACCAGCTTTAAGAAGCTTTTCGACTTCGGCCTTGATGGCTGCAGCCTTTCGAGGGTGCACTGGGCGTATGTGCTGACGGACAGGCTTAGCCCCTGGGTACGTCGGTATTTCTTCTACCATGATACTGGGGTCGATGCCGGGCATTTCCTCGTAGGACCATGCGAAGACATCACAGAATTCGCGAAATAGAGCAGTGTAAAGTTGAACCTCCTCTGGAGTACAAGTGACTCCAATGTAAATGTATTCAACAATCCCTGGTTTGACAGAGATGTCGATGGGTTGGGTTTGCATGATGTTACCCATATTGCCCTCAGAAGACACTTGATACAGCTGAATAGGTGTTTGAAGGGGCGGGGATGGGATACACGAAGCAAACCGCTCGAGACATGCGACCATTTCCGGATGGAGAGGGAGTAACGAAGAGCGATGGTGGTGATCCGACCAAGGGAGCTCTTCGAGAGACATAGTCTCTATGATGGCTTCATCGGAAGGAAATGTTTCCTTCAATGGATCTGAAGTAGCCTCATCTCCTAGCCAAGGGAAATGAACATATGAATCGGGAACACTGCTTGGGAGAGCAGGTTCAGCAGGGGGAGTCGATGCAGCGACAATCTTGACGTAGTTGAGCTCGGTAGGACTCAACGGCATCATATCACCCCAAGAGTCTTCCTGATTAGCGGGAGGAAGAACCCACGGATCAGAACGTACAAAGATCATGTTGATAGGGGTGAAATTCGGAGGTGGGAGGGGAAAGACTCCCATTAAAGCGGGATCTTTGAAAAGTCCTGCACCCACGCTCTCTAATGACTTGGAGGTATGCTCCACAAATGGCACATTACCTTAAGAAGAAGAAGCGAAGAAGGAGAGCTGGTCGACCGTGACAATCTTCCCCTGGTGAGGGAAACGAATGACACGGAACAGGGAGGAAGCCACGGCTTGCATGGCGTACGTCCAACTACGTCTGAGGAGGAGGTTGTAGGTAAGATTGGCGTCAACAACTTCGACCTCCACTTCCACCGTCTTCCCTTCTAAAGAGATGGGCAAGCGTTGGAGGATACCGTAAGGATGAGATTCTCTTCCGTCGAAGGCTTCTAACGTCGTAGGAGACTGACTCAAAGTAGGAGAACCAATAGCCTTCCAGCAAGCAATAGACATGATGCAGGTTGAGGCACCTTCATCAATAACTGTACGATGAATCGTTTTGCCATTAATGATGACCTGTATAAGGAAAGCGACTTGGTGAGGCAGTCTCGGTGTAAAACCCTCGAGATCAAAAGAAATCAAATCTGAATCTGTCGGGTCGATGCCACCAATAGCTGATAGCAAGGACTTCCTCTGGGAGGGGCAGCTCTGGAGGACTTCTAGAGCGGACATAGCAGACGGAGCCTGAGATAAGTCCTCAACAATGCTATAATGCTAAGTAGCACGAGCATTAGGGTTATAAGATGACTTCCGGAGTACACCTTTGGGAGGGGGTCGGGGGATCGTCTCAGTGCTGGGCCGTTCGATGTGGAGAGGACCAGAACTAGACAAAGGAGCGCTGGAGGGGACCTTCGGCTCTTTCCCGGCATGAGATGGATAGTATTTTGCTCGAGTTGAAACATGGATGGGAATCGTTCCAGCCATGAACACTTGAGAACCGAACGAGGAAGAGGGTTGAGATGGGTCTGCCACCATTTGAGTCTGCTGGGAAGGGAAAGTCTCTTTAAGCACAACAAGAGGACCAGGAGCACCTTTCAAAAGTCGACTAATCCTTAGTGTAGTGATCCTCATCATAGATGAGACAAGGATACTTAGGTTTTCATTTAGCTCCTTCCTCAAAGGGAGGCTTAGGGGGATCCTGCTTGGGCTGTCCAGATTTATCTTTAGCTTTCCCTTTCTTTTTCCCTTTTGAGGATTTATCCGCCGCGGTGGACTGAACAATGTTTACCTCGGAGGTACTCCCAGAATTAGATTGGCCATGAGAAGCATTTCCATTAGAAGCGTTCTGTTTTTGTTTCCCAGGGTTCGCGACCAATTTCTTCGATGACGAGTTTACAGAACCAATGACTCCGTCAACAGATGGTTTTGGCGGAGCCTTGGATTGTCCAGGCCTCGGGGCGTCTGGCAAATAATCATATAAAGTACCCGACTGAGAATACACTAAGTCAAGGTACTGAGCACGCGCGATAGCTTGCTCTTCAGTTACACAAGCTCCCATGGCGATGTCCCGCGCAATTGTAGGGACAAAGGAAGTCGTGAACCAATCGGTCAGGAGTTGATCAGGAATCCAGAATTTGATCAAGCGACAATGCCTTCTCCATTCATGTATATGATCAGATATATGCGTAGCCGTGTCCTGTTTAAGAGACGTGAGGAGATGTGTCCCTGTCTCGTACTGAATGGGTAACTGAAAATGAGTTAATAACGCCATAGCCAGCGAGTTGAAATCTTGAAACGTGACACGATTCAACTCAATGTACCACTTAGCGGTTGAGCCGGTGAGAGTTCTCTGAAAGAGGCAGAGTCGGATAGAGTCATCAAGCCATGAGTTCGATGAACACCAGAGGTGATAGGTCATGACATGGGCTTGAGGATCTTCACCAGCTTTGCCATCAAATTTTGGACAATCACCGGGTATTTTAGTTGGAACTGGTGGCCAATACGGATTATGCAGAATGGGATCATTCGTCAACTTGGACACATCCGGAAGTTCCAACGTCGCTAAGAAAGGCAACTGAGGGTTAAAGGACATTTGTGGCTACGGAAGCGAGGTAGTACCAGGGTTCCAACCAGGTGGTGGTTGCCCCCATGGACTTTGTCCAGATGGACCCGGCCCAAAAGGGCCTGGCCCATAGGGACCTTGCCCGTAGGGGTTCTGTCCATACGGATTCTGTCCATATGCAGACAGTTGTCCCTGGGTCTGCCCCCCAGCACCCCATGTATTAGCAACTTGACCTGCAGGTGCAGCATACTGATAATTTTGGTAAGGAGTGACCTGCATCTGTTGATAATTTTGATAAGGGGTAAACTGAGTTTGCCCCTGGGGTTGCTGGTAGCCATACATTTGCTGAGCTCCATACTGAGCCTGATAAGAAGGCTGCGTCTGGTAAGAAGGTTGGGGCTGTGGCCCGCCTTGCATTTGATAACCCATTTGAGTTTGGGGCCTAGAATAATGTCCTTGAACTGGATGGGCTTGGATCATCTGGCCGGAAGGTTGGCCCGGTTGAGTTTGGGATAGACCTGTTTGCCCAGAAGGACGTACTTGCTGGGTGCCAGGTTGTCCTTGAGCAACCAAGGGTTGTCCTTGCGGAACAGATGGTCGAGAAGGTTGGACAGCTGGTTGAACTTGAGGTGGGCCAACCTGTCCAGATGGATGATTAGGGCGGACAGTGGGTTGGCATTGCTGCATAGAAGGCTGGCCCATTTGCCCGGAAGGATGCACAGGCTGAGCGGTGGGTTGGCCCTGCTGTACGTAGGGTTGCCCCCCTTGCCCAGAAGGATGCATGGATTGAGAAGTGGGTTGGCCCTGTTGTACGTAGGGTTGCCCCCCTTGCCCAGAAGGATGACCAGACTGAGCAGTAGGTTGGCCTTGCTGTACGTAGGGTTGCCCCCCTTGCCCAAGAGGATACCCTAGTGGAGTCGCCAAATTGTTGGAGAGGTAAATCCCCTTTACGGATAGAGGCGATTGTTATAGACATTT
Organism: Pinus tabuliformis; assembly: GCA_031772625.1. NCBI lineage: Eukaryota > Viridiplantae > Streptophyta > Pinopsida > Pinales > Pinaceae > Pinus > Pinus tabuliformis. The sequence continues at coordinate 1,063,452,902 of CM062819.1, read as the reverse complement.
TTGTGCCTTACAACATTGAGCATGAAATGTCCATAATACAAGGGATCCAAAGTCCCTAAATGAGTTGTTCCTACCCCTAAAGGAACAAGGTCAACCAATGACAGCTTCTCCCAGAAGTTCTCCACCAAAAACCACTCAGAAACAATCAATTCAGGATCAATTCAGAGGCTCCACTAGCTGTCTGCGCTGAAATGCAGAGATTACACTGGCTAGGTGCACTACAACGCAGGTGGAAGCACTACCAGGGTGCGCTGAGTGGGAAATGACAAATGGCAAGTTCATTCAACGAGGTGGAAAGACTCTGGAAGCTTCCAGAATCTTCCTCATTGACACTTGCCTCTATGAATTCGACTAGTGATGAGTAAGAGGTTCTCAACCTCCAAGTGGAAGCAAGAACTGACAGAGAGAAGCCACAAGTCAAAACATAAGCTGACTCATCCTCTCTGCTTACATCTATATATGGATCTCTCACCCAGAGGTTCAGGAGGCTGGAATTTTGTACTTTGCAGAGAATTGCTGTTGGTTTGAGATTGAGATTAGTACATTGGGTGATTTATGCTTTGTTGGAGGAGAGGAAGGGATTCTTTTACTGGGAGGTAGATGCTGGATTAGGACTCATTTGGTTGTATCTCCTCTTGAACCTTGTTATCATATCAATAAAGCTACTTGAGTTTCTCCTATATGCTTGTATTTCAATGATGTTTTGTTATATTTGCATATTTAGTTTATATCTGATCCTAAACTAGTTATGAATGTGAATCTATATCTCTTGTGTAGTTTTCCTCTCTTGTGATCTTGCAGGAACTGGGTGAAGCTGGGCCAGTGAAAGAGCAGGCAGCGGGAAGTGAACGAAAGAGAGAGAGAGATTGGATCGACAAACTAGCGGAAGACACCGGTTAGTTACATCCTTCTTTCTCTATTTGCATCTCATAAAGAAGAATACTCAGATAGTTTTCCTTATTTGTTGCTAAGGCACTATCACCTCTTAGAGTGGGATAGGGGCATTTCGAATTGGATACTTTTCCCAACAACAAATTGGCGAATCCGCTGGGGAGAGTATCTTGTTAGTTTATTTGTGTTTCTATTGCTATTCATTTCATAAACTCAAGAGTGCCGAATCGAACTGCATTTGCTATTTACAAATGCAAAGTAGAGATCAGATACTCTAGTCCTCTCACTGGGCCTGTTTATGATCTGAGAAGCTGATCCACAAGTGCTCTAACAGCCCTTTGTGATAGATCTTAGTCCTCCTATAAATCATCCTCCTAATCGTACCTAATTGATAGCTTTTATCCGGCCAAAAACTGTAGATCAAACTGCAAACCGTAACCCAGACCCCAGAAACAACTCTCATTTCTGCTTCAGCGCAGACTCTGTGAAGAGGTTCTGCATTTCAACGCAGGTCCCGTGAAGGCTACCTGCGCTGAATGTCAAATCCTCTGTGTTGGGAGTGCGCTGATCAGTCTTTGCCTTGTGCAACTGTGGTTCCCTGCTTCCTTTTGCTCAGTTTTATCTCTGTTTTTTGCAGCCTGTTATCAGTCAGTGTACCTATATGAAACCCCTTTTCTTTGCCTCAATTCCACCTCGGTTGTATAAAGAAACTGTATTTGTTCTTTGTGTATTTGTTACATCATTTGCAGTTTCCCATTACAAAAGTAAACTAGTCATACTGTCGCCCTTAGATCTAGACCTGTCGTAAGTGTCGTTTTGATCTTAGGAGTGAGTTTGTTTGCTGTTCACAGTTGATTTAGCTTTTACTTTTGTCTTTTGGTTTGAATTTATGCATTTCAAGTGTCGAAACAAGTAAATCATAAAGTGCCGTAATCGCCTTTTTGATTTCGAAAAAGGAACTTGTTTGTGTTTTCACTTGAGATCGAATTCAAATTTATATAACAGCTTTCTTTTTAGGCATCAATATTAAGAAAGAGAAAACAAATACATGCATATGTGCATTTGCATTTTGACAGTTTGTATGTTGATTTAGGGAAAAGTGCATTACTGTGTGCTCTATGCTCTTTGAGAAAAGATGGTGTCTTTCTTTTCCCCTTGTAGCTAGGATTTTCATTGTTGAAAAGATATAAAAGCTTGCTTATCATCTTTAGACTGCATTTAGGAATTGTATCATACATCTCGTGGTGATCCAAAAAGGAAAACTTCTAAAAAGATCAACCTAAAATAAATTGAATGAACTTAACAACGCTTTGTAACATAACGCACAAAATAGAGGTCTAGGCTAGAGACGTGTTCCGGCGTCGTAAAACCTGGTCACTGGTCGCCTCACTGATGGTTGGGTGATTCCTCCTGAGAGACGATAAGTGCCAGTACGGATTGTGCTCCCACGTACCATCGCGTATATATTGGGAGACCCCTATAGGAATATAACCTTTATCCATAGGAAGCCGTGTCGGCCGCCCTACTGATCGCAATGCACTGAACACAACATTCAGGAAGGTTGACCGCCCATACCCTAAAAAGTATTCTGCGGTTTTGCGAAAAGTTTGGCACACCCTCTACCTAGAACTCCAGAGCAGTTCCTTTTGGCCTTTTTCAGACTCTATAACAGAAAAAGTCCATCCAAGCATTTGTCACTTCGGGCTCGTTAAAACATCGAAGGAGACTAGAGTCATCTTTAGCTTTTTCTCGACTCTTTAAAAGTGAAAAAACAAGTTGTGTCTAAGCATCGTTAAAATTTATTTTAAACGGAACAATCACCCCCTTTTTCCTGCATTGATCTTTAGGTTGAGAAAATGGAGCCCACCAACCAAGGATTCCCCTTGGTGGAAATCCTAGTCCCTTCTCCTCTTGGGGAGATGTTGGTGCGCCCCATGTGGCCACATTGTCGCTTCCAGGACTGACGATTGGTCTGTCGGTCTGGCTTTTCTCAACCAATGTCGTTCAGAACACCACTATTCCTGAACAGTCGAATCAACAATTAGACGAGTCTAGAATTTCCCACCAACCTTCTACTTCTTATAATTCTTCCTCTCTTCCTTCCTCTTCGCGTAACGGAACTGGTAAGACTAAAAACCAAGTTCCTAAGGAGAAAAAGGAAAAAAAGAAGAAAGAGAAAAAGAAGAAGGAGCCAAAGGAAAATAAGGGAAAACAAGTGTCGTCTGATGAAAATCCACACACAGCACTGACCAGGCCTAAATCGCCATGTGTCATCTGCAAGGGAGACCACTTTCATAGAGATTGTCCCTGCATCCCTTGGATACTAAGGGACTGGTCTCCCCGTTTGCACAATTCGGTGTCGTCAACCTCTGATAGTCATGTTGAAAGTACACCGTCAACTAGCGAAAGTGAAGTTCCAGGACAGGAAGGGAGGGCTAGACCTCCCTGTAGACTGTGTGAAGGCAACCATGCCCTCCACCATTGTCCCTTCTTAGACGAGGCTAAAAGAGTCTTGGAAGATCATCCGGTCTCACCGTTACGGCTTCCTCCTGGATATCAAAAACTCTTGCCAAGTCCTTCGTTAGTTGAGAATCCAGCTGGCCCGCTCAAGTGGTCAGCTGAAGCGTCTATCATTGAGGATGAACCAACTGAATCCATACCAGATGAAAGTCAAAAGGTCGAGGCGGCAGTTGACCCGGTCTTGCCTTCAGAGGATTTATCTTCGAATGATACAGTCACTGAAGAGGATAAGGATGACACCATCCAGATTCTTTTCATCAACACAGACTCCGACGAACATGGGGGCAATGCACCCATTCCTTTATCGCAGGAAGGAAGTTCGTCAGAGCGATATCCGGCCGTCTATTCGGTCCCACCACCAAGCAACCTAGTTGTATCCTTCGACTGGAACCAACTAGGCAGACCCCATTTGCCAGCCAGCATACCATTCAGAATTATCGTCCAAATATACAGAATGGTAATGGCTGGCACCATCATTGATGAGGGGGCGTCTGTAAGTATCCTTTCCTCTATTGCTTGGAAAGCACTTAGTTCGCTATCGCTTTTGCCTGAGATGAGAAATCTGACAGGCTTCGATAAAGGAACCAGTCGACCTTTAGGGATCCTCCCCAATGTGCCGATAACATTGAAAGGGAAGATAGTTCAAATGAACGTGATGGTCGTTCAAGGACCCTTGGATTATAACCTTCTCCTTGGACGAGACTATATATATTGCATGGGAGCCATCGTCTCCTCACTCTTTAGAGTAATGTGTTTTCCGCACGAAGGAAGAGTTGTCAAGCTCGTGGACCAGCTTTCATTTCCCGGATCACGCATCACAAATAGTCATATACCATCCCTAAATGGTCTCTTTTCGCCAGAAATGTCTCAACCCACGGTCCATCCTCCCGATGAGCGCGAGTAATTCGGAGGGATATGACTGGAACCCAGGGGGCATGCGTCCTGGTCTGCTTCGGTAGAAAAACTTTGGGTATAGGGTAGGTTTCCGTGGGAGAATATGACTAGTCCGTACCCCGTCCGTGATTGGAAGAGGGGTTGTTCTAGAATAAGATTCTCTTGTCAAAGTTATGTGGGTTGGCATAGCTAAGTCACTCACCTTTGTCTGCTTCGGTAGGCATCGCCGAAGAAGTGTTTTGTTTGCACCGCGAATAGAACAATCTTTGGGTAACCTGTAAGAGGTAGTACCCTTCCTGATAAAACGAATGTTTTGTCAGCTCGAATAAAGGGTGACCCTTCCTGATAAAACAAATGTTTTGTCAGCTCGAATAGAGGGAGACCTCGAAACTCTGTTTTATACCTGGGGGCATGCAAACCTTTTGGAATGCAAGCAAGGGGCGGCTATTTATTTTTTAAATTTTTAGGTCCTCCCTTTAAACCTGTAGGTCTAACCCTTTAAACTCGTAGGATTAGTCGTTTCCGAACTTGCATAAAGAAAGGATATGGGGCAAAAATCTAAAAGTCACCATTTTTATATGAGACATTCTTATCATATGACTGGAATCGAGCAGTTTTAGCACATAGTTCATGCTTGTTAAAAAATAAACATAAGATCGAGCAAGTGTTTCAATCCGCGTTTAAGCTCGTTAAAAAATGAACTACCCGGAAAATAACCACTGCGAATGTAAATTATCAGCCATTAAAGCCTTGGTCGTGTTTGTACCATCACCTCCACTTTTCCATTGGCCGATCATTCACCTCCATTTGATTGTTTACCCATTTTGAGGAACAGCTGTGAAGAGTGATTTCACTAGCCATCCTTGTGACACTGCCGTGATTGGAAAATTCCAAACCTTACCTGGAATCAGCTGCTAACCCGTTTATCACTCGTTCCTCGAAAGACGAGTCTTCTTTAAGCTCTTTTCATCTGACTCGTAAAATATGAAAAGATTGCCGATTTTTGGCCTTCGAGCTTGTTAAAGCGACCGGAAGTGCTATCCCTCCTCTAGATTTTAATCTTTTTGGACCTGAGGGATTATTGCACAAAAATATCGAGCGCTTGTTTTGTTCGGCTCGTTAAAACTATCGAAAACTCATCCCTTCTGTATTGTTTTATACTTTTTCGGACTTAAGGGATTAGATGACGAAAAAGGAACTTTGGAGTTATCTTTACGTACCTTTTCAGACTCTCTAAAATTGAAAAGGACCGAGTTATCTTTGTCGTTAGACTCGTTAAAAGCATTAATAGCGACAAACTTGTCTTTAGACGAGAATGAGTTTCACTATCGCTAGGCTCGTTAAAACATAGCGACGGGTTTGCCCGAAGGGCAAATTATAGAACAAGCATATGTTATCCTCCTCAAGCTTGACAAAAATAAAGAGGTACTGGTCAGAAATGACTGGGGAAAAATTGGGAAGAAACTCAAAGAACTTTTATTGGTAGCAAGTCGCTCTTGAACATGACACTTCCACTCCGTGCCTGAGTCGGGTTGGGTTGTTTCATTCACCGGTCACATCACCATGGTATCGCCATACCATCCATCTTTGGGGTAAATGCTACCAATCCATCACACAAGTGTCGCCGATATGTTCAAGAGAAGTCATCCGGAGAAGTCAACCGTGTCCCATCCACTACCATACATTATCCTTCATCCTTTCATGACCGCCACCCTGAACCATATATCATCAGATCGTTTTCACCTCCATCAAAATCATTTGCTCTATTTCGTGTCACTGATGTGGGATACATTAAGGTCCTCCTTTGACAGATCGCTTCTTGTCGACATCAGCTCATTATCCAAGAAGTTGATCTAGGAACACACCCTTCGGTACTTTGAAGCTTGCATGCCTCAATGGCAAGTTTCTCACTTCCGGCGACAGGTATACATCAATGACCTTCAACCGGGAGATTTTGCGTGGTGTTCGACGCCAAGTCCTTTATTCACACCACGTGAATTGTACTGCAGTACCTTGAGGGTCATTATCATTATCGGTGATTCCTCTCGCGCTTGTTAACAGTTTACATCATTGACTGGTAATCAAGCGATGTCTTTCCATGTTCGACTTCAGAACATTTCTCACATGGATCGACTTGTACTTAGAGTGAAGATCGAACGAGATTGAAGACCCCGGATCTAGTTTCATCCATCCGGGCTGCGATATATATTCAGGAAAAATAAAGACATTGACATGTACAACATTGCAGCAGATAATCATCCTACCAAAAAGGATGATGATTTCATCAAAATCATCAGTCTACCATCAGACGATTGTCTATTCTATGTAAAGAAAAATGAATTTATAAAGCTGAGCATGGGAATGCCCGCCTCAGCTAGATCATGAAAGCAGTATGAAAAATAATGTATTGTATTGTATCTTATTACAGGTATCCTCCCAGCATTGGAAGAACTTCGGATCCTCCTAATAAAGCAATTCACCCGATAAACGGCCTCATACTTTAGGGGGCAACTGTTATAGACATTTTTGTGCCTTACAGCATTGAGCATAAAATGTCCATAATCCAAGGGATCCAAAGTCCCTAAATGAGTTGTTCCTACCCCTAAAGGAACAAGGTCAACCAATGACAGCTTCTCCCAGAAGTTCTCCACCAAAAACCACTCAGAAACAGTCAATTCAGGATCAATTCAGAGGCTCCACTAGCTGTCTGCGCTGAAATGCAGAGATTACACTGGCTAGGTGCACTGCAATGCAGGTGGAAGCACTACCAGGGTGCGCTGAGCGGGAAATGAGAAATGGCAAGTTCATTCAACGAGGTGGAAAGACCCTGGAAGCTTCCAGAATCTTCCTCATTGACACTTGCCTCTATGAATTCGCCTAGTGATGAGTAAGAGGTTCTCAACCTCGAAGTGGAAGCAAGAACTGACAGAGAGAAGCCACAAGTCAAAACACAAGCTGACTCATCCTCTCTGCTTACATCTATATATGGATCTCTCACCCAGAGGTTCAGGAGGCTGGAATTTTGTACTTTGCAGAGAATTGTTGTTGGTTTGAGATTGAGATTAGTACATTGGGTGATTTATGCTTTGTTGGAGGAGAGGAAGGGATTCTTTTGCTGGGAGGTAGATGCTGGATCAGGACTCATTTGGTTGTATCTCCTCTTGAACCTTGTTATCATATCAATAAAGCTACTTGAGTTTCTCCTATATGCTTGTATTTCATTGATGTTTTATTATATTTGCATATTTAGTTTATATTTGATCCTAAACTAGTTATGAATGTGAATCTATATCTCTTGTGTAGTTTTCCTCTCTTGTGATCTTGCAGGAACTGGGTGAAGCTGGGTCAGTGAAAGAGCAGGCAGCGGGAAGCGAACGAAAGAGAGAGAGAGATGGGATCGACAAACTAGCGGAAGACACCGGTTAGTTACATCCTTCTTTCTCTATTTGCATCTCATAAAGAAGAATACTCAGATAGTTTTCCTTGTTTGTTGCTAAGGCACTATCACCTCTTAGAGTGGGATAGGGGCATTCCGAATTGGATACTTTTCCCAACAACAACGATCCCTACTAGCCCAGAACGGGTCTAGCAACAATCAGTCAATGCTACTATGAAAGTTCCTAATTGCAAATAAAAGGTAGGCAATGAACACCTACTTGGGTTCCAACGCTATTGTTTGATGAAGAGATGCCACTCTCGCTCCTTCGCTCTGGCCAGTCACGATCCTCCACGATCCCCGTGAACAGATACCTGCACACACGAAGAGAAAGGCAAACACAAGTGTGAAATCTAATAAAAGCAATGATACATCAGTCAGAAAGGACGTAACTCACATTAACCATTACAAAGACAAATGAGAGTGGAACCATAATAGTAGTCATCTATTATTAATCAATAACAGAGAAGAGTACAACCAAATGTTCTGACGTCGAATCCTTCTCAAGAGGGTCCAGCCAGCAAGTCTCTTAAGCATTCACCCTTGGAGGTAGATCTCCCAAGACAAGAACTCTCTCTCACACAAGCAACACTCCACAACCTTCCTTAAGCTATAGCAATCCCACACTTGTCACACTAACTACCTACTAGCAGCAGCACTCTGAGCACTATCAACTCCACACTATCCAAACTAGTTGCTCATGGTAATGGTAGAGGTTTAAATAGGAGAAGGAGTCTCCATGAAAGGTGGGAGGATGAGCTTATCTCCAAGGAAGGTGGTTCAAATGACGAACAGACATGCCATAGAAGGGAGGGCGACATTTACAAGGCCAACAACCAGTTCTGGAGTCATCTGGAAGGCTGGCTGTTAGAACAAATTCGCCCAAACTGGATCAGCGCGGGTGTATAACTGAACTGGAGCGCTGACAGCGCATCTTAATAACGGAGCAGGCTGTGTCAGCGTGACTTAGTACAAGCATAGGATGCGCTGGCCCATGAAATTCGACCAGCACGGAAAACCCGTGTGCTTCCGCGCTGGCAGCGCATCAGTTGCATTATCAGGCGCCAGTCAGCGCGGTTATTTTAATAACAGTCGCGCTGATCAAATAAACTTTGGCAAAGTGGGTCATTTGGCCAGATTAGAGAGCAGGAGCATGATTAATTGGAATTCATGACACAGTAGGGAGACTGACAGGGAGACAGTGACAAATTACTGTGTAACAAGGACAGTTCCGCTTAGAGCCAGAGAAGGACTTAGGTCATATTTCTCCACTTTACTTGTAGCTAACTTCAATAAAAGGAATGTTGTTCTGTTTCCAATATTAAATGTTTTTATGCATCAAATTATGTTGTAATTCGTTTATGAATCTTATATTGATGTATAATTGGTAATTCATTTATATGATTTAGGGTTAATATCATGAAAATGCTTTATGTTTCTACTGTTTTATATGTTCCATTTGAATAATTTTTAGGTTTCAAGAACATCATGAGAAGCTGAGGGTTTTCACCCTACGGGATCTACCCAAACGTAGGACATCTGAGTAAGGACACTCCTGCACAGTTCAGTAGAATAAGCATTTAGGTTGATTTCCTAAGCATTTCTTGTTGTGGTTTCCATCTGCTCTGTTGGGGTTCTCAACCCAAAGCCCTAGGGTGGTCTCACCTGCAACAAGGTGTTTGCTATTTAATTATGTTAAAAAATGCACATGTTCATGTGCTTGAAACCATTGATTATATTTCCAATGGTTGGATCCGCCCTCAACCTATGTTATATTTGAAAATTTTGGTTTCTTTTACATAAATTTGTTGTTTTTAGTCCTGGTCATAGTTTCTGACTTCAAATGATCATAAATTTCATCCAAAAGGTTTTTTTTCCAAGTGTGGTATATCACTGGAAAGGTCTCGAAGAGAACTATGCATCCATATTGTCCATAGATGCATTAGAAAATCATTAATTTTATAGACAAATAGTAAACATCAAATAAATTTGACTTCATTTAATAAGGTCATGTAAGAGATTAGACTATCACTTTGATTCATGAATGAGACTGTGCCTTTCTTAGACATTTCATTTGATATCCATGACATTGGTTTTCTTTATGAAAACATTATGTGCAAAGATATCCCCCTTTTTCATTGATGGAAAAACCACCACACATTGATGGAAATTGATGGAAATAGACCAAATGAACCAAACTCACCCCCGACATGCTACTAGGGACCCCCTTGACTAGTTGTGAGGATTCTTCCTGCTTGATCATTATTTATCTCCTTTCTCTCCTCTATTTGTTTGTCAATGTCTCCATTATCTCCCCTTTAAATAAATAGGACATGGTTTCCTACCAATGATCCATGACTATTCCTAAACTTTCCTATGAACCTAATCCTATTGTAATGGAATATTGCCCTGGTACCATGCTTCCTTCTATGTGAATATCCCGCTATCAATAAATTATAATATACATAGTTCTCCTATTAAAGGTTGGGGGACATCCCATTTTAATCTTCATTCAAGTTAGTGATATAATCCTTCCTATGAGGAAGACACGACTCCCATCCTTTTTCCAAGATATTTAAAACTTCCCCTTGGAAATGAGTTAGTGTAGAATTATTAATTTGTTCTTTGGTTGGAATATATTCCAATATAACTAATCAACAACTTTTTCTCATAGAAAGTGATACTTGATGAGAAAATGCTTGATTTTGAAGTGCATGAAAAGATGTTTGAGATATTAATTTCACTAGTATTATCACACATAATAGAAACAAGAATATCACCACTTTTGTGAAGATATTTCAAAATTTTCTTCATCCATAGAACCTGAGTATAACAAGAAACTGCCACAATATATTCTTCTTCAATGGTAGATAAAAAGAATGAAGATTGTTTTTACTGAGCTAAGAAACTAGACATTTTCCTAGAAAGAATTCCCCTCCAATGGTACTCTTTTTGTCATCCATGCTTCCATCCCAATATGCATCTATATAGGCCTTAAGAGTAAATTCTATTACCCTGGGATACCATAAGTCGTAATCCATGGTTTCCTACAAATACCTGAATATTCTTTTAACAACATTCACATGAGATTCCTTTGGACATGATTTGAGCCTGCATACTAATCCCATAACTTTCATGATGTATGAAATTTATGTTATTATATAGAGAAGACTACTAATCATTGACCTATACATCACTGACTACATGATACCCATCATCTTTGTTGAGTTTACAACTTGTAACCATGGGATTGGTTATAGAGGCACCATTTTCCATTCTGATTTTTTTTAGAATTTCTTTAAGGTATTTAGATTGAGATATGAAAATTCATTTTTTTTTGAATTTATTAACTTATAATCCTAAGAAGGTGTTGAGCCCTACAACAACCCCCCATTTCATATCATTTGTATTTATAAACAACCAACATATGAAATGGGTCCCTTCTAAAAAATTAATTGGTGTTAATGAATTTGTTCGAAAAAGGATTGATAATCAAATGTGTTTATGAATTAAAACCTTTTCCGAATAACAATGTTCCCAACATAAAACAATATTTTGTTAATTGCGATAAAGCGATCGCAAGATCGCATATCGCAATAACAAGAGAGACACATTTAAATGACACTTCGGTCTTTGCCGATGCGATATCGCTATCGGCAATCGGCGGTTTTCGATGTATACACAAAATGAGCACATTTCTTATACCCCGATGCGACGCTATATCGGCGATCGGCTATCGGCACTGCCTCTTGGGAGAAGGCGCTTTAAGTTATAAACCCCGACCCGATGCGATATCGCTATCGGCCGTAAGGCGCTCAGGTCTTTCCCCCAATGCGATGCGATATCGCTATCGGAAGTCGGCAAATCTCTCAATATGCATTTGGTAATGGGTTCCCATGTTAGCCCGATGCGATATCGCAATCGGCGTTCGCCAGGACTGCTCTCAAACAATGGTGTGACTCTTTCCCCCATGCGATGCGACATTCTTTATCGGTAATCGGCATTTTCAAAAAGTGATTGCTTTAAGCTTTAAAGTTATATTTAAATCCGGTTGATAAAGCGCAGATTTCGAAATGCCGTTAAATGCAGGGATAAGGTAATGCATGCGTATTAAATAACTTTGCCCCTTCGATTAACGAATACTTACGTCTAAGGGATTATCATATCTGTTGCATGCGTTGGGAGGTCATTCAACTGAATATCAGTTTAAAAGGTCATTTAATGGGTGGCAGCCCTTAAAAACACCATTAATGCATATGCGATCTCTTACCAGTGATTGGATCCGCAGCCACTTTTCGAAAATTAATAGCGCCACGCTTAAAATGATATATATCTTTCCCATTATGCTTTGTCTTCATTATTCTTCGGGTTACGATTTCTCTTGCATTTGTGTAGAGTTCGTTTGTTCAGAGAAGCTTGAACATGATGGGGAAGAAACATAAGAGGAGTTCTGGTTCTACTACAACACCTGTTGCAGGTCAAGCTGCTTCAATTCCAAAGAAAGGCCTAATCTCAGACACTACGTGTGCTGGTCTTGCTGGGACCACATGGAAAGGCACATATAATCTCTTGGAGGCCGAGGAACCAACGGTGACAGTAAGAATGGCTAGTGTAGATGTACTAAGGAAGTCTGATGCAACGCTTAAAGACTTGGCCGACTCCTTCTTACACAGAATAGCGGCCAGAGAGCAGGTTCTCCCTTACACAGATGTGGTGCGCTGGGCAATTGAAGAAATCCCCATCACTGATAGAACTTTTCAGACAAGGGATGGAAGGATTTTCGGGTCCTTCAGGCCTGATGACCTGAGGCGAATGTATCACCTGCCTGAACCAGAGCTGGTCTATAACAGAGCCTTCGTTGAAAAGTTCGCACAAGAAAATGATCCACCATCCGAGCCCCTCCGAGATTGGAGGCAGAACCCAGCCAAACACAAGCATGAAAGCTCGGGTAAGTACTCCAACGTTTCTTTGGCTTTCCCTTATTGCTATGCGGGGATTATGATGTGTAGATTGTGGGGATTACAGGACTCTGTTAATATCAATATTGACATGATTCCCCTAATGGAAGCAGCTATCAATGCTATAATTATGGATTGGGCCACTATTCTTTCTGATAAATTGGTCATAGCTGTTCGTGAATTTAGAAACAAAACTAGAGTCACCGAAAGGAAAATCCCGCCATTCTATTATACTGCCTACATTATGGATACCCTATGTTTTAATTCTGAATTTCCTGTCCTCGGGTGGAGATGGACCACCCAAGATCCTACTCCCATTCATTTATACCATCAGAAATTGTGGAAGTCCTCCTACAAGGACCATTTGTACCAAATTTGTAATGGTTTTATGGTACCCATTTACTATTATATCTATGACAAGCCCATTCCCAGAATTTCCTATGAAGCTTCTTTTGACTTACCAGCCGTAGCAAGTTGGTTCGGGGAAGAATATTTCACCTATATCAGATTTTTTGGGAGTAAGGCTAGGCCACATGTCCTCCCTTTATATATCCCAGACAAACTATTAGCCCGGGAAATCTGCTACCAGATTATGGCCGAGGGGGTCACACAAACTCTCAAGGAGGAGAAGAAGAAAGGCTGGCCCTCTTTTCCTTTAAGAGTTGGGGTTTTTACTCTGCTTAATTACAAGCATGCAGAAAAAGAAGCGGCAAAACTCCAAGCTTTGTCCCTGGCCACTATCCCAAACAGATTCTATGACCCAAGGCAAACTGCCTACACTGCTCTAGAACAAGCAAAATTAACAAAAGTTGAGCATCAGAAGGATATGTTTGATGACTTGTTCGTTGGTGCCGAAACAATAAGCCAAACCAAACAGCTTGCAATAATGAAATACAATGATGAGGCGTTGACAGAGTTTAATAAACTTAGGGAGCAGAGGTTGCAAACTCTGCCCCTAAATTTATTATCCACATCCCCAGCGTCTTCTTCAAGCGAGCCTGGTCGGCAAAAGATACATTCACCTCCTGTTACAACTAAAGAACAGGACAAACAAGCAGAGGAAGAAAAGCAGAAGAAGCTGCAAGCTGACAAGCAAAGAAGAGAGCAAGCAGAGAAGCAGAAAAAGGAACAGATAGAAAGGCAACAAAAGGCACAAAAGGAAAAAGAGCAAAAGGCCCAGAAGGAGGAAGAGCAAAGGAAAAAGAAAGAGGAAGAACAAAGGAAGAAGGAGGAAGAAGAGAAACTAAAGAAAGAACTAGCAGATAGGCAGAAAAAGGAATTGGAGGAGCAGCAGCGAATAACGCAGGAGGAGCAACAACGAAAAGCACTTGAAGAACAGCAGAGGTTAGAACAAGAGAAGGAACGGAGCAAAGTCCATTCAGAGCAACATAAGCAAACCTCCATCGATCCTGAATTGATCAAAGAATGGAACCAATTCGATTCCATTATCAGTGGCAAAGAAGGCTCCAAAGCCACAGCCTCCTCTAAAACAAGCGATGCGCCCGATACCACTTCTTCTTAGGTTCTAGCAGGAACCAGCGGCCCACCCATTTCACAGGATGTCGAAGTAATCAATAAAGACCCCTCTGATCAGATTGTTCTCCAGGTGGAAGAAATTCCTCCCCTGGATATTTTCTATAGTCCAAAGCACAGAGCCGTTATTAAGCGCTCTAAGAAAAGATGAAGGCTTGATCAACCTTCTATCTTGCCAGAGCAAACAGTTACGGGCAATATGTTGTGGAAGGAGGATGTGGATCCCTCTGATGATCTAACAAAACTATCTCAATTCGCGGGAGCCTATTCCGTAGCAACTATCGACAAAGCATCAGAGGTAAGTCTTCTGTTGAAGACTAAGGACCATGAAATATATGCATTGCAGGCAGAGGTAATTGAAGCGAAAAACAAAGCAGCACAGGTGGAAGAGCAGTTGCTGGCTCAACAACAGGAAAACAATCTGTTAACCCAACAACTGCAAACTGAAAGACAAAGGGTAAATCAAAGTGAAACTCAGAAGGCAAAAGAACTGTCGGAAGCATTGTCACAGTTGGAAGCATCAAATGAGCTGATGATGAAATCAAAAGATGAGCAGATAGCTCAACTATCAAAACAGCTCGAAGATATCAAGAGTACACAGAATGTAAAAAAGTTCAGGGCAGAGGCAACTCAAATAAATAGCGCATTACTGTCTCAGGTCAGACTTCTGTGTCAACAACTTGCCAAGGCTGAGCCATTATGTGAGATATCGACAACAGTCTGTGATCAAATTGAGAGTGCCAGAAATGAGCTAGATCAGGCCGAAGATGCCATATCCGATTATATTGAGTGGCAAGACACTGCAGAAGGAAAAGCGGCGAATTTGTCCCGAATCCATGAAGTGTACAAGGACATACTCTTCACGGAATGGAATACTCAGGTAATGAAAGCAGAAAGGGCAGCTTCTAGGTGTAAAATAATTGCCAAAAATATGATCGACTTAGTCAATGATACACTGTATTTGGCAAATATGATCTCCAAGTGCACACCTGGAAGCATAACATCAGCAGATATGCTCGGACAAGCAAGTTATCATGGCTTGGAAGAACAGAGGAAGTTAATTACCGGAGTAAATACATTAACCTCTGATGCATATTGGCTCTTTCTAGTCAAGCCACATGCACAAAGGTCTGCTCTCAAGTGTCTGACAGATGCCCTCGGATGCCTGATTCCCAACATTCAGGAAGCTACATATGATGCCCAGCTAACTTCGCGTCTCAACACTCCACCAGAAGTAGAGCCAATGCTGGCGATATGTCAGCAAAGGAATAAAGACAAAGAACCCACCGAATGAAGTGTTGCCACCAACTGCCAGATCGCCAAGAAGGATGGGAAAACATTTATTGATGCCAATTTAATAGTTTTTCAGTTATTTAGATATTTAGATTAGTATAGTATTTATAGACCCTTTCATTGTTTTGGAAAGGGTCGTAAAATTTTGTAATAGACTTAAAGGCTGAAGTTTGCACTATTGTGCTTCAGTCTATATTTCTTTTTGTGAAACTAGACCAACGGTTCTTAATTTTGATTAGAAGGCTATTTTACACAATTGCGCACGACTGTCTGTTGTTTGGAATGCTTTCTGATTTGAAGGAAGGACTGCGACATAGTGATTAATATACTGGATTGATCGGTCAGCTTACATGGTACTATTATCTGTATCTGTGTTCTTTCTTATTATATGAATTACTGTGTTATTATCTTCGGTATTGTTGAATGCATGTATGCGATATAACAACGAATCTTCATTTCATTTCACTATTGAATGTTTTGGTGCTTTGTTATCTCTTTCACCCATGCATGTATCAATGATATAAGTGGTTAAGTGTAGTAATTCGCTATAATCGCTCTGCATAACTAATTATGCAGAGCAATGTTAAATGGTTTAAACATCTATGCTTAAATTGTTAGAGTCATCTATATGCCTGCTTTAAAGCATAGATCATCAAACGCTACGCTTCGCCAAGTTATGAGTCCCGGGATCATATTATAGATATTATATTTCATTTATAGTTTAGCTGTTCGCTTATCACCATCCTATGTCATAAGCCACTCATCCATCCCGCTTACTTATAATTCTTGGGAAACTGGTCCCATTATCCCCAGTCGGAACCACTATTCCAAACGGAAAAGGAGCTGCACTAAGGTCCGGACCGGGTGGTTTCCCCAATGTTGTTGCAACGATTTTCGGGGCATCAACAGAAGGTTAGGATAATTCCCCTCGTATGGACATCTCAAATTCTTTCTGCATACTTTCCGCAAAGCTCTTGCTCATGGAATCATCATCACTACCAAAAATAATATCATCTACATTGACAACAATAATCAACATGTTACACTTTTTAATCTTGATATAAATATTGCTATCAACAGTGCCTCTTTGGAAACCTTGTTGTTGAAGATAACCATCCAATATGGAGTATCGTTCTCTAGGATCTTGTTTCAAGCTATACAATGCTTTCTTTAATCCGCATATGTAATCTTTGTCTTTTGTCAATTGAAACCCCTATGGCTACTCATATAGAATTCTTCTTTGAGTTTCACATTCAAGAATGATGAAATTACATCCATTTGATACCTCTTGAATACTTTGAAAAAATAAAAGGCTAAAAATGTCCTTATAGCTTCCAGCTGAGCTACTAGAGAAAATATTCCATTAAAATCGATTCCTTCAACTTGCACTGTTATAGACATTTTTGTGCCTTACAGCATGAAGCATGAAATGTCCATAATCTAAGGAATCCAAAGTCCCTAAACATGTTGTTCCTACCCCTAGAGGAACAAGGTCAGCAAACCACAGCACTGAATATCAGTTCTCCACCTGAAAACACTCAAAAACAAGCAAATTCTGGACCATGTCAATTGCTCCACTGAGCATCTGCGCTGAATGTCAACTGCTCCACTCTGTACCTGTGCTGGATGTCAACTGCAATGAAGGCCACCTACGCTGAGCGTACTTGGACAAGTGGCACAGTCATTCCTCAAGGTGTCAATGCCCAGGAAGCTTCCAAAATGACACTTGGATCAGGGAATTCGCCTAGTGATGAGTAAGAGGGTCTAGATCTCCAAGTGGAAGCAAGAACCTCCAAGTGGACTCAAGAACTGAAGAATAACTGAAGTGGGAGAGGACACTAGTCAGCTCTCAAGCTGACTCATCCTTTCTCCAAAACTCCTATATATAGAGCTCTCTCATGAGGTCTAAGGAGGCTGGAATCTTGTGAATGTAAGGAAGTGCTGTTGGTTTGAGTTTAGAGCTATTGGGTGATTGCTTTGAAGGAGGTGAAGAGGAGATTTCTTTCTGTTGGGAGGTGTTGCTGGATTGGACCTCTTATGGTTGTAACACTTTCTGAACTTTACTTCTTCCATTAATAAAGCATTTGAGGTTCTTCTATATGCATGTGTCTCAATGGTGTATTGTTATACTTGTGTATTTGATTTATTCTAATCCTTGAATCAATTATGAATGTATGCTTCGTGTAGTTTCCCCTTCTTGCCATTTTTGCAGGATCTTGGTGTAGCTAGGCCAGTGAAAGAGCAAGGAGCTGGGAGCAAGCGGCAAGGAGAGAAGATTGGATCAATCATTAGCGAAAGACATCGGTTAGTGGATCCCTTTCTCCCCTATTTTACTTTCATAAAGAAGAAATCTTAGATAGTTTTGCTTCGGTTGTTGCTGAGGTACTATCACCCTTAGAGTGGGATAGGGTCATTCCGTATTGGATACTTTTCCCAACAACAAATTGGCGACTCTGCTGGGGAACGTATCTTGTTGGTTGTTTTTGTTTTTGCTATTCATTTCATAAACACAGGGAGTACCGAATCGAACTGCATTTGGATCTTTCAAATGCAAAGTAGAGGGCAGCTACTCTAGCTCAGTTTCTGGGCATGTTTATGATTTGAAGAGCTGATCCACAAGGACTCTGAACAGCTCTTAGTGATAGCTTTTCATCCTCCTAATTACCCTTTAGTTTGTACTTGATTGATAGCTTCTGATTTGGCCAAAAACTGTGAATTTTTGAGCAATTTGTGACCCGGAAACCAAGAGAAACGAAAGTTTCTCTCTTCATTGCAGGCACTGTGAAGGCAGTCTGCATTTCAGCGCAGTTCCCGAAGGGGCTACCTACGCTGAATGTCAAACTGACAGTGTACTACCTGCGCTGAACCAGTTTTTCCTTGTGCTACTGGGGTTCCCTGCTGTTTATTGCCCTGTTTTCATCTTTGTTTTTGCAGCCTGTTGTCAGTCAATGTACCTATCTGAAACCAACTTTCCTTGCCACTATTCCACCTCGGTTGTATAAAGAAACTGTGTTTGTTCTTTGTGTATTTCTTACATCATTTGCAGTTTCCCATAACGAAAAGTGAACTAGTCTTGCTGTGGCCTCTTAGATCTAGACCTGTGATAAGTGTTGTATTGATCTTAAGAGTTAGTTTGTTTGCTGTTCATAGCTGATTGAGCTTTTGCTTTCGTCATATGGTTTGAATTTATATATTTCTAGTGTCGAAACAAGTAAATCATAAGGTGTCTTTTGATTTTGGACAAGCTTGTTTGCTTTCACTTGAAATTGAATTCAAAATTATACAACAACTTTCTTTTTGTAGTACATCAACATTAAGAAAGAGAAAAGAAATACCTGCATTTTGCATTTTGCATTTTTAAGTTTGCATGTTGATTTAGGATAAAGTGCATTAATGTGTGCTTTATGATCTGTGTGAAAAGATGATGTCTTTCTTTTCCCTTAGTAGTTAGGATTTTCAAAGTTAAAAGATTATAAAGCTTGCTTATCATCTTAAACTGCATTTAGGAATTTGTACCAATACATCTCGTGGTGATCCTGAAAGACAAACTTTAAAAAGATCAACTTAAAATATATTGAATGAACCTAACAACGCTTTGCAACATAACGCTCACAGTAGAGGTCTAGGTAGAGACGTGTTCCGGCGTCGTTAAACGTAGTGACTGTCGATCTCTACGAAGGTGGGTGATTCCTCCTGAGGGACGATAACACTAATACGGACTTGTGCTCCCACGTACCGTCGCGTATATATTGGGAGACCCCTATAGGCATTTATCCTTTATCCTTAGGAAGTCGTGTCGGCCGCCCTACTGATCGCGATGCAGTGAACACAGCATTCACGAAGATCGACCACCTGTACCGTAAAACGTATTCTGTGGTTTCGCGAAAGGTTTGGCACACCCTCTGCCTAGATCTCCAGAGCAGTTTCTTTTGGCCTTTTTCAAACTCTATAACTAAAAAAGTCCAACCCAACATTTGTCACTTCGGGCTCGTTAAAACATCGAAGGAGACTAGAGTCATCTTTAGCTTTTTCTCGACTCTTTAAAACTGAAAAAGCAAGTTGTGTCTAAAAGCGTCTAATAAAATTCATTCAATACGGAAACATAATTCCCCTTTTTGTATTTTAGTTGATCGAGTAATCCGCAACTGTGGAAGAAAGTCAATTGAAACCCCGTCGTTCGCGGAGGCTTGCGAGTCAACCGTCTTTGTCTCCGGAATCGAAAGTAGTACGGACAAAGCGAACTCGCTTGACCGGGTCAAAATCTCCCATCAAAGTTAGAACAACAGTTCCAACAACATCTGAGATCCCGGTCACTCCAAGTATTTATGGAATCCCTGCCTCTATTGAAGAAGTTCAACCGCCACAGAGGGACAGTAGCACTGATCCTGGTCTGAGAACAAGTACTTGTATTACTGAACCAGTTCCATCTGTAACCGGTCCAGAGAGTCTTGTTGCTCAAACAACTGTCGCTGTCGAAACAACCCCTTCTTCGGCACCAGAAATCTTTTACGGACCTGACGGTCTTCCTCTTCCACCTGGTTTGATTGCAATAGAGGAAATCGTAGAGGACCCGCAAGCAAATACTCCAACTCATTTTGGAGTAGGTGTCACTCTTTTTCCTTCTGCATCAGAAGTTTGTCCATCACCAGTGGAGGTTCCTGTAGAATCGCTAGGCAGTTTATTGGATAGACTTAAAATGTCTGAGCAACCGTCGACATCTAGGACTGTGTCAAATGACACAGCGATGGCAGAGCTCCCTGCCGCCACTCCGACGATGTTCGCCGGCGTACCAACTGTCCCAACTAGCTCTCAACAGCTAGAAGGAGTCCGCCCAGGGACTATTTCGACAGTGTGGTCTGTTCCAGTTTGTTCTTCCGGTATAATACCCGGTAATTCTTATGTTGAAACTAGACAAATTGATCCCTATGGAGGTCAATTTGGGCCATCCAGTCCTCAAAGGCAATCCATACCCTTGAGCTCTGGATTGTTACCGTGTGGGGGGCAATATGCCCTTTCATTACCCCCTCCGGGAGGATACCCATACGGCAGTTCTCAACAGTATTCAGGTTTGACTGAAGTTACGACAAGTGGTTGGGTACCTATGTTACCCCAACAGCCAAGAGTTGTGTATTCTATGCAACAATGTGTACCTATGTCTAGCATCCCGACGACGCCAGCTATTGTAACCGTGTCGCAAGTTCAAACGATGCCTGTTGTATGTCAACCCCAGGTTGTAATGCAACAGCCCCTTGACCCTGCAACACAACCACAATCGCCAACTGCCGAGACGACACAGGTCCAAACGGGTACGATTACCCCGCATCTTGGTCCGTCGGTTAGTATAGCACAGCAAAACATGGCTTCACAGCCATGGATGGTGCAGTACCAACAACCACAGTTCCAGCAGGTGTACCAAGGATCTAAGCAACAGATCTTTGCGAATAGTGGACAACCCTATATTCAAAACGGGTTAAATCAACCACTTTACAGTGGTCAAGTCCACCAGCCGTATCAGTCATACCAGCACCAATTGCATTATGCTGGTATGCAAAGGCCTATTGCTCAGGCGATTCCATCGTATCCTGGGTACGCCTCGCCAAACCTGAATCAACAGTTACCATTCGTGGCAACTTTAGAATTACCAAATTTACATCGATTGACGAACGATCCAATTGCCTATGCCCATTGGTGGCCAGCGATTCCTCACAAGCTTCCTTCGGACATTCCTAAATTCAATGGAAATCCTGGCGAAGAAACGTTGAATCATGTGATGACTTTTCATCTGTGGTGTTCATCGAACACCTTGAATGATGATTCGATAAGGCTTCGCCTTTTTCAGAGGACATTGACAGGTCCGGCGGCTAAATGGTATATTGAATTACCTAGAGCCTCTTTCGACAATTTCAGTTCCCTAGGCACGACTTTCTTAACCCACTTTCAGTTACCTATAAGGTACGGAACTGGAACAGAGATCTTAACCAATTTCAAGCAGACAACGGCCACACATATATCCGATCATATACATGAGTGGCGTTGTCGTCGCAGAATGGTAAAGACTTATGTACCAGACCAGCTATTAGTTGAGTGGTTTATAAAGTCGCTTCTTCCTGCTATAACAGAAGATGTGGCCAAGGGAGGGGTCGTAACAGAGGAGCAGGTTATTGCTCGTGCCCAGTATTTAGACTTAGTATATACTCAGTCTGGCACGCTCTATGACAAGATACCTGACGCCCCCAGACCGGAATTTTCAATTCCTCCTCCTCCTGGATCAAATAGTGACTCTCATGCCGGCGACGGTGTGATTGGCACTGCAAACGCAAAGTCGACAAGGGATTCAAATAAGAAAGCCCGTAAGACTTCAAATCAAAAAGAAAATCAAGAAATTCTTGCTTCAGAAATAAATGCCATATCTGCAGATAAAGGCAAAAATTCCAATCAACCAGGAAGCAAGAATAAGCAAAACAAAGGGAAGAAGAAGAAACAGGGTGAGTCATCTCCTGGAAAGAATTCTTCAAACCCTCCTGGAAATAGGAAATCTCCTTGTCAAATATGCGATGAGGAAGATCATAACACAAAGAATTGCCCATTCAAAGCTGAGTTAAAGAGGTTCTTTAAGAGTTCCCAAACCTCAGTTATGTTAACTGATCCATTTCCTAATCCAGGTCAAAATATGGTTGATAGTGGAAATGCTTCCCCGTCGCAAGTGCTGATGTTGTCGATCTCTAAGCAACAAAATGATGCTTTGATTTCGACGAGGAGTAAAGATTACGGGAATCCATAGGTGTCGAACGACAAAGGTAAAGATCAACCTAGTAGTTCGACAACAACTTCGGCAGAAGTTGTACCCCCCATCACGCATGAGTTAACAATAAAACCGCCAAAGGGAGTAGTACACAAGTCGACGTTTAATCCTCGCGCCAGGGCAGCGCAGCATTATAACATATTGGAAGATTTGGCCCAATCGTCATCCGCTATGTCGACTCTTGAGGTACTGCAAAATTGCCCATCCCAAAGGCAGGCGTTGTTATTAGCTATTGGTGGAGTGGATCCTAAGGATTCCAATCTTGTATCCTTTGATCACAAAGGATATGATCCTCAGTTACCAGCTCAACTAGCTTTCCTTATTCAAGTGAAAGCACTCAACAAAACTGTTCACAGAACAATTATTGATGAGGGGGCATCGACATGTATCATGTCGATGAGTTGCTGGAAAACTCTAGGATCACCAACCTTGTCGCGATCTTCGACGAAATTAAAAGCATTCGACGGAAGGACGTACACCCCATACGACATCCTAAATAACTTGAAGGTTGAACTAGGAGGAAAAACAGTTGAAATTGATGTTGAAGTCATTGATGGCAATCTTGACTATAACATCCTACTGGGAAGACCATGGATATATGCCATGGCAGCTGTAGTGTCGACTTATTTTAGGAAGATCGCATTCCCGTTTGAAAGAGGGATTACGATCGTCGACCAACAGAACTTCCTCCCTAATGGTTCACAAGTTACAGGAAGCATTCCCATGATCCATGGGAGCGACCATTCAATTCAAGATATCGGAGTAGGCCTATTGAAAGACCCCACAATGATGGGAGCTTTTGCGTTGCCACCTCCTATCCATATAGGAAATATCTCGTTTGTAGCAACATGCAACATGATATCTTCCTTGAAGGTCGCAGAAGACAAAGTCTTCATGGATCATCCGATGGTTTTGCCACCAAGCCCTTTAGAAATATTGTAGCAATCAATGTTTCAAGCATGGGAGGCGAACCCAAGTCAACGCTCGTCAAGCGTTTGGGTAGATAGGTCTGGAGAATATGGTACCCCATTAGATCCTTGGTCGAAAGTGCATGGGACTGACGAAGGAATCTTACAATCAATGTTGATTGAGGGGGCACCATGGAATGATCACCACCATCGTTCCCTTCTTCCAGAATGTGAAGAAGATACTCAACACGACCTTTACCACCCTTCAGTTTTTGAATTCCTAACAAATACTGTAAATACGGTGGATTCCGAGCGAAACTTATCCAATATTGAAGAGACTATAGCCATAAATATCTCGACTAAACCTGATGTTGTAGAGAATATTTATGTCGGCAAAAGTTGTTCCCCTTCAGAACTGGAAATATATAACGCTCTTTTTCGCGAGTTTAGAGATGTCTTTGCTTGGTCATATGATGAAATGCCGGGCATCGACTCGAGTATTGTTGAACATGAAATTAAAATGTATCCTGATGTCAAACCAGTAAGACAACGGCTTCGATAGGTACACCCTAAGAAAGCCGCTGCCATTAAGGTAGAAGTTGAGAAACTTCTCCATGCTGGATTCTTCTACCCGGTTCCTCTAACCGATTGGGTATCGAATATTGTCCCTGTTATGAAGAAACAAGGGACGATAAGAGTGTGTGTCGACTATAGGGATGTAAACCAAGCTTGTCCAAAGGACAACTACCCTACACCCTTCATCGACCAGATAATTGATGAATGCGTCGGATGTGAAATCTTTTCCTTTATGGATGGATTTTCCAGGTATAATCAAATAAATATCTGCCCACAGGACCCGTCTAAGACTGCATTTATTTGTCCGTGGGGCACATTTGCTTATCGAAAATTACCCTTTGGTTTAAAGAACGCAGGGGCGACGTTTCAGAGGGCAATGAATTATGCCTTCCATGACATGAAGAACATCGTTCAACCATATCTCGACGACCTTCCGGCTCATTCGCGAAAGCGGACTGATCATCCGCAGCATTTGAGAGCGATATTTCTACGTTGCCGACACTACAAGATAAGACTCAATCCGCACAAGTGTGTGTTTTGCGTCGGTTCTGGTCGTTTACTTGGCTTTGTAGTCTCTAAGGATGGGATTCGTCTCGACCCCTGTAAGGTTCAGGCAATCATTAATTTGCCTCCACCTTCAAATGTGCTTCAGATTCAGAAACTCCAAGGGAAAGCAAACTTTCTGAGGAGGTTCATTCCAAATTACGCAGAACTTGCTAAGGGTTACACTCGTCTTTTGAAAAAGGATGTATCTTTTGTCTGGGACCAGGTCGTGCAAGCTTCCTTTGAGGCTCTGAAAGATTCTCTAGTAAGAGCGTCATTAATGTACGCCCCAGACTATCAAAGAGATTTTAACCTGTATCTAGCTGCAGCGGATATGACCATTGCGATGGTTTTAGTGCAAGAAGTCGATGGAATTGAACATCCTATTTATTATTTAAGTAAAAACTTAAATGATACAGAAAGCAAATATTCCTATGTTGAAAAACTAGCGCTTGCAGCCGTTCAAGCGATTCAAAGGTTTCGACATTATGTCCTCTTTCGGAAAACTACCATTTTATCAGATTGCAACCCCATGACGTATATACTGTCGCGACAGTTGTTGGGGGGAAAATATTCAAAATGGATAGCGATCCTTCAAGAGTTTGATCTGGAATTTGTAAAATCCAAATCGAAGAAAGCTCTAGTTTTCGTGGAATTATTGTGCGATCTCCCATCGTCATCCAACGATGAAACATCGGAAGAGTCAATCGTGGATGAAAATTTGTTTCTGATATCTACAAGCGATGAGTGGTATAGAGATATCATAGTTTATCTCCAAACCCAAAAATTCAGGCCTAACACCTCACACTCTGAACAAAAACGTATACGATACCAATCTAAAGACTACATGATCATCGGTGATACGCTTTACCGTCATGGTATCGATAAAGTTCTAAGGAGGTGCCTTACCCATGAGGAGGCCGAGAAAGCCCTGAATGATTGTCATTCAGGCGCGTGTGGGGGGCATCAATCTGGATATGCAACAACACAAAAAATCTTACGAGCAGGATACTTCTGGCCAACCATGTTCAAAGATTGCATAATCGCAGTCAGAAGTTGCCATGCATGTCAGATTTTTGATAGCAAAACCAGAAGACCACCCGCACCTTTACAGCCAATAGTTGCTGTTGGGCCTTTCGCCAAATGGGGCATCGATTTCATGCAATGTAACCCCACCTCGACCGGGGGGCATGGGTATATTATAGTCGCCGTTGACTATTTTACCAAATGGGCCGAGGCGATGCCTACATTGGATAACACTGGTGAAATAGCCGCCCTTTTCTTTTTCAATCATGTAGTCGCCAGGTTTGGCGTACCGCAGGCTATAGTTACAGATCATGGATCACATTTTCGCAATCACATGATGGTTGAATTAGCTGCCAAGCTAGGGCTATCTCACGACAGCTCTACCCCGTATTATCCGCAAGCCAACGGACAAGTTGAGGCAATCAACAAGGTCCTGAAGCGTATGTTGCAAAGGATGATCGGGGTTCACAAAAGAAGGTGGCACCTAATCCTGTACTCAGCCTTGTGGGCTTACCGAACATCAGTAAAAAATGCCACTGGGTTCACACCATTTCAACTGGTGTATGGCCTAGAGGCAGTCTTACCAATCCAGTGCGAAATTTCGTCTCTTAAACTCGCAATTGACCTCCTCCCCGGAACTTCAGAAGAAGAGGCCCGTTTCTTGGAATTAATCCAGTTGGATGAAACCCGTCGTGACGCCGCTCTGGCTAATGAAGCCCATAAGAAACGAGTCAAGGCGCAGTTCGACAAGAATGTCAAACCCCGTGTCTTCTCTGAAGGTGACTTGGTCTTGCTTTACGACCAAGAATCCGACAAGTTGGGAGCAGGAAAATTTAATTCTTTATGGATGGGTCCCTATATTGTTAAACGAGTGTTAGCAAAAGGAGCCTACGAGTTAATGGATTATGACGGAATACCACTGGCGCAACCACGCAACAGGTTGTACCTCAAGCGTTATTATGCCTAAGTAGTAACCTGAGTGCTTTTGTTGTATTTTGTTTTCGCTAAAGTGTTTGTTTCGGTTGAGTAATCCACCTTTTTCATTTGTTGCAGATGTCGAACTTTTCTGAGACATATGTGGGATATGCCGACGGAGCGAGTCGTAGTTCGCGGAATCTATCCTCCGCAGCCTGGGCCATTTTTGATCCAAGCGGCGAGTTAGTGAGTTTCAGAGGTGTGTGTATTGGGCAATCAACGAATAACATCGCTGAGTATAGCGCGTTGATAGAACTCCTCTCTGATACCATCGCCCATGGTATACGCCGACTAATCGTCAGGCTAGACTCACAACTTGTAATACTACAACTCAATGGTATATATTCGGTCCGCAATCCAGCTATTTATCGAATGTTTCTAAGGGTTAAGATTTTGGAAAGGCAGTTTGATTCAATTCAATACCAGCATATTTCCAGGAACTTAAACACATTAACCGATTCATTAGCAAATTATGTATTAGATAGACATTTACGACATTTATAAAAGGAAATGCATCAGTGCTATGCAAGTGGATCACATAAATCAACCAGAATAAACCTCAAAAATCAAAATATATAAAGCTGTTTATCATTTGTACATAATGTTCTGTAACCAAGAAAAAAATTGGTCATATGACCCAAAAACTCAAAAGTGCTAGGGGGCACCCTAGCCTAGTGGTGCTCATGATAGCATGTCACGGCCTGTGCAATCATGCGCAAGAGACGAGTCCATCGTCTAGGTACGCCAGTAGTATGCCGCTGCAACTGTAAAGGTAACTCATCGATCCGTACATCCGGAATACCGAGAGTAAGGCTCTCAACCTGCTCCTGCACAACTGTAAGGGTCTCAGTGTCGTCAAGGTCGCGAAGGATAACTCTCCTAGCAGGCTCCACTGCCGGGGCAGCAACGGGCGATCGCGGACGAACTGCTGGACGAACAGGACCAACATCTACATGCACCCAAGAGTTTGATTTAAAGTCTTGATAGAATAAAGCACAGCAACATTATGAATAAAAATAGTAAACAGTGATATGGTCAAAGATTTTACCAATAGCGCCTCACTGTTCGCCATCCGGCAACACCAAGTCCGGATCACCTCGGAAATCCATACCCACATATGGATACTCAGAAAAGACCATCTCCTGGCGCTCGAACCACCTAAAGAAGGCATCAGTAAAAGTAATCTGAGGTTGACCAGCATGCCTAGACATGTGATCGACCCACCTCTACATGCGTGGCTCGGTCGGAGAAGGCAAGTCGAGTATGATATACTGAGGCTGCATCAGTGGGATTTTCTCCAAGGCGAAGGCAGTTAGAATAGAACCAAATCCAAAGTTATTCAGCTTCCCGTCCTTCACCTTGGTCAACTAACTTTTCATCTGAACAAGTACTGCATCACACCAGTTGAATACTTTCGGTTGGAGACACTCCAAGGCGTGCTGCACATAAGACCTGTTGGCAACATGTAGAGATGCGCTACCGGCCATCCTACCAATGGTATACAGAATGGACCTGAGAGACCTATCAGTAATCTCACGGATAACAACCTTGCCGTCTCTGCTCGGCTGGGAACCTTCCCTACAGTACTGGCGAACATAGTCTCTCACGGAGTCATTCCCCCGGGCCGAACCTGACAAAGAAATGGGGGCACCCCGCCTTGACAACCCAGTCAAGAAGTAAATGTCTACTATGGTCAAGGGGATGGTTTTTCCCCTAATCTGGAACACTTGGTTAATAGGATCCCAAGCATCAAGCATGTACTGCAGCAAAGTGATATGTGCTCTCATGCTAGAGATACGGAAAAACTTCAGCAAGCCACAGTTCCGCAGTGCGTTCACCGTGACAGGGTCATGGAGGGCAATCATGTCCTCCTCTTCATGTTCTCATTCTCGCCATGTAAGGGACATTTTGTTAAAAGTTCCCTGCAAAGCAAACAAAAGAAGGAGTAAGTTCCTGAATTTGGTGAAAAACTGGCGAAAATTCATCAAAAAATGTGCCAAAAACTCAGTTTTCTAAGCCCAACGCAGGCACGGAGTGTCCTACCTGTGCTGAAGGTCAGGCTGCCTTAAGGCAGCTTGATATTCAACGCAGGTTTCGAATGGGGAACCTGCGCTGAAGTTAGGGCGCCCTGGCAAAACCCCTGAGGCTCAGAAGAGTTGGAAAACAGGCACAAAACAGGAAAAGGAAACCATGAAAAGAAAGAGCTAGTGTTTAGCTCCTACCTGGTCCAGACGGCGCCGAGAATCGTCCACAGAATCTCCCGAAATCAGCTGGTGAAAATCAAGGGGGAAGAGGCACCTCCAGAGCTCCAACAAACAAAATGCAAATGAAATGGTAAAATGAGAGGTAAAAACTCTTTTTAATGACTTTTTACGTAGTTCAAAGCAAAATATTAGGGTTTTCATCTCATGATTATGTATTTCTAACAAAGTTTGTTGCAGCAATTGAAAATGCAGTACTATCTCTGAAAAGAGGAAAGCTAGTAATGGTAAAAAATCAAAATTTGACAATATATTCGAGCAGTTTTAGCACATAGTTCATGCTCGTTAAAAAATAAACGCAAGATCCGAGCAGTTTTAGCACATAGTTCATGCTCGTTAAAAAATAAACATAAGATTGTGAGCAGGCTTTCCCTTAGAGTTCAAGCTCATCCAGAAAAAATGAACCGGTAAATAACCATTGTGATCGTAAATTCATCAGCCATAAAAAGCCTTGGTCGTGTTTGCACCTGTCACCTCCACCGTCATTTGGCCGATCGTTCGCCTCCATATGATTGTTTACCCATTTTGAGGAACAGCTGCGAAGAGTGATTTCACCTAGCCATCCTTGTGACACTGCCGTGATTGGAAAATTCCAACCTGTACCTGGAATCTGCTGCTATCCCTGTTCATCACTCGTTCCTCAAAAGACGAGTCTTCTTTGAGCTCTTTTCATCTGACTCGTAAAATATGAAAAGTTTGCCGAGTTTTGGCCTTCCAGCTCGTTAAAGTGACCGGAAGAGCTATCCCTCCTCTAGATTTTAATATTTTTGGACCTGAGGGATTATTGCACAAAAAGATCGAGCGCTTGTTTTATTCGGCTCGTTAAAAGTACCGAAAACTCATCCCTTCTGTATTATTTTATTCTTTTTCGGACTTAAGGGATTAGATGATGAAAAAGGAATTTTGGAGTTAACTTTCTGTACTTTTTCAGACTCTCTAAAAATGAAAAGGACCGAGTTTTCCTTGTCGTTAGACTCGTTAAAATGATTAAATAGCGACAAACTTGTCTTTAGACGAGAACGAGTTTCCCTATCGCTAGGCTCGTTAAAACATAGCGATGGGCTTGCCCGAAGGGCAGGTTATAGAACAAGCATATGTTATCCTCCTCAAGCTTGACAAAAATAAAGAGGTACTGGTCAGAAATGACTGGGGAAAAATTGGGAGAACCTCAAAGCTTTAATGGTAGCAAGTCGCTCTTGAACATGACACTTTTCCTCCGTACCACATCGGGTTGGGTTGTTTCATTCACCGGTCTCATCACCATGGTCTCGCCAAACCATCCACATTTGGGGTAATGCTACCGATCCATCGCATCAGTGTCGTTATATGTTCAAGAGATGTCGTTCAGAAAGAGTCAACCGTGTCCCATCCACTGCCATACATTATCCTTCATCCATTCATGACCGCCACCCTGAATCATATGTCACAGATTGTTTTCACCTCCACTAAAATCATTAGCTCCGTTCCGTGTCACTGATGTGGGATTCATTAAGGCCCTCCTTTGATGGATCGCTTCTTGTCAACTTCAGCTCATTATCCAAGAAGTTGATCTAAGAACAACCCCTTCAGTACTTTGAAGCTTGCATGCCTCAATGGCAAGTTTCTCACTTTCGACGACAGGTATACATCAATGACCTTCGACCGAAAGATTTTACGTGGTGTTCAACGCCAAGTCCTTTATTCACACCACGTGAATTGTACTGCAGTACCTTGACGGTCATTATCATTATCGGTGATTCCTCTCGCGCTTGTTAACGGTTTACATCATTGACCGATAATCAAGCGATGTCTTTGCATGTTCGACTTCAACGCAATTCTCACATGGATCGACTTGTACTTAGAGTGAAGATCGAACGAGTTTGAAGACCCCGGATCTAGTTTCATCCATCCGGGATGCGATATATATTCAGGAAATATAAAGACATTTGACATGTACATCATTGCAGCAGATGATCATCCTACTCAAAGGATGATAATTTCAGCAGAGAATTATTAGTCTACCATCAGACGATCGTCTGTTCTATGTACCAAAATGAATTTATAAAGTTGAGCATGGGAATGCCCGCCTCAGCTAGATCATGAAAGCAGAATGAAAAATAATGTATTGTATTGTATTTTATTACAGGTCACCTCTCAGTGATTGAATGAACTTCGGATCCTCCTGATAAAGCATTTCACCCGATAAACGACCTCATACTTTAGGGGGCAACTGTTATAGACATTTTTGTGCCTTACAGCATGAAGCATGAAATGTCCATAATCTAAGGGATCCAAAGTCCCTAAACATGTTGTTCCTAGCCCTAGAGGAACAAGGTCAGCAAACCACAGCACTGAATATCAGTTCTCCACCTGAAAACACTCAAAAACAAGCAAATTCTGGACCATGTCAACTGCTCCACTGAGCATCTGCGCTGAATGTCAACTACTCCACTCTGTACCTACACTGAATGTCAACTGCAATGAAGGCCACCTGCGCTGAGCGTACTTGGACAAGTGGCACAGTCATTCCTCAAGGTGTCAATGCCCAGGAAGCTTCCAAAATGACACTTGGATAAGGGAATTCGCCTAGTGATGAGTAAGAGGGTCTAGATCTCCAAGTGGAAGCAAGAACCTCCAAGTGGACTCAAGAACTGAAGAATAACTGAAGTGGGAGAGGACACTAGTCAGCTCTCAAGCTGACTCATCCTTTCTCCAAAACTCCTATATATAGAGCTCTCTCATGAGGTCTAAGGAGGCTGGAATCTTGTGAATGTAAGGAAGTGCTGTTGGTTTGAGTTTAGAGCTATTGGGTGATTGCTTTGAAGGAGGTGAAGAGGAGATTTCTTTCTGCTGGGAGGTGTTGCTGGATTGGACCTCTTATGGTTGTAACACTTTCTGAACTTTACTTCTTCCATTAATAAAGCATTTGAGGTTCTTCTATATGCATGTGTCTCAATGGTGTATTGTTATACTTGTGTATTTGATTTATTCTAATCCTTGAATCAATTATGAATGTATGCTTCTTGTAGTTTCCCCTTCTTGCCATTTTGCAGGATCTTGGTGTAGCTGGGCCAGTGAAAGAGCAAGGAGCTGGGAGCAAGCAGCAAGGAGAGAAGATTGGATCAATCATTAGCGAAAGACATCGGTTAGTGGATCCCTTTCTCCCCTATTTTACTTTCATAAAGAAGAAATCTTAGATAGCTTTGCTTCGGTTGTTGCTGAGGTACTATCACCCTTAGAGTGGGATAGGGTCATTCCGTATTGGATACTTTTCCCAACAACATGCACATAGCCTTTGCATACAAGTCTTTCTTTACTCCTCACAACCCACCCATCCTCATTGAGAATGTTTCTATAAAACCATTTCGTTCCAATTACATTTTTACCTTTAGGCCTTGGAATACATTACCTAGTCTGGTTCTTTTCAATTTGATCTAGCTCTTCATTCATAGATTTTATCCAATGTTCATCCTTGCTTGATGATGCATTGGCAAGCTTCCTCCTAGTTTGAAAGCTTGAATCTTTGTCTCCAAGAGTTTGATTGTCCAGATGATTTTTTTGTATATTTCTAAATGGAGTGCTTATGTGCAAAGGCTTATCTTCCTCTCTTTTATTTTCTTCAAATTCTTCATCTTCTTGTTCTTTTGATGTTGATCCTTGGAAGATAGCTGGATGAGGCTAAAATTGGGGAAGAAATTCATTATGAGGTATCATTTTATTTGCTTCCAAATTAATGCTTTCAATGACTTTTTGTGTTATTTTATTATAGCATCTGCACCCCATTCTCTGATATGCGTCTCCTAATAAGATTCCTTCATTGGTTCTAGATTCAAATTTCCCTATTGTTTCTTCATTCACTTTGATGTAAAATTTTCTTCCAAAATAATTCAAATACTTAACTGTGGCTAGTCTTCCTTTCCATAGCTTCTAAGGAGTTTGATATGGTTTTCTCCTGATCTGAGCCATGTTCAATATATATACATATGTATTTATTTCTTCTCCCCAAAAACAATCTAGTAGCTAGGCTTCAAAAAGAAGAGATCTTGCCACGTCCTAAACTATTTCTTTGTCTTAGCCACACCATGTTGTTGAGGTGTTCTTTTTGTAGTGAAGTGTCTCCTTATTCCATGATGTTCACAGAATTATCTGAATTCATGGGAGGTAAATTATCCTCCTCTATTTTTCCTTAGACATTTAGTCTTCAAATCCATTTCATTTTCAACAAGAGCTTTGAAAACCTTAACTTTCTCAAAAGATTTAGACTTTTCTCTATGAAAGCTAACCCAAGTCATTCTTGTGAATTCATCTACAAACAACATGAAATACCTTTCTCCTTTTAGAGAACATGTCCTAGATGGTCCACAAAGATCTATGTGAACGATTTCGAATGGTTAGGATGTTGGATATTATTTTCTTTTCAAGAAGACTCTGGTTTTCTTTCTAAATTGACATACTTTGCAAGCCTCATTGCAATATTTTAAAATTATGGGCATGTCCTTGATAGCTTGTGTTCTTGTTAATTTTACCAAGTTGTCAAAACTGATGTGTCCCAACCTTTTATTCCATAACCAACTTTGATCTATTCTTCCAATGCAACATTTCTCAATTTCAGGTCAGTTAAGGATGTACACATTGCCATCGGTCCTGTTAGATTTTCCCACCAATTTACTAGTATTTGAATTCATAATTTCACATATTTTAGAGTTGAACGTGAGATCAAACACTTGATCACACATATAAATGATGCTTAAAATATTATGTTTCAATCCTTCCACACAAAAAACATCTTGTGCTTTGGTCCTTCCATTAATAGTTCAATTTCTTGTGGTTCTTGCATACGCATTATTTCCAAGGATTACCTTTCCTCCATCTTTCTCCTTGAGGTTGATAAACTTGTTTTGATCCCATGTCACGTGCCTTGAGAAAGCACTATCAAATTACCATTTATTTTCTTTCTTTTGAGCATACAACATGAGACCACACCTTTATTCTTTCTCCTTCCATATCTTAGGGGGGCACCCTTTATTCCTTTGATCAGTTTTACAATCTCTAGTCTTGTGTCCAAAATTTTGCATGAAAGAAATTTGATATGACTTTGAAAAGGAGGAAAAGGATTTCTTCCACTTTTACCATAAATGCTTCTAGAGAGGTTACTTAAATAGTTACAGTCAATTACTGCATGAAAAAATGTATAACACATATACCAATTTGGTCTTAATGGACGGTAACCATCATCATCATCATAAAAATAACCATAAAAGAAAGTGTGTTACCTAGATCATTGTTCATTGTTGCTTATTTTGGCCAAGTTTCCTTCTTGATTTTTCTTTCCTAATTGTCTTGTTGCATTTATCTTATTTTTGAGGACGAAATTTCATCATCCATTTCTCTTAGCTGCTTTGACAAGATTTCAGTCTTCCTTTTGAACTATTCCAACTAAATTTCCAAAATCATGCCCAAATTTGAATCTGGATCCATATTTTCTTCTTGATATTTGTTTCAAAGGATCCTTATATCAACCTTCTAGTAGTTAATTGTTCCTGAAGGTGAATCAATGTAGTGTAAAACTTATCATTTGAAAACATTTAATTAATAACTAAACATGAAGTAGTGTATCATAAAAATTTGCATCATAGTAATGAATGAAACTATGCATCAATAAGTCATCATCATATTGACATAAGAGAACATGAGATTTTACGTGGAAAACCTTGCAGGAGAAAACCACAAATTATTTTTTTCTTCTTCATCAATAAAATTACATAGATTTATAGGCACCGACTTGTTGGAGGTACTGATGTTGCACACAATGTTTTCATTAATGACAACACATATCATTGATGTCAAAGGGGATACCTAGGGAAGCAGTATTGTCATTCATGAATTAAAGGAAGCGATATGATAGTTAGATCTCTTGAATGTTCTCATCAAGAAAAGTAAAAGATTGTTGCACATAGTGTTTTCATTGATGAAAACCAGGGTCATTGATGTTAAAGAGGACGCATAAGGAAGAAACAATGTTATTCATGAGGCAATATGATAACTTGTTCTCTTGCATGCCCTCATTAGGTGAAGTCAAATAGGTTTGAATTATATTTAATTTTGTGAATGTCATGATGTCCTAATGAGCATATGGATGGTAGGGTTGGATAGTCCTATTCAAGATCTTTCTAATGGTATATCCCACTTGGAAAAGCTCCTCTTAGATGAAAAGCTATGACCATTTGCTAATCAATAATTGAAAATGACCTAAAACTATGGGGAAAATCCCCCAAACCCCAAATTTGTTAAACACCACACATGTTGAAGAGTAGTTCATGGTTCCATAGTGGATTAATGATGAATAACATTCTAACTTGCATGATGTTTAACAATGTTAAATTTCATGCAACTGTGCATCGATCTGTCATATTTGGTAATCACATTAAGAAATGGATGGTAGATTGTATGTCAATATGCACGGATTTTAACCCTTTTCTTTGGGCAAGTAAAGATGTGATATGTGGCAGATTCCTAGTGGGTTTGCACATGGAGAATTGTGGTTGTTGGAAGAAATGAAGTGGAAAAAGGGTGATTTGGTGATGATGTGGGTTTATGTGTCAGTTGAGTGACGTCACTAGGGTGACATGGTACCACTAGAGGCCACCATGTGGAAAGTAAAAATGGAAAATTGTGATTGGTTAAATGTCCAAAAATGGGTGACACATGGCACCTCTCACGAGCTTCCATGTGGCATGATGACATCATTATGACATCACCATGCCGATTACCATTGACCCTACGGACTAGGTCACATGGCATGGTCACATTGAGAAAGGGGTTGAGTGGTAGTACCTTTGGGGTTTGACAAAGTCACATGGTCGATAATGGTGGTCATTTGGTTTTTAAAATCTAGGATTGATGGCATAAATCGTGGCCCTTAGGTTAGCCCACATGAGCCCTGGGATAATGTAATCAAATATATATACAACACACGACCATAACTCCAATTCATTCTCACATTTAGAATAAGAGGATAAGTTGGAGTTTCATTGATTGGTTTGAGTTATGATATTGGCACAGTTGGTCTAATTTTAATTGTTCGTGTAGTTGGTATAAATTTCATTATTCACACAGTTGGTATGAGTTTCATTGTTGGATCAAATTAGTCTAATTTTTAATGTTGGTTTGGTTTTTTAGATTTTTGTGTTGGCTTCATTGGTCCAAGTTTCATTGTTGGTATAGTTGGTTTGAGTTTCATTGTTGGTGCAATTTGTATGAGTTATGTTGTTGGTGCATTTGGTCTGAGTCTCGCTGTTGGTGTAAATGGACTGAGTTACATTATTAGCTTGGTTGGTCTAAGTTTTATTATTGGTGTAGTTGGATTGAGTTAATTTTTTGGAAAAATTGGTTTGAGTTTCATGTTGGCTCGGTTACCTCCATTACCTCCATCCATTGCTTTCCAGATACTAGTCTAAGTCCATAATGCGATCATCTCAAGATGTATTATTGATAAAGGTTCATCTGCCTGCATAACTTCTGCTGCCATTTGGAAGCAACTCAAGTCACCCGAACTGTCTCCATCCACCATCACTTTGCGTGCTTTGGACGCTCCTAACCTCTCGGCATGTATCACAATTGTCTAGTGACCCTTGCGGGAAAGACTATTCATGTAGACAATTAGGTTATTTATTCCCCTCTATATTACAACATTTTATTAGGTTGTAGTTACACATAAGCCACATCAACTTTCGCGTTTGTGGTTTTCCGCAAGATGTGCTTTCCCCTTGAAGGGAAGATCGTCACTATCAATCAATTGAAATATTATGAGCCATCCTTTTAAACCTCACCTGAGTCCATTATCTCATCGATATCCAACAAGAAGTCTTCCACACCTCTCACTGGTGTTTCACCCAAAGTCTACAAATATTCCACCTTGTTGGGTGCTTTCCCTGGTCCTATCGCTCCCATATCTGAGACTATCTCTTTGAGTGTTTACATGTTGCAAGCATTTGATACCTCTGGTTAACAAACATCTCCTCAACACCCTACTGTTACCATTTGAGCTGAGCCATCTAGATCCACCCCCTTAGGACTTCCTCCGTTTGTGGGTGCCTCTCCTTTGTTCCCACCGGGAACTATTCCTCCTGGTCTTAACCATCCAGGAGCTGTTCTGCCCAAGCATTACCCTGCAAGGCATATACCTTTTTTGTTTCCTCCTCCTGGAATCATTTTTGTCCCTGTCATGGCTTCATTAACTCTCCCTAATATGACTTTGGGGATCCATTCTGGTACATTGATCCCTCAATGAACACTCTGCCTGGTCAGCTCAAACCATATCATGCTTTGACCCCAGTTCAACTGGTCCCTATGATCTCTGTCGTTGCTTCAGTTCCACCACAACCATAATAGGAACCCACTCCTTTTGTGAAAGCATCCAGACAGGGGGGCAAAGCCAAGAGGAAAGAACCTAAGGACAAGGCTCGCCAAGCTCCTCCTGCCCCCAAAGCTCCAAAGCTGACACCTCCATGAGATTTTTGTGAGGTTGTTGGGCATGCCACCAATAACTATCCTGAATTTCCTCATCTCAAACCTTTAGTTCATGAAATGTTCCCCGAGTCTAATATCCCTAAGGTGCAAGTTACCTTACCAGATTCAACCAAAAGACTTAAAACGTTTGGCACAAATAACCCTTGTGCTTTGTGCGATCATTATGGTCACTTTTCCCATTGTTTCCCTTATCTTGATGAATTTTATGACTGCCTCCATGTGATTCTTGAATTCTAGGCCATTCATAGTGGATCATATACTCCTCTACCTATAGATTCTGGTACCACTAGTACACCAGAACAAGGGAACTTTGGTCCCACTATCATGATCCCTCCCCTTAATGTCGAGATGACAGACTCCATGGTCCATATCCTTTACCTATCGTCATCCTTGAGATCTCTACAGGAAAACCTCTCAGAGGTTCTCTCTTGTACTTCTAACGAACCTCCCTCGTCGAAAAACCAAATCTCATCATCGGTAGATCTTCCATATACTAGCTCATTGTCTACCATTTCAGATGATGCATATGTGAACCTTCTTTCTCAAGATGACGCACCAGGTACTGTCATTGCATCATGTAGTCTCTTTTCCTCCAATCCTCCTCTCTCCCATTCTGATGAGGACATCATGGAAGCCATGACTGCCCTTACATTTCCTTATCATCCTTTGGAGTATCTCGTGCCAAGTTGGGTTGAGATGCTTGAATCCCTTTTTCGAGCACTCAGAACACAATGGCGCTGGACAAACTCCTCCTACTAGGGGGCACCATTCCCACCTTTGCATACCAGATCAATCCCCTCCATCACATATGCTTTTGGGTAGCATACCATGCTTGGGGGCATGATGGTTTTCCCTTGGCCATATTATCAATTGATTAACATAAGTCTCGGTCCAGATCCCACTAGATCTAGGTATGGTCGATTATCCTCCCATTCCTTGGATAGTTTTTCCTACCGACCTCTTCTTCGAGCCATATTCACATCACATCACATATCGTAGATGTTTGATACCATATCTTCAAATATTCTACTCTATGTCATACCACCTTTACCACATAGTCCCCATGTTTGACTTAGTGGGTGAGGATGATTCTAGACCTCCTCTAGTTGTTCATTCTCCTTTTCCTCTTCCATTAATTCTTCACTAGGAACCATCATTCCAAGAAGCATTAAGGCCATCTTTAGGAAAGTAAGGCTACTTATTTGAAAGTCACAGACCCCAATTTCGATGGTCGGTTTGTATGTGACGATCTCCACAAGATTTAGGGCCTTCTGCTCCTCTCAAATTAGAGGGAAAACACCCTTTTATAGGAAAACCCACAGTTTTTCTTTTGCCCATTGTGACCAAACCATAGCTCAGTTTCATGAAAAATCAACACCATAATAAATCTCTCATTGAGCACTATAATGGGTCTTTCTTAGTTTTTGATGATTTCACACTTCACCCGAAGGCCTTTTTTCCGAGAAGGGTCACTTCATTGCCTCTTA
Organism: Pinus tabuliformis; assembly: GCA_031772625.1. NCBI lineage: Eukaryota > Viridiplantae > Streptophyta > Pinopsida > Pinales > Pinaceae > Pinus > Pinus tabuliformis. The sequence goes on along the minus strand of CM062819.1, from coordinate 1,063,414,291 downwards.
AAATCGAATTTCTTCATTTGCAACGCTTGTACCTTGAGGACCACCTCCCCTTAGCGCTTCTTTTCTCATGCGCCAATTTTATTCATGAGAAATCATCATTTTCTCATGCCTTCATGGTCCCCACCGGGCCTATTCTGTGTGGCAAGGTCATCGAGTTACCCTTGTTCAAAGCATCAACAATGAGTCACCGTTGCATCCATGGAGACTGTTTAGCCTCCCATTGTATAATGTCACAATATTTCATCCATATTTGCATGCCATTCATCCTACGTTGCCCATTTTGGTCCTTAGTCATACTGTCCCCCATCCCCTCTGGAGTCGAGTTAGTCGCTACCAGGTCAACCATGCAGTTTATGCTTTGATAAGGGAAGTCGCCTGTTTGTCCTGCAATCCCATTTTACCTAGTGTCATTCCATCCATCACATTACTATTTTCCCTCATGCCTTAGCTGAGGACCCTCATTGCCTCACCCATGGCAGGCCCTAGTCTATCGACATCAACACATCTATTCTAGAAGAACGACCTAGAGGGTGGTGTATCTTAGTTCCAGCTTCCACTCTTATTTGGTGCCTCAGAACAAGCAAAGGGAATCATCATTTCCATTTGACTTGGTTGTTTCATGCTCCTGCTTCATACACATGATGGTCCAGTGGTGCAACATATTGCACTAGTGGTTCTCGGGTGTGTGTGAGATGTTTCAAACCTCATGAGGGGGTGGCCCTTTAGGTAGCCCCCCACATGCCTAGATGCCCTCATATTATGTTAGAACCTCAGATACAGTTCCATAGATTTGATGGGTTCGCTTCCTACCACTTGTAGTGCTCATGACATACATGTCTCCTTCAGATGATCCATTCATTTTTGCAGAGCCCTTTCCTATTCAACAGGGCTAATTTGGTTGTTATACCCTCCCTCCTATTAGTGTCAGTCTTGTTAGCCTGTCACCTGGATCAAATAATTTCTTTTACCATGGTCATTTTAAGGTTTCATTGTCAAATTTTTTTGTTACTAGGTTTACACAACAAATTTGGTCATTGTATGGTTAGTCCAAGATAGAGTCATTGTCTGAAATTTCATTCATGCTGATTGCTTGTCATATACCATGAAAATTGGTCAAGTCATCATTATCATTCCATTAGGTCTTAAGAGTTTCCATAAAAAGTCAGAAATAAGTCAAAATTGACAAAGCAAAGAGTTCAAGAAATGAAACATGGTTTATTTTCATTTCATGACATAAAAAAGTTTCAGGAGAAGAAAGCACCAGCACTCAAGAGATTCAAAAAGCATATTTGCAATGGCAAGGTAAAAGATGCCTTCAGAAAAGTGAAATAAGTTCACTAAAGAGGATTAGTTTCTTTTATATTTTTGAAAAAGTGAAGAAATCACCCCTATATAAACTCAAAATGACTCAATACATTTTCATTCATCTCTCATTCACTCTTCATCATCGAGCTCACTCACTTAAAAAAGAAAAAATTCCATTTTCCTAGGATAATTTGGCCAAAATTTGCAGGTGTTGCACGTAGATACACTGCGTTGCACTTTTGAAGTAGACGCTATGCCTAGGAGAACTGTGTTGCGCCTTGGTGCGGTGCGTAGAAGAACTGCATTGCGTGCAAAACAGAGTGCCCGAAAATCACCCAAATTTTCCCAAATTTCAAAATTATTGCTTTCAAACTTGGTCAAATTTCTTTCTAAGGCTGAGGAACAAGTAAGTACATCATTTCCTTTGATTTTTGCTTTCCCATTTTCATTCCATGTTGATAATATCTCAAGCTAGGTTTTGTAGCAAAAATGCCATGGGAAATGTTAGGGTAGAAATGGTCATCACAATTTTTATCTCCTAAACTAGTAAATTGACTTTCTACACCTCCACACATGCATGATGAATCATCTTGACCAGTCCATCCACCTCCAAATCAAGTTTAAACACTAAAAAAACAAAACCCTAGCTCATTCCTAGAGTTATTTTGACAAAATCACACCATACAACCTTCTTGGTCTCACACACTAGCAGCCACATTTTTTCACCCTCATTTCCATTAGTTTCTCAAAGCCATTTCATCTTTCACAAAACCTCTCCCATCATTTTGTCAAAATCCCTCATATATCACTTCATTTTCATACTCACCTCACATCTATTTCACTTCTTTCTGCTAGGATTTTGTATCATCATGTTGATTGATTCTTCACCAGAGAGAAAGAGACAACACAAAGGAGGGAGGATTCTCAAATATGAACCATCAGATTGCAATCAAATCAACTCCTATCCTTTCATCAAACAATGCTTTGAAGATGTTCACTGTTTGGAATTTTGCAAAAGAGTAAGTGAAGCAGGGTTTTATGAACAGCTAACAGATTGGGTGGCAACACACTTGAAAGGGGAGACTGCTGTCATTGCTGGTATTGATTTTAGCTTCTCAATGGCCTCCATCTCACTAGCAATTGGTTTACTAGACAATGGAAAATACTGGTTCAAAGGAATGAATCTAGATCTTGAAAACTACAAGCCCTTCTTAAAGACTCCATACAAAGACACACATACTCACCTTATGACTTTCAGATATTTGCTTGAGAAGTATGCTCCTTTAATGAAGACCATTATGAGGTTCTTTACCTATGAAGGTAGATTCTCAAGGTTGTATGCATATCACATTCGCCTCTTGATGCACTTCACATCTCAAAAGCCACTCAACATGTGCAATTACTTGTTCAGGAGTATTTAAAAAATGTTTGAGAAGATACAGTTGAAGGACAAAGAGCACTCTCCAAGCCTGTTCCATCATAATCTCATCAAAACCATTGTCCTTCATTAGTTGGCAGAGAGGGGTATGGCTTGGGAAGCCTTCTTAGAAACAACTCTAAAATGGCATGAGGAAAATGCAACATCTCAGTCCACAAGTGCACCAAAACAACAAACAGAGATGGGGTCATCTAGCAGACCAGTAGAGAAGATTCAACTACCTAGGCCAGAGGTCACCAAAGTGTATAAGAAAGGGCATAGGCTTGTGTTTTCTTCTCACAAAGAGAAAGGGGCCAAGCCTTCTTCATCGACAAAGCAGGCATCAACAGCAAAGGGTAAGAAGACAATTGAGCAGGAATTTGAGATCACTGATCTACAAGAGGAAAATGAGATTTCAATCATGAAGTAGATCATCAGGGACAAGGACTAACAAATCAATGACATGGAAATAAACATGGAAAGAGCCAAGTTCATAACTTCATTCCTTGAACAAGAAAACAGTCAACTCAAGGCAAAAGAGTTGATCTTGGAAAAGGAAAAAGCCAAGTTATTGCAACAGGTTGGAAAAGGTAAGGAGATCATAGAATCAAGTGAGCCTGAAGGATAAAAGGGTACAGGAAAGAGGAAAAGACCAAGAACTAGAGGTCTCAAAGAAGCTCTGCAAGAGGAACAAAAACAAATATTGCTTAATGAAGACCTTGACCTAGAAGAGAGGATTTCCCTTGAGGTACATCAAGATAAAGAATATTGGCTCAACATGGTGAATGAAAATTTGTAAAAGCTCCTGGAGAAGGCAAATAGAGATAATCAAATTCTCAGGCACATGGCACATCATTATCAAGCTCAAAACATGATCGTCAATGTCAAAGTGAAACATCTCAAAAATAAGCTCAAGGAGACCAAAAAAGAGCAAAAGGATGAGGGAAACTTGGAGATTCTTTCTAAAGTATCCATGAAGCTTTAACAAACTCATTTTTACACCTTCCCTCCAATTTTGAGCCCATTCTGAGCATTTTGATTTTTTTGAGAATTTTTGGTCTAAGTTCATAAAATTGTCTTTTCCAGAAGCGCAATGCCTTGGCACTACACTTTTTCCTCAGGCATCCATTTGAAGAAAATTTTATATTGGAAAGGTCTTGGCATCCTCTAAAAACCCATTTGCCCATATTTTGTAGAGGTGGCTTAGTTTGGGAGAAAAAGGCAAAATAGTGGCAAAAAACTAGCATTCTGGACCATTTTTTGACAGGCGTTGCGCTTCTAGAGTGACCTTGGTACAATGGATTTTTGAAGGATTTCCGGTGCTCTAAATTCAGAAATTAAAACTGTTTTGGAAACTAGACTTGAAGGGATAGTTGACCGTTCTCTCAGATTTGCATTTTGACCCCTGGAAGGAACCTAAAAATCAGCTCAAAGCAAGGATAATTTTAGGGGCGAATGTTCGCCCTTTGGGGAAATTAAGGGGTTTTAAATTTTTAGTGGGCGAATATTTTGTATCATAGTACATTTTTACAAATCACCTCAAATAGCCCACCTTATTTTAAGGGAGAGAGTAAAAAATGTAAATTTAGCCCTTGAAATTAGGACTTACAACCTTCCATTCGCCCATTTTCAAGAATAGGTTTTATTTAAGTGAATCCATTCGCCCATTTTCAAGAATAGGTTTTATTTAAGTGAATCCTATGGGGCCAAATACCATATTTATAAAAGAGGTATGGTAAATTAATAAAAATATAAATAAATGAGAGGTATGGTAAATAAATAAAACATTTCTTATATTTACTCCATAAGTCACCTTATATACATGTAAGGGTGTAAACAAATAAAAATATTTAAGTAAAGTGGAGGTATGGTAAATAAATAAAACTTCTTTTTATACTTACTCAAAAGGTATGGTAAATAAATAAAAATATAATAAACTAGACGTATCGTAAATAAATAAAACCGCTTTTTATATTTAGTCCATAACCCTCGTTCTATTTATGAAGGCTCAAGAAAGAGGTTTTATTTAAGTGAATCCTATGGGCCAAATACCATATTTGTAAAAGAGGTATGGTAAATTAATAAAAATATAAATCAACGAGAAGTATGGTAAACAAATAAAACATTTTTTTATATTTACTCCATAAGTCACCTTATATTTACGAACACTCAAAAAATGGGTTATATTTAGGTGAAACCTATGGCCAAAATACTATGGGACAAATACCATGGACTATATTGTTATTAATACCATGCAAAAAACCATTATTAACCCTAATATTAGAATTAATAAAAATAAAAATGGCACATGGTATTGACCCATGGTATTCACCAAAATGGCACATGGTATTGACCCATGGTATTCACCTGGAATGTAGCCTATTTAAATGGGGGAATTAAACCAGCATGTAGCCTATGCTAAGATTCACTAGGAATTTACAAAGTTTTATTATTTAGTGAAAGACTCGCCAAGATCTTACAAGATTTTATAATTGAGTAAAATATTCGCCATGCCTGGTGAGAGATTCGCCAAAAAATTATATATACATATTATATTATTGATAAAATCGCCTTCCATTTTTCCTATATACCATGGAGATTCGCCCATTTATTATATTTATAAATTTAGGGGGGTTCTTAAAATTTTCCCTAGCTCAAAGTTGGCACTGCGCTTTTGCATTTTCTGTGTTTTTATTTGTAAAATTCACTGTGTAAATTTTCTAGTTTCTAGTCAAACTTGGTCAAAGTTAAGATTCTCTTTGTAATGGCACAAGTTACAAGGCTAGGTGATGTAGGCATGAATAAATGGATCATAGGTTGTTTCTGATGTTCATTAGGCTTCATAAAGAAGAAAACTCCTAATCAAACTCTTCATGAGGTGTTTGAGTTACACCTTCTCACTCTCACCTGTTGGTTGAGAGAATATTGGAGTCAGTTCATCCACCAAGGAGTTTGACTCCTGAAGGTGGGAAAGAGGTCTAGGAGAGTCTATAAATACTATTTCACCTGAGGAGAAGAGGGTTGAACTTTTTGTGAAGGAAGGCTTGCATTGTAATCATCTTTAAGCTAATACAGATATAGGTTGCAGGTATTTTCAAGGAACTCTAGCACAGTGAGTTCATGGTGTTTGTGCTTCACTCTTTTTGTTTTATCATGGTATAAACATATTTACATACATTTTATCTCTTCTTTCTACGAATACCTTTGAGTGAAATATTCAAAATTCTTGTTTTTCAAGCTCCGTTATCAGGTTTTATAGTTATATGTTTTGTCTTCTTAAGCTAATGAAATCATTTTTTAATGCTCATTAGTTTTCTTCCATTCTATATCCTCTATAATACACTGATAGAATACTCCAATTACACCATGGCTTCCGACATCTAGCTCCTTCTTATGCTTGCTCCTGTATTCCCACAGCCTAAACCTACTTGTGGCTCCAAACCCTAAGTTCAGCAAACCCTTTAAAAACCAAATTTTCACAAACAAATACACATATCTAGCCTAAAATTCATTTGCTTTAAAGTCATATCACTGATAAGAGACTTAGAGAGATCCCTCTCATGCTCAGTAGGGATAGCTACTAGTCTGAAGTGGTTTGAGGTTACCCTTTTCGATTTTCTTTTCAGCCTAGGAGATTGTAAGGACTAACATTTTTGGCACTGTTGCCGGGGAATGATTGTTAAATTATCCCTGGGAAAAATCTTAAGAGCTTTCAAGAGCTGGTTCTATACCTCTCAGTTTCCAGTATCCAAAGATAGGTCGAATTCATAAATCTCATCAGTTTAGGGTGTATACATTTTGGCTTCCAAAAGGCATACCAAGTCAAATCCTGACCCAAATACACCCTTTATTGTTGAAGACCCTGAAAGACCGCTTAGAAAACTTAGACTACCTATCACTAAAAGTGCAATTCAAAAAATTAAAAGAACAACTTCTCTACCTAAAACCTTGTTCGCCTTTGAGCAAATTCCATTCGAAGAGCAGATAGAATTATCACTTACCAAGTCTAAGTCTGACCCCTGCATCTCTGATACAACACTAGAACCTTTAAAGGTTGAAACTCACTCTCTTTCTTCAGAATCTTTGTCTACTACGACTGATCATGAACCGTGGTTAAATTTTGATAAGCTTCAAAGCCTTGCTGACCAACTCCAAATCACAACCGAAAAAACTTTTGTTCAATATCAACTTGAATACTTAGCCACAACTTCATCCTCTTTTACACCTCTGAGCTCATCTACCACATCTCCTAAAGCTTCAGTTTCATCATCTTTCTTGCCTCCTTCGTTCATTCCATCCTTGCCTCCACAACCCATTTTAACAGTTCCATTATCCTCATCACAACCTTCACTTACACAAACCATTGTAACACCTTCACTTACACCACTCATTGTAACTCCTTCACTTCCTCTAGCAGTCATGGCAAGATTTGCGCCTCTTTTACTACCTGCTCAACTTAGTGATTTGCCTCAGAATTATGGTCAAAGAATTCCTTTGTTTGATGGAAGTGCAGAAATTACAGCTTAGCAGCATGTTGACAAGTTAATAGACTTCATTGATTTAGAAGAAATTGATGAGGAGAATGCTAAAATGAGGATTATGGCTCAGAGTTTCTCAGGAGATGTCAAGAAATGGTTTCGAAGTCTGGCTGCAAATTCCATTAACATTTCTCAAAGATTGACTGAATTATTTATAGCTCATTGGCAAGAGAAGAAAAATCCATTACAGATATTGGTTGAATATAATACAATGAAAAGGAGCCCCAATGAAACAATTCAAGAATTCACATCAAGCTTTAATATAGTGTACAATTCATGATGATATGAAACCTCCTCCTAGTTTAGCTCTTCTTCATTATCCTGATTCTTTTGATCCAGAGATGGCCTATCAGCTCAGAGAAAGAGACCCAACTACTCTTGAAGAAATGCAGCAGAATGCAATCAATGTTGAAGCCAATATTCTCATTAAGAAGTCAAAATCAAAGCCAGAGAAGGCATAAAAGAGAGTTGTTTTCAGAGAAGACCCTTCTTCATCATCTAATGCAAAGCTTGACAACTTGATAAAAACTATGGAAAGGATGATGGATAAAATATCCGTAACTGATCGACAAGCTGAACCATTAGTGAGGAATCCTAACTTTCACAGACTGCAGCAACAACAGTTCAGAAATCGACAGAGAGGGAAACGAAATCAAGATCCTGAAGGTCAGGTGAAAGCTCCATTTCAGCAAAACTATACTGAAATCCAGGAATAAGATGAAGAGGAAATGGTAGAAGCAAATCACTTCTTTCAAGAATATGAACTACCTACTTTCCTAACTGAAGAAGATCAGATTTCTGAAGACTCTTTTATACCATATGACCAGCAATTTGTGCTTGCAAGTGAAGATCTATGGGCTGATAGGACTGAAGAGTACCAAAGAGGATATCAGAATGCCCTCAGTCATCTCCAAAAGCAGTACAATTTAAGAAACAGAAATGTGCCTGTTACTATAATTCAGAAAAGACAAAATTTTCAAAAGGATGCATGAAGCAAAGAATCTCCTCCTACAAGCCAGAATAAAGACAAAGCTATTGTCACATAGAATCAATATAAAACTAATGAAGCTTCCACTAGAACTGAAAGCCAAAAGAAGGAAACTCAAGCTAAATGCAAAACAGAAAGGAAGGAAATTGATTCGAAAGAGGTAGATAAGCAATCTAATCCTTTTAGTTTGGAAAATGAAATTTCTAAATTAAAGATCGCCATTCCCCTCACTGAATTGGTAAGGAATGAAAAATGAAAATTGCAGATTGCAAAAATGATTAGGGTTGATTAGATGTCTGATATAGTCAATGTAGCTGATGATGAACCAGCCATCCTTTTTGGTCCAACCTTAGAAGGAGCTCTTGAAGATAGTGAAATTCCTCCTTTTTATCTAAGTCTTAAACTTCATGACCTCATCCTTCATAATGCTATGCTAGATTTTGGTGCCGCTCATAATTTGATGCCTAAAGCTATCATGGATAAACTAGGACTGAGCATCACCCAACCTTACCATGATCTTTATTCTTTTGATTCTAGAAGAGTGAAATGCCTTGGCCTTATTAAGGACTTGGTAGTGTCCTTAGATCAAATCCCAGCCAAAAACATACTTATGGATGTTGTAGTGGCTGATATTCCCCCTAGGTTTGGCATGTTACTTTCAAGATCTTGGGGAGAAAAATTAAAGGGCACTCTAAGACTTGAATTTTCATACGCCACTATCCGTGTTTTTGGACAGATCCAGAAACTTTATAGAGAAAATAAGATGAAATTTATGCTCAGCAGTAAAGACAAGCCAATCAATCATCCAATACATGCTGTTCACACTGATCTTGACTCTTTCATTCTGTTTAGTGATATGGATTCTATTGATGAATAAAGTTAGTTAGTAGAAATTTCAGAAGTTCCTAACCTAATGGGAAACATACATGAAACTATCACAGCATAAAGTAAAGAGATTGATGAGGAATCGAGACAACCTACAAATCCTATTGAGGAGATTCAAAGAATAGTGCAGAAAACAGAAAATTCTGAGCTAGCCATTCAAGATCCTAAAAATCAAGAAATTTAGATTTCAGAAATTCTTTTTCCAGAAGAAGAAAATGGTCTTTGGATTATGGAGTTTGATGGTGCATCAGGGAGAGAAGGAGCAGGAATTGGTGTTTGGATACTTGGGCCATTACATCAACCAACCAAAATCCCTCCAAATGTGAGAATGAGTTCTTACAAGCTAGCATTTGAATGTTCGAATAATGAGGCAGAATATGAGGCATTGATTGCTGGCCTCAAAATTTTGAAGAAGTTGGGAGAAAAAAAGATTTATGTTTATGGCGACTCTGAGTTAGTGATCAAGCAAGTCAAAGGGGAATACTGGGCCAAACACCCAAGAATGAGAGCTTATCGCAATGCTGTACTTGATATTATCAAAACTTTTCTAGAATATACATTATCTCTTATTCCTAGAACTCAAAATCTCATAGTTGATTCACTTGCCACTGCAGCCAGTATGGTGATTCTAATCATAAATACTCCATCCATGTTAAGCATCACCCAACTGTCCGAGATAACATGAGGTTTTGGCAAGTATTTAGTGATGATAAGCAAATCAATAGTTTTCCATAGTTGGAAGGAGAATTTCAGAATTCTCACATTGATGATGTATACAATCTTGATGATTCCCACACTCATTCAACTAACATTGAAGTTTTACAGCTCAAGGACAACAACATTCCAAGAGGCTTGGTGGCTTTGGAAGAGTTATTTGACAAGGATGATATCGCCAATAAGCCCACCATGGTTCCTATTGAAAAAGGAGTAGAAGATGTTAACATTGGCACAACTGAGAATCCTAAATTGGTCAAACCATCAAAGTCTCTATCTCCTGAAACAAAAGGTAAGTACATGTCTTTAGTGAAGGAGTTTGCTGATGCATTTTCTTGGGATTACTCATATTTGAAAGTTTATGATAAAAGTATCATTCAGCACATCATTCCTATAAATTCGGATCATAAGCCATTTCGCCAGAAATTGAGAAGAATAAGCCCCAAGTTGTTGCCATCAATTGAAAAAGAGGTAAATAGTATTTATAAGTCTGGAATAATTGTTCCCATTCGGTTTTCTGAATGGATGTCTAATCTAGTACCTGTGAGAAAAAAGACCGGGGAAATTCGTCTATGCATTGATTTCAGAAATCTCAATAAGGTGTCCCTGAAAGACAACTATCCCTTGCCTAAGATGGACCACATACTTCAGAAGGTGGTGGGATCCTCTAGGATGTCATTTCTTGATGGATACTCTGGGTACAATCAAATTCTGGTACACAAAGACGATTAGCTCAAGACAACCTTCACAATGCCATGGGGTACATTCATGTATGCCAAGATGCCTTTTGGGCTGAAGAATGCAGGAGCTACCTTTCAACGCGCTATGGATATAACATTTGCAAATGAAAAAGATATATTTCTGGTTATTTATCTTGAAGAGCTAACAATATTTTCAAAATCTGATGAAGATCATTTGCATCACTTGAGGATAGTTTTTCAGGAATGCAAAAAATTTGGCATCTCACTTAACCCAAAGAAGAGTTTGTTTGCCATGGAAGAAGGTAAGCTACTAGGACACATCATCTCTAAAGACGACATCCGCATTGATCCTACCACAATGGAGGTTATTCACCAATTAGAATTCCCTAGGAACAAGAAAGAGATTTGGTCATTTAATGGGAAAATTAATTTTTTGAGGAGATTTATTCCTAATCTAGCTAATCACTTGAAAGAAATGACAAATATGTTGAATAAGGATAGTTAGGTAAAGTGGACTTTAGAGGCTAAGAAATCATTTCATGCAGTAAAGTTTGCATTATCTACTGCTCCTATTTTAATTAGCCCATATTATACCTCAGATTTCATCATTTTTTCTTTTGCTTCTGAACACACATTAGCAGCAGTCCTAATGCAGAAAAAAGATTAGAAAAATGAGTAGCTTATAGCATTCTTCAGTTGCACTATAAGAGATTCAGTGTTGAAATACAATATTATTGAAAAAAATGCATTGGCATAGGTAAAGGCCCTCAAATATTTCAGAGTTTATATTCTACATTCACATACTATTGCTTATGTCCCTACTGCAGTAGTAAAAGAAATTCTAGTACAAACAGATCCAGAAGGCAGAAGAGGAAAATGGATTGCAACAATGTTAGAATATGACTTGGAGATCAAACCTACAAAGCTCATCAAAGAACAAGGGTTAGCCAAGCTTATGGCGGAATCAAATCTACATGCACTGGATATTAATTTGATGGCTGCACTATCAAAAGAGTCAGAAGAAAAGGACCCTTTCATTCAAGTGTCTAATATGTTCATGTCTTCTCCTTGGTACGCTGACATTGTCTATGTCTTGTAATACTTGAATCCTTCTCCAGAATTTCCCAAAGGTAAAGTTAGATCACTGAAACTCAAAGCTTCAAAATATTGTATTTTGGATGGTATTTTATTTTGGAAAGATCCTGGAGGTGTGTTGCTGAATTGTTTAATAGAGAATGAAGCTAAATATGTAATGAAGGATTTTCATAAGGGAGATTGTGGAGGTCATCATTTTTGGAAAAATATAGCAAACAAGATCTTAAGGGCTGGTTTCTATTGGCCCACCCTATTTTCTGATACATACAAAACAGTCATGAGTTGCCATGAGTTTCATATTTTTCAAGGAAAGAGGAAACTTCTGCCATTACCATTACAACCAACTTTGATTTCAGCTCCTTTCTAGTAGTAGGGCCTTGATTTCATTGGCGAAATCCATCCGTCATCTTCAGCACAACACAAATGGATATTAACAACCACCGACTACTTTACAAATTGGATTGAAGCTATCCCAACCAGGCAAGCTACTAATTATGCTATTATTCAATTTTTGGAATCTAATATCTTGTCTAGATTTTGCTGCCCACAGAAAATAATAACAGGAAATGTTGTTTCTTTCAAATAAAAAAGAATGGTGGATTTCTGTGCCAAATATCATATTGTGCTAGGACATTCCACTGCATATCATCCACAAGGGAACGGCTTGGCTGAATCTTCCAACAAATCTCTGATCAACAAAGGTGGTCTTGGAGGCAAACAAGAAGAATTGGCATAAAAAATTCATCAATGCTTTGTGGGCGGACAGGGTCAGCACCAAAAATTCAATAGGTATGTCTCCTTTTCAGCTGGTATATGGAGTTGACACAATATTTCCTTCATCTCTTACTGTCCCAGTAATGAAAATCCTACAAGAAGTGGATAGTGAAACTAATGACATACAAGGGAGAATAAACCAGATGATAAATTTACAGTAGACAAGAGAGGAAGTTTTTCAGAACACATTTAAACTCCAAGAGAAAATAAAAAAGATTTATGATCGCAAAACCAAGGAGGACAATTTCAATTTGGGAGATGTAGTCCTTCGGTGGGATGCCAGAAATGAAGACAAGGACAAACATGGTAAATTTGAGAACTTATGGAAGGGACCATACAAAATCTCTACATTTAGAGGAAATAATGCTTTCTTGTTGGAAGAGATGGATGGAAGAGACTATTCAGGAGGGGTGACCAATGGTAGGCTTCTCAAGCACTACTATGTCTAAAAATCTAGAAAAGTCATCATCATTGTACATATCGGTGTGTATTTTACTTCTAGCATTTTAGATAACTATCATTAGAGTTTGAAGCCCGAAGTGAAGGCCCTAAGGCTCTTTCAGTCAGTATTGTTTTCATTTTTTTTTTAGCTCTTTTATCAGTCAAAAAATAAGTTTTTATGCATGTTGAATCCATTACCCAATGAATAAGGCTACTTGGTTTACGGTGTTCTTGACACTTCCAAGGAGCTGCCATCCCTAGTTGGATCCAATGTTAGTGTCAGTCTTGTTAGCCTGTCACCTGGATCAAAAAATTGCTTTTACCATGGTCATTTCAGGGTTTCATCGTCAAATTTTTCTGTTACTAGGTTTACACAACAAATTTGGTCATTGTATGGTTAGTCCAAGATAGAGTCATTGTCTGAAATTTCACTCATGCTGGTTGCTTGTCATATACCATGAAAATTGGTCAAGTCATCATTATCATTCCATTAGGTCTTAAGTCATCCATTAGGTCTTAAGAGTCCCCAAGGTCCACCATTTCCATAAAAAGTCAGAAATAAGTCAAAATTGACAAAGCAAAGAGTTCAAGAAATGAAACATGGTTTATTTTCATTTTCATGACATCAAAAAGTTTCAGGAGAAGAAAGCACCAACACTCAGGAGATGCAAAAAGCACATTTGCAAAGGCAAGGTAAAAGTTGCCTTCAGAAAAGTGAAATCAGTTCACTAAAGAGGATTAGTTTCTTTTCTCTTTTTGAAAAAGTGAAGAAATCACCCCTATATAAACTCAAAATGACTCAATACCTTTTCATTCATCTCTCATTCACTCTTCATCATCGAGCTCACTCGCTTAAAAAAGCAAAAATTCCATTTCCCTAGGAGAATTTGGCCAAAATTTGCAGCCACTACGCGTAGATACACTGCGCCACACTTTTGAAGTAGGCATTATGTGTAGGATAACTGCGCCGTGCTTTGGTGTTGCACGTAGAAGAGCTGCATTGCATGCAGAATAGAGTGCCCGAAAATCACCCAAATTTTCCCAAATTTCAAAATTCTTGCTTTCAAACTTGGTCAAATTGCTTTCTAAGGCTGAGGAACAAGTAAGTACATCATTTCCCTTGATTTTGGCTTTCCCATTTCCATTCCATGTTGATAATATCTCAAGCTAGGTTTTGTAGCAAAAATTCCATGGGAAATGTTAGGGTAGAAATGGTCATCACAATTTTTATCTCCTAAACCAGTAAATTGATATTCTATACCTCCACACATGCATGATGAATCATCTTAACCAGTCCATCCACCTCCAAATGAAGTTTAAACACAAAAAAAACCCTAGCTCATTCCTAGAGTTATTTTGGAAAAATCACACCATAAAACCTTCTTGGTCTCACTTACTAGCAGCCACATTTGTTCATACTCATTTCCATTAGTTTCTCAAAGCCATTTGATCTTTCACAAAACCTCTCCCGTCATTTTTTCAAAATCCCTCATATATCACTTCATTTTCATACTCACCTCACATCTATTTCACTTTCAAATGCTAGGATTTTGTATCATCATGGAGATTGATTCTTCACTAGAGAGAAAGAGACAACAAAATGGAGGGAGGATTCTTAGATATGAACCATGAGATTGCAATCAGATCAACTCCTATCCTTTCATCAAACAATGCTTTGAAGGTGTTCATTGTTTGGAATTTTGCAAAAGAGTAAGTGAAGCAGGGTTTTATGAAAAACTGACAGATTAGGTGGCTACACACTTGAAAAGGGGAGACTGCTGTCATTGCTGGTATTGATTTTAGCTTCTCAATGGCCTCCATATCACTAGCAATTGGTTTACCAGACAATGGAGAATACTAGTTCAAAGGAATGAATCTAGATCTTGAAAACTACAAGCCCTTCGTAAAGACTCCATATAAAGACACACATACTCACCTTATGCCTTTCAGATATTTGCTTGAGAAGTATGCTCCTTTAATGAAGACCATCATGAGGTTCTTTACCTGTGAAGGTAGATTCTCAAGGTTGTATGCATATCACATTCGCCTCTTGATGCACTTCACATCTCAAAAGCCACTCAACATGTGAAATTACTTGTTCAGGAGTATTTCAAAAATGTTTGAGAAGATATAGTTGAAGGACAAAGAGCACTCTCCAAGCCTGTTCCATCATAATCTCATCAAAACCATTGTCCTTCATCAGTTGGCAGAGAGGGGTATGGCTTGGGAAGCCTTCTTAGAAACAGCTCTAAAATGGCATGAGGAAAATGCAGCATCTCAGTCCACAAGTGCACCAAAACAACAAACAAAGATGGGGTCATCTAGCAAACCAGTAGAGAAGATTCAGCTACCTAGGCTAGAGGTCACCAAATATTATAAGAAAGGGCATAAGCTTGTGTTTTCTTCTCACAAAGAGAAAGGGGCCAAGCCTTCTTCATCGGCAAAGCAGGCATCACCAACAAAGGGTAAGAAGACAGTTGAGCAGGAATTTGAGATCATTGGTCTACAAGAGGAAGATGAGATTTCAATCATGAAGCGAACCCTCAGGGACAAGGACTGCCAAATCAATGACTTGGAAATAAACATGGAAAGAGCCAAGTTCATTATATCATTCCTTGAGCAAGAAAACAATCAACTCAAGGCAAAAGAGTTGATATTGGAAAAGGAAAAAGCCAAGTTATTGCAACAGGTTGGAAAAGGTAAGGAGATCATAGAATCAAGCGATCCTGAAGAATCAAAGGGTACATGAAAGAGGAAAACACTAAGAACCAAAGGTCTCAAAGAAGCTCTGCAAGAGGAACAAAAACAAATATTGCTCA
Source organism: Pinus tabuliformis (assembly GCA_031772625.1). Lineage (NCBI taxonomy): Eukaryota > Viridiplantae > Streptophyta > Pinopsida > Pinales > Pinaceae > Pinus > Pinus tabuliformis. Next base: position 1,063,398,614 of record CM062819.1, on the reverse strand, counting down.
ATGAAGACCTTGACCTAGAAGAGAGGATTTCCCTTGAGGTACATCAAGATAAATAATATTGGCCCAACAGGGTGAATGAACATTTGGAAAATCTCCTGGAGAAGGCAAATAGAGATAATCAAATGCTTAGGCACATGGCACATCATTATCAAGCTCAAAACATGATCGCCAATGTCAAAGTGAAACAACTCAAAAACAAGCTCAAGGAGACCAAAAAAGAGAAAAAGGATGAGGGAAACTTGGAGATGCTTGCTGAAGCATCCATCAAGATTTAACAAACTCATTTTTACACCTTCCCTCCAATTTTGAGCCAATTCTAAGCATTTTGATTTTTTTGAGAATTTTGGGTCTAAGTTCAAAAAATTGTCTTTTCCAGAAGCCTCAGGCATCCATTTTAAGAAAAGTTATATTTTTGGAAAGGTATCGACATCCTATAAAAACCCAGTTTCCCAGATTTTGCAGAGGTGGCTTAGTTTGAGAGAAAAAGGCAAAATAGTGGCAAACAATAGCATTCTAGACCATTTTTTTGACAAGTGTTGCGCTTCTGGAGTGACCTTCGGAGAATGGATTTTTGAAGGTCGTCCCATACTACAAATTCATAAATTCAAACTGTTCTAGAAACTAGACTTGAGTGGCTAGTTGACCATTCTCTCAGATTTGGATTTTGACCCCTGGAAGGCACCTAAAAATCCGCACAACGTTGGCACTGCGCTTCTGCATTTTCTGTGTTTTTATTTGTAAAAATTCAATTTGTAAATTTTCTAGTTTCTAGTCAAACTTGGTCAAAGTCAAGATTCTCTTTGTAATGGCACAAGTTATGAGGCTAGGTGATGTAGGCATGAATAAATGCATATCATAGGTTATTTTTGATGTTCATTAGGCCTCATAAAAGAAGAAAACTCCTATTCGAACTCTTCATGAGGTGTTTGAGTTACACCTTCTCACTCTCACCTGTTGGTTGAGAGAATATTGGAGTCAGTTCCTCCATCAAGGAGTTCGAATCCCGAAGGTGGGAAAGAGGTCTAGGAGAGTCTATAAATACTATTTAACCTCAGGAGAAGAGGGTTGAACTTTTTGTGAAGGAAGGCTTGCATTGTAATCATCTTTAGGCTAATATAGATACGGGTTGCAGGTATTTTCAAGGAACTCTAGCAAAATGAGTTCATGGTGTTTGTGCTTCACTCTTTTTGTTTTATCATGGTCTAAACATATTTACATACATTTTATATCTTCCTTCTATGAATACATTTGAGTGAAATATTCAGAATTCTTGTTTTTCTGTTATCAGGTTTCATAGTTATATGTTTTGTCTTCTTAAGCTAATGAAATAATTTTTTAATGCTCATTAGTTTTCTTCCATTCTATATCCTCTATACTACACTGATAGAATACTCCAATTACACCATGGCTTCCGACATCTAGCTCCTTCTTATGCTTGCTCCTGTATTCCCATAGCCTAAACCTACTTGTGGCTCCAAACCCTAAGTACAACAAACCCTTTAAAAACCAATTTTTCACAAACAAATACACATATATAGCCTAAAATTCATTTGATTTAAAGTCATATCATTGATAAGAGACTTACAGGGATCCCTCTCATGCTACTGAGGTGAAGTGGTTTGAGGTTAACCTTGTCGATTTCCTTTTTAGCCTAGGAGATTGTAAGGACTAACACCTCCCACCCATTTTTGAGGGAAGGGCCATTATATCTCATGTACTCAGATGTTATTTTATTCAGTCCTGGCTCATGTTTTTTCCAGGTGCATTATGTTTATGGGACACATTGTATTATTTTTTGGCTCAGTTTTGCCAGCATGTCACCTACCATTCTGCATGTACTTTATTGCTCAGCTTCATTTTCGTGGGCTCATTATTATTTTTGTACTAAGTTATCTCGGCGGGTATAGGTATGCCTCCCCCGCCTCACTGAGATCCGATACCACAACGTAAAAGGAGACTTACATTGGTCTCACTCCCTATGTCACTATACTCTATCGCTTCAGCTCCATTGGTCTCTCTCTCTCTCTCCCCAACTCCACTTCGTTGTCTAGTGATTGTGTCCTTACAACGTACTTCGGTCATAAGTTTTTCTCCTAACACTTGTACGTTGGGAGGCAATCTGTTATCACCAAAAAATTATCATCTACCCATAATTTACTAGATGGATCAAAGTACACCATGTAGGGCCAATTTTACCATAGTAAAATTTCTTTCACTGTGAGAAATTACTTAATAAACCACATTTGTTAAGTCATTTATAATTAAACCCATGAAGAATAATTAAATAAATCACTATTTATTTAATTATCTTCTAGGAATAATTAATTAAACCAATGTTTAACTAATATTCCTTGTCATATTTGACCCAGTTACGAGAAATAAATAAATCATTAATTATCTTATTTTTCTCTAGGAATAATTAATTAATCACTAATCAATTTTTATTCCTTGTCAAGTTTGACTAAATCCTCTAGGAACACTTAAATAAATCATTATTTGTTTATTATTCCTTAACCATATTTCTTAAGATGATAAATAAATCATTTATTTATTTATTATTTCTAAATAAAAGTTTAAATACATTTTCCCTCCAACCAAATATAATAAAATATTTCAAATGGTTAATTCTAGAATTTGGTTAATAATATTTTATTATTTCCCATTATTCAAGAATAACCTAATATTTTGTTATAAATAGAATGGTTTTACATTCATTCTTCACTTTTGATTATTTTCATTGTTGCACTCACTGTTGTAACTCTGATTATTATCACTATCACACACCATTTTTCTTTTCCATTTGAGTTCTCATTGAGCTCAAACATTTTGTTTGCTGGGTTTTACACATTATAGAGGAGAGAGACTTTACAAAAGCTAGAGACATTGAGGATAGCCAAGAACCCATCCAATAGAGGGGGACTGGTAACATTTTTTGTTCCCTTCGCATGTGTCATTTAATAAAATATATTTTTATATATCTGTTTTCCATTGGATTATTGGAGTTACTTGCGCTTATTCCATTTTGTTGTTTAACTAGTTCTGTTGCATAGATCAGGGCTTTGGTAGGTTTTGTTTCTATCATCTGCTGCAGGTCCACACTTTAACAATCATTTTTATTTTTTGGGTTTTTTCATCCATAACCTATACCCTAGATAAGAATACTTATTAACATTCTGAGTTTCACTGCTTGCTCAGTTGGTTTGAGTTTCACCATTGGATCGAGTTGGTATGAGTTTTATTGTTAGCATAGTTGGACTAAGTTTCGTGTTGGATCAATTGGTCCAAGTTTCGTTGTTGGATAACTTGGTATGAGTTCATTGTTGGTTCAAATCTTATGGACAATTTTTTTCTTAAGGGGCAAGAGGCATCATTGAGATGTCCTGGTGACATCTAGAGGTTATATGTTGGAATTTGGTAGTTTGTTGACCAGAACAAAGTCTAGTCCATGGTCACAATTTGAATTCAACTCACTCATAACATAATTTGTTTTGGGTAAATGGTATTACAAGTAAAATCACATAACACAGTTGGTATGGCGCTTGTAATAGAGATATGACATAATAGGTTCAAACCTCATCGACTCTGAGGTTAGAAAAATTATTTTTATTTCCCCCCAATATTTACATTTCATCAAACAATTAAGTGACAAAATAAGTAAATTCTGTAGAACCATTGCTAGAAGAAGGCTATAAAGGACCATTTTGTTGAATGGTTAATATTTTATATGGTCTTTGGGGGTTTCTGGGCTCATTTAAAATCCATATTTAATTCTTTGTGAAGAATGATGATCAAGATTTAGTTGCGAACATTTGTAAAGGCATGAAAAGCCTTGATGATGTATTTTTGATGTTCATATATAGTGTTATATGTTTTGGGGGATTATTAATAAGTTGTTGCAAAATTATGTGCATGTCATGATAACATTGGTTACAAATTGTTGTGATCAGGTTTTGAGAAGTATTGCGACAATGGCATCATGTTCAGTTTTGAAATCCTATATTGAAGAGCATGTGGATCCAATTTGAAACATTGTGAAACATGGTCCACATGAAGTTGAAGGAGGTGGGTGCCTCCACTGAGGTTAGTTCTTCAATAAGGTTGAAGTTTATTACAAGTGGGTGCTTGCACATTTTTGAGGCTGGTGCCTCAATCAAGTTGAAGCCTATTGCAAGTGATTGCATGCACATTTTGGAGGTTGGTGACTCAATTAGGCTATATCCTATTGTAAGTAGTTGCTTTCTCATCTTGGGGTTGGGTTCCTCTAGTAGGTCAGTGCTTGCAAATCTATGTAAATGAATTGAAGAAGAAGAAGAAAAAACTTTGTGGTTTTCTCCCGTAAAGGTTTCAACATAAAAGCTTATGTACTCTTGTGTTGATGATGGCTTCTTGATGCATGGTTTCATTTATTATTATGATATATTGTTTATTGACGAAATGTTTTGAAATGATAAGTTTGTATTTGCACTGATTCATTCCCACCTCTTAGTATGATCATTAGTCTAACAACTAACCCCCAAGATAAGTAAGAAACTACTTATAGTAGGTGAAAAAATGATTGACATACCAATATTTTTGGAGGCACCCACATCCTTCTTTAACCTAGTGTGGATCACTTTTTACAATATTTCAAACTGGATCCACATGCCCCTCAAACAATATAGGTCTTCAAAAAATAATCATGTTGTTGTTGTCACACTGTTGCCATAACCTGATCTTCTCATTACAACCATCTCTTCATCAATTTGGTACCATGACACCTTTCCCTGATCCTGATTTTCTCATAAATACACCAACTACTACAATCTATTCCTAAACTTTGAAGCATCCCAAAGGCAATATTATAGGTTTTGGGCATCAAAAACATATCATCAAGGCTAGTAATGCTACCTGGATTGATCATAATAATATAATGGTCATGATGCTTCTTCCATAATTTTATTCGGCTTTATAATGACTAAAAAAACCATATAAAACATAAATAAAATTATAGGTTTGAAAAAATAGCACAATTCGGGTGCACTTAACAAAAGGGATTTTACAAGATCAATAAAATGATATTTTAAGGGCACTACGAAATGAACCAAACCAACATGCAATTATCCCTTATGAAAGATAAAAATGAGTTTGGAAAGTCTCAAAATATTAACCTCCAATGAAAAAATGAGCCGCACAACCAACCAACCGAAGCATCAAGTCATGATAGGCTTAGGCTTGAAATTGTTTTATTTCAGTGCTTCACTTGTATAATGAATATCCATGGTGAGCTCGAACCCTTAGCAAAACATTATGTAATATATGCTATTGTACTCTAATTGGCCTTGCCAATAAACAATTTTATGATAAAACATCGTGACTAGCCTCACAAGTTAAAAAATATAACACTATGGTGGGCCCCCTCTAGGACATAGGATTAAAAAATATAATATTGTGGCAAGCCCGCTCTAGGCTGTGAGATTATAACATAACATGGTTATGAGTTCCATTTGGGCTACAAGCTTATGATATAACATTGTGACAAGCTTATAGGCTTAACCAATATAATATTGCAGCGAGCTTTTTCTGGACCATAGGATCAAACAATATATTACTATGCCAAGATCCCTCCAATATAAAGGCTTATGTTATAAAATTATAATGAGCCTACGAGATTAACCAATATAATACTATGTTGAGATCCCTTTGGGCCACAGGCTCAATCAATATAACACTTGTGGTGAGTTCCCTCTAAGTTGTGGGCTTATCATATAACATTATAATGAGCCTCCCCACAGACTTGAACCAATAACCTTCACTACCAAACAATCCATGCATACTAACATAACCACATAGCCACATAGATATACACATATTTTCCATTCCACCAAGACTTACTTATATTCTTTACTCGAGCTGAACCATTTTATCACTTGGTCATAAGCCAACCTCAAGTGCCTTAGCCTACCATAAAACATTGCACGTGACCCTTGTCTTAAGGGTCATTGGGTGCCCACATGCTAACATGATCATGATGTCATCATTCCATGTGGCATCATGTGATTGGGGCATGTGTCACTTGAATTCATGCATATTGGTCGACCAAAATTGTCGCTGTTGGCATGCCACATGGTAGGATGCCACATCATCCTTCACTGCTTTATGGACATATCACAGGTTGCCATGTGTCCTTATATTTCCACTTGGATATATCACCTGTACAATCAATATATTCCTACCATGTGTCAACATCTCGTTGGTATGAGGGGGGAGGTTAAATGTTGTGCATCGTTGCATACTATCCACTAGATAAGCTTTTGGCCATCGTTAGATTGGTCGAAAGGTGCATGTGATTTAATTGAATTAAATAATGCACATGTTCATGCACCCAAAGCCATTGATTTATTTTCCAATGGTTGGATTTTCCCTCAACATGTGTTCTCTTTAACAAATTTGGTGACTTTTCCATAAATTTGGTGTTTTTGGTCCTTATCAAAATTGCCAACTTCAAACAATCATAATCTCTCATTTTGGAGGAACTTTTCCAAGTGTGATATACTATTGGAAATCTCTCAGAGAGGACTATCCAACCATACTTTCCATATATGCACTAGTACATCATGGCTTCAACAAAAACTAAGTAAACTTCAAACAACTTCGATTTCATTTTATAAGGTCATGCAAGAGATTGGAATACCACTTTGATTTCTGAATGATACTGTGACTTTCTTAGACATTCCCTTTGACATCAATGAAAAAATTATGTCCAATGTCTTCTAGATTTGAAACTTTGGTTTGTAATACTTTGATATGTATTTTTTACAATTCCATAGGCATGAATAGAATTTGATGTGCCAAGTGAAATTAATTGTAACTTTCCCAAACTTGATGTTTTTTGTCCTCTTCCCATGAGAAAAACTTGCATACCATGCCATGTGTCCATTGCTTCAAATATAATTCTGAAACTTGTACTTGATGTGCTTATTTATGTCTCCTAAAATTATTGAAGATTTGGTGGTCTGAAAAGTCCTAGAAAAGAAGATATAACAAAAATACTAAGTTGTCCTATTTAAAATTTATTTTCGATATTATTAAAAAACCCAAAATTCCATAAGGTATAACATGGAGATTATAGCAAAAAAAATTATGAAATTTGAACCAGATGTTACCCAATATTTCTTGTTAATATGATCCAAGTTTTATTTTTCAAAACCTCCCAAAAAATAAATTTATTACAAAAATGTCGAACTGACGTGTTTGAAATTGATTTCAGAAGCATTCAACAACTTCAAATTCTTGAGATCATATGTACAAAATTGTAACAAGCCAAGATCTAAATATTTAACTAGACATTCACCATGATTTTGCCTCAATGTGGTCCAAGTATCATGATATGTAACCTCACAGGAAAAAGGTATAGTGAAAATTCCAAACTAACTTGACTTCATGAGAAATCAAGAACCCTAACTTGGAGTGGATCTTTGAGAATATATTGAACCAAGATCTGAAATTATAAATAGATATTGCTTAACTTGTTTCTTAAATATTCTCCAAGTTTCACTATCTAAAACCTTCCAAGAGAAAACATTATAGTTAAAATGCCATGATGATTTATTTGAAGAAGCAAAACCAAAGGATCATGAGCTTTGATACCAAATGTTATGAACCTTGTGCTTTAAGATGATAAGAAACCAATAATTACAATACTCTTTGAGGGGGGAACCTCCTTTTACATCAAAATACAATTTATAAGACAATATTTGATGATTCCAAGACTAGGAATCCTTAGTATATATATATAGGAGACAAGGGGTACAATTATAAAAAAAATGGGACCATGAGTAGTTCTAGCCTACATAACAATATAACAATATAAATGTAATCACTCAATATCTAGGGCTTAGTTTTAGGGTTAACATGGCCCTTACATAGGGTTTAACATCCCCCTCCACTTTAAATAAGTGTTGTCTTCAGTAGTTGACTAACTGGTAGTGATTGTGAAAGAATAAGTAATCTTCCCATGTCATATATTTTAATGGTAGGTTCTTCTATTTGAAGGTGTAATTCACAATTGTTGGGTTAATCGGTTGAATAATCCTTGTTTCTAGGATTGTTTCTATTTCTAATATGATTTTCCCATTATTACAGGTCATTTTTTCACATCCAACCAAATGGTCTGAAAACCGAGTTCAATCAACATCCTTAGCACTTTGTCATTATCCCTTTGCAAAGTCCTAAGCTTTATTTTTCCAAAAGTCTGAGTTTCTGGGTCAATAAGCTCAAAAACTGTGTTTTTAGCCCTAATGCACCCTGCCCTTTAGTCCACCTGCGATGGTCACATGTTTCATAATTGAGAACCTGCACTAACCAACACAGGTTGCTCTACTTTGCAAGTGTGATGGTTCTAGAATTTTGGGAAAAATTAAAAAATATTTGTAAAACTTCTCCTTCCAGAAGATTCTAAGGTGGTTTTAACCATTTACCATGGATAGAGATCTTGAATTCCTACTCTAGAGGTCTTATCTCTTATCATTAATCTTATCCTCCTTTATCTGTGGATCTCAAGCCTATATTAGTAAATCCTAAACTAGCACTTTTACCTTATAAATTCACTACCTCCCATAGAGTCTAGGTTGGCTTTTAGAGATTACTAGTGCCCTCATGCTGCTAGTTTGAGCTTAAGGAATCATCATCCATTGATGCATTAGGGTGGAGGTTGAAGGTTCTATTTGTGGAAAGGAAGGATAAGAAAATTGGGGAGACATCTACAAAGTCAAACATATATAAATGGATGTAACTCTCTCCTTCATTTATCAATACAAAAATAACTTTGTTTTCTTATACTTGTATCTACATGTTGATGCTTAGGCATTTCAATGCCTTTTTACTCATTTATTAGAGAGATTAGTTTATATTATGTGGATATTGTAGTTCTCTTTCTTGTTTTATCCATTTTGTAGGTTCCATTTATAGTGCATAGATCTAGAGTTGGAGCTTACAAGTAAGGAGAAGAGGAGGGCTTACTATAGATTCCAAGTAGGCATTTCTTCCATATTATAATTTCTCTAAGGAAAACATAGATCTTTTGCACCTGTTTTTTCTAGATTAGGCCACTAGATCTAGGGAGTTCCCTTTTATCCATAGAAGACAATTTTCCTTATAACAACTTGGCGACTCCGTTAGGGATTGTGATTTCTCTTCAGTGGTTTCCTTGGCATAATCATTTTTAACCTTTCGAAGCGACTTGAATTGACTTGTTTAGACAATAATTGGCCTTATGAAAGCATAATCCTGATATTAGTAGGTTTTTTTTGTGTCATTTTTTGAGAAAATCAGCCCCAATGCACTCTTTGTTTTGAGACATAGCGATCCAACAAAATCTTTCCTCTCAATAAGTGAGATGGTTCACATTGGTGCCCAATCTACACATGCGATGGTCCTGTGAGATGAAAAAAATTAGTTTCTATCTCTTGCTCTGAGTTCTGATTTGATCCAAAAGGTTTTCTTGAGTCACTAAATTCGTCTATCTCTATAAATCCATCATTGTGTTTACTTTGAGTTTTATTTCCTTTGATGAGAATTTGTTTGATTTTTTCTTTTTTCTTATCAATTAGGTTTTGTGAGCACTTGGCTTGATTATTGATTTGATTAAATAATTTTCATATTACAGTTCCAGTCTATGTGAGTTATTTTGGGCAATAATATAGCTTCATTTTCATTTTCATTGCATTTGAAATTAAAAGGAAAAGAAAATAAAAATTTCCATTTCTTAACAATTTTTTTAGTGTTTTTGCTTTGTTGAATTGTGTATGAGTGTTAATCACCTTTGAGTGTCATCTCTTTTGATCTTTGGAATTTTCACCCAATTTTAGTTTGAGTCCTATATTAATGAAATCTCATATTACATTTGATTTCATTGGGAATTTCCTTTACTTACACTTGATTGGTTCTTTCAATGCTTAGTGAAGGAAGGGACTGATGTTCATAAGTAGTATTGTTATATTGTTCTTTTACTGATTTGGAATCGCCTTGCGTTTTTTTTGAAGAATTTTCTTACATAGATTACATTTGCATAGTTAGATCTCATATTTACAACAAGAAAGGAATTTGTGCATAAACTACATTTCCATAATTTTCAGGGGAATTGTGCATCGATTACATTGCATGGTTTGACATCATTTAGGGTTTTTTCTAATTGGATTGGAATAGTATATTGAAATATCTGATTAGGAAATTTTCATTTGATGCATCTTTGATTACTGCATTGCTGTTTGTCTCTTCCTTCTTGTAGATAGATCTTCATCAAAGTGAAAGAGTTCTTTCCGTGATGTTAGTTTCATTATAAGAAGTTCAGGTGAATTTGTACGATGAGCCTTGAAATTGAAACTTAATTGGATATCAAATTTAAAATGTATTCAATAAATATAAGGATCATTTGGAACATTAACAACACACATAGTGGTCTAGGCTAGAAGACTTGTTCCAACGTCATTAAATTTAGGAGTTGTCGTTACTTGTATGCGTTACATTCTGGGGGTAGTCAATATTCCACGTACATAAGTATATTGGACCGTTCTCCATGTGCCTTCAGATATATCAGATGGGATTCCACATATGAAAATTATATCAAAATACTTCCTATTATATAGGATGCAATAAACAACACTACCATAGAATGCGCTTCCAAGTACCTCCGGGTATATTTTGGAAGTCCCCATTAGGTTGTTGTCCTGCCATAGGTAACTAAGTTGGTCGCCTTATTATCTGTGTTACACCAAACACAATATTCATGGATATTTCTTGCATGTACTAGAAACAATATACCACAGTTCACTGGTGACTTGGTAATCCTTATTTGCCTAGTTACCCTTTTGCTTTTATTTTGTGTCTTTAATTTCTAAAATCCATTAATTGACCGCGGAACAACATCCTCACCGTGGAACAACTCTCTAGTAGATATTAGGTTGAGACTAATGGCAAAAGTTCCTGAGTCTACCAGTCAAGGAAACCCCTATTATGGGAATATTCTTCCTTTTCATTCTTTTAGAAATATTGGTGCTCCTTATCCATCAATGTTGTCCCTTCCCAGATTTATCATAGCTTTACTAGTTTGTTTGCTTTTGAACTCCTTCGTTCCAAATGTCCAAACTTCTTCTCAACCAAGTATTTCTCCACCTAAACAACATCAACCTCAAGTTGATCTTAAACTTGACCCTTTTCCTTCTTCTCTTGTTGTTTCTTCATCCTTTTCTTCCTCCTCGCTTGGTGAAAGTATTGATGCAAGTAAACATGAAGCTAAGAAGAAGAAGAAAAGGGCCAAGAAGAAGAAGAAGAATAAGTAGGGGGGACCCAAGCAACCATTGCTACGAATGAAACTAATGTTGAGAAACTTTCCATCAATCCCCATAAAGTGAAATTTCCTTGCAAGCTTTTTGAGGGTAACCACCTTCTTAGAGATTTCCCTAGTATTCCATAGGTATTAGAAGTATGGTCATCACATCAACCATTGTTATCAGCCTTTAGAGATCATGCCGGTGATAACCATCAACTAGTGATAGTAAGGTCCATGGGAAAAAGGGTAAAGTTAAGTTTCCCTATAGGTTATGTGAATGGAATCATAGTATTCACCTTTGTCCTTATATGAATGAAGCCTCAAAAGTGTTGGAAAACCTTACAGCTTCTCAACGATGACTTCCAGTTGGTTACCAAAAGATTGCTCCCAATCCTCCACTGGTTGATGAAGTAATTGACTCGATTAATCTTTAGTCAATCCCACTCTCCCTTAACATGAATCCCATAAGTCCATTCCCAACCAATCATTGGTTAAGAAAGTCATTGAATTGATTCCACCTTCAGTTGATCGTACTTTTCCCGTAGAGATTGAATTTCATATCTCTCATGTTCTTCTTATTTCTTCAGATCCTACCAAACAAGGGGGCGTTTCTCCCATTATCATGGAATCCAATCCAAGTAATGACTCACGTGGTCAGAATATTCAACAGGTACAAGTAATTCAACCCATTTATAGCATGCCACAAGAGAATATTAGTGAGCCTATTCCAAGAATGAAAAAAATTATGTCAGGTCAACCATTACAAGGAATTCCCCAAGCCCTTGTTGGTAAAAAAAAAATCATGCAATAACCTTATTCAAGCCAATATTTCCAAGGTCAACCTTTTCAACGATACCAGAGCTTTCTAGGCCTAGAAAACCTGGTATGAGTTACCCTAATTATCAAAACAATCTATATCAGGGTGGGATGAAAACGTTTGTAACCAAACTCATCTCGTCCTATCCTGGATATCCCTCACTGATAGTTAACCTTCCCCCACAAGGTTATTGAGCTACCTAGGAACCCCAGAGTAAAGTTCCTTTTCTTCTGTCAAGCTGGTTAAAATATGAAACAAGGACTATTAGCAGAGTTCCTTTTCTTGTGTCAGTCTCATTAAAAAATGAAACAAGGTCCAGAGAAAATTTCCTCTTCTTATGTCAAGCTCATTAAAAAATGAAACAAGGTTCAAAAGTATATTTCCTTTTCTTGTCTCAAGGTCGTTGAAAAATGAAACAAGGTCCCATAGAAAATTTCCTTTTCTTGTGTCAAGCTCATTAAAAAATGAAATAAGGTGTCATGAGAAAAGTTCCTTTTCTTGTGTCAAGCTCGTTAAAAAATGAAACAAGGTTCCTGGAGAAAAGTTCATTTTCTTATGTCAAGCTTGTTAAAAAATGAAACAACATCCCTTGAGCATAGTTGTTTTATCGTGTCAAGATTGTTAAAACATTAAACGTATCTCCCTCCAATTCAAGTATTTGATTAGATCTTGTAAATGTCAAGTTGAGTCTTTCACTTGATCTCGTAAATGAACCTTCATTCCATCTGTGTATTAGCAACAAATAGTCTACTTAGGTGAATGAAATGAAGTTTGGAGGGCATGTACCTAGAATTAAGCCATTATGTTGGGGGCATGAAAACCAATTCCAAGTATAGTTTTTTCTCTGTTTCAAGATTGTGTAAAGATTAAACCCCTCTCAAGCATAGTTTTTCCTTTGTTTCAAGCTTGTGTAAAAATGAAACCCCTCTCAAGCATATTTTTTCCCATGTTTCAAGCTTGTGTAAAAATGAAACCATTCCCATTTTATCCCATGTGATTTCCATTTTTATCAGCCTATTTCTACCAAATGAGCCTTGGTTTTCTCTTTCCATCATTACCATCTTCTTTGTTGATCATTTGCTTTCACTTGGTTATTTTACCCTTTCCCGAGGATCTGATCTAATGAGTGGTCTTATTAGTCATCCTCTTGACCTCTACATGTTTTGAGTAGTTCTATCATAACCAGAACTAGTTCCTACCCTTTATACCACTTGTTCCTCTAGGAGTAGTCCTCTTTTATCTCTTTTTAGACTCCCAAAATATGAAAATATTTTCGAGAACTTGTCTATTCGAACTTGTTAAAGTAAATGAAAAGACATATACCTAGTATAAGTTTAACACTTTTCCATACTAGGATAGACAATTTACGAGAAAGGAATACTTTAGTTGAACATGACTACAAGGTTCTCCTGAGTATCATTTTATGCCTTTTCGGACTCAAGAGACTAAATTTATGAAAAGGAACCTTTTGGAGTTTTATTTTTACCTCTTTTTCAATCTCTATAAAAATGAAAAAGAAGTCAATTTACACCTTTGTTGGACTTGTAAAATCATCAAACAGAGTTGGAATCATCAAACATGACAGGACCAAACCACTCCTTCTCAGAGTTCTTTAAAAATACTCAGAAGGATTCATATAAAGGATGAACTTATAAATCAAGAACATGTTATCCTCCTCAAGCTTGTCAAAAATAAAGAGGTACTAGCTAGAAATGGTTTGGAAATTGGGAAAATAGGGCATTTTACCAATTAATGGCAACGAGTCACTCTTGAACATGACATTCTCTCACTTAATCTCCATGACTGTTGGGTTGGAAAATATGATTTCCCCTTTGGTTAATCAAACCATATTAAAAAGCCTTCATATTTAGTTTTGGGTCAATTCTGCCAACTCCATAAAGTGTCACTGATATGTTTAAGGGAAGTACTTTAGTTCATATTTTCTACAATACTCTCAAGGTTTGTTTAATGTTAGCCATTCTTGAACTAGCTTTGTATCAACATCATTCTTTCTGAAATATTGATACCTGTTTCATGTCGTTGATGGGGGATACATCAAGGCCCTCCTATGATGTGTCACTTCCTGTCAACATCATCCCATTATCTAAGAAGTTGAATTAGAAACTCCTTCTGTTACCTTGGAGCTTGCATAACTAAATGGAAAGTTTCCTTGTTTCCGGCAACATGTTTTCATCATTGGCCTTCGACTGAGAGATTCTGTGTGGTGTTCGATTTTATCCAATTCATTGACACCTGATGGATTTTACTGTGGTACCTTGAGAGACATTATCATTATAGATGGTTTATATTGCATCTGTTAACAATTTACATCACTAGTCGGTAATCAGATGGTGTATACCATGTTCGAATCTAGCTAATTTATTCACATGGATAGACTCATGCTATCGAGTGATGAGGTAGAAGACCTCAGATCTAGTTCCATCCATCTGGGTTTCTATTTCATGATTCATACAATATTACAAAAGTATGATGGCTATGATCATTTAAACAGTCATCCGAGCATGGATCCACACTTTTTCATAATTGGATGAGACTTCTTTGATCATTGTACATGTATATTGGCTTATATTATGAGTATGGGTATGCCTACCTCAGTGATGATATCATGATAATTATGTATTGTAACAGATGATATCGACCAACCATTGCTTGATCCAGACTTGTCACAAGGTAAAACACTTCAGTCCTCAGCCACTACTTCTAACTTTTTACTTTAGGGGTAATATATTATAGGTCATCTTGCCACATCCAATAAAATGGTGTAAAAACCCATATCAATTAATATAATTAACACTTTTCATTATCCCTTTGCAAATCCCTAAGAATCATTTCTCCAAAAGTTTGAGTTTCTCGGTCAATCAGCTCAAAAACTGTGTTTTCGGTACAAATGTACCCTGACCTCTAGTCTAACTGTGATGGTCACATGATGCATAACTAAGCACCTACACTTACCAACACATGTTATTGTACTTTGCAGGTGCAATGGTTCTAGAATTTTGAGAAAAAAAAAATATTTATGAAACTTTCCTTCCAGAAGCTTCTAAGACGATTTTAGCCATTTACCTTGGATAAAGATCTTGAATTCCTACTATAGAGGTATGATCTCTTATCATTAGAGCTTATCCTCCTTCACATGTGGATCTTAATCCTAGATTGGTAAATCCTAAACCACCACTTTTACCCTATAAATTCATTGCATCGCATAGAGTCTGGGTTGGATTTTGGAGATTAATAGTGCCCTCATGCTGCTACTTTGAGCTTAAGGAATCATCATCCATTGATGCATTAGGGTTGAATTTGAAGGTTTTCTTTATGGAAAGGAAGGACAAGATAAGTGGGGAGACATCTACAAAGTCAAACATCTATAAATGGTTGTAACTATCTCATTCATTTATTAATAAAACCCATCTAGAAGAGAACTGTCCTTATAACACCCATTTTCATTTATCTCTAGTAAACTTTCCAACTGCAAATGAATAACATTGTCATGATATCCATTAGGTGGACTACCTTTAGTCATTAATCCAAATACCTTGGAATGATTGTTGGAAAGGAAGGACAAGATAATTTGGGAGACATCTACAATTTCAAACATCTATAAATGGTTGTAACTCTCTCATTCATTTATTAATATGAAAATCACTCTTTTTTCCTATACTTTTATCATGTTGATACTTATTTATTTCAATGCCTTTTGACTCATTGATTAGAGATATTAGTTTATGCTATGTGGATATTGTAGTTATCTTACTTGTTTTATCCATTTTGTAGGTTCCATCTATTATGCTTGGAGCTAGAGTTGGAGCTTACAAGAAAGAAGAAGAGGAGGGCTTACTACAAATTCCAGGTAGGTTTTTCTTCCGTATTCTAATTTCTCTAAGGAAAAGATATATCTTTTTGCACTTTTTGTTTCTAGATCAAGCCACTAGATCTAGGAGTTTCTTTTTGTATGCAAAAGATAATTTTCCTCATAATGCCCATTTTCATTTATCTCTAGTAAACTTTCCAGCTGAAAATTAATAACATGGTCATTATATCCATTAGGTGGACTACCTTTAGGCATTAATCCAAATACCTTGGAATGATTGTTGAAAAAATTATGGATATCCCCTTATGTAGATGATATTGTCATTTGAACATTTAAGTAACATAATTATGGCATTACAAACCTGTGCCCCTTTTTAAGTAATTTTGTCATTCCATTAGAGTAACTTTAGAGGGTTTCCCTTCGATACCTTTAATATCAATTTCCTTTCGTTCCAAGGTAAATACTATGAAGAGATCTTGAAAATTAAAGTTCACTTTTCCTAATGATTGTAACTTTGGACCCTTAATACAACATCATCTTCACCCATTTGTATTGCAATCATGGGATTTTCCAAAAAATAATCCCCCTTGTTGAGTTTAATACTACGGCACTTCCCTAAACAATTTATGGTGCCTCCATATGTAATCCTTACCTGAAACTCTAGTGTTGGATATATGAAACAATTTAATTTTTTTTCTAACTTTTAATTGATTAAGTTATGGGTATTGCCCAAAAAAATCAACAATATTACCTTTTATTTTATGATATATCCTTTTATATTGAGGGGTAGTGGACTATTGATTCCAACCAATGAATTACAAGATATTGTTGGAGTAGTCTATTCTAGATATAAATCTTATGATGGTTCAACTCTTAATATTCTTCCTCTTCAACATCTATGTAGAATAATGTCTTATCACTCCATTTATGCCCACATAGTCCCTTTTATCTTCTTTCATCCATTTGTTGAGGAGTTAACCTTGCCAGTTTAGGAGAGGGAGCATGATATTTTCTATAGTTATTAGCGACTGATTTTCTAGTGGCCATATTTTTACTTTCAATTTTCCTTGCTAGACTGAAGGCATGGGCTAGAGATTTAGGTTCAAAGAGATGCACATAATGTTGGATGATTTCCTTTAAAGTTCCCATAAATAGGTCAAACAAATTATCCTCTGAAATATTATTTACTCTCACACTCAACTTTTAGAATTTTTTATAACTCGACCTTTTTATTGACAATTTACCAATTGACTAAAGAACATATTTCTCTTAATATCCCCACAACGTGTTATCAATTACTCTATAAAATGGACCAAGATATAATAAAATATTTGTTCCTTTCAAAAATCCATTGATACCATAATTGTTTATGTTATTCTAAATACATGGATGCAATATTTACCTTTTGTATGGATGTCACTTAGTGTAGATAAAAGTACCACTCCATCTAAAATATCCATGTTTTGGGATCATTTCCATCAAACTTTTTCATATCAATTTTGGAATATAGTAGCTCCTTGGTGCTAACTTGAAGCCATTATGATGTGGATCTTGGATTAAAAATCATGATTATGGTTCTACAATTCAATATTTTTTCTCTCCAATTTTGATAGCATTCTCTCTCTCTCTCTCTCTCTCTCTCTCTATATATATATATATATATCTGTGTGTGTGTGTGTGTGTGTGTGTGTGTGTTACAAAACATTCTATTAAAATATCTCTCTAATGGGAATGTTGATAGACAAGGAAATCATGAACATAAATAGAAGCATGATGTTGATAATTAATCTCATATTTCTCCTTCATATGAGATTAATTATCAACATCATGCTTCTATTTATGTTCATGATTTCCTTGTATATCAACATTCCTATTAGAGAGATATTTTAATTTAATGTTTTGTAATTATTTTATTTCTTATTGGATGGATTCTTTCATTTCTTTCTTATTT
Organism: Pinus tabuliformis; assembly: GCA_031772625.1. NCBI lineage: Eukaryota > Viridiplantae > Streptophyta > Pinopsida > Pinales > Pinaceae > Pinus > Pinus tabuliformis. The sequence goes on along the minus strand of CM062819.1, from coordinate 1,063,380,712 downwards.
TCATTTATCTTTTTTTCTATTTCTCTTTTAAGTTTTTCTTGAGAACTTGATAAGTACACCCTTTTCATCATACTACCATCTATTTCATTAAATTTATTCTCTAATTGAGATAACCTAAATTCTAAGTCTTCACTTTTTTCATGATTCAAGGATGAGACTTCAATAGATTTAATTGGTGTGCTAGTTTTTTTGGAGGCGTGTTGGAAAATAATAATAGTACTCCTCTTTATCACAATTTTCAGTCACTAAAATAATGGGATCTTCTAATCAATAGTTAGGTCACTTGTAAGTTATGCACATTAATTTGGAGAATATATAAATGTGTAAAGTTATTATTGATATATCTGTGAGATCTAAGTCCTTCTGGATCTAAAATTTTGGCCTATAATTCTATGATATGTCCTTTTTTCAATTGCATAATGTCAATAGAATTTGATGTGCTAAGTGAAATTTATGGTAACTTTCCCAAACTTGTTTATTTTTGACATCTTCCCATGGAAAAACTAGAATGCCATGCCATATGTCCAATAATTCAAATATAATTATAAAATTTGTATTTGAGTTATTTCTGTATGTCTCTTAAAATTTCTAAATATTTCAGTCTAAAAAGTCCTAGAAAAGGAGATATAACAAATATACCAAGATGACTTGTTTAAAATTTATTTCAAGATTATTCACAAACCCTAATTTTCACAAGATATAACTATAAAAATATAGTGAATTAGACTATAAAAATATAGTGAATTAGACTACGAAAATTAAAACAAATGTTCCTTGATATTTGTTCTTAATATGGACCATGTTTCACTTTTTGAAACCTCCCAATAAAAGGGTTATTATGAAAATACCAATCAGACATGTTTGAAACTAATTTGAATAACATTAAGGAACGTGAAATTCCTTAGAGCATGTTTGAAATTATAGTGAACCAAGATCTGAAATTTGAACCAAATTTTCACCGATATGTCACCTCAATGTGGTCCAAGTTTCACAATCTATAACCTCATAGACAAATGTTATAGTGAAAAATCTGAACTGACTTAATTTCAGGAGCATTTAGGAACCCTAACTTCCTTGGACTAGATTTTCAAAAATATAGCAAAAAAGGATATGAAATTTGAGCCATATATTTATTGAGATGTCTCCTAAATTTTCTCCAAGTTTCATCATTTTAAACCTTCCAAAATAAAAATTTATAGCAAAAATGCCATGATGACTTGCTTGAAGCAACAAAACCCTAAGATAATGAGCTTAGATATGAAATATGATGAACCTTGCACCTTAATAATGATAAGAAACAAATAATTATAGTCATATTAAAGGGGGAACACCCTTTTACAATTAATAGAATGTATAAGATAATATTTTATGATTTTAAGTATAGGTTTCCTTAATATTTCTATAGGAGACAAGGGGTACAATTATAATAAAACGGGACCATGATGGGTTCTTGCTAGGGAAAATTTTAAGAACCCCCCCTAAATTTATAAATATAATAAATGGGCGAATCTCCATGGTATATAGGAAAAATGGAAGGCGATTTTATCAATAATATAATATGTATATATAATTTTTTGGCGAATCTCTCACCAGGCATGGCGAATATTTTACTCAATTATAAAATCTTGTAAGATCTTGGCGAGTATTTCACTAAATAATAAAACTTTGTAAATTCCTAGTGAATCTTAGCATAGGCTACATGCTGGTTTAATTCCCCCATTTAAATAGGCTACATTCCAGGTGAATACCATGGGTCAATACCATGTGCCATTTTGGTGAATACCATGGGTCAATACCATGTGCCATTTTTATTTTTATTAATTCTAATATTAGGGTTAATAATGGTTTTTTGCATGGTATTAATAACAATATAGTCCATGGTATTTGTCCCATAGTATTTTGGCCATAGGTTTCACCTAAATATAACCCATTTTTTGAGTGTTCGTAAATATAAGGTGACTTATGGAGTAAATATAAAAAAATGTTTTATTTGTTTACCATACTTCTCGTTGATTTATATTTTTATTAATTTACAATACCTCTTTTACAAATATGGTATTTGGCCCATAGGATTCACTTAAATAAAACCTCTTTCTTGAGCCTTCATAAATAGAACGAGGGTTATGGACTAAATATAAAAAGAGGTTTTATTTATTTACGATACGTCTAGTTTATTATATTTTTATTTATTTACCATACCTTTTGAGTAAGTATAAAAAGAAGTTTTATTTATTTACCATACCTCCACTTTACTTAAATATTTTTATTTGTTTACATCCTTACATGTATATAAGGTGACTTATGGAGTAAATATAAGAAATGTTTTATTTATTTACCATACCTCTCATTTATTTATATTTTTATTAATTTACCATACCTCTTTTATAAATATGGTATTTGGCCCCATAGGATTCACTTAAATAAAACCTATTCTTGAAAATGGGCGAATGGATTCACTTAAATAAAACCTATTCTTGAAAATGGGCGAATGGAAGGTTGTAAGTCCTAATTTCAAGGGCTAAATTTACCTTTTTTACTCTCTCCCTTAAAATAAGGTGGGCTATTTGAGGTGATTTGTAAAAATGTACTATGATACAAAATATTCGCCCACTAAAAATTTAAAACCCCTTAATTTCCCCAAAGGGCGAACATTCGCCCCTAAAATTATCCTTAACTTCTTGCCTACATAAAATAGAAATGTAATCACTCAATACTTATGGATTAATAAAGGGTTTTAGGGTTAACAAGGGTCTTATATAGGGATTAATATGTTGCTATAATGCACATATCTACTCTATTTTATCTCTCCCTATCCACTCACTACTACTCTACTCATCTATGGAACAAAATGCACTTAAAGAGAAGATTTTCTGATAGCCTACTAGTAGCTAGGTTTGACTCATTGAAATTTTATTTGGAGTTATAATTTTGAATATTCTAGAGTATTCTTCTTAATGATCATGTGGATAACCCATTTTTTATGGATAATAGGGGCTAGTGTGGCATCCTCTCAAATTATGGTGTTCAAAACGAGAAGTTAAACTTTGAGTGGCATAACTTTTACATACAAACATTGATTAAGGAAATTATTGCACCATTCAAATGGTAAATGTGTGTATAATAAAATTAAAAGGTGTATTTCTTAATAAGAATTTTTTTACCCCAAAAAATTCCTTTTGATGCCTCAAACTACTTCTCAAAGACTTCATACCATTTTTTCCAAATTGGGTCTTTCTAGTAAGGATGCTCCTATGCGATGATTCCTCCACTTTTTACACTTTAAAATCATTAAGATAGATGAAGAATAATATAATTATCACACATCCCAATTTTTGGATGGTTTTGGTCCCAAAAATATTCTACTAAATGAGGTGAGGGAATTTTTACTTCACCTTATCTTGGGTGTACCATTTAGCTTTTCTTGGAAGTCATCCTTTCAACCCAGTCTACCAAAGGTCATTCTACCCTTGTCTTGTAGTTATATACCTATTTTTTAGAACTATATCCTCTTCCAAATTTGATTAAGCATATAGTGCAAAATCATCTACAAAAGGTAGGCCTATTCATATTCTTGGTATAACATGGAAGGTTCATAGATTTTTAGATTCTCTACATTCAACATTGAGTAAATGCACATGTATGGGGTATACTAAATATATAGGAATTATCTCCCAAATTTTACATATATGAAATGGACCATATCACAAAGTGTTTATGTTCTTACAAGGACCCTCCAGCCTCTCCATATTCAACTATAGCCATACTTTTCCTCCCACCTTGAACAACCTCTCAGTTTTATGTCGATTAGCCTAGCCTTCTATTTGTTGGAAACACTAAGAGGGGGGGGGGGGGGGTGAATCAGTATTTGTTTTTCCCACTATTGTTTCACCAGTTAAAACATATATATTTAGAAGACAAGATGAATAGCAAGAATAATTGCTTTTATTAATATAAATTGTGCAGTAAAATAGATACAATATATAGATGGTTGCAATCGGTTTCCAAGCTCCAACTTGGACTTTGGTGAGGCTCCAACCTCCAGAGCACCAACTCTTTTTGGCCAAGACACCAATCTTTGACTTAGGAGCACCAACTTTCAAGGAATTCAATCCTTCTTGCTTTTGAGGCACCAACCCCAAGGACTCCAATCCTACTTACTTATGAGGCACCAGCCCCAAGGACTCCTATCCTTCTTGCCTCTGAGGCACCAGCCCCAAGGACTCCAATCCTTCTCACTTCTGAGGCACTAACCCCAAGGGTTCCAACCCAATCTTTTCAAGGCATGTTTGGTAGTAATCTTTTGCTCTTAGAACTCTTCTCTGCTGAGTTCTGTCTATTTACAACTTCACTGTAGTCTCCAAACTACAGTATCAATGACAACCAGTCTTCTTATGAATGAGTCTTTACAACTATGCACACTGCCCATGCATAGTATCCAATAGCCTTCATGATCTCTGATAATGTCTTCACACAAATCTAGTCAGTCTACTATTAGCTACACTAAGCTCTGCATAAAGAACAACTTCTTGTTCAAGCTTATGTTCTCTGTTGCCTACTTCTCCCCTTCGACTGACTGCTATCCTGTTAGCCCTGTGGTGCTCTTTCTGTTATTCTAGACCCTCTTTCTATTCTTTTGTTTTCTCCAACTACTTCAACAGTGTTCAACAGCTACAACAACCTTCACCAGTGTTCACCAGCAACTTCATACAATTCTTAACCACCTCTGCTACTTCTGCTACCTCATATTCTAGTTCTTCGCAACACCAACAACCCCCACAGTCCTCTGTTTTTACTATTTTATGCATTCCCATGCCTCTGTCCATTCGTTTCCTCTTACACCACCTCTTATAATTCCTCAACACTCGCTGTCATTTCCTTTGTGCTCGCTTGCTTCTTCAGCTTCCCAGCTTTCGGTTTCCTCTGTCTATTCATGCTCATAGGACATGTTGATTCAATGGTGAGGACCGAGTCATACACAGAGGACACATATTCAGAAAATTGTAACAGTGCTCCTGTTTTCTCAAGATAGCAAGCATACACAGGGACCACTTCATTTAACAGACAACCACATTCTATCACAATTATAATCGCCATGATTCAACCTCCTGAACTATTGGGACCATTCCTTAATGTATTTTTGCCTCAAAACCCTGCGCACGGAAAATATCAAATACACAGGGAATCAGAGAAGAAACACGAGCGAAGCGCTAAGGGTAGACTTCGATTAAATTCACCTGAGTCTATAATGTATCAGGTCATCCTTGTAACCGCAATCAGCAGTCGCCAATGGCCGATGGTCGATGGACGCAATAAGACAGTAAGCCACCTTTTAATGTTGCATCAAGTTCGGTCTTACAATCGCAATCGACGCTTGGGTGTGGCAAGGCTTCATAACATATGTGATTGTGACAGATACGATATGGTATTAAACCATGGTTTATATGCCTATCGGGTCCACATATATATGTATCGCTATCGACGATCACAAAGGGGCCGCTTAACATATTGTAGCACCCACTTCTGAGGTGCCAATGTGATAATCGCTATAGGCGATCACAAGTCGCACAGGGTCAAGACTCATTGTTAACATAGACCCCTCATAGCGATGCAATGTGCTGAACCCGATAGGATCCCAAATCTCCTGTGCATATATTTTCAAGTCCGCTTTCTGCCTTCGATAGTGTTAAAGCATGCATACATGGGTTTTACAGGCCTGATAATGTAATTGGATATATCTATATGAGTTCTTCCCCCAATGGCTCCTGATAACTCTGTCTGCTTCCTCTATGGCTCTAATGGCTCTGTTTGTTGTTAAATGCATCCATTGCTCCTCCGATGGCTCCCGATAGTGCAGTTGCATGCATACATGTGATTTCTGCTCTGGTAGTTGTTAGATGCATGCGTATAAGCTCTCTGATCACTCTGTTTATGTGTTTCCTCTGTTTGCTCTGTGTTCTCCTCTTCATTGGCATATATATCTGACATATACAGATATATGGCTCCTCCAGCTGTTTGCGTCCTTTGTTGCTCTGATAGTTCTGTGTGCTGCCTCCCATGGATCTATTCTTATTTGGCATATATATATATATATATATATATATATATATATATATATATATATATATATATATATATATATATATATTATATATATATATGTATATACATACATATATATATATATATATACATATATATATATATATATATATATACATATATATATATATATATATATATATATATGTATATACATACATATATATATATATATATATACATATATATATATATATATATATATATATATATATATATATATATATATACATACATATATATATATATATATATATATATATATATATATATATATATATATATATATATATATATATATATATATATATATGGCTTCTCCTGCAGCTCCTCTTAGTCCAATGTGGCTCCTCTAGCTTGGCAGTGTCTTTCAAATACCTCCTTGCATATATGAATGCCTCTCTTGCTTTTATATCCTGCAATATTCTTCGATATGCCTCCTTTGGTAACTCCTCTTGCTTATGGCTTGGCTATCCTGATGGCCTTGCTCCTGTCTCTTCATGGATCGCTCAGATTCCCCTTGGCTTCATGTCAACCTCTAGTATCCAAAATATTGCCATATTGACATCAATGACAACCTAGGACAACAATCTCCCCCTTTGTTATTGATGGAAATATTCTTCTTCTCCCCCCCTTTGACATCAATGGCAAAGGAGTGTTCTGGGACTCCCCCTATCAAACTGCTTATGTTCTTCATGAATGGTAGATCTTCACGGGTCTATGACTCCCCCTGTCATAGTGCTATTCTTCTTTTTACTCAAGATAGAAGGATTGATGCTTTATCATAAATTAACACATTATTCCCTCTTCATGTCTTAGAACTTCTTTATCATGGCTTCAACAATGCTTAAAGATGCTCTACTTTAATGATTTCATTCAGATTTCAAACGGCCATACACAAAGTGTCCAAGTCCAAGCTTTTATGCTTCAATCCATATTGTTGTCTCCACAAGTAACATTGAGAGGCCTTCATAGTCTGAATCAAGAGAAAATGCCCCTGAGATTGTCTTTCTTGCTATCTTTCTTCAGATATAAGTTCCTTTGTGTCTTTGTGCTTCCCCTTAAGTTATTGCCATCTAGTATTCAATCATCATTGCATTTGGACAAAAATGTGAGAGGTTGTGCCTTACTGTTGCTATATTTCTTAAGTGATCTGTATCAGCTTAAGTTATGCTTGACTGCACAACATTCTCCTTCCTATGAGCCATATTTTTCTTGTGTTCTTGTACATATCTCTGCAGATTCAGATACCAATCTGTGACTGTCCTTTAAATTTATTCTGTTGATCTGCATCTTCATGCAGTGCTTTAGTTTTGTTATATGCTGCCAGCTGCTCTTACTTCAAACTCCATTCTAGATGTATCTGTTTGTTTGAATATTGCCTCTATTAGTGTCTAGAATTTATTTGTTCTCACTTTAAATTCCTAAGTTAAGACATAAAATTCTATGATAATAGCACCATGGTTGTTTGCCCTATTTCTTTAACAACAGTCCAAAGAATGGTTACAGGATCATATGCTTCAATGGAGTTCTCCTGAGACATGATAGGCTCCCCCTAACTGTATGCATCATCTCTTTTGGCAAAGTCTTCTCATAAAATGCTTAGATGGGCTGGAGAGCTCAAGGGACTTTCGGACTATATTTCCTTCGTTCTCCATACTTGTGTAACTTTCTTCTTTTGCATGGTTCTAGCTTGTGTAAGAGCCCAATTTAAGTTATAATCACGTGCCATATGACCAATGTTGTGACACTTGAAGCATTCTACATTGTTCATGAATAAGAATTCATGATTTCTTCCTGCAAAATTTTTTCTTGGAGGTTGTCGGAGACTATAACATCCATCTCTATGAGATGGTTGGGGACCATAACAACTATCTTTATGATATGCTTTACAGTCTTTTGCCATGTGACCAAAGTTTGTACAAGAATAACAATAACCAAAAAATGAACTTTGGTACCTAGAAGATGGATATTTCCTTGATGTACTTCTGAAGCCTTTCTGCCTTGAGATCCTTTGATGATAACCATTGCCTCTCGCATATTTGACATCATCTACATTTATTCTTGGAGCTAGTTTTCTTCTATTGTAGCCTTGATTTTTCTCCTTGCATTTGCTAGAACTGGGAGCATCACCATTTCTTTCTAGCTTCTTCACTTCTCTTTTGTTTAGAGCATTTTCATTCTTGTTTGAGGGTTCACCTACATACCCTAGACCTGATTTATTAGATGGACATCTATGATAGCTGAGCATGTCATCCAAGGCTTGAGAGCTCTTCAAGATTTTTTTCATCCCTTCAACCTTTGTTCTGAGGAAGACAATCTCTTCTTCCAATCTTTCACACTCACTATTCTTCTTTGCAAGTTGTTCCTTAGTTTCTTCCTTGCTACGAGTAGCTTCAGCTACTACTATTTTAAGGGAGATGATATCTGACTTCATCTTGAAGATTTCTTCATTCTTTGCTTGACTGCTTTCCATTTCCTTCTCAGCTCCTTGTGCTTGTTTCCTTGCTTCTTGTAGTTGAGATTTGAGAGAGGAGACCTCTATTTTGTACTGACCAATCTCTTCTTCAAGTTTTTTCAAGCTCTTGCGCCTTTGTTCAAGTTGACTTGACAAGGTATCTTCCTGCTTCTTTACTTTATTCAATTGATTTGTCATGGATATGACTTCTTCATGACGCTTCCTTTTGCTTTGATGAAATTCCTTCTTAAGCTTGGCAAGCTCTTCATCCCTTTCTCGTACTTGAAGCTTGATGAGGTCAACTTTCTTTCTTGCTTGATCTTGGTAACCATCTAGATCTATCTTCTTAAGTTTCTCATTTTCCTTTTTCAAATTGTTAATATATTCCATGGCAGTCATAAGTTGAGCGAGGAGTTCTTCTACAAAGTCTTTTTCATTCTCTTGATCTTCTAGGTCTGCTTTAGCCTTGATGTCACCATTCTAATTTTCAGCTTCTATGATGTTTTCAGGATCTCCTTCTTGATTGATGGTCATGGTCAGTGCTCCTTTTGAGTGAAGATCATGAAGTTTGTCCCATATGCCCTTTGCTGATGAATCTTTTCCTAGATTATTCTTTACAGAATTAGGGAGCCCATTCAGGATTGCCTTTACTGCTTTTGCATTGTACTCCTTGGATTCTCTATCCATCTTGCTATCATCAATCACTGATTTCCAAATTTCAATGTCTTGAGTCTGTAAGAAATTCCTCATTCTTGATTCCCATATATTAAAGTTCCCATTGAGCCTTGGAGCCTCCTCAAATTGATTGTCTTCTATTTTAGTAGTAGAGGAAGACACATCCTTAGGAGGATTGGAGACTTTCTACCTTGACTTCGCCATTTGTGTTCTAAGGTTCAACCTTCAAGCCATTAGGCTTTGAATGAAGGAACTTGCTCCGATACCAATTGCTGGAAATACTAGGGGGGGTGAATCAATAATTCTTTTTCCCACTTTTGTTTTACCAGTTAAAACATATATATTCAGAACAGAAGATGAACAACAAGAATAAATGCTTTTATTAACATAAACTGTGCAGTAAAATAGATACAATATATATATGGTCGCAATCAATTTCCAAGCTCCAACTTAGACTTTGGTGAGACTCCAACCTCTAGAGCACCAACTCTATTTCGCCAAGACACCAATCTTGGACTTAGGAGCAAAAACTCCCAAGGACTTCAATCCTTCTTGCTTTTGAGGCACCAACCTCAAGGACTCCAATCCTACTTACTTCTGAGGCACCAACCACAAGGACTCCTATCCTTCTTGCTTCTGAGGCACTAGCCCCAAGGACTCCAATCCTTCTCACTTCTGAGGCACTAACCCCAAGGGTTCCAACCCAATCTTGTCAAGGCATGTTTGATAGTAATCTTTTGCTCTTAGAACTCTTCTCTGCTGAGTTCTGTCTATTTACAGCTTCACTGTAGTCTCAAAACTACAATATCAATGACAACCAGTCTTCTTATGAATGAGTCTTTACAACTCTGCACACTGCCCATGCATAGTCTCCAATAGCCTTCATGCTCTCTGATAATGTCTTCACACAGCTCTAGTCAGTCTACTGTTAGCTGCACTAAGCTCTGCATAAAGAACAACTTCTTGTTCAAGCTTATGATCTTTGCTGGCTACTTCTCCCCTTTGACTGACTGTTGTCTTCTTAGCCCTATGGCCCTCTTTCTGTTATTCTGGACCCTCTTTCTGTTCTTTTGTTTTCTCCAACTGCTTCAACAGTGTTCAACAGCTGCAACAACCTTCACCAGCGTTCACCAGCAACTTCATACAATGCTTAACCACCTTTGTTGCTTCTCCTACCTCATATTTTGGTTCTTCACAACACCAACAGCCCCCACAGTCCTTTGTTTTTATTGTTTTATGCATTCCCATGCCTTTGTCAATTCGTTTCCTGTTACACCGCCTCTTAGACTTCCTCAATGCTTACTGTCATTTCCTTTGTGCTCGCTTGCTTCTTAAGCTTCTCAGCTTTCGATTTCCTCTATCTATTCGTGCTCACAGGACATGTTGATTCAATGGCGAGGACCGAGTCATACGCAGAGGACACATATTCATAAAACTGTAACAACGCTCTTGTTTTCTCATGATAGTAGGTGTACACAGGGATCACTTCATTTAACGGACAACCAAATTCTATCGTAATCATAATCGCCATGATTTAGCCTCCTGAACTATTAGGACCGTTCCTTAATGTATTTTTGCCTCAAAACCTAACACACAACAAATATCAAATACACAGGGAATTAGAGAAGAAACACGAGTGAAGCGCTAAGGGCGGACTTCAATTTTAATTCACCTGAGTCTATAATGTATCGGGTCCGCCTTGTAATGGCCAATGGGTGATGGACGCGATAAGACATTAAGCCACCTTTCAATGTTGCATCAAGTTCGGTCTTACAATCGCAATCAATGCTTGGGTGTGGCAAGGCTTCATAACATATGCGATTGTGACAGATGAGATATGGTATTAAACCATGGTTTGTATGTCCGTCGGGTCCACATATATATGTATCGCTATCGTCGATCGCAAAGGGGCCGCTTAACATATTGTAGCACCCGCTTCTGAGGTGACGACGAGAAAATCGCTATCGGCGATTGCAAGTTACACAGGGTCAAGACTCATCGTTAACATAGACCCCTCATAGCGATGCGATGTGCCGGACCCGATAGGATCCCAAATCTCCCGTGCATATATTTTCAAGTCCGCTTTCCGCCTCCGATAGTGTTAAAGCATGCATACATGGGTTTTACAATCCCGATAACGTAACTAGATATATCTATATGAGTTTTTTCCCCGATGGCTCCCGATAACTCTGTCTACTTCCTTTGTGGCTCTGATGGCTCTGTTTGCTGTTAAATGCATCCATTGCTCCTCCGATGGCTCCTGATAGTGCAGTTGCACGCATACATGTGATTTCTGCTCCAGTAGTTGTTAAATGCATGTGTATAAGCTCTCTGATCGCCTTGTTTCTGTGTTTCCTCCATTTCCTCTGTGTTCTCCTCTTCATTGGCATATATATCTAACATATACATATATATGGCTCCTCTGGTTGTTTGCGTCCTCTGTTGCTCCGATAGCTCTGTGTGCTGCCTCCCATGGCTCTATTCTTCTTTGGAATATATATATATATATATATAGATATATATATATATATATATATATATCTGTGTGTGTGTGTGTGTGTGTGTGTGTGGCTCCTCTTGCTTTGATATGCCTCCTTTCTCTGATATGTCTGTTTCTGCATATATATATGATATCTCTCTCTCTCTCTCTCTCTCTCTCTCTCTCTCTCTCTATATATATATATATATATATATATATATATATATATAGATAGATAGATATGGCTCCTCCTGCAGCTCCTCTTAGTCCAATGTGGCTCCTCTGGCTTGGAAGTGTCTTTCAAAGACCTCCTTGCATATATATAAATGCCTCTCTTGCTTTGATATCCTACAATATGCTTTGATATGCCTCCTTTGGTAACTCCTCTTGCTTATGGCTTGGCTATCTTGATGGCCTTGCTCCTGTCTCTTCATGGATCGCTCGGCTTCCCCTTGGCTTCATGTCATCCTCTAGTATCCAGAATATTGCCATATTGACATCAATGACAACCTAGGACAACACTGTTTTTATTGTGACTTACACAAATTTTCATATATCTTGAGATGGGTATTATTGATATTCACAACATTTTTTCCTTCCCATAAGGGACCCCCTGTAAGATCCTCTCTCTATAATGACCCAAAATTTAAAATATTCAACTAATGACCTCAATTTATGCGATTAATAGTCAACGCACAACTATTTAAATGATAAACATAGAAATTTCAAAAAACATGAGCAAAGATGACTTGTAGTGACGATATTCCTTAATGACGATTTCAAAGTTGAACACTATTTGAATTCTACTAATTGCAACAAAATTTATAGGGACAACTCTCCACCCAATCATAGGCTCAACTACACATAATGTTTCTATAGCTAGCCTCCCTCAAGCCCGCAATCAACTACTACTATGAGGGATCCTTTGTCTCACAAAATTCTTCTTCCAAAAGAATGAATAATGAATCATGTTTCTCATCCCCATTTTCATCCATTAAATAGAACAAACAGTTCCAAAATGGAAAGGGATTGGAAAGATATCTGCATTCACACAATCCATATATCAACATGTCAACTTTTATTTATTTTTTTCAAGTTTTACTCAATTCAATATTTTACTTAATTTAACTCTTTTTTGTTTTATTCCTTTTTACTTTTTGTTAACTTTACTTATTCTTACTATTTTTATAGTCTATTTTATATATTTTTATTTAGAACTCTAATTTATTATTTATTTATTTACTATTGTTATATTTTATTTATTATTTATTATTTGTTTACTTGTATATTAATATTATTTTATTATTATTATTATTATTATTATTATTATTATTACGGGGCATTACATACTCACCCTATTTAAGGAACTTCGTCTCGAAGTTAAGTTGAATTATTTAACTTTTTATTTTATTTTATTTAGTTATTTATTACTTAATGTTTTCCTACACCCTCTGTTGAAATAGTATACCAACATGCATCAAAATTTACAGAACACCGGGGAAATCCCAAGGAATCTCTATCATTTTTCCCAATTTTCAGAACTAGGCATAAAGCCTCATCGGTCTAAACCATAGCCCAAGGTTATCCCCAAGGCACTTAGACATCATCTTCCCTAAGGCGGGAATTCGGTCCTAGTACTCAATGACTCTAGGCATCTCATAAGGTTGTCCCACTCCCTCCATACTCAATATGGTGCACAACCCTAGGCATCAAAGTCCTCATTCCCCCTTCGGATTTTGACAACCCAATCCAATATCAGGCACTCAACCTCCTCAAGATGGTCCCATAGCCCCTCAGAGCTATCCATCAAGAGATATACAAGTCAAAGGAACCACTTGCATATATAGTGTTTATTGAGTATGCCCCCAACCCACATGTGTTGAAGAATGTAACTAGTGTTGGTCTTGATAATTGTATTTGTTAAGATAAATTTTACTGTTAAATAAATTGACTTATTGAAGCATAGGTTTCATGCTTTGGTCAATGATTTTTAGGTCAAAGGCTCTATTGAAGGCTTATAGGTTTTGTCTTGATTCAATAGAGTCATTGTCATTTTTATTAGATCCGTCTTGGACTTTTCTATCATGTAAAAGAATTATTTTTGAGTCAAAAAAGTCATTTTTCACCTCCACACCAAGTCGGCCCTATCCTTATGAAGTCAACCTAGATTAGGGCTATTTGACCTAGAAGAAAGGCCAAATATAAAGGTAGTTCAACTCATTTCACATACTAACAAGTTCAATCTACAAGAGAAAGAGGATGAAAAAGAGAGCGAATTGTAGTAGAAGAAGACCTAATTGAAGGAAGAAACATAATTTAAGTTTTTGGCATATACCTCTCACATGTGTGAAGTTTTCTAGGGTTTTTGGATGAGTTGCTGGGGGCATAAATTTTTGAACTTACTGCAGGTCTGAAATTCTAAAGCTAGGGATGACATTCTAGATTGAAGCTGCATCTGAGAAGGTGAAACTTGGATACTTTGGTAGGGGTCATCTACATGAAGGAAGGGATTAATTAGTGATTGGAGGAGGTATTTTTCTAGGTAAAAAGGGTCTTGGATTGTCTCATCTTGATTTGAATCTACTAGTGGAAGAGTTGGACTGGGTTTTCCCTTTGGAGGGGTTTTTCCTTGGCTAAGTGCCTACATATTATGTACCTTTTTCTTGTGGTATTCATATGAATTTAATTTGGTAATTTGGTAATTTCTTGATGAAATATAAACTAAAAAATAAGTAAAAGAAGGCAACATAAATCACAAGTAATTATCAAGAAAGAGGAATCAAACCTTAATTTCTATAATCATTGATTCTCAATGATATGGTGTTACATATTCTCCCTCGTAGATATGAGATCCAACAAGATCATCAAATAAAATGGCCCTCTCAGTCCATTTTTGGATTTCCTATTAATCACCACATATCAACATGCATCCAATGCTTTAGTCACAACATCATAATATCATAGAAAATAATCCACATGCTAACTTTTGCATGCCATCATGAGAACATAACATCATTGTTATCACAACATTCTGAATAATATAATCTATGTGATCATGCATGTCATAAAATATACATACAATTACTACATGCTTCACATCATGCAATACCATCCAAAGTTATAACATCAACATATTTGTATCAAAGATATATCATGACATCGCATAATAATTGGAACCACAAGTCAATATGAATTCATACCATAACATCATAAATATGAGAATCAATTCGATATAGATCAAATACAGAGAAATAATAACACTCTTCATGATGCATTAGAAAAATCAATGTCATTTACTTGCCTAAATAGTGAATACCAATGATGAAATAAGATTATCCAACATCCATCTAGGATCTAGGTTTTCTCATCAATACTATTAGTGTCATGTTTTCATCAAGATACCAATTTCTTTTTAATAATCACTTTGACTTATTTCAAATAGGAGGTTGACAATTTTCATAGTATGTATAATCATTTAAGTACATTGTTAACCTTCAAAGAAGCCTCATAATCAAGAAAATTAGTTCCTAGTCATGTATTATTCCTTCCAAAAGGAAATTTAGTGAAATTCACCCTTAATATATTACTAGACATACAAACTACAATTATTCCTTAAATCATCGATATCAAATTAAAATTCTATGATCACTATACATATTTTACTTATCCATTCTAGTACCATTTTACTTAATGGCACACATGCACTAGGTCATCCTTGTTTAAGTTTTTTATTGTGTTTAATAAACTTGCATGAGGGTTCATTTATCCCTAGTGATTTATCCATCATTTTTTATTTATCATTGTACATCCTCAAAAGACCTACTTGTCTCATCAAGTTCCCATCTCAATACCACTTGACCTCGCTTCTTCTATCAATTTTTGCATAATTAGTCTCGAAGTCTCATTATAGAATTTCCAACAACATATGTTATTATGATTCATGCTCAATGTTTTCTCATTAGCATACATAGTTTATTTCCTTTTCCATAAGTTAAAAAATCATTATCCTTGAAACATTTTCCTAGTTTATCACTTCTCCTTTATCACCAATTACAAGTATTCATGAATTCCAATCTTGACACTTTTAAATTTGTAGGTCATCACTATGACCCTTACCAAACATGATGTTCAATCCACTCATCAATATCATTAAGGGAACTTTCCACTTGAGATAGACCCCATAATTTATCTCTAATACCATATGTAATGACCCAAAATTTAAAATATACAACTAATTACCTCAATTTATGTGATTAATAGTCAACACGCAACTATTCGATTGATAAACATAGAAATTCCAAAAAAAATGTGTTGATATAGATTGTCATTAATGTCAATATGAAGCCAAGAAGCTACCAGAGCAGAGATATCAATGCATAGAAGAGAAGCAAGTGTAAGAGCGGAATGTTAAGGAGGAGCCACATCGGAGGAGCCATATTGGGAGTATTGCGTGTAATGTACGCCCAAGAAGAACTGAGAGGAAGAATTCATCAAAAGAAGCAAAGAGGAATCATAATGGGTCTTTGAATCCAGTTGAAGAATTAGAGTGAATCTCAGAGAGAATCAACGATGTATGAATTCGCAGAAGGCAAGCTCAGAGAGAGTTGAGCAGTGGAAAAGTGAAAGGCTGAAACCCTGAAGAAAACCTGAAACCATAAGAAAAAAACTGAAGAAATGAATGAAAGTCAAAGTGAGGAGACAGATGAAGATTGAACGCACAGGAACCGTTGTATCTCAGAGATCAACGGACGAGGTCGAAGGAAATGATCAACCAAGATTAAATCATGCAAACTGGTGTCAAGAAATGAATGACGGAGATTGAGTTAAGTAGTAGAGGAAGAGGAATTCAAAGGAGGAGTCGCAACCATCAATGGTAGAAGATCTACAGTCATCAGGTACAAACAAGCTCGGGCGTTAGTCAATGAAGGAAGGCGGATTTAAAGCTATAAGTGGGATTTCAGGCGGATGCAAAATGGTAAGTGGTATTTAGAGGAGAATGCTTGATTCCATTCAATGGTTGACACATAACAACTAGAGGAGAGAGGAAAACCACTCATTTCAGGTGGGTAACTCTCGTGCAAGTAGTCCACTTGAAATCGTTGTAGACAGTCGGATTTTTAGGGTTGAAATCTATGGTGGAGAATGAACCCGATAAAGTTAAACCTCGGGAACTGTGTCAGAGGGGGTTACGCCATCACCATTGTAATACATCCTAATGTTACATCGCGTTTGCCGTGTCAATAGTTATAAAGGGATGGCACACTATAAACTGCGATTGTGATATATACATACGGACCTGACGGGTATATTAACTACTGTTTAATATCATGTTGCATCCGTCCCGTTGGTAGAAGGGGAATTGGCCATGTTATGTGCAAACCTCTGATTGTGATAGATTTGTATATAATATTGCATCCAGTAGGAGAAATCGACCATCGACGATGGTATAGGCATGACTTATAAAAGACCTCTAGAAAGTTACGATTGCGATTGGATAATGACGTGGCATGTGGGACCTCTCTGATATTTTCTTTAATATGCAACATTATTGCAATTCGGCCTCTCCTCCACATTAACATGTCCTGTGAGTATTGATGGATTCGAAGATACAGAGGAAGCCGAAGAGTGAGCACAGAGGAAGCTGAAAGATCAAGCAAGCGTTGAGGAAGCCGAAGCTTAAGCGAGAAAGGAGGAAGCCAAAGGTCAGGCGTATCATGCATATAAAACAGAGAACAAGGAAAGTTTAGTGTGCTGGCGAACTGTAAGAAAAAAAGGAAGCCGAAGTTTTGGCAGAAGTGGAAGGAATAGTAGGACAAAAGTAAGTCATAGGTCCAGCAAGGTTGGGAGCAGAGAATCACAACCAAACAAATCGAGACAGTGTACAGTAGAGGGTTAGATCCCTTGAGGTTGGTGCCTCAAAAATGAAAGGATTGGTGTCCTGGGAGTTGGTGCTCCTAAATTCAAGGTTGGTGCCTTGACAATACAAAGTTGGTGCTTTGGAGGTTGGAGCCTCACAAAGAGTCAAAGTTGGTGCTTGGCAACTGATTGAAACCATATATATATATATATATATATATATATATATATATATATATAGATGCAAAGATCACATTAATAAAAGCATCTATTCCTGTTATCTATTTCTGCGTTCCAAATATAAATGTTTTTAACTGATAAAAATAATGATTGAAAAGAAATATTGATTCACCCCCCCCCCCTCAGTATTTCCAACAACATGAACATAGACAACTTACCTATAACGAATATATTCCTTACTGGTGATTTCAGAGTTGAACACACTTTGAATTCTGCTAACCGCAATAAATTTTTTGGGGAGGACTCTCCACCCAACCATAGGCTCATTTGCACATAATATTTCTATAGTTGGACACCCTCGAACCCTCAATCAACTACTACTGCCAATGAATACTTTGTCTCACAACACTCTTATTCCAAAAAACTAAATAATAAATCATGCTTCTCATCCCCATTTTCGTCCATTGAATACAACAAACAATTCCAAAATGGAAAGGGATTGGAAAGGGATCCACGTGCACACAATCCATGTGTCAAAATGCCAAATTTTATTTCTTTGTTTTAAATTTTACTTAATTCAATATTTTTCTTAATTTAACTCTTTCTTATTTTATTCCTTTTTACTTTTCGTTAACTTTTACTTATTCTTACCACTTTTATAGTTTATTTTTATATTTATTTATTTAAAACTCCAGTTTATTATTTACTATTGTTATATTTTTTATTATTTTTTATTATTTATTTACTTATATATTAATATTAGTTTATTATTATTATTATGGGGCATTACACCCTCACTCCTCCTTGTTGCATGATATACAATATCCAAAAGTGAACGTGGAAAATATCAAAAGCAAATTTCAAATGGGGAATCACCAATAGAAGTATGGATCAGTCTATTATAAAAGTTTTGTACATACACTATATTTCCATCCTAAGTCTTCATATGCTTTTGATTTTACCCCTCAAAAGCTACATCAAACTCTTATTGTTTACTTATATTTTCCCAACTATTTGTGGATGGAATGTTGCAAACTTCTTTAACTTCATGTCCATATTATCCCATGATGTAGTCCAAAATTCATTGAGAAATCATGTGTCACTAGCTAAAACAGTGTGCCTTGGTATCCCTAAGTGAACCCAAACCTATCCAAAGAACATGTTCACTGCTTATTTCCCATTGATGGTATTTTTATAGGGCATTAGAACATACATTTTATTGAACCTATCAACTACCACAAATATGTAGTCATGTACCTTCCTAGTTGTTGGTTAAAATCCCACAAAGTCCATGGAAATGCTTTCCCAAGGATGTGTGGTTACAAGGAAGGCATGATATATACCATGTTTCATATTACCAAGATTGTTGGTACAACATAACATGCATCCTCTTATGAACCTAGCTACATGTTCTTGCATCTTGGGACAATACACATAGCTTTGAAAGTTGGCCATTGTCTTCCCTTCACAAAAGTACTTTGCAACATTGGAGGTGTCAACCTCTCTAATCAATTGTAGTCACTCACATTTAGGAACACATAACTTATCCATCTTGTAGAGTACCCATCTTGGAGAGGGCAGTCACTTATGTTATCACCATCATGCACATGACTTTGGCTCTACAACTATTGAAACACCTCCTTGAAGTCCTCATCCTCTAAATATGTCTCTTTATATGTGTCATGGGTAAATGGATCCATATGCATCAATGTTCCCAAAGATGTGATATTTGATGTGGGTGGACTTCAATGCAGGCCAACCAACTTGTTTACATTTCCCTTATTTTACTTGATCACTAAATGAAATTGTTGTAAAATTCCATCCACTTGTAATTCCTAGTTTGGTGTAGCTTACTCTGGGCCTATAGATATTGTACTTGGATGGTGATCTATGTGGATTACTATCTCCTTTCCCATTAGATAGTGTTTCCACTTCTTCACATCCCACACTAAGGCATAAAGTGAGTTCTTGTTGTAGGTAAGGTAGCTAAAAAATGCCCCATGAAATACTTCATAATGTTAGCATATAGGCCTGCCTCCCCACATTAATGCTACTTCACAGCCTAACCACTCACATCTATCTCCACTTCAGAAATATGTTGTAATTTTGGTAATGATATAACTAGTGGTTAACTGATCTTATTCTTTAAATACTCAAATACCCTCTACTAATAATTTCCACACTAGAAGCTCTTTCCACTCACTATTATGGCACAAAGTGGTGTTTCTACTCCTGAGAATGAGGCTATGAATTTCCTTAGGAAATATGTTGCACCAATGAAAATACTAACTTATAAAAAATTAGTAGGAATTGACCACTTCATGATGGCCTCCATCTTGGAAGGGTCTATTTTCAACTCTCTTCTAACTATAACATACCCTATATACACCAAATAATGTTGTGAAAAATCACACTTCTTGAGATTTTATAGAAGCTAGTGCTTTTTTAATGTCTCTGGAACCTATGTCAAATGTCATATGTGCTCTTCCCAAGTAGCATTGTATACTAGTATATCATCAAAATAGAAAATAAAAAATGAATCTATAAAAGGGAACAATATATAATTCATTAACCTCATAAACATAGCTATTTCATCGAATAGGACAAAAAACATGACTAACAAATCATACAAACCATTATTGGTTTTGAAGGAAGTATAATAGGTTCCTTCTTCTCTAACAAACTTGGTGATAACAAAAATTGAAGTCTAGCTTGGTGAAGTAGAAAATCATATATCTTAGGTAGGGGGTGCCTATTCTTGAGAATATTTTTTTTTAACACCTTGTAATTAATACATATGTCAAGTCCCATCCTTCATTGGCACAATGATGATGGGTGACTCGCATGGTGAGGTATTTGGTTAAATGTCATCATATTCTAGTAGCTGCTGCAACTGCTTCTCCACCTCACTTCCTTCTATAACAGATTTCCTATAAAACACACTATTTGGTAATGGGGATTCTAGCAATAGTTGGATCTCATACTCCACTTACCTCTTGGAGGCTAGCCCTTTAGGCTTACAGAACACGTCCTAGTATGCTTGTAGCAAATATTCTATATTTCTTACTACACCCCTTTGGGAATGAATTTAATCTCATTGACTCTTCTAAATATTTATTTTCTCTTAAAAATAGTAAAAACTACTTCTTGCTAGAACTGATCAGTTTCTTGGGTTTGGTTGGCACTTACCAACAATATTTTGGACTTGCCTTTGTGTGCAATAGTGGTCAAGGATTTCCCATCCTTGATGAGGCAATACTAGTTGGCTCTCCATATAAGTATTGCATTTTTCATGTACATATAAGGACTCCCAAACACCACTCCACATACATCAAGGGGAACTACATCTAGTTCTACTTCATCAATAAAATCAACATTGATAGCAAATTTGATTTTACACTATTTTTTTACTTCTATTTTCACATCCTTATTTACCCTTCCCAATAGATATGAGCTTGGGTGATCACAAAATTTCAATCCCAATTTGTTGACCAACTCTATTCCTATGGTCTAGAGTCAAACAAAAAATCAATCTTTGTCTTCTTGACCTATATATTTATATGGAAGGGTCTACTATTTTTCATTCTCTTCCTATTGTTGAAGGCTACTTAGATTCACCCCCTTCTACATTGATGTAAAAAAAATTCTCTCATCCACATCCAAGCCACTTTCCACCTAATTAATCAAATTTGTGGCCATGAGATTCTTCTTCAAAGTATCTTTCTTTTTGTTTTGTGGGTTAAGCTCTAGAAGAAACTTCCAACACTTCTCCTCTATATGACTGCCAATGTTATAGTGGTTTTAGTGTTTGATGGGATATTTAAAATGGTGTGCTATGGCTATTGTATTTTTAACTCCCCCATTCCAATTATTCTTCCCCTCCTCAAAATTTTCTGAGTCCTCCTTCTACACCCATTGGATTTCTCTTTCTTCTAGCGTATGTTCTCTAGGTATTTTGGCTATAAGCAAGCCTCATCCACTGATCTAGGTTTGAAAAAAATCACTTGCTTCTACAGATGGTTGTGTATATCCCTACTTGATAAGCACATTTGGGCTCCTTTGGGATATACCTAACATTATGGCCATATTTTTAAATTCTGTGGTGTACTCTTGTACACTCTTCCCCTGCTTTTTCTTGAAGTGATTCTACTAAATCCAATGGTCCTCTACAAACCTGATATGCTAAAATTGTAACTTTATGAGGGCTTTGAGATCCTCCCAATTAGTCACTAGAGGATCTACCTACAACCTCAAGGTCTCTGTATGGTTTTCCCGCTAGACCAATGCATAACCCTCTAATTTCAACTAAGCAAACAAAATATTTTATTCTTCCTCTATATTATGAAAAATAAAATACACTTCCAATTACTACAACCAGTGATTTAGATTCAGAGTGTTGATATCACCTTGATACAATTTGATGTCAACCTTCAATTCCATTTTGAATAGGGAATATGAATGGTTTGTGTCACTCAAACTGGGTTGGTCCTTTTCAGGTTCTTTCTTAGATTCCCTCTTTGGTTCTTCCCAATCTATTGATTTCCCTTTTAATTCAGCCTTTGCATTAGAACCTCCATATTCTCCAAATAGATTGATATTATTAGTCAAGGTTTCCATGAGAAGGATAACATTATGTTTTATATATACTATTTATACTTCACGATGCACTAAAATATCCTCTACACATTCATGTGGGTTATTCACAAATTCCTTAGTCATGATACAGGTTTTATGACTTTTGGCTGAGTCGATATGGATCCCTTGCAACTCCCCACAATATACCCAAAGGAACCTTCTATGATACCAATATGATCCATAAACTACAATGGACATTCCACTAGATAATTAATCATGATATATCTACTAAATATATTAGAAAATCTAAAATATACACTATAAGGGTTTATTTGTCCTTAGATTTTTGGATCTATTAATTAATATTTAATGCATATGCATGGAAATTATAATTATGCAAAAAATATAGAACAACGAAACAAAACTCACAAACCACAAATTAACACAAGATGTAACCTAGGAAACTCTCAATGGGAGAAAACACACCTCGAAGGTGAGGCTGGTTTGCTCCATTTATTTGAATGGAATGATAGATGCAAGTTAAAATAAGTGAGGCCTATGGCCCGTGGGATGCTACTGTGCACAAATCCTCTCTCTTTTCTCTCTCCCTATCCACTCACAACTACTATGCTCATATGGAACAAAATTCATTCAAATAGAATGGAACCCCCTTTCCTCCTAATGGTCTGGGTATAACACAACCTAACAACCTACTAGTGATTAGGTTTGTGCCCTTCACTCTTAACTAGAGTTACAATATTGATTGTTCTACGGTCTTCTTCAACATGATGACTTGGATAGGCTATTTTCCATGAATAATGGGGTTTGACACAAGATCCTATCCAATTATTATGGTTAAAATATGAAGTTAAACTTTTGAGTGGCATAAATTTTTCATATAGATTCCAATTTAGGTTATTCTTGTGCCATTTGAAAGGTATATATGTGTAGAGTCATCCGAAGAAAACATTTTTTTATGCCTCAAACTGTTTTAGAAGGTTCAAACCCCAATTTTCCAAACTGGGTGCTACTAGTAAAAATGGTCCTATGAGTTGATTTCCCACTTTTTCCACTCGTAAAGTATCAATATGGATGACAAATAATATAATGATCCAATCAAAATACTTTCCCCACCCAGACCTCAAATAAATTTTATTCAAGTGAATGCCATAAGTTAGTAACAAATGAAAATTTTTTAAGAAAGAAAAAACTCATTCCTTAACACTTCTCTTCTTGTTAACCTTGAAAATTTCAATCACAATGGCCACAACTATTTGGTAGAATCTAGAGCATATTAAAATGTTGTACCTTACTTTTTCTATAAAAAATTAAAAGAAAGGATCCATAGATGATTTTTTGTAGTGATTGGAAACATTATTTATTCTACGATATAGTTTCTACCATTCATAGGTGATTTTTGGGGGAGAGGGGGTTGAGGATCCTAAAAAGCCAATCTTGAGATGTTTCTAGATCTCCCTTTCTTTTATGGGATGAAATGATTCACTCACATCATCCAATTGGATAGGTTCAAAGTCAAAGTTATGGTGTAATTAAAATATGTCTTGATTAGGGTTGCACCAACCTTAAGATCTACTAATTTATCAACTTTGTTGTTGTAGACATCCTTGAAGCATATTTTATTATGCTAAGGTGATATTGGTAATAGAAACTATAATGTTATTTCTCCTTTGATTGGTCTTATTTTTTGTTACCATGGAATGAGAATCCCAATAAAATAAGAATTGAGAGGAAAATATATGAAACACACCATGACCAATCTAACAGAAACAAATGAACCCTCATCCTATGAGTATCCCATCTTAGGGGATTATTCACTTTATACTCATCATACATGTATTTACCACCATAGGTCTTACAAGGAAGTTATTAGATGTTTTTAAGATGAAATTAAATAATTGAGTACTTTATCATAATTATTTTGTCACAATTTCATAATTATCAAATAATAATTATTTCATAATTGAGAAGAAAGTTCATAGTGAGTTGCTAAGAGCTCATAATTAAGCATGGAACTATGTATAACTTGTAATTGCTTGGTTCACATTCAATCGATCCTAAATTCTCTTGGCACTAAGTGTTTGGATACATCCTCCCAGATCTAGGAAAATTGTATATAACTAGACCCTCTCAATGGTGGAAAGGGAAGAGAAAGTAAGTGAATTGCCTTGTTATGCTAGAGGATTTCCACTAGAATTTCCTTCCATGCTTCATAGATGAGCCCAATTTGTGAGTGAGATAAGGGAGGAGGAAGGTAAAGGGATCAGAGAAGAACACCTGACACTAAAGGTATAATCTTGTTATTGTACTTCTGATTCAAATATAATACTTGATTTGTTTTTCCTCTCTAAGTGATATGTTACATGAGATCATGATGTTTCTATGATGATTAGATCTTATCTCATACTAATTTTCATTTATTGGGGAAAACAATCACCATTTTCTGTCTATATATATGTAGGTGATTAGATCTAGAGCCAGAGAAGGATCTTTGAGTGACCAGTATCTTCAGCTCAGAGATTAGATCTGTAATTTTCATCAACTTGCAAGGATAGCCAGGTATGGTCTCTTTTCATATTTTCCATGTTATGAAATAAATTGTAGTGGTATGTCTTAGGGAATGTAATCACATTTTTCTATCTCCATCTAGTAGATCATGAGGCAAGATCTATGAGACAACAATCCTTGTTCCATTGAATAAAAATCAGGAAAACAAAATCAATGACTCCATCATGGAAGAATCTTTAATCTCTCCTCACTTTGTTGGATTTCTTGGTTTTCTTAATTTCTGAAGTATTTGGGGGCATTCCCTATCTATTCTACATTAATTTTGATCTAGATCTACCCCTAATCCTTTAGATCAACGGTTGATTTAAAACTTATTAAAAGATTAAAAAACTAGAAAAGAGGAAAAATGGTTTATAGTTTTTAGATCAAAATTTGTAAATTTCTAGATGGAATTTTGAATGAAGCAACCATATATCTGATTTATCTTCAAACTTTTATATCAATTTATTTATTTATTTATTTTTTAAATCATCTACAACAATGTATGAATCATGGAGATATGGTTGATTGAAAATCCAATCTTGTTATGTATTAGATCTTGCTTCCTTGTTGTGGTTTGGGTTTGTTTTCCTTTGTAGAACATGGTAGGATTATATTTTTTGGTTGCCTGCATTGTATTACAGGTCTAAAATTCCTTTTTGTTATGTCTAATTATTTTTTTGTCTCATTTGATAAGCCATAAATCACACACCCTTACTTCAAAGTCATAGTTGGATGCTTTTGAGTGCATAATTTGGTGCTTTTACATTAATATGTTGGAGAAATTGATTTTTTTTTTTGTGAAGTGGTTTCTTGCCAATATTTTGAGTGTATTGAGTGGTTATTAATAGAGATTATGAGGCTTCATTGTCACTTGGAAAAAGGAAAATGAACTCTTTATTTAGCTAGTTTTTATCGAATTGAAAAGAAATTGCATACTTCATATAGTTTATGTTGGATTGGTTTTGAGTCTCATAACTACATCAAAATTTCATAACATACCCTTGCCATAAAATAAAGTGCTAATAAAATAAATTAGAATTTTAAGTTATAGCACACTAAAAATAACTTAGGGTATAGAGCCTTGAAATAGGTTTGGAGAGCACACTCTTAAAGGCTACAAAACTAAAATAAGTTCCATTAAAGAGAGAAAGTCCACTATCACATCCAAAATTTTATAGAAAGATACTCTCACATGGGATTCAAGCACATGGTCACATTGGAAAATTATAGAGTGGCATTCCCACTCCCTTGGTATTGGTGCTCATTGGATTGTATGCATCTAGGGATATTTTGAGAACAAAGGCTAATTGTGAGCAATCTCTCAAGAGGTTTTAGGCTTAGTTACCTTGTCTACACATATGGTATTGTTGATGGCGGTGGACCCGCCAACATGTCAAGGGATCTCCCTGGTAAGAATTCCCAACTAGACCTCAGACCATTTGGAGTAGGAATCCCAGCAGTGGGTAGTAAATTAATGCCTTGACTGCGGCAACATGCAGAGGTAAGTGTGATAACTTTGTCGGAAGCAAGTGTGTGACTTTGCAACGAGCCAAGTGAGATGCATGGGGGTTATAACACATGGAGGGGAAAAGGAAGTGTGTCCCTTAGAAGCCTATAATATTACAAAGCCTGAAAGGAATACATAGGAAAAATGACATCACAAGCTGGAAAGCTGAATAGTTCACATACGAAAGTGACAGGTTAAACCAACGACAGGTCTACAACAAGATTCATACAATTGCATGAAAAATAGTTCATAAAAAAATTTGTAAGTTAAATTACATACATTTCTAAAGAAACTAGAATAATCAAACTAAAATAACAACATATTCACAAAAACATGTTGGCTCTATTATATATTATTAAGTTAAAGTTCCATCCATACATACACCATTGATAGCCATTAGCCCCAATAGTGAAACATTACAGTCAATGCCACCTACTCCTCCAAAGACATGTACTCACTCTACACTGTGGAGAAGCAGAGGCTCGTCACAATACTCTCCAAGCCTTCTCTAAGAAATGCCTAGCCAAAATCTTGGCTCCCAAAAGCCTGGTCTATGAGTTATGAGGTTCTATTTATAACAAAGGGTGGGGTGACCCTTGACATTCCCCTTTGTGACTCTTCAACTACCCTCATGACTTTTCAACTTCTTTATAAATAAATATTTACATTACATAGTGACTATTCAAATTCCAAATAAAGACACATGGAAATTCACTTACAACCCAATTACAAATAATACACATTTTCCACATGTACCCATGTGGGACAAAATAGGCTAGAGACAACCTAACAAGACAAAACATTATGAATCCGAGGTTTGGGGAAAGACTAACTCGACAACATCCACTTGCTACTTCTCGGTCATGTAATGATGCCAAGCTTGGTATTGTGTTGTGATGTCCCTAAACTGATTGATGTTATTTTGCTGAAAGTGGACTCTTGCCTCCATGGCATCGAGCATATGGTATTGGAACTTGTGTCCATCTCATCCTGAAGCATGTACAACATGGTGTAGACCATGAAAGGACCACCAATGTGATTCTGCATGTTTTTTGTGCTTAAGACCAAGTCATCCCTGGTGGCCTCTTGCGTTAGCTACTCCATGTACCTGTCGACCTTTAACCAAACTTGGTTCTTATGCTTAGATTTGGTGTGGGAAATTGCATATGTTCACTCTCTTCCTTAGCTGCTGGTTTTTTTGGCTCATCAACCTATACTGGAGTTATCTATTATGTCATTGCACCTTGCCTTTGTTATTATTCCAGTTTTTGCTTCTTTTCCCGTTCTTTCCTTCTCGACTCCCATTCTTCCTTCATTTCTTGTTCTGCTTGTTGTAGTCTCAGTTCTGCTACCTTCAAGCTATGTTTTTCTCTCTTCCTCTTCTCTACTATTTATGTCCTCTTCTTCCTTTTCCTTCAGTTGTCAAAGCTTCTTGCATGAATATTGAATGCTCTTTTTCTCTACAGCTTTGTTCTCCCTTTATTATATTAGCAATTTCCTCTTTCCCTGATCTTGTATTGGATTGCTAACTTCTATCATTGCTGCGAGTCTTGCAGCCATGTTAGTGATGATTCTTTTTTGTAAACAGTTGGGCATATGCATATATTGGCAAGTAAACTAATGCTTGCTTAGTTGCTTCCCCAGTACTTATTTTAGTGGTTGCTCTTGAAGAAAATCTCTTTGCTGCCACGGTATAATGATTATTGGAGAGATGTGCTTCATGAGTGTGATACCTGTGGGACAGAACGAATAGTCATGGAAAGAAAACATTAAATCTTACAAATATAACTTTACAGCATGATCAAGAAGCAACTAGGGCATCTGATGAGGGGAATTGTGCAATTTTGATTGATAGGGGTGACTGGATGACTATGGGAACTGTGCACTATGTAGTCCCAATAGTCATTGTAGAATCTTGATGACTGGAACTACGGAATCCGCAGTTTAGTCTAGGTCAGGGCCTGAGAGATACTATGCATTGTGCAATCTTAGTGACCAAGTTGTGAGACTAGCTCGTAGAACTGCACAGTGCACAGTTGGAGCTAGCACAGGACAACCTATACATAATTCTAGAAGCTAAGGTAGAGGCATTGAGCTACCAAATTACACAGTGCATGCAAGTGAATGTGAGATCCAGGAAGGGGAGCCCAGATCTGTCCATGGCGAGTGTGGAAAACAAGTAGATCTGAAGGATGTTGTGTTGTTGAGTGCATATTTGACGAAGTGTAGATGTATGCATGTAAACATGTGCAACAGTGTATCAAACTGAAGGAACATGAAGCATGTGAAGGGAGTCAACACAATAGCGACAGTTGGTGAAAAAATGGGAAAACTCATGCGACACTTGAGAAAGGAAATCTATAACTTGAAAAAACACTTCTAAAAGCTAAAAAAAGTTAAAATGCTATCGTTCATTCAACAAGATGAGTGAAATAATGCTCTCACAAGCTAAACAAACAAAAGCGATAGAAAAAATAGCAAAAGCTGATACAAGGAAAACTCACCTCGAAAAGCGATGACAATGCTCTGAAGGCCCCTTGATATTCTAGGGAAGCTAGAGCTTGATGATCAAATGTATACATGAGATCTAGAGGCATCCATTACATAGATTTTAGAAAAATGGGGTTCATGATGGTATGCTTGAGATCATGGACAACAGCGACACTTGGAAAAAACTTCTAAAGATGGAAATGTGTCACCTTCGGGAAACTACTAATAGATCCCTACTTCTTAGGGATGCTTTTCCTCTTAGATTCTTGATTTTTTGGGAAAAATGCCATGCAGTGCTCGGAAAGATTATGCAGTTCTAGGAAGGACCGGGAAACTCTTTGGTTCATGCATTGAGAAATTTCTAAGTACAGTTTGTTGTGTGCAATTTCTAAGTTGAGTAGCTCTGGGTTTCTTCTCAGGCTCTACGTAATTTCCTAGTTAAAGGCAGGCTATCAGCTGGGTTTATGCAATTTTAGAGCTGGAGTCTCACTTGCTAGCTTGGACATCTCTGCACAGTTTCCCAGTTGAAGACAAACTACCAGCTAGGTTTTCACAATTCTGGAGTCAAATCTCACTGTTCGGTTTCACTGCGCATTTCCTCAGAGCAAGGCTAATTTTCCTCAAGGATTGCGTAGATCATCAAGGCAATGCTAGAACTAGTTTGTAACCAAGTCACGAGGTCATCTTGTGGTTAAACGATAAAGAAAGTAAGAAAAAACAAGATATAAAGTGAAATATAAAACTCAAATGAAAGCACAAGTACATGGTTAGTGTAAGATAAGCTATTGGGATTTAGGAGGGTGGCTCCAAAACCAAGCGAAGGAAAAATTTTGGAGGGTGGTTGTAGCTACTACAACATTGGTGACACATTAGTAGAACTCCAACTCTCAGTATGGACCTTGTCTTGTGTAAAGCGAGTCTAACTCTTCCGGAATTATTGTTCAATTCTTTGATTGCCATGGTTCCTTCACTAGCTTGAGTTAAAGATCTCTTGATCGGTCATCACACATACCAAGCCAAGTCAACTGAGTTGTTTCAATTGGGGATGAGGGGTATATTGATGCACAAGTAATATAAACTGTCAGAGTTTTAGTTTCATCTCTGGTGTTTCTCTACTGCCAGTAGGCCTAGACAGTACCCCGATGGAGTCACTTCAGGAACACAAGCATCACTTTGCTGCCAGCGAGCCTAGACAGTACCCCGACAGAGTTGCTTGCTTCACCTCCCTGCGTAGGAAGCCTTTATCTTCTTTGGCCTTTATTATACATACATACATACATACATACATACATACATACATACATACATACATACATACATACATACATACATACATACATACATATATATATATATATATATATATATATATTTATATTTTTCAAAGAACTATGCATATGCACTTATTTATTATTTCATGAGGTGGAAGAGGGATCCCGACTTATTGAGAGTAGAAGAGGTTGTCCCTTCAGAGAAGGATGTTATATATACCTCTGACATACTTGTTCAGGTTTTCCCCTTCACCTTACTTTACTTGACTAAGTTGACAAGGGTTAAATGAAAATAGAAAACCGAGCGTACTAGATAAAATTTTAAGCATTGTGTTTTCACTAAGGCTTACTTTGAACATAACGTATTTTCCATCATCATCGACCGAAGAATGCAAGATCTTCATAAAGAGAGGGGATAATAGATAACTAAATGTTGATAGTTGTACAAGTCCTCTTGTACTTCACCCTACTTGTCTCAAGAGCCAAATATGGTTTCACGTGAAGCTAATCCTACGGGTGTGTAACAAGTAAACAAAGAAGCAAGAAAAAGACATAAGTAAAGATAGAAAAGTGAGTAAGAAAAGCAAACAAGAAAGAAAAGAAGACAAAAATGCAAAGAAAACAAGAAATCAAACACTACTCCTACTCCTAAGCTAAATAGTGCATGGGCGTAATCACGTGAAGTGATACTTCCAGTGTAGCCACCGACGCATTGGTTGACCCATGTTAGTGATGGCATGGTCGAAAAGAAAGATATTCAAGTAGAACAACAAGCAAGTAAGGTAAAACAATGAAGACCAACACGCTCGAATTTTAAATGCGTCCACAAAAAATAACAAAAACAAACACTCTATGGGCGTACCATGGTGAAGCATCACACTCTTTTTATTTGGACAAATGAGAAAACATGAAAAAAGAAGTAAAATTTCGCTTAGCAACATGACTTGCTACATATGAATCCTCCAATTCATGAGCGATAGGATCGTGTGATTCTGGTGGAGGAAGTGAAATCTGTGGATCAGATTGGTTTTCAATACAAATGGGAGAGTGATGAGGAGGTTGGGGTGTTTCAATATATTTTTGACCAGGAGAGAAACTAACCTCGAGCAGGGAAAATTTTAACTATGGAAGTTTGTTTTAAAGTTTACAAACTTTGGGGAATAATACTAGTCCCTAATATGTTAGATTTATAATTACTTTATATTAGTTTATATAAAATTTTGGCGATTTTCAAGGTAAAATAATTTTATACTACAAAATTTGGGCGAATTATTTTTATAAAAAATGGAAATTGGAAAATATTTATTTTGGAAAAAGCATGGAAAATTAGCCCACCTACGAATATTAGCCCCTAAAATTTCCCCTAACCTCAAGACAATGAGAACCTGACATAACCATCAGCTTGGGCTGAAGTGCCTCGACAACTTGAGGGGTTTCCACTTCATTAGTGGGTAGATCATCAAAGAAAAGTGGCTTAGAAAGATCAACAATAAGTGAATCAACGTTGTGACCGAATGAGTGAGTGAAGAGATTGCAATAGCCACGATCGGAAAATTCGAGATGTACATCGACATCCTCATGATTTGACGAGTCATACAGAGGGGTTGATGAGAAACACAAATTTTCACCCTTTGAATTTCGAGAAATAAAAGATGAAAGGTTGGGTGGTTTTGGAAAGAAAGACGTGTCCTCTTAGCAATCAAATGATGGGCTGACATCCTGTGTGTTCTGTGAATTTTCAGAAGGAGAAACATCCAAGGATGAGTTTTCACAAGAAAAATTGGAAATGTAAGAATCACAAAATATGTTAGGAAAAAGTGGATGAGGTGTAGAGATAAGGAAGCCATCCTTCGCCGTAGGTTCTTCTTCAGATTCCCACACATACTCATAAAAAATGACAGTGGTTGGCTACTCAACACCAACTCTGTTGACAACTTGATCCTTGTGAACAATAGAGGCGGATTCCGGAATGGGTGAACACAAAATAGTACAATCCGTAGGATCAAAGGAAAAAGAGGATGGAGGTTGAGAAGACAAGACCATGTGACAACAATTGGAGTTGCAACCCAAATTTGTGCATATGTTCAGAGTAGTTGGGGTGGGAGGATGTGACATTTCAACAGATGGGTTCACAACTTCTCCCACCTCCTCCTACAGAGCTAGAGATATTCGATGAGAAGGGGACATAGGGTCACTTGTGACAACAACCTTGTCCATCTTAGATTTGGAAGATCTAACACTGAGGTATGTTGGGAGGGGTTCAAATGATTCCAACTCATTTGGATTTTCAGATACGTGAAGAAGATACTGAAATATTTCTTTCAGAAATTTCAAATCAATTTCATCTTCTGGTATTTCAAAAGTGAGATTACAGAAGTGGTCCCAAAATTGTGCAATAGATTCATAAGGTGCTTTTCGTAATTTCAGAATTTTTTTGTTGAGTTCTTTATTATCATAATGATAGAAAGCATATATTAACTCTCTGATCATGTGATCATCAGAGTGAATAGAGTTTGCAGGAAATGTGCGACACCATTGGTCAACATGCCCATTGAATGTGTAAGAAAATAGCCCACAAGAAATGTCATCCAAAGGGACTTCATTACTTTCACAGAAGCCTAAGAAGGAAAATCCATTTCTTAACAAGGTTTCTTTGCCTTCACCATCATACTTGATACATGACAAGTCATCTATGACATCCTCTGAAACTTCAAAGTCATGTGCATGAGAAAAACATGTCGGAGTTGAGATTCTAATGTAAGTCGTGGATGGTGTGTAGAGATTCAAAAAAAACTTTGAGGGCTCAACTTGTCATTTGGTCCTCCTTCTGTGCCAAATTTTTGACAGTGCTAGACTAACCAACATGTCAGGGGATCTCCCCAGTAAGAAGTCCCAACTAGACCTCAGACTGTTTGGAGTAGGAGTCCCAACAGTGGGTAGTAAAGTAATGCCTTGACTACGGTAGCGCGTAGAGGTAAGTGTGATCACTTTGTCAAAAGCAAGTGTGTGACCTTGCAGTGAGTCAAGTGAGATGCATGGGGTTTCTAACACACAGAGGGGAAAAGGAAGTGTGTCCCTTAGAAGCTTGTAATAATACGCAACCTAAAAGGAACACATGAGAAAAATGACATCACAAGCTGGAAACCGAAATAGTCCATAAGCAAAAGTGAGGGGTTAAACGAACAAAACCTTTGCAACAAGATTCATACAATTGCATACAAAATATTTCACACAAAAATGTGTAAGTTAAATAACATAAACTGCTAAAGCAACCAGAATAGTCCAACTACAATAAAAACATATGCATGAAAACGTGTTGCCTCTGTTATATATTACTAAGTGAAAGTTCCATCCATACATACACTAGTGAAAACCATTAGCCCCAATAGTGGAACATTATAGTCAACACTTCTTGGTCCTCCAAATAGATGTACTTGCTCTACACTATGGAGAAGGCAAGGCTCATCACAATACT
Source organism: Pinus tabuliformis (assembly GCA_031772625.1). NCBI lineage: Eukaryota > Viridiplantae > Streptophyta > Pinopsida > Pinales > Pinaceae > Pinus > Pinus tabuliformis. The sequence goes on along the minus strand of CM062819.1, from coordinate 1,063,347,079 downwards.
CTCAAAGAATTCTCTAAGAAATTCCTAGCAAAAATCTTGGCTCCCAAAAGCCTGGTCTATGAGTTATGAGGTTCTATTTATAACAGAGGGTGGAGTGACCCTTGAAATTCCCCTTTGTGACTCTTCAACATTACATTACATTACATAGTGACTGTTCACATTCCACGAATGAAACTTGGTATACTTAATATAGGTTATGTTGGATTCATTTTGAAGCTCATTACGCCATGACAATTTCACCACATACCCTTGCCATAAAATAAAGTGCTAATAAAAGTTAAAATTTTTAGTTATAGCACACTAACAATAGGTTAGGGTACAGAGCCTTGAAATAGGTTTGGAGAGGACAGTCTTGAAGGCTACAAAAGTAAAATAAGTTCCATTCAAGAGAGAAAGTCCACTATCACATCAAACATTTTATAGAAAGATACTCTCACATGGGATTCAAGCACATTGTCACATTGACAACTTATGGAGTGGCATTCCCACTCCCTTTGTATTGGTGCTCATTGGATTGTATGCATCTAAGGATATTTTGAGAACAAATGCTAATTGTGAGAAATCTCTCAAGAGGTTTTAGGCTTAATTACCCTGTCTACACATATAGTCCTATTGATGGTGCGAGACCCGCTAAAATGTCAGGGGATCTCCCCGGTAAGAAGTCCCAACTAAACCTCAGACCATTTGTTGTAGGAGTCCTAGTAGTGAGTAGTAAAGTAATGCCTTGATTGCGGTAGCATACAAAGGTAAGTGTGATAAATTTGTCAGAAGCAAGTGTGTGACCTTGCAGTGAGTCAAGTGAGATGCATGGAGGTTCTAACACATGAATGGGAAAAGGAAGTGTGTCCCTTAGAAGCCTGTAATAGTATGCATCCTAAAAGGAACACACGAGTGAAATGAAATTGCAAGATGGAAAGCAAAATATTCCACAAACCAAAGTGATGGGTTACAACAACACGTTTGCAACAAGATTCATACAATTGCATACAAAAGTGTTTAGACACAAATGCATAAGTTAAATAACATAAATTTCTAAAGAAACAAGAGTAGTCCAACCACAATAACAATATATGCATGAAAATGTGTTGGCTCTGTTATATATTATTAAGTGAAAGTTCCATCCGTACATACAACATTGACAACCACTAGCCCCAATAGTGGAACATTACAGTCAACACCGCCTGCTCCTCCAAAGAGATGTACACATTCTACGCTGTGGAGAAGCCAAGGCTCATCACAATACCCTCCAAGCCTTCTCTAAGCAATGCCTAGCCAAAATCTTGGCTCCCAAAAGCCTGGTCTATGAGTTATGAGGTTCTATTTATAACAAAGGGTGGGTTGACCCTTAACATTCCCCTTTGTGACTCTTCAAATACCCTCGTGAATCTTCAACTTCTTTACAAATAACTCTTTACATTACATAGTGTGTTCACATTCCACTAATGACACTTAGAATTTCACTTACAACCCAATTACAAATAATACACATTTTCCACATGTACCCATGTGAGACAAAATAGGCTAGATATAGCCTAACAAGATAAAACATTATGACTTCGAGGTTTGGCGAAATGCTAACTCGGAAACATCCACTTGGTTCTTCTCAGTCATGTAATGATGCCAAGCTTAGTACTTTGTTGTGATGTCCCCAAACTGCTTGATGTTGTCTTGATGAAAGAAGACTCTTGCCTCCATGGAATTTGGGCATATGGTCTTGGAACCTGTGTCCATCTCATGTTAAAGCATGTGCAACATGGTGTAGACCATGATAGGACAAAAAGTTTTCTTCTTCATGTTTGGTGTGCTCATATCCAAGTCATCTCTGGTGCCCTCTCCCCTTAGCTGCTCCATGTACTTGTCGACCTTTAACTAGACTTGGTTCTTGTGCTTATGTTTGGTGAGGGAACTTGCATCTGTTCACTCTCTTCCTCTGCTACTGGTTTTTCTGGCTCATCAACTTGTATTGGCGATGTATGCCATGTCATTGCACCTTTCCTTTGTTCTTCTTCCTATTTTTTCTTCTTTACCTGTTCTTTACTTCTCAACTCCTATTCTTCCTTCGATTCTTGTTCTGCTTGTTGTAGTCTCAATTCTGATACCTGCAAGCTTTCCTTTTCTCTCTTCCTCCAATCTATTGTCTATGTCCTCTACTTCCTTTTTCTTATGCTGTCAAATCTACTTGCATGAATATTGGATGTGCTTTCACTCTGCATATTTCTTATCCCTTTATTATGTTAGCAATTTCCTCTTTCCCTGATCTTGTATTGGATTCATGCCTTCTTAATTGTAGTTGCTCTTGTTTCAATGTTAGTGTTGATTCGTTTTCTGTAAACATTTGGGCATTTGCATATATTGACAAGTAAACTAGCGCTTTCTCAGCTACTTCCCCAGTATTGCTTTCAATGGTTTCTCTTGAAGAAAATCTCTTTGGTGCCATGGTACAATGAGTACTGGAAAGAAGTGCTTCATGAGTGTGGTACCTGTGGGATAGAACAAACACTCATGGAAAGAAAACATTAGCTCTTACAAATCTAGCTCGACAACATGATCAAGCAGCACTAGGGCATCTGATGAGGGGAATTGTACAAGTTTGACTGACAAAGGTGACTGACTGACTGTGGGAACTGCACACTACGTAGTCCCACCATTCAATGTGGAAGCTTGATGATTGGAACTGAGAAATGTGCAGTTTAGTTTGGGTCAGGGCCTAGGAGAGACTATGCATTACATAGTCTTAGTGTCTAAGCTGGGAGATTGGTTGCTGGAACTGCATAGTGCTCATTTGGAGCCAGCCGAGGACAACCTTTGCGAAACTTTAGAAGCCAAGACAGAGGCCTTGAGCTTCTAGATTGTTCAATGCATGCAAGTGAATGTGAGATCCAGGCAGGGGGAGCCTTGATTTGTCCTTGGGGAGTGTTCAAACGAGTAGATCTAAAGGATGGTGTGGTGTTGAGTGTAGATCTGACTAAGTGTAGATGTATGCATGTAAAAAATGTGCAACAATGGATCAAAGTGAAGGAACATGAAGCTTGTGAAGGGAGTCACCGTAATGACAACCATTGGTGCAAAAAAGAGAAAACACATGTGGCACTTGAGAAAGGAAATCTATAACTTGAAACAACACTTCTACAATATAAAACAAGTTAAAAAGCCATCGATCATTGAAGAAAATGAGAAAAACAACACTCTCACAATCTAAACAAAGAAAAGTGACAAAAAAAGTAGCAAAAGGTGATAAAAGAAAAACTCACCCTAAAAAGTGATGACAATGCTCCGAAGGCCCCTTGATATTCTAGGGAAGCTAGAGATTGATAATCAAATGTATATGTGAGCTCTAGAGGCATCCATTACATAGAGTTTATAAAAATGGGGTTCATGACACGTATGCTTGAGATCAAGGACAACAACGACACTTGGAAGAAACTTCTAAAGATGGAAATGTGTCACCTTCAGGAAGATACTAATATATCCCTACTTCCTAGGGATGTTTTTCCTCTTAGCTTCTTGATTTTTTGGGAAACATTCCATGCATTTCTTGGAAATATTATGCAGTTTTGGGAAGGACAAGGAAACTCTTTGGTTCATGCATTGAGCAGTTTCTGAGCATAGTATGTTCTACACAATTTCTAGGTTGAGTGGCTCTTGGTTGCCTCTTAGGCTCTGTGCAATTTCCCAGTTGAAGGCAAGATGCCAACTGGGTCTGTGCAATTTTGGAGCTGAAGGCTCACTTGATGGCTTGGACTTCTCTGTGCAGTTTCTCAACTGAAGAAAAGTTGCTAACTGGTTTTGTGCAATTATGGAGCCAAAGCTCACCACTGGGTTTCATTGCGCATTTCCTGAGAGCAAGGCTTGTTTCCCTCAAGGATTATGCAGGCCATCAAGGCAATGCTAGGACTATTTTTCAACCAGGTCACGGGGTCATCTTGTTGTTAGATGACAGAGTGAGTAAGCGAACACAAGCTATAAAGCGAAAGATAAAACTAAAATGAAAGCACAAGTACTTGGTCAGTGTAAGATAGGCTACTGGGATTTAGGAGGGAGGCTACAAAATGAAGCGAAGGAAAATTTTTGGAGGATGGTTATAACCACTACAAAAAGTCCCAATCACATATGTCCCATTGATCATTTGGTTGTGAGGAAGTAATCTTAGTGGCCTATCTTTAGGGCTCACAACTAGAGGATTGGTGGTGGGAAGTCCCCATGTTACCTTGTTTGAATGTATCATTTTTAATATGTTTTTATTTTTATTTTTTTGAAGTTGTTGGATGAGATGCCTTATTGCAATGTTTTCTAGTCATTCCCCATGGTATTTCTCAAGCCACATTGGACTTGATAATGATAAGGTAAGGAGTGACACATCATCTTCCAATTTTTTGGGTAAGGCATCAACCACAACATTCTCTTTCCCTTTTTATGTGTGATCTCATAATCTTATCCCAACATCTCAGTGGCTTATTAATGTTTCCCTAGTGAATAAAATCTTTGTTTGAGGAAACATTTTAGAATATGACTGTCAATATTGATCTAAAATGTCTCCCTATGAGATATGGATTCCATGTCTCCATTGGATGAAGGATAGCCATCATTTCCTTCTCATATGTGGATTTTTTGAAATTGTTGTCACATAATTTTTTACTAGTGAATGACAATGGGTGTCTTTGTTGTATCGATAATACTCCTAGATCTCTTCCTAAGGCATTACATTCCAAGATAAAAGTATTATTGAAGTTAGGAACTGTTGATATTAGATTCATAGTGCACATATATTTATTTAAAGAAGTGAATGCATATGTGATTTCCTCAGTCCAAAAAAAGGAATTCCTTTTTAGAAGTGAAGTTAGGGGAGCTCAATTTTTTCCATATATTTCACAAATTTGTTGTAGCAACCTACAAGTACTAAGAATCCCTTTAACATTTTAATTGTTTTTGGATGTGAATAATCTTACATAGTCTATACTTATTGGGATCCGAATCATACTTATTATTGACTTATAATGTGATCCAAATATTCTTCTTCAGGAGCCCCAAAAGAAAATTTGGAATTCTTCAAGAATAATTGGTGGCCTCTCAAATGTTGCAAGTACTTATAAACATTATCAATGTATGATTCCCATGCTTTAATATACGTCAAGACATCATCAAAGAAAATCAACACTCACTTGTGTAGGAATGGTTTGAAAATATTGTTCATGAGGTTCAAAAAATGGATGGAGGATTACAAAGACTAAAAGGAATCACTATAAACTCGTAATAAACTTCACGTGTTCTAAAATTTGTCTTCATGATCACTACCTCTTTCATCCTCATCTGATGGCATCCTAAACATTGATCAAGATTAGTGAAAAACTTTTCTTTGTGAAGTTCATCTAGAATATCACCAATAATTAGGATGGGAAGTTTGTCCTTGATTATCAAATTTTTGAGAGCCCTACTATTAGGAAACCTGCACAAAGTTCCTTATTTAACACTATGAATATTGGTGATGAGTAAGGGATTATTTTGGGATGTATGACCCCTAAATCCAATAGTTCTTGAATGATATTTTACATTCTATTCATTTAGCAAAAGGGTGTTAATAAGGATGTACATTCGGTGGTTAATTTCCCAGTATGAAGTGAATTTCATGGGAATTCTCTTCTTGAGAAAGGGGTAAACCCTTTGGTGTCTTAAATACTTGATGATATTTGTCAAGGAAAAACTATAAATCTACAAGGATTTTTTATGTTTTATTATCTATGACGTGTATGGAATCAAATTGGGCAATAATGCCAGAGTGTCATTTCTTTAATAACTTCTCCATATGATTAGAGATGGCTATTTTAGGGGAGCCTTCTTAAAGCCCTTGAATTATGTGTACATATACCTCTTTATTGAAACTCATATAGAGTTCTTTGAAATCCATTGTGACTATTCCAAACATGCATATCCATTCTCCCACCAATACTATATCACATATTACCCATGTTTCTAGTAAATAGATGGGTTTTGAGTTGATAGTCCTCCTTCTAGAGTTTGCTTTTTTTTTAATGTTTGTCCCAAAATTTCATAATATCACCATTAACAATCATGATTTGAAATTTGTGTACTATACGTAAAAAAAATGGGTTTCTTTTGTGACTCTCTTATGAAATACATTCTTAGAACTTCCACTCTTAGCTAGGACTATAAATTTGTAGTGCTTCATGTAGCTCTTGGGTTTCAATGTTTGTGGAGTTGAAATGAATGATAATGGATGTAGGGAGATTAAGGGTTCTTCAAGATGAAATTATGGTTCAATATCTATTTAATTTTGAGTGTTGGTTCCTTGAACTTGTAACATTGGTATCTCTTCAGTGGTTATGTCATCCATTAGGGATCGAGTAGTCATATCAATCTGGAATAATTTATAATCTTTACACCTATGACCTAGAGCATATTTTTCATCACAATTGTAGTAGAGTCCACATGTTTGGTTGTATTTCATTGATACTAGAGAGAACCTTTATACCCTTAACGGATGAGTATGAGTTGTACTTGGTGAGGATGAGTGCCGGGAATGAATGTCATTTGTTTCTTTGTGCATCAATAACCATTTTAGCTTATAGAGTCCCCTATGTCGTTCCTAATAATGTAGTAGGATACTATATCTTGACTTATGATCAAATATCCTCCTTGATACCACTAATGAAACATTATTTATAGAAGAAATATGTTAAGTTCTCTACAAAAATGGCTAATTATTCAAAAGCTACTCTAAAATTGGTGACTAAGCTGGTTTGGCATAATTGGATAAGCCTATTTTTTTTTAATTCCATTCCCACCATTTCCATTGTTCTTTATCTAAATATAGGACCCTCACACTGAGTTTCATCATGTAATTAGTAATACCTTAGAGTGGAAAGTAATGTTTCAGTTGAGTGACCCATCCTAATGAGTCAAGACTGAAAAACTTGTTCAAGTCCACATTAGGAGGATGATGTCATATGTTATTATCCATTGATCTATTGTCAACTAGGCCTAATGAGTACTATCAGTGGTTGAATAGATCTGAGTTAGAAATTTCTTCTTTGTGTGGTTCAATTAACTATATATTGATTTGGTTTCATCCTAGTATGACTTTAGTTTACATACTTGAAAAATACCGAGTCAATTTTTTTTGTCGAAATTGTCAAACCTTTCATCTATTTTCTTATTGAACTTCTCTTCCAACGTATTTATGTTGTTCTGACATTGCTTAAGATAACCTTACAATCCAAATTATTTGTAGTAGAGTAATTTTTATGTTGTTTGATGAAGTATGAGGGTGTTTATATGTATCACCCTTCATGGGAGATCTCATTTGAAAAATTTATTGGGTCCTAAGGACAAGGGATTGTAAGGTGTTATAGATCTTCGATATACATGAAGGGTCCAAAACAAGTACTCAACCTAATATCTCAAGACACCAATTAAGGAGTTTGAACCAACTCTAAGGAAAAAAAAATGATCTTGATAACCTTGGAAAAAGCTCTTAAAATCACTAGAAAATAACTTGTGCAAGGTAGAGGTTAAGGCCAAAAATGTAAAATGTGATCACAACTTCTACTATAGATCTTCGATTGGCTACTACGAATCCAATTATGGATTTTTTGGATCTAATGGCATTAGTTTTATTGAAATATGTACCCCCTATCATGTTAATTTGGTAGCTCAGGGACAAATTCCCTCCTTTGGAAAACCTTCCTCATCTGGAGAAGACCCTCTTTTCCCTTGGAAAAATTTAATTTGGTTAAGGACAATAATACCGTTAATATGAAAACCCACAAGTGCACAAAAGTTCAAGTTGGCCTAGAAGTCAAATTGGGTCTCCTCCAATGCATATAAATAGACCTAATGTCACATAACTTTAGAGAATCACATCACAAGCATATTATTCTCTCTCTTCTTTCGATTGGTTCATATAGGTTTTCAATTTAGAGGTTTGAGCCCACACATGTGAAGGGAAAGAGGTAATTCTAAAATTCTACGTTGAATTTCTGTTTGGGTGACCATTGACCAAGTTTGAATTGGAGTTTTTATTTGCTTTGACTTGCATAATTTTTATCTTTGAAGGTAAATTTTTTCTATGGAGGAACTGATATTGTATGGACACCTTTGACTACTACTAACTATTGAATTTGGTTTCTGAAATCTGAAGCTGACCATAGAATTCTTCTCTCTCCTTTGACTGAGTTGTTTGAGATTGTTTTAACTTAGGTTTGATTAGCTTGGAAGGCCAAATGTTTTGACTACTGAACAAGCTCTTCTGAAGGAGTTTGATCATTTAATTATGGAATAGTTAGGGCATATTTGACTACTATTAACTATGGAAAAACTGTAGACTTTGACTAGTTGACTAGATTTCACTTTGAGGCTCATCTATTGGATATTGGCTGGTTGATATCATGGATAGTCAAAAGAATAAATTTGATTCTCTTGTTGACGAATTGAATCATTTTATCTCTCTATTGAAAATTTTATGACTATCTAATAGAGGAATAATTTTAAAGTATTTTCCCCCTTCTGGGGTTTCCCCTCCTCTTTGACCAAATATTGCATCTCTTGCCATTGCTCTTGATTGTCTCTTACTGTACATTTCATTTAATTTTCTATCTATAATTTCTATTTATCATTAGAAGATTATTTTTGATTTCTAATTGAATAAAATATTGGGCAAAGTAATTGTAACACCATAGAATAGTGGAGAATTAACATATCAAAATATAGTCAATCTATGAAACTCAATGCCTTCCCATAAGAACCTTAGAAATTTTACTAGTTTTAAATTACAAATAAATCCACTTCTTAGACTCACTTTTGGATGATTAATTATTTATTTATTTGGATATTCTTTTTTATAGAAATTAATTTGTTGGATTATATTATTTAAATTATGCACTAAAATTCTCAAAAATTGACTTAAATACTGTCATTCTCCATTTTTCATAAAAAAATTAGCAAAAAGGAAAAACAATTCCTCCTCTTTATGCCCAGAGGTTTTCCCACTCCATGCCCAAGAAAGAGATGTGATACCAATTGTAGTGTAATTCACATGAAACATAGTTCATTTTCCTCCTCAAGGGAGCAATCTCCAAGTGCAATGCCATGAGTGCGATCACAATTATTGAAAAAACATTACATAGTCTTATACTCCATAGAGAATATTAGCTAACTATGGGTCCTCTTATAATGAGAGTCTACTAATTGATTTTGGTTTTAATAACAAGGAGGATACCTTTTACAATGAGTGAGTATTAACTAATTATTTAATGGGCGACATACACTAATATTGTATATAAGTAAGAGGGTAAGGGTATAACCCTAACATAAAGAAAAAATTGAATAAAGAATTTGAGATGATAGATTTGGGACATATTCACTTCTACCTAGGAATTGAAGTGACTCAAAATCTAAAGCACATATTCATCTCCAAAAAGAATTGTGTTGGAGAATTATTGAACAATTTTGGCATGCTTGAGTATAAACATCTCTCTATTCCAATGTAATAGGATTTCAAGTTCACACCAAAAGAATGGAATGATTTTTGAGGATGAAACCTAGTACAAATAGCTTGTGGGAAGAATTATCTATTGGGGAGCGATAAAAAGGTGTCTTTTTAACTCCTAATTACCTTCACATTAATTATCAACCCAGGGATGACTTTTTATTTCAAGAGTGTACTCAATCTGATGGCTATTTACTCAAGAGTAATGTTTTGTAGTATAGTGCTTAAAAGCTACAAAAGTAAATGGATGCATGTCTATAACTTAACTACTTCAAAAGGCTAAATCACACCAAGCATTGCATCAGTCGAAGGTTCGGTAGCAATAAACCATCCTTTTCATAACTGATGAGAACAAATCCGAGGTCTAGGAGCTAGGTAGCAGATGTTGGGGCTCACTACAGCCTGAGATTGTCCTTAATGAATATAAATGAAATGACAAGTAAAGGAAATAACGATGAAATAGAACAGCACAACAACCAAGGGTTTGGTGGCAATAACCTATCCCTTTCATAACTGATGGGAGCAGATCAGAGGTCTGGGAGCAAAATAGCAGAAGCTGACACTCACTACAGCCTGAGTCTGTCCTTAAGAAATGGAAAGTAAATGAAACAACAAATCAGCAATCTTGAAATAGACCAACAATTGAAATGGAACAACAATTCAGAAACGGAACAACAACTAAATATGAATGTACAAAAATCCAAATCAAGCATGCAACACACTTATCATTAAAAGGGACAGTAATCTGAGCTTCGATACAATATGCATGAATCACAGTTATAAAGTAACAGCAATTGTAACGGAACAACAATCCCGAATAAACAACAGTCACAATTTAAGAATACATCATACAGTTGTACCGATTTAGGAACATACAACGCGGTTAATTTGTAATCGAATGACAATCTGTAAGGAACAGCAATGTTATATCAATTATCAAAAGGAACAACAATGCGATACAAAGTTAAAATGATAACATATCATTCCTGTTGCAGATAACGATAGTATCCAATCAAGTATATCTACTAGCGCTGATATGTAAAACAGTAAAGTGCGCCAGATTACTGAACAGAGTAAAAGAAAGATATCAAACCACACATGAAGCATAAAGATATAATACAGTAGCAACGTACTCCACCAGAGGCTGGGCCCTTAGCCGCCAGCGGATGCTGCTGGGTTACTTCAGGATCAAAGATGGAATGGCAACTAGATTTATATTAAAATATCAAAGCAGAGTTACAGTGGATTACAACAAGAAATCTCTCAATCTCTCAGCCATTATCCATTCTCTCTGCCATCCTCAATTCTGAATCTCTAATTCATCCTCAATTCCATCATTCGAATCCACCTCCAAATCACCCCTCTCTCTGATCTCTGTTTTCATTTAAATAGAGAGAGATCAGAGAGCAGTTACAATAGAGATAACTACAGCATGATTTCTATTACAAAATTGGATTGTTTCCAACCAATTGATAAACAATAAGATATATTTCCATCCAGCTTTCAACAAGAGCAAGACGAATTTGGCTTTGCAGCTGAGATTTGGAGGACGACCGCAACAACAAATTTGAGAAAATCGTGCTCAAAGAACCCTATGTTTCTCTCAGTACAAGCCGAATTTGGGCAAACCGTTCTTTGAATAAGTTAATTGGGTCCGTTCTGGACAAAACCCATGTTCCGGATTTTCCAGATTCTGCTTCATTTGCTCAGAATCTCAACCGCAAAACCGTCACTTCTTATTCCAGCGAATTTCTGAGTTGGCACTTTTAATGATCAAATCTTCAATCTGGAAATTATCTTGGAGGCTAAAAATGGTGAATAATGTTACAACTGATTTACTAAAACTATCATTGATAAAATCATGCATAATCATCAATTTATTAGAAATAAAGGAGAATAAATAATATTCATCCATAGAAGCATAAATCATCATAAAATGGATTTATATAATAAATTATAATAAATGACATGATGAAGAATAGTAGAAATGGGTGGAATAAGTGTTCAAAAGTGATAATAATAATGGCATATTAACGGCCCAACATCTATCTTGCCACCACTAGATCAAATATTTCATTTATTTCTAGGATCCTCTACAAGTTCATGCAAATATCTTGTGAAGGAAATTCCTCTCCTACAAAAAGTGTTCTAAGACACTTAAAGGGTAGTCAAGCATTATAATGGGGATGAATTTAACCTAATTGATGAATACTCAACTATAAATTTTCAGGGATACATAAAATGGATTACTTTAGTACATATCATGACTATTGCATCAAAAATCATCTCTTAGAGGTCATGCACAAAACTAAATCTAGTAAGTTCCACAATAGAGGTATAATAAATGGAAACTAAATAAGTAACAAAGGAGATTGTGTGGCTAAAAAAATAATCAAGTATTTGTGAATTATACTCCCCTTCTAGTTGAAAACAATTCTACAATCAAGTTGGACAATCTTCCCAGATTTCCAAGATCAAACCAAGCACATCGAAACAAAGTACCATCTAATTCGATATCAAGTAGAGGACAAGACTATTTATTTGAGACATTATTCCAAAAATGATCAAAATTTTGAAATTTTGAAAAGTTCTAAATGATGTTTGGACAAACAAGAACCCCTTCAACATAAGGAATGAAATGTTAGAAACATAATCCTATGCGTTTATTATTTTGTATTATTATTGTACATAATTTGGAGGTAAGTGAAAGTAGTTGAATCCTAATCCTTCAGCACTAGGAAAATATGTTGTAAATATGTAAATATAAAATAAGAATATGAAGAGACCTTGGAATGTGAATTTGAAGGGTCTCCCTCCTATGTGTATATATTGTTGTTCTTCTCAATAGAAAGTAATTGATTCAGGAGTTACCATACATTCTGAACTGACATTGTATCAGAGCACAACTCCCCCCATTTCTTTCTCACTCAATAACTCCTTTGACTCATTCTTATCATTATTATAGCCCTACCATCCTCCTCGCCAATCTACCTTACACCAATCTTTTAGTCATAATAACCTATTTCTTTGCATTGTCCTGGAGTTACATTGTGTTTGATGAAGGTGTCTGTGTATACTTTGATTAACATTCCATTTGATTCATTTGTTCGAAATCTTATGCTAACATACGTTTAGATCTATATAGACCCTCATACAGTGGACACATGTTGAAATAAGAGGAGCTATGAGTTGAATGCTATTAATGAACCAACAAATGAGATTGTTGATGGAGTACTACAAGTGTTGGAGTGTTTTTATTGAAACCATATGTGATATGGTATGTTCTGTTGATTATCTTATATAGTGAGTGAATCTATTTGATAGTGGTTCAATGAATAAAAATAACATGTATATTATTAACCATCCTTTGAAAGAATGCACCTGCGGGTCTTCTCTCTTGTAGCATTATTATCTTCATTCTCATCAACATCACCAAGCCTTTCTAGTTCATGGTTTTTCATCCATTAAATACAAGCCACAAGGAAGGAATATCAACCTATTAAAAGGTTTTGGAGGATTTTCAGACCTCACTCCTCAGTTCTACTAACACAGATAGGTGTTATAGACATTTTTTGGCACTACAACCCCAAGCATGAAATGTCCATAAACCAAGGGATCCTAAGTCCCTAAAAGTGTTGTTTTAACCCTTAAAGGAACAAGGTCAACTGATTACAGCTTCTCCCAGAAGTTCTCCATGAAAAACTGCTCAAAACTGGTCAAAACAGGATCATTTCAGCTGCTCCATAGGCAAAGTGCGTTGCATCTCACCTAAGTACACTCTGTGGGTGCGTTGCATTTCAAAAAGCCCTTCTATGGGGTGCGATGGGTGAGAAGTGACAAATGGCAGTGTCAATATGTTATGAAACCAGCTCACAAAAAGATAGAAAAGAGAGATCCATGCCTTAGAATTCAGCCTCTTCGAGGGGGCAACCTCCTTTACATTACATAAATGAACAATTCTTGGATGATACAAATGAAAAGACCTCCTTTCTATATATAGGAGTCTAAGGGGTTATAACATAATCAGATCGAACATAACAATAATAATGTAAGGGCACAATAATAACAATAGTGGGCTTCTATGGGGCGCAATAGTAACATTATGGGCACTACATGGGTACATCAATATAATAAGTGGGTTATACTAATAAAAATAGGGGGTTACACTAGTAGTATAGGGGCCTAACATGCCCCTCTCCTTCAAAAAGCATTGTCCTCAACGCTTGAGTAGTTCTTGATGCTTCTGTATAAAATTCTTGTCCTCCCATGTGGAATATTCAGCAGGTAAGTTCTTCCACTTGATGAGATACTCTGAAATTGATTGATTTCATAGATGTCTGGTTCTTGTTTCTGTGACTGCTCCAGGTTCCAATATGATTTTTCCTTCCCCTTCAATTTCTAGCAATATTGCTTGAATTGGGATCTTTTGCAACTTTTGAATAAGTGGCCATACTTCTTCGTCCTTCTTCCATTCATCCCTTGCTTCGTTTATCCAATCTGGTTGGATAATATAAATAACACAAAACAATGCTTCCACATCCTCATCCTTGAAGAGTCTTCCCATTCGGTAAGGTCGCCATTTTTTAAGTGCATGTAGTATTGCCAACATTTCCTTCTCATAAATAGCTTGCTTGAGATGTAGCAGTAAAAATACCCAATCACCTACATCAAAACATTTTTCACTACAACTTTGATCTACCTGTTGTTTCGTTTGATTTTGCACCAAAGTGGTGTTATCCTTTAAAAGTTGGAGAACTTGTTGTTGATGCTCAATGTGATATTTCTTTGCTTGAACCTTTTTCTTCTTGATATTTCCTTCTATCTTTTGAGGAGTGGTAATTTCTTCCAGTCCTTTACAAGATATGGTCGGATTCATTTCTTGATGCTCGATGTGATCTTTCACTTCTTGAACATTTTTCTTCTTGATGTGTCCTTCTATCTTGATAGTTTGAGGAGTGGTAATTTCGTCCATTGAATTACAAGATATGGTTGGATTCATTTCTTCTTTATCGATGTGATCTCTCACTTCTTGCACCTTTTTCTTCTTGATATGTCCTTCTATCTTGAGAGTTTTAGGAGTGGTAATTCTTGCCAATTCTTTACAAGATATGGTCTGATTCATTTCTTCTTTCTCGATGTGATCTTTCACTTCTTGCACCTTTTTCTTCTTGATATGTCCTTCTATCTTGACAGTTTGAGGAGTGGTAATTCTTGCCAATGCTTTACAAGATATGGTCTGATTCATTTCTTCTTTCTCTGGGGTGGTGTTCTGGCGTATATCCTCTTCTTTTGATGTTTCTTGATCCTTTTCTTCCTCCTCTTCATATTCTATGTAAAATAATTTCTTCTCAGCACACCTATGACCTTTAGTGCATTTGCTATCACAATTGTAACAAAGCCCTTTTTCTCTTTTTTCTTCCAATTGTTGTGGTGTAACCCTTGTAGGTTGTGGAAGGCTGGGAGAAACAACACTTCCATCTTTATAGTTGTGAGGGGTATGCTTCCTGGTTTCCACCATTTTGCTTTCCATTATGTCACAAAGCCCTTTTACTCTTTCCAATTGTTGTGGTGTTTCTCTAAAGAAGGTGTTTCTCTTTGTATCCTCATAATCTGCTATCATTTCCTCCGTGAAAATTGACCACGTAACAAGTTTTTTATGAGAACAAAGCCCTTCATACCATAAAAATTGATCTGGTTCTAAATATGAATATGCAATACATACCTTTTGTAACAGTTGTACACCATGTAGATCAAAATATTGCTCCATTTGAAGTATCCAATTTACCGGATCCTTGCCATCAAACTTCCTCATCCTTCTTTTTCTTGATTTTAGGAGCTGGACCTTGAAACGACTGTAACTCTGTACTTTCAGATCTTTAAGTTCTGAAATTGTGAACTATAGTAGCCCTTTGTGTCCTCTTTCCAATGCCACCATTCTTATCCAAATTGGATTCTCTAAGAAAGAGTTATGCACAATCTCCCAAGATGACCTGATTATAGACCTTTCTAGAAGAGCGAAATTGTATGAAGTGCCACATGTCACTGTTTCAACCTTTGGATCTGAAAAATGCATACAAGAAACTACAGTCTGTCCTATTTCTGTACTTTCTTATGAAATTTCAATCCAATCCCCAGAGAGAAAGTTATGACGATTTTCCCCAAGTCACCTGTTTTGAATGTAATTCAGGAGTCTGCAAAAAGACCAACTTCCTCAGATCATATCTCCGTAAATATCGCGTGAAAAGCTCTGAAATTCGGACCCAAGGTTCAGCGTGTTTTCTTCTCAAATTTGTTTTTTTGCGACTTCTGAAACGTCACAGAAAAAAAGTTATAGCAAAAATTCCACGATGACCTGTTTGGAGCAGCGAAACCCTAGAATCCAAAGCTCTGATACCAAATGTTATGAAACCAGCTCACAAAAAGATATAAAAGAGAGATCCACGCCTTAGAATTCAGCCTCTTCGAGGGGGCAACCTCCTTTACATTACATAAATGAACAATTCTTGGATGATACAAATGAAAAGACCTCCTTTCCATATATAGGAGTCTAAGGGGTTATAACATAATCAGAGCCAACATAACAATAATAATGTAAGGGCACAATAATAACAATAGTGGGCTTCTATGGGACACAATAGTAACAATATGGGCACTACATGGGTACATCAATATAATAAGTGGGTTATACTAATAACAATAAGGGGTTACACTAGTAGTATAGGGGCCTAACACAATCCGTGAGGTGGAGAGGCATGGAATCTTCCAGAAACTTCTCCTGTGACACTTGCCTCTCTGAATTCGACCAAGGATGAGTAAGAGATCATCAATCTCCAAGTGGAAGAAAGAACTATCAGAGGGAAGACACTAATCAAATCACAAGCTGACTCATATCCCTTACAGATATCTATATATGGATCCCTCATCCCAGAGATCCAGAGGCTGGAATTTTGCATCTTGTAAGGAATTGTTGTTGGTTTCTTGAGACAACATCATAGTGTTGGGTGATCTAAGCTTTGTATGAGGTGAAGAAGGGCTTACTTGCTGAGAGGATGATGCTGGGTCAGAACAACTGGTTGTAAATCCCTCGGCTCTTTCTTGATTATCAATAAAAGGTATTCAAGTTTTCCTCCATACTCTTGTGTCATTTATGTTTTATGCATTTGTATGGTCAATTTACATATGATCCTAGATTGTTTATGATTATAGATCCATGTTCTTGTATAGTGTTATGCTACTATGATCCTACAGGTACTCTGTGAAGCTGGGCGTACAAGGGAGCAAGTAGCGAAAGAATATCAAGAGAAAGAGGAATCGAACTAGGAGATAAGCGCAAGACAGAGGTTGGTCTTCTTTGTTCTTCTCTCATCTATATTTCATAAAGGAAAAATGAAAGTAGCTTTACTTTGTTTGTTTCTAAGGTAGTTACCACACCTTAGTGGGATAAGCAGTTCTGTCTAGAAACTTTTCCCTGTAACAAAATGGCGACTCCGTTGGGGAGCGACTAGGTTGTTTGTTTATCTTCCTTGTTGTTTATTTTATAAACTTACAGATGGAGCCTAAAGTCGAGCCAGGTAGCTTTCGAACTGCATTTGCTATGAAAATGCAAAGTAGATAAATGCCGCTTCAGTCAATCTCCGAGTTTTGTTTATAAATTAAACAACTGATTTACAAACTCTTTGATTTCCCCTTGTGGTAGCTCTAGTAACCTCCTTAGATCTATCCCTGATTTTTGCTTTACTGATTACCATTTGCTCGGCCAAAACCCATGAACTGAACTGCAAACTGTGACCCGGAACCCAAGCAAAGTCTCGTCTCTGGCCCAGTGCAGGTTTTGTTCTGTGAATCTGAAATTTAGCGCACTTCCCGAGTGTAGTATGTGCATTGCATTTCAAGTTCACTGTTACAGGTGCGCTGATTAGACTAGGCATTGTTCAGTTTTGGTTTTTGTGATTCATTATTTTCAGTTCTATTCATGAATTTTGCTGCCTGTAATCAATATATCTATGTTTGAAACCCCTTTTCCTTGCTATTATTCCGCCTCCAATGTGCAAAGAACTATAAATGTTTTTGTGTATTTGTTGAGTCATTTTCAGTTCTCCTTTGCAAAAAGTAATGTAGTTGTGCTGTCGTTTCTCGATTTGGAAGTGTCGTAAGTGTCATTTTCAATTGTAGAAGAGAGTCTAATTGCTCTTGATAGTCGATTACCCTGTTACTATTGTATTTGATTTGAATTTGTAGTTTTTCTAGTGTCGAAAGCAAGTATTCATTTCCGAATCATAAAGTGTTGTGATTGTATTCATTTTTTATTTTGAAAAAGAAACTTGTTAGTAATTTACGCTTGAAAAGTAATTCAGATTTGTGCATTAGCTTTCTTTTTATCATTCACATACTAAGAAAGCCGAAAACAAATACATGCATGTGCATTTGCATTTAGACTGTTTGATTGGTTTGATTTAGGACAATGCATATAGTGTGTGCTCTATGCTCTTTGTTGAAGGAATTCTGTATTTCTTTCCTTAGTAGCTAGGATTTTCATTGCATAAAGAAGATAAAAGACTGTTTATCATCTTAGATTTCATTTTAGGAATTGTACATCTACATCTCGCAGTGAACCTGAAAGGAAAATTTCTTAAGCAAGATCAACTATAAAATAAATTTAATGAATCTAACAACGCTTTGGAACCTAACGCACAACATCTAGAAGTCTAGGCTAGAGACGTATTTCGGCATCGTAAAGCCTGGTAACTGTTGTTCTCACTGATGGTTGGGTGATTCCTCCACTTTGAGACGATAAGTGCCAATACGGACTTGTGCTCCCATGTACCGTCGAGTATATTTTGGGAGACCAAAATATGCTTAATCCTTTATCCATAGGAAGCCGTGTCCGCCGCCCTATCGATTGCAATGCACTAAACACCACATTCGGGAAGATTGACTGCCCTACCGTAAAAAGTATTCTGTAGTTTTGCGATTGGTTTGGTAATCCCTCTACATAGATTTCTAGAGCAGTCCCTTTCGTTCCTTTTTAGACTCCTTAACGGAAAAGGTCCATCTGAGCACTTGTCACTTCAGGCTCATTAAAAATCGAAGGCGACTAGAGTCATATTTTGTTTTTCTCGACTCTTTAAAATTGAAAAAACAAGTTGTGTCAAAGCGTCTAAAATTTATTTTAAATGGAATAATCATCACCCTTTCCTACGTTGATCTTAGGTTGAGAAAATGGAATCCACCAACCAAGGAATTCCCCTTGGAGGAAAACCTAGTCCCTTCTCCTCTTGGGAAGATGTTGGTGCACCCCATATGGGCACATTGTCACTTCTAGGACTGACAATCAGCTTGCCCATATGGCTCTTCTCAACCTCTGTCGTTCAGAACACCGCAATTCCTGAGCAATCGAGTCAGCAACTAGACAATTCTAGAGTTACCCACCAACCTTCTACTTCCTCCAATTCGTCCTCTCCTCCTTCCTCTTCGCTTGATGGGGCTGGTAAAGCCAAAATTCAAGTATCTGAGAAGAAGGAAAAGAAGAAGAAAGAGAAGAAGAAGAAGGATCCAAAAGTGAAAGGGGGCAACAAAGCATCGTCTAGCGAAAATCCACACACTGCACCAACCAGGCCTAAATCACCATGTGTCATTTTCAAAGGAGACCACTATCATAGAGATTGTCCCTGCATCCCTCGGAACTTAAGGGACTGTTCTCCTCGTTTGCACAACCCGGTGTCGTCAACCTCTGATGATCATGTTGAAAACACACCGTCGACTAGTGAAAGTGAAGCCCCAGGACAAAAAGGAAAATATAGATTTCCTTGTAAACTGTGCGAAGGTGATCATGCCGTCCACCGTTGTCCCTTCTTAGACAAGGCTAAAAGAGTTTTGGACGATCGTCCGGTTTCACCGTTACGACTTCCTCATGGATATAAAAAACTCTTGCCGAGTCCGTCACTAGTTGAACTGCTGACCCGCCCAGGTGGTCGGCCGAAGCATCTATCATTGAAGACGAACCATCTGAACCCATACCAGATGAAAGTCAAAAGGTCAAGGCGGTAGTTGACCCGGTATTTCCTTCAGAGGTTCCATCTTCAGATGATACAGTCACCGAAGAGAACAAAGATGATACCGTCCAAATTCTTTTCGTAAGCACAGACTCTGATGAACATGGGGGAAATTTACCCATTCCTTTACCGCAGGAAAGAAGTTCGTCAGAGTCATACCCAGCCATCTATTCGGTCCCACCTCCAAGCAACCTAGTTGTCTCCTTTGACTGGAATCAACTAGGCAGACCCCGTTTACCGGCTAGTGTACCATTCCGAATCATTGCTCAAATATATAGAATGGTTATGGTCGGTACCATCATAGATGAAGGGGCTTCTGTGAGTATCCTTTCCTCGACTGTTTGGAAAGCGCTTGGTTCGCCATCGCTTTTGCCTGAGATGAGAAATCTAATAGGTTTTGACGAAGGAACCAGTCGACCATTAGGGATCCTTCCCAATGTGCCCATAACATTGAGAGGGAAAAATATTCATATGAATGTAATGGTAGTCCAAGGACCCCTGGATTATAATCTACTCCTTGGACGAGACTATATTTATTGCATGGGAGCCATTGTCTCATCACTCTTTAGAGTAATGTGTTTTCCGCACGTAGGAAGAGTGGTCAAGCTCATAGACCAGCTTTCATTTCCTATATCACGCATAGAAAATAGTCATATACCATCCCTAAATGGTCTTTTCACACAAGGAATGTCTCATCAATCTCCAGTCCGTCCACCTGATGAGCGCGAGTGATTCGGGGGAGATGACTAAAACCCAGGGGGCATGCACCCTGGTCTGCTTCGGCAGGAAAACTTCGGGTATAGGGTAGGTTTCCGCGAGAGATATATGACTGGACTGTACTCCTGTCTGTGATTGGAAGAGGGGGTTAGACTGGAATAAGATTCTCTCGTCAAAGTTATGTGAGTGGATTATCTCACCTTTGTCTATTTCGGTAGACATCGCCGAAGAAGTTTTTTGTTTGTGGTGTGAATAGAACAATCTTTGGTAACCTGAAAGAGGTAGACCTTTCCCGATAAAACAAATGTTTTGTTGGAGATTTGAAAGGTGACCTTGAAACTCTGTTTTATACCTGGGGGCATGCAAACCTTTTGGCGTGCAAGCAAAGAGCGATTATTTATCTTTTTTTTGGATTGGTCGTTTCCTAACTTGCATAAAGAAAGGATGTGGGGCAAAGATTTGAAAAATTGCCGTTTTTAAATGGGACATTCTTATTATACGACTGGATTAATTGAGCAGTTTTAGCACATAGTTCAAGCTCGTTAAAAAATAAACATAAGTCATGAGCAAATGTTTCTCCCCGCGTTTAAGCTCATTAAAAAATGAACTATTTCCCAGTAAATAACCATCGTGAATAGTACTTCAGCCTTTAAAGCCTTGGTCGTTTTCTCACCATCACCTCCACTCTGTATTGGCCGATCATTCACCTCCATTTGATTGTTTACCCATTTTTGAGGAACAATTGCGAAGAGTGATCCCACTAGCCATCCTTGTAACACTACCGTGATTGGAGAATTCCAAACCTTACCTGGAATCAACTGCTACCCAATTTTATCACTCGTTCCTCAAAATACGAGTCTCCTTTAAGCTCTTTTCAACTGACTCGTAAAATATGAAAAGATTGCCGAGCCATTGGCCTCTCCAGCTCGTTAAAGGGACCGGAAGTGCTATCCCTCCTTTAGATTTTAATCTTTTTGGACCCGAGGGATTATTACACAAAAAGATCGAGCACTTGTTTTGTTCAGCTCTTTAAAAGGATCGGAAATTCATCGCTTCTGTATTGTTTTATACTTTTTCGGACTTAAGGGATTAGGTGACGAAAAAGGAATTTTGGAGTTTCTTTTACGTTCCTTTTTAGACTCTCTAAAATTGAAAAGGATCGAGTTATCTTTGTCGTTAAAATCGTTAAAGGAACGAGTTTCACTGTCGCTAGGCTCGTTAAAAAATAGCGATGGGTTTGCCCGAAGGGCAAATTATAGAACAAGCATATGTTATCCTCCTCAAGCTTGACAAAAATAAAGAGGTACTGGTCAGCGATGACTGGGGAAAAATTGGGAAGAAACTTGAAGAAACTTTGATGGTAGCAAGTCGCTCTTGAACATGACACTTTCACTCTGCATCCAAGTCGGGTTGGGTTGTTTCATTCATCGGTCACATCACCATGGTCCCATCACACCATCCACATTTGGGGTTAATGCTACCAATCCATCACGTCAGTGTCGCCGATATGTTCAAGAGAAGTCATTCAGAGAATTCACCTGTGTCTCACCCGCTACAATACATTTACACTCCATTCTTTCATGACCGCCACCCTAAACCTTATGTCATCAGATCGTTTTCACCTCCATTAAAATCATTTGCTCCGTTCTGTGTCATTGATGTGGGATTCATTAAGGCCCTCCTATGACGGATCGCTTCTTTTTGACATCAGCTCATTATCCAAGAAGTCGATCTAGGAACACCCCGTTCAGTACTTTGAAGCTTGCATGCCTCAACGGCAAGTTTCTCACTTCCGGCGACAGGTTGACATCAATGGCCTTCGACCGAAAGATTTTGCGTGGTGTTTGATGCCAAGTCCTCTATTCACACCACGTGAATTGTACTGCAGTACCTTGAGGGTCATTATCATTATCGGTGATTCCTCTCGTGCCTGTTAACAGCTTACATCATTGGCTAGTAATCAGGCGCTGTCTTTCCGAGTTCGACTCTAGAATATCTCTCACATGGATAGACTTGTACTTCGAGTGAAGATTGAATGAGATTGAAGACCGCGGATCTAGTTTCATCCATCCGGGTTGCGATATATATTCAGGGAAATAAAGACATCAAATGTACATCATTGCTACACAGATAATCATCCAATCAAAGGGATGATGGCTCTACCAGAATCATCAGTCTACACTCAGACGATTGTCTGTCCTATGTACATGAAAATGAATTTATAAAGCTGAGCATGGGAATGCCCGCCTCAGCTAGATCATGAAAATATTATGAAGATAATGTATTATATTGCATCTTATTACAACCTCCCAGCTTGAAAGAACTTCGGATCCTCATAATAAAGCATTTCACCCGACATCAAAAGATTAATGACCTCATGCTTTAGTGGGCAACTGTTATAGGCATTTTTGGGCACTTCAACCCCAAGCATGAAATGTCCATAAACCAAGGGCTCCTAAGTCCCTAAAATTTTTGTTTTAACCCCTAAAGGAACAAGGTCAACTGATTACATCTTCTCCCAGAAGTTCTCCATGAAAAACTGCTCAAAACTGGTCAAAACAAGATCATTTCAGCTGCTCCATAGGCAAAGTGCGTTGCATCTCACCTAAGTACACTCTGTGGGTGCATTGCATTTCAAAAATCCCTTCTATGGGGTGCGATGGGTGAGAAGTGAAAATGACAGTGTCAATCCGCGAGGTGGAGAGGCATGGAATTTTCCAGAAACTTCTCCTGTGACACTTGCCTCCCTGAATTCGACCAAGGATGAGTAAGAGATCATCAATCTCCAAGTGGAAGAAAGAACTATCAGAGGGAAGACACTAATCAAATCACAAGCTGACTCATCTCCCTTACAGATATCTATATATGGATCCCTCATCCCAGAGATCCAGAGGTTGGAATTTTGCATCTTGTAAGGAATTTCTGTTGGTTTCTTGAGACAACATCATAGTGTTGGGTGATCTAAGCTTTGTATGAGGTGAAGAAGGGCTTACTTGCTGAGAGGATGATGCTGGGTCAGAACAACTGGTTGTAACTCCCTTGGCTCTTTCTTGATTATCATTAAAATCTATTCAAGTTTTCCTCCATACTCTTGTGTCATTTATGTTTTATGCATTTGTATGGTCAATTTACATCTTATCCTAGATTTTTTATGATTATAGATCCATGTTCTTGTATAGTGTTATGCTACTATGATCCTACAGGTACTCTGTGAAGCTAGGCGTACAAGGGAGAAAGTAGCGAAAGACTATCAAGAGAGAGAGGAATCGAACTAGGAGATAAGCGCAAGACAGAGGTTGGTCTTCTTTGTTCTTCTCTCATCTATATTTCATAAAGGAAAAATGAAAGTAGCTTTACTTTGTTTGTTTCTAAGGTAGCTACCACACCTTAGTGGGATAAGCAGTTCTGTGTAGACACTTTTCCCTATAACAATAGGTAAGACAAATGGCTAAATTTAAGGTTGAAATATAATATTGTGTTTTGAAGAGCCTCTACACTTTTCACTACCTTTGAGAGTTTCTTTACTTTTTACTAGCATAGACAACAAATTCTCTTTGTTAGAATTTTGATACATAGTTTGTATTCTATGAGGGTGTAAGATGGATGGGTAAAAGTACTTATGCATGTAAAAATTTTAAGGACAATAACACTTATGATACCACCCCAGATGATCCAGGAGGATCTTGTCAGTCCAGTGTATCCAGAGAGTTAAGTTCATCTTCAGCTTCATCAGCTCGCCAGTATGGTCTTCAGTTTTATTCATGGTGGATGTGGTCCAGATTGTCGATGTGGTGTTTGGCGATTATTGTCATAATGTGACAATAACGATTGTAATGGTTTTTTTTAATAAGGTGATGTAACAAGGTTAAAATTCTAAGCTAAGGTCTAAAAATCTAAGCTTATAAACATATACTACATAAGTTAAAGTCCTCAATCCTATCACTAAACCTAAGTGTAGACCTAGCACATAAACCTATGTCAAAAACCTAATGTAAAACACACTTTCGAACTATATAATAAAACAATGCAAACATAACAGTCCTAACCACAACACTCCTAACTGCACTGGGACCGCAACATGTGAGAAGTTGGAAGCCGCACAATTAACCGCGCAGAAACCACAGTGGAACTGTCGCCCTTGTGAATAGTTGGAAGACCGCAGCTACGCAAGTAAGGAAGACCGCTAGGAAGAATGGAAATTTGGGAGGGAATGCAGTTTGGAATACCACAACCATTAGGAAAATATCTGTCACATGGACAGTTGGCTGCACCATTAGCCGGAACCACCGGTGGGTGATTGCACAGGTGGAGGCTCATGGTTAGACCATGATTGGTCACATGCTAGCAGTCTAGGCTTTCCACGTTGTCAATTGACTGTTAGCGGGTTCAGAGATATCCAAAGTCATTTTCAGGTTTGTTTTGTTGGTTTTATGCTATTTTTAATGTACTCACCATGTAACTAATGCCTAATGTCACAATGTGACAAGGCTGAGGCCAATAAAACTTTAATGTAATCCATACATGCCAAGATTAGCCTATAGAGAGTTCGAATGAACCTATGGAGTTATAAATTCAACCTTTTTTTCATGAAGAAGGGATAGAGTGATTTTGAGACTTGTATGCAGATGTTGAGCCAGAGAGG
Organism: Pinus tabuliformis; assembly: GCA_031772625.1. Lineage (NCBI taxonomy): Eukaryota > Viridiplantae > Streptophyta > Pinopsida > Pinales > Pinaceae > Pinus > Pinus tabuliformis. Next base: position 1,063,322,166 of record CM062819.1, on the reverse strand, counting down.
TAGTTGTTGTTTTTAGTATATCTTGGTCGTACGAAGGTAGAATTGGGAACTGAGATAGGCATTGGAAAGCTAGGAGAGAGATTTCTGTTGACAGAGACAAGAAGTGCCTCTGTGCACATTCAGTCTGGTGTTTTTGATGTGTAAAAGACCTATTCTGATCAATCCTAATAAAGAGGATGCCCATCTTGAAAGCGGACCCAGAGACGAAGTCCATCAGGGACAAACTCCATAATAAACATTTGTTGTCTTCTATCTTTGTTTTTGCTGCAAATTCATGTTTAATTATGTTTCTTAAGTTCTTGATTCAGTCTTTAGCAAACTACTTTCCTTCAGTCTTCCACATTCAACATATAAGGTTAATGATCAATTCGCTGTTGGAAAATAATAAATTCTACTTCAGTTTTAATTTATGATCAATAGTAGATCATATAATTTAGTATCAGAGTAGGTTGTGTTTTCTAGAATTTTTGCCAGTGAATGTTAACTAGGTCTAATTCACAACATGGAGAAGGAACACTTGAGGAGTTTGATCCAGATATTGGAAAGCGAAAAGTTGCTCATAAATCTACAATGACATTATCTTATGCAGGTGAAACTCCTGAAGAGAAGATGAGTGAGGAACACTTTCAAAAAGTGTTTTTGAGCATGCAGCAGATGTTGGGAGAACTTTACAAAGATAAGAAGGCGAGAGATGCAACTTCTTCTTCAAATACATCAAAGAAGGACAAAGGAAAAGGCAAGGCTGATAAAGCTCTTTCTCCTCCATCATCTCCATCATCATCATCATCATCATCTTCTTCTTCCAGTTCTGAATCTGAAACAAAAAAGAAACCTAAGAAATCATCTCTTTTGAAACTTGATGTAAAATTTGAGCTACCTATTTATGATGGCGAAATGAATCTTGAAAAGCTAGATAGCTAGATTAAGAAGTTAGAAGTGTATTATTGTATTCAGAACATTTCTGATGATGAAATGAAAATTCATTTAGCTACACTTAGAATGGGGGGAGAAACTTTAATCAGGTGGAAAAGTAAAACTCAAATAGATGTAAAGTGAAAAGGTAAAGGCATCTCTTCATCGTCTAAGTTTTTAAAAGCTCTCAAGAAACAATTCTATCCTTTGGGATACATGCAACAAGTTGTTATTGATTGGCAACATTTGAGGCAAGGTAAAGGGTAGAATGTTTAGGATTTTACTCAGGAGTTTAGGAAGAAGGCTTTAGCACTTGGTATTCCATTAGATACATGTCAAACTTTATTAAAGTACATTGGCATTTTACATTCATATTTACAACATACTTTTTTGATGTTTAATCATGATGACTTTGATGACGTTTGTGTTCAAGCCATACATATTGAATCAAGTGCAAGATCGTTCAATTTTTCACAGAAATCATCTATACAGTTGGAAATCAAGGATTCCAAAGATAGCAAGAGGAAGAGGAATTTGAAGGGAATGAGATCAGTGACAGCTAAGAAGGAAAGTGAAATACCTACTTGTACTCATTTCCAGAGGATCAGACATGATGAATCGAAATGTTGGAAACTTCACCTAGAACTTAGACCAAAGAAGTTCCAGAAGAAGAAAGGTGAAAACAAGGCTAATGCAAAAATCCAACAAGATTTGGGCTCCGAATCCGGTGATGAAGGTAAAATAATTGCAATGGTTTCGACAAGTAAAACTTCTGACACTGGTTCAAGTTCTAGTACTTCTAAGCAAGGGTTGAATTATTTCATATACGAATAACTTATAAGCACAAGAAAATAGATACATTATTTGACAATGGATCACAGGGAAATTTAATATCTGAAGAGTTAGTTATGAAATTGGGTTTGGAGACACAGAATAATCTAAGACCATACCCATTAGGTTGGCTAAATAAAGAAACTCAGATTAACGTCACAAAGAAGTGTCGGTTAAAATTTGACATTGCAACTAATTACATTGATGAAGTGGTTTTAGATGTGATTCCAAGTAGACATATGTGGAGTAGTGCTAGGAAGTCATTATCTCTATGATCGTGATGCAATGTTTCATAGGAAAGAGCATAAATATCACCTTAAGAAAGATGGGATTGAATATATTGTCAGGGTACATAAACTCAAATCACACTTGGATTTAGTTTCAGTTAATCAGATGAAACGATTAATAAGTTCAAGTAAGAAATATGTACTCATGGTTGTAAAAGAACAACATAAGGATCAACAAGATGCTTTTTCAAGTTGTAAGTCTCACTTTAAAGATAGTTTGGTTAAAGTGGTAGAATATTTTCCAAGTCTATTTGAAGAACCAAAAAATCTTCCTCCTAAGCGAGAAATACAACATGAGATACAATTGATGTCTAATGCCCCTCTTCCTAATATCAGAATATATCGCATGTTAGTTATAGAGAACGGAGAAATAAAGAAACAAATCTAAGAATTGATTGAAAAAGGTTTTATTTGACCCAGTTCATCTCCATGTGGCTCACCCATAATTTTAATTCCTAAGAAAGACAGGACATGGAGAATGTGTGTCGACTTTAGGGCCTTAAACAAAATTACAATAAAAAACAGGTATCCTCTTCCCAGGATAGATGATTTACTTGATCAAATGAAAAATGTTGTTTATTTCACTAAGCTATATTTGCAAAGTGGGTATCATCAAATTCACATTGCAGAAAATGACATGTGGAAAACTGCATTCAAAACTAGTGTTGGGAACGGGTTCCCCAAGGATAACTTTGGGGCCAAAAGCCCATGTTTTGTGACAATTTTGTAATAAAGTTGTAAAGTCTCTGCATTTTGTGGTCGCGGAGCACAAAGGTATCAAGAGTCATAAAAGGGTTGTCCGCCCTTATTTTGTAAAGTGTAAAGTCGGTTGTAAAGATCCACCCATGGTCCGTGAACCATGGGATTGTATAAAAATGAGCTAAGTAAGTAAGATCTAAGTAGTTGATAGCGAAGAATGAAGTGAGGAGTTAAGCATTGGAGTCTAAGTGTTCTCGGGTCTTAGCGTAGGTAGAGGCTCTGCAGCTGAGTGCATAGAGGCCTAGGGTGGAAGTCCGCAGCTGAGTGTGCGGACCCCTGCAGCTGAGTGCGCAGGGCGGACAGAGTCTGTATTAACTTAAAAATGTTAATAAAGAGAAGTATTCCGTAATTACTGTGTATCTAGTTCTTGTTAATGCATATGCTTACATTGCATTTTGGGTTTAATTTACAATATTTATGTGATGCGTGAATATATGTGAGTATATTGGTTAATTGAATGCAAGTAAGAATATCAGTTTACATGGCACTAACTATGATTGATTAGTAAGATAAGTAGAACACTTAGGATAACTTGGGAACCTATAGAGTATGCTATCATAGTTGCGCGGAAGTACCTGGATCATGGGTTAAGGTTGTGTGAAGGTCAATTGTACACCTTCATAGAGGTACTAAAGGGCGGAAAAAAGGGGTAGACTGACAGAACCCTAAGGCTTAGCGACCTGCGTGAAAGTAGGGGATGAGGATAAAAACCGACATCACGACCATCTCAGGGTGCAGAAACTTGGTTCCAACATTCCCCCATACTGCTTTGGGTGAGACTTTGGTCCATGCTTTGCAGGCTGATGCCGAAAGGACCAGTAGTGTATGGATTTGTTTGGCTAACTAACGTTGAACCTGGGTCAGGCCCCACAAAGCCAACAACTAGGCAGAGACTATTTGAATGTTTAGTAATGACTTTTGGTTTGTGCAATGCTCCAACAACTTTCATGTGGGTTATGAATGATGTGTTCCACCCATACATTGATAAATTTTTCATAATCTACTTAGATGATATTCTGATTTTCAGTTCAAGTATGGAAGAGAATGTTAGGCATGTTAAATAGGTGTTTGAAGTGTTGCACAGGGAACAATTGTACCTTAAACTTTCCAAATGTGAGTTTGGAAAAAATTCACTGAATTATCTTGGTTACATAGTTGGAGGTGGAAGTTTGAAAATAGATCCAACTAAAATCGATGTGATTTTTAAGTGGACAAGACCTCAAAATGTGACTGAAGTTAGAAGTTTCATAGGTGCAATTCAGTATTGGAGGAAATTTATTGCTCAGTTTTCTTTGATTGCATTATTGTTACATGATTTAACAGGTTCTAAAGTTCCCTTTCTGTGGGGAGGAAAACAAAAAAAAGATATTGATACACTTAAGTAAAAAATTGTCACATCACCAATCTTAGATTTACTAGATCTTCAACAGCCATTCGAAATTGAAACAGATGCGAGTGGTTATTCAATGGGTGCAATCTTACTTCTTAAAGGGAAACCAATTTTTTTTTCATTCTGAAAATTTTTCTAAGGCAATAATGAATTATCCAACATATGATAAAGAACTATTTGCTTTAGTTGAAAGTGTTAAGAAATGGAAACATTATTTAGTGGGTGAAGAAAAAGTGATTCACATAGTCATCAGCCGCTTCAGTACCTTCAGTCTCAAACTAATTTGCAACAATCTCGTCATTATAGATGGATGGGATTTCTTTAGCAATTTCACTTAGTAATTAAGTAAAAAAAAAGGTGTCACAAAAAAATTAGCTGATATGTTGTCTAGACCATGTTTTAATGCTTCAGTAGTGCTACAGAATAGTTCTTTAAAACATGAAAGTTATATAGAATGATATAGTACAGATGTTGATTTCAAATATATTTATGAATCACTAACTCATGGTGCTCAGGTGGAACAAGTCAATTATCATATTCATGACATGTTGTTATATCATATGGGTAAGTTGTGCATACCACATAAAGAAAGAGTGCATGTTATTTGGGAAGCACATTCTTCTCACATTTTAGGACATTTTGGAGTAAGCAAAACAATGGCACAAATTCAAAGGTATTGTTACTAGCCTCACATGTATGAAACAATTGTTAAGTACATTAAAGGATGTGTGATGTGTTCGACCAACAAGCCAAGAAATTGAAAGATCGGTTTGTACATGCCACTCCCAGTTCCTTTACAACCATGGGACATCATTTCCATGGATTTTGTAGGAGGACTTCCTATGTCTAGGAGAGGGCATGATTACACGTATGTCGTGGTTGATAGATTTAGCAAGATGTGCGTTCTTGTTCCGTGCAAAAAACAAGTGACTGCTGGTCACACTGCAAAGATGTTCTTCGAACAGGTATGGGTTCATTTTGGGTTACCTAATTCCATTATTTCTGATCGAGACACTCATTTTGTAGGAGAGTTTTGGTCCACTTTCTAGGGACTCATGGACACAAAGCTGAAGAAGAGCACAACTTTTCATCCACAGATCGACGGACATACATATGTGGTAAATAGGACAGCCATACATATTCTTTGAGGTTACTGCAGTAAACATCCTAAGTTGTGGTATGCATCTTTACCTTATGTGCAACATGATTACAATCGAGCCTTACATTCTTCGCCTAATCGATCGCCATTCGAAACATGTTTCGGGTATATACCAAAGTCACCAATGGATTTGATGTTCGGTGAGGAGGATAAAGTGGGTGAACATGATGATGCAGGAAAAGTAGTTAAGTTCATTGAACGAATACAACAGATACATGAAGCAGTGCAGGATTAGTTAGAGAAGAGTCAGACCAAGTACAAAATGCGCCATGACAAGCATCGAGTCAATCATATTTTTCAGGTTGGCAATCATGTATGGTTATATATCAGTAAAGATAGGTTGAAAGGCGAAGGTAAGAAACTCAAACCCATTAGGTATGGTCCTTTCAAGATTGTTGAGAGGATTGGAAATAATGCATTTCGATTAGATTTACCTTCTTACATGCATATTTACTAAGTTGTAAATGTAGAAAATCTGAAGTTGTATGAACCTCCGATGATCATGGATCTCGAGGAAGATACACAGATTTCGACTATTGATGATTTGGCACCTAAGTATATGAATGAGTTGTAGGAAGATACCATCTTGGATAAGAAGGTTCAAACTTCAAGGCATGGAGATGTTGAATATATTCGAGTGGGTCTTAAGGGCATGAATCCAAGTAGGGCAAGGTGGATGGAGATCGGAAGAGTGAGGGAATTGTACCCTCACTTGATATTTGCTTAAATCAAAATTTTATGGTCCAAAAGATTTCAAGTGGAGAGGATTGATCCAGGAGGATCTTGTTAGTCCAGTGTATCTAGAGAGTGAAGCTCATCTTCATCTTCGTAAACTCGCCAGTATGGTATTCAATTTTATTCATGGTGAATGTGGTCCAAATTTTTGACATGGTGTTTGATGATTATTGTCATAATGTGACCATATCGATTGTAATGGATTTTTTTTTAATAAGGTGATGTAACAAGGTTAAAATCCTAAGTTAAGCTCTAAAAACCTAAGCTTATAAACCTATACTACATAAGCTAAAGTCCTAAATCCTATCAGTAAACCTAAGTGTGGAACTAGCACATAAGCCTATGTCAAAAACCTAATGCAAAACCCACTTTCCGACTACATAATAAGACAATGCAAACATAATATTCCTAACCGCAGTGCTCCTAACCGTACGGGGGCCACAACATGTGAGCAGTTGGAAGCCACACAGTTAACCGCGTGGAAACTGCAGTGGAACCGTCGACCATTTGAACAGTCGGAAGATTGCGACCGTGCGGGTAAGGAAGACCGTAAGGCAGAATGAACAGTTGAGAGAGAATGCAGTTTGGAAGACCACAACCATTGGGAAAAGATCTATTACATGGATAGTTGGCCGCACCGTTATCCAGAACCGTCGGTGGGTGACTGCGCAGGTGATGGCTTATGGTTAGATCGTGATTGGTCACATGCTAGTAGTCTAGGCTTTTCGTTCTGTCAGTTGACTGTTAGCGGGTTCGGAGATACCCAAAGTCATTTTTGGGTTTTCTTGTTGGTTTTATGTTATTTTTAATGTACCCACCATGTAACTAATGCCTAATGTCACAATGTGACAAGGCCAAGGCCAATAAACCTTTAATGCAACCCATACATGCCAAGATTAGCCTATAGAGAGTTCAAATGAATCTAAGGAGTTATAAATTAAACCATTTTTTCATGAAGAAGGAAGAGAGTGATTTTGAGACTTGTATGCAGATGTTGAGCCAAAAAGGCAGTTTTTGCTTTCAGTGTATCTTGGCCATCCAAAGGCGAAATTAGGAACCAAGATAGACATTGGAAAGCTAGGAGAGAGAGATTTCTGTTGATAGAGACCAGAAGTGCCTCTGTGCACATTCAGTCTAGTTTTTTTGATGTGTAAAAGACCTATTTTGATCAATCTTAATAAAGCGAATGCCCATCTTGAAAGCGGACCCAAAGATGTAGTCCATCAGGAATGAACTCTGTAATCAATGTTTGTTGTCTTCTATCTTTGTTTTTGCTAAAAATTCATGTTTAATTATGTTTCTTAAGTTCTTGGTTAAGTCTTGAACCAACTGCTTTCCTTTAGTCTTCCACATTCAACATATAAGGTTAACAATAAATTCATTGTTGGCAAATAATCAATTCTACTTCAGTTTTAATTTATGATCAATATCAAATGACTAGAATCATACAAGAGAAAGGATATCAAATATGCTACTGACTATAGAAAAAGGAGGGTTAAGATGAAAAATATAGTAAGGATTTAATTTTCTATCAATATTTCTTATTACTTTTTAAATTGAAATCTCCATTTCTAGCTAAGATTGGACATTAGAAACATTTCCATATACAAGAATTGTCAGTAGATTTTTATTTTGTTTTGAAAATGCATTCTCTTATCGAAATTGTTGTTAGAATAACTCTCACTAGCAAAGAGAACTACTATGATGGTCCAACAAGATTAGGCACATGCTTATATTTAATGAACTATGGAAAGGCTATGCAAAGGAGAATATGGAAATCCACTTGCAAATCCCACAATAGACAAAGATCTTGCAATATGGGAAAATAAGAATAATAAGGAATATGCCTTGATTACTGCATCTATAAATGAAAAGGCATGTTTTCACATAACAGGTGAAGATGGATGAGCCACCTCAGGTTCAATAACCTTAGGTATTGGAGGTTTATGAATCAAGAAAGTCAGACTCAATAACCTCAGGAAATAAGGGTTCAGGTACTTCTGTTTTGATTGTGTCAGATTCACTGTCAAAAGTAGAGGTAATATCGGGCTCGGTACTCAAAGGGAAAGATTATTTCAGTTTATCAGATTTAGAAGGAGAACTATAAGTAGTTCCCAAATTTCTTGATTCGGTAGTTTGCGCATTATTTTTCTTCTCACGACGTCTAGGAGTAGCATCTGGTGGAAGAGGAGACTTATTTTGCATTCTACATGAACGAAATTGTGGGGGAATTTAGGCATAAAGGATTATTAAGCAACCGTGAACTACAATACACACCTTGAAGAACCAAGGACTTAACGTATGTGTGGGAAATCTCCTCGAATGTTGTATTCAGTGTATCATGGTATACAAGTCGTTTGACTCAGTTACCTATGGTGAGGTTAGAAACCTATAGGGGACTTCCAAAATATACTCGATGATACATGGAAGTGCAGTCCATAGAAGTGTTGTCTAATGCATAACCGCTCGATGAGAGCGTTCCCATATAATTTATGTGCGTGGAGCACTTTTCAATATACCCAAAGGTACGCGGAGAACGATCCTATACACTCACATACGTGGAACAGAATTTCACCCCCATGATACAACGCTGGAAAAAAATGAAATCTTAACAACATCGGAACACATCTCTAGCCTAGACCTCCGAGTGTTTGCGTTAATGTTACAAATTTCCTTAGGTTGATTCAATAAATTTTAATGTTTATCTTCAATTAATTTTCAATTTTGGGGCTCACCGTCAATTTCACCTAAACGTCCTAAAATGAAAATTAGCATGAGGAAATGAAATCATTCTCATTCAATAAAAATCTATCTAAGGAAGGGAAGGGACAAAGAGTATGCATCAAACAATATGCAACAAAAAACATGCAAAGTACAATTCCATTTTAGTGCAACCATTCTAATGTTGATGCAGACACACAAACCTAAATTCCAATGCAAATTTATTTATTTTCAAGCCACTTAATTTTCAAAAATGATGAAAACTAAGATGAAAAGTTAAATCACTGATTCAAACAAACTTTTCAAAATGGTGATTAAAACACCAATTCATCTAATCACTCAATGATAAAAAAATAAGTTTGCAAACAACTTAATGATAAGAACAAAGGAAAATATAAAAAAATCCTTACCAAGGCACTAAAAAATGAAAGCAAACCAAATGGGGGCTTCAGAGAGACCACAAGGCACTCAAAGACTCAAGGAAGAGCAGCTGGAAGAGGGTTGATCAGAGAGAAAATCAAGATAAAAGAAAATTTGTGCATGAATAGGGGCCAACTCAAGTGCAAAGGATGCACTAGTGCTTTGTAATGTATGAATATATAAGGCTCTGTTGGGGTGCAATGATTTGTCTCTAGACCAGAGGGTGCATTGGTCAAGGGATGCAAAGTTCCAACACAAAAATTGCAATTGAAACTCAGTGAAGGGTCTTCCTAGGTCTTATCTTGACTGAATAAGATAGTAAAGGTCTGAATAAGAGGTAAGACAAGAACAGTGGACAAATAAAACACTAAGGGAATACACCAATCCCCAGTATAGTCACTAATTTGTTAGACAAAATCTACGACTGCAGATAGAAGTATCTTCCCTATGCCTGGTGGACTAACCTAGAACAATAGAAAGACAAAGAAGTTGATTTTTTCCTTAAATTAAACAGATAATGTGATGAAGCCTACTTAAAATCTGTGTCATTCTTCACTCCTCCCTTGGCTTGTATGCTCCAATCCTAGCCCTGATCGGTATAATTAGAACCTACAAAATCAGACAACAGGAGCCAACAATCTATGAGATCTATGTAGCATCATCTAATCATTTTATTCAATAGATCAACATGGTATTGAAATACATGAAACATCATATATATGAAAACAAAGAACTCTTTGCATTAATAAAAATGGAGTGAGTTACAACCAAAAATATGTGTTGATCTTATAGGAGATCTCATCCAAGTTGACTTGTACTTTCCTTAACACAAAGTGCACCTCTGGTCACCCTAATACATGGAATAATATCTCTCACAATAGCAACATAAGGGTAGAATCAATCTCCAAAAGCCAACCCCTTGCCTATGGAGGGAGTAGTTCATGAATTCTTATCCTTTTAACAATTTGGGCTTGAGATCCACTCTTGATGGTAGGATGAGATCAAGGGATAAGGGATGAAAACTCCAAGGTGGGATAGCATAGGACTCAAGGATTTTATCTGAGGTAAATAGTTACAACAAATCCTGGAAGCTTTTGGAAGAGGAAGCTTTAAGGTTCTTTTTTGTTTTCCCAAATTTCTAGAATCAATGCACCCCCAAGACAAAGCAACCTACTAGTGATGAAAGCAAGTGGATAGTAGGAAAACATGGTACTCAGCTCTGGCTAATGAGGGGTCAGGTTGCGTTGGTCCTACAAATTACTAAAATGAAGCAGTTTCAAGCAGAAACTCTGGGATATGAGAGAGGCATACTTAGGGATTTGTGTAGGGAGGATGACAAAGTGTTCAAAGGATGTGAATCATCTCATTTAAAGGCCTATTGACTAGATGTGAGAAATTTTCCTATAACATAGGGGAAAATATATGTGTATATATTTTTTTGTTTTTGTTTTAAGAATTCATTTGCATGTAATTTATGTACATGGTTAAAACCTACATTTGGTATGAAAGTTTTTTAAGCTTCAAGGGGACAATTTTGATGTTGAGGGGTTTTTCTCAAGCCTATGATAGACCCTGTTACAGTGGGAGATATGTGGAGCCAATTCTTGCAGTCAAAGAAGATGGTGAAAAGTATTAAGATAGAGATCGATAAGTTCAATGGGCAGAGTTTTGAGTTGTGGAAGATCAAGATGGAGGATCTATTGGTGGATACAAATCAATGGATCGTGGTAGATACTGGTACTAAACCAATGACAATGTTAGAAAAATACTGGGCAAAGTTCGATCGAATGGCTAAGAGCACAATACAATTATGTATCTCAGATTTAGTATTGTTGAATGTATTAGGGGGGAATTTGGTAAGGGATTTGTGGGACAAGTTAGGGACTTTGTACCAATCTAAGTATCTGGTGAACAAATTGTTCCTATGGAAAAAGCTGTATAACCTGAGGATGAAGTATGGAGACTTGGTAATAGAGCATATGAACACCTTTAATATTGTGGTAAGCCAATTTTTATCAGTTGATATAAAAATTTTAGATGAAGATAAGTGCATCAATTCGTTGTGTTCTCTACTAGATTCATGGGATAGCTTGGTTGTTGCTATAGGTAGAAATATAAATACCTTGAATCTTGATGATATAGTCTCATCCTTGTTGTCAGATGAGATGAGATGGAAAATTATGGAGAGGCAGAATGAAGATGCCTTATCTGTAAGAGGAAGATATCATAACAAAAACAAAAATAAGTCCTCAAGTGGGAGATCTAAATCTAGAGGGTGATCTAAATCTCCAGGAAAACCTGTAAAGATATGTCGAAAATGTGGAAAAGAAGGGAACTACCAAAAGGATTGTAAATCTAAAAATCCTGAGAAAGGAAAGGGATCTAATGACTCACCTTATGCAAAGGTGAAAACCACCTCATATGAAGGTGGGGATGTTTACTTTTCTTCTTCTTCAAGTAAACATGTAGATCATTAGGCATGGTTGATGACTCAGGTGCATCCTTTCACTACACTCCCCATAGGGAGTGGTTCTGCTAGTATGAGAAATATGATAATGGTGATGTATTCATAGGGGATGAAAGGAAGGGTAGAATCATTGGACATGGAAGTATTAGAACACTTCCTAGTGTTCTGTATATTCCGACATTGGCCAGAAATTTGATTTCTGTAAGCAAGATGGATGATGGAGGTGTAAAAACAGTGTTTGAGAAAGATATTCCAAGATGGTTCGAGGAGAACTGGTGTTGATGCATGGAGTTCAGATTGGAACTATGTACAAGCTTCTAGGTAGCACTGTTATTGATGGGTGCAATAATTTTGTGGTTCCTGAAAGTAGAGTATAAAATCTAGTGGTCTCTGGAAAATATACCATGCTATGGCATCAAAGGTTTGGAAATATTGGTGAAAATGGCCTTCGAATACTGCATGGTAATGGTATGATAGAAGGTATGTCTAATTTACCTTTGGATTTAGATTTTGTGAACATTTTGTATATGGGAAGCATAATCGGGTGAGTTTCCCCTCAGGTGTTAAGAGGGTGAAAGGGATATTAGAGCTTATTCACAGTGTTGTGTTTGGACCTGCATCAGTTCCATCACTGGGTAAGTCTATGTGCTATGTCTCATTTATAGATGACTTCTTGAGGAATACATGGATATATTTCCTTGGGAAGAAATCTGAAGTCTCTGATAGGTTTATATAATTTAAGGCTTTGGTGGAAAATCAAACAGATAAGAAGATTAAGGTGTTGAGGATAGATGATGATGGAGAGTTTTGCAAGAACTAATTTGAAGAGTTTTGTAAGAAGTGTGGTATATCACAAGAGAAGACTAGTCCATGCACGCCTCAACAAAATGGAGTCGTAGAAAGAATGAATAAGACATTGATGGAAAAGGAAAGAAGCATGTTCAATGGCGCTAGATTAGGGAAGGAATTCTGGGCAGTGGTAGTAGCTACTACATGTTTCCTGGTTAACAAATCACCTTCATTAGTGTTGGAGGATAAGACTCCACATGAGGAATGGACTAGTAAGAAACCATCTCTTTCACATCTAAGGGTATTTAGCTATGATGCATATGTACACATTCCAAAGAAGAATGAACAAAGTTGGATAGTAAATCTGAAAGGTACATCCTCATTGGGTATAAGGATGGTTTAAAAGGTTATAAGATTTGGAACCAGGAAACAAGGAGTGTTATGTACATCTGAGATGTGGTGCTTACAGAGGTGAAATATGTTATAAATAGGAAGTCCTACCAAAGGAACCTAAGAAGATAGAATTTGAACTAAAGGAGGAAGAATCAGACTCTACAACAAAACATGAATCATAAGAGAAAGAATCACAAAATCTAGTTTTGAGAAGATCAGTTCAAGAGAGAAGGCATCTAGAAAGGTATAGTCCATTTTCTTTCTATTCAAATTTTGTTTTATCTATTACTGATGATGATCCTAGAACTTCTAGGGAGGTAGTGGAGTGAGAGGATGGAAAACTCTGGAAAGAGGCCATGGTTGATGAAATGGCATCTTTGGACAAAAATGAGGCTTGATATCTGGTGGAGTTGACGACTGGAAGGAAACCCATTGGAAGGAAATGGGTGTTTAAGAAGAATATGAATTCAAAAGTAAAGGTGGATAAATCTAAAGCTCGGTTGGTAGAAAAATATTATTTCCAAGTGTTGGGAATTGATTTTGGTGATATTTTTTCTTCTATTTCCAAGACAACTTCCACTAGATTACTTTTATATGTTGTTGTTGCTTCTGATTTTGAGGTAGAACATATGGATGTGAAGATAACATTTCTTCATGGGGGTCTGGAAGAAGAGATCTACATGAAGCAACCTGAAGGCTTTGTAGTGAAGGGTAAGAAATAAATGGTATGCAAGTTAAAAAAGTCTCTGAATGGGCTAAAACAATCACCAAGGATGTGGTATTAGAAATTTGATACATATATACGAGGACTTGGTTTCACCAGAGGCAAAGAAAATCACTGTGTGTATTTTAAATTAGTTGGTGACCATGTTATTTATTTGGGATTGTATGTGGATGATGTGTTGCTAATTGGAAATAACAAAGAAATTATCCAGGATTTGAAGACCTAAATTTCCTCCAAATTCGACATGAAGGATCTTGGTGCTTGTGGAGTACTAAAAAGGTATGTTTTTAATGATCATTTTAGTGGCTTTTCAGTAGGACTTATGAATCTTTTACATCATGAATGAGGAAAACAATAGAGAATTGTGGTAGAATTCGTGGAATTAGTATGCAAAGACTTATCCGATGATAATTGTCATTCTCCTGTGCAGGAAAGGGTAAAGACGAGGAGCTGATGTTCCAAAGAAGAAGATAAGAACAGGGTAGTTGTTGTCCCTTTGATAAAGGACTGAGTGCAGACGAGGCAAAGCAAGCTGAAGCAAACCGGTCCGGAAAAGGAGGAAAAGGCACCAGCTCGGCGGAAGAGAAAGAAGTGATTAGGGATCAACAGTTTTGCGAATCCCTCAGGATCTTCGATCCTGAGGGACCGCTGCTTCATTTATCTTATTACTTAGACATCTCCGCCGTTACCCTTATATAAAGGGATGAAACTGTTAGTCTGAGGGGAGATGCTTTTATGTAACTTTTTGTTAAAGACTTAACTTTAATCATCGAGTCTCGTTGAACTTGGCTCATTGTACTTTCTGTTTTATGCATTAATATAAACTTGGTGATTATCTCATCTCCGCGTCTGGATTAGCTTAAAGCGGTGTACCCTTGAGGCTAAGGGCCCGGCCCCGGAGGACACTTGCTTCTGTATCACTACGATTTGATGTCTGTGTGGTTTGCTTATCGTCACTAGTTGGTAATCTGATATGCTTTATAAGTTACATCACATGCTCTGCTAAGATTTGTTCATTAATGTTCTTTCCATTGACTTTGCATTATATTATCAATACTTTCAAAGTGGATGAAATCTTATTAGATTCAACTGAACAATGTTATCCTTGTGTTATGAAGCTTCTATGCTAAGTATGTGAGTTAAGGTAATTATCTGAAAGGTGTGTTCTTTATGATTCAGAATTCATGTTGTTCCATTTGGAAACACAGTTATAATTCCTATTGATGATTGGGATTAAATTCAGATTACTTTCTTAGAGTGTTATGTGTGTATGAATTTCACATGTTGTTCCATAATTGAGAGTTATTGCTATTCCTTTAGTGGATTGTGTGATTTGCTTGGAGAATGAAATATTGGAGTTTTGATTACGATAAGAGCTTTTGAGTTGATAGGATAAAGCTTGAGTGTCACTCGCGAGGTTTAGTTATAGTGATTGCTGTTCCATTTCAGAATTTTTGTTCCATTTTGAGCATTGTTGTTCCTTTCTATATTTACTGTTTAATTTCCTATTTGTCATTCCATTTCTGTCTATTGTTTCATTTACTCGCATTTGGTGTGAGAGACGATCTGTGGCTATAGTGAGCCTCTGCATTTACTGCCTTGCTCCCAGACCCGTGATCCATGCTCTAGTTTCCTTTCCATCAGTTTCCAAAGGGATGGACTACTGCTGTCGGATCCTTGACTGATATTTTGAGAGTTTGTGCTTTAGTCATTTGAAGGAACTTAGTTATAGACAAGCATCCATTTACTCTTGTATTTTGTAGGACACTGTACTACTTGCATTACGCTGACAAATAGCCTCGGATTGAGTCACTCTTTGAAATAACCAAACGTTCCCGGATTGACATATTAATGTGAGGTAATTAGAGGTGAAAGAGACCCTTTTTATAGCTCTACATTTTGGAACCGTTGTCGGGGAAAGAGTGTAGCCATTTGTTTTTATGAGAGTAGTGTACGAACCTGCTAGGAAAGAGTTGGATTTTAAAAACGAAAGGTAAGAACCTGCGCATGGAGCATGTAAAATCCCTGCTCCATTGTCCGCTTTCCTAACAGATTTGCTTTTTCTTTGATTGAATAGAATTTAGCAGTTTATTTGAGTGCATGACTAAGCAGAAAAAACCAGAAAAGAATATCAAGCTTCCATCCAAACCTGAAAAAGCTAAGGGGCCAGTGACCCTTGGCCGAACAACTTTCATAGACGAAATCTATAAGAAAACAGAATCTCAGCCATCAGTAGGTTTCAGGAAAACCATTTCTAAGCAGCCTACTAGTTCCCTTCAGGCCACATGATCACCATCTGTAGCCTTTTCTGAGGTGCATAGTCAAATTGAAGAGCAGGACTTTCAGGAAATTGAAAATTCTACTCCAGAACTATTGCAGGAAGGGAATTTTAGTAACTTTTGTGAAGGAGAAGGAGAAACAGGGGAAACAGAAGAACCAAAATCTCCCATTGGAACAGATCAGCCATTAAACAGCCCAGATAAGGGGAGTGCTGCGAAAATCATTGTTGAAGGAATTCAATCTCCTCAAACTTCAGGTATTCCTCTTATCCCAGATAAAGGAAGTGCCATTAAAACTATCCCTGCTAAAATCGTTCCCTCTCAACCTAGGAATACCCTCCTAGATATCCCAGAAGGCTATTGGCACATATTTGATCCTATGGCTCAGAATCATCCAAATACTCAAACCTCTACATTACAATATCCTATAGTGGATTCTGCAGCAAATGCACCCATGAGAGTTATCCCTCTTCAACATATCCCAACCTTTCACGGTCTTACATCAGAAGATCCGGATGCATTTTTATTCGAATTCGATGTATTGTGTAGGGGATATGATTACACCACCCATCCCCAGAAATTGAAATTATTCCCCTCAACATTAAAAGGGGCTGCTCTCAGATGGTTTATGGGATTAGGTGGTGGGGTCATCAACAATTGGGATCAGATGAAAGAATCCTTCTTAAAAAATATCAGGATTATTGTAGGTCTAGAGAATTGAAAGATGAAATATTTCAAATGACAGCCAAACCAAACAAAACATTAGAGGAATATGTGGAACGTTTTCAATATAATTTACAAAGGTCTCCTTATGCATCACTACCTTTACCTGATAATGTGTTAAAAACTGCATTGATAAGAGGCATGAAGGAACAGTGGATCGAAACATTAAACATTATGGGAAAAGGGGATATTTATCAAGAGAATTTTTCTGACATTATTGATTTATGCATTAGGAGTTCGAGAGGAAGCACAAGAATAAAAGCGGCAGAATATGATCGGTTTGCAAGAGATAATAAGATAGCAACAGAAGGAGTAACACGTGTAGAGATTGGAAATTTATTAGAAAATTTTAAAACTGATATTCTAGGGACACTAACTACACAACTTGATATTATGCAGGCCAAGCAGAAGCAGATGGAGGCAGAACATAATTTGGTAATCTTCTGCCCCCGATGTAGAAAAAAATATCCACAAGGAGTGTCCACTAGATACAGTCCAAACATGGGCCATCTGTACAAGCGATCATCTTACGGAAAGCTGCCCCTCACTTACTGGATTAAAGGCATTATATAAGGAAGCAAAGGAAGAACCAGAATCAGTGTACTTAATCAACCAGCGCCGCCAGTGGAAGCAAAGACAATCTGGTACGTTTTCAAACCCAACCTCTTCTTTTCAGCCTCCACAATATAACGATCAACAATATAATATGTGGCAAAATCAACCCCCACCCCCATTCCCAAATTGGTCACCACCACCGTTTCCTTCTTCAAACCCATGGCTGAATCATCCAAATCAATCTAGTTGGCCGAATTTCCCTTATAATTCACCATATTGGCAAAATAGCCCATATCCTCCGCAATGGACTCCCCCTACTTCACAAGGTTCATCCTGGCAGATAAACCGGCAAAGACCGATGCAACAGCCAGTAGGAACTATTCCGCTCCCTCAACCTACTCTGCCAGCTCTACAACAAAATCCCCAGTCTAATTTGAGACTGCAACTCCCAGCCCAACCCAACCCCAATCCAAATAACAGACCAGTCCAATCTCTTCAAATCATTGAATCACCAGAAATAGGACCTGATCTGCGGGAGTGTAATGATCTTCAATTACGATCTGGACGTATCATTCAAAATGAAGGAGATAAAACATTTCATAATGAAGATCAGTTAGTAAGAGAACATCAATTGCAATGAGAGGATGTAAATAATCAGCAGTCTCATAATCAAGCAACCACATCCTCTCCCCCATTCCCAGAACGATTAGTCATGCCTCGACCTTTACAGTACCCTGACTTTGACATTCTGGGGGAATTACAAAATTTGTACATAAAAATCCTGTTCCTCCAGGCCATTCAAGACATTCCTATATATGCAAAAACTATTAAGGAATTGTGCATAAAGAAACCAAGGAGGAATATAACAACTAATCCAAGAGTCCAAGTAGTCGATACTTTATCTGATCTCTTATCTGGAAAAGAAACACCCATCAAATATGAAGACCCAGGAAATCCAATTGTAATTGTTCAAATTTACGGTCAGACCTTGTCTAATTCCTTAGTTGATCTAGGAGCTGCAATCAATATTTTAACAACCACCACCTGTCAAAAACTCAGCACTACATCTGTAGAACCTACCTCTACTCTGTTAGAATTAGCTGACTGATCTATGATTAGACCAGAAGGTACTCTACACGAAGTCATGGTCTCTGTAGACTCCTGGGAACATCCGACCGATTTCTTGATAATTAATCCAAAAACCCGACTTGATGGACACCCACTAATCCTAGGAAGGCCTTGGCTTGCCACCGCCGATGCTTATATTGGTTGCCAGCAAGGAAATATGACCATAACTAAAGGACCCGATATTAAGAATTTGGTTCTATACCCTCCAGCGCAGCCAAGTCTCACAATAACTAAAACTAACAAGTATCCTGTATCATACCTTACTGACAACATTAGATCTCCATTGACGTTGCAAGAGGCACTTGATTTTAAAGATCAAACAGAAGATGATGCCATTAATAACTTCATCGGTCAAACTGAAGCTAAATCCTGCACACAATGTCACATGATAGAAGCAGCGTTTGATAATGAATTAGAGGAAGATCCTCTGAAAGACACACATGATCAAACAATACCTGTTACTTCTGTCGCAAATAGTAAAATTGTGGAAATTGAACCGAGAAAAACTTTAAATATCAATGCCAACCTCACATCGGAACAAGAAACTAAGCTCATCCATGTATTAAGAAAATATCAACAGGCATTTGCATGGGATTACCCTGATATGAAAGGAATCGACCCACATTTGTGTACACACCACATTTATATAGAAAAAGATGCTAGACCTGTCTGTCAACCGCAGAGAAGACTCAATCCTCATTTAAAAGATGTGGTTAAAGCAGAGCTTCAAAAATTGTTAGATGTTAATTTTATTTATCCTATTTCTGACAGTAAATGGGTCTCTCCACTTGTGGTCGTACCAAAAAAGAATGGGAAATGGAGAATTTGTGTGGATTACAAGGAACTCAATAAAGCAACACAAAAAGACCACTTTTCACTCCAATTCATAGACCAAGTGCTAGATACTTTGGCGGGGAAAAAATTATTTTCCTTCCTGGATGGCTTCAGTGGATACAATCAGATTCAGATTTCCCCTAAAGACCAGGACAAAACAACTTTCACTTGTCCTTGGGGGAAATTTGCCTACCGAGTCCTACCATTTGGCCTATGTAATGCTCCCTCCACATTCCAAAGGGCTATCCTTAGCATTTTTGAAGATTTAATAAATGATGGACTTGAAGTGTATATGGATGACTTTACACCCTATGGAGATGATTTTGATCCAGCACTAAATACCCTAGAAAAAGTCCTACAACGTTGTATAGCTACCAGGCTCTGCTTAAGTCACGAAAAATGTTACATGATGATGACTGAAGGACTTATTCTAGGACACTATATTTCAGCAGCTGACATTCAGGTAGACCCAGCCAAAATCCAAATACTTTTGCTTATTCCCACTCCTACTACTCAAACAGAGGTACGCAACTTTCTTGGATTTTCTGGATATTATAGACGATTTATAGAACATTATTCACATATTGTCGCACCTTTATATGCACTAACTGGTAACGTTGATTTTCTTTGGACAGACAAATGCGAACGTGCTTTCAAGGATTTAAAGAAGTTTGTATCTACAGCCCCAGTCCTGCGAGGACCAAACTGGGACCTGCCATTTCAAATATCAGTTGATGCCTCAGATACAACCATTGGCGCAGTCCTTGGGCAGGAAGAAGATAAAAAACCATATGCTATCTATTACATCAGCAAAAATTTATCCCCTGCTGAATTAAATTACACTGTTACTAAAAAGGAATTTCAGGCTATCCTGTTATTTTGTATATGGATCATTCCGCCATAAAATACTTAGCAAATAAGCCTGTCACAAATGCCAGAATAACTAGATGTTTGATTCTATTGCACGAATTCGATATCACAATCAAGGACCGGCCTGGCAAAGAGAACCCTGTAGCCGATTTTCTCTCAAGAATGCCAAAGCCAGTTGATGCAACAGCAGTTGAAGATCAATTTCTGGATGAACATCTGTTTGTTGTTGCCGTTCGAACACCCTGGTATGCCGATGTTGCCAATTACCTTGCAGTAGGTAAACTACCAAAACACTTAACCCCTAATGAGCGAAAAAAAATTGTTCAGAAGAGTACTCGATTTTCCTAGATTGGGGGCTATTTGTTTCATACAGGGGCAGACATGCATATTAGGATATGTGTTCGAGAAGATGAAATCTTTGACATCCTAAAAGCCTGTCACGACGGACCATGTGGGGGACACTTCGCTGAGCATAGAACGAGACACAAAGTATTACAGACAGGATATTACTGGCCCACGATTTTCAGAGATGCAAAGAAATTTGTCCAAGCCTGTGACAGCTGCCAGCGAGCAGGACGTCCTGGTCAAGCTGATGAGATGCCCCTTAAACCTCAGTTAGTCATTGAACCATTTGAGCGATGGGCTCTTGATTTCGTTGGACCCATCAACCCCTCATCAAATCAGAGAACATATATCTTGGTGGCAACAGAATATGTCACCAAGTGGGTTGAAGCAGAAGCATTTCCAAGGGCCACAGAGGACTCTGTTATACAGTTCCTCTTCCATCTATTTGTACGTTATGGCCTTCCAAGGGAAATAATCACAAACGGAGGACCACAATTTGCTAGCCATAGATTAGCAGCAACACTTAATAATTATCATGTCCAGCACAAAATTACTACCCCATATCACCCATAAGCGAACGAACAAGTAGAAAGCAGCAATAAGATAATAGAATCGATCCTAACAAAAACCATTGCCTCACATAGGCGTGATTGGGCTGCCCGACTACCTGAAGCACTTTGGGCCTATAGAACAACATGGAGAAGCACCACTGGTTACTCACCTTATCAATTAGTGTTTGGAAAACAACCCATTTTCCCTATAGAGTTTGAAATCCAAACATTACGAACAGCACAGGAAGTTGGCTTAGATTTAACTGAGGCACAGAATAATCGACTACAACAGATCAATGAATTGGACGAAATTAGGCTCTCCACACTACAAAATACAGCATTGATTCAACAACAGCGAGCTAAATGGCATGATGCCCTCATTAAAAACAAATTCTTCCATGAGGGAGACTGGGCCCTATTATACGACTCTCGGTTTTAGGATTTCCCTGGGAAGCTCCAAACTCGTTGGTTAGGACCATACGAAATCCAGAAGCTACATGAAAATGGGACCATCACTTTAACTACCATTGACGGGTCTGGATATACCTTCAAAGTGAATGGTATCGTAAACCACTCACTCGGGAATCCTTTTGCCAACAGCTATGCAGAGACGCTGATATGGAGATCTTAGGAGAGGAAGAGAAATCTTCCTCACCCGTAATTCATTTTCTTTTCACAATTTGTACATAATCTCTTTTTTTTTTCAAACTTGTTGTGCATACATAGATTTCAATTTTTCTGCCATTCCTGAAATGAATGGCATTTGCATGTTTCTGCTGTTCCTTTTCAAAAGGAACATCACTTTTTGATTTTCTGCTGTTCCTTTTTAAAAGGAACAACACATTTTGATTTTCTGTTGTTCCTTTTCAAAAGGAACATCACATTTTGATTTTTTGTTGTTCCTTTTCATAAGGAACAACACATTTTGATTTTCTGTTGTTCCTTTTCAAAAGGAACAACACAATTTGATTTGTGTGGTTGTGTCTTCTGGATTCATCGCATCTATTGTTTTTGTGCATCGACGTTTCAAACCATCCTCTATGGTTCATCATCAGGATTAGAATTTGTGAAGAAGTCAGAGAGGGGTGAAGATGAATAAATAAATGTTAAGATGGGAGGTGTGAGGAGCCGACAAGTTCTTGATTTAAGGAGAGGTTTATTTATTAATTTAGGATTGAATTAATTTTATTTTAATTTAGAATTTATCATAATTTCATTTTTATTTGAATTTATATTTATAACTAAAGCATGAATTTAACCTAATCATGCTTTGGTTATAAATATGAATTCATAGTTTATCTATATATATATATATATATATATATATATATATATATATATATATATATATATATATATATATATATATATATATATATATTTGTTTGGTTTAATTTATTATGATTTTATTTAATTATGGATTTAATTTAATTTGATAAAGAGAAGGTTCTTTAAATTGTGAAAGTGAAGGGGATAAATCTGACTTAGGGATTTAAGGGGGGGGGTTAGGGGGACAGGAGGACTAGGAAGTGGTGGAATCATCTGTTATCGTGGGAATCCAATTGTCACCTATCTTCCAACCGTCATCACGATTTAGGTTATCAGGGTGTTTTCTTATTTCAATTGCTTCTCTGAATTTCCTATGGTGGTAATGCTCAATTTTGGCCATAACATCTTTGATGCAAATGTGATGATTGGTTTTACTAGAGTGCTCAGCCAAGGCTAAGGTTTTGGAGCGGTTATGGTTAATGTCAGCAGCATGTTCTTCAATCCTAGTTAATATAGATCAGCATGTTTCACCAATGTATGTCTTTCCACATGAACAAGGGACCAAGTAGACCCCTTTGTGGTGCTTAGGTTCAATAGGATCTTTGACATATTTGAGGCATCTGTTAATTGTTTTCAAAGGTTTGAAGGTGGTTTTTATGTTATTCTTTCTCAAGATGTGAGAAATTTTATCAGTAGTGCCTAGAATGTAAGGAAGGTGAACTGTACCAGTGTAATCATCCCTATGATGTTTGTTCATGGGATTTTCAACCTTCTTGAAAGCCTTGATCCCTTGGTGTCTCTTGTATCCATTCTTCTTGAAAACATCCAAGAGGTGGTTCTTCTCTTGTTCAAAATTATCATGATCTGAAATACGAATCACTCTTGTTGCTAGAGTGTTTAGCACCCCAAGTTTCTGTGCCGGATGATGGTGAGAGTTAGCATGAAGGTAGTGTTCGGTGTGAGCTTTTTTACGATAGACTTGGTGAGATATAGTGCCATCCTGGTATATTTTGATAAGGATATCAAGAAAGGGAAGACAACCATTTTCTTCCACTTCCATTGTAAACTTGATGGAATTTGACTGGCTGTTAAGGTGTTCAAGGAATTCGTTTAATTTTTCTTTTCCATGAGGCCAAATGACATAAGTGTCATCAACGAATCTTTTACATAATTTAGTTTTTAGGGGAGAAGACTCAATGGCTTTAGTTTCAAAATGTTCCATGAAAAAATTAGAAATGATGGGAGATAGGGGTGATCCCATGGCCACACTGCAAGTTTGTTCATATATCTCATTTTTGAAGCTAAAAAAGGTGGATTTTAAACAGATTTCAACCAATTTAGCTGTGTTAGGGTCAGTGATTTTATGCACAACCTCCATGGCTTTATTTATAGGAATGTTGGTATATAGAGATTTTACATCAAAGCTCACTAAGATGTCATCTTGGTCTAGATTTATATGCTTGATTTCATTAATGAAATGATAGGAATCTTTGACAAATGAGCTGGTATTTCCAACCAAGGGTTTAAGCTTTTTAGCCAGATGTTTCGCAAGATGGTAAGTAGGGCCACCAATAGTGTTTACAATGGGTCTAATAAGTATACCTTCTTTGTGAATTTTAGGGGCTTCGTATATCCTAGGGGTGTAGGGGTTGGTTTCAATAAGATTCTTCGTATTGTGTTCATTGCTTAATTTTACCAGGTTATTGACACTTCTGGATATTTTCTTTATGGGGTTCTTCTTTAGTTTGATGTAACAACCACTATTGTTTAAATGGTCTAACATTTTCTCATTGTAGTCTTTAGTGTTCATTATAACCATCGCACCCCTTTTGTCTGCCTTTAGGACTACAATGTCAGGGTTTTGGTTTAAAGTTTTGAGAGCTAGGTATTCTTGTTTTGATATGTTACTTTTGGGAGGTTTGGATTTTCTGAGGATTATGGAACAATCTTGTCTGATGACTTCTTTAATATTGTCTGGTATGTCTCTAATCCCATATTCTATATTGCACAAAATATCTTCTTTGGGGATAGTGCGCGGAGAAATCGCAAAATTCAGGCCTTTTTCAAGCAAACCTACCGTAACATCATCAATCTGGGTGTTTGAGAGATTTATTATACTTACTTTTTCATCATGGGATGTTCCTGTCTGACCATTTGTCTTGATTTGTTGAGACTCTCTTCTGCCTGCCCTTATATTATTTGCCATGAGATTGATGTTGTTTTCGCCGGGGGTAATATCGTAATTGCTGCTCCTTATTTTTCTAACTTCGATTGTTTTCACCGAGGGTTAAACGTTGGTATTGTGTATATCTTCTTGCGTTGGCTTTGTTCTGATTTCTTCATCGTTCCTCAGATTCGGCGACGAGGTGTTATCTTGATCTGGTTGTGAGGATTTGTTTATTCCGGTGTCTTCCTGTAGTTTTAAAGAGTGGGCAGTTTCATTAGCCACGTTGTTTGGAAGTTGTAGCGTTTCTTCTGTTCCTTTTCAAAAGGAACAACACATTTTGATTTTCTGCTGTTCCTTTTCAAAAGGAACAACACATTTTGATTTTCTGCTGTTCCTTTTCAAAAGGAACAACACATTTTGATTTTCTGCTGGTCCTTTTCAAAAGGAACAACACATTTTGATTTTTTGTTGTTCCTTTTCAAAAGGAACAACACATTTTGATTTTCTGTTGTTCCTTTTCAAAAGGAACAACACTTTTTGATTTTTTGCTGTTCCTTTTCAAAAGGAACAACACATTTTGATTTTCTGCTGTTCCTTTTCAAAAGGAACAACACATTTTGATTTTCTGCTGGTCCTTTTCAAAAGGAACATCACATTTTGATTTTCTGTTGTTCCTTTTCAAAAGGAACAACACATTTTGATCTTCTACTGTTCATTTTCAAAAGGAATAGCACATTTTGATTCTCTGCTGTTCCTTTTCAAAAGGAACAACATATTTTGATTTTCTGTTGTTCCTTTTCAAAAGGAACATCACGTTTTGATTTCCTGCTGTTCCTTTTCAAAAGGAACAACACATTTTGATTTTTGCTGTTCCTTTTTCAAAGGGAATGACATTGCTGTGTTCTGTTGTTTCTTTTTCAAAAGGAATGAAATTTGCACTTTTCAAACTTATGCTCCTTTCATCTAGTATACTTCTTCTCTCTTTGTGATACAGCTAACCTCTTGCTGGTCCAAGTAAGGATGCTTCCCCTATTCCTTCAAAGTCTTTTAGAGACAAGCAATGAACTTATGCAATGAATCCAAAATCACAACACACTGAAATCAGGCAATTATAAATCGCTATCTTTATAAGGCTATGTATTGGTAGAAGACAGAAGGAAGGATGTACTTATCTTTTGTTATCATTGTCTTACTAATCTTGCCCTGATTGGTTATTTTTTTATCATGCCATTCTTTTCTTTGATTTTGTTCAGGAATAAGAGCAAAGGGTTTATATCCTCCTATTGAGATGATAAGACTTCTTCCACCATTCCTACTCTTAAGGAGTGTTGAACCACCCTTTGTGGATATATAGGGAATAGTGCTTTATCAAAAATAGAGAAATAAAAAGCAAATGAATTATAAATTGTCAAATGCAGGATAGGGGGTCTCATCAAGAGCCAGCCTACCATGATCATGAGGATGGAAGCGTAGTGGCATTCCCACTATGGCCACCACACCAGGGATATGGTCCAAAAGGTATATTAAAAGAAAAAAAACCTTGGAACGGGAGGTCTCATCATGAGCCGGCCTGCCCACTTTTCGCCCCCTCCTCGTGAATGGCATTATGGCTACCTGGTTACCAAGCCAGCATAATGGCCTACACTTTGACATCGCATTCCTTAATATGCACATAAAGGATCATGGTTCCGCGGGTGAAATAAACAACTCTGCCAAGGTTATGGACACCTGTCGGCAACAGAGCACTGTTAATGGTATCGAGGTCACATTAATTACACCAATAGGTAGGATACTAATACTCTTTTGTTTCTTATATCCTAGGCACTAATCATACATTATCTCCCGACTTATATACCGCATGGACATTTATTACACCAATCATGGAAAAGGAGGTGACAATGACCACTTGAGATTTGGCAAGTACGACAGACATCCTATCCCCTGGCCTCGCATCATGTCACGGCAGCCTCTTATGTAATACGCGATCTAACTTTACGCCTCGATTTCGGCAAACCGTTGTTTTTCTAAACATGGCATATTTTCATACGTTGTTCCTTTATGACTTGGTTATAGATCGAGGTGCCGCTCCTTTCTTTGACGGCTGGGGCAGCCTATCGCATTGCGGGGGGGAGGTTCACCTCATGATTCCCCGGGTTATGTGTCAGCTCACTATTCGGGAAAGATAGCATACCAGGAAATGGCACCGTTTAACGACATGACATTTCTATTTTTTCTATACAAGTTGCTGATTCATTTCTGTTGCATACTCTGTGTTTTTTTTCCAAATCCGACGATCACTACTCTCTCCGTGTTTCAAACAGCACAAGCAGCTGCTGTTCCATTGTGAATCCACAGTGAAACCATGGGAGGCAGGGCAGTTCGAAGTGAACCACAAAATTTGACAGTCTCCACTGCTGCTTGGGAGATCCTGGAAAGAGCAGGGTGGCTAACTTATCTTAGTCGCCTGAAGGAGTCTAATGAAATAGTAGCAATGGAATTTCTGCAGAACCTGCAGGAGGATCACTCCACGGTGCGGGGGAAGCGAATAGCAGTCACCGACGATATAATTGCCAAAGTATCGGGACTACCAGCCACTGGACCTGTATGGACATTGAAGAAGGAAAGACTCCAGAAGATCATGGAAATTTTCCAGGACGAAGGCTAGAGCTTAACAGTTAAAGGGAAGGGAGTCCTGCCAGCAACGCTAGGAGAACCCTGGGCAGAACTAGTGAGAACAATGAAAAGCTACATCACCTGCGAGGGGAGAAAAGACGTGGTAAGGCCACGACACCTTAAACTCTTAGCTGTTTTAAAACAGAAATGCTCTGTAAACCTTCCTGCACTTTTGAATTATTTACTCCATGACGCCGCACGAAGCCTAAAAAAGACACAGCATGTAGAATCAGTTGTCAGCCACCATGGATTAATCCGACTAATAGTTATTCATAGTCTCACCCAGCAACAAAGCAGCTGGAAAGAATTAATTGCAATAATTGAGGAGAGAGCGACAACACCTTCCCCAAAACGTAAACATACTCTAAGCACACCAGAACGTCCGAAAAAATGCAGAGAATTAAGAAAACAAAAACCTGTTGCAAGCACATCCGAACGACCAGAAACCCGCCAGGAACCAGCAAAGCGTAAGCATGACACTGAGACACCGAAACAGCCAGAGAAATGCAGAAAATCAGTCCGGTTAGCCCGGATAAGAGGAAGGTTGGAAAAACTCCAAGAAAGCACTAGCCAGCCAGTGGTAATTGAGGATGAACAACCCGCACAACCAGAAATAGAAGAAGAACAAGTTGAAGGAGAAAAGGAAGGGGAGGCCAAGAAGGCTAAGCGATCCAAAGAAGAAAATGATGAAGTAGCTGAGCCCCCTGAGACAGAAGTTGAATATCTTGAGATAGAAGCCGAGAACCCTGAAATGGAAATTGAGCATCCTGAGGTAGAAGATGGACAATTCAGGCAGGAGGAGGAAATGGGACAGCAGGTAGGTAGCCCACCATAGGACCTAGTGGGAGAAGAGGAATTGGCTGCAATCTTGGCCAATATGGGTGAGTATGGCCAACCTTCCACTCCACCATACCTCCGCGACAAACCCCAGGAAGAAGATGCACCTGAAAAACCACATGCAGAAGAGGCAGAGGAAGGAAACCTGCCCGTTCATGATGAAAAAGAGATAGGAGATACTGAGAGGGAACAATCTGTTCCCACGGCACCAGAAGAAATTCCAGAAGAAGTGAGAATAGAAAGAGAAGCCACGAAATCAGCTAGGGTTCTTACCGCGGAACACCCAACACAAAACAATGAAGTACCCCAGGAAAAAAATCAAGGGACTAGTCACAGCCCAGAACGCAGCAAAAAGCCTGTTGTTCCTTCTAACAAAACATTGGAAATTAGAGAATCACGAAAGGAACAACGGAGGTTATTAAGCATAATAGCCCAGCTCCACCAGCAGATTAGGATTCTGAAATCAAGGCAGAGGACAAGGAAGACTGCCAATAAGAAAAAGATGACCACTGCAGTAAGAAACTGCAGGATAAAATGGCGGAGGACTAAAAATCGCTCTGTCGATCAAAATCCTGCCCAAAATCCAACTGCTGTTCCAATTGAAGATGAAGGCCCAGCTACTATTCCAAATGAAGCTGAAGGCCCAACTAACACTCCAAATCAAGTCGAAGGCCCAGCTGACATTCCAAATCAAGTTGAAGGACCAGCTGCTGTTCCAATTGAAGCTGAAAGTTTAGTTGTTGTTCCAAATGAAGCTGAGGGATAAACTGCCGTTCCATTTGAAAAGGAACAATTTCCAGCCGGTATTCATGTTAAAAAAGAAAAAGACAACAAGGAGATTCAAACAGAGGCACCACCCTCAGGGGTGATAAGGGTTCTGAACTCAAAGCAACGAAATAAGAAAGTTCAGGTAAAACTCTCGGCCTCCACTGATGCATGGAAAAGAGATCCAAAGACAAGGACCTTGCACAAAGGATTGAAAGAGGCTCAGTAAGAAATAGAGAAGCTTAGAGAGCAGACAGTCCCTCGTGAGAAGTATGAAGAACTCCAACAGAAACTACGGAATGTCAATCAATCTGAAAGCCAGGCCTTTGAAGGGTGGCAAAAGGAACAGGAGAAAGTTGCATAGGTAACCCGTAGGTTAGATACTGTTATCAAACAGATGGATACCTTGTGTTCTTTATACAATGACGTTTTAGCATGTAGGGCCCCTGCCAAAAACTATGCTTTTTTTTATTGGAACGATACTTACAATTAAAGATAAAGGCTGTTAAAGCAGGTGCCCCGATACAAATTAATACTGTCAATGACTTTATAGATTGTTGTAAACATTATGGAGTGAAGGTCCAGAGATTGCTATGTGAATTCTATTTGCATAACCTCGTGCTAGATCAGGAAACTGAGTTGAACCCTGACCCTTTTGTTGGGGACATTCAATTGCAAGCATTCATCTCATTCAGGGTCAATCAGATTAAATGGCTCAAAGCCTATAACACTTTTCAGAGACAGGAAAATGGCCTAGACTTGTGGGTAAGGGCTGAGCCTAGGGACCCAGCACAGCTGTGGAGAGCACATAGAAACCTTATGAGAACTCCGGGTGTCATTGAAACATTAGGACCCATGCACGAGGCACTCATTCGACAAAGTTTAGAATATTTTCTTTCTATCAAAGACCTCGCCATTGATGCAGCCAAATTTCGGTACCAAACCTCTAATCCAAACATCCAGCTCAGGGAGCCATTTAAGTATGAGAATTTTCAGTTAGCTTCCAATTGTTTGAACCTCTATGGCGAAAGAATTTTGAGGGCAGGCCCATCCTGGTTAGGATATAGATTCCATAGTCCAATTATCTGGCATCCTACACCCGGATATCAAGCCCTCTATGAGATGCCTGAGGGTCAAACAGGCCAGTTCTTTGACTACCTAGTCACTCACCATGGTTGTAGGCCTCCGCATGAGATTCCTTCTCCAACCTACTCTCTCACTAATTTTCATGTCAACTACAACGTTTTCATGAGGGCATGAAACAGGGTAAGCAGGGGGGTGTGTGGAGTACTAAAAAGGTATGTTTTTAATGATCATTTTAGTGGCTTTTCAGTAGGACTTATGAATCTTTTACATCATGAATGAGGAAAACAATAAAGAATTGTGGTAGAATTCGTGGAATTGTCCTAACGATGAGCCACACTTGCTGGTTCGAAACGCGTCGACAAATGGTATTCCATTTGATTTTCGCCGAAAAATCTCTCACAAACTTGATATTGATCACAGAAGCCTGAAATCTATAATGCAAAGACTTATCTGCTGATAATTTTCATTCTCCTGTGCAGGGAAGGGTAAAGACGAGGAGTTGTTGTTCCAAAGAAGAAGATAAGAACAAGGTAATTGTCATCCCTTTGACGAAGGACCGAGTGTAGACGAGGCAAAGCAAGCTGAAGCAAACCAGTCTAGAAAAGGAGGAAAAGGCACCAGCTCGACGGAAGAAGTGATTAGGGATCAACAGTTTTGTGAATCCCTCAGGATCTTCAATCCTGAGGGATCGCTGCTTTATTTATCTTATTACTTAGACATCTCCTCCGTTACCCTTATATAAAGGGACGCCACTGTTAGTCTGAGGGGAGATGCTTTTATGTAACTTTTTGTTAAAGACTTAACTTTGATCATCGAGTCTCGTTGAACTTGGCTCATTGTAATTTCTGTTTTATGCATTAATATAAACTTGGTGATTATCTCATCTCCGCGTCGGGATTAGCTTAAAGCGGTGTACCCTTGAGGCTAAGGGCCCGGCCCCGAAGGACACTTGCTTCTGTATCACTATGATGATGTCTGCATGGTTTGCTTATCGTCACTAGTTGGTAATCTGATATGCTTTATAAGTTACATCACATGCTCTGCTAAGATTCGTTCATTAATGTTCTTTCCATTGACTCTGCATTATATTATCAATACTTTCAGAGTGGATGAAATCTTATTAGATTCAACTGAACAGTGTTATCCTTGTGTTATGAAGCTTTTATGCTAAGTATGTGTGTTAAGGTAATTATCTGAAAGGTGTGTTCTTTATGATTCAGAATTCATGTTGTTCCATTTGGAAACACAGTTATAATTCCTTTTGATGATTGGGATTAAATTCAGATTACTTTCTTAGAGTGTTATGTGTGTATGAATTTCACATGTTGTTCCATAATTGAGAGTTATTGTTGTTCCTTTAGTGGATTGCGTGATTTGCTTGGAGAATGAAAGATTGGAGTTTTGATTACGATAAGAGCTTTTGAGTTGATAGGATAAAGCTTGATTGTCACTCGCGAGGTTTAGTTATATTGATTGTTGTTCCATTTCAGAATTGTTGTTCCATTTTGAGCATTATTGTTCCTTTCTAGATTTACTGTTTAATTTCCTATTTGCCGATCCATTTCTATCTGTCTTTTCATTTACTCGCATTTGGTGTGAGAGACGATCTGTGGTTATAGTGAGCCTCTGCATTTACTGCCTTGCTCCCAGACCCGTGATCCATGCTCTAGTTTCCTTTCCATCAGTTTCCAAAGGGATGGACTACTGCTGTCGGACCCTTGACTGATATTTTGAGAGTGTGTGCTTTAGTCATTTGAAGGAACTTAGTTATAGACAAGCATCAGTTTACTCTTGTATTTTGTAGGGCACTGTACTACTTGCATTACTCTGACAAATAGCCTCGGATTGAGTCACTCTTTGAAATAACCAAACGTTCCCGGATTGACATATTAATGTGAGGTAATTAAAGGTGAAAGAGACCCTTTTTATAGCTCTATAGTGCCACAAACTATAATTTGGGCATGGAAATTAATCGAGACTGGGCAAAGAGGAAGCTCTGGTTAAAATAGAGGAAGTATGTCTAGAAAATATTATAGAGGTTTAATATACAGGATAGTAAAACGGTGAAGGTTCCTATTCTTGTAGGTGTAAAATTATATGCTAAATAGTGTCCCAAGACACAAGAAGAGGAAGAGTACATGTCCTGTGTTCCATATGCAAGTGTGGTTGATAGCCTGATGTATGCAATGGTTTATACTTGCCCAGACATTGTACATGCAGTGGAGGTATTGAGTAGGCTTATGTCAAAATCAAGGAAGGGGCATTTAACAACAGTGAAGAAGGTTTTCAGGTATTTGTGTCGAACTAGTGATTATGGTTTGTGCTACCAAGGAAGACTAGGTTTGGATAGAGTTTTTGACATTTATATCTTTGTTGATGCAGACTAGGCTGGAGATGTGGATCAGAGAAGATCTGCAAGTGGGGATGTGTTTAACCTATTTGGAGGAGCAATCGATTGGATGAGAAAGAGACAGTCTGTAGTGACACTTTCAACTATAGAGGTTGAATACATGGCAACCACTTATGCAATCAAGGAAGCATTTTGGTTGCAAAAGTCGTGGTTGGTACAATGAGCTATAAGGATAGTTTGTGACAACCAAATTGCAATTTTCTTTGCAAAGAACCCTGCTTATCATTCAAATAAAAAAACATATTGATGTTTAGTATCATTTTGTGAGGGATATGGTTGACGAAAAAAATGTGCTGTTGGTAAAGTTGGACACTTTGAAGAATGTTGCAGATGCATTGATGAAGTCTGTGAGCACTGAGAAGTTTTCTTGGTGTAGAGAAACAATGAGAATTGTAGGCCTAGACCAATGACTAATCTCTCTTGTGACCCCCGTGTGGAAAGGAAACAACACATGGGAGAATTTTGGGTGTGTGTTATGCAGACCCAATAATAGTTGGGCAAACCTTAGGGTGGGGGGTAGACCCAAAGATGGTGGGCAGACCTACCAATGATTTTGTGCATGGGTTTTACACATGGTTTTGGGCATGATGGTTTTCTTCCCATGATATTTTGTAGATACAGTTAAGGGAACTACGGTTATGTTATAATCCAAGGTTATGGATTGGGGTTTATGAATGATTCAACACGTATATATATGTATTGTAATATTGAAAGGAATATAATGAAAAATCAATCTAGTAGTCCCAGTTTTGGGATCCGTGGAAAAATATCTATGTATATTTATTTTATGTTCTCTCCATTATATTTTTTTTGTTTTAAGAATTCGTTTGCAGGTAATTTTTGTACAGGGTTAAAACTTACCAGTTATAAAGCTATATATTGCAGAGCCTATGCTAGGAATGGATATATTAGAAATAGAAGTAGAGGATTTTAGAAAACCTCAATGAATGGCTATGTCAGTAACATATCTATAAATCCTTATGAAGGTGGTGTTACAAGTTACAACTCATTTTCTACCCTATTGGACCATGTTGAATGTTACAAATGAAATAACTATGGGCACAAAGCAAGTGAATGTAGAAGAAGTTCAATAAGGCATCCCAAGCAAAACAAACGAGAATAATTCATAAATATTTGGAAAAAGAAGCAAGAAAGATAAGAAAAGTGTGGATTAGCATTGCATGCTAAAATGAAGGGAGTCAATGGTACATCAATAGTTGATGCTCAAAGCATATGACAATATATAAGAGAAACTTTCTATCTATAAAGACAACCAAAGAAGGAAATTCACCTTTGGAAATAATCCACTAGCCAAAATAATGGGTAAAGGGATAGTTATCCTTGATAATGGAAAATATAAATCTTAAAATGTTTCATTTGTTGATGGTATGAAACATATATCTTAAGTGTTATCCAAATGTGTGATCAAGGATATGATGTCATTCCATTCTAAAGGATGTGAAATCAAGGAAGAAGGATCTGGAAGAGTGGTGGAAAATGAAACTAGAACCACATGTAACGTATACAGATTAGATGGAGAAAAATATAAATTATTATTGCATGGGTGGGTTGGATGAAAATTGGGTATGGAATAGAAGGGTGGGTCATATTAACTTTGACAAGCTTTATAAACTTAAAAAGAATGGAGAAATAAGAGACATGTCTAATATTTTGAATCCAAGAGATACTATTTGCAAGTCACGTCAACATGGGAAGCAAACTCAAGTCTACTTCAAGCCAAAACAACGCTCATCAACAAGGCCATTAGAAATTTTTCATACAGATTTGTGTGAGCCTACATGCATACAAAATATAACGCGTGGTAGGCAGAACGAGAAAGCTCTTGGAAGCAGTTACGGAAGGAGTCGTGAAGTGGAAGTAAATCCCTTTCGAAAGGATTTGAAGGTTACGGAGGAGGGCTTGGAAGGCCTAAAACGCATCCTGGCCATGGAGCATCATGATAAGGGGTGGAAGATACTTCATGGATATAATTGATGATTATACTAGAATGACCTTTGTTTCTTTACTTAGAGAAAAATCTAAAGAATTTGACAAGTTCAAGATCTTTAAAACCCAAGTTGAGAATGAAACTAGCCTAAATACAAAGTGCTTGAGATATGACAAAGGAGGATAATTTATTTATGTTGAATTCAATGAATTATGTGAAGAACATGGAAACAAAAGATACTTCTCAATATAAATAAATCAACACATAAGGGAGTAGTTGAAAGATAGAACAGAGTTATGCAAGAAATGGAAAGAACTGTGATTGATTAAGAAATTGTTCCAAACACCTTTTGGGGAGAAGGTATTCATACAAAAAAATCATATGCTAAATAAGGATCATATCATAGTAACACAAATAAGACCCCCTATGAATTATGGAATTGTAGATGTGCCTCAGTTAAAAATTTGAAGGTATTTGGATGCAAGAACTACATGAAAATAAATGAAAACAATATGGGGAAGTATGATTCTAGAGAATATGAAAGAATATTTATTGGTTATTCATCTAAGAGAAAAGGCTACAAATTCTACAACAAAAGGATATGTAGGGTAGCTAAAATTATTGATGTGAGAATAGATGAAGCATTACCTCATAAAGAAAAGAAGAAAACAAATGAATATTAAGGTGAGATAATCATTATAAAACACAAAGAGGAATAATACGAAGAATAAGAGGTAGAGGAAGAGATATAATCTCCACATCCAAAGAATCGATCAAGATATGTTTATAAATTTCATCGAGAAAATAAAATATGTGGTGATAAGGAATCAAGGGTTTAGACTAGAAGCAAAATGATAAGCAGACCAAGGAAATCCAACTTTACCTTGTTGCCAAAAATAGAATCCAAGAACTTTTCCAAAGTTAGTGGTTAATGCTATGGAGGAAGAACTAGATCAAATTGAGAAAAATCATATGTGGGAAATTGTTCCTAAAACAAAAAAAAAAATAATGTGATTAGCACTAAGTGGGTATTTAGGAACAAACTAAATGAGGTTGGATAGGTAGTGAGGAATAAGGCTCGATTAGCCTGAAAAGCATATGCACAAGTGGAAGGTGTTTGTTTTGAAGAAATGTTTCCTCCTATATCAATAACTGAAGCTATCAAAATATTTTTGGTGTTTTATTTTTTCAGAAAGTTCAAAGTTTATCAAATGGATGTCAACTCAACTTTCCTGAATGCTGACTTAGAAGAAGAGATGCATGTTGAACGGCCAGAGGGATTTTGACTTCAAGATAATTAGGACCACATATGTAGATTAAGGAAATCTCTTTATAGTTTAAAGTAAGCTCCCAAGGCTTCGTATTCATGACTTGATAAATATATATAACAACGAGAATTCAAAAGGGGCACAACAAATAGTAATATCTATTATATTGATTATTTTTTTCTATGTCGACAATGAAAATATATTGATTATTGTTTTCTATTTCGATGATACAACTTTTGGAATTGATGTTGACCTAATGAGACAAAAGTTTGTGTCAGGTTGTCAAATTTCCATTTCTCATGCCATTCAAACCATATTTTCTTGGCCATTCTCTCGAATGTTATCACCCATTCATTTCCTTTCTTACCTTGGTTTCCTATGAATATGTCATTATCAACCTAAAAATTCTAAGTAGTTAATTATTGTCATTTTTCTTTGTTTTTAATGAATTAGAGAGCATAATGCTTGATTTTACTAATGGTGATTGTATTTAGCCAATTCTTGCAACTCTTTTGCGGGTCTTGCAACCAGCTTATGAGGTTAGCATATTTGTGTCACTCTAAGGAGAATTATGAGGCATGTGTTTTTCTCTTAGCATTGATGACATGGTTTCACATTGTTTACTTCGTACCCAGGTTGATTTCAAAAGCCTCCAAGCAAGAATAAACTATTTAGACAACTTGTTTCAGGAATAATTAAGTCATCAACTCTAGGTGTGGTATTAGAGAAATAAAGAAAAGTATGGAAAAACTAAAACATGGGTTTTGTCCAAAGCATCTCCAATTAATCTATTTGTGAGGTTTGTCTCTAGATATTGCACATTTTGGGAGATATTGAAGGTTTCAAAGGTAAATTTCAAGTTGTGACCATGGTCCAATTATGCCCAAAATAAGAAATCAATTAGCAAATCGAACTAACCAATCTATTATCAAAGAAATTCATGCTAAATTAACCCCATCTCATTAGATCTCCAACTAAATATGACAAGTAATTAATCTTATGTAAGATTACCATGATCTAATGAGTACTTTTTGGGAAATTATCTAAATTTTCTGTTGATCTTCCTTGTATAAACAATTAGGTAAAAGTGTTGATTAGAGAGTTTAGGGGGATTTCTGAAGGGAGTTTTTGTCATTTCTTGTGTCGTGGGATGATCCCAAGTGGCGGGAACTGGGATCAAGCTCTACTGCATTATTTCCATGTAAAGAATCTTGATCATTTAATAGGAAGGTTGTTGTCAGGTTCATGTATTTGTTGTCTATAAGCTCTTTATCTTTATGATCTAGTTTATTAGAGGTAACGATTTGGTTGGCTTGGGCCCACCAATCCAGCCCATTTCCCTCTTGTCTTTTGTTGTTTGAATACATATAGATTTGGATGTGGATGATACATATTAGAAGTGTGGCATTGATCCAATTCAGGATTGCATTGATATTTCAAATTTAGTGTTTGATAAGTTGCAATGATATTATGGATGTGGAAAGTTGTCTTGAGGATACCATTTTATGAGTATACATGTGTAGATTTGGTGATATATGTAGTCTAATATTTAATTTGAAGCATTGAATGTTAAGCTTTATGTTTTGGGGTTTCATTACTATATGACTGATATCATTTACAAATGCAGACTCATGGGGAGTTTTTGTGGATTAATCATTTTAATTCATTAGAGAAACAAGATTTTGGTTAATGTATAACTCTGTAACCTTCAATCTATCACTAGATGTGTGCACATTAGAAGTATTTATGATCTACATTGAATGATAACATAAAGGTTGCTAAAATTAATACAAGTACTTGCAATGTGTTAACATTTATTGTAAAGTTTGAGAAGGCTCCTTTCTGTTCTGTATGTTTTAAGCAATCTATAAGTTTTTGCTTTATGAAACTCGCTTAAAATTCATATACAAATTGCATATAAGCCTTTGATATATCACTAGACGTGTGCATATTAGAAGTATTTCTGATCTATATTGAGTGACAACATAAGGTTACTAAACTTAATACAAGTACTTTCACTGTGTTAACATTTATTGTAAAGTTTGAGAAGGCTCCTTTGTGTTATGTATGTTTTAAGTAATGTATAAGTTCTTGATTTATGAAACTCACTTAAACTTCATACACATATTGCATATAAATTTAATTATGGTATAAGGTGAGGCTTTATATTGGAAGACAAGTGTTTACAGATAATTTTATGTTGAAGGCTTTAGATCTAAGTGTTATTAATATCCTATTTCTCTCTTTCATTATTTATGCTCTTTTTTGATCTATGATTGTTGGTATCATCCCAAGACCCTTTTTCCTTCCCAAAAACATATCATTTGTCCATACATTTTCATCATATATCCCTCAAAATCCTTGAATATTGATTATTAATCGTTTTATAGTTATTAAATTGCATAGAAATTAATTTAGGGGTTTTATGTTCAAGAATTGGAAGTTTTTGATGACATAGTTACAGGAAGTACCTACATCCTGTAATGAGCTTATCGTTTGACATGTGGCGCAGAAAATGAGCTAGAACGAAAGGCATGGGCGAAAAGCAGAATGTCCAAGCATGGACAAACTCCTATCTCCCAGCCAAATCGAACCTCCTATGTATGCGGTCAACTCAAGTCAAAGCAGGGCACTCTGACAGACAAAAGCAGAAACAACATCGTTCCATTTTCATTTTAGTCTTTTTGTTCTTTTTGAAACACTCAGCATGGAAACATTTTGAAAAGGCTTATGTGATAAAAGCGGCAACAGCCGAATGTACATTCATTGTATCGATGACATGGTTGTGCATACGCATATGTAAATACAGTCAGGGTTATGTTTAGAGTTTAGTTGTTGAGTTGTTGAATTGTTTTTCTCAGAACAGAGTTTTAAGTTAATACACAGACTTATTCACAGCCACGACGTGTGTATACTCTTGCGTTGATTTGATAGCTGATCGGTTATAGCCAGTATACCCTTAGGTGCGGACGGGCCCTGCGTTCTTTGATTGGTATATTGTTCATTTGTTTTGTTACATTTCAGTTATCACATGTTCGCATAGTATTGATATTGGAATCGATTTATATAGCACATGGTTTGCATCACTGTTACGATTACATAGCTTTCGATTTACACAGTTCATGGTTTGCATAGCAGTTACATAGCTTTTGATTTCAATAGCCTTTGATTTTCATTGCACGTCTATGGTGTGCGCTTATGAATGGTTTATGGTTATGTTGAATGGTCAGCACTGGGATCTGGAAGGGAGTCTTGTAAGGGATTCGATCCCTGTGTGACTTATAGAGACATTACCATAACTCTGTTTTGTTTCACAGTTCATTTATGTTCTCTTTATATAGTTTGATAGTGTAAATATCTTTGCATGCTGTGTGTGTTTACCAAACAAGGGTTTTCTGGGTGATATCTCCGTAAGGAGGTTAAAATCATTGTTACAGTCATACACAGTACTTAGGTTCATGGTTTAATTTGATAGATGCATCTCATAACAAGCATTGTAATCAAGCATATCAGTAGGGTAATCTAGGTGTGTGAATGATAGGCTACATATTCCGGTCTTCCGTAAAGAAGCCTTGTATCCTACATCCTAATCACTTGGCCAGAGATTCTTTATGTCTATATATTTTAGACCACGCCTCTAAGCTTACGCACCTCGGCCGATATTAAATATAGAGTCTAGTCTAGTACCCTATCTGGAACCACTACATTTTGGTGCCGTTGCCGGGGAGGCACGATGGATTGAAGTTTAGTTTGATTTTTCTGCAAGTGTGTTTAGACATGTTCCTAACTCCGAGGTGTTAATGCGGTAAGACGTGGGGAACAGCCTACGCATCGCATTCGAGATACCGTAATGGGCTCGACCTCTTATGGATCAGGGCATGTAGGGTGTGTTTACATTTATGCAAGTGTGAATTTTGATTTCTGCAAGTGTGTTTGATTTTCTCAACTGTGAAGAGTGTTTGATGAATTCATGGTTCATGGTTATAATTGAAGCATTCAATTACTCAATTAATGAGAAGTCCTTGTAAGAGGGTTTAATTGAGTATTGAATTCAAGATTATTTCTGTGGTCCTTTTGTTTTTAGTGTGCTGATTTTTATTTGTTTTTTTCCTTTCAACATGGTTTTATAATGAGTGTCAGCTTGGAACTACTCACTCATATCCTTGCAGAAGTTGGAATA
Organism: Pinus tabuliformis; assembly: GCA_031772625.1. Classification (NCBI taxonomy): domain Eukaryota; kingdom Viridiplantae; phylum Streptophyta; class Pinopsida; order Pinales; family Pinaceae; genus Pinus; species Pinus tabuliformis. Next base: position 1,063,282,691 of record CM062819.1, on the reverse strand, counting down.
TCCTCTTCCCTGGAAAAGGAGATCTGGAAAAAAATTGAAAGTTCAACTACTCCCCAAGAAATAAATGAAGATTCAACATCTGAAGAATCCTGTGTATCTGATGGCGAACAACCATTCGAACAGGAGATCGAGGAAGAAGAGCAGCAGATCAGAGAAGAAGAACAGGAATTACAGCATAATCTGAGTGAGAGTAATTGTGCTTATCAAAGCTTCATCGAACAATGGTTCCAGGTAAGTACTAGATTGATTCATCTTTTAATTTTTTAGTTGATTTGCAGTTACAGAAACCAGACTCATTCACTGTCAAATATTTTCATCCATCATTTGACAAATTTCTACTGAATCTATTGTTGTCACTGCTACGCGAATGGCTTCATTGGAAGTTTAACTACACGTAACTAAATTGTAAATTCTAACTAGTATAGGGTAGGTAGGCTTTCAGTTTTAGTTTTTGCTTTCATTTTTAGTTCTGCTTTTACCTAGAATAAATATGCTCTTCTCCTGCGTCTTTGTACGATCTCGAGGATCAGAAAATAGGTTTCAGTTTTGCTTAGAATAAGTATGCTCTCCTCCTGCGTCTTTGTACGATCTTGAGGATCAGAAAATAGGGATGATTTAGGCGACCAATTTCAGGAATAAATAAATGTTTTGCAATATGCTTCATTGAAAATATCTTTCAATATGCAAATCTTTGTGTCCATTTGTTAAAAAGAAATTTAAAACTAACCATTTTTGTTTTTAAAGATAGAATTAATTTCATTTTCTAGACTGTTAATAATAAAAATAACAAAATAAAAAAAAATAATAATAATATATATATATATATATATATATATATATATATATATATATATATATATATTTTTTTTTTTTTTTTTTTTTTTTTTCTGATCTTGCATGGATGCCAACAACAATCGTTGTTATAATGTCTAGACCACAAGTTCTCAGAGAACCACGACTACTGATTCAGGTATCGCGGCCATGACTAGAGTTTGTAAATGGAAATCCACAGGAAATGTCGAAATGTCGTTCAAATTCAGATATGGCGATACAGTAAATGGATTTTCTTTCTTTCTGATATTTTGGATATTTTGGAACAGATAAGTATCATAAGGGCTTGAAAAATATGATTTAAATTACTGTTTCAGTAGCAATGGATGGCACCGCTTTGATTCTATATGAAATTATGAATGATGTAGTGGCGGAGATATAATGTTTGCGGGACACACGAAGTGTTTCAATTATTCAAACTTGCCTCAGTTAATGTAATGCATAATGTACAATTGCTGACTTGTAGTGTAGTTTAAAAAAAAATAAAAAAATAAATAAAAATAAAATAAAAAAAATAAAAACTAATAATAATAATCAAATAAAATTTACCCTCATTCATTTACATCAAACTTCATAACACCGACTACTTCCCCAAAAAGATACAAAAGCCTTTTCAAATGTTTTAAATCAATTTTCCTACAAACTAATAAAAACATTTTGAAAAAATATTGCAAAATCAATGAATACATTGCACGGGGACATGCAATATTTCTAGTTGGGGGGAAATCAAAGTATGTTGGATATTTTTGTGAATTTGTGGGCAAGAGTTAGGATGTATATACTAACAAGTGAAATGGACATTTCATAAATTCTTGAAAATGAGCTAATTTGTTTTTGAAGTCACTTCATACAGGAATGATCGATGGAGATGGCACATGAAAATGACAATTTTTATGCAGGAATGGTGCTAAGTTTTTCAGAGTATGCAAAGTGATTTTTCGAAATCACAATGAAACATGCATCATTGGACGCTTAAAGGAACTAATTCGTCAATGCGCATATCATGACATTTTCCACTACACACCTTTTGCGTCATGATTACTTCCCTTTTTCCTTCCAAACGCCTAGACCTTCCTTGTGTTGCAGCCCATCTTCCATTTCCTTATCTTTCACGACTTCATGCACGCCTATTTTTCTGAATCGCATACATCCATTTATCCTTTTCAGTTTGCCTTTTGAATAAAACTCATTCCCTTTCCATGATCACATTACCTTGATTTCCTAGCCATGCTGATCCACACTGCTTGTCCGTGAGTTCTTTCTATTTATAGTCCTACCAAATCTTTTTGTACAAACTCGCGTTGACTGATGTGGGATTCCTTAAGGCCCACCTTTCAACAAGTCTTGCCCCATCGACACCAGCACCTTATCTGGGAAATAGACTAGAGTTCATTTTGAGTACCTAGAGGCTTGCATGCCTTAATGGCAAGTTCTCTCGCTGGCGATCATGGGAATACATCAATGTCCCTTGATCATCAGATCTTGCAAGTGGCTCGACCTCGACACATCCATTCGCACTTCGCAAGATGTACTCCGGTACCTTGGCACTCATTGACATCAATGGTAAGTTGCCTCGCATTGGTTAACGACATACATCAATGGCTGGTAATACAATGATTTCTATTCATGCTCGACATCGACACATTCATTCGCATGTTTAGAATTGTACCATCGGGTTTGTAGCGGGTGAAGACTATACACTTTTTCATGACTCCCTCAGCAGTCACAGCAGCATGCATTCTGATCTATGAGAGTACCACAGTACCACTCTCAGCATTTATCTTTTCCATGATTCAGCATCAGCAGTTCAGATTCCTTCATTCTTCAGGATCCAGTTACATCAGTCACATTTTCCATGATTCAGCATCAGCAGTTCAGATTCCTTCATTCTCCAGGATCCAGTTACATCAGTCACATTTTCCTGATCCAGCAGCAGCAGCAGCTACATTCCTATTGCATACTTCATCATTCTTGGGTAAGTAGAGGTATGTTGTTTTCTAATCTTTAATCATGCAATTCCTTATATGCTAACTTGAATATTTTGGAAATTTCCCTCACCATGCTACATTTCCTTTCACACGCCATGTTAAGTTGCATGCAGACATGCAACCAATTCAGTTGAGGGGGGGAGAACTACATTCACTACATATTCACTTCCATGATTCCATTTCTTCACCACTATCACTCCATTTACCATTCACCAACATTTATTTTCCAATGATACTTTGTTGCACTTTGTTTCATACGCAATATTGGCATGCTTCATTAATATTACAAAAGGGCTTTCTTATGCACATTATGATTTCCAGTGAGTGTTTACATTATTGAAGAAAAGAGAACATAAAATGAAATGAATGTTGTTAACACAAGAACCAACATTATTTGTATTCATGGTTGTCACACAAGAACCAACCATATTCATGGTTGTCACACAAGAACCAACCATAAGAAAATGTAAATTGTTACTAAATGTCTCTCACATATCCTAGAAACATTTAAGACATCATCATGTAAAGCCAAAGTTCAATATGCCAAATGTTCTTAAAAGATACCCATGCATGGTTGCATGAGGACATGCAACAAGTTCAGTTGGGGAGGATGTTGGGACTCAGAAATGTCATATTTTCATCCACCTTTTTCTTCACTATTCCTTACATTTCATCATCCCATTAACCTGTTATCATATCATTTTCATACATACATTAGGGTTTCACCTTCCTATTTTCCATTTTATTCATTTTTGTATTATAAGTGAATTTATGATTAATTATTAGAAAATGTACATATTTTTATATATATCTCAAGAATATGTGAGTTTTGTGATGTGTAGGAAATATGTGAAGAATTAATATCTCCTCCACCATATCAAGGAGATAATTATGCAAGCCTTTTTCTACGGAGAAAATCATGGAGGCATATCTTTTTCTAAGGAGAAAATCATGGAAGAATATGTTATCCTAAGGAGAAAATCATGGAGGCATATATTATCCTAAGGAGAAAATCATGGAGACATATCTTATCCAAGATATGTGAGAGATTTGTGGGATCATGTTTGAGAGATTTGTGCAATGATATCTTGTAATGATGGGAAACTAGTTGAAGTGCTTGAGAGAATATTTGATATGTAATTATGGAAAGGTTATCTTCTTCATGTATATAAGAGAGAGTGCTCTCTCTTCATTGGGATGGATAATGAATAATAGAGAATGGAGATTAACTTTGATTCTTTCATGATTTGTAATTTAGTTATTGTAATATAATTTGACATAGTTTTATTGTTATGAGCTCATATCTATTGTTTGCCATTCACTTCTTCACATGTTGTATTTCTTTTCTTTTATGCAATTTCCTGCTTTCCTAGTTAGTGTTTCAATGCTCTAATTTGATTTCAGTAATTTAGATTAGATTAGATTAGTTCCACTTCAGTCCTGCATATATAGTGCATGTGTCTCGTAAGTCTACGGACCTCGGATTGATAAATTAAATAGTTGGGTAAGTACTACAACGGAATTAAACGAACATAGTTTCACTCAACAATGATAAAAGAAAATATTAAGAGTTATTTATGATCTCTTATGGAGCTAATAAATGCATGGTGACTGAAAAAAGGGTTTGTAACATATACTAATAGTGTTATAGATCTAACCCAGAAATATATGATAATAGAAATAAACCCAAGAAATAAGAAGATTTGAATATAGATAGATGTTTATTGATCAAACCCTTAAGGTCGGGCAACACCATACATTCACTCCTTAAGGAAGGAGAACACTCCACAAGCCATATGCCTGTTCATACAATATTCCTTGACATCCCTCAATGTGGAGTCTCTAGCCTCTATATAGGCCTCATACGTACAATACCATTGGTCATTACCATGGTTCCCTCAATACCATCTATCTAATACCATGGGATTATTACAATATTGCTAACTACTTGTGGTCCCTTACATGATACATGTTAACCACCTTATTTATTACTATGGCCCATTCCATTATTACATTATTCTCTTAGGTACCTCCCTTTGTACCCCATATTATCCCCCCTAGGTATACTACATTCCACCCCCCTTAACATGTTTCATCCCCGAAACATGGGAAGAACACAAATAATAAGATCTACTCAAAAGAATAGTCCATTGGTACCATGCATGTGCATCTAGCTTCACTTTATTGATCAAACCCTTAAGGTAGGGCAACATCATACATTCACTTCTTAAGGAAGGAGAACTCTCCACAAGCCATATGCCTGTTCATACAATAATCCTTGACATCTCTCAATGTGGAGTCTCTAGCCTCTATATAGGCCTCATACATATAATACCATGGGTCATTACCATGTTTCCCTCAATACCATCTATCTAATACCATGGGCTTATTACATTATTGTTAAATACTTGTGGTCCCTTACATGATACAGGTTAACCACCTTATTTATTACTATGGCCCATTCCATTATTACATTATTCCCTTGGGTACCTCCCTTTGTAACCCATATTATCCCCCCTAGGTATACTACAAATAGGTTTCTCTATTGAGTTTGAATTTAGATTGATGAAGAGTGATTGATAGTAGGGTAACTCAGGGAAGATTTACTACTACTCATTGTTGTCCTTTACCAAAGAGTGATTGAAACTTTTCTTAGTGGTTACTTTTTATCAAGCATGAACTATTTCTTTTTTTTTTATATCCTTATAGAGATTATAGAGAGATATTGAATCCATTTTTCCAATGAAAGACATAGTGAGACACTAGGTCAACCAACCTAGGAGGAGCTTGAACCAAGAAATTTGTTCCTTTCTTGCCTTGTGTGTGAGAAAAACACATATGGCTCTGGAATTCCTTTATCCTCTAGACACTTGATAAAGGAATTAGGTATGCCAGCCTAGAAAGAGCCAAAATTAAAGAGCCCAGTGGCCATTAGTTAGGGTTCTATTTTATGTGTTTTATTGAATAATGGCACTAAGATAACTTTGGTAAATTGAACCCAGGACCGAGTTCTAGCAGAAATTGAAGTTGATGATATTTTTTGAAGTTGATTGCGTGAGTTGTTTTGGATAGACATAGTTTGGTTTCCACGTTCCTATAGGTTTTGTCCTTACATATATTTTTATATGCCTCAAATATTACAAACCCAATATTAACATATTATGAATTGGGATATCAACCTATTAAACATTATACACAACATTTCAACACCGTTTCTAGGGAGGCACTACAAGGATAGGACCTTACTGACCTAAGTTTTTTTATTGGATTTTGCAACATTTAAGACTTATAGGAGGAGGGAAGGTAATATGAGAGGTAAGAACCCAATATACCACCTCAGGTGTGCCCCTCCAAGCCTTTTTCATGCTAGTTGCATAGTGTGGTTGTTTCCTTTGCCTTTCTTATGAGTTTTTGTTTCTCTTTTTTTTATTCATGGAAAGGATAATCTAATTCATGTTACCAAAGTCTTAACAGTGTGAGAGCTTTCAAGTGTATATCCCCCTGAATTTATTCCAATTTTTCATATGTTGTTTATTTCTTTAAAGGGTTTTCATTATTCGTGTGTTGTAAGAACCCCCCATATGCTAATATATAAGTTGACAGAATCTAGCAACTGGCAAAGAAGGGTGCTAAGTAGACTTGAACATGAATGCTACCAAGACATATTTTCATCTCAATAAGAGAAAATGTTGATGGCCATCAGGAGCATAACTGCATCTCAAGGAAAAAAGGAAGGGCAAGAGATTCATGAGAAACATCTAGAAGTAGATCAATATTAGGAAGAAGCTCCAGGAGACTTCCTTGATCATCCTTTCATATCTCCCGAAGAAACTGAATAGTTACAAGAAACAATCAATGGAGAGCATATAATAGAGCCCAAGATCAAGGAGTCTGTCTCTTGTCTCTCATCATATCCTTCATGCCTTCAAGAGAGAAAGCGTTAAGCCATAGAAGAATTGCATAATGTAACAAAGGAGTACATGCCAAAATTTTCTAATGAATTGGAAAACTAAGAATATGTGGATCATATTGAATCCTGGTTCCAAAGAATCATCGACATACATCATTCCTCCATCATTCAACAATATCAGTTAAAGTAGTTAGTTTCTGATACACTGATATACCTTAAGTCTTACTTCTTAAATATGAGTGTGAGTATATTTATTATGTTATTATATACAAAGTTCCACTAAAAGTACTACACTTGAAGGAGATATTCCTTTCTTGAAGTAACATAGGGTAGGATAGTATAGAAAAATAAATAAATAAAATATATACACATATTATTTTAAAATACAATTGTTGCAACATTTTCTGATTTCAAAACTTAGTTATTAATCATTATTGAAGCTACAACTCCCTTAGATTCATTACTACATCCTAATACATAGTTGTCACAATTCCTTGACCACGAGGGATTATTTTTTGTGGAAACACCAAACGCTTCTTTGGTAATTCTTGTTAGGAATGATTCATTCTTAATTCATCATTATTTTATAAAGTGACTATGGTTGTTAATTGACTGGACCCTCTTTATGTAACTTGGTCGAGATGGTTCACAGAGTCAGTTGGGTGGATTTGTCACTATTATTCTTGGTACTTCCTATCCACAAGCTTAAAATGATGTGGGGAATTTAGGGGTTGTAAAAAGAAACAATGCTACTATCGAGTTAATAAATCATATAATACTAGTCGCTCTAAAAACTTGTTATCCAAGAAATCTTTCCAAGTTCATCTAAGGGTTATCATGAAAAAAGCCTCCTATGGTGGACCACTCCTATAGAACCTCGTATGGAACCTCATTGGGATTTCTCGAGAACTCTAGAATGATCGACTAGAGGGGCCTTTAAGTTATTACCTGAGATGCTTCATTCCAATACACATTAAATAACGAAGATTTAAGACTATTGTGAATGGTGTTGTCCATGGGATAAATTTGAATAATGGGTTATGTGCCTAGAAAATATAAAATACTCTCTTATCACTCGTATTACACATTTAAAATCGTGAATGAGAAATATACATTATTTCAAATCTCTTGAGCGATATATATATATATATATATATATATATATATATATATATATATATATATATATATATATATATATATATATATATCGCTCAAGAGATTTGAAATAATGTATATTTCTCATTCACGATTTTAAATGTGTAATACGAGTGATAAGAGAGTATTTTATATTTTCTAGGCACATAACCCATATATATATATATATATATATATATTCACATAAAGAAATAAAAAGAATGATAAAAGGAAGCATCAGGAAGTACAAGTAAACCTATTGATTACTGAACATACTTGCTGGGAGTGGGGCTATGCTTGTATGGTACCAAGGCAAAACCGCTAGGGTACTAAAAAAGATTGTTGGAAACGGGCCTATGTTGGGTAAGATAGATGGAGAACACACATTGGAACACATATAAATCATTCCAAGTGAAGGCCCTAGGTCACATTCTGAAAGAATTGTCATTAAATTTAAATCTAGGAAGAATAAATCTCATACCTCAACTTTCAAAGAATGGCTATAGGATCCTTCAAGTATTATGCTTTAAATTTTTATCTTGTAGAAAATATAGAGGTTTTATGGAAGTGGGACCCTTAGTGTAGATGATTTATTTTTCTCATATAAGGGGGCTTATGTTATACACTTGGATAACGATAATACTTAAGAGAAAAATACAGGGATAACTAGTTCATCCTGGGAATGTATAATTTTTTCATCCTTTCTTCCTTATTTTATATCCTCTTTTCACCCATATTTAATGCCATGGATTCCAAAACATGATTATGCACTTTTTTTAATAATGAGGTTACTGAGGTCATGAATTATTGATCTGGGATATTCATGATATGTTTTGTAGAAATTTTGATGGCAAGGAAACTATTTAGTTTGAGGGAAGGAAGTATTTCTACAATCCACAATTGCTTTCTTTGATCTCATCTTCAGCTTGCATGACTCCCACCTTCAACATCACCCTTAAAATCAATTCAACATTCATCAGCTATGAGATTCGTTAGAAACCTTCATCAAAAAAACAAATCAAGATCACATGGTTTGTTATCAACATACATGAGAGCTCCAATATACAGGTAAAACCTGTGGTAAAAATCAACATGAGACTTTTTAATTTGTCAAGAATTTAGGGATGATAATAATAAATTACTACAAGCATTCAATGTTTCAACACTCTATTTTATGTCTCATGGTTATGTGCCTACACTCACAGTATCCTCTTAACTATTATATTTCCATAATCCTAGTCCTTCACTGAGAATTTTGTTGCCATTTGTTCATGTTTTCCTTTGACCAGCAACCCTAGTGGGGCCATGAATTCCCGCTTGTAAAATTTTTATGATTTGTAGATGGAAAATGTCTACAACTTTTAGGTTGACAAAGGTTGAAATTGTTGCTTTGGATAATGGTAGTAAAACAGAGTTTAGAAACACACTCATGATTCCAAAACAAAGAATAGAAATTGAATGCACCAAGATTGCAGGAATCCCATTGATTGAACTAAATATGAACACCATTGATGATAATCTCTTCAAACAATTTTTGAAATAGAGGATGGTGAAGGTGACCACAAATCAAGAATTGATATCAATGTTAGTGATTTATAAAATGCGAGGATTGCATGAATGAATGAAAAGTGTAACACCCTCCTCCCATATTTACACAAGCTAACCGATCCACCGAGGTAAACATATGATGAACAGTTACTATGATATGATTAAAATCCCCATGTATAGTTAAGGAAGTGGAATCAACATGAAAAAAACCAAACTGACCTTTCTCAGGAGCTACAAGACCCACAGGGACTAACCAACCACTCCAGGTGCCCAACCCCTGGCTTAGCTTAATTTTTGCTGAGCTAGACCCCCAGTCACTCCCATGAAAAGCCCTCTAAGTGATTGAAACTCTACAATCACTCCCACAACAAGGTATCCATGTGATTGCAACCTTTTTCAGGTAGTTCTATGTTAGTGACCCTTAATTCTAAGCCAATTTTTCAGGGTTCAAATTCATGCCTATCCCCAGAACTTGATGAAACTCTTAAGAATGATAACTAATAAGAAGATAAGACCTCTAATGTCAAACTTAAACAAGGACATAACCAGACTCATCCTAACCATGATAGGATTTTCATCAAACACATCATAAATATGTAATGTACAGGTCATATAAACACATCTTAACATAGGGATCACATACTTATCTCGGATTCATCAAGAAGGTTTGATGCCCTCTCACAAGAGCTACATTATCATCTACTAGGTCATACATTCATTAACATTTCATTTACTAATCAAAACATGATGAGATCCATAACCAAAGTCTGTCATAAACCATGCTTATAACCATCATATAAACAATAGAATAACAATGATAGCACAACCATTAAAACCACATAATAACAAGCACATTTACACATAGAACAAAAGAGGAAAAAAATCTTGTTAACATATGCAAAGGCCAACCAAGTTAAGGACTTCCACATACCACCTGACCATAGTTTCTGCTAAAGCAAATATTTCTTTCAGCTAATCATCCCTATGCCATATTTCAAGTATGAATGTGGGACTCACAACAAAAATGACCAGGGATTCCTCAAGATTTAATGTATATCCTTCGAATACTGGTCAAGGATTCCTAGGCCCAAAACCCTCAGCTATACAACTAGGATTTACAGTAATCCCGCTAAGGGATTCCTAGACCCAAACAAGAAACAAACACTACAAGGCTTTACAATAATCCCACCATATATTGGTCTAGGGATCACTAGGCCTATACAAGCATGGATGCCTCCAGATGTCTGCACATAAACCATGAGGAATTTGTCTATCTCCATCCTCTAGGCTTTAATGTATATCTCGCCATTTACCGATTGAGGATTCCTAGGCCTTGTGATTTTTCTTGAGACCACGCCACTTAGTTTTGAAAGCATCCTAAAATCCATCTCGACCAAGTAAGAGAAACACCATCACACCATGGCTATACAGAAATGGAAAGGCAAGGATGAAAACCACTATCACACTTGAAAATATCCATGCTAATGACAACAAGAGAACCAAGAACACACATGCATGTACCATGCATGCAAAACATAGCAAGGAAATAATACATGCAACTCAATACTTTCAAGTAATCCCATTGTATCTGCTTGATCCAACTCTTCCTCGCTTCATCTTTTCTTCCCTTTTCTTTCTCGTCCTTCCTTTTCCTTCCTTCCTCCAATGCTAGAGTGGTCCAAGAATTCTCTAATTGTGCAACAGTATGAGAGAGTAGAGAGAATAGAGAGAGAGCTATAAAATTGAAATGACAAAAGGTTGTGAAATGATCCTTAGAAGCCTTTTCATTAATAAGGCCCCTATTTTCTTCAATTTCCATTATTTTTCCTTCATTTTCCTCCTCACATGCAACATGTGACCTTTCACCATCCTTTTATCATAATTTCCTTTATTTTCATAAATAAAATGCCAATTAATGGATCTTTTCCTTTTCAATGCCTTTTCCATTTCCTTTGTCAATTTCACCTTAGCCATATTAAACTAAATGAACAACCACTAGGATGTTTTTTCACAACATTCATCTTAGAATACGTGTCCCATAACCATGGTTATTATTTTTCCTTTATTAACTTTATTACATGGATTTATAACATGGGGATGTTACAAAACCCTCCTCCTTAGGGGAACACCGTCCTTAGTGTTCAATGACAACTACAACTAGCAAGACAATTGAAAACAAAAACATGCTTCCCATGGAGCTTCATAACTTATCTCGATGCAATATTTACAATACCCACCTACTGAAAATAAAACCAACATGACAAACATAACAACATGACACCCATATCGCTTATTGGAGCTTTATAACATAGGTCATGGTGGTATTTAGATCCATATACATATATAATATACCAAAAGTTCTTTACCTCAATCAGAAAACAAGGAAACATACATAGCCCACATCTGATCAACCATTTCCTGTGTAGCTTGATTGGGACCAAAGTGCTTCCATTGCACTTTAACCTGCTCGATTTCTCGGTTCCAAAGCATGATCATATTTATCTGCAAAATACACTGAGGTATTGGCTGGAATTCTCCTTCTAGATCCGCCTGCAATACAAACCAATCAATAACATGATCAACATCCTTTACATATATTTTAAGCAATGAAACATGGATAATGTTATGGAATTTCACTTTCAGAGGAAGTGCAAGTCTATAGTCCATTAGTCCAATCTTATCAAGGATCTCGAAATGCCCACAATACCGAGCTTCTGGCTTTGCACATGACCCAATCCTTAAGGAGCTCTTCTTAGGCTTGATGTGCAAGTACACATGTTCCCTAACCTCAAACTCCTTAAACAACTTGTGCTAATCTGCATAAATTTTCTTCCTACCTTGTGATTCCTTTAGATTCTTCTTGATAACCTACATTTCCTATTCTATCTCTACCAATGTGTCTGGTCCTATCAACACCTTATTCAATGGATGACTCCAACTAATAGGAGTATTACAACCCTGCCCATATAGTGCCTCTAATAGACTCATCCTTAGTGACTCTTGATACCCATTATTGTAAGAAAACTTCACTGGTGGAAGACACTGTTATCACTCAGGTTGTTCCCTTTGACTCCCAATGGAATACGGCCGAGGTAACCACTAACCAATCTTTGGGTCACAGGTTCTAGCCTACCTATGACCAGAGAGGGCTCTCTCTTTGTGATTTAACTTTGTTTGTATAATATTTTAGGCTAGTTATGATGCTCAAGGTTTTGTTTTGAAGTTTGCTGGATGATGACTTCAGTCAAGATATATATATGATTACCAGGGTGTTCTAGGCCATTGGGCATGGAGTCAGTGATGCTTAATTTGCTTGATATGTTTGTGTTGATACAATAGTGATGTTGCAGAGCCAGATAAGTGTCTAAGAAACAATTTTTTGAATTTGTGATTGAGTGTGATGTAATCAGGGTATGAAAGGCAATTAAGGATCTTTCAACAAATTGATATGGAGAATAGTGAGAATATTATTTAGAAGCAGTGAAGAATTCCTATATAACATTCATATTTATAGAATTAATGAAAGCATGAGCAATTAAGAATTCATGTTCATGATAAATTCTGAAGAAAACATTTTCAGCAATAGAGATTGAGCACAAGGTGTAACCAAAAATTTCCTGTACTATTCCTTTTCTCTACTGCTAGATTAGTGAAACATGTGTATGATTTAAATAAACATAAAAAGACAAAACATAGATTGAGAAAACTTATTTTTCCATTAGACAGCACAGGAATTCTGCAACAGTATGCATAGCATCACCAAGACATCAAACTTTCAGGAAATCACTGAGCTTTTCCAGCCTTTTGCATTAGATTATCTGAAAATATACAATACATTTGCCTCAGAATGAAAATCACCAACCCCTCATACGTTGCCAGGGGAGGTATATATATACATAATTTACATCAGAAAATATCTAGCTGATGAGTAAATGGTTCATTAATATCGTGCCAACTCCTGGAGCATTGTAGCTGAGAAAGTTAATGCAGTAGTAACTCCCAAGTGCCTTAGTTGTCCAAAATGGTCAGAGAATGTTGACTTTGTGACCGTTGGAGTCGGCTGAAGATGTGCTGCCCAAAATTTGCGCATTTGTTATCCTTTTGCTTGCTGTCGTTGTCTTTTGCTGAGTCACCCTTTTCGGCTGCCTTGCATGCTGTTCAGATTTTTCTTTTTGCTTTTGGCTGTGCGGAGGCTGGCTAGGACAAAACTGCTGAGTTTATTGGGGTAAGAGCTGTAGCATTGCCTGCCACCAATCTTCTTTGGGCAGCTGGTGCCTCCGAATTTTCACCAATGTTTCATCTGCCTCTATATATCTATAAAAATTAGGAGGAACCTCAAAAAGGTGATTGACTTCATGTTCTATAAAAAACAGATTTTCAAGTTTATCATATAAGCTCTGCCCTGTTGGTAGCCCCATTTCCTCAGAAGTGCCGGTAGATGCAGTGATTTGATTTTCAATGAAAGTTGTCATTCTGGTGGTATATTGCTCACGAGGGAGCAATCTCCCTGTGCTGGTTAGTAAGCTGGGCAATCCTGTTGCTTGCAGTTGTTATATACCTAGGGGGGATAATATGGGGTACCAAGGGAGGTACCCAAAGTAATAATGTAATAATGGGATGGGCCATAGTAATAAATAAGGTGGTTAACCCATGTCATGTAAGGGACCACAAGTAGTTAATAATAATGTAATGGGCCCATGGTATTAGTTGATGGTATGAGGGAATCATGGTAATGACCCATGGTATTGTATGTATGAGGCCTATATAGAGGCTAGAGACTCCACATGGAGGGAGAGGAAGATGAAGAGAAGTATTATTGTATGAACAGGCATATGGCTTGTGGAGTGTTCTCCTTCCTTAAGGAGTGAATGTATGGTGTGGCCCTACCTTAAGGGTTTGATCAATAAAGTATCATTTCATATCATTTCTGGGTTTATTTTCATTGTCTTATATTTTCATATCAGATCTATAATATTCTAGATTAGATCTACAACAAGTGGTATCGGAGCACTTTCTTGGGCAAACCGTGGATAATTTTTTTTTATTTTTTGCAGGGATTTTTTGGGTGGCGAATTGGAAGATCAGATCTGTACATTTTGGTGCAAGGTATGTAGAATCTAATTGCAGATCTATATTCCTTGTGAAAAAATAGCCGATTTCAAAAAAAAATCGGTTGAATCGGAGTCTGGATGAAGGAGATATCGCTGATTTAAAAATCAGTGGGGTTGCAGACAATTTTCAGGGCAGCGAGTTTTGCGGCGCAGATCTAGACGTCTTGGCACTAGATCTGCAAAATATAATTGTAGATCTTGAATCTTTGTGAAAAAACACCTAATTTCAAAAAAAAAATCAGTCGAATCGGAGTTCGGATGAAGGAGATATAGCTGATTTAAAATCAGCTCTTTTTGCAGAAATTTTGGGTGACGGCGGGAGAGTAGCAGCGCAGATCTGTAATTCCAGTGTCTGAATCAGGATTTCTATCACATGGGAAGATGCAGAATGGTTGTTCCATTTCCAAAAACAGGTTATAATAGAGATTCTGAGCAATATTGATGAAACTGTGACATTTTCAGATTTTCGCCAAGTAAGTGAATTTTTTTTCCAAACCATTCATGGCTTCTAGCAAGGATCCATATTTTACAGGAAAAGATGATGGTCCTACTATTGAAGAATTCATACAAAGATACAAGTCCACATATGGGATATTTTGGAAGTTTCACATACTGTTTAATATGAGAGGTGAGGCTCAAAAATGGAATTTATTACTTAGCAACGAGTGGTTGAACAAAATTTCAGATGAAGAATTTGAAAAAGTCCTTTTGGACAAATGGTCTCGGGCTAGGAAAAAGGAGAATGAGACACATAAAGGGTTAATTTCTACGGGTGTCTCCTTATTGCAGGTTCATGGATTGATTCAGAAGGAGAAAATCGTTGTGACTATAAATCCTAGTTGCAAGCAAAATCTTATAAGTGCTAATTTGGCAAAAAGATTGCAAGTTCCAGCAAAACACATTGAAACGGCACAAGTTGATAATGAGGATGTTCAAGTGTATAAGGATTTGAAGATTTCTATGGATAAGTATGTGTTTCATGGTGATTTTTATGCTTCAGAGATGGATAATATCGATGTTGTTTTGGGATATCCTTGGATGGAATCGGTGGGTACTATCAATATTAATGTGCAGAAGAAATTCCTGAAGCTATGGTATAAAAAGAAGAAAATTACATTACAGGATATTTCCATCCATAAACAGGTAGAGCACATGGAGGCTGAAGCAGAAGATGTTTAAGGGACCGACATATCAGATGATGAGCCTTTGATGACCGACAATCAAACACAAACAGAGGCTGCAGAAGAAAAGGTTACAGGTGATGATACATCAGAGGAGGGCTCAGTGGTTGAAGTCATATTGACAAAGAAGACACCACAACAAGCACCACAGCAGGGTGAAGTCAAGCAAAAGCCATCGTGGGTTAAAACTTCAACATATCATCACCCACATCACCCAGTGAGACAACCATCAAGATGGAAACCAAGTCGTCACATGACGGATCGCGAGGAGAGAAGATCCACCCATTGCACATCAACACAGAAGAGCTGCCACGGTCAACTTCCATCTCAAGCGAGCGAGGCACCAGCGAGATCGAGGGTTCACCTTTCTCTTGGATGGCTAGATGCACGTGCATGGTATCAATGGACTACTCTTTTGAGTAGATCTTATTATTTATGTTCTTCCCATGTTTCGGGGACGAAACATGTTTAGGGGGGTGGAATGTTATGTACCTAGGGGGGATAATATGGGGTACCAAGGGAGGTACCCAAGGTAATAATGTAATAATGGGATGGGCCATAGTAATAAATAAGGTGGTTAATCCATGTCATGTAAGGGACCACAAGTAATTAATAATAATGTAATGGGCCCATGGTATTAGTTGATGGTATGAGGAAACCATGGTAATGATGCATGGTATTGTATGTATGAGGCCTATATAAAGGCTAGAGACTCCACATATGAAGATGAAGAGAAGTATTCTTGTATGAACAGGCATATGGCTTGTGGAGTGTTCTCCTTCCTTAAGGAGTGAATGTATGGTGTTGCCCTACCATAAGGGTTTTGTTAATAAAGAAGCATTTATCTATATTTTGATCTTGTTATTATTGGGTTATTGCTATTATCTATAGTATTCTTGGGTTAGATCTACAACAAGTGGTATCAGAGCTACAACAAGTGGTATCGGAGCTACAACAAGTGGTATCAGATTTTTCTTTTTGCTTTTGGCTGAGCGGAGGCTGGCTAGGACAAAACTGCTGAGTTTATTGGGGTAAGAGCTGTAGCATTGCCTGCCACCAATCTTCTTTGGGCAGCTGGTGCCTCCGAATTTTCACCAATGTTTCATCTGCCTCTGTATATCTATAAAAATTAGGAGGAACCTCAAAAAGGTGATTGACTTCATGTTCTATAAAAAACAGATTTTCAAGTTTATCATATAAGCTCTGCCCTGTTGGTAGCCCCATTTCCTCAGAAGTGCTGGTAGATGCAATGATTTGATTTTCAATGAAAGTTGTCATTTTGGTGGTATATTGCTCACGAGGGAGCAATCTCCCTGTGCTGGTTAGTAGGCTAGGCAATCCTTTTGCTTGCAGTGCTCCCATTTTGAGCTTGTATTCATCTACCTCAGCCTGTATTTCATGGCATTTTCTCTCTACAGTCTGCACAAAATTCCTGAGAGTCAGCACCTTTTTGGCTGTAAGGACAACATCTGTTCTGTTAACAATATTGATGGCTGCTAGTTCCTCCTTAGTTTGATTATTCAGAAAATTTATCATTCTATTAGCCTGCTCAGGCCTGTTTCCCAGCACTGTTCTGGCCTTCTGAATCTCAATTTGTGCTTGGCCAATTAATTCCATTTGTTCATGCACAGTCTTAATTGACTTCCATTGTCTAGTAATGGATTGGTCAATTCGGGCCCACAAAATTCTCTTGATTTCTGCCAGAGCACTTTCTAGCTTGAGCTCCTTTTCTAAGGCCTTTATTTTGTCTTTGAGGGCCTTAATTTCTCTGGACTGCTCTGCTACAGTCATTTTTGACTTGTCATATTTGGCCTCTAGTTCTGCCAACTTTTCCTTGGCCTGCTTAATCTCAGTAGCCTGGAGCTCCATCTCTTTGATAGCCTTTGTCAAATCTTCCATGTTTAAGCTGGACTCTGGAGCTGTTGTTGTTGCTGTTGCTTCTGTTGTCACTGCAGTTATTACAGGGGCTACTGTTGCCTCTGTAGTTGTTGCAGTGGTTGAAGTAGTTGGAGGAGCTTGGGATGTGGATTCTCCCTGCTTGTCTTGCAGTGCCCCTTCTAGCTCCTTTTCCAAATCAAGGACCTTTTGATTGAGCTGCATTATTAGATCAAGTTGCTCATCGGCCTCCTTTTCCTTCTGCAATTCTGCTGTTTGGGGGTGCTCGGTGGGCAGCAGTTTCAACCTTTTCTTCAATGCATTAAGATCATCTTCTTTTTTCTTCATGAGGGCCCTCACGCCCTTTGGGTCCTTAGGATCATGTCCTAGGTCTATGATGATGTCCTCTAGTGATTTAATCCTGTTGTCCTTGGCCATGGAGGACATTCTCTCAAAATCCAATTGAATGTTGGTATTCTTCAATGATTCTTTTAATTCATGGGCCATTGTGGCCCTGTCTACCAAGGTGGCATAGACCATTTATCCCGTTTGTTTGTGCAGTTCAATTTGGTCCATGGGGTGAATGTCTTTTGCCATGACTTCCACCCTTGTTCTTACAAAATCTACAGCTGATTGAGGCTGCGGCACCTTAGGTTTGAAGTGGCTGAGGATCGTTTTCTCCTCTTGTATGTCATATACAAACATCAACCTTTCTTGCTTGGCTGGTGTTGCTTTGAGAAACTGTTTGTAGACTTCTATTCTCAGCAAGTCATTCTATGCCTTTATTTGTTTGAAAGAAGCCTTAGTGCTTGAAGGCTTCTTGCTCTGCTGAGTGGAGGAGGACACCTCCAAGCAAAGCTGCAATCCCTGCTCCTACTGAAAGGAGCTTGTACCCGTTTGCTGGCTGTCTCCCCCTTCTTTCCTTGGACTGTCAAGGACTTCTTCACTTATTTCTTCTATTACTGGGGAGTCAACCTTTTGCCTCTTGGCCTCAAGTTGCTGGGAGGATCCACTAGCAGGAGTGGAATCTTCTCTGTCTCTTTTCTTACCCCTCTCCTCATGTGCTGGAGTGTGCAAAATAGGTGCCGCTGGTGGTTCTGTTTGTGGTGGAGGGGTTTGCTCTTGTTGCTGCCCAATTGAGGAGGCAGGCTATTCTTTTACTGTTTCCTCTTCAGCACCCATTATTCCTTTACCCTTGTCTGTGCCTGATGCTGCTGCAGAGGGCGCCTGGGTGGCTGGTGCAGTTGTTGTAGCTGAAGTTCCTTCTCCCACAGGATGTGGTTGCTTGAAGATTACTTGTTGCACAGAATCCAAGTCAAGAGTTTTTTCCAAATCCTTGACATTCTTTTGCATTAACTCTTCTTCAGTTAGTTTCTCAATTAATGTATCTTGCAGCCATTCTTGCTGATTGGCATACTGCTCAATATGTGGATATTTACAATTCTCATAGCCTAGTATCCTGTACTTAACCCTCCTGGCACAGATGAAGCCTTCAGGGTCATAAGGGACCCACTGGAAGCTTTTTGAGAGCTTGTACTTGTCTTTGAGGATTTGCTCAGCATCTTTCTATCCCTCTTTTTTATTCATGATGAAGGGGCCCAGGTGGTGCTTAAACTTGAGATGGGCTTTCTTTTTGGCACTATGAAAGTGGGTGAGGTCAGAGTGAATGAGCTGCCTATAGTAATCCAAGGCCAACAGTCTCATGGGCACATATTTTGGGAGTCTGTATGGACAGAGCTCGCAGCCATAGATTCTGATGACTGTATGATCCTGGTATAGGTACCAATCACCTATTTTATAATTTTTAGAGAGCTGCAGGGTTTTCTGTATTTCAAATGACACTCTGGGAGGAGGGGACCTCATCAATAAGCAAGAGACTGGGTATACAAATTGATCAATAAATTCACAATATGAATATGGTGAATTTTGGACTTGGTGGAAGACAGATGTCCAGAAGATAACAGATCTTCTTTCTCCTCTAGAATCCAGCTTTTTAATATGGCATGGAAAAGCCTCGGACTGGTAGTACATGAACAAATGGTAGATGTAAGATGAATACTTGAATATGCCCTCCCTGTCTACTTTGAAAAGCTGCTCATGTATCTTGTTGGCTATGAATTTAGCAAAATTATATTTGTAGGCAGGAGGTTGGCCTGGGCTATAAGCAGCTAGTAATACCAGCACTGTCTCATCAACAAACTCACTGGTTTTAGAGCCCAACACATAAGCAATCATGTCCAGCAGGAGTTTGCCTATATGAGTAAAGTGGACATACAAGTAGGGAGGTGGCCCTGTGGGCTGGCGGTCAAGCTTCATAAATGTCTGGGTGATCTTCTGAATGTTAGCAGTGGACATCTTGGAACCTGTATCCAGCAGATAGTTCATGGAGAAAGGAAACAACAGCTGAGTTTGTTTGAAGTTGAGCATCTGGTTGATGGACTCAGCATTAATGTGAAAGAGGATGCTCCCAGATGGAGACTTGACAGCTCTGTGATTTTCATCATAATTCTCAGCACATAGGCGAATAATCTCTGGAAAAATGTTGACAGATGGGAGGAAGTAATAAGGTAGATTGGATTCCCATATCCCATATGTATCATTGTTGTTCAAATAGTCATCTCTCAATTCCCTGAAGGTCTGCAAATGGTTCCTATCACCCACAAAGTCTTGGATGAGGAAATCTCTGTCAGCAAGAGGCAGGGACTCCAGCTCTTTATTTGGTGGATTTATGGGGGCAACACTGAGAGTTGTGGGTGCAGGAGCAGCCATTATGTAATTTCTGAATGTTACAAGGTAAGTGTAATAGCTTGCAAGGTTTTTCTAGAAGTCAATTGGCAGATTGGATGCAGGTGCTAGATATGTTCTTCAAAGAGGAATAGGCAGGCTAGGCAGGCTTGCCTCTGTTCTGCCTGGGAAAATTCACAGGGATTGTGAACAACGAGGATGAAATGCAGAGGGCGGGTAGGACTAAAATTGGTGAAATGCAGCTTTTCAAGCCTGCACTCGGCAAAAGGGAACAATGCCGGGCAGCTTGAGGACGAATTTGCAAATTAAGACCGCGAATTATTGTTTTAACATCAAATTTTGGAGCAGGGGGCAATGTAGGTTGCTTTGGTCCAAAAGTGACTGGGACACAACCTTTAGTTTGGGAATTACCAGGTGTTTAATGGACAATTTTGCAGAGAAATGGCATAAACACGGGTAAAATAGGTGAATTCTGGCAAATACCTGGATAAACGATGCCGAGGGCCTCCGGGTTGAACAGTGGGTGCAGAACTTAGTTGAATTGGTGAATGACGCGTCCGGAGCTTTGAATTTCACGGCTTGGAGGCAATATTTGGTGCGAACAGCTCACAACGGCTCTATCTCTTTTCAAACGAAAATGACACAAAACGGCTTGTTTGCGCGTTTTTAACGATAATTTTGGAAAATGGGGGTTATTGGCGCTTTTCCACCTATGACATCAGCATGATGTCATGGCGGGCCCGGGTACGGAAGGTGACGTGGGTGCTGAGCTGGAGGCCAGCATGGCAGGACACGGTGGCAGATGGTGTGGGGTGGCAAGGTGATGTGGAGGGCCACGAGGCGCGGGGGCGGGGGCCGGTGACATGACGTCATGATGACGTGGGTTGACGTGATAGAAGAGGCGGTAAGAGGGAAAGCGGTAAGCGGTCTCCCCGCACCGCTTTTGGGAGAAGGCGGTATCGAGGAGGGGGGCTCCGAACACCTCCGCCGGCTGCCACGCGTCCAGCGTACGGGGGCAAAACCACCCGCTCCCCGGACGCTAAAGCGCGGCGGGTTCAAATCTGAAAAGGACCGCCCACCATTAGATTGGGGGCAGCGGGAAATCAAGGGCTGGCGGGCGCCCCGACCCATCGTGCAAGTTTGGGGGGGACCCGCCGGCCAATAAAATATTTATTTAATATTTCGGGGTTTAAAACTTTGGTTAAGGGGGGTTTTCGTGGGTTTTGGAATATATGGGTTAATCTGTCGGGTTTTAAAAAACCTTTGAATGCTGGGTTTGAGAGGGGGGGAAGGGGTTTTTCATGAATTTTTCGGAAAAAGGGGTAAATGAGGGTTTAGTATAGGTTATTACTCTGACCAGAGGTTAGAGTAATCCCAAAGCAGGGTTGACTATAGTCCCTGGTGGGCTAATGTCTCCCTTAGAAGTGTTATTTAGCTATAATGCTAAAGGGGGGATATTTATACATTGCTTGGGGTTTTATACACCATGGTGTTATAGTAATAGGGAAAGGGGAACATAGGGGATTTAGTGTAGATAGAGTTAGTAGCTAGTATTGGAGGGGAATGTGAATGGGAAGTGATAGATACTAAGCTTTTTAGGAGACAAACTTAGTTAGGCAGTAGATCAAAATGAAAAGAATTTTTACACAGGAAATGTGGCTACTCTTCAAAGAGAGAAGTCATTTCTGACATGAAATTTTTACAAATGAGGAGTATAAGGAGGACTGATCAGGCAGATCCTGCAGTGCTCATGAGGAGGTTAGTAAGAAACTTTTGAAGGGGATGAGGGAAGTTAGTGATAGTTTAGTAGTTTGCCAAATAGGCCATTTCTCTTGCCTTTCTCCTGCTAGTGACAACATTGTGATTTTTTCCAAGTGATATGCTTAGATCTTGCTTTCTGCAACCTTCAACTGCCTACCCTGCCTATTATGCCTAACATTTTTTCTTCCTTTGTATGGGTGCACTTAGCCTTGCAAACCCTGATAATTCTCTTTTCTTTTTGCCGCCCTCCTATCTAAGTCTACCCTTATGACTTCCACGAGCCCAGATTAAGCAGTTGGGCTCCTTTCTTTCTCTATCCACCTAGTCATCTGTCAAGCTTGAACTGTTTGAACAGGTACTTCCTCTCTAGTCTACAACATGCAATTTAAAACATGGTGAGGCCCAGTTTGAGCTGTTGGACCACCCATCAAAGTAGTAATGGAAATTTGGACTAGCCACTTTCCTGGTCTTTGTTTTGGGTTCATTTCTTTTATTTTTTCTTTGACCAATTCATTTTCTTGCCCTTTGAGTTTTCTTTTAAGGCATACCCTCTTTACATTTTTTAACTGTCTCTTTCCTTCACAAAAATGGAACCTTAGTAGCACGGAAGGTGAACATTTTGGCACTTCCGCTGTCAATCATGAGAGATGAAAACCTATTGGTATAGGAGGCTAACAATGGCTCCACTTGGGGATGGCTTTTCCAGGTAAAAAGCCAAGAACAACAGGTCAGATTGCCTGAGTTTCTGCTTTCTTGCTGCAGGCTGAATTTCTCTGTTTGTTGGACACTGTTGGCTAGGATCCTAGATAGTTGCAGGCAGCACCCAGTGAGCTGATTTGTTGTGAATTTGCAGATCTGTCTTACCTGTTTCTCAAACTTTTTCCTCATGACTTGATAGTTACCTTGTGTTTTTCTTTGCTTTCCAAATGCCAAGATCAACATTTTCCACAACGAACATAGTGTAGCATCCTGGTCTCCTCAAAATATGTTGCGCTTGGTGCTTTATTTATCTGTTATAACTGAAAATACTGGAAATACAAATATTTATGTACAATATATGCCTGTTCAATGTTTGATCAAAGGGAGTCAAAATAATGCTTGAGCATTCTCCCATTAACTGGGCCTTCCTCAGTGTTTGAGCCATCCAAACTTCTTAGAAAATAGGTATTGTTTCCTTGTATGGCATAAATGACATAGGGTCCCTTCCATAAAAAATCAAACTTACCATGTTTTCCTTTGTCCTCCCTTCTGGAATCCCATCTTAACACTTTGTTTCCTATAAAGAAATCTTCAGCTTTGGTTCTTTTGTCAAATATTCTTTTGAGCTTTTCTTGTAGAACTTGGGTTCTTTGATAGACTTCTTCTCTTGTTTGTTGTAAATGAATTGTTTGATTAATTCTTCTTTGAATGTCATTGGGCTCAGCTTGTATTTCTTGCAGCAGCTTGATCACAGGAATTCCTAGAGATGTAGGAAACTTTGCTTCTAGCCCATAGACCAGTTCATATGGACTCATGCCAATTGATCTCTTGGTGGTCAGTCTATCAGCCCACAGTGCATTTACCAACTTTTTATGCCAATTCTTTTTGTTTTCTTCCAAAACCTTTTTAATGATGTTGATGAGACTTTTATTGGAAGATTCAGCTAGGCCATTACCTTGAGGATAATAGGCAGTGGAATGACCTAGGGTCATGTGATACTTGTGACAAAAGTTGATCATTTTCTTGGACTTGAAAGCCGCAACATTGTTTGTAATGATTTTGTCTGGACAGCCAAACCTGGACAAGATGTTGGTTTCTAGGAATTGTATAATAATGGAGTCATTGGCCTGCCTACAAGGGATGGCTTCTATCCATTTGGTGAAATAATCTGTGGCCGTGAGAATCCACCTATGCTGGCCAGAGGATGGAGGGTGAATTTCACCAATGAAGTCTAAGCCCCATTGCTGGAATGGTCTCTCAGTTGAAACTGGTTTAAGTGGTAAAGGTAGCAGCTTCCTCTTGCCTTCAAAAATTTGGCATTTGTGACAAGACATTACAAATTTCTTTACATCAGCAAACAAGGAGGGCCAATAAAATCCAGCCCTTAGGATTTTATCAGCTGTGGACTTCCAGTATAAATGTCCTCCACAGTCACCTGCATGAAATTCTTTGAGGACATTGTTAGTTTCTTCTATTGTTAAGCAATTAAGTAAGATTCCTTCATGATTTCTCCAGAACAAAACATTGTCAATAATGCAAAACTTTGATGCTTTCATCTTTAAGAATCTTTTCTTGGTTCTGGACAACCCTGGAGGAGCTTGTAGGTTTAATAATACAAAACATATATTAGTATACCAGGGAGATTGCATAAAGGCTTGGTTGATCTGTGGAGTCGCCATCTCATGTTCGTCGTCCAGTTCATTAATGTCAAGGGCTTGAAAATTGGTTTTAGTCATTAGTTTGGCTAGACCTTGTCCTTTTATCAGTTTGGTAGGTTTAATCTCAATGTCATATTCTAAGATATTGGCAATCCATTTGCCCCTCTTGCCTTCAATTCCTTCTTGGGTTAGAATATCTTTGACCACTGCATTAGGAACATAGGCAATTATATGAGAGTAAAGGATATAGATTCTGAATTCCTTGATGGCTTTTACCAATGCATAGGCTTGTTTTTCCATGATCTGATATTTCAAAGGAGCATCCCTAAGGGCTCTACTAAAAAATGCAATGGGTTTTTCACAGCCTTGGTCATCTTTTTGTAGCAGAACAGCAGCAATAGTATGCTCAGAAGCAAAAGAAAAAATAAGGAAATCTTGATCAAATCTAGGGCTTGTCAGGACTGGTGTGTTTGTCAATGCTCTTTTGATATCCTCAAAGGCTTGTCTAGCTTCCATGGTCCATTTGACCTTGGAATCCTTTTTCAGCATATTATTTAACAGTCTAATGAGTTCAGCCAGATTGGGAATGAATCTCCTCAAGAAGTTGATCTTTCCTAGAAAGCTTTGTAATTCTTTGATGTTTCTTGGATGAGGTACTTGTAGGATAGCTTGAATTATGTCCGGGTCAATCCTGATACCATCTTTTGAGATTATATGCCCCATGAGTTTACCTTCTTCCAGCCCAAATAGTGACTTCTTTGGGTTCAATGATGTGCCATACTTTCTACAAGTTGTGAAAACCTGCCTCAAGTGTTCTAAGTGTTCTTGATCTGATTTTGAAAAGGCAGTTAGATCATCAAGATAAACAACTAAGAAGTCATGAATTTCCTTAGAAAAGGAAATATCCATTGCTCTTTGGAATGTGGCCCCTGCATTTTTAAGTCCAAAAGGCATTTTGACATATTTGAATGTTCCCCAAGGTGTTGTAAAGGCAGTTTTGTCTTGATCATCCGGGTGTACTAGAATCTGATTGAATCCTGAGAAACCATCTAGTAAAGAGATCCTAGCAGCTCCCACTACCCTTTGCAAGATATGATCCATTTTTGGTAAGGGGTAATGGTCTTTGAGAGATACTTTGTTCAAATTTCTTAGGTCAACACACAGTCGGATTTCCCCTGTCTTTTTCCTAGTAGGCACTAGGTTTGAAATCCACTCTGAGAATCTAATTGGGGCGATGATCCCAGCTTCATACATACGTTTAACCTCTTTTTCAATAAGGGGGAGGAGGACTGGATTGACTCTCCTAAGCTTCTGTTTGAAGGGCTTTTGATTTTCTTTTAGAGGGATAGTGTGTTGGATAACTGATGTATCATAAGATTTAAGGTCCTCATAACTCCAGGCAAAGACATCTTGAAACTCTTTAAATAACTCAATGTATTTCACTTTCTACTCAGGTGGTAATGCTTTGGATAATTTGACCATTTTGGGATTTTCAGGGGTCCCAATATTACAATCTTCTATTTTAGCATTTAATGGTTACATTTTCAGTTTTCTTGAGATATCATTTGAATCAAACAGATCCTCCAAAGGGGTTAGACCTATGGGCAGAAAATTATCCTTTAGGTCAATTACCTCATCTTCTGCTTCAACCATTTCCTCTTGATCTGATTGTTTCAACTCTCGTATAGTTTCCTTGTCAAAAGTGGTAGGATGCAGAACTAGATCAACAGTTTCAGCGGATATTTTCTGTGTAATTGTGCATATCTGTGGTTGATCATCTCTAGTTCTAGTGTCAATGTTCATGCCAGAAAATTCTTCCTTTAAAGTGAGAAAGTTATTTATCTGTGTATTATTCTCGAAGACTTGCCAATTCTTGATGTTATCTGGAACTGAAGGTCTGTGTTTGATTTCAGCAGTAAATGTATGATTGGTTTTGAAAGGCAACTTACAAGTGCTGGCAAAAGTTGCCAAGCTGTGAGCATGTAGATTGAGTTCTCTGGAAATTTTAGTCAACTGTGATTGTGAGAAGCTCTCAAGTACTTGAATAGCTGCTCCCTTGTATGCTTTCAACCTCAGATCATTTGTGGTAAAATTCCCCTTCATCTGTTGTATGACCAAGTCTGAATCTCCTAAGATTGAGACTTTGGTTGCACCTAGATTTTTTATAAGTTTCAGACCTAACAGAAGGGCCTCATATTCAGCCATGTTGTTTGTGCATCGAAAGTTTAGTCTGTATGCATGGCCCTCAGCTTGGTCATTGTGCATATTATGGATCCAGACTCCTGCCCCAGCTCCTAGCTTGTTTACAGAGCCATCAAATTCTAGATACCATAAAGTTTCATGATCAAGATTTGGATTGGGATCACTAGAAAGTTGGATGATGGGTAGGTTGGTTTCTTGCAAGTTACTTGGCACATCATGTTCTTCTCTCTTCTTATCAGCTATGCCCATGGTCCCTTGGTCTTTGCAAACACATTGCTCATCTAACTCCTCGGTCTCTACTGTCATTAATAGTTCAGAATAAGCTTTGTGACAGATGTCAGCATTGTAGAGAATAAACGAATCCATGTCAGAGTGTATTGAATAGATTGGGAAGTTTTGGGGCTTGTCTTGACTGCTTACCACATATTTCATCAAAGTCTCCCGGTACAATCTCTTTGGCTGCCCGAAGACTGAGATAGTTGCATAAGACATATCTAATTGCAGAGATCCTTGAAGTTTGGCCCCCCAAGATCTGGACAAGAGCATGCCGTACTTAGGGGGTATGTCAACGACCACTACATCCATCAAGATAGTTTTGGTTGGGTATTGAACTAGGGAGACTCATAAGTCTTTAATCAGGCCTAAACACCTGACTTGGCTTGAATCAAACGAGAATAGATCCTTGTAAGGTCTTGTGATGTCCAGGTCAAGTTTTTCCATTACAGATTTGGGCATTAAGTTGTGTGAGGCCCCAGAATCGAACATTGCATTATGTAGGACCTTATCATGAATGTTTAGACTGACATAAAAGGGTGGCACCCCTCCATTCTCTATTTTTCCATTAACCTCAGGTGCGAACAACAACTCTGGTTGGTCATCTAGGACATTCACAGCATCTTTGTTGTCTGATACTTGGAGCGATTTATTGATATGTTGTCTGTATATATCATGTTTGGCTAATTCCGAAAGAGGAACTGATATCTTTAGCTTACTTATTTCTGTTTCCAAGTTAAAAGGTTTTTCCATTTGAATTTTGGCATTTAGTGCAACAGATTTTTCCTTTTCAACTGAGTTATCAAGTGTCTTTTGCTCATAGTTGGGTCCATTTTGAGTAAAACTGGTGCCATGTTTGTTTCCTAGGGGAGTATTTGCCTTTGTCTTTAATGGATGGGGTAGACCTGGCTGATTTTGAGAGGACTGTTGCTCTGAAATGTCCTCCACAGTCACTTCTGTGGCAGGTGGGTTTGAGCTGCCAGCTGATTGGGGAAGGGTAGTATTTTCATTGATCTTTTTTGGTTGTTTATTGTCCTTTGGTTTGAGGGGTGTAGGTACATCTATTGTTCTACTCCTTAATTTGTACTGTTTGTGCACCTCATACACAGTTGCATGATATCCTTCTTTAAAATCGAAAGATTCTCCTGACTTAGTGTGGAATTGATTGTCATTGTAAACCTCTTGGTCTTCTTGTGTCAAAAAGACTTGATTTTCACTGTCCAACCCCACTAGATTGATGTGAGGGTCCTCACTAGGTTCACTAGATGTTGAAGCCTCAGCATAATTCTCTTGGAAAGGGGGTCTGACATGCTGGTCAGGATTAGTCCTACCAGCATTAGGATTTTCATTCTTTCTGAAGTTTGGGTTTCTAATATTGCTTGTTTGACCTTCCCATGATGATTTTCTTTCTATGGTTTCCACCCTGTCTCCAAGTCTATCCATCCCTTTGATGATTGCATCTAGCTTTTGCTCAAATGATGAGGGTTCTTCTTTGAAAGTAGTTCTCCTTTCAGTTCTCGCCTGATTTCTTTTGGCAATTAGATTTGCCTCTACACTAACAGCTATGTTTTGCATGTCTGCTAGAGTTGCAGGGGCTCTTTCTCTTAGTTGATATGCCATATCAGCATCAAATCCATCAAGGAATTTAATCAATGCTAAATCAGGTGGAGGTCTAAGATTTTGAGGAATGGCATTATAAATAGTGTTGAATCTAGTGCAATAGTTCAGGACAGTTTCTTGTGGGCCTCTTCTTATGGTGTCATATTCAGATAAAATGTGTAGAGGGTCCTTTTTCTTTTCCCATCGGTTTAGGAAGGACTGATAAAGGGCACCCGAATCAGCTATAGAATTTGCGGCCAGTGCCCTGAACCAGGTTCTTACTTCACCTGTCAAACTTTGGACAAAAATTTTCATCCTTACATCATCATCATCTATCTCATAGTTTTCAAAGTAATCTTGCATTTTCTTAGTATGTTGTAAGGCAGTGTATGTACTGGTTCCATCAAAATAAGTAATCTTGCTTTGGTAGTCCTGAGGCATAGCCCCAGGATTGCCAGGTAACTGAAGGGGTGCATAACGATTAGCCATATTTGGGGGAATAAGTGGGACAACTGGTAGAAAGGGAACAACTGGGACAACAGGGATAGCAACAGCAGTTTGTGTGTTGGGTGTAGACAATATGTTTTGTGAAGTGGATGATGAAGAGGGGGAAGAATGAGTTGTATGAAGGTGAACGAATGGCTTAGCAGGGGTTGGAATAAAACTTTGTTGAACTGCCTCAGGGCTAGTCAGGAGATTGTTCTCGTTCCTTCTGGTTCCTAAGAGTTTTATGGATCAAATTTGGATTCTCGAAAACAGGTGGGGGATTTGGGTCAGGATTTGACCTGGTGTGCCTAGTTCTCTTCTTAGGAGCCAGCTTCTGAACTTGTTTTTGGTACTTTTGAGGATATTTTTTAGAACTATTTTAAGGGACTGCTCAAGCTTTTGGAACCAGTGTCTAAAAACAGACAGCAGTTGAAAAATACGCTCTGTCCCCAGTGGAGTTGCCAATTATGTTATCACTCAGGTTGTTCCCTTTGACTCCCAAGGGAATACGGCCGAGGTAACCACTAACCAATCTTTGGGTCATAGGTTCTAGCCTACCTATGACCAGAGAGGGCTCTCTCTTTGTGATTTAACTTTGTTTGTATAATATTTTAGGCTAGTTATGATGCTCAAGGTTTTGTTTTGAAGTTTGCTGGATGATGACTTCAGTCAAGATATATATATGATTACCAGGGTGTTCTAGGCCATTGGGCATGGAGTCAGTGATGCTTAATTTGCTTGATATGTCTATGTTGATACAATAGTGATGCTGTAGAGCCAGATAAGTGTCTAAGAAACAATTTTTTGAATCTGTGATTGAGTGTGATGTAATCAGGGTATGAAAGGAAATTAAGGATCTTTCAACAAACTGATATGGAGAATAGTGAGAATATTATTTAGAAGCAGTGAAGAATTCCTATATAACATTCATATTTATAGAATTAATGAAAGCATGAGCAATTAAGAATTCATTTTCATGATCAATTCTGAAGAAAACATTTTCAGCAATAGAGATTGAGCACAAGGTATAACCAAACATTTCCTGTACTATTCCTTTTCTCTACTGCTAGATTAGTGAAACATGTGTATGATTTAAATAAACATAAGAAGACAAAACATAGATTGAGAAAACTTATTGTTCCATTAGACAGCACAGGAATTCTGCAACAGCACGCATAGCATCACCAAGACATCAAACTTTCAGGAAATCACTGAGCTTTTCCAGCCTTTTGCATTAGATTATCTGAAAATATACAATACATTTGCCTCAGAATGAAAATCACCAACCCCTCATACATTGCCAGGGGAGGTATATATATACATAATTTACATCAGAAAATATCTAGCTGATGAGTAAATGGTTCATTAATATCGTGCCAACTCCTAGAGCATTGTAGCTGAGAAAGTAAATGTCGTAGTAACTCCCAAGTGCCTTAGCTGTCCAAAATGGTTAGAGAATGTTGACTTTGTGACCGTTGGAGTCGGCTGAAGATGTGTTGCCCAAAATTTGCGCATTTGTTATCCTTTGGCTTGCTGTCGCTGTCTTTTGCTGAGTCACCCTTTTCGGCTGCCTTGCATGCTGTTCAGATTTTGCTTTTTGCTTTTGGCTGAGCGGAGGCTGACTAGGACAAAACTGCTGAGTTTATTGGGGTAAGAGCTGTAGCATTGCCTGCCACCAATCTTCTTTGGGCAGCTAGTGCCTCCAAATTTTCACCAATGTTTCATTTGCCTCTGTATATCTATAAAAATTAGGAGGAACCTCAAAAAGGTGATTGACTTCATGTTCTATAAAAAACAGATTTTCAAGTTTATCATATAAGCTCTGCCCTGTTGGTAGCCCCATTTCCTCAGAAGTGCTGGCAGATGCAGTGATTTGATTTTCAATGAAAGTTGTCATTCTGGTGGTATATTGCTCACGAGGGAGCAATCTCCCTGTGCTGGTTAGTAGGCTGGGAAATCCTTTTGCTTGCAGTGCCCCCATTTTGAGCTTGTATTCATCTACCTCAGCCTGTATTTCATGGCATTTTCTCTCTACAATCTGCACAAAAATCCTGAGAGTCAGCACCTTTTTGGCTGTAAGGACAACATCTGTTCTGTTAACAATATTGATGGCTGCCAGTTCCTCCTTAGTTTGATTGTTTAGAAAATTTATCATTCTATTAGCCTGCTCAGGCCTGTTTCCCAGCACTGTTCTAGCCTTCTGAATCTCAATTTGTGCTTGGACAATTAATTCCATTTGTTCATGCACAGTCTTAATTGACTTCCATTCTCTAGTAATGGATTGGTCAATTCGGGCCCACAAAATTCTCTTGATTTCTGCCAGAGCACTTTCTAGCTTGAGCTCCTTTTCTAAGGCCTTTATTTTGTCTTTGAGGGCCTTAATTTCTCTGGACTGCTCTGCTACAGTCATTTTTGACTTATCATATTTGGCCTCTAGTTCTGCCAACTTTTCCTTGGCCTGCTTAATCTTAGTAGCCTGGAGCTCCATCTCTTTCATAGCCTTTGTCAAATTTTCCATGTTTAGGCTGGACTCTGGAGCTGTTGTTGTTGTTGCTGCTTCTGTTGTCGCTGCAGTTATTACAGGGGCTACTGCTGCCTCTGTAGTTGTTGCAGTGGTTGAAGTAGTTGGAGGAGATTGGGATGTGGATTCTCCCTGCTTGTCTTGCAGTGCCCCTTCAAGCTCCTTTTCCAAATCCAGGACCTTTTGATTGAGCTGCATTATTATATCAAGTTGCTCATCAGCCTCCTTTTCCTTCTGCAATTCTGTTGTTTGGGGGTGCTCGGTGGGCAGCAGTTTCAGCCTTTTCTTCAATGCATTAAGATCATATTCTTTTTTCTTCATGAGGGCCCTCACGCCCTTTAGGTCCTTAGGATCATGTCCTAGGTCTATGATGATGTCCTCTAGTGATTTAATCCTGTTGTCCTTGGCCATGGAGGACATTCTCTCAAAATCCAACTGAATGTTGGTATTCTTCAATGATTCTTTTAATTCATGGGCCATTGTGGCCCTGTCTACCAAGGTGGCATAGACCATTTCTCCAGTTTGTTTGTGCAGTTCAATTTGGTCCATGGGGTGAATGTCTTTTGCCATGACTTCCACCCTTGTTCTTACAAAATCTGCAGCTGATTGAGGCTGCGGCACCTTAGGTTTGAAGTGGCTGAGGATCATTTTCTCCTCTTGTATGTCATATACAGACATCAACCTTTCTTGCTTGGCTGGTGTTGCTTTGAGAAACTGTTTGTATACTTCTATTCTCAACAAGTCATTTTGTGCCTTTATTTGTTTGAAAGAAGCCTTAGTGCTTGAAGGCTTCTTGCTCTGCTGAGTGGAGGAGGACACCTCCAAGCCAAGCTGCAATCCCTGCTCCTGCTGAAAGGAGCTTGTACCTGTTTGTTGGCTGTCTCCCCCTTCTTTCCTTGGACTGTCAAGGACTTCTTCACTTATTTCTTCTATTACTGGGGAGTCAACCTTTTGCCTCTTGGCCTCAGGTTGCTGGGAGGATCCACTAGTAGGAGTGGACTCTTCTCTGTCTCTTTTCTTACCCCTCTCCTCATGTGCTGGAGTGTGAAAAATAGGTGTTGTTGGTGGTTCTGTTTGTGGTGGAGGGGTTTTCTCTTGTTGCTGCCCAATTGAGGAGGCAGACTGTTCTTTTATTGTTTCCTCTTCAGCACCCATTATTCCTTTACCCTTGTCTGTGCCTGATGCTGAGGGCGCCTCGGTGGCTGGTGCAGTTGCTGTAGCTGAAGTTCCTTCTCCCACAGGATGTGCTTGCTTGAAGATTACCTGCTGCACAGAATCCAAGTCAAGAGTTTTTTCCAAATCCTTGACATTATTTTGCATTAACTCTTCTTCAGTTAGTTTCTCAATTAATGTATCTTGTAGCCATTCTTGTTGATTGGCATACTGCTCAATATGTGGATATTTACAATGCTCATAGCCTAGTAGCCTGTACTTAACCCTCCTGGCACAGTTGGAGCCTTCAGGGTCATAAGGGACCCACCGGAAGCTTTTTGAGAGCTTGTACTTGTCTTTGAGGATTTTCTCATCATCTTGCCATCCCTCTTTTTTATTCATGATGAAGGGGCCCAGGTGGTGCTTAAACTTGAGATGGGCTTTCTTTTTGGCATTGTGAAAGTGGGTGAGGTCAGAGTGAATGAGCTGCCTATAGTACTCCAAGGCAAACAGTCTCATGGGCACATATTTTGGGAGCCTGTATGGACAGAGCTCGCAGCCATAGATTTTGATGACTGTATGATCCTGGTATAGGTACCAATCACCTATTTTATAATTTTTAGAGAGCTGCAGGGTTTTCTGTATTTAAAATGACACTCTCGGAGGAGGGGACTTCATCAATAAGCAAGAGACTGGGTATACAAATTGATCAATAAATTCACAATATGAATATGGTGAATTTTGGACTTGGTGGAAGACAGATGTCCAGAAGACAACAGATCTTCTTTCTCCTCTAGAATCCAGCTTTTTAATATGGCATGGAAAAGCCTTAGACTGGTAATATATGAACAAATGGTAGATGTAAGATGAATACTTGAATATGCCCTCCCTGTCTACTTTGAAAAGCTGCTCATGTATCTTGTTGGCTATGAATTTAGAAAAATTATATTTGTAGGCAGGAGGTTGGCCTGGGCTATAAGCAGCTAGTAATACCAGCACTGTCTCATCAACAAACTCACTGGTTTTAGAGCCCAACACATAAGCAATCATGTCCAGCAGGAGTTTGCCTATATCAGTAAAGTGGACATACAAGTAGGGAGGTGGCCCTGTGGGCTGGCGGTCAGGCCTCATAAATGCCTGGGTGATCTTTTGAATGTCAGCAGTGGACATCTTGGCACCTGTATTGTTGTGGGGAAAAGTATCTGACTCGGAATGACCCTATCCCTACTCTAAGGGTGATAGTTCCTTAGCAACAACTGAAAGTAAAGCTTTGATATTTCTTCTTTATGAAAGTACAGAGAAGGAAGAAAAGATTGACCAACCGATGTCTTTCGCTTTTGTCGATCCTGTCTTCTCTCTTTGCCTCTTGCTCCCAGCTCCTTGCTCCTTTGCCGGCCCAGCTACACACAGACCCTGCTAAAACAAGAGAGGGAAACTACAAGAAACATGTACTCATAACTGATGCATGGATTAGAATGAATCAAATATACAGATAAAAACAATACATCATTGCAATACAAGTATATAGGAGAACATCAAAAGCTTTATTGATAGAAGAAAAAGGTTCTGAGAAGGTTACAACCATAAATGGCTCCAATCCAGCAGCACCTCCCCAGCAGCAAGAAATCTCCTCTTCTCCTCTATAAAAGCAATCACCCAATAGCTCTAACTGTAAACCAACAGCACTTCCTTGCTTTGCACAAAATTCCAGCCCTCTTAGACCTCATGAGAGAGCTCTATATATAGGAGATTTGGAGAAAGGATGAGTCAGCTTGAGGCTGGCATAAAGCTGACTAGTGTCCTCTCCCATTTTAGTTAATCTTCAGTTCTTGAGTCCACTTGGAGAATCTTGCTTCCACTTGGAGATCAAGACCTTCTTACTCATCATAGGGCTAATTCCTTGAACCAAGTGTCAGTTTGGAAGCTTCCTGGGCAGTTGACACCTTGCAGAATGACTGTGCCACTTGGCCAATCTCGCCCAACGCAGGTAGCCTTCATTAGATTTGACTTTCAGCGCAGGTACAAGGAGGAGCAGTTGACATTCAGCGCAGATGCTCAGTGGAGCAGCTGACATGATCCAAAAATAGCCTGTTTTTGAGTGTTTTCAGGTGGAGAACTGATAGGAAGTGTTGTGGTTTGCTGACCTTGTTCCTCTAGGGGTAAGAACAACATGTTTAGGGACTGAGGATCCCTGTAATTATTGACATTTCATGCTCCATGCTGCGAGGCACAAAAATGTCTATAACAGTTGCCCCCTAAAGTATGAGGTCGTTTATCGGGTGAAATGCTTTATCCAGAGGATCCGAAGTTCATTCAAGTGCTGATAGGTGCCCTGTAATACAATACAATACAATACATTATTTTTCATTCTGTTTTCATGATCTAGCTGAGGCGGGCATTCCCATGCTCAGCTTTATAAATACATTTTGGTACATAGAACAGACGATCGTCTGATGGAAGACTGACAATTCTCTGCTGAAATTATCATCCTGTGAATAGGATGATCATCTGCTGCAATGATGTACATGACAAATGCTTTTATATTTCCTGAATATATATCGCAGCCCGGATGGATGAAACTAGATCCAGGGTCTTCAAACTCGTTCGATCTTCACTCTAAGTACAAGTCAATCCATGTGAGAATTTCGCTGAAGTCGAACATGGAAAGACATCGCTTGATTACCGGTCAATGATGAAAACCGTTAACAAGCGCGAGAGGAATCACCAATAATGATAATGACCCTCAAGGTACTGCAGTACAATTCACGTGGCGTGAATAAAGGACTTGGCGTCGAACGCCACGCAAAATCTTCTGGTCGAAGGTCATTGATGTATACCTGTCGCCGGAAGTGAGAAACTTGCCATTGAGGCATGCAAGCTTCAAAGTACTGATGGGGTTGTTCCTAGATCAACTTCTTGGATAATGAGCTGAAGTCGACAAGAAGCGATCCGTCAAAGGAGGGCCTTAATGAATCCCACATCAATGACACGGAACGGAGCTAATGATTTTAGTGGAGGTGAAAACAAACTGTGACATATGATTCAGGGTGGCGATCATGAATGGATGAAGGATAATGTATGGCAGTGGATGGGACACGGTTGACACTTTCAGAATGACCTCTCTTGAACATATAACGACACTGATGCGATGGATCGGTAGCATTACCCCAAATGTGGATGGTTTGGCAAAGACCATGGTGATGAG